>OY979680.1:7892086-9197419 GCA_963855955.1 Luperina nickerlii
ACGTCAAAGCAATCGATGCATTCTTATTTCTTATCCGTTGCGAGGAACAACTTTGGTACGGCGGATAAAGAATTATGTATGTATAGTCACATTTATATTTAGAATCTAATCTCGTTATGATTTATTGATGCAGATGAATTCTCAACATTGTCACAAGAACAATGCATTTGTATATATAGGTGCAACCGAAATAACGGGCATTGTGACTCGGGATTTTTTGATAAAACTCGCCACACTATTTCCAGCTATTGGAGATAATAAGAAAATTAGAGGATAGTAAAAACGTTTCTAGTTCAAAGTTGATTGGGAAAATTTGACAGTTTCGGGTAACTTGATGTGCTGGCGTCTGTACATTACACTACGACGCATTATTAGAACTCAAGAATCGAACTGGTCAGTGCGCTTTTAGAAGTTAGCATTATTTAACAAGCCAAAAACTTATGAATGGGGACAACCTCATAGGATCTCTAAGTAAGATAGTTTTTTTTAAGCTCGAGCAACCTAAATTCGAGGTCTACTGCATCGACTTTCATCAATCTGCGTGACGTTGTATTTTTCTGATACAGAATTGTGTCTTAGACCTCCAAGTAATGTTTCGCTGCTTTAGGGCGCGTACGCACGAGCGCGGTTTTATTCGCGAGCGTGTCGCGTACCCATCGCTCCCTCAAAATAGAAGCATTTAAGGGGCTTACAGGATCTAAACGCAAAAAAAAACGCAAGTTTTAGAAACAATAAAAGTATATGATCGACTACAGTAAACAAAATCAGAAAAATATAATGATATTCTTCAGGATAAACTTAACTGCCAAGGCTTATTTTTAATCTTATATTTTGAAATGTTTCTTCTATTGTGTCTTTTTTTTACATTGTTCTCACATATAGAAGCAACAATAATAATGTATCCAGGATTTTGTAATATCTTGATTTAAAAGAGTGTCCACGGAGTTTCTTGCCCGTCTTCTCCATAGAGATCTAAGTTTTGGAATGGGCAACTAGCTTCAACTTTCTGACTAACTATTTAAATTTTGACAATTCAAAAGTGCCTGTACAAGGTTTAATTGAAATAAATGCTTTGAGTTTGAGTTTGATATATGCTAGGTAGATGTGTGTTGAAAAAAAACATAATACAACTAATTAGATACGATAGAAAAAAATCGTTAAGATTCCTCTAAAAACCTTTTTACAATAAAAACCATACAAATATACATAGAATCATTCTGCTATACACATACTAAAATACTAGTGTTTTAATTTTTTAGTCCAAACAATAGATTTTTTGTAATTAAATAATTGCTTCGGGCGCGTTCTGGCTGGACACGGGGCATTGCCACGTCGCAAATCTCGGACATGGCCTCCCGGAAACACCCCGCCTCATCGTCAATATCGGCAGGCCTGTCCGGTGATAACACCTCCAAAAGTACTCTTATTTGAAATTCACTTATTTTTACTTAAATGTTTTGGAACATCCACATGGACCTTTTATGATTCACAGATAAAACACAGAAAATAATGGTTAAGTCGTCTAATGGCAGATTCCTATAACATACGGACTGTTAAAGGTTAAAAATAAGACTCTTTTATCTTTACCAATAATGAAGCAAAGACCTCAGAGCTTTGCATAGTAGACCCATAACTATGGAAGCAGCTATCACAGGTACAATTAGCTTACGGATCTGTTTATATTCCCAGTTTGGCAACAAGAAAATGCTACTATTGGTAAGCAAAACCATCGTTTTTGTTTATAGGAACCGAGCATAACTAGCATAAGTAAGCTGGTTATTACTTTCAAGGTATAGATAAGATTATAAAGCATTTGTTATTACACAATTGTGTCATACTTTTTTTTGCTCTAAACTCGACTAGATAGAGACCCTTATCAGCCTTATCACTGACGTTACTCCGTATGATAAATGTAACAAATACGTTTTTTTAACTAAGCTGGGGCTAATGGAGTCTTCGTTGTTAATCATGAAATAAAACTTCATGCCATGCCATAAAGTTACGAGAAGATCTGCAGGTTTAATTCTGTCTTCACATCTTCAGATAATATCGTAACATTTGGAACAACAATGATATCAGTGTTTACAATCAGTGCTCACGAAGAGAAAAATATTCATTTGATTGTTAACTTTTAGAAGATCGAACATTCTGATAAGAACAGATAACTCCCAAGTTGTTTAGGATGATAAGAAAGTGATTGCATTATCAATTGCCATGTTTTGGATAAAGGAACTGATTCTTGTAACAAAAATACCTTTGCATCAAACCGGAAATAATTTTACTTGACTCATTAATTGCTAATCTTTTCATTATCATATCTGGGAGTAAACATTTGGTGAGTATGAGTAGGTATGTAAATAAAAAGAAAAAAAAAGACATTATCTACCCACATACTCACCGTATGTGGGTATTTCCAAATTACAATAGCCTATTAGCCCACACCGTAGAAAGGGAATTTTTGCCATCATCACCACACGTGGCCAAGAGGCTCTGTAGTCTTTTTTACAACCCGTGCCACAACTGGGCAAGCGCCTCTCCCATAACCTTTCACGCACTCTTCCCTATGTGTCGCTTTCCCTGGCAAATCTCCCATTAACGTCTCAAAGTCATCAAGCCAGCGTTCCTAGACCTCCCTTAAGTCCTCTTCCATTTGAGTCCTCCCTTTTTTTTTTTTTTTTTTTTCAGGATGGGAAATCATCAAATGACTCCTCCCGCTCTGGGTGGAGCGGAAGGGAGTGTCAGACTCTTACTGACTAAAACCCACCCGTGTTCCTTCCTTCGCCCTTTATGTTCCGGGCCAGCGGTAACCCTTTCGGACAATCCCGCTGACCCGGCAGGCTTCGGCCCTTACGGGCCCCTTCTTTTAATGCTGACATCTCTAAGAGGCGCGCATGGAACACGTACGCGCCGTCCGGCACGGGCCTGGTCCTGATCGGACGGTGAGCTACCCATTACTCTCCGCCCGCAGGCCCGCGCCTACGGTGGCCGGGAGTCGTCGCGCGGCTCCCGACGCCCGGAGCGTCTCCCGCGGCGGCTGGGACGGGAGGCTCTCTCCCTCAGCCGTCCCGCCGCCTCCTTCGCTAGCATGACTGCTTCGCAGAAGGAGGCGACTGCCCCCCACTCCCTCTCGCCCCGGACCATGGCTTGAACCAGGCCCGGACGCGAGAGGTCGCCGCCGCTGCCGATCGCCTCTACGAGGACACGGCGGTGCTCCGCCCTTGAATCTAGTATTTCTATGTTGGAGCAAAGGAGGATGCTTTAGCGAACTTTAGAATTCGAATGATCGGTTTTAACGACGGCCACCTCCGCGGAGAAAAATGGGTTAGCCCATTACTTTTCGGGAACCACACGCAGGGCACAACAATAAATAGGATAAAACACACATGGGGCACATTGTAAGTAATCTGCTTCCTAGTCATTATAGTACAGTATTTTATATTAATAAAAGAACGCATTTAATACCTCCGCAATTGCGTTCGTGTGCAATAACATATTATTACAGTAAATGAGTGCTATAGACCAGTAGGTAGTAGATACGTTAGTTGAATAATTTGCTACTACATCCTTTGAAAATAAATGTCTAATGGGTTTTGCAAATTGTTGTGTATAAACGATGTGTATCCATGGGAATCTAAATTATCTATAACGGAAAGTGTTTTTTTAGAGAGTTCATGTCAATCAATCGGCCTAACCTTTTCTCAACTATGTTGGGTTCAACGTTCAGCTTCCAGTCTAACCGGATGCAGGTGAATACTAGTATTTTACATGGAGCTCTGCCTATCTGATCTATGATGTGACAGCCTTTTGCAAGAGTTCGTATCCCTGGTAAAGGTTGACCCTACTCCTTCCAATTTACTTTAAGTATTTGATTTCATTACACCACTTGGTCCGATTAGAACCGAAAGCATTGTTGTGCAAAGTTTTAGTTGATCCTGAAGGTGGTAACCGTTGTATAATCCGATCCAGCCTGTCCCTTGCTGCCATCTCCCAGCGAAGCCCTAAGCCGAGGCTGAAGGCCGAACCCCAAGGATGACCTTAGTGTATAGTCGTTTAGTTTGTAAGTCCTCACTGTAGGTCTTACTTTATTGCAGCACGAACAGGCAAACCCGGTTAAGCAGCCGCCACTATCTAATGTTCCGTCCGCATAAATAAAAAACAACTCTTCTGTTTCTCACAACTTGAGTATTAGATGACATGACTAATTTTATTTAGAAACAAGTTGCTATTCTTATAATAGATGTTAAAACGCCATTCAATTTTGTCAAATTATCAGTTCCCAACATGGCATTGGACTTCACGAAGCAGCCAGAAAAAACAAGTAGCGACGTAACAGAGTTCATGGACGCGAGCGCTTGCGCAGCACGGTAACCAAATAAAATAGATCATTGTAATAAATTCGGCGCTGGTTTCCCATCCATCTTCTTTTATTATTTATCAGCAAATAATACAGAGACTGACAGTCAAAGCGCAGTCTAAACCACTGTAGATAGTAGAAACATGAAATTTGAAAATGCACATGGTGAAAATATTTTATTCATGCAGAGGTGGTACGAGGTTCACTAATGAGGAGCAGAATGAAATTGGGAAGTAGCGCAAGTGCGCAGTCGCAGGAAAAGCAATAGATAGAAAATAGCTAAGTGTTATTAACTTATTAGCGATAAAAATAATACAAGGAAGTGCTTCTGGAGAAACATTACGAGGAAAATGTAAGAAAAACTATTTTTGCATATTGACCTGCTTTCTCATGGATGCTGTTGGCTGGAGAATGTATTGTGTAATAGAAAGGGTCGTTAATAGTTTTTACTGTTCTGCGACCTACTTCGACGATTTAATTACGTTTTATAAATGCCAGGATTAATAGCAACAACTTCCAACGTATTTCTACAAATTCCTGATCTTTACTTTAGACATTTTGGGCCTGATGCCTGCCACAGTAAGTTGAGATAGAGTTTAATGGCCAAAGACTCTGATAAACGATAACAATAGGCCCACTAGACAAAATACGTATCTGGCCGGACAGTGTGAAGTTCCTTAATTAGAAAGGGAGTATTGGGATTTCTAAAGTACTTGTGCAAACCTAATACAAAAAAAAAAAAAAACACTGGCACTCCGGTAGTGCCGACAGAAGTGAAAACTTGAACAATTACGAGTGTATTTTGTGAATCATCTTATAAACAAAACACGCGTGTTAAGGTGTGTTCCTTATTTTATAGGGTTTTTTGCAAATCAGGTATGATGACCAAAGTGACTGGTTTATTCTTCTCGTGAAAGGAATTTATTCAGATTTACAAATAAGCACACAGGATAGACTTCAGTTCGTGGTGTTGGTCGCGGCAGTGGTAAGAGAAGCAAGCCGCTCGCATAGAGCTCGTCGTCAGTTATATATCCGTGGTTCAGCGCCATCTCGTCGTTGTTGGATGAACTACGTAGTTAGTACGCGAGGCCCTCGTAGTTCTTCCCGATGTGCATAGATGGCGCTGTCCTCAACAACGCGCGTCTTACGTTTTACGTCTTACGAATTTTCGATCAGGGTCACGTGACCTGACGCGAGTTTAGAAGTTTTTACCCATTCCAAAAAAAGTACACAGCGCCGCTAAAGAAGTTTTCACTTCAAAAAAAATTCATTTAATGGTTTTAGTTGCATCCGTTAAAAAGTTCCTTGTAAAACCACAAAATAAGAAGGATTAATATTATATGTATATTGAGGAGTTTGGTATTGCCTTATGCACGGGATTTACCGCTTCCATAACGTAATGACGTTTCACAATTAACATTTCCTCGAATTCTTCGTAATAACTTTAAATATTATTGACGTCGCCTATCAATTTTTCAACTACTTGAATGATAAAATATTTATTTTATTTGGTTTTTAGTATTTGTTGTTACAGCGGCAACAGAAATACATCATCTATGAAAATTTCAACTGTCTAGCTATCACGGTTCATGAGGCGGCGTACACCGATGACCTAGAAATTGAGGAATTCGCCGAAAAGATAATTTATCTCGCTTCGCGCAAATTGACAGAGAGATAGCGTGTTTTCTAAAATCCTGCTAAACGATAAAATTGTACATACTTTGGTCAGTGAAATACAATTCTAAGCTTCTCTAATATTTAAAGAATTTAAGTACCTACACAAGTGCCATATTCTGTATGCATTATGTAATGCCATGTATAAAGGAAAATGAGACATTTAAAATTAGTATAATTTATGACAAAGTTCAAAACGTTGAAGGAAAATATCCTGATAAAACGCCGGCATGTTCTAGATCCAAAAAATCGGACACGTGACATCTACCAACCCGCACTGGGCCCGGGTGGTGAATTACGGCCTCCTCCCTCTCACCGAGAGAATGCCTGTGTCCCAGCAGTAGGAACATTATTCATGGCAAAGTTACCTACGAAATTAATTAATATCTAACCTCTGAGGTAAGGCCTTCAAGACGAATTTGTGATGTAATAAACCATCGCATTTCAGCATAGAGTTAACCATTTCAGTCTATCTATTGTCACTAGATTGACCATGCCGTCATTTAATTAATTGTATGAATGGAATATACTATGGATATCACTATATAGAATTGCTTGCATTTAAAGTGTTTTTTCTTAACAACACCAATAGTTCAAAATCGTTTACTACAGTTTTTAACGTCAGCTGCAGTGCCGGCAGTACTATCTGTGGTTCTTATTAAAAACTAGCTACATTGTTTTATTCTGTTCGGGGCGAAAAGTAGAAATAAACCTGCTTATCCCTTGAAAGAACACTATCTGTCATGGTTAATCTATGACCTCTACTCATGTAGAGGCCATAGATTAACCAAAGACAATACTTATGATACGTGACATCATCGTCACGTATCTTAAGTATTGTTTCATTCGATAACTTGAGTGGAAGTTAAGCTTTGTTGATATACCTACAAACTGTTTACATTACCAATATCCTTACTATGTAGGAAGCCGGAAGTAGGTAGTTCGTACGTACATGTTACTTAGTGCCTTTAGGAAAAGTTAAAAGCTTTGATAAGTCGGAACACCGATATTAATGGTTTCCGAGAGGGAAAAACCTTCAAAAATATCGAAAAAGAGGTGGCGAGTTTTAGCGAAAAACAGCTTTAGTGCAACTGAAATCAACAAGGGATTTCTTGGCCTCTAGGGGTAGTAATGCCGCAGGGCAAAAACTGGGACCAAACACGCTTCGAGTCACGCAGAGACTAAGTTACAGACATTTATATCTCATATGCCTCACCATCGTGTTGTTGTGTGAAGTGCTCATTGTTCGTTGCCTGAGCAATGATCACCGCCTAAACAAAAAGTGCACGTGTCCTTTCGGATGTTGCTAAAGGATTTTCGGGGTCTCAATGAACTCAGACTATCGAACTCCACTGCTGGACGTAGGTCTCTCACAGGCTGCGCAACAGCCTGACCTCCGCCTTTTGCCTCAGCGTTTTGATGTCTGGGAAGTTCAATTTAAGGGCATCATCGTCAATCATCACTGCCGCGAGAGAGATCGTCGCCATCGCTGCCTGCTTGCCAGGAATGTTGACGTTGTGTATTCGTTCAAGTTCACCGGTTCACTGAGAAATGTCAAGTAATGTTACGCATTTATATTTGCACCTCATTATCATTCGCCATGATTCTATGTGCTATTATTGTTTCACCTTCTGAACAGGTAGTCATTATAATGTCAGGATGTGCAACAGCATCCATCCATCTTTCAATTAAAATGCAATTTGCGAACTTGCAGGATTGGTAATGGCGAATGATCGCCCCACGGTCGTTTGAGATAACCTGAGGGGGAGAGGATATTAGTCACAAAGCTGATAGGTAAATCTGTGGTGTTAATCTTCTACTGAGAGTTGGCTGATAACAATAAATTATATAGAGATGATTAAATTACCGCCAACCGCGTGGTGGATTACGACTGGAAGCAGTGAGAACATTACGAGGCTGATTATTACTAAATTACTAAGCCTCTGCCTGTGCGTGACTTCGATAAGGTGAATCTTATTTTAAGAGGATATTTATTGTATTTATTATTTATTTAAAACAAACAAAAAACAACACAAAAAAAAATTCTCTGCTATTATTGGCATTCACTTTATGAATTTCTAGAATCGCTCATGCACGTGGTAAAAAGAGTATTTGCCAGCCAGCAAGGATGGCTGACTGTGTGACCACCCAGTTTGCGCCGGAGAGTGCGTTCTCATTCAAATTAGTAACGTACATTTGAATGGATTCTTGGGATGAAGACCGTATTCTTCCAGAGCAAATACTACCTGCTCTTATTGGTCTGTCTGTCTAAGCCGTTTAGCCATTGGGTCGTGAATTTGGCAAACATCCTAATTTTTAAATTAACAATATTAGTTTGAACTAGTTACAAATTGCGAATAATTCCAATTGAAATAGGTACTGGAGTGACTATTTGTGACAAAGGTTCTAGGTCACAGGTTCCTTGACCCCACGGAACCATTTGTTTCACAGGATTACAGTCCTAGAAGGAATCAATTACTATAGTCCTCGATTGGGTGTTTAGGTAATCTGTTACTAGAACAATAAATTGGAATTAAATGCTTCTTAATGAAAAAGGATGTTATGTACCTACAAATAAAGCTGATAATTACGCAGATCATAAACGGTAAGCAAGTACTGAATTTGCGTTTTAATTTTATTAGTGCTTATCTGCTATGAAGAAAAACATTATTATTATAAAGTTATGTTATGTTAAAGTTATCAAAGTGCAACTATATTGAATAACCAATGATCATTAATTATTTATACTGAGAAGTCTTGATTTGTTCTTGGTGAATAAGTAAAACATGAGGAAACTGAATACAAAATTGTGCAGCACTTTTAAAATTTAGTACAGCTTTGTTTATATGTAAGTAAGCGGATAAGTAGTTTTTAGACAAAAAAACTTAAAGCACTGATATTCATTGATTAGCACTGAAGTGAGAACCGTTCGCTTAAATTAATATGCTGAGGTCACTGACTTTATCTAGTAGAGCCATCTTTAGTTAGGAACCTAAGGTCTGTGGTCATCCTAGGTTAGTAATCCACACCATTGAATGGAATGAATTCATTGATTGTTGGTATATTGGCCTGTGCTAGTTTATATAAAGCAAATTATTTAATGTTGTGTGGGTTCCGTAATGTTAATTATTTTTAATAATTAAATCAAGTTCTCCTAACGTTGTGCTGCTGGGGAGTTTGTTGCGCCACTTTTTCCCAGCTTTACTTCTAGATAAAGGGGTCATAAGTTAATTTGACATTCAAAAAGTGCTGATTCTCAGCCTAATTTGAAAAGGACTTTTGATTTTGAATGGATGCCGATGGCGAGAATAATCATGAATGAAGAACTAAGAACTATAAATACATTATAAATACAACTAAAAAGTTTTATGAAAAAGTATCATCATTTTTTTAAATATAAAAATCTTCAGTACTTATCTCTAACAGTTAGTAAAATAGCTGCAGTAGTAATTCGTGTAGAAAAAAACCGGTCAAATGCGAGTTGGACTCTCGCATCGTGGATTCCGTACAAATTTGTACTGTATGTAACTACAAATTTACGGTGTTTGTAATTTTTCCTTTACTTGTGCTATGACATGGCTTCTTGCCAAATTTCATGATTCTAGGTCAACGGGAAGTATCCTATAGGTTTTGATTCCCTTGCGAGTGTCAAAATATGCGGCATACACGGAACATAAACGCCCGCATCTTTTGATCGTGTTGACTTAGAGGTATAATTTTTTGACTGCTTCAAGGGATTGCAGCTCTGAGTATTATTTTGATATTCATTTCAACTTGATAATTCCACGCGTTCCTGAGAAGAAGGGTCTTGACAGACGGACAACGAAGTGGTCTTATAAGGGTTCTGTTTTCCCTTTTGTGGTACGGAACCCTAAAAATCACCCTGAAGAGGAGGCATGTTTTTTTTACTATGTACCTAAATTCCTTCAACAGATACTACTGAGTAAGCAAAGGTCTACCACAGCCAGGTCATGTCAATTTATGAATAAGTTTCTTAAAACTTATCTAAAATTCCTGAGGACATTTCTGATGATGACGTTATACACCTAGGTACTTTTACTTTAGATAAGTATATTATTAACATTACACTTTAACATTAATATTAATTTACTTAAGGAAAAGTCCGAATTAAAAATACAATACTCAGCTAAATTTTACCTTATTATTGTAGAGATGTTTGTATGAAATAACTAGTCATTTGCAATTCAAGCCAAACGCACCTATTGGTACAGACGCCAGCACATTAAGCTACTACAATCGGTCAAATTTCTTTAAGTAATAGATTTTCAACTTTATCGCTAAAGCACAAGGTTCAAAGTTGATTGGGAAAATTTGTCAGTTTCGGGTAGCTTGATGTGCTGTACATTGTACACACATAAACTCACGCCTTCTTCCCAAGAGGGTAGGCAGAAACAACAGAACACCACCTGCAAAAATACTTACTCCTTTCACTACTTTTACTTCATAAATCTGGTCAAACAGGTTATGAGTACTACGCACCTTTCTGAAGAACTAAGTAATCAAACCATTTATTTCAATTAAACCATTTACAGGCACTTTTGAACTGTCAAGGAGTCAGTCTGAAATATGAAGCTTGTTGCCCATTCCGAAGCATAGTAATAGTACCTATTGAGAAGAACGGGCATGAAACTCCATGGGCACTCTTTTAAATGTAATTGTTTCAAAAATATTAGTTACGTCATTAATGTTGAATTTATAATTATAATTATGTGCGAACAATGTAAAAAAGACTTACATGTTAAAAGCATGCAGAGTACAGCAAACAGAAACAATAATAAAATATAAAATTTCAAATAAGCTGTGCTACCTAAAAGATGACCAGTCCCATCTAACGGCGCCCGTTTTACTTAAAGCGGTCTTTGTCGGACTGCATAGAAAAAAAAGAGAAACAGGAAGACACAACGCTGTTAACTTATTGCAAAATATAAAGCAATAATCTATTTACAAAAAATCTATTGTTTGGATTAAAAAATTAAAACACTAGTTTTTTAGTATGTTGCTTGTAGAATAATCTGACAAAAAATCATAATGATTAGTTTTTAGAGGTATCTTCATGATTTTTTTCTACCATATCAAATTAGTTGTATTATGTTTTCAACATACTTTCTACCTAGAATATATCCTGAAGAATATCATATATTTTTTTGATTTTGTTTACTGTAGTCGATCATATACGTTTATTGTTTCTCAAACTTACTTTTTTTGCGTTTAGGTCCCGCAAGCCCCTTAAGTAAATATCTGTTTAAAAGTTCAAGACTTGGTGTCACAAGTCACCTGCATAGATTTTATCCACATTAGGGTTTTCATTGAAGTAGGTATTTTTATTGAAAATTATTTGTATCAATATTATAACACTTGGTGAATGAAGGCATTACATTCTTTGCTGCCGAGTAAAGCTCGAAATGCACATGCCTGTAACTTTCACAGAGATATGCAAGTACCTTGCATGCTATTATGGTATTCTCCAATCAAAAGTTGCTATGACACATGGCATGCAAGCTACTGGCATACTTTTGTGCAAGTTATTTATTTATTTAATACTTCAAGCACATAAATGCAGAGGTAGACGACTTAATGCCATAGGCATTTTCCACCGGTCAACCTTTAGTTCATGGATAGAAAAACTGTGGTAGGTGCAATCATGAACATTGAGTACTAAATATTAAGATATGCATAAACCTATTAAAACTATGAATATAATATATACCTAATTACAAGCATGTGTAATCCAGGCTTAAGCTTTAGCTAGGAGACAGAAAAAAAAATCACAAATTACCTTACTGACACCTTTGGATTACATAATAATTTGGCATGGGCACTTAATATTTTAATGAAGATAAATATTACATAAGATGAGTAAGAATTACTTTAAACTTAAAATTATTATCAACACAATGGTAGATACTTAATAGGAATACTATGGAGATTTTCATGTTGTTCTGTTAATATAGTGACCTCTAACATGAACTCTTAACTTCACCGCAAATATGTACATCATTTTGTTATTGACAATCAAATTGCAAATTGCACTCCGCACTAACAATTCTTTATCACAAAACATCCGTAATCTCAGCAGAACCAAATGATGATGCAATAAAAATGTCATTGTAAAGTCCCAAAAATCTTTTCACTTCAGGAGACTTTATAACCAGTTATATCCAGTAAACAGAATTGTATTGTGTAACATGCTTTCTTTGCCATCAAGTTAGCATACAATTAATTATACCGATATCTTTTTTGGTCTTTGTACTGTGTTGCTAGAGCCAAATGTTGGTGCCATACTTTTATTTTAATTCTCTAACATGCAACAGGCACATGTAACATGTTATCAGGCCAACCAGAATCTTTAGTTTGGTGTCTCCTAAAACATTTAATAAATAAATGAGAATGGGGAATACATTCATAATTACAACATATTCATGTTAACAACACAGTAAATTCGTTATCATTAACCTTCAAGTAATCACAGGAAACGTTGAACGCAAATTTAGTAATAAAGTAAAAAGAATCTGAAGAATGGAATGGCCCTGTGGGTCCCGTTATATTACCTGCGCCGTGGTTAAACGCCACAAGATTTGTTTTTGGACCTGTTAGTTGTCTTTACAGGGTTAACTTACCTTCTGTGTATGATAATAGCTCGTCAAATATTAAAGAGAAAGTTTAATGGTTATGGTGTCACTTGGCAAACAAGCCAGGAAAAAATTGAAATTATACATTACGATCCCTTTACTAATAACCACTGAACTTCTGTCATAGGTTATGTTATCCAAAACACCAAAATAATTATAAACACATACCTTCTTTTCTGATTAGCTGGTTTTGAAGACATCTCGGATTTTATCATACAAGCAATAGTACGAAACTTCACGATACGAACACAATCTTAGAACACTGCCAAGGAGAGTATCATATCGTTTTTCACGTTATGCTTTTTGGTCTGTTTGATCATTCACCACTAATAAGTTTCACTAATCACAATTTAGGTCATTTTACAATGCACTACACATAAAAATGCACTTTGTTATCGTGAACATGCACAGTAGAAACACGAGATCGAAAACGAAGTTTGTAGAGCAGAAGTTGGTTCTATTTTATGGACGATTTGATATTTTTGTGTTGAACATCGAATATACGGAGACTTTTCATCATTGGTTGAAGATACGCGCCTGCATTAATAACACCAATCGTATTTTGGATACGGTAACAGACAAACAAAACTTACGTGTCACAATTGCTTACAATACAGCATCAAAAGATGGCGCTAGCTGAGCACGTGTGTAGTCTCCTTACCATTACAGTGACACCGCAAGATGTCACGTCGTTACCTAAAAAATCTTACATTTTATTTATATTTTGTTTGAAATATTTTATTAAATAAATTTAGTCATTTATTGAAAGCAATTTTACATTTTTCTAGATTATTCTTTGTAGCTGACAAAATAAAATGACGTTTGTTTATGCACATGCAGTACTTTTCTAATAAAACAGATGGCAGCACACCAAGGAATTTGTAGCTTTACCTACAAATTCCTTGCAGCACAACCATAAAAACTCAATTTGTCAATAATCCATGATCGTACAGTAGTGCACTATTTGTGTTTTTTGAAGAGCACAGAAAAATCATACTCTAATAATTGTCTTTACCTAAATAAAGAGACAGATAGAATACCTTTTTTTATTAATTACAGATATAAAAGTAAAAAATTTCCTATGGTGGCACAATGATCAGGCCAGATAAAAAGGATTTTCTGTTTAGGTACATAAGTACCTATTTACTTAGATAATTTTGACATGGTCATCGGGCAATGCACATTATAACATTTGTCGAGACTGTTCCCTGTTGCCTGTTGCCCCTGTTGGGAAAGGATTTCTAACACAATTTAGGTACAGACGCCAGCACATCAAGCTACACCTAACTGTCAGATTTTCCCAATCAACTTTGAACCTTAAGCTTTAGCGATAAAGTTGAAAATCTGTTAAAGAAATCTGACAGATTGTGGTAGGTTGATGTGCTGGCGTCCGTACCTAGGTACACTTGCTTGCGCCTTGCAGAGAAGCAAATTATACTATACATACATAATTATAATATGATTATCGTAGATCCCGAATTTGAATCGGGGAGAGAAAATAAATAGCGTTAAATAGGGTTTTGATTCCCTCATCAGAAGTGGGCAAGTGGGCACCTAGCCTAGGGAGGTACCTACCTATTTTTATGGAAATATTTATAACTTAGGGATGTATTTACCCAGAGGACACGGTGGAGGTCTGCCCCGCTTGGGCGGAGCCCGAGCACCGCCGTGTCCTCGTAGAGGCGATCGGCAGCGGCGGCAACCTCTCACTTCCGGCCCTGGTTCAAGCCATGGTCCGCGCGTACGTGTTCCACGCGCGCCTCAATGAGATGTCAGCATCATTTGTAGGGGCCCGTGAGGGCCGTAGCCTGCCGGGTCAGCGGGATTGTCCGAAAGGATTACCACTGGCCCGGAACATATAAAGAGCTAAGGAAGGAACTGTTGTGATTGTAATAGGTATGATAATAGATATGAAGAATCACGTTCGTGGAAATAGGGAAATAAGAAAGGAAAAGAAAAACTCAGAAAACATTGTACGATGGTTGCTATTCAAACGTCAAGTTACAAGCATATAAAATTTCGAATATCTTTTTATCGACATTACAAATGACATAAAACCTAACAAAAAGTATCTTCCAAATAGATTTTACAACATCCGCCCTTAATGGAAATAAAAAGATAAAGTAGTAATGCTAAACACAATAGAAAATAATAAAACATTACTACCAGACTAAACACAAATACAAAATATAAACCGACGAAAAATAAATAAATAGAAGATTATTCTACTTGTTTATCACTAAACCCATATTAACAACGCACCTAAGATGAGCTATGCGCCTTAAGGGCTTGGTTAAAACATCGGCTGTCATTTTATCCGTAGGTATAAACTTTATATTTATAACACCCTCAGTAACCTTTTCACGAATAAAATGATATCTCGTATCAATGTGTTTGGTTCTATTGTGGTGGATTGGATTTAGCACAAGTTTCTGTGCACTTTGACTGTCGTTGTATAGCAACACCCTATCAGAAAAACCAGTAATGTCACACACTAACCGTCTGAGAAAAATAGCCTCCTTTGCAGAACTGGTTAAGGACATATACTCAGCTTCTGTAGACGATAAGGCTACCGTCGGCTGCTTCTTACACTCCCAGCTAATAGGTCCGCCCGCTAGCGTGAAGTAGAAACCAGTGTACGACCGACGGTCATGTACACAGTTCGCCCAGTCAGCATCCGTGAATCCACACAAACGTCTACCGACTTTCCTGTAAGTAATACAGTAATCCATAGTACCCTTCAAATACTGTAACACTCTTTTAGCGGCCAACCAATGCCTCTTATCGTAACAGTTATTAAACTGACTTAAATAGCTTGTGGCATAAGCTATATCGGGTCTCGTATTCACAGCTAGGTACATGAGACATCCTATCAAGTTTTGGTAAGGATATTCACCAAGAGATGATGGATTACCTTTCTCCAACTTGTTATTCTCCAAAGGTGTAGACATCTCCTTACAATCTCTCATATTAAACCGCTCCAACACTGCCTGAATAAAGGTCTTCTGACTGACCATGATTTTATCGTCAACACGGTTAATATTTATGCCTAAACAATATGATAATGCACCTAAATCTTTTAGCGAGAAAAATTTTTCTAAGTCATTTTTGACAGCATCAAACAAACATTTTTCTTTGTAAAAGACAATTAGATCGTCAACATAGACTGCAAGTATTATGATTTCATTACCAAACTTTTTCAAGTAAACACATGATTCCGCAGATGTTCGTGCAAAGCCAATTTTCGATAGAACTTGATGCAATTTGATATTCCAGGCTCGAGCTGCCTGCTTCAAACCATAAATTGATTTTCTGAGCAAACAGACTTTACCTTCTGCCCCGCGCTCAGCAAATCCCTCAGGCTGTTGCATGTACACCTCCTCCTCTAAGTCCCCATTGAGGAATGCGGTATCCACATCCATGTGTTGGATCTTTAAATCCATTTCTGCCGCCAACGCTATAAGCGTACGTAGAGATGAATTTCGAACTACAGGGGCAAAAGTCTCGTTATAGTCAGTCCCCCAAACTTGACTAAAACCTTTCGCAACTAGTCGCGCCTTATGCTTAACTATTGCACCGTTCGCGTCCCTCTTTACCTTGAATACCCATTTACATGGTATAACCTTTTTATTTGGTTTATCCACTAATGTCCAAGTCTGCTTTTTCAATAAGGCATTGTACTCATCCTTCATTGCGGAAATCCAGTTATCTTTATCATCGCTATTAATAGCTTCACGATAACTTTTCGGATCATCACACAACAAATCAACACCGTGAGTGACATATGAATAATAATCTGGAGGTTTACGTACTCTATTAGGATATCTTCTCTCAGGACATACATCGTTGGGTTCATCTGAAGGAACCAAGGACAGATCACGTTGTTCACCTGAATGTAGAGACTCTGTGTCGCCAACCCCACCAGCTTCATCAGTCGCGTCCACAAAATCGTCAATTTGCTCTACCTCCATGTCCACACTTTCTGAAGTAGGTGAAGAAATAGAAGCAGATGAGATAGAAATCTCCTGTGGCGATGTGGTATCTGAAGAAGTTTGTGAAAAAAGATTAATGACATTAGGGCTCACAACAACTTCAGGCTGAACAGATTTATCCTTCAATCCTGAAAAATTATTTTCAAAGAACGTAATATCCCGTGACTTAATCAACCTCCGAGGGTTTTCCGCGCTACGGAAATAATAACTCCTTGGATCGTCTGAATATCCAACAAAGATATGTTCAGAAGTTTTCATGTCAAGCTTAGTTCTCTGACATGAAGGCACGTGAACTAAAGCTCGGCAACCAAACACCTTTAAATGAGACAGGTCGGGTTTACTACCACACCACATTTCATATGGCGTCTTACCATCAAGTGCACGATGAGGTGACCTATTCTTTAAATAAACACTAGTCTCAACAGCATCCTGCCAAAAAGCTTTCGACAGAGAGCTATGTGCTAGCAAGGAACGGGCCTTCTCCACAATACTACGATTGCAACGTTCACTTACCCCATTTTGTTGAGGGCTGTATGGTACAGAGGTTTCATGTCGAATCCCTTGAGCCTGCAAATAATCTGTCAGCTCCTTGTTGACATACTCAGTACCATTGTCTGACCGAAGGGTTTGAATCTTACTGCCAGTCTGTCTCTCAACAAGTGCTTGGAAAGCACAAAAATACTTCTGAACTTCTGTCTTAGATGACATACAATAAAGGGATATAAAACGTGTATAATCATCTACAAAAATAATAAAGTATTTATTACCTTTAAAAGATTCAGTGGTCAGGGGACCACAAACGTCCGTATGGACCAATTCTAATGGTGACGAAGCCTTCTTATACTTTATCCCTTTGAAAGGCTTCCGGGCCTGCTTACCTTCTACACAAGGTACGCATGGTTCTTTGTCAACCTCAGTATACTCAACACCAACAGCTAGACCTTTTTTGAGTAGATCCATACCAATACGGCAGAGATGTCCTAGACGCTTATGCCAAAGCTGAAACTGGGACAAATTAGTGTGAACATTATAAGCTGAAACACCTTGCGGTTTTACTGTACAATCTAAAGTGTACAATCCACCACAAATAGAACCATGTAAAACAGGATCATTTATAAAAGAAACATCATTAGAATAATAAAAATTACAGCCATTCGTATCAAAAACAATCGAGAAACCTTTCTCTACTGCCTTTTTGACTGAGAGTAAATTACAATCTAGGCCAGGAACATGTACAACATTTTTAATCTTCTTGAAATCGGTTTTTGTGTCAATAGCAACATCTCGTAAAACCCACAGCCGGCAAACTTTTACCATTTGCTACAGTTATCTTCCCATCACAGGGTCGGTAACTATTAAACCATTCAGCATGTGGAGTCATGTGAGTAGACGCACCAGAGTCGATAATCCACTTCTCAGACATCTGAATACTTGGTGCAGACAAAGCCAATTCCTTGACACCATCCAAAGCCAATTCCGTGACACATGCATCCATATTCCCTGAACTAGAAACATTCATTCCCTTATCTTTAGAACAATTTTCTATAGAGCAACTCGCCTTTGCCTTTTTCTCCTTCTTTTTGAGAGGACAATTAGGACTCTTGTGCCCTGGCTTCTTACAACGATAGCAAATAACCTGCCTGTTAGCATTCAACGCAGCCACATCATCTTTAGTCTCCTTCGTCATTTCACTCAACAACTTAGTCCTCACCAAATCTGTTGTGACTTCAACGCTCCCATTCTCAAGCGCCATTATCATAGGCTCGTAGCGAGACGTTAGACCTCCCAATATAATAGCTGCTAAAGAACTATCTTCTATAGTTTTGCCAATATCGGCCAGGTCTAGTGCTGTTGTAGTTATTGCATTTATGTAAGCTTCTAAATTAGAAAAGTCAGATAAGGTGTACCTGTACAACTTACGTTCCAACGACAGTTTACGACCCAAACTTCGATCCTCGTAGGATTTCATAAGAGCATCCCACGCTTGCTTTGCGGTCTTAGCTGGTCGAACAACCGAAATAGCAGCGCCATCCACAGTAAGGCATATTTTAGAAAGAGCCTTTTCATCCTTCCGTACATCGTCGGCCGTCTTATTGCCTTCGACAACTACTCCGCTTATGGTTTCCCACAATCCTTCATGGATTAATAGCATTCTCATTTTAAATTTCCACACAGTGTATCCTTCTCTATTACAAAGTATCGGAATACCATTTAGTGACATACCAGAAACTGCAGACGACATATTTTCACCACCAATCTCCTTTTAAATTCGATCGTAGATAAAATATACAGAGCTTCGTGCTGATAACGTGTTGTGATTGTAATAGGTATGATAATAGATATGAAGAATCACGTTCGTGGAAATAGGGAAATAAGAAAGGAAAAGAAAAACTCAGAAAACATTGTACGATGGTTGCTATTCAAACGTCAAGTTACAAGCATATAAAATTTCGAATATCTTTTTATCGACATTACAAATGACATAAAACCTAACAAAAAGTATCTTCCAAATAGATTTTACAACAGGAACACGGGTGGGTTTTAGTCAGTAAGTGTCTGACACTCCCTTCCGCTCCACCCAGAGCGGGAGGGGTCATTTGATGATTTTCCATCCTGAAAAAAAAGGGATGTATGTGTAAGGTAGGAGGTAAGTACCTATATATACCTAAGCTTTTGTTTTGTACCACTAATTTCCCTGGCTGAGCCTTAATCGCATTCTGAAGGTTGCAGTGAGTTGTGTGTAGGTTACATATTCAAAATTCTAGCATTTATTTTCCGAAATACGAAACTATCTACTAGGTAGGTACTTACCTACCTTCGGAGTTATCTAGCCATGTCAATTAGATTGATTTTTATTTCAATGGTAACAAAAAAAACGAAAGTTCATAAAGATAGGATTATCCGACACCAACCAAAGCATCGTTTCGGGGCTCATTAGGTACTTATCCGATGTAGATGAGATCTCTATGGTCCATTTGTCGGACGGGACAACCAACCGTCCGAAACTGGCCAGTGACAAATAGGTGATTCTAATGAGAAGACTACTTCTTTTTATTTTCCATAATGACGTATTCAGCGGTGGCCATCTTGGAAAAGATTTTGTTTCCTGACAATTTTAGGATAATTAATACCTACCTACTAAATAAAATGGTTCTTTGTCCAGCATGGCAAAGGCTCAAAGTAGGTAATATAATAATGCTCGATAGCAGAGTAAATTAAACAATTTCTCCACAAACGGGAACAAATTATGTAAACAACGGAATAATAAATTTGGAGGGTGAACTTTGAGGATATTTCTGAAGTTCTATTTAACCTCTACAGTAATAGCGTATAATTGGCAACCCATTTCATATAGACGTTGTAAGGAAATAACCGCAATAATATGCTTATTTACCTACGGTTTTTCTTATTTATTGTGATTTTAAACAATTGTACTAATTATTTTGTGCAACCGTTTTCATTGGCAGTTTCTATAGACTTGAAATAAGGTAGGTATAAAGACTTCGTAAAATTTACGACCTTGAAAATTTACGAATTGAAAATTCAGTATTAAGTAATATTGAATTTTCAATTAAAATAGAATACCTACTCTTTACTATAATATGTAGGTACCTACATATAAATTACAGACATAAGAGAAACTACTACAACAAAACTGAATACTTTTGTTGTTTTTTTATGTTAAAGCCTTTACATTTTGGAGAATTTATATTTTTTTTATTATTAATTAATCAAACTTGCTCAAGATTATAATTGTTTTAATTTCGTCTAAGCGTTACTTTATCTAACTCCTTATTTAACCTGAACTTTATAGTTTTTGCTACCATTTTGTACCACTATTGTGTCACTGTAGTGTAAATTTCTGTGCAACTTTTGTGTCACTATCGCACAACATCATGCGTCACTATTGTGTCACTTGCGTCAATATTTTGGAGTTCACATTTATTATACAGTAGGTACAATAAAATTAAAATAATAAATAGGATGTACCCATATTACCTTTATGTAGTCTCCCATGAAGCTAGTTTAAAAATATTTATGTTTATATGTTGGAACTCGTTGTTGTGTCTTCAGTTAATTAAACACAGCGCAGAATAATTAAACCTTTATTTGGTGTTAAACAAATATATATGTGAGAAAAGATAAAAGATATAGAAAGCGAACTTTGATGGACATACACACGTTGACAACAATAATAAATCTATCAAAATAAATTTTCTTATTGTTCCAAACAACAGTTGTCAATTTTAAAAACAATCTCATTTTAAAATTCACAACCAGCCTGTCTACAAATTAATGTGACAGACATGAGGTTACATATGTTTGCTCCAACACTCCTCCTTAATCTCGTGTCCATTCACACACCATACATGTTTATCAAACACACACACCCATACCTCTCACACACCACTGAAACTTCTCTCTTGGAAGTGGTTTCGTTAAACCATCTGCGACCATGCATGTGGTCTCCTTATACTTCAGTATCACCTCATTATTTACAATTGCCTCACGCACAAAATGATACCTCACATCTACATGCTTAGTACGTTGGTGATGTACTGGGTTTTTGGCAATAGCGATGGCAGACTGACTATCACTGAAAATGGTCACGGCTTCATCCAATTTGTAGCCCTGTCCATCAGTTACTTCGGCTATAAACCTTCTCAGGAATATTGCTTCTCTTGCAGCTTCTGATAGCGATACATATTCTGCCTCTGCTGTACTAAGAGCTATTGTTCTTTGTTTCTTGCTCTCCCAGCTGATTGCGCCACCTTGCATTATGAAGACCAAACCAGAGTATGATCTCCTATCAAACTCTCCAGCATGATCTGCATCTGCATATCCTTCTAGAGGTCCATTCTGTCCTTTTAAATATTTTAGACCATGACTCTTAGTGCCCTTGAGATAACGAAGTACTCGTTTTGCTGCGATCCAATGACTCTCGTCAAATGAATTATTAAACTGACTCAAACTGTTCACTGAATGAGCAATATCTGGACGTGTGCACACAGCAAGATACATAAGAGAACCTATCAATGCTCTATATGGTAGGTCATCTCTTGACTTGTGTTCTGATGGAGGCTTCTCTAGCCTTTGTCCAGTTACTTCCGGCGTTGAAACTGTCTTTGCATCTTCCATGCCAAATTCTCTAAGCAACTTTTCGATATATTTTTCTTGATTGAGGTTTATGCTATTCAAATTTTGTTTAATTTGAATACCAAGCATCAACTCTGCCTTGCCAAGATCTTTCATATCGAATTTCGACATAAGCTCTTTCTTCACTATCTTCATTTCTGTTAAATTGTTCCAAAATAGCAGAATGTCATCTACATAGACAGCCAGGATTATTATGTTCTTTCCTCTAGTCCTAGTGTAGACGCAGGGTTCATTTAAGGATCGCTTAAAGTTTAGCTTCCTTAGTTCCTCATCTAATTTTATGTTCCAACTTCTTGGAGCCTGCTTCAGTCCGTATAATGACTTCTTCAGAAGACACACATAGTCCTCTTTTCCTTTTTGTTCAAAACCATGTGGTTGTTTCATGTAAACAACTTCATTTAAGTTTCCATTTAGGAATGCAGTCTTAACATCCATCTGATCAATTTGAAGATCCAATTTAGCTGCGAGAGCTATTAAAGTTCTGAGTGAGCTGTGTCTCACAACTGGTGCGAAGGTCTCATGGTAATCAATGCCTCTCCTTTGACTATATCCCCTTGCTACCAGGCGTGCCTTATACCTATATCCGCCCACCTCTTCTTTGATTCGAAATATCCATTTAGAATCAACGATGTTGTAAGGGTACGCTGGTGGTTTGACCAGTGTCCAGGTATTGTTTTTTTGTAGAGCATCTAACTCCTCCTCAATTGCTTTTCTCCAATTTTCTTTATCCATGCGTGATAAAGCTTCATCCACTGTCAGTGGAAAAACACTTTCAATAGCTTGATATGTGATGTGATCCGGAAATTGTTTAGGTTTCCTCTCTCTTAATGGATATCTTCTCTCACTAGGAAGTACCGGCTCTGGTTGTAGTACCTCTTCGTCTCTTTCATCAAGGGATTCCCATTCATCACAGCTTTCTGTTTCATTGCCATTAGATTCTTCATTTTGATCTAAATCATTTGTATTTATTTCTCTTACAGTCTCATTCTGTTCTTGAAGTTCTTCTTCACTTTCTATCACAGTGTTTGTTGGTACAACTGGTGGATTTTCGTGTTCAAAAACTATAGATATCTCATCTTTCTTTGTTTCTGAACTTCTCTCTATGGGTTGAAATTGATTTTCGAAGAAAACAACATCTCTTGCTTTATGTACCATCTTGGTTTCTGGATCAAACAAACGATATGCTTTCGCATCTTCACAGTATCCAATATGAAGCAACTCTTTGCTCTTCGGATCCCACTTGGTGCGTTTTTGTTTAGGTATGTGCATAAACGCTTTGCATCCGAAAACTCTGATATATGTCAGATTTTGTTTCTTTCCAGTCCAAGCTTCTTCAGGCGTTTTATTCCTAACAGCTTTCGTTGGTGATCGGTTTTTCAGAAAAACAGCTGTCTTCACAGCTTCTGCCCAAAACTTATTGCTTAATCCAGCTTCTTGGATCATGCTCCTAGATTTTTCAACCATTGTTCTGTTTGCCCTTTCTGCTACACCATTCTGTTCAGGTGTATATTCCACCGTTAATTGATGTTTGATTCCGTACTTCTTCATGAAATCATTCATCCGAGTATTTACATATTCTTTGCCATTATCTGACCGTAAAGTTTTTAACTTGTTTCCAGTCTGTAATTCCGCAAAAGTTTTGAATTCTTCAAGTTTATTAAATACTTCACTTTTACATTTAAGAAAATATACGAAGGTTTTACGCGTATAATCGTCTATAAACGTTACAAAATATTTGAATCCGCTAAATGACTCTTCAGCCATTGGTCCGCAGACGTCAGTATGTACTAGCTCAAGTACACTGTCTGCTCTATTTGCTGGACTGCTTTTCTTGAATGGTTGTCTGGTTTGTTTTCCTTTCAGACAAGCTACGCACTCTAGTGTAGTAGAACTGTTAGAAAAACTCACCCCTGTCGCCATGATATTGCGTAATAGTTTAAGGTTACGTACTCCAAGGTGACCCATTCTTCTATGCCATAAGTCCATCTCATCTCCACTGATAGTAGTCGCCAGCGCTGTGTGCTTTAAGCTTTGCTTTAATTTATACACACCATTTTCCTCTACACCTATAAGTAAAGGTTCGCCTGTTATTTCACAATTACTACTCTTTACTACGTTAAAACCTCCCTTGTAGAATACTACCTTAAGGTCTTTCTTAGTGACAGCACTAACGCTAAGTAAGTTTGCAGCTAATCTCGGGACATACATAGCATTAATTGTAACATTCGGTTTCGTACATACCACTGTGCCACTTCCAATACCTTGCAACCTTTCTCCGTTTGCACACGCTACAGTCACTCCCCTTTCATACTTCTTCAAATCATGTAACCATTCACGCCTTGAAGTCATATGATTAGAAGCTCCCGAGTCAACAATCCAAAAATCTTCTGAAGTTGAAGTCGTCATCGCCAAAGCTGTAGATGCTTCATTTCTCTTCTTGCTTGGATTGTCTGGACAATCTTTCGCTTTATGTGGTCCATTGCAAATGAAACATTTAAACTTTTTCTTTTGTTTTTGTTTAAAAGTATTTTTCTTTGTCAAAAGAGCATGATTGTTTGCACTCGTAGCCGCTGTATGTGTATCCTCCATTTGGTAAAGTTTAGTTTTCACATAATCCGTAGTAAGCTCAATATTTGAATTTTCAATTGCTAATCTCATAGCTTGAAAATTATCTGTTAAACCTTGAAGCATTAGGGCAGCCAATAATTCGTCATCTATTTCCTTTCCTAGATCACACAGTTTTTGTGCAGTCGTCATCAATGCCGAAATATAATCTCTTATAGTCGTGAACTGCTCCAGTTTAAGACTAACTAGTTTTGACAGCAATCTGCAGCGATTATTTAGCCCTTTATCTTCGTATGCTTTCTCTAAAGCTTTCCAAGCCTCCTTGGCCGTCTTTGCTTGACGCACATGAATTAGGCACTCTGGTTTTATCATCAAGCATATTTTACTTCTTGCTTTTTGATCTCTCTTTTTGCCTATCTCATCAACTGGCGTAGTATGTGTATACTCCCATAGATCATCGTGTATTAAATATAATTCCATCACAAATTTCCATGAACTATAGTTAATGGCACCATCTAGTTTCTCAATTGACGCCATGCTCAAAGAATCATTCTTACTTACAGTTTCTGCTGAATGATTTTCGCCGTTTTCAATCATTTCTCGGTTTATTTGGTTTCTGGGTCCATAACCTTTGTTGGAACTCGTTGTTGTGTCTTCAGTTAATTAAACACAGCGCAGAATAATTAAACCTTTATTTGGTGTTAAACAAATATATATGTGAGAAAAGATAAAAGATATAGAAAGCGAACTTTGATGGACATACACACGTTGACAACAATAATAAATCTATCAAAATAAATTTTCTTATTGTTCCAAACAACAGTTGTCAATTTTAAAAACAATCTCATTTTAAAATTCACAACCAGCCTGTCTACAAATTAATGTGACAGACATGAGGTTACATATGTTTGCTCCAACATTATATTTACATAACATACCTATCTATAGGTACTAATATTTAGAATAATAATAAAATGTGTTGAAGGTATATCACCTCCATGTACTTTGGTAACACTGGCTAGGTGGAAAACTGTTTGCTTGGAATGACATAAGTTTTTCACCAGACTCCATTTTCCTACATTGTTCCATGATTGTTCCTTTATAAACCTATACACCTTTCCAACTAAAGCTTTATACTTTTTCATGTGCATTTCGCTCTGCAAACCTCCCCAACAAAGGTTATGGGCCCAGAGCAGTAAAGTGTGTTGTATTGTATGTTGTGAAAATAATTCGAAATCCTAAAGATATGTAAAGTACATGTAGGAAGAAAAATGACTTCGAATGTACGTATAGAATTATTGACGAAGGACAACTACGACAGTTGGAAGGTACAGGTGGAAGCATTGTTAGTAAAGAATGACTTCTGGGAGTATGTAAGTGGAGAAAAGCCAAAACCTACTACCGATGCTGCTATATCGACATGGAAGACGGCTGACAGAAAAGCAAAGTCTGAACTGATATTGGCATTAGATCCGAGTGTAGTTCGTCATGTAAAAAAGGTGGAGACTGCACGAGAGGTATGGTTAAAATTAGAGAGCTTGTTTGCATCAAGAGGACCTGCAAAGAAAGCGAATTTAATGAAAAGGCTCATGTTACAAAGGATGAGTGAAAACCAAAAGGTACATGAGCACCTTGATTCCTTTTTTGAAGCTGTAGATAAATTGGAAGAAATGGATATAAAAATCCATGATGATTTGTTAACGATCATGTTGCTGTACAGTCTTCCGGGAAGTTACGAAAACTTTAGATGTGCCATAGAGTCTAGAGATGAGCTTCCAAAGCCAGAGCAACTAAGAGTTAAAATCATCGAAGAGGACAGTTCAAGAGGAAACGCTCATGTTGACAAAATAGAAGGCGCCATGTATTTGGACAAACATCAGAAGAAAATTACTGGAAAAACATTTAAGTTTAAATGTTTTAAGTGCCACAATTTTGGCCATAAGGCGTCGGACTGCACAAAAAAAAGGGAGAAGGCTCAAGAAACTCGATGTGTGGAGTCATGCACTAGTCATAAAAGTTGTGAAGCTTTAACTATGTATCATGTTTCAGATGACTGCCGCATCGCTATTGATGCGAAGCGCCGTCAGGAATGGATTTTTGATAGTGGTTGCACTTCTCACATGTGCAATGACCCGCAAAGGTTTGCTGAGATACTCCCTGCGAGTCTAAAATTAAAATTAGCCACAGATTCTTTGACAACCGTGCAAGGTAAAGGTACAGTTAAGTTATTAGCATGTAATGATGATCGAACGCGAAATATTGAATTTGAAAATACCCTATTGGTTCCCGATTTACGTAGTAATTTAATTTCCATCGCCCAGCTTACCGAACGAGGTTGTGAAGTCACGTTCAAGCACGACGTAGCCTATGCAGTTAAAAACGGTGAGGTGAAACTGACCGCTGATCGGCGAGGTGACTTATATTACTTGAGGGAACTGGACGCTTCAGCGTCAGTGTTAAGTAGTGAAAGTGTTGATCTGTATCGATGGCACGAGCGTATGGGACATCTGAATGCTAGGGATCTTATGAAAGTACTAAAGAAATCAGGTATTGATCCGATAAATATCGATAGTAACTTGCATGATTGTGATGTGTGCGCTAAGGGTAAAATGGTATCGTTGCCTCATGTGAAGTCCAGTTTACGCTGCAACGAGAAGTTGGGAATAATATACTCTGATGTGGTAGGTCCAATGAGAGTCCAATCTAATGGCGGAAATAAATACTTTGTCACTTTTATTGACGATTGTACTCGTTGGTGTGACGTATTTATGCTGAAAAATAAAAATGACGTTTTGTCAAAGTTTAAAATTTTTAAATGTCATGTTGAAAATTTGACAGGAAGAAAAATTAAATATTTACATACGGATAACGGGACTGAATACAAAAATAAATTTTTCGATGAATTTTTAGAAAGTGAAGGTATTAAGAGACGTTTTACGACGCCATACTCACCTCAAAGTAACGGAATCGCTGAACGGATGAACCGTACGTTGATTGAGATGGCAAGGTGCATGATCTTATCGTCAGGTATTTCACCAAGTTTTTGGGCAGAAGCTGTAGCTACTGCATGCTATTTGCGTAATAGGTGTCCAACTAGCAGTCTGAATGGTGAAATTCCATACGAAAAATGGTTTGAGAGACCTGTGAATGTCAAATATTTAAAAACGTTTGGCACGAAAGTACACGTCTTGGAAAAGGAACCAGGTAAAGATAAGTTTGCAGCACGAAGTTCACTCGGTGTTTTTGTGGGTTATCCAGGTGACGCTAAAGGCTATAAAATATGGATACCTGAGAGTAGAAGAATCGTAGTGTCGAGAGATGTAAAATTTCAGGAAGGTAAACCAACTGAAATTGAGTGCAAGGTCTCAAATGAATCACTAGTTGAACAAAAACCTGAAAAGAGTATTGTGAGAAAGACTGTTGATATAGAAATCCAAACTAAAGAACAGTCGGATATACCATTTAGTGATGAACCTTCAAGAGAAGAAATCCCATTTGATATTCAACCGAATGTACCAGTGATTGATGATGGAGGTGCAGAGAATACAGAACCTACTGGAAATGTTACTTTAAAAAGAGGTCCTGGAAGGCCAAGGATTAAAAAAGGACAAGTTGGCCGCCCTCGTAAAATCTACAACATGGTTGAGGTAAGAGAGAGTAGCGACAATGAGTCATCGACGGAAGAATACGTTGATACTGATGATTTTGCTGGAGCTATTGAAATCACGTTGAAAGAAGCTTTAGCATCTGACGAAAAGGTCCAATGGGATGAAGCTATTCTTTCAGAAATAAGAAGTCTAATAAATAACGACACGTGGGAAATTGTGAAGAAACCTTCAGATCGTAATATCGTAGGATGTCGATACGTGCTGACTACAAAGCTAAATGTTGACAATACTGAGAAAAAGAAGGCCAGACTTGTAGCAAAAGGATACAGTCAGCAACATGGCCTAGATTATAATAAGACATTCGCTCCAGTTGCGAGAATTGCAACTGTACGTTTGTTGGTCGCCTTAGCTGTCGAAATGGGCATGGACATTGACCAGATAGATATAAATACCGCTTATTTAAACGGTGATCTGACCGAAGATATTTATATGAAGATCCCAGAGCTGCTGAAAGAAGGCCTAGAGAAACTAAAAAATGCAGATGGCGTTAATTCTGCAGTAGGTAAAAAAGCAGCTAAAATGCTTGAAGATATGAAAGCAGGTGGTGACACCTGTCGTTTAAAGAAATCTCTTTATGGTCTCAAACAAGCTGGACGACAGTGGAATATTAAACTGGACGAGAAGCTGAGACAAATGGGATTGAAACCTACGATAAATGAACCTTGTTTGTATCACAAGCGCAATAAAGGTGGATCAGATCTTTTTGTTGTTGTTTACGTGGATGACATATTAATCGCATCGACAAAAAGATTGTATATAAATAAATTCAAGCAGGAATTGGCGAGGTGGTTTGAGCTTAAAGACTTTGGTCAAGCAACCTTCTGTCTCGGGATAAATATAAAGAAAAGTGACAATGAGTATTTCTTGTCACAAGAGAAATATATAAAATATATTTTGAAGAAATTTGATATGGATAGTTGCAATCCTGTCCAGACTCCAATGGAAATTGGAAATCCTGTTATTAGTGAAAAAGGAGTAATAAAAGCGAAACAATTTCCGTATAGAGAACTGATTGGAGCGCTCATGTATTTAAGTGTAGCGACTAGACCTGATATCGCCAACGCTACGGCAAAACTTGCACAGTTTGCAGAAAACCCGCAGGAAACTCATTGGAGGGCTGCGAAGCGAGTTCTTCGATACTTAAAAGGTACGATAACTCACGGTTTATCTTTTAAGCCGACAGGGTTATGCATACAAGGGTATGCAGATGCAGATTGGGGTAGCTGCGTCATTGATAGACGATCCTTTACGGGTTATTTATTCGTTCTAGGAGGCGCAAGCATATCATGGACTTCACAAAAGCAACGCATCGTTGCGACTTCAACTTGTGAGGCCGAGTTTGTGAGTTTGGCAGAAGCTATGAAAGAAGCTGTATATTTGAACAGTCTGTTGAAAGAGCTAGGTTTACATCAACTCTGTAAGGTAAGAATGCATGCTGATAATATAAGTGCTATTTGCCTTGCTGAGGATCACGGTATACATCATGCGAAAAGTAAGCACATTGACATTAGACATTTCTTTATAAGGGATGTGCTACGTTACAATAAAGATATAACGTTGGAACATTTGTCAACTGATAAAATGCTGGCAGATGTCCTCACCAAACCTTTGCCTCGCGTAAGACACGAATTACTAACAAGTGCGTTAGGGTTGTGTGTGCGAAAGTAAAGATAAGTTTTTTCTTTTTGTGAATCGTATCGTACATGAGTTGAGGGGGTGTGTTGAAGGTATATCACCTCCATGTACTTTGGTAACACTGGCTAGGTGGAAAACTGTTTGCTTGGAATGACATAAGTTTTTCACCAGACTCCATTTTCCTACATTGTTCCATGATTGTTCCTTTATAAACCTATACACCTTTCCAACTAAAGCTTTATACTTTTTCATGTGCATTTCGCTCTGCAAACCTCCCCAACAAAATGTAAGTACATTTATATGAAAAAATAAGCAAAAAAATTAAATAGGTATTTACATATTATTATTTAGAATTATTTTATTAATTATTATTTAGATTTAATTTATTTTGGGTATCTAAATACTAAATTGGTAGGTGGGTATTACCTCATAAATTATCTACCCACCTAACAGTTATTTAAAATTATTCTTCAGATTAAACAAAAAATACATAATATTTAACTCAATTATTTATTTTAATTAACAAATTTCACAAATGAGGTAAATAAATCATGGTATAATTGCATTGGTGCGAGAAACACTCGGCTTCTAATGAATGCCATTAATTTTATCTTTGAAGGGGCTTGCATAGGGCCTGCCAGTGCAGGAAGGCGTGAATGAAAAAAAAATGTGTTTTATATATAACATCCCATAACAAAATAGCAATCTTTCTAGAGAACGTAGGTACGATAACTGTTTGCCATTGCCAGACACAGGGATCGAACCCACGATTCGCACTTAGCAGTCGTGCATGCCACCACAAGACCAATAAATTAATAATTCCAAAATGAATTGGCGGAAATAAACTCATGTGAAATTCCTTAGAATCCACACCCAATAAACATTTACAACGTTGAGTAGACGTGTTGGTGGCAACTTAATGTTATTTAGTATAATCGTATAAATGTCATAAGGACGTTTACTCGACGGCATTAGGGCCCATTTTATTCAACTTAAGGCGCTAAGAGTTTCGTGTAACAGTCATATAAATACCTAATTAGTCGCATAATTGTCATATACACGTCGGCGATTTGACTACATGTCATGTAATGATAGCTGTTGCGGCGTGTATTCGACTTTGTGTCACACAATATGACTTTTATATGATTTAATCGTTGTGTTATTGTCATTTAATGATGATATTGAAAATTATTATAAAATATTAATGACATTTAGCAGTGTTTTTGACAGCTGAGTTAATATTGCATTTTTTCTGTTATTTGAGGTGATAAAACCATTTCATCAGTTGTAAGCCATTGTGCAATCAAGTTTACTGATTAATGTGCGGTAGATTTGTAACAAATTTTTAATGCGCTTTTAAAATTTTAATGTTTTCACATATTTTTATTAATAATTTATTATGTGAATGCGTTATAAGACAACTATATAACTTCCCGACCTATAAACTGCGAGTTCATATATTAAATGTGTACGCCATGAAAGTTAGAAATGGTGGAAGTGGTATACAAGGTTATTATAAACCTTTAATATGAGTATTAATTAAATAGCGGTCGTATTATCATGTTTGTGATACTTTAGGATGTATAGAGGTCGTTCGTAATACTTATATTCGAATTATATATAATGGTTACAAATACTACGTTTATACAATTAATATCCGTTTAGCAAATGTTTAAAAGGTAATTATACGACAAAATTGACAGTATTATGACGTTTATACTACGAAAACGTTTACACGATGAAAAGTTGTATATGTAAGTTTTATAGATGTCGTCGTAGACGCTATTATAGGACGATTGTATAAAAAAATCGAAATAACGTCTATATGACGTTATTATACGACATAAAATGTGTATGACTATTCGGACCCATAATGCACCAGTACATGACGAAAAGTTAAAAAAAATACTGTAAAATAACTTTAATAAGACTCAAGGTCGTATAAATGTTTGATTATATGACAAAAATGTTTGCTGGGACAGTTACCTAGCTAGCGCCTTTCCATAACACAGAAGCAATCTATCATACATTCACAACAGTGCAGTGCTATGACAAGCGTGGTACGCGGTTTGCGGTTGACCATAACATCGTTTTTAAATAGAAATACTACGAACTTCCTACACATTCCTATTTTACAGGCCATATATTTACAACAGAACGATTAATACGTAACGTGCCAGCGTTATTTAAGTCCTGTCGGTAGCATTTTACTGTAAAACGCCTACTTTAACTTGATCCCCAGCCAAACTAAGTTCTAAAGTTCTGAATTTGACATTCCATTGACTTTTGTTTTGACAAGCAACGCTGCCATGACCAATATTCAGACCAAAAGACGTACTGTAAATATACAGGGTTACGTTAAATTGGCTGGCCAAACTCCGCAGACGCGCGATATAATAATATGAACATGAAAAAAAGAAAAATAAATTCATTCGATGATTTTTCGTGGGGTCATCGAACGCAGGTACCTATTTTTTTTTTGTGTAAACTTCACACATGTGATAGGTATCGATATTGAAACACGATAAAACAATAAGGAAAAAAACAATTCCTCAACTCATACTTAAAGTTATAACACTAACAGCGGTCGTTGACCTCCCAAAAAATAACATCAAATCTTTTTACTTTATTGTGTTTAGATACCTATCGTTATCTATCGCGTCTGCGGAGTTTAGCTAACTAATTTAAAATAACCCTGAATATAGTAGGTACATCATAATTCCATTCAAGAGGCCAATGACCTATTAGTTTGTTTCGGCACTTCTGCTCAGGGATCAGTCAGCTAGGAAATACCAACGCCATCTAATTTTCAAAAATTGATGTGTGAAAGTACCTATCCTAGAAGATCTACCTGACTCTTCACGGTATATTTATTTCTATAAATATCATATATACTATAAGTGTCAAGCGATGCTGGACGCAAGTCTAGACTTCAGACGGGAATATCTTCCATCACTCTTAGCCTTCTTAGGTACTTAACGAACCAGCCGGCAGTTCGGCGCCTGCTAACAATTCCGATCCTACATTATAGACCGAGATACTATGGGTAGGTACTATTCTACTCGTTAAAATTCTACTGCAATGTAGTTCTTAATAAATTGGAATATTATTCATGAAGACAATGTGTGGTACTGTATTTCTTCATGAGCAACAAAATGGACCAAGAAAGACTTTGTGGACACTTAATTTTTATGTCACCGTACATTCTCATCACGGTTTTCCCTTCTGTGTCAAGTAATGATTGTTATCCAAATCTCTTTAAATATGTGTTACCTACATGGATATTTCCAAACCAGTTTACGTTCATTTTTCTAATTTTAGCTTTGTGGAGCATTTTAAATGCTGTGACATTAATAATGTGCAACAATAACCTCAGAACTATGTACTGCATCAGTTTTTGTTGCGTAGGTACCGTATAGGAGTTTTGAAACTTTGATCCGTATAGCTATTCACAACCACTCGATACGCTTCCGTACCGTATCGAACGTCAATCGATGTTATCGTAGGACCGTAGGAGTAAGTCTGAAAATGTTGTCAGTTTAAATCAAATAGACGACCGCTGCAGCATCAGCCTTTGTTTGTATTATTCAGTAATTCTTCGTATCGCTGGCAAGACAGTATTTCAAATCTTGTTGGCCCAAAACTTTGGCACTTCCGCGTCGTCGCCGTTCGGTGGCAGCGCAGATAGCGGCCGCTATGGAGCTGACAAGTCGACAAGGACGACGCCTGCAGTATTCTAATGGAACTAAAGGCTCCTTCAAACAGGCGCGACACGCGATAAAATCGCGCGCGACACAAAGGCACCGCAAGTCGCGTAACGAGTGGTGCCTTTGTGTCGCGCGCGATTATATCGCGTGCCGTGCCTGTGTTTAGGAGCCTTAAAACGTGGTCGCTCACAATGGTCCTCATTAGAGGGCTGAAAGCCACCCAAAGGGCAAAGGCTATGCTTGGCGTTTCCCTGGCGACGTGATCGAATCAGAAACTGATGAGGCGGAAAGGTTCATTTCATGGCCTCCCACTATTCAGTTCCTACTACAAAGTATAAACAATATACGTGAGGGGCAATTCTCGTCTGCCAGGGTCGCTGGTTTTTCATAAGGGATACCGTGGCCCCTGGCACAGGCAACTGAAGGAACACGGGTGGGTTTTACTGTTTTAGTAAAAGTATGACACGTAGAGCGGGAGAAGTTATTTGATAATTTCCCACCAAAAAATAAAGGCAATTCTCGTAATTTTAAGAACGTTTACAGACTGATCTCAATCTCAATATGTCAAATAAAAAATTCTAATTTCCCTACATTTTTATCAATTTTTTGACTTTGATTGTCGCTCACGACGCTGAGATGAAATTGCGACTAGATTTTAAACGTTTTTAATTACGAGAATTGGCCTTCAGATACCAGTGCATTACTTCATGATCTTTGCCTTATTGAAACATAAGTAATATCACTTGATGAAGGATGATGATTATAATAATGTCAATTAAAAGTAATGACTCTATAATATACAGTTTACGCGATCATTTAATAAATAACGGTTTCAAGAACAGTAATGATGATAATATGTGTTGTTTTATAAGGAGCGGTCCACTAAGTACTTTTGTATGATTACTTTATTTTAACACTAGCTTCTTCCCGCGGCTTCGCCCGCGTGGCTGTCGGAAACTATCCCACGGGAACGTGCTACCGGAACAAAAAGACTTTGTTACTCGGAGTAACTCACTCCATATAACATCAGCTATCTGCCAGTGAAATTCCCTTCTTAACCGGTCCTGTCGTTTCGAAGATTAGCCGGAACAAACAAACAGATAAACTTAGACAAAAATTTTAAACATAGTTTTTGTTTGTTATAAGTACCTTTATACTTTCATATGCATTTAGTAAAAAGCTGTTATTTTTCCATTACAAAACAGACACTTCAATTTTATTTAAGTATTTGTATGTATAGAAAACATCACGCCAGTAATCCCCGAAAGGTCGGGCAGAGGTACCCACCACATTTCGCCAGTTATCTATATATACTAATATTATAAAGCTGAAGAGTTTGTTTGTTTGTTTGGTTGAACGCGCTAATCTCTGGAACTACCAGTCGGATTTGAAAAATTCTTTTTGCATTTGATTGCCCAATTCTTGAGGAAGGCTATAGGCTATTAACATCACGCTATGACCTTTAGGAGACGAGCAAAAACCAAAAAAGTCAGAAAGAAGGTAAACGAATTAAAAGCGCAGGCAGGCGATGCGACGGGGTGGGTCGGGGGAACAAGAATATTATGTGGATATTATGTGGATAATGGTGCTGGTTGCGTTATTACCTAAATGTTCATTTATATCTGTTGTAGTATTAAGCATTATTACGCAATTGTTTGTTGTCCTAAAGAAATAAAAATAAAAAATAAAAAATAAATTTCACGCGGACGAAGTCGCGAGCAGAAGCTAGTATGTAATAAGGGGCAAGCCTATTGCCATCTATCGGGCACAAATCTGATGGAGAATCCAACAACAGCCCGATCTAGGGATCGAACCCAGGACCTCACACACAGTTGCTCTTGCGATCACCACACAAAGTCGAGGCAGCTACTCACCGCAGTTGCTTTATTTTCTTCTTATAAAAACCTGTACCTACAACGTAAAAGTAGTACTTACAACGTTATATACCAAGACTAGCTTCTGCCCGCAACCGCCTCCGTGCTATTAGCTATTCGTTTTCTTTCTGACTTTCTTTCTTTTTCTCAGCTCCTAAGGGTTCTAGCATGATGTGTCCCATCGAGCACGCATGAGACATTGAAAAAAAAATCTTTATTTAATTTTGTAAATCATGACACTTTTATTTTCTCTTGACTGTACTTACCTGTCAAAAAGAGTAAACCTAGATAAAGTGGATGAGACAGAGATTGAAACAGAAGACGAACTAGCTGGGGATCGAGGAGGGGGTGGGGGTGGAGGGGGGTTCAGGGAATCAGACCGGAATAAATCCTAATAAATGGCCTTTAGCATTCCTTAGGAATTGAACTATCAAATGCAATAATGATTTTTCGAATCCGACTGGTAGTTCTAGAGATTGGTGCGTTCAAACAAACAAAAAACAAACTCTTTTGCTTTATTATCAGTTCCATTTTTGTTTCATTAAGACTCCTACAAACAGGCGCGACACGCGAATTGCGCGAATTGCGGTGCCTTTCTGTCGCGTGTCATGTCGCGCCTGTTTGTAGGAGCCTTTATGAAGTTTGTACTAAAAACATGTCAGTGTTAGTGATATCATGGATTTTTCAATAGCCTAAGAGCCCTGACAGGTAAAACAGGTTACCTACCTACTTGCCTATTAACAGCTACCACTTACCTACATATCTACATATTAGCACAAATGCTTGCCCTCTGATAATAGTCAGAAACCTTTATCGAGTACTTAAATGTTTTACTACATAACGGGTGTAAAAAGACACTCATCGAAGCCGAGAGTCAGTTGTACTCCCGTCATTGTAATAATTTCTTTGTACAATCACGAGCATAAGTATGTATACACTTGGCTTTATTCTTGAAAGACGATTTTCTCCTTTAGTTTTGAATGAAATTTTATGTTATTACGAAAAAAGTATTTTCGAACCCATAGGTTTGTGTAAAGTGTCTTATTTCAACGTTGCATTCGTTTATTATTACACGAAAAAATCGCAATTGAAAGTTGCCAAGTGTTGACATATTAGTGCTCGTGATTGTACTGTGCAATATTACTTAGTTTTATGTTGTACAAAATGCGTAGTTGACGGCTATGTGATGTCTTTTTACACCCTGTAGATGCTGAAGAAAAAAAAAAGTGCGAATATGTTTCGATTGCTGGGAGACTTTCATGTGTCCACATACAGAGATTTCGAGACATTAAACGAGAGACATACTTTAAGGGAGCATAAGTAAACTCTGAAATACGAAAAACGAAATCTGCTTTTCCTTACATTTTGATTGCGTAGGTAGCTTTGTGGTACCGCAGATTTTTTTGAAATATTTGGGGCTTGATCTTAAACTAAAAATTTATATTCTTAACCCCCGACGCAAAAACGACGGGGTGTTATAAGTTTGGCGTGTCTGTGTGTGTGTGAGTGTCTGTCTGTGGCATCGTAGATCCCGAACGGATGAACCGATTTTGATTTTGTTTTTTTCACGAGTGGGTACATAAAGTATGTCTTATGTTTCACGTAACAATATACCATATTGGTACACACGACGACACATCAAGCTATACATTTCCAGTTTGGCTGACCTCGCATTTTATATCTAGGTTTTGCGTACAATGAGAAGTCAGCTTATACAGGCAACGTATATCTTGATGTGTCGTCGTGCGTACTTACCAATACATTACTATCAATCAACTCCGCCCATGGAGCCAGCTTTCCACGGAGCGCTCTCCCAAGTTGCACCATATCATTCCCGCTATTAAAAAAAAAAACACTATCATTAATTTATCTGTAAGTAATTCAATTATCTACCTGCCACAATCGTAACATCAGTACAAACTCGCTCTAATTACTTGTCGGACATATTTATGGCTATATAACTCGATCAGATGCGTATCTCATAAGTTTTATTATTTCCGGTGCCACATTTTAATAAACGCTTGTAATGAGTGGAATGGAACTTAGAGGTGCAAGGGCAAGCATGTCAGTATTAGTTACGGTGATTTGGACTTTATTGCCGCTTAATGTTGTGTTGATTTTGTTTGAAAGTCTGTATCATAAAGGCTCTTTCAAACAGGCGAGACACGACACGCGACACAAAGGCACCGCTTGTTGCGCAACTTGCGGTGCCTTTGTGTCGCGCGCGATTTTATCGCGTGTCGCACCTGTTTGAAGGAGCCTTAAGAAGAAGAGATATACTATTCATATTTGTTAAGAAGAAGACTGTATCCGAAATAAAAATCTTATTGAGAACTATAATGTTTATTTGCCAAAAACAGTGCTTTACATTTCCTTAAAGTCTACATACATTATTAGATAGCTTTACATAAAAAAAAATAAGACGCAATTAATCATTTTGTTTATGAACTCTATACTAGCATATTTCGTGGTGTCCTGGAGTTGATACATGTGTTGAGACATATGAAAAATATGAAAATGCGCATTACATTAATAATTATGACTTGTTATTGTTGCTTATGAGTTTAAGGTACATTTTCAAGCTTTTCTCTATGCCTAGAGATATAGAGACACCGCCAATTGTAGTCTGCGCGAAACTAGTTGGCCGCGCCTTAGGTATGTGAGCGGTGGTAAGGAGGGGCGGGGGCGCTTTGTCATTACTCAGTACGTGCGTTGCGAACACTAGGCAACCCCGCCGCCCTCACCCCCGCTCTCACCTAAGGCGCGGCCATCTAGTTCCGCGCGGACTATAATAAAATAACGATAATTTAAATCGATCTAACTTGTATAAACTTGAAGACGGAAAATAACAAGCGATAAGAAACTTGTTTCTTGATAACAAATTCGCATTAATTCATAATTGTAAGGGCTTTTACAGATATGCTATTTGTTGCATCGATGATCAGCGATTTTGCGACTGCATCAATCCTGCATAGTGTTTTTGCGACTTTCTGCGTTTGGTCGAATAGTAAAATCTAGCGTTTCAGTACTGAATAGAAATAAGTTTCAGCGACAGCTTCGATGTAGCATGTTGCTTGCTGTGTTTCCTTGATGTATCAAGATTCTATCTATCTTTAATAAAATCTTTATGTATCTTTAAGTAATGATTAGCGACTGTTTTACCATAAGTTTTTAACGTGAAACATCTCTTAACTTTAAGCAATGTTTATAAATAAAGGGGTTGGTGAAACCCTCAAGACACCCAGATCTTACACAGATGTTCTCAACAGGCTAGGAGACTTAATCAACTTCTGGAGGGAGATGGATAGTAGGAATAACCACCAACGGCCGGCATGGCCCACGCACAATGGTCCACTTGAAGGACTAAGTGTGGAAACCAAACCTTCTAACATAGAACATCATAGAAGGGGTTGGTGTTGCGTCGGTTTGCGGAGAGGACGGTCGATCTTCCGCTGTATCGAGTTTCCATAGAAAAACTCAAAATCTCTGATGCTAACACGAGCATGTATCCCTACCCTAAGGAAGATGTAGAAACCACATACTTTGCAATTGCAATGCATATGGCAATCATGTGGCGATGCAGGCATGTATTTATTGACTTAATTGAAATGCAATGCTGATTGGAATCTTAGAGCTTTGCTTAAAGTAGCACTATGTTGTTCCTTGTCTCTTAGTGGTTGTTCAAGTACGAGAATAGATTTTATTGTTTTTGTTGGGTGGTAAGTAGTCGGGAAAGCGAAAATACGTAGGTATTTTCTTACTGGAGTGGATCGGCAGTATTTTAGGAAACATACCTATTATTTGATGTATTTCAAGAGTAGGTACATTTAGAACGACAAAGATTGTTGTTGTATATTGTTGTAATTGAAATTTCCATAATTTTACCGTGTTGTGTAAAGTTTCTGTTTGCTTTGGAATGCTAATTAAAATTCTTCCTACTTTTCCACTTCCTTTCTGAGCATGACTTATGAATCTGATAAAGACACTCTCAACGCCACCGTAATGATAAGTAAAGAATTCGATAAAAAAAATAAACCCAAGAACACAATACCTTTCCGAAAATAAAATATATAGCCTACTTCGAAATAAACGACCAATATTTTGATAAGGAAGAAACAGACGATCAATACTGGAGAGCAAATTGAACTGTTACGATGAAAAATAATAGAAACAATGACAAAGAATGGTTTCGCGTGTGTCGTGGTCGTCACGCGACGCGGCAACCATTTTGTGAACGTGTTCCCGCGTAAAGGGGATTCTTATTACGCAATAAATTACTGTCAGAATGTCACACGCGTTATCGACGTGTCTAAACAAACTGTCGTCCTGTCATGGCGGGTGATCTGTACTAGCCATTAACACAGAATAATTTTGACGAGGGGTTTGTGGCTAAATAATAACAGTCGCGAGGGTTAATCGATCAGGTTAAGCTACGGTTGCCGCGGTTGGTCCATGGATGGGTGACCATCTTTGCATATCAAAACACCTCCGTGTTCCGGAAAGCATGTTAAGTCGTTGGCCCCGGCTGTCGTTCGTCGATCTTTGACAGTCGTTATGGGTCGTCAGAAACTCGAAACTCTGAAAATCAGTCTTACGTAATTGGGCTGTGGAAGTCAGATAGGCAGTAGCTCCATGTATACAATACTGGTACTTAGCTGAATCCGGATAGGCTAGAAGCCGACCCCGACATAATTGGGAAAACGCAGGGCAGATGATGTATGGAATTTTTACGAGGTTGAAGTGAGTAAGGAAACGAAGGACGACGAAGACGAGGACGAGGAGGACGAGGACGAAGACGAGGACGTGATACGAAGGTTAAATTTAGTATGACGGGGATTCTCTGATTAGTCACAATGCTTCTGATGTGGACTAAGAAAGCGTTCAGACGATGCTTATTCTGAGGTATCGTCTGGAGACTTTCCTCCTGTCATGCTCCTTGTGCAATAAATTCATTTTCTTGCCTTTGTTTTTTGAGGGTAACTTTTTAATGGCGCCCAGGTTTTGGGGATTAGACCAGGAAGTGTTGGATTCTCACCTCACTAAAACCACCCCGGTAGTCACCATAAGGATATGCAAGGTCAGATGAAATAAGCTAGCGAAACTACGCCGACATTATGGACTCTATCTCACTAGTAGGTACACCAACGGCGGCGCAACCATGGTCGCACTGCCAAAAAATGTACCGTTGGTTGCGCATCTGATTGTACGCCTGGTGAGATACCCACCATAAAGCTGTATATATTTTGCTGGCAGGGCAACCATGGTTGCACCACCATGGTGTCTCAGTGAGATATAAGCCTTCAGGTACCGATATCTAAACATGATTAAACACAAAAAATATAAATTTAATTTTAAAAATTGTAGCGTCAGCTTGTGTTGTTACTTGAAATATCATTATTTTAAAAGGAAACTTCACAGACGTGATAAGTATCGATTTCTAGCCACGATAAAACAAAAGAAAACAGATTTTCCAAAGTCATACTTCAAGTAACAACAATACCAGCAAAAATCATACTTCAAGTAACAACAATACCAGCAAAAAACCCATAAAATCTTCATTATTTTATCGTATTTAGATATCTATACCCAGAGAGTAGTGTGTGTAGCTCTTTTAATTTGACCCAGTAACACCGTGTCCTCTTAAAAGGCCACCCCGGAATGTATGTAGTTGGTAGCCTATTGTCGCTACAAACACGTGGAAACACCCAGATTCAGTACCGCCATATAATAGTAGTGTTTGATCTATTCGTGAATTGAAACCGGACCGCTACAGTAAGCCAGTCGCGATATCAAACAAGTTTGCTTCTTTTTTTAATTTTTTATTGTCACGCCCGATTGAAAGCGATCGATGAGGTTTATGATAAAAACGAGCGTGCCCAGAAGATGCCTAAGGTGCTGGAACCCCCACGCATCGACGAAACACAGCAGGCTGCTTGATGCTGGACTCCGGTGGAAGCAGCTCGTGAACCAGGCGGGCGTTAGCCCTACCACCGCAAGGGAAGAATTGAAAAGTCAAAACTGGTAGTACCGAGATACAAGAATTATCACGAGAAACGAACGAACGCTTATTTAATACCTACTCTAATTAATGATGTTTCAACAAAATTCCAATCAGAAATAACAAACAATAATAATAAAAATACAAAAATTCTTTGATTCTCCTTGAAAATGCATCATGCTGTGTACCTAAATTTCATTCAATAAGTGATTAGCATCTTCGTCGTTTTTGTACATTATGGGTGTTATTTACTAAGTACCTCACAATTTTTTATACACTGTGTTACGAGTATAATAACTAAGTTTTAAGTTAGTTTTTAAGATTGCTTAAAGTGTATCAACATCCGGACATACCTGTTGAGGTTTTTGTGATGTCTAATGTTTGTATTTTGTTTAGTTCTTTAATTAAAAAAATAAGGTGTTGGGTGTGACTGTCCAGGATGCGCCGAGCGCTCGGTTCAGTTGAGTAACTCGGAACAAACTGCGCTACACGAGGAGGCTTCTTCATGCATCCCAAAAATTCTGCCTTTGTCTGTAACTTCTCGTTGGTCTAGAGGTCACAAGCCCAACTGGTGACCATAGAGGGCCCTGCTCCTGGGATCGACTCCCAGCACCATAAAAGCGTAACACACTATCAATCCCAATCTGAATAATTTTGAAGAATACTGCTAATCCATTGCTTCTAATGTTCGGAAAATTTGTCTGCTCAACAACGTAAATAACGCAATGAATGTTGTTGAAGTGTCAAAATGAAAGCGATTCTTACTGTTAGTGTGTTACGCAATTACCAGCTGATCAAGCAAAAGAGTTCTCGGGTAAGAAGAAGAAGTAGAAGAAGAAGCTGTTGCAGGCTTGTGGCCCGGACTCTGGATGTTTGCCCGATTAATAACAGTAGGCTCAGCAGTAGGAAATGTCGATTTTATTATACCTCAGTGTACAGTACATAGTGGTCGTAATTCTCTATGCTGCCGTGGCATAACTAAAATGCCGTTATCCGACATCTGGTCGATTTTTAACTTTTAATGCTATTATAAAGAAAAAAAATCTATCGATCTGTGTTTCCGAATTTTCAATACCTTGAATAGTTTTGGAAATAATCATTTATTCAAGGTATTGAAAATTGGGAAACACAGATCGATAGATTTTTTTTTCTTTATAATAGCATTAAAAGTTAAAAATCGACCAGATGTCGGATAACGGCATTTTAGTTATGCCACGGCAGTATGACACAATGAACAAAACCGCGCGAAATCAACGCGAGATTGGCGGGATTAGCGAAGACATTGACATGGTTTCGACGTGGTTTCGGTAAGGAATCGTTGTGGTTATAGATCCTGCACCCTGATTGCGTAACACACTATCAATTGGAATCTGAATCATTTTGAAGCAAATCGCTAATTCATTGCTTCATAAGTTCGAAAAATTTGTCTGTTCAACACGTAAATAGCGCAATGAATGTTGTTGAATTGTCAAAATAAAACCGATTTCGATTGATAATGTGTTACGCAATTGCCCCGCTGGTTTGATGATGTGTCTCTGAACCTTGGACTATAAAGATTGAGTGAGCCGCATTGCAACGCAACGCATTGCAAAAATACTCCTAGATTATTTTGATAAATTTTGTATGAAGCAACGTACACTTTCGGCGGTTGCGGCTGTAATGTGCACTCGTCTTAAAAGGCTTGCGGAGGACAGCGGCCGCAAAAATAAGCCTGGCGACTTGGCGAGCGATGCGCCAGTGCATTGCGCTGCGGCCCGGCTGCCGGAAATTAAGAAAGTGACCTAATGCCTATTCAAGCTTATGTTTCAAATTAATATTGTTTCAAGTTAAACAAATATCACCTTTATTTTAATGGTAATTAAGTTGATTTCCAAGTGACAAGCACTATTGAAAAAGTTATTAAAATGAATGAAGTTGTAGCGTAAACTGAACTTTATTGTGTAGGATTTAAAGTTATTTTTCCATAAACTCATATTTGTTTACATTTTTTGGCAAATAAATCGCGAATACAGTTAGGAGAAAACAATGCGTTGCGTTGCGGTGCGACTCCTGCTTTAGCGCAATTTTGCCTAATCCTCCGCGGCTGTAATTTGCGCTTAGTTTAAAAGCTGAGTTTAGCAAGCGACCTAAAGCGATTTCTATAATTTTTTTTTATATTATATGTTTATTATATTATATTTTGTATACTATATTTATTTATATTTATATTATTTATTATGATTAGTGATTTCTTTACTGACACTAGTAGGTACTTAGACGCATCACTGATCATTAGCATTTGACCATTTGTAAACATGTCCTTTCGCTCACATAGTTCATTAGGCTTTATTTTTTCTTTTTTTTAGGTCATTAGCCTTATTTAATATTAATGTTGATGCAGAACGACGATAATGCTCTGTAAAATAATGATAATACTTAGATACTGATAAATGAGTCGCATCATTATCCATAAAGTAAGCTTTGCGCGTCAAAATATTTAAAATTAAACTCATTTGCTACTTAAATATAATATTAATAATAAGCCTTATTTATATTACAGGTTCTATTATGTTTTGTTTTTTATTTTAATGACCAAGAGAAATACACGTGACTTTAAGTTTGTGACAATTTTTTTTTTGTATGTTTTTAAATTGTGTTTTTTATGGATCATGTGGTCTGCAAAAATTATTTTATTATTCATCATCTGCGTAGCCTTTACTTAACTATATGGGGGTCGGCTTCCAGTGAAATCGGATGCAGCTGATTACCAGTATTTTACAAAGATTTTTATTACTATTATATTTAAGGTGTGTCGCACTATGACCCTATGAATAATGTTGTTATAAATAAAATATCTTTAAATCAGACCTAAATAAATCAATAAATTGTTAGTGGTTAGTAACAGATTGTATTTAATTATTCTATGTTAGTTTTGTTAGTACTTGTTTATTTCATTAATTTAATGTAGCATACGTATTACTAGTTTTACCCAGTGCCTTTGGAATATAAGTACTAGCACTTGAAACATTAGAGGGCAATCACTAGGTATTTTACTAGTCCTAATTAATCGACGCTTACAAGTTCGCAACAATTTTGAACAAATATTTTGCTCAATGTAGTTATTGAGCAAAATATTTGCTCAAAATTGTTGCGAATCTAGTGATTAAAAAAACTGAAGTGTTGTATTCGACTTTTGTAAATACATATAAAGCTCGACAAAACAACTGATGAGGATACCTACATAAAATAGCCCAGTCTTGCTTTATCACCCTATTAAGGACCCCAAGTGTTATTGCCCGGTGCTTAGACAAAATTAATCTAAACTTAGACAAAATATTAACAGGAGCAGTGGTGGCCCAGATGGTAACAGTTGCGAATTACGAATTGGGTCGTAGGTTCGATCGCTGACAGGAGTTTTACATTGTGTAAATTATATCATCAACACTGCTCTCAAAACGGTGGAGGAAAACGTCTTGAGGAAACCGACATGTCCTTTTAGAACCAAATAGTCGAAGACATGTGACATGACCAACCCGCCCTGGGCCCGCTTGGTAAATTGCAGCCTACTCCCCCACTAATAGAGGAGGCCTGTGTCCCAGCTGTAGGAACATTATAGGCAGATGTAGATGAATTATAACAGACTCTTATTGTACAGACGCCAAGCACATCAAGCTACAGTCTCTCAAATTTCTTTAATATATTTTCAACTTTATCGCTAAAAGCATTAAGGCTGCTTCAAACAGGCGCGACACGACACGCGACACAAATGCACTGCAAGTCGCTCAACGAGCGGTGCCTTTGTGTCGCGCGCGATTATATCGCGTGTCGCGCCTGTTTGTAGGAACCTTAAGGTTCAAAGTTAATTGGGAAAATTTGACAGGTTCGGGTAGCTTGATGTGCTGGCGTCTGTTCAACTGCAGGTCAAAGGCCTCTTCTCATACAGAGAAGACACGAGCATTGATCACCATGCTTGCGCAAGACGGGTTGGCGATTTCAGAAGCCTAGGTTTAATTAATTACGATTTTTTTTCAACACCGATGCACACCGATGTCGGAATGAATATTGCCCATTGCTTAGACAAAATTGCTCGAAACAATAGTTTTTACTAAGTGAAAAAAAACTGGTTTCGTAATTTTGTAGGTAAATGAAAACCAAAATTAGGATAACAAGATGGAAAATAATGGACTCTTTTCGTTTAATATTTGAAAGCTTTGTCTATTTTTTGTTGTAGTTATAAATAATGAGATGTGAAAATGATTTGGACAAATATTTTATTGCCTTCTGAGTACAATTCTGATTTTACGTAAAACCTTGCCTATACCTGCCTACAATGCGAGATCAGTTAAAACTGGAAATGTATATCTTAATGTGTATATCCCTGTGTACCTATACCTACCTAGTTTGTTAAACATTTTCAAATAATGTTTTTGCTTTAAATAATAATTATTTTGTTTGTAGAGAGCGTCTGTGTCCCGTTTACGATTATGAAGCATAAGTCTACTTATATAATGTAGACTAAAATAAAATAATAAACTTCGAAAAAGGAACGAAAATTAATGTGATTTTATCGGAAACAACAAAAAAATCTTCATCTAACGGACAAGCGTGTCCAAATCGAACTTTTTAAAACCGAGCTCCTAAAAAACACAAAATATTCCAGTACTAAAACAACATTAAGTAAAGAGATCGTTCACTCCGCTCCCTTTGTCGAAACTTCGTCTTAAAACCGAAGTGTAATGTACCGAATAAATTACAAAATCTCTTTATCTGTAGATCTGGACTCGACAGCGATCCATCTGGGAGGGCTTTAAAAGTTAGAAGAATATCCAAGTCGTTTGTACTATTAATGGTTTAAAATTGGAATGTTAATACTGGCTGTTGATCTTCGGAGTTTGAATCATGTGGCTTCTGCTGGTGCAGAGCAGCACCTTAATTTGTAAAACACTTAATTTTGAAGTATTATGCTAATCCATTGCTTCTGAGGTTTGAAAAAACTGTCTGCTCAAAAACGTAAATAACGCAATGAATGTTGTTGAACTGTCAAATGAAAACCGTTACTACTGATAGTATGTTACGAAATTAGCTCGCAGTTGGAGGCTGTAATTTGTGTTGCCTTTGCTTTAAAAACTGCATCAACTATCAGAAGCACACGTGAGTGTGCGTAATTCGAATACTATGGTGATAAAATTGTGAACATAGTATCGATTTAATTTTTCGTAAAAGTGTTAATCTGAGTGGTAATGATATATCTCAACTAAAACGAGGAAATTTTTTCTTCATCTAAACCATTGACTCTTCTTGACACATTTCTTGGCACGGTATCACTAGACCCCCTGTTGTGCCGACCGCATTTTGTGGAATGCGAGTTTAAACAAAGCATAAACTTTTGGTTGAAAGGTTTACACAATAAAGTGTTGCTGTACGGACCGACAAACAAAATTGAATCAACACTCAATCGGTTGCAGGGAAAGTTTCATCCCACATGGTTGCGTCAATTATGCGGCTTAGAGTATTAAAAAGATGTAGAGTGTGAACTCGGAGAACTGCCAAATTGAAGTGGCAGTGGTCAGGGCACATTACTCGCAGAACAGGTGGCCGATGGGGCCGAAAGGTTCTGGAGTGGCGACCGCATACGCGACGACGACGTAGCGTTGGAAGGCGTCCCAAAAGTTGGGCCGATGACCTTGTGAAGACCGCAGGAAGCCACAGGATGCGAGAAGTACAGGACCGATGGTAGTAGCGGTGCTTGGGGGTATGCTCAGGAATGGATGTCTTTCAGTTGAAATGATGACGAGAGTGTGTAATTGTGTAGTGTGAGTAATAAAGTATGTATAGTGATAATGTAAATTGATATTACCTAATTTTCGTTACGTGTTATTTATTGTTATTTATTTGTTATTTTCACAACGTAATCGTAATCTTCTTTCGAATTTAAACTGAGTGAAACTAAGTATACTTGTACAAAAATATATATTTTGTAAGTTAGGTTTCTTTTTGTAAGATATGTTTCTTTTGTGTTTGTTTAGGCTATCTGAAAAACTGCTATTAAAAAAATAATTCTGCCGCAATTTTTATATTCTACCTTTCTGCGTGGGAGTAGCAATAAAAATATCATTGTACTATTTACATTTTGCGTGACCGTAAAAGAGTCCATTAGCAGCACACTATAGTTTATTCATACTCAAACACAATCTATTATTGTCTGTTTGTTATACCAATGAGAGTTATGTCTCTATTTCAGGAATGTGGGCTATAAATTTAATTGTGTGAGTTTTATCATTTGCCCCGTGACGTATGACATATTATGATGAATGTACAAAGGATTTGGGTCGAACACCATAATAAATCATGGTGAAATAAACACACAGCAATCGTTTGTTTTCATTACATTATATTCATTATATTTTTATCGATTGTAGTACCCACTATTAAAACGAAAACGGGCGACATCGCGGATTTGAATAACTACAGGCCGATTTCTCTTGCTACGGTGATCGCAAAAGTGCTTGACAGCCTGCATAACAGACAAACTTAATAGCTTTGTTCAGCTGTACTATAATCAGTTCGAATGTCGATCTAGATTTTCTACTGAGATTGCCACCTTGTGTCTATGTACTGTGAGGTACAGACGCCAGCACATCAACCTACCCGAAACTGTCAAACTTTTCCAATCAACATTGAACCTTATGTTTTAGCGATAAAGTTGAAAATCTATTAATGAAATTTGACAGATTGTAGTAGCTTGATGTGCTGGCGTCTGTACTACTCAGTTAGGAAAACACCTACGTATGCTTGTTTCCTCTTTTGATTTGGTTGCATACCGTATCCTCTAGGGAAAGTTAGAGGAAGCTGGAGTTCACTTTTAAAAGCTGGCATGGAGGCCAGACCAATCAGGTACCTTGGGCAGGGACATTTTCAGAGTCGTATAGGTTGGAATGCGGGGTGAGGCAGGGGGGGGGTTGACTTCACCCACCCTCTTCAATCTACACTCCCATCTTCTCGAGTGCGAAGAGCCGGAGGTATCTACCGACGCTATTGGATCATGCTGTTTATCTTGATTATGTCAATGAGCTGATCAAGGCTCTCACCAGAGAGCTTGCCGGCTGTTACATTGACGATGTATGTGTTAACAACATTAGTTACGCCGATGATATGGCGCTGCTGAGCGCCTCGGTTTGTGGACTAAGAGGTTGGTGACCATCTGTGAAAAGTATGCGTTAGATCATGGATTGGTCTCAAGTCTACAACGTCACTAAAAGTGAAGTCATTTTTTTTGGTGTCTGCGGTCGATGTTCTGATACTATGCCCCCGGTCAAGTTGAACGGATTATCGCTTATAAGGGCACTAGCTTCTGCCCGCGACTTTGTCCGCGTGAAATTTCTTGTTACTCCGATCCACCCCCGTCGCATCGCATCGCCTGCCCGCGCTATTACTTCGTTTTTGCTTAGTGTTCTTTCTGACTTTTTTTCTTTTTGCTCCGCTCCTAAAGTTCATAGCGTGATGTTAAATAGCCTATAGGCTTCCTCAAGAACTGGGTTATCAAATGCAAAAAGAATTTTTCAAATCCGACTGGTAGTTCCAGAGATTAGCGCGTTCAACCAAACAAACAAACAAACTCTTCAGCTTTATAATATTAGTAGAGATATAAGATGAATTAATACTTGGGACATATTTTGACCGCTGACCTCAAAGATGATGATGATATTGAAAGAGAAAGAAGGGCGCTGTCGCAAGTTTGTACGTTGTTCTAGTACCTATAGTAAAAAAAAACTTTACTTCGTGCATATTGTACCTCGTTTTAAGGCTCCTACAAACAGGCGCGGCGCGCGACGCGAATCGCGCGCCACACAAAGGCACCGTTCGTTGCGCGACTTGCGGTCCCTCTGTGTCGCGCGCGATTTTATTGAGTGTCGCGCCTGTTTGAAGGAGCATACTAACTACTCTTGGCTTTTAAGAAAGCAAACTTTGCCGATGGATAGTGCCCAGAATGTAGTCTTAGTGTTAATTTAACATAACTTTAAACTTATATGTATACTCAAACCAGGGTACGCGAGGAGGCTCGTGCTGAATTACCCAGGACGTCATGCTCAGCGGTAGCGTTTGCGACCTATACCCACAAGGCAGTCAAGTTTATATTTCTGCTTTATATTTCTACTATCTTCTGCACGCGACTTCGACTACGTGAAATTTCTTGTTCCCCCGCCCCACTCCGTCGCATCGCATCGCATGCCCGCTTAGCGTTCTTTCTGACTCTTTTTTCTCGGCTCCTAAGGGTACTATGGCCCTTCTCGAGAATTGGGCTATCATATGCAAAAATATTTTTTCCAATCCAATTGATAGTACCAGAGATTAGCGTGTTCAAAGAAACTCTTCAGCTTTGTTATTATATTACTATTAGTATAAACAGAGCAAAACAGAGATTGAAATTAATACTTATTCAGATTTAACTAAATAACAGTTCGTTTAAATATCTTCTTGGCTTTATTTTGAACGAAATAATATTGTGAAGATTTAAATTCAATAGACTCAGTAATGAAAGGGTTCATGTTTCTTTGCAATGAATATTTAAACGTTATCAGATCGTTATTAAACTGAATTGGAGTATTTTAATTAAGTGATGTAGGTAGTAGGTACTTACTTAAGTACCTATTTGAAATATAAAATCTGCATAATGTCTGTATTCAGGCATAATAATGTCAAACTCATTAAGGCTCCTACAAACAGGCGCGACACGCGGTATAATCGCGCGCGACAAAAAGGCACCGCTTGTTGCGCGACTTGCGGTGCCTTTGTGTCACGCGCGATTTTATCGCGTGTCGCGCCTGTTTGAAGGAGCCTTTACAGTGATTGAAAGTAAAAAAAAAAGCGGCCAAGTGCGTGTCGAACTCGCACATGAAGTACCACCGTGAAATATTGAGCAAAAAACGCCGACAAAAACACGGTCTCTTTCATTTTCTTTTATTTTATGATTTGTTGTTATAGCGGCAATAGAAATAAACACTCTGTGAATATTTCAACAGTCTACCTAGAGATACAACCCGCTGAGAGACAGACGGACGGACGGACGGGTGGACAGCGGAGGCTTAGATAGGGTCCCGTTAGCACCCTTTGAATACGGAACTCTCAAAAGCGACCAAGTGCATGTCGGACTCACGAAGGGTTCCGAACCACCGTACAATATTTATTACAATTCTTTTTTTTAATACTTTAATAACTTAATTTTTAACTTTATTTTACTTTTATTATTTGTTGTTATAGCTGCTATAGTAGTACATACTCTATAACAATTTCACGTGTTGATCTATTACGGTTCAAAATATACAGCCTTGTGACAGACGCACGAACAGACGTTCCCGTTGACACACTTTGGTTATCCACTGAACCCTAACAAAAGTTGTTTACACCAAAAGTCGCCAGAGGGCACGTGTGCAAATGGTGCGTAATAAAATGAAATTTTCCTTTATCACAAAGACCGCATTTCGTCGTCCGTAAACGTACGTGTATGCGATTTATTTACCTTTTTTGACATCTTTAATTACTGCTGTTGGACATGTTTTTAAATTATTCATATTTCTGCCAATCTTATGGTACGTTTACACGCTTGCCAAGTCTTGGCAAACGGCAAACAGCTCCAAGCCTCCACAAATCTCGTTTGGCGTTTGAAAGGCGTTTACACGCTTGTGAATGCGTCAGTCTGCAACATACATCCAAGCATTGGCGGACACCGAACTTGTGACGGCTTTTGGATTCCAGATGCAGGATTCCATCTGGTAATGTTCCAAAAACGAACGACTCTCCTTGGTACGTTTACACGCTTGCCAAGTCTTGGCAAACGGCAAACAGCTCCAAGCCTCCACAAATCTCGTTTGGCGTTTGAAAGGCGTTTACACGCTTGTGAATGCGTCAGTCTGCAACATACATCCAAGCATGGCGGACACCGAACTTGTGACGGCTTTCGGATTCCAGATGCAGGATTCCATCTGGTAATGTTCCAAAAACGAAAGACTCTCCTCATTCGACCAGCAACTCATTTTTTGTAGGTACCTACAATCAAGGAAGCGTGTACTCGCCGCGAGATCACAATGGCTATACTAAACGCAGACCAACGTGTAAATACGTCGCAAGCGCTTGCTGCAAACGCCCTTTGATCTGCGTAAAAAAACCGACACTCGACTGGATCGGAAGCAAGCACCCACAAGCTCACGCAAGCCAAGCCAAACGCCCTTTTTACATGCTTGCGATTGTCGAGGCTTGCCAATGCTTGGCAAGCGTGTAAACGTACCATTAAATGGAACGCGGCTGGCCACATCTGTCGCATGCTGGAGGAGCTAGATGGATGCATACAGGAATGATCGTTGGTTGGCACCTCTTCAACAGGGGTTTAGCAAAACAGTTACCTTCTTCCTTTATTTGCTTTGCTTGTTGCAATTTATTTGTAAGTGCATCCGTGCATATTCATTTTTGTTGTCGATACAATCTTGCTGATTTTATCCGTAATTGCAAAAGGACAAGTTGACAACTTAATAAGGTAAGTACGGTTACACAACCTTTAAGGCTCCTTCAAACAGGCGCGACACGCGATAAAATCGCGTGTAGCGCCTGTTTGCAGGAGCCTTTTAGATATAAAAGATAATGTACTAAGATTTCTAGGTGGTTTATTAATAAAAATAACAAATATCAACTGCACACAAATCGTAACTTTACTAAAACTGTTAGCAAACAGTAGCGTCAAAAAATTCATAAGGTTGATTTAATACAAAATAAATTGCACGTGCAGCACCGTGATAAAAGTGAAACTTTAAAAAAAAAACACTGGCACTCCGGTAGTGCCGACAGAAGTGAAAACTTGAACAATTACGAGTGTATTTTGTGAATCGTCTTATAAACAAAACACGCGTGTTAAGGTGTGTTCCTTATTTTATAGGGTTTTTTGCAAATCAGGTATGATGACCAAAGTGACTGGTTTATTCTTCTCGTGAAAGGAATTTATTCAGATTTACAAATAAGCACACAGTTATATATCCGTGGTTCAGCGCCATCTCGTCGTTGTTGGATGAACTACGTAGTTAGTACGCGAGGCCCTCGTAGTTCTTCCCGATGTGCATAGATGGCGCTGTCCTCAACAACGCGCGTCTTAAGTTTTACGTCTGACGTTAGTACGCGAGGCCCTCGTAGTTCTTCCCGATGTGCATAGATGGCGCTGTCCTCAACAACGCGCGTCTTACGTTTTACGTCTGACGTTTTACGTCTTACGAATTTTCGATCAGGGTCACGTGACCTGACGCGAATTTAGAAGTTTTTACCCATTCCAAAAATAGTACACAGCGCCGCTAAAGAAGTTTTCATTTCAAAAAGAGAGAGAATAAGTATGAAAAGCTAAACAAAATAAAATTTGTTAAATTTGCCTAAACGTGACGCTTGAAATTTGAATCTCAATTATTCTCGTCCAACTATCGAATCGCCGCTTATGAAACACTTCAAAATGTAGGTTTTTTCGCAGATATAACTAGCTGCCTTACTAAATTACTACTTTTTGTAGTAGTACTTATTTACATACATACATAAAATCTTTACTCTAGGTACTTCATAATTATTTTTATTACAGTACGAGCCGCAGTACAAAAGCACGAGCTAGAAATAAAATGATAGTACCTAACAGATAGTTAAATCAACCATAATGATTATCTAAGAACAGATCAGGAGTAACTATCCTCTGCTCTCGTGTAACAACACCTCTCTCCCCATAATCATGATTAAAGAGGTGATTCGAAACAATTTTGACTTAACTGCACCGTGTATTGAATGGGTCATTTACACGAGGAGTCTTTCTCGCCTGAAGTAGGCGATTATATTATCGACTAGCTTCTGCCCGCCATTTCGTCCGCGTGAAATTTCATGTTTTGACATGAAATAGACACTCGGCCGGCAATGCTGTAGCTTGCCATTAGTGAAAGAATTTTCGGAATCGGATCATTAGTTCCGAAGATTACCCCTTGTATACAAACTCACAATTTTTTCCATTTTATAATATTAAAAAGCGAATTCCACCAAACTTTTATACTTGCCTAAAATAAAAGATATCTTTGGTGAAGTCAGCCCTAAGCAAAAGTATAGATGGCGGAAAAAGATAGACTGGGTACCTCAACAGTCCCTACGCATGATACTCGCAAAAGGAATTGACAGCTTCCGTATAATAAACTTCCTCGCCTGGACATTCTCGCCTCTTAACGGCCGAGAAATTCTCCCCGTGTAAATAGGCCTTTACTCATGTCTAAATATTAACCTTTGTAACAATCGTCGGGGCTTATATTTAACCGGCCTTTTCACCGAGACTCGTTACGATAAAATATCGTTATAATGAGCCCTCGCCGACAGGTTAACAAGCTCTTTCATCTGGCATCGCCCGTGAAATGCTGTCTTTTTAATTATATTGACAGGTGATGATGTTTTGTACTCTTGGTTACAGAAAAACATAACGACCCTATTAAGTCAACTCGAGTTTCGACTTTCTTGCATTATGATAAGGTTGGTATTCAGTTATTGGTTTATTTCGGGATATCAACACACGCTTTTCATTATAGCTATCTGTTAACGTGTTTTCTCTTTTATAGAATACCACACAATAATGTAGACGTATCATTACATAATAATTGTGTATAAATATTTAGATATATTGTTGCTACACGGGTTAGTGTTGTATCTATTTGAATTTAACTTTCCACTTTCGGCTTATTATCCGTCCAGCAGGCTAAAACGGGCGGATGTCATGTCGTATGTCACGACAGGCGACAAAAACTACGCTGATAGGTGGCAATGGTATTAAGTGACAGCCAGATACAGGCTGAATGAAATATTCAGCCTCCAATTTCGGACTGCATTGAATTTTCACGTTTCATTCCGTCGGCGACTGACGTTTGACTGTACCTACCTGTCCGGGTAAGTACTACTGGACCACCTCATTGGTTTAGTTGTCGCATGCGCCAGAAAGAAAGAAAACACATTTATTTAGCACAGATTAAAAAGGCACACGATATAATATACAGCCTATAAAACAATTAAAGTTTAATAAAAAGTCTAAAGTGCGATGTAAAAAATTCTACTGATGAGTATGAGGTCCTGGGTTCGGTTCCTGTGCCGGGAAAATTTTTTTCTATCTGGCAAATTGGGTTTTTCTATCTGGAATTTCTCAGTCTGGAGTCTGCTTTTGTGTCCGGTTGATGGCAATGGACTCGCCCCCTATTTCATGGGAATTAAAAATATCTGGCGAAAGAAGGGTGTACTATTAGGTGCAAATCTGCCTAGCCCGTCGGTGATTACAGGCGATATGTTTATTTATTTAACAATGTATGTACAAACGTCAGCACATCAAGCTACCCGAAACTGGCAAATGTTCCCAATCAATTTTGAACCTTACGCTTTAGTGATAAAGTTGAAAGTCTATTAAAGAAATTTGACAGATTGTAATAGCTTGATATGCTGGCGTCTGTACACAGATATTAAACAGACAGGAAGAAAGGAATAGAAAAATACATAGGTACGTAAAATACAAAGGTTATGGTTATTTCTAAGGAAATCTCTTCCAGTATACAGGGTGGTCTGCGATAGGGGAGTGCATAAAAAGAGATATAGACAACGTGTGAAAGAGTAGAAGGGAAAACAAATTACATAGAATCAAACCAATTCTTTAATCTATACTAATAATAAAACTGACGAGATTGTTTGATTTGTTTGAACGCGCTGATCTCTAGAACTACCCGTCGGATTTGAAAAATAATTTTGCATTTGATAGCCCAATTCTTGAGGAAGGCTATAGGCTATTTAACATCCCGCTATGACCTTTAGGAGCCGAGCAAAAAGAAAAATAGTCAGAAAGAACGCTAAGCAAAAACGAAGTAATAGCGCGGGCAGGCGATGCGATGCGACGGGGTGGGTCAGGGGTACAAATAATTTCAAGCGGACAACGTCGAGGGCAGAAGCTAGTTTAAATATAAACATACAATATGAGAATAGGTACCTACAGTTAAAGTTAGAGGCCCAAATTCGGACAGCATTGATTTTTACGTTTCATTCGCTCCTTGACTGACGTGTTGTCTGTACCATCCCAGGTAGGTACTGCACGGTCATAGCACACGTATCAAACCGGAAAGGGATCGGCACCGTATCTACTCGAGCCGTTCAGTATTCTTTGTATGCAACGCACACTAATCGCCGCGCCTCAGGATAAGCTCACGAACCGCGGTGCGGTGCGTTACGGCTCGTCGTCCCCGCGCTTACCTCTCTCCGTATCCGAGCTTAGTCTCTTCGTCCACCCTTGCCCCTCTCATCCCTCCGGCGTGCCAGCTGCACCATCAACCAGTGCAGCGGTCGGCGAGCCGTAAGCGCGGCGTCGCCTAACCGTAGCCGAGTCGACGTATTGCTTCTGACCCGCTTTGGTTACGTGCTTCCGTTAGGTTGACGCCTGTATGACGGCGAGGCGAAAGGCGATACGGTGCCGATCCCTTTCTGATTTGATACTTCTGCTATGACCTTTATGTTGAAAATAAAACAAAAGGTCATTAGTTGCTGCCGTTATGGGCGAAGTAATTGAAATAATAACTGATCCTGTAGCCTCTGGAGGTTAACGCTCTCTCACTAATGGGGGGTCCGGGAGAAATTGACGGGTGCGCGATAAGCGTGGCTTTTTAAAGGCGGATGATCATTACCAGGCGGTTGATCATTACCGAGTGGTAACGTGTATGTAAAGGTTTAAATGCATACTATTGTTATCCTACGTTGCATATCTTTGTGGGAATTCAATTAATTTGGAGTTCCAGGTGGGTGCGGAAAGATGGCGGGATAAAGTAGGTAGGTACACCTTGTTACCCTTTCTTATTTATTTTTTTTGTGTTTATGTTCTTTATTGCGTCATGTTTACCGCAAATAAACGTATTTTCTGTCTTTCTTTAAAGAGCTTTATGAAAATAGCACGCTACACACGTGCACGCTAAAGGCTCCTTCAAACAGGCGCGACACGACACGCGACACAAAGGCACTGCAAGTCGCGCAACGAGCGGTGCCTTTGTGTCGCGCCCGATTCACGTCGCGTGTCGCGCCTGTTTGTAGGAGCCTTTACACATTATCAATCGGAATCGGTCTCATTTTGACAGTTCAACAACATTCATTGCGTTATTTACGTTGTAGAGCAGACACATTTTTCGAACATATGAAGCAAAGTATTAGCGTTATCCTTCAAAATGATTCAGATTGTGCTTGATAGTGTGTTACGCAATTAGGGTGCGGGTCAAATTAAATTAGCTAGCGAAACTCCGCAGACGTGAATGATGAAACAAAACAGAAATTAATTTGATGTTTTTTTTTTTTGTGAAATCATCGACCTCTGTTACTGTAGGTATATTACTTCACATATCAGTTTAAAAAATTAGAGTTTTTTTGCGAAATCTTCACAGACGTGATTGGTATCGATATCTAAAAACGATAAAACAAATTTTCTCAGCTTATAGGTACAGACGCCAGCACATCAAGCTACCCGAAACTGTCAAACTTTCCCAATCAACTTTGAACCTTATACTTAAGCGATAAAGTTGAAAATCTATTAATGAAATTTGACAGATTGTAGTAGCTTGATAGCTTGATGTGCTGGCGTCTGTACATACTACCAGTGTTCGTTACCCCTTTTTTATATTTTTTTTTTCGTGGGGAATTCTTCATGGATATGGATACCCACCTTCCGTCTGGGAAAAACGAAGGTTTATGTCGGACTCCTATCCGACTAAAACCCCACTGTTCCTTCTAGTACAGACGCCAGCACATCAAGCTACCCGAAACTGTCAAATTGTCCCAATCAACTTTGAACCTTACGCTTTAGCGATAAAGTTGAAAATCTATTAAAGAAATTTGACAGATTGTAGTAGCTTGATGTGCTGGCGTCTGTACCATGAATCGGGGGCCCGAGAGATACGTTAGTTACATACGTACCTACGTTCGCCGCACCCCCGACTGGTAGGTATCAGCCCGCCATGACTATCGGGCCCCATCCCCAAGTGCAGCCGATCCCACGACCGCACGTCCTTCCATACTGCGTGCCACCCTTTTTGAGCCTGACTGCTCGACACGGCCCCAATTTCGCCGCTCGTAGGCCCCTGGTCGTTACTCCTAAGAAAAAAAAACTTTTCTTTATTTTCATTTTATCGTGTTTAGATATCAATTTATACCCATCACGTTTCCGAGTTTCGCTAGCTAATTTAATCTGAACCTATAAAGGTTAAAAAAAGTAGAGTAAAGTGTAAAGTGTGAGTGTGTGTGTGTGAGTGTGTAGTGTGTGTGTGTGTGTGGGTGTAAAGTGTTAGTCTCGGTCTTTCTCATAGGGCCCAGGCTACCTATATAATATAGGTAGCCTGGGCCCTATGAGAAAGACCGAGACTAAAACTTTTCGTCCTGAATATTTAATCATCATCATCTGCTTAGCTTTTTCCCAACTATGTTGGGGTCGGCTTCCAGTCTAACCTGATGCAGCTGAATTCCAGTATTTTACATTGATCGACTGCCTATCTGACCTCAGCCCCGGATCTAAGGGGGGGCAAACCGGGGCACTTGCCCCGGGCGGCAGTTTCATGGGGGCGCCAAATCCTTGAGACAAGAATTCGAAATATCGAACCAATGAAGCCTCTTTTCCTGCAATCTCATAGGTTTTTAACAAGTAATCGAATCTTAATATAATATGTTTGAAAAACAAACTTTTCTATTTCCATACGTCCAGTTAGTTTTTGAACACATACTAAGTGATTTGTGAACGCATCTTAACAGATCAAGTAAATTTTTGAACGCGTGCGTAGTGTCCGTGATCTTTCTGCCAAGGGAAACCCCCGTCACATGTCTATACGAGCCGAGCGGAACAAATTCAAACAGTTGAACGTCAAGTGACAATACTGTTTGTTTATGTGGTTGATTGCGTTTGCGAGTAATCAGCGTAAATAAAATAAGTAATTTATTAGTGAAATCATATATTATCGTAGTGGAAATCAACAATTTGCAAGTTTTTCTCAAACACCGAAGGAAGGGGGCGCCACTATCAAGGTTTTGCCCCGGTTCGAAAAAATCGTAGATCCGGGGCTGTCTGACCTCCACAACCCACTTACTGGGTAATACGATACCCCTTGGTAAGACTGGGTTTCTGACGACCCGTAACGACTGTCAAATATCTACTAATGACAGCCGGGACCAACAGCTTAACGTGCTTTCCGAGGCACGGAGGGTCTTGGTGTGTAAAGATGGTCACCCATCCACGGACTAACCGCGGCAAGCGTAGCTTAACCTGATCGATCGACCCGTGCGGCTGTTATTACTTAGCCACAAGACCCACAAATCCTGAATATTTAATATCTAATAATAATAATAAAATAAAAAATACACATAATAATTTATATAATAGTCATCATCATTCAATTCAATATGGAACTAAACAAAACTAAACAAAATAAAATTATCTTTATCTTTAACAAACAGGCCGCAGAGCTCTAGAATTAATGAACGCAATGCAAGTCATTAGAACACAGATGGCTGTAAACCTTTAGACCTCAGTTGCTATTTGTAAATCCATCAATTGAAGAATTGACATATTTGAATGTTCAAAATGTTCTTTATTAGGTTTACACCGGCGTCAGTGGTACAACGCCCTTTGGTGAAACCGTACTGTTGTTCATGAAAGATGGAATTTTTGTTAAAGTGGCGTAACATTTGATTGAGCATCAACTTTTCAAACACCTTACTGAGAACCGGCAGAATTGAGACAGGCCTATAATTTTTTTTTTAGGTGATTCGTGTTCACATATTATTATTATATAATTAATGTATGCAAAATTTTGTAAAATATTTTAAAAGAGTAACGGTGGAGTTTCTTGCCCGTTCTTCTCCATACGAAAACTACCTTTTGGAATGGGCGACTAGAATCAATTCTATTTGTTGTAATTTCTGACGTTCAAAAGTGCCTTTAATGTGCCTATTTGAAATAAATGCTTTGACTTTGACTTTGAATTTATCGGGACACTAAGAGCGTAAGAGACAATCTAACCTCAATCTCAATCTGCTAAGCCATTTCCCAACTATGTTGGAGTCAGCCTCCAGTCTAATTGGATGCAGCTGATTACCTGTATTTTACACTAGCTGCGCCACGCAGTTTTACCAGCACAAATCTAAAAAAAAAAAAAAAGCAGCACTAGCGATCGGCACAAAGTGATCGATAGAGGTCACAAATATTCGGGAGTGCGCCGGATAGTAACGTGTTGCCTTTGTCTACACTATATTTGCGTATTTTCATACTTATTAGGTGTGTGTACAGACGCCAGCACATCAAGCTACTAATGTAGTCTGTCAAATTTCTTTATCGATTTTCAACTTTATTGTTAAAGTATAAGGTTCAAAGTTGATTGAGAAAATTTGACAGTTTCGGGTAGCTTGACGTGCTGGCGTCTGTATCTATGTACAAAAAGATATGGTTTGTACTCTACTCTATTGCTGTCACCTTGTTCTTTTTCTATTGAAAAGCTGTTCGGTTCCAATAAATAAAATTGAATACTTGTAACATTACCTATTCTTTATCTTCTTATACTAATATTATAAAGAGCTAAATTTTGTTTGTTTGAGTACCTATAGACCGTATCTCCGGAACTAATGAACCAATTCTTTTTTCACTTGTAGAAAGCTACATTATTCCTGAGTACTATAGACTATAAATTATATTTATATTATGCATATTAGCCGAGCTATCACAATTTTTGTCTAGCAAGTCGGAAAGAAATTACTCTAAAAACAGATTTATTTTCATGGGACGGGCGCTGCGATGCGTTGGACCGGGGTCTGAAATTTCACGCGGACCAGGTCGCAGACAGGAGCTAGTATACAAAATGATTATTGTAAAGTGTTCATAGTTTAATTTAAAGACTTATTACCTATCTATTGTAATATTGTCAAAGATATCCTTAACATCAATATGAAAACTTTGCCTCGTTATAGTGTTAAAGCAATTGAAGAGCTTTCGCTGAAGTTTCATTTATCTGAACAATACCGTTCGCCCAAAACTTAGAAGTTTGTTACAAGGCTACAACTTTGATATTAGGAACGGCGCGGGCGCCTGAGTGCGAAGAAGGTGTTAACTGATTGTTATAGATTGAATTATTTTCATGTTCACGGCCTTCAGTACAAGTAGTTTTGAGCTTCTTGTTTCAGAGTTTGATTAGGGAACTAGTTCCACAATTTCATATAATGCCGGGTTCGGATTGGTCAACCGTAGCATGAAATGTAACACACATTGAAACAAACTCACCTAGTTATTGTGCATATATATTGCATTGCATGAATAAAAACTGTTAATTTGTGTTCATTTTATGTTGTGTTTCACCAACTTGTGTCTGCATAAGGGCGATTACACGAATGCACACATGTTACAGTTGACAGAGAAGGATGGCGTCGCATCGTGAGGCAAATCACGACTGTCCGAAATCTCACTGCAACGTGATGACCATGACCGCCCTGTCAAGGGGGCACCGACAAAGAAGAAGAAGATAAGGTCGCGATCAAATTTGGAGCTATAAACTAGTAACTATTAGATCTACTAATAGATCAAGAAAATAAATTAAATTTACGAGCTTACAGCGATATGGCAATATTAACTAGTTGTTGGTTCTCTTTATGAACTATTGAAATTTCAGCTCAGCTAGTTCATTTGAATAGTATCTTCTCACTCGGAGATTGACTCCTACCGAACTATAGCTTCAGGACTAGAGTCTAATGTTACTATCTTTTAAAAAGTAGCTTAACTATGAGTATTACTACCATTCATTAATAGTTTACTAGCAAGCTGTACACCAGTTAATAGCTCGACGATCTGACGACGTTCTAACTATTTATATTTTTACTGAAAGCAACATTGCTCTCATCAATGTCATCTAGATTAGAGTTTTTTATGTCCCCCAGTGTTGTACAGACGCCAGCACATCAAGCTACTACAGTCTGTCTTTCTTTAATAGATTTTCAACTTTATCGCTAGAGCATAAGTTTCAAAGTTGATTGGGAAAATTTGACAGTTTCGGGTAGCTAGCTTGATGTGCTGGCGTCTGTGCCTGCCCGATTATGGGAATTAAATCGTCGACCAACAAATCAATAAATTTTTCGTCTTTATTCAACGCTCTTCTTGCCCTCTCTAGGGCTCCATTCCTTCAGGTAAGTATCTGCTCCAACAGAAGGCCTAAACAAGTGACAATCACTTTCGCGTTTTGTATTTCTACAACGGGATTGACATAAGCTTTTGAAAGCCATTTCCATATTTTAGACTTTTCCATCATTGTTTTCGCTGTGAATGTCACTTTGTCGAAGCCCTCCGTTCTCGTAATTTCCTCTAACAACGCTTTGTTAAAGTTTAAAGGGTTATTGGTGGCAATAAAACTACGACGGCTGTAGAGCAATAACAACTATCGTTTCACTTTCAGGTACGGATGTGTACCTATGAGACCTTTTTCTACTTGGGCATAGCATTACATACAGGGGGAAATTGCATAACACACTTAAAGTAGCAATGGTACCTACGCTTTGGAATGGGCAACTAGCTTCATATTTTCTGACTGACCGACTTCTTGACAATTCAAAAGTACCTGTAAATGGTTTAATTGAAATAAATGCTTTGAGTTTGAGTTGTTTTCATTTTGACAGTTCAACAACATTCAATGCGTTATTCACGTTGTTGGGCAGACAAATTTTTCGGACATATGAAGCAATGGATTCGCAATATCCTTCAAAATGATTCAGATTTAGAAGGTGATTGGAGAAAGTGTGTTAAGTGTTGTTTAAAATAGGCAGACCATATCATTATCATCACCTTTGGCAGCCTTGTCCCGCTCACTGCTGATCATAGGCCTCCTCCCTTTGGTGCCATGCTTCGCTGGTCTGTGCGAGTCTCATCTACCTAGATGAGAACCTACCTACCTACAGAAGATCGCGGGGAACACCTGTTCCCCGCGATCTTCTGTAGGTCGTCCAACTCAACTGGCCATTGGTCTGCCAACGCACCTTTTACCGTTTTTCGGCACCCATAAAATGCGCTATTGTAGTGCCTCTGGAATGTTCGCAGAGGTGAGGCTGAACTCAAACTCAACCTCAAAGCATTTATTTCAAATAAACCAATTACGGGCACTTCTGAATTGCCAAGGGGTCGGCTAGTCAGAAAGATGAAGCTAGTTGCCCATTCCAAAGCGTAGTAGGTCCTACCTATGGAGAAGAATGAGCAAGAAATTCCAAGGACACAGTTTTAAATCATAAAATTAATACAAAATATTGGTTACGTCAAGTTCAATGCAATTCAGAGAAGCAGAATAGCATCATTAATGTGCAGGGTTGGTTCGTGTAGAAACAGTCTACACTGTTTCTTAAGAGGAAATGCGGGTGGTCGTTTCTCCATAGAAACGCTCTCGCCTGTTTTCTTTCTGGTTAATGATCATAAAGAAATGATTTTTAACAGAATAATAAATATTAATTACTTGTATGTCCCTATGTTTTCCTTTTTGATGATACATCTTTTTTATAAGCACTAGAACCCTCAAAAATGCCGATTTAAACCGCTGTCAACAGAGGCTTAGTGTACAAATTTGACCACTATTAATGAAAAAAGAAAAACATAGGGACACAGTTCACAGGGTCACAGTTTTTGAAATATCTTTTAAATTGGTCCAATATTGGAGGAGGAATTAGGCGAGAGGGGATCCTGCCGTTTTGTCGAAAAGATTTTGCCAAAATTTCACTACCCAAACAAATTTTAGCAACCTTTTTTATACCAATGCAATGTTTGGAATTATTTTAGTACGCACATTTCATTTGGTCAAATTTTTACTTGGCAGAATATTATCAAGGATAATGTCATTTAGGCATTTGGTCTTTAATCAAATGATTTATTACAGCAAACAATCTTTAGACAATAAACATTTAGTCAAATGATTCATTATGAAAAAAAAAAAATATATAGACAAAAATTTTTTTGGGAATTTCATGGTTTTGCTTACATAATTACTTTTTTTAGTATATTGCATGGTTGCGGTCGGTCGATAGGCGACATTGGATGCAAGAGCGAGCGAATGAGAATACAAATACCTTTAACTCATATCATATTAAACAGGGCCAATTGAAAGCATAGGCAGACAGTAATAGAGGCCCCGACGGTACTAAATATTTAGCTTATTTTATTTTGGGTAAAATATGTTAAGTATACCAACTGAAATATTTGACTAAATTAAAATTGGTATAAGTACTAGTTGGTAAGCAAGTTATTGTTTAAACGTTCACTTGCCAAACATTAGGTTTGTGTTACATTTTTTTGTGAAAAGTTTATTTGCTAAGTAATGATTTGGCAAATGAAATTATGCGGAAAATTGTTTGGGAAGTGATAATTTGGCAATTTGTTTTCGATGAAACAAGGGAGACCCAGGCGTGAGCCAAACCTCGAATTACGACTTTTTACTTAGGATTATTCAAAAGTCTCTCCGACCGCATATCCTCTTAAGGACCTTGCTGATAGGATGTATGCTACCAAGACCAAGCAGTGGTTGGAAATAGTCTCGTAAATGTTTGTTTTTTAATGGGCAAGAAAGCAAAGGCGTGAGTTTATGTTTGTGTGTGTATCCCTTTATTCCCTTTTACATTTTTTTTATTGTTTTTTATGGATCATGATTGTAGTTTACAATAAAGATTTTGTTTTTTTTTATTTATAAGACATGTACAGACGCCAGCACATTACGCTATCTGAAACTGTCAAATCCCAATCAAATTTGAACCTTATACATTAGCGATAAAGTTCAAAATCTATTAAAGAAATTTGAGGGATTGTAGTAGCTTGATGTGCTAGCGTCTGTATCTATTTCGCCCTAAATATTTGACTATCATAGGTGCACGAACCAACCACAATAAATTATTCATTAAAAGCTAGCGCGTGTGTTGTAATTATTTTAAAATATCTAATACTAATCGGCGTCAGTAATTAAAGGGTCTACCATTTAATTTTATTGATTTAAATGTCTGTTATTCAAACAAACTTTGTTATTTGGGTTTAATTATAACGTACGCTATTCGATCTGTGGTTTGTGCCTGTGTTAATCAAAATCAAACAAATTAGAGGCTTTTGTTTGGGTTGACCTAAACTTTTTGTGAATAAGAAAAAAAAAACCCAACAAAAACATTTTCATGTAAAATGTTGCCAAGATGAGATCACATATGGCTCACACTGTCTTCCACGACACGCGATCATAGCCGAAAATATGCTGCGACACGCGATTGGCTCCGTTCGCCTGTCATCGTATTAGATCGAATCCTTTCGGCTGTCGTTCAAATTTTTCTTTTCCTCTTCTGTGTTTTATGATTATTTTCTTCTTCTTCTACTGCGGTAACCAACATTACTACGTCAACTTCAACCATTTTCAAAAATTAGAACACGTCAACACGGTAGGAATGGAACTATTTGACTAGGCGCAGAAACGGATACGTTCGCAAGCAAACGGTACGGAGCCAATCGTATGCGTCGACATGCCGGACGCGATCGGGTATCGCCGCATCCGTTCGTATCCTTTCAGATGCGATGCGATGCGAGCCGTTTGGTGGAAATCATCCCTTAATCGTTATCTCGGCAGTCATCCCTTTCCAGCCATATAATCTTTCACCGCCCATCCATCGATTCTTTGGTCTTTCCCTTCCCTTAAGGCCTGTGCACACCACGTTTATTAAACGCGCCGTCGACGCGCGTTTGTAGCGATACAGACGCGATACGCACGCGAGTCAGACGCAGCCTGTAGACCTTCTGTAGGATAAAAGCGCGCCGTCGACGCACGTTTCGAAAACGCGCGTCAACGGCGCGTTTAAAAAACGTGGTGGCACAGGCCCTTATATATAGCCATCTACGTTCATAGTTACAACTCTCCAACGACATTTTCCTCATTCCTCCATTGGTTGTAAATACAACGACTTGCTTAAATAAGACATTTCTTACACAAGGCTGTATGTCAATATTTATCGCTTCTACCGTCAAATTATACGGAAATGGCGTACAAGAAATCAAAAACGCCATGCGAAATATATTGCTATTGACGACGGTCAATTTCCCCGGGACGTTTCTGTTCTCGTTTTGGGTTCCATACCCAAAGGGTAAAAACGGGACCCTATTACTAAGACTACACTGTTCATCTGTCTGTCTGTCTGTCTGTCACCAGGCTGTATCTGATGAACCGTGATAGTTAGTTGTTGAAATTTGAGTTGAAATTTTCACAGATGATGTATTTCTGTTACTGCTATAATATAATGATCAAACGAACTTCAAGTGAAGTTCGATCATTATTATATGAGTCGCTTCATTCGAAGATATTTTTAACCATGTAGTCCCCTTCCCTTGCGCTAGCAACTACGCACGTCTGTTTAGATTTGTTTTAACTTTTTTTTTTTTTTTTTTTTATCCTGTCCACACTTTACCCTACCTCGATGTATCGGTCAGTTGTAACCGTCATTATTTTAGAGACGACTTTCTTTTTGCAAATCTCTTTAGGGTTATTTAGGGAGGGTTGGGAAATTATGTATATCTTCGAATGAAGCGACTCATATAATAATGATCGAACTTCACTTGAAGTTCGTTTGATCATTATATTATATTTCGTCGCTTCATTCTTCAGATATTTTTAACCATGTAGATGTTAAGAGATAATGAGATTTGCAGGTTCATTTAAATAAATTGCAAGGATTTTTGAAATGATGATTTATTTATTTTTTAATTACATATTGAACGAATAAAGAAGGTTCTTCTATATTATAATTTGTGTTTGATGTACAATCAATTCTTTACACTGTGTAGACTATAGGCATACCGATTCTGCAAACTCGGCTTCATTAATTATATTAAGTTTATAAAATTTGGCAAACGTTTGAGAACGACTGGTCCATCCCGCGGTTCTACGTATTGTGTCAATGCACACACCTGCCGAGCTTGCAGAAGAAGTTGAGGCGTGTCGTGTACTGTGTGCCTTGAATACTGTCGTATCGACACCGCTTTCTGATAACACCAATTTTATCCATCGACTTATTGTTTGAGCTGTGGCCGCCTTGTTAGGTTTTTTAATTGTTAGTATTAAGTTATTTATATTTTTAGCTCTTAAGTTTTTTGTGATAAATAAGTAATCTGTGAGTACGGTAGCAGGACAAATATTCTTATTTTCTACGAAGTAGGGAAGAAAAAGTACGGGTTGTTCTCTTCCTGGAGCCGAAGTCTTGATAACGTCAGTTATCACTACTTTTACTCCATTTGATGAGATATTTATATTGTCTACTTTTATTAGGGAAAGAGTTTGGACTCGTTGTGCTGTACATAAAGCCAGTAAAATAACTAATTTTTTTTGTCAGTTGACTTAGGTCTAAATCTCGGTTCGGGTACCATTTAGAAACGAGATTAAGTACTAATTGCGGGTCCCACGTGTGTGTATATTTTGGTCTGCTAGGTTTAAGTTTAAAGGCTCCCTTTAACAAACGTTTGATGCATTCGTCAGAACCAATGTTATTGCCCAATAGTAACGAGAGTGCGGATCTGTGGGAATTCAAGGATCCATATGATGCACCTTTATTAAACTCTGTTGTTAGAAAAGAGATGACCTTTGCTACTGTGCTCTCAAAAGTATCAATTTTATTAATTTGGCAGAACTGCCACCAGAGTTTGTATGAGACGCTATATTGTTTTTTGGTATTATCAGAAAGTGATGCTAACATAAGGTTTATTGCTTCTACGGGGATGTTACGTCGGAGGAAGGCTTCCCGGAGAGTATCGCTGCAGCCAGTGTAAGATGACTGTGCAGCGGGTGGTGGTGATCCCTGGAGGAGGATAGAAGCAAGTTTTTACTGGGTTGAAAAAATATAATTTCTGAGGAGATTAATTCTGTAACGATAGGAAACCATGGCTGTGATGGCCACCATGGGAATACGAGTATACCACACGCCTCATCGTTTATTATCTTATAAACACTTTTAAGTTTTAATGAGAATGGGGGAAAAGCGTAGAAAAAATTATGTTTCCAATCAATTGTAAATGCATCGACGAAAGACGCGTCTGGGTCAGGAAACCAGGATGCGTAGAAACGACATTTGGCATTAGTGCGAGAAGCGAACAAATCAATTACAGGTAGACCTAGTTTACGAATGATAGTTTTAAATGCTTGATCTGACAAGCTCCATTCTATATCGGGATTCATTTTTCTTGATTCGGTATCAGCTTCGATATTTTGTTTGGTATTAATATAGGATGCAAATAGCCATATATTCCGTTTCTCGCACCATTGCCAAATTTGGTAAGCAAGATCATTTAAGTGAGGGTATTGTACTCCTCCCATTCTATTAATATAACTCAACGCTGTGTTATTGTCAACTCGTAACAATATGGAACAATTTGATCGTTCCTTCGCGAAGGTTTTTAGTGCTAAAAAACTAGCCAATAACTCTAGGTAATTTATATGACATTCTCTTTCGGTTTCCTTCCATGACCCATGAGCACGATTACCATCGCAAAATGCTCCCCACCCTGTTTTCGAAGCATCGGAGAATATTTCCAATTCGAAATCAGGGCTGTCGACGAAGTTTGTACATGTAAATATATTTTGTGACCACCAGTTTAAATCATTAATTATGTATCGTTCTAGTTTTATTTTAGAATTATAATTATTATTAAATCTATTCAATAAAAGGTATTTTTGACGCTCTAGGGTTTTGGTATACAACCACCCGTATTTGACGGCAGGGCACGCTGCTGTGAGGACTCCGATTAACTGAGCGAATTCTCTTATGGTACAGGGAGGTAAACCAATGAATTTTTTAACAAGCTGTGCGATATTACGACGTTTGTCAATAGGTAAGGAAACCGAAAGATTTGTCGTATTATAGATGAACCCTAAAAATTTGCATTCTTGTTTTGGTATCAATGAGCTCTTGTTATAATTTATTACAAAACCGAGACTAGTTAACACTCGTAAAGTTTCGTTAACGTTATTGAGGCACTCTGTGTAAGTTTTTCCGATACATAAGGTGTCATCTAAGTATGTGACTGATTTATGTCCTCTGTATCTAAGGTAGGTCATAACCTCCTTCATAATTTTTGTAAAAACTCTAGGCGCAATGGAAAGACCGTAGGGCATTGCGTTAAATTCATATGTTATTATATCAGACTTATCATTTTCGAATTGAAAACGTAAGTATTTTCGAAATGATTTTTTAATTGGAACTAAGAGATAGGCTTCTTTAAGATCTATCGTTGCAAGGTAACCATTTTTTGGAATAAGTTTAGAGGCAGTCCTATGATCTTCCATTTTGAAGTGAGATTTTTTGACAAACTGATTAAATGATTTTAGATTTAAGATGAATCTTTTTTCACCGTTTTGCTTAGGTGATAAAAATATGCGAGATATAAACTGGTGTTTTACAGGTTCACAAACATTAACCGCACCTAGATCTATGAGCTTGTTAATGGCGATCGCCATATCACATTTTTCTTGTTTAGACCAAAATGTTTTGGTTGTATTATGGGGTTGTAATACCCCATCTAGTAAAGGGATGTCTACACCATGACTAATCCATCTGAGAACTGTCTTATTATCGGTGATTTTTTCCCAGCAATCATAATAAAATTTAATTCTGCCTGCATGTACCTGAGTCAATGACGCCGCGTTGGAGCACGTTGCTTGAAGTTGGTCTTCGCCTGGCTGGATGCAGGGGGAGCTCGGTAGTTGGTCCGTTTCTGACCCCCTCGCCCCCCTCCCCTGTTCGACTGGAAGCGAGAAGGTCCCGACCAATTTCCCTGGTAGCCAGACCTGTTAGTTGCTGGTTGTGCTCTCGAGTTCGAACTCGAAGGCTTTAATGTGGGCAAAGTCTTCTTGATTTGTTCCCCTTGTTTTACAATAGCCTTTGAGGCTTTAATTTTTTCTGAAAGGTCGTTACCAAACAATGTGTTGTCACAATCGGAACGATCGAGAAATTGTAAAAATGACTTGTCCAGCCCGGGGAGTATAAATCTGACCCTAGCTTCCGTGTTTTGGTGATGCAGGTCGGATAAGATTCGGCATCCGTCACTTATAAATTTTATTGCATCTACCCTGCTTTCATTATTTAAAAGCAAGTGTAAACCTCTATTGACAGCGGTAATGCCTAATCCTAGTTGTTGTTGGCTAGCGGTCATTTTCTTGTCACGAAATCTACCAGATTCCGGTATGGCCGCCGAAACCTCAAGGTTCAGCGTCGGTGCTTGCAGTAAAGGACAATTTTCGGGTATGAGGTACTTTCTCAAAAGTATCTCTCTATTTTCTTTTGTCATACCTTTTTTCAGCAAAGGTAGCCATATTTTTGCGAGATTTTCATGAATTTTCTCGCCAAATTCCGGTGTCTCGTCTGTGATTTCGCCTAATGCCGCCAAAATATTCGGATCCAAATCTGGATCGTTGGGGTTCGTTGTTTCGATGTCAACGCAGGGTGGATTGGTCGCAACTTCTGGGGTAGTAATCACGTCACTCGGTGGTGGTTCTGGTGGTGATTCTTCCACGGCGTCCACAAATTCGGGGTCCCCCGTTTCTCTTGGACCTGGTAACATTTTTTCATAAGTCATGAGGGTAGTCGTAACTTTACACGGCAAAGAGTTCGTAAGTATATAAGAACAGTGTTACATGTGATTCTAGTTCATAGAAACCATGTTTGTTCGATTTACAGCCATCGAGTTATCATCTCGGATAACCTCCCGGTATAATTAAACCTTCGTGTTGCCATCGCGGACAACCTCCCGGTATTATTGAGTTACTTAGTAAAGTAACTAGTAGATAGGTATTTAGCCATCGTGTTACCATCTCGGGCAACCTCCCGGCATTTTTTCTTCACAGGTGTAATATTTTACTTAACTTTTTATTATCACTTTTAAAACGCCAACGATAAAGAAACTGTACTTACTTGGATTTTGTTCCGAATCTGATGACGAAAAACATGTTATTCGACGACGATGAGCCTTCTTTTCTAACCTCCGTATTTTATTCTTGTAATGCTCGATCTTTTCTTCCGCGTTCCGCTTCGGCATAATTGTCCTAAATACACTTTTAACCTATTACTTAATGAGTGTTGAAGACGTCCGTTCGTTGCTGCGCACGAAAAAGGAATGACGGTTACAACTGACCGGTACATCGAGGTAGGGTAAAGTGTGGACAGGATAAAAAAAAAAAAAAAGTTAAAACAAATCTAAACAGACGTGCGTAGTTGCTAGCGCAAGGGAAGGGGACTACATGGTTAAAAATATCTGAAGAATGAAGCGACGAAATATAATTACAAATAAAATTAAATAAACTAAATATTAAGGGGGCTATCATTCAACAAACGTGTTTTTTTCAGCGTTTTTGCCTTGTGGTACGGAACCCTTCGTGTGCGAGTCCGACTCGCACTTGGCCAGTTTTTATGCGTAGGTATGTCAATACCTGGCAGATGTCCCAACTGGTGTAAAAATCAGTCTATTGGAACTGCAGTATCTCGTGAATCACGTCCTTATAAGATGTTACAAACGCGCATTGAATTTTATCCGTCACCTTTGATAAAAAGTTTATAGATTCATCTTTTTTTTTTAAATCGGTTTGTTCTTGACTCTAGTCTAGGTCAGAGATGACAGAGACAAAGTCTACGATGGAGTGAGCTTACACAGAAGAAGCCTGTTCACTCTTACTTTGAAGAGATTCGGGTTGTATGCACTCGGAAACACAAACGCAGGTAGAGAGTTCCACTCTTTTGCTGTGCGCATTATAAAGGACATTTGAAACGCTTAGTGCGAATTGGTGGAATAGCAACTAGGCAGGGATGGTAATCTGCCTGTTTCACTGGCTGCAGTAGCTGGTAGGCTGCACGTGAGTGTAGACGTAGTGTGTTATACAACACTCTTCGTGTACAATATAATAACGCGTTTCGGGTCATGCTCAACCTGCCCTGGCGGTATAGTGCGACTGAGGTGTTTGCTGAGAGCGGAGTTACCGACTTCTTTGCGCTCATGAGGAAGCTCAGAGCGACGTTCTTGTCACGTGAGGTGGCAAGTAAAAATGTTATTATAAAAGCTGTGTTTTCATGCGGTGCATGTACCGAGGGAGACAAATTAATGTACTAACGCCCCGTACCATTTTACGGGGTGCGTTTGTTTTGGCTTCTCTGGTGTGAAATATTTATGTATTTTTTAGTATGTTTTATTTTTAGTGTAAGTTTTGAATTGTAATTTAAATTTTATGGGTGCTAATGCTAGTACGCAAAATATGCGCATTGACGTGGAGTTGCGGACACCAGCTCGTATCACCTATGGTTGCTAATGCCTGAAATAAACGATTATTATTAATATATTATTATTATTATATCATTATTATTATATTATATTATTATTTTTTTTTTGTGTTTTCTCTTCTCAGCTCTTTGCCTGGTTTTTGCAACATTATTATTATAGGTATCACTATTAGAACCAACACCGTAATTGCGTAACAAACTATCAATCACATCTGAATATTTTTGAAGGATATTGCTAAAGTATCCTACTATCCTACTCCTACTAATATTATAAACGCGAAAGTTTGTGAGGATGGATCCATCCATCCTCACAAACTTTTGTTTGATACTCTTTCACGCGAAAACTACTTAACGAATATTGATGAAACTTTACAGTAGGTATATAGCTTACTAACTTCCGCCTGCGGCTACGCCCGTGAGGTATGTCGATAAAAACTATCCTTCCCCGGGATGCAATCTATTTCTCTGCAAAATTTTATCGAAATCAGTTCAGTGGTTTGGCGTGAAAAGGTAACATACAGACAGACGGACAGACAGAGTTACTTTCGAATTTGTAATAATAATATGGATACTTAAGAATAACACATAGGATATTTTTTATACGGATATTCCCACGGGATCGTCAGTTAACAATCATTGCGTTATTTACGTTGTTGAGCAGACTTATTATTCAAATATTACCAATTTCCTTCTAATTGTGAAAGAAAGTGTGATACGCAATTCGGGTGCTGTGTCTTGGGCAATCGATACCTGCCTCAATGAAAGTAAAAGCAAATGAATTCTTACTATCAAAGATTTAGTCCACAACTCAATTACGAAATAAATCTATACTAAATTATGTTTTGATAGCATGCAATCAAAACACATTTGCCCACTGTCAAAGTGTGTGACAACAACACAAATATGGCGGGTTAGGGTTGACTATTAGTATTGAGAAGTTTTTAGTAAGAATGTAAGTTTTGTTTACAGTACCCGGCGATAAATATTGCACATCGACCTTTGGAAAGAGACAATCGGCTAATTTCGGCTTCGTAGAGCGTTATCTCTGTCGCACGAAATACAAACAGTCCGGTATCTATTAGGAGCTGTTAAAACAATTATGATTTGCTTCTTTTGATAATTATTTTTATTCTTTGTATACAATACAAAAAAGGTAAAGGTCGATGTGCAATATTTATCGCCGGGTACTGTACAAGCAAATGAATTCTTACTATCAAAGATTTAGTCCACAACTCAATTACGAAATAAGTCTATACTAAATTATGTTTTGACAGCATGCAATCAAAGCACATTTGCGCACTGTCAAAGTGTGTGACAACTACACAAATATGGCGGGTTAGGGTTGACTATTAGTATTGAGAACTTTTTAGTAAGAATGTAAGTTTTGTGTAGAAGTGTGGAGGAAGGCCAAAGAAACGATGGATGGACTGTGTGAAAGATGATATGGCTCGAAAGGGAGTGACTACCAAATGACGACTAAAGGCACCTACAAACCGGCGCGACACGCGATATAATCGCGCGCGACATAAAGGCACCGCTCGTTGCGCGACTTGCGGTGCCTTTGTGTCGCATGCCGTTTTGCGCCAGTTTGAAGGAGCCTTAACAGAGTAGTATGGAAGAAAAAAACATGACATGATTAAGATGATGCCATTGCGGAGTAGTGAGACTATAAAATGAGCTTGGTAATATTGGTGTGGGTACATTTTTCTCTGACAACTAGTTTATCAAGGCGAATCGTGTTACCCAGTAACTGGGTTGTGGCGGTCAGATAGCCAGTCGTTCCATGTAAAATATTCAGCTGCATCCGGTTAGACTGGAAACCGACCCCGACATAGTTTGTATATATTTTGTAATATGCCTCTATTTAATAGCACTCAGCCCTAAGCGACGACTATTAATAATTGTCCTTCATGTCGACTTGTCGAGCAATAAGAACAAATATAATGATGGACGCATATTATTTAATGATCTGACGGTTTCTCAGTAAAATATAATTGTAAATATTTATTCGAATCATACACATGTAATGGAGGTACACAATCACGATCTATTTGAAGACGAACATAAGACATCACACAATTATTTGAACTAAATTACCAATTAATCTTATTGTTCAAATCAAAGAATCTTGTAATGCCTACTGCAAAGATTCTCACGAAACCTTCAAAAGATTTTGAATCTTATCTGAATGGCTTAAAGATTGTAAATCGTAATAACATTTTAATGCTTAATCACGTATTGGTATGGTAATCAAAGTCTATTTGATTTGACATTTGATATTTCAGAATCAACAAAGTTTACATGCAACTTTGATGGTAATTGTGAATTCTGTATGAAGAAAATTGTGCCAAGAAATCGGTTTTGAATATTAAATGAGTACTAGTAAAAAACATAAAATAGGAAACCGTACTGACCTGTCGATAGCCATAGCGATATAAATATTAAATGTATGGACACTTGGAAGCCATAGCATAGACTTAATTTGCATATTATTTTTTTCCAAACCAATCGAATAATATCGAACAAAAATTCGGTTAGTATGTAAAGCAGAGTATCCAATTATTGTATAGGTTAAATTACATACTAGTAGATTTATGCCAAATCATAAATGAAGCTTGTAGCTATTCTTTTTTTATAGATTCAGGGTGCAGTTTAAACACTATTACCACTATACAAATTAATATATTAAAATATATGTACATATATACAATATAAATAAACCTGCATGGGCACTTATGAAACGTCAAAAGCTAGGTGCACGGTTCCAATTGGTCGTTTACTATGGAGAATCGCCGGCAAGAAACTCTACATATGTCATGATTTTATAGGCACCCAATATTTCGTGAATGGTTACAAAACAACAGATTGGAAAGCGTTCGGTTTGGATTTGTAGCTCAAATTATAACCCTAAGGCCTGCTATCGATCATAACACAAGAATAGATTACAATAATAATTCACACATCATAGGCGGCTTCTATTTTCAACATCACTATTACCGCGGCTTGACCGAGAGATCCTCATTCCTCAATCTTCGATACTTAAGTGGTTAATACCCAATGGCCATTCTTCATCATCTCCATATTGGCCCATAAACATGGTATAAATCGGCCAGGGTTTACGAGGCCCTACTAAATGGTATCCAACCATCTAATTGCTTCATTCTGCTCGACTCCTCGATTACTGCATACAATGGCTGTAAAGTTTATTTTTCCTATTTTGTAATAAACTTTCATGCTTGCAACGTTCTGAGGTTTATTCGTTTTTTTACTGGCTGGTTTACAATAATAAGTTTGCAGTGGATTTTAGTTTTAATCAGTTTTATGTGTGAGTTTATTGGAAATTGTTTTTGATTTCATTTATTGAATTAGGTCATCATCTACCTAGCCAACTACATATAAGTATTGGAGTATGCTTTCAGTCTTACATCTACGTGCGTACGTTGTTCTACGTTTTGCATCTGAATACCAGTATTTTACATGAAATGACTGCCTATCTATTCTGACCTCCATAACCCAGTTACTGGGTAACACGATACCTCGTGGCTTACCACGGGGTATCTGGCTAGACTGGGTATCAAATCGAATTGATTGGTTTTTTCAGAAGACATTTAAATAAGAAACGAAATTTAAAGTAACCGACATTTACAGTCTTTTGTTTTCTGGTACTTCAAAATCGATCTCTCCAAATATAGCCATTGTATTTGCGAAGGAACGGATGCACGTACGCTTCTTTTTACAAAATTTTATTTAACCGTTTGGTTCGGAAGCGCTCAGTGAATGGACCCGAACACACGAACCTACGCTGGCTCGGTAACGGGTCCCATCGGACCCAAGAATGATACATACGAGACCCTAAATTGATTATGTAAATATTTATTATGCCTTGTTAGTATTATATTGATTAAATCTTGCAAACTGAATTAAAACCACTTCCTCTTACCCTATGAATTTGTATATATTGATTCTGTTTCGAAGACAATATATTTTTTTACGTAGGCACTCGAATTTGAAATCACAGCTTAGAATTTCATGAATTGACAGTTTCGTGCCTACTTACATCAATTTTTATCATGTTCCAGAAAGAAGGGCCAAACACGACTATAAACTTTTAGTGTTTATAAGGTAATTTCATAAACGGTCACCGTTGCCGGCCCAAAATGATTTCAAGTTAGTAGTCATCTCGTGAACCACATTGCTCCTCCTTTTACGAAAGAGTTTCGTAGCCATAAATATTTTCCTCTGCTTTGAACACGATTTTGTCCCTCATCATAGTTTTTATGATATATAATATCGCTACCGACGTTTATGAGACAGACAAAATAATTTATGGTCCGAGGAATATGCCTACAAAACATGTTTTACATATAAAAAAGACAATGAATAACTACAAAATTCCAAGTTAATAATTATTATACCGTTATCTGAGACACAGACGTTATTAAGGGGGAAACACCACAATAACATAGAGTTCATATAATCTTATTGAATGTCTATTTCAAATCAATAGGATTATATAAACTTAGAGGGTTGTATTGATGATTTGAATGATTATAATTCTGTAAATACATACTTATTACGGTCGCGAATCATATTTAGTTCAACATACAACCTGATACTGACTTGAAAATTGCAAAACACGTAGGGAAATTTGAATTTCGCGGGTTACCTTAGCCCATCCCCCATAAAGTGAAAGTTTTATAGGCGGCGATTCGATGAATTGGACGAGAATTGAGAGTGGAATTTCAAGGACACGTCACGTTTAGGCACATTTCGTTACATGACAGAGAAGAAAGATATACTTAACTCTCTCTCTCCATCTGTCTCGTAGATTAAATCTCTCATATTCTTTATTTTTTTTTAATAATTCTTTAACAACTGTAGCAAATTCAAATTCAATTCAATTATGGAACAGAAGGTCAATTCTCGTAATTAAAAACGTTCAAAATCTAGCTGCAATCTCATCTGAGCGACAATCAATGTCAAAACCTTGTCAAAAATGTAGGGAAATTAGAGGTATTTTTGACAGATTGAGATCAGACTGTCAGTCTGAATGTTCTTAAAATTACGAGAATTGCCCCTCTGCAGCTCTGGGGGCCTAAAAAGGCCACTTTAGCAGAATCATAAAATGATAACATTATGAATCAAAATGGATAGTTAACTGTTAACTTAATCGTAGCAAATCTCATTGCTGAAGGATTTTTCAGTTAGATATTTTTTTTGTCTGTGCTAAAATACCAATCAATCCAATCCAAATCCAATCCCAATCTCTAATTATATCTACGTAGGGCAACGAAAAAAAAAGAAAAATACGGACTGTTTTCGCCATATTATAATTTATAAAGTTATACTTTTATGATTCTGCCCAAGTAGCCTTTTTAAGCTTCCAGGTCTGCTGTAATTACAGCAAGAAATGAAACATGCGAGACGAATCACACTTTAAGCCAAGAGCTTAACGATTGTAAAAAATACAATCAGAGCTGCATTTTTGTTGTCAATTAGGGGTTTCATATAATACCTACTCAAATGCAATTACAGTAAATTACTGTTATTATCCGTGTGAGTTGAATTTGTGACTCATTTGTATTATGATGCAACCTGATGCTCCTGTGGCTTAGCAAAATTTATTTTTGTAACGAAGTTCCTAATTGTACGCAGTAGTGTTCACACCACAGATCTGTGGTGTGAACACTAGATAACATAAATAACGAATGTTATGTGTGTACGAATGTAAATGTGAACGACGTAAATGTAAATGTGAAATGCGAACGAATGTAAATGTGAACACTAGATAACAAAATAACGAACGAGAGAACCTAGATAACATAAATAACGCAAGTATCACGATCTCATGGAGGTGTTAAGGCTCCTGCAAACAGGCGCGATACACGACACGAATCGCGAGTGACACAAAGGCACTGCTCGTTGCGCGACTTTCGGTGCCTTTGTGTCGCGCGCGATTTTATCGCGTGTCGCACCTGTTTGAAGGAGCCTTTATGCTCATGGAATGCTGGCTACAAGCTAATTGATGTAGCTGAAATGCTGACCTCTAAACGCTTCTTTTCTTTTTTGGCAAAAGATGTTAAAGCACTATTACCAGTACGTCGCGACGTCGGCGTTCCATTCTTAAAAATGAAGGGCTTTGAAGGTCCGTGGCATACCTACTTGTCCGCCATTTTGATTTTTTTCAAAATGGGGGCCACGCATGAAACCTACACAAATCGATAGCCTGACATCAATGCAAACAGAAAACATGATAAGAGCAATCCCCGTATACGAAATACGTATATGTATGTCACGTTTCCGAGATATTAACGTTTAAAGTTGATCACGTGACATCCATATTTTTGAACTTGCGTACATCTTGTTGATAGATGTTTGATTACTTTAAATGTTTAGAGTGATTGTTTCAAACATCCATGCTACAAGATATGGGTACACAAGTTCCAATCCGCGGGCACTGCTAGACGACACATAGGCCGCTATCCCACTGGCGTTTTACGAGCGTTGATGTCAACGTCACGTCTGCGCAGCGTCGACGCCGCGCAGACGCGACGTTGACGTTGCGTCGTTGCGTGGCAAGCAGTAACGTCCGCTGAACGCGACGTTAACGTCGCGCACGTGTACCTGTTGCCAACAAACGCGGCGTTAACGTTGCGCAGACGCGACGTCGACGTCGCGTTCAGCGGACGTTAATGATTTTCACGCGATGACGCGACGTCAACGTCGCGTCTGCGCAACGTTGACACTGCGCAGACGTTCCAGAGACGCCGACGCTCGTAAAACGCCAGTGGGATAGCGGCCATAATAATATATCTGCAAGCCGAGGTGTCAGATTAAATTATCTCCTTCTAGATTTAGAGGCAAGACTAAGGATTAGGGTTCTATTCATAAATCTTCATATTTAATTCAAGAACACAGTGATGTTTAATGCTAACTCACTGTAAAATTTGATTCCCATAAATAAATAAGTATGAAAATAAATGTTTATAATAATATATGTTGCTCATGTAGATTAAGCTGGGCTTATAAGTTATGGAATAAATAAATTGAGTTCATAAATAGGAGCAATATTATATTGCTCGTAGTGGATTTATGGGATTGGCAGTAAACCATATCGGCTGTCTGGTAAAATATTACTGCTAATAATATTTTTGGTTCTGTATTTGGATATTGTATATATGCAGACTGCAGTTTGAGAACGTGGATAAGGTTCTTTATAATGTAAGGTACCTTAACATAGCATAATGAGCCTATAATGTTCCCACAGCTGGGACACCGGCCACCTCTCTTCGAGAGGGATCGGGCTCGGGCCCAGCACGGGTTGGTAGATGTCACATATCTTCGAATTTCAAAAGTTAGGTATGTTGAACGAATCAAATTCCCGGCCAATTTAGCAATGTTTTTAGTGCTGACAACATTGTGTAGGGCAGAAAAAATGCAGCGGTGCTATTGTGGCTGAACAACTTTCTAGGGAATAATTTGATACGTACGGTCAAATTCCAGTGCCGAAGTTACCCCAATAGACTCTAATCATCATCCTACTTAATCAAAATATCATAAACTTTTGGAAATAGGAGACGATCAATGACCATAATAATCAAAGGGCAATAAGGAAGTTGTCCCAATAATCTCCTGAAAAAGGGGTTGGTAACCTTTGTCATACTTATTCTACGCCACTTTTGTTTCCGTTTTCTTCAATATTTTTTATGGTAATACGAGTAAACTTTCGTACTGAATATCCTTTCAGGAGTTTTGCAACAGTTTATTATACAAAGCTTCCGTGGGTATTGTTATAACATGAAAATGTTTACTTCTGTTTAACTATGCGGTGACGAACACAAAATAAAAAGACTATATTTTAAGAATTTGAGATCATTTTCAACTTATGGAACAACAGACTGAATGTCAATGCAGTTTGAACTTTGTTAAGTACCTGTAACAAAGTTCAAATTGCATTGCAGCCAAAAGCTTATTAGGACCTTTTTTTTACTAATTGTCACTCAAAATTCAACTTAAAATATATCGAATTAAAGTAGCTATAACTGATTAAGTGGCGATGGAATGATAATTATTTGAGATTATGAACACTGCTATAGTTCGGATATCTATGGTTGGTATATTATAGCCATCCATTATCGATATTTCAAAATTGCTTGTTTCCTTCAATTAACCTGTAATGTAACGGATGTATAAACAAAGGTAGGTTACTATTATTCAGTCTGCTTATTGACCTTAATAATACCAAAACATAATTATTTGCTGCAAAACCATACATTAAAGGCTCCTGCAAACAGGAACGACGCGCGACGCGAATCGCGCGCGACACAAAGGCACCGGTCGTTGCGCGACTTGTGGTGCTTTTGTGTCACGCGCGATTTTATCACGTGTCGCGCCTGTTTGAAGGAGCCTCTAAACAGCACAAGCAGGATTAAAGGCTCCTTCAAATATGCGCGACACGCGATAAAATCGCGCGCCACACAAAGGCACCGCAAGTCGCGCAACGAGCGGTGCCCTTGTGTCGCGCGCGATTCGCGTCGCGCGTCGCCCTTGTTTGCAGGAGCCTTAAATCGTCTTTATTTCGCAAGGCGGCTTTAAAATAATACCTCATTAATAACTCATATCTAGTATTTCACGTAAAATGAGGACTAAATAAAACACTTAAAAAATAAATTAAAATGAAACAGTAAACATTTCGCAGGAATTCCATTCAAATCGAATAGTACCCATTTCGAAATAGGTATTTAATTTCTGTAACAAAAGTTTAATTAACAAACTCGACCTAGATACCTTTACCAATACCTGTAGCGAACCCGAATTGATAATAAAACATTCATTTGTGACATCGGCCTATATTCTCCTAAGGTAGAGGCAAAATGTCAAATGTTTACTGTCAACCACCGATAGTCCGTCGATGACAGAGGTTTCTATTAATTGGCCCCATGGGGTTTGCCCGCTCGAAAGACCAAACACAATCCCAAGCTTCGGCTGTTATAGACATTTTTTGTTGAAAAAACTGATTCAAATACTTTGTATTGGTTTTTTTGCTCAACAGCTATTTAAAAACTTGATAAGTATATATTTTTATTTCTTAAAGTATAACAATAATCAAAAAAAAATCTTAGTTACTATAAGTATCTAGTACAACACTGACACAATATCTTTTGATTCAGTGAGACGGCCCGGAAATGATGGTAAAATTGCGATATCAGACCTTATGGTCGTCAAATTGTTCTTTTTGTGTTTGTGTTCTTTCTCTGCGTATTTTCTACAAGGGTGGTTTTATGGTGATCATTGCTCATTCTTCCTCTTTATAAAGAACAAGCCTATTATGAGAAAATAAGGTACTTACATTGCTTTATAATATCACTTGATCTCCAATGTGACGACGCAATATACACTTAACCTTTTAATAAAAAAAAGATCAACATCAAATATCTACTCAAGTATGATACACACCTGCCTCTTTCACCCTTTTTGTTGAACATAAAAAGGGCATTTCGTAATGTAGATCTCTCAACAGCCATTACGATCGACTGTTTATCTGTATTTCTTGTTTACGAGCTTTGAGCTAAACGTAAACGTGCGCGTCCAACGTGGCATACATTTTGATCTAAAATTGTAAGTAGTAGCTTTTGAAATAGGTATTCGGATAGCTATAATGTGAAGTTTCCGTATCAGTTCTGAGAAAGTGTTATTTTTTGTATTTCTCCGCCACTTATGGAAACCAAGATGTCGGGAGATAAAAGTTACTAAGTTGGGTCTACTCCAACACCTCTAATTAAACGCGAGATAGATCAAGTCTCACCTAATAAAGTGAAGAAAAAGTTTATTCTTAACCATAATAGTGTACCATAAGAGTATTTACTATTATGGTTAAGTATAAACTTTTTCCTTTACGTTCCTTGTTCGACAGCAATCGCTTAACATAACATTTTGATCTAAAACTGTAGTAGTTTATTTAGATACCTATTTGTGAAGTTTCGATATCAGTTCTGAGAAAGTGTTTGTTCTGAGAAAGGGAAAGCTGAAAAATTGCTGAAAAGGAGTGCGACTGTTAAGGTATTTTGGCCATTTATCTGCAACGTAAGGTAACCAAGTTTTCTACAAATACATAAAGTTACATATTCACAATATATTATGTGTTTATTAAACTATAATAAGATTAATTCGGTGGGAGAAGTGCTTTTCCCCTAGCTAAGTAAGTATATAATACACAATAATACACAACATACGTGTGGTGTACGGATGGCAGCACATCAACCTACCACAATCTGTCAGATTTCTTCAATAGATTTTCAACTTTATCGCTAAGGCATAAGGTTCAAAGTTGATTGGGAAAATCTGACAGATTGTGGTAGGTTGATGTTCTGGCGTCTGTACATAATAAAGAGTATTCTATTCTATTCTATTCTACTATTCTATAAATAGTATAATAATAACATGCACCCTATTTGCTCAAAACACATTAAATAATTTTTAAGGATATTGCTAACCCATTGATTCATATTTTCGAAAAATGTGTCTTTTTTTTTCGAGAAACGTAAATAACGCAATTAATGTTGTTGATCTGTCAAAATGAAAGCCATTGCTACTGTTAGTGTGTTACGCAAGTACAGACGCCAGCACATCAAGTTACTACAATCTGTCAAATTTCTTTAATAGATTTTCAACTTTATCGCTGAAGCATAAGGTTCAATGTTGATTGGGAAAATTTGACAGTTTCGGGTAGCTTGATGTGCTGTCGTCTGTACCTCGCTGTATTAAGACGTCGAGAGATAAAAGGTGGGTCTACTCTACCACACCTAATTAAAACGCGAGGGATAATTATCAAGACACCTGCTAAAGTAAACAAAAAGTTTATAGCGTCGTCGTAGCGCGTGCAAAAGCCGCTATGTGTTATTTAGTTATTCTCGGTTCTTTATGCAGTTTTAATCGTTATTTCAATACACATATACTGCAAACACAGCTACCTATGTGATAAGTGCAATATTTAAAGAGTTACGGAATGTAGCTATGTGATATTCATACATCGAAAGTTCCGTATAAACACGCTAAGTGTTATAGGTAATTCATATACCTCAAATAAGTTCACTAAAAACACATAGCCACTTTTGCACGCGCAATGACGATAGTCAAAATAGTGAAGTAACTTTTTCGACCGCATCATCGCATAAAGGCTCGTACACACAGGCGCGACGCGACACGCGACACAAAGGCACCGCAAGTCGCGCAACGAGCGGTGCCTTTGTGTCGCGCGCGATTCGCGTCGCGCGTCGCGCCTGTCTGCCGGAGCCTTAACATTAGACAAGAAAGAAGAAAAACATGATTTTTTTGTCACATAAATATCTACGTGTCTACAAAAAAGACAAGTTATATCGAATAAAAAAAACAGAACAAATTAGATCACATTAGGTTTGGCAGTCGCCAAAGACGACCCAATCCGATACATCAAAAGCTAGGACATGTTTTTTCCTAAAACAAGTTTTTTCCTTCATATTTACAAAACGGCGAAAGTTTGAAACCATGTAAATCAGGCTATATGTTTAAATTTTGAGGTGCCGAAGGTATGCAGGAAAACCATGAAAGTTTACCGCAATGGATCTTTATTTCTTTAGGTCCCTAATGAAATTGGTTTGTATACTTAAGGTGAATGGGTAGTTGAGACCGCGAAATTCAAATTTTCTTACGTTTTTTGCAATTTGCAGGTCAGTGTCAGGTTGTATCTTGATCAAAATATGATTCGCGACAATAACAGGTACATATTTAGAGAAGTATAATCATTAGAATCAATAATACATCTTTCTAAGTTAGATTTCTACCACTAACACTTTTCCATAAGAGATTGGTGGTTGGTGGTAGAAATCTAACTTAGAAAGATATATTAATAATTCTAATGATTATAATTCCTTAAATATGTACCTCTTATTGTCGCGAATCATATTTTGATCAAGATACAATCTGACACTGACCTGCAAATTGCAAAAAACGTAAGAAAATTTGAATTTCGCGGTCTACCACTACCCATTCACCTTAATTAAAAGTCGTAGAAAGATAAGGGATCGTGACCTTCGAGCAAGCCGTATCTAGTTATTCTATGATAATTGAATTTTCTTCCTGGAATTTTGGTAATGGTAATAATAATAATTATAAGTTCGAACCTTTTTTGTTTTCCCGAATCAATCATTCTGAGTTGCGAAACAAAGAAGAATCTTCGCGTGTGTGGCTTATTAGTCGATTCGCACGAATTTATTCGCCCGAAACGAGCGAATCGTAACTTTTAAATAATATTATTTTATCTATAGGCAACTCGCACTAAGTTATTGCAATTGGCACATTTTGAGTTGTATTGTATGCAATAAATTAACTTCATGCAAGTCGTCTATAGATAACAAAAATAATATTATTTAAAAGTGTCGATTCACCTGTTTCGGGCAAGCAAATTTGTGCGGATCGATTAATAGCCGTGGTTAAAGAATCTTTATTTACTCAAAAGAAATTTACTACAAATTTCACTTAATGAGAAATATTTTAAAGATAAATAATGGTGACATTCATGAGCAGCCCGTGTATGTTATCAATTTTAATGTTCAACATCAACATTCGACAACCATGTAGACAATCAACATCATAAATAAAATTTATTCGGAATATTAATTAAAAACAACTAATTTCCCCTCTTTTAATTGCCCCTTATTAATATTCCACAATCAAATTTTATTTTATTTTCCAAGCTTTAACAGCTGGCCTCGAATGCGTTCGGTCGGGCGGCCATAAATCCAGTCGGACAAAATACCAAAATATGTATATATTACTTAAGCATGAGTCCGCTGGCGTTATCCACACACATGAGCCAAAATGATTTGTTGTCCCATAAAACGCCTTTACTTACATACCGAGATGGGAAGTCGCGGCTACTGCACAGGAACAATCCACCCTAGGAAGTTTTTATAGCCATCATTCTTTGAAATGCAAGTGCGCTCGCGCAGTTAGGAGTAACTTTGTGATTTTCAAAACCGTATGCAGCGTTATTTTCATACAATAATACACAGTTTATGTTCGACAAATATACGTTATGATTTACTGCAAACGCCTTGTACTTGCACTCAATAAATAACAGCTCATTTTGTTCGAAACGTAGTTGTATTGACTGTCAGATTGTATTCAGGTATTTTAGCACAAACTGGCTAAGATATTAGTATTGCGGCTCCGTGTTTAAGTATAGAGATGGTAATGATTGTAGCTTACTTCCATTATCGTACAATTTTACGGTTTTGGGCCTCGGTTTTTCGTTATTAACGGCCGGAGATGTTATTATATACGTAAATAGGCCCGCACAATTATGTCTGTTACGAATAAAACCTATAATTATCTCTCATTTGGGTAGCTGCAATAAAATTATCGTTAAAGTTAATACGCAGCTATTTACTTGAGCTCGTGAATCAACTTGATGGCGTTAACTCGAATATTATGAACTAGTGTTTGCCAAGTTATGTTATTGTTTGTAACTTTTGTATCTTATAAGTAGGTACTGAAGAGAAAAGTGTCATTTGTATAACATGGTGTTTAATAGGTACTTTCCTCCTTACTAATAAACGTATTATATTACAGTTTTCATCTAACTTGGACAATAAAACATCGTCTTATCGCTACATATCGCTGACTGCGGCCATGCCTGGTCATTTCAGATTGCTTCTGGAGATACATATTTGATAAAACCAAAACCTAATTTCTGTCAAAAGAAAGGAAAACATACCTTAAATCTTGTTCAAACTATTATAAGATATTTATAGCGAGTAGATCTCAAAGTCACACACTGTCGTAAGAGATGAATAGTTACACACCGATTTCTCTCTTTCAGTCGTCAGTAATTTGACTTTCGAAAGAAGAAGACAAAGCGTTGTGTAACTATACAGACGCTATACAACATTTATTAGTAAGGGGTAACTTTAGTCCCAGAAGGTGGTAGCCGTTAGGCTGATCCGAGGGTACCGCACGATCTCGGGCGAGGCGGCAAGCCTCCTTGCCGGACTGCCGCCATGGGATCTGGAGGCGATAGTCCTCGCGCGCCTGTATGAGTGGCGCGCGGAGGCACTTTGCCGGGGGGAAACTCCGCTTCCGCAGCAAATCGCGGCGGAGCGGACGGACCTCCGACGCGATCTCATGGCGGCATGGAAAGAGCGACTGTCGCAACCCAGCGCAGGGCACGCCGCGATAGCGGCGGTAAGACCCCTCTTTGAGGAGTGGCTAGAGAGGCGTCACGGCGCCCTCACCTACCGCCTGACGCAGGTCCTCACCGGACACGGAAGTTTCGGGAGGTTCCTGCACATCATCAGGCGGGAGGAAACGCCCGGGTGTCACCATTGCCAGGATCGCCCAGAGGACACGGTGGAGCATACGGTGGAGGTCTGCCCCGCTTGGGCGGAGCACCGCCGTGTCCTCGTAGAGGCGATCGGCAGCGGCGGAGACCTCTCGCGTCCGGCCCTGGTTCAAGCCATGGTCCGGGGCGAGAGGGAGTGGGGGGCAGTCGCCTCCTTCTGCGAAGCAGTCATGCTAGCGAAGGAGGCGGCGGGACGGCTGAGGGAGAGAGCCTCCCGTCCCAGCCGCCGTGGGAGACGCTCCGGGCGTCGGGAGCCGCGCGACGACTCCCGGCCACCGTAGGCGCGGGCCTGCGGGCGGAGAGTAATGGGTAACTCACCGTCCGATCAGGACCAGGCCCGTGCCGGACGGCGCGTACGTGTTCCACGCGCGCCTCAAAGAGATGTCAGCATCAATGGAAGGGGCCCGTCAGGGCCGGAGCCTGCCGGGTCAGCGGGATTGTCCGAAAGGGTTACCGCTGGCCCGGAACATAAAGGGCTAAGGAAGGAACACGGGTGGGTTTTAGTCAGTAAGAGTCTGACACTCCCTTCCGCTCCACCCAGAGCGGGAGGAGTCATTTGATGATTTCCCATCCTGAAAAAAAAAAAAAAAAAAAAGGGGTAACTTTAGTTAGGTAAGTACCTTAAGTAATAACACATGATTAGGAGTAAAATTATTACTAACATCACGCCTATAAAGAGTTGCACCGAAAGTACACCCATATTTCCACAGTTATGTTTTTAAGTCCCATGTTAAGGCTCCTTCAAACAGGCGCGACACGCGATAAAATCGTGCGTGACACAACGGCACCACAAGTCGCGCAACGGTGCCTTTGTGTCGCGCGCGATTATATCGCGTGTCGCGCCTGTTTGTAGGAGCCTTTAATGGAGGGCGAGGCTATAAGAAGGTACATAATAATTAGGTTTCTTAAACTATACCAAGTTATACATACCGTTGTGTATAGTTTTTTTTTCATTTAGGTTCTTCTTTAGACCCCAAAGACGAGAAATATGTAGATGCCAAGACACAAATGGATGTGTGGTTATTTTTCAAACAGGTTTTATAAAATATAAACAATACAAACGGTTCTTTACATTATTGTATCGTTAAAAGTAATCATTATTCATCACGGATATTTACGAGTACTACACAAATACATAATATGAATCCTTGCCTTCGCATCCAACGAGATGTCAAAGTATTTGCACTATCAAACAAATAACATCGGACATTATTCTTCGGAGTATCTCGGTCTACCTCGAGATTCTATACGCGTGTGCGCAGGTCAAGTGCACCGTCCATGTTTGTCGTCACAGCTGACTGATCGCGGAGAATTTGATGCTCCACACACGTGAAATAGCCGCTGTTCACACGTTGTATTGATTTTAAATGATGCTATTGTCGTATGTTAGATAATTAATTAGATAGAGAAAAAAAATCTACTTACTCATCTGCCTAGTAGTGCCTAGCCTTTTCCCAACTGTGTTGGGGTCGGCTTCCAGTCTAACCGTATGGAGCTGAATATCAGTATTTTACATGGAGCAACCTCCACCACCGAGTTACTATACTATAGAATAGGTACCCCTTGGTAAGACTGGTTGTGAGACTTTTGGGCTTATGACTACCCGTAACGACTGTCAAAGATCCACAAATGACACCCGAGGCCAACCGCTTTACGTGCTTTCCGAGGCACGGAAGGGTCTCGATACCTATGTAAAGATGGCCACCCATCCACAGACTAGCCGCAGCAAGCGTAGCTTAACCTGATCGATCGACCTGTCCGGCTGTTATTATTTAGCCACGGGTCCCCCGAACCCTACCTTACTTATGGTATATTAGGTAGGTACTTATATTTTTTAAACACTGATAAAATAACATCACGCCTTGTGTCCCCGTCGGGTTGTGCAGAGGTGTATTCACTCACTACAGACTATTTAGGAATGCCATCGATTCTTCAAACTTGTATAATCAACCTAATAAGATGAATGGTGGACATCGGACTTAAGGATACTGTGTCACTGTTATCAAATAACAAAATAAACCACCCTGTATAATCCCTATCTTTAGAAATCCCTCCGACTTCAAGGTATGATAGCAAAGTTGACATTTAGTCGGTGAGCCAGCTTTTTACGAGACTTCTTACTTCTTGCCTAGACCAAAATCTTAGGCATTTGTTCAGAACACTGAGTTTTGCAGCCTACAATCTTGCTAACTATAAATTCTGAGGGTTTTGTGTTCATTTTATCACAGACGTTTTAATTACAACGAAAAGCCGGGTATCTGTAATCTTCGTACTTTATGAGTGAAGTTATTTTAGAAGCATTGTTGGGTTGTACTTAAATATGAATTATGATGGCAGTAAACATGAGAACATTAAACTTTTTTTCCTTTTTTTTTACAAAAGGTTCATTCATAGAGAAAAGGGATACCTGCAGTATCGAGTCGAAAGTATCGATTGGTATGTACAGCCGATCTTTTCTGTCAAAATGTCACCGTGAAAATTTAGGTGAAGTGAGCTGTCAATAGTGTCAAACTCTAGCATCAGTTGGAATGACAACTCACTTCAAGCTCACTTCACCTAAGTTTTCATTGTGAGATTTTTACAGAATATACCGGCTGCTAATAGCTTTTCTCATGGTACTGGCGTCACAGGTGTCATTTTTGGGTGACCGATAAGAATTAGCGCTGTGTCCGCGGTCCCCCATAGCACTCAGCATCATGCTGAGTGAAAGTTTTTTTGTCACAGTTACACAACTTTTTTTAACGTACTTTTAATTATACCCGCGTTTCCCATTTGTTGGGTCGTGACCCGGTACCGGGTCATCAAAATAAAATATAAAACTTGGATTCTTTGGTAAAAACTAAGCAGCTCCATACCTCGCACTAAATAGCCGATACCGAAATATAGTTGGAAAAGTTATATTAAAAACGTTTTTAAATGTAATACCTACGTGTGTCGTAATATATAGGTACATACTCACTTCTAATAACAATAAATGTGTGTTATTTTCCTTAATGTTTACCAGCGGGGGAGTGGTTTAAAACTATTGAGTGGGTCACGAAGGGGCAGTATGAAAATTACCGGGCCATGGCAGAACAAACAACAATATTTAGGAAACACTGAATTATACCTTTATTTGTTCATTGTTTTACGTAGTAGGTATTCAAGTCGCTAATTCTTTGGCGTACCTACTTTGCGCTCTCTCTAAACAGTGAACGAAACTGAAACGTCACGCTCGGGTCCGTGACGCTGAAACGGGTATACTCGGCTCCAGTTGGTCGATGACGCTAAATCGGAATACTCGGCACTGAATCGCGTATACTCGGATCAGTCAGTCGATGACGCTGAATCGGGTATACTCGGCTCCAGCCAGTCGATGACGTTGAATCGGGATACTCGGCACTGATTCGCGTATACTCAGATCAGTCAGTCGATGACGCTAAATCGGGTATACTCGGCTCCAGTCGGTCGATGACGCTGAATCGGAATACTCGGCACTGAATCGCGTATACTCGAATCAGTCGGTCGATGACGCTGAATCGGGTATATTCGGCTCCAGCTAGTCGATGACGCTGAATCGGGATACTCGGCACTGATTCGCGTATACTCGGATCCAGTTGTAAGTTTTCACTTCTATCATAATAATTATGGTCATAGTTCTGCACACATCATATCCTCTTGTTTATGAACGTATGTATGTCTGTGAAAATAAAACAATTTTTCTTTTTGTTAGTGGCAGTACAAAATCGATAACAAGTATTTCCAGATCCCTATTCGCATGTATTTCTGTAACCAACGAACAAAGTAGCTTTGTTCCAGACAGAACTGTAAACAAATTCCTTTGCAGCATATTTTTAGGCTTCAATGGCTGCGTGTACGCATGGAACGGGTATTGTAGCGGCATGATGAAAGAAACTGTTCTTCTTACTAGCTGTACTGACATTAAATATTCGTTTCGCAAATGTAAATATAAATAAGTACTGAAACAAGAAGTGCCGAAGTGCTGAATGATTGTTTAGGTCGCGTCAAATAACTTTGCCGCTCTGAAGCTAGGCTTTTCGCCAGCCGCGCATGCGCGCTGCTGTTTTATTCATAGGATTAACTACTGCGCAGTGATTTGTTGCCTACTTCAGAGCGGTAAAGTTATTTGACGCGAACTGTAGATAGTCATAGGTACATAAGCCAGCACATCAATCTACCTGAAACTGTAAAATTTTCCCAATCAACTTTGAACCTTATGCTTTAGCGATAAAATTGACAATATGTTAAAGAAATTTGACAGATTGTAGTAGCTTAATGTGCTGGCGTCTGTAATTTATCATCGTTTTCTTTTTTTTTACCATCATCTACAGCTCGACGTCACCCACTCCTGAGCATATACGACCTCATGATTAGCAGTAGCGCTTGCGTCAACCAGACCATCGACGCACATCAAGCTACAACAATCTGTCAAATTTCTTTAATAGATTTTCAACTTTATCGCTAAAGCGTAAGGTTCAAAGTTTATTGGGAAAATTTGACAGTTTCGTGTAGCTTGATGTGCTGGCGTCTGTTCATTAACCTTTTGACCGCCACAGTCATGTACCTATAGATGAAAAACCAAAATGTGCCCAGCACGCCACGGTTCGACTACAATGACAGAGTTTGACGCCGAGGGCACGTTTTTGATTTTTTGACGTGTGGCGGTCAAAAGGTTAAGGGTAGTTTGCCTACCAAAGCACGAGCGGTAATTAAAATATATCATTGGATGATCATAGAACGTAAAAGTATCTGCATAAAAGCTACAGTTTTAATTAAACAATTAAATTAATCGGACATGGAGCACAATAATTTATTAGTAGGTACTTTCCTAAAAATAGCCGACAGAAACTCGATGAGTAGGTAATGGATGGTCACCTATCCACTAAACTGACCGCGGCAAGTGTGCGGCTGATCTCATTTAGCCGCGGGCCCCTGAATGTTCATGACCATCAAATAATAATGAGCCCCGAAATCCGGCCCTTAATAAAAGTAACTGGAAGGTTTATTTCCAGATAAAATCGAACAGCATACTTACACTACCTATACCTGCAACCATACAAACGTTATCTATCATACGTATTAATAATAAACTGATAAACTGCAGACTAAAAGGATAACCCAATCAAAGTACTGCGAGTTAATTAATTTGTGAAGGGTAGTGGATTCTGTAAAGTTTACTTTGAATCCCATGCAAATCGAATACAAACTCTCTTTGTTTTATGTGGGGTCTCGTAGTGGTTCAGTGGTAACGGCCGCGAATTACGAGTTGACCGTAGGTTCGAACCCAGGGGCCTAAAAAGGTCACTTTGGCAGAATCATAAAAAGATATTATTATGAATCATAATAGGTATATATATATATATATTACTTTCTGTTTCATTTTCCTTTTGTTACTTTTTTTTATGTAAGTAACTTGTATATTTATTTTACTGTTTAGTTTAGTTTGTGATCTTCCTGTACGAGTCACAATAAATAAGTTTTCTTTAATTCTTTCTATGGCGAAGACAGTCCGTGTTTCTCTTTATTTCGCTGCACTACGTAGGTATAATCAAAGAGATTGGGATTGGATTTGGATTGATTGGTATTTTAGCACAGACAAAATAAAACTAACTGAAAAATCCCTCACCAATGAGATTTGTAACGATTAACTTAACAGTTAATTCTCCATTATTATTCATAATGTTATCCTTTTATGATTCTTCCAAAGTGGCCTTTTTAGGCCCCCAGACAGGCGCCCGCGTGGTGGATTTCGGAGGCTTTTGTTTTTGGTGGGAAATCATGAAATGAGGCCCGCTCTGGGTGGAGCGGAAGGGAGTGTCAGACTCTTACTTACTAAAACCCACCCGTATTCCTTCCTTAGCCCTTCATGTTCCGGGGTAGCGGTAACCCTTAGGTAATAGGTAATACGGGCTGGTGTCCGCAACTCCACGTCAATGCGCGTATTTTGCGGTAACCCTTTCGGACAATCCCGCTGTCCCGGCAGGCTTCGGCCCTAGCGGGCCCTTTCTCTGTTGCTGACATCTCTTTGAGGCGCGCGTGGAACACGTACGCGCCGTCCGGTACGGGCCTGATCCTGATCGGACGGTGAGCTACCCATTACTCTCCGTCCGCAGGCTCGTGCCTACAGTGGCCGAAAATCGTCACGCGGATCCCGACGCCCGGAGTGTCTCCCGCGGCGGCTGGGACATGAGGCTCTGTCCCTCAACCATCCCGCCACCTCGCTAGCATGACTGCTTCGCAGAAGGAGGAGTCTGCCTCCCACTCCCTCTCGCTCCGGACCATGGCTTGAACCAGGGCCAGACGCGAGAGGTCGCCGCCACTGCCGGTCGCCTCTACGAGGACACGGCAGTGCTCCGCCCAAGCGGGGCAGTCCTCCACCGTATGCTCCACCGTGTCCTCTGGGCGATCCGCGCAATGGTGGCACCCGGGCGTTTCCTCCCGCCTTATGATGTGCAGGAACCTCCCGAATCATCCGTGTCCGGCGAAAACCTGCGTCAGGCGGTAGGTGAGGGCGCCGTGACGCCAGAGAGGAGGCCTGCTATTATGCTTTGAGTTTCGAACAGCGTCGGAGTTTGAATTCGAATTTGCGATGATTTACTTTTAAAACAAATGACCAACGAGTTTGCTTTCAAGTTGTAAGCAATCACTTGAATGAGGTTTGAAGTGAAAATTACGGAATAGCACTACCGGAAAGTACCTATCTAGAAGAGGTTTACTCAATTACCTACGAGTAGGTATGAGGGCTATGAGTAGGTACCATACCATCACAACTTGTTTTCTTAATTGATTTTTACACGCCCCGACCGTGGGAATACAGGCAGCTGCTGTATTCTTTTGTCTTTCATTCTTTTGAATACTGAAATTACTAAAATCTAATTTTCTTTCTTTAATTACTAAGTGTTTTTCTCGTTTTTGAAATGGTGTTTTTTTTCAGGTTTTTTGGTTTGTGCAAACAATGGCATGCATAAAACCGACCCTCGTCAGTGCCAGCGTGCCGAGCCAGTTGCTTTTAATCCCTAAATGTAAATAATTATAGTATGTTTTTTTACAATCACAATACGAATTATTTTGAAGGGAATTGCTAATCTATTGTTTCATTTGTTTGAAAAATCCTTCTGCTCGACGAAGTGACTGACGTAATTAATGTTGTGGAAATGTCGAAATGAATGGCATTGCCATATAGAATGGTAATGCCATTCATTTTATGAAACTTCATACGCAAGCAGGATACAAAGGTCTAAAAAATTACGAACATTTTCGAAAAAAATAGTGTTAGAGCCAAATTAGACCGATTTTAAATTTTCCATATAAACAGAGATTTCCAGTTATCTTTTTTAAATAAGACATTTCGAAAATGTTCTTAAGTAATTTTTTAGACCTTTGTATTCTGCTTATGTGTATGAAGTTTCATTAAAATCGGTTCATTTATTTCGAAAAACAAGGGCTTGAAAGTTTGTATGAAATGCCGTACGGCGTAAACGCTCTTAATGTGGGGATATTTTACCCACATTGATCGGTACCGGCTTGTATTTATCTAGAATCCGCGTCTTTATGTACGGACCCTTAGAAAGAATAAGCAACGCATTATATTAAAGTCCAACGTAAAAACGAAACTAATTATTTTTATTACCTACTTACCCTATTCAAAAACATGATGAAAATATGACGAAGACATTCCACAAAACCCTTAAAAAGCGGCTTAAGGCCATACTACACGGGCGGTTCTTCTGCCGCGGGAATCCGCTTTTAAACCACACAGTTGTATGCTGCATACTATACTGCGCGGTTTCTCACTTCCATATTAAATTCTGTTTAGTGCGGTTCAGAAGCGGATTCCCGCGGCGGGAGAACCGCCCGTGTAGTATGGCCTTTAAGGTCATTACGACCCATGAGCCGACAACATTATAAAACAAACTAGGGTCCATGGACCCCATGGTGTCCTACACCCATTAGTTCCACTCCAAACGCATCGAAACACGAACTGATAACAACTGACTTTATCACCTTGTTAACTTTACTTATCTACGACTATCCAGTAATTAAACTTATATTAATCTAACATCGCCTTATTTTAATACCAATAAGGTTCAATTTGCGTGAGAAAATTAAGTGTAGTATGGCCAGTAAGTGCGTATGGCAGTTGCGTGTGATGGCGATAAGTGGTCGACGTTAGCTTCCCGTTCTTGTTGTAATTAACGGTGGGAATGGCGTGAAAATTATGGTTGAATAAGTAAGCTAATCTAGGCAAGTTGTAGAATTTGTATACCTGTTTTGCTAGGATGCAAAATACGTAGGTGCGCATAATCAGGCATCTAAGTTTTTTTGCATCTCAACATATTAAACTGACAGACTCAATAGCTAACTTAAACAACTCTTGCGAGTGCATGTCAGAAAACAAATTGGATTCCGTGGGTTTTCATTTTTTTGCGCGGATTGGATACTAATTATTTTTCTAAAGTAAAATTAGCCTAAGTTACTCCTTATAACATCAGCTATCCAGCTCGCCAGTGAAAGTACCGCCAAAATCGGACCAGCCGTTTCGTAGATTGGCCGGAACAAACAGACAGACGAAAATGTTTTTAGGGTTCCGTAATCGTTTTTCTTTTGAGGTACGGAACTTTTTCTTTTGAGTTACGGAACCCTAAATTTTTTTTAATATTTTTTCTTATAAGTAAGACCACTTCGTCGTCCGTCTGCATTGTCCGTCAATCAAAACCCTTTTTCTCAGTAACGCGTAAAGTTATCAAGTTTAAATTAATATCAAATACCTACTCAGGGCTATAATCCCTTGAAGCAGTGAAAAAATTAAACTTCTAAGTCAACGCAATTAAAAGATACGGGCGTATAAGTTCCGAAATCAAAACCTGTAGGATAGGTACTTCCCGTTGACCTAGAATCATGAAATTTGGCAAAAAGCAATGTCAAGTAGCACAAGCACCTAAAGGAAAAAATCCGAAAACCGTTTTGTTACTACATTACAAAAAAAAAAAAAATTATTACTATTTACATACCTAAAAATTTGCACGGAGCCCTCGGTGCGCGTGTCCGGCTCGCACTTGACTGGTTTTTTTTTGTTTTACATACTTTGTTCGGGTCAATCACCGAACAATAATAAACATGTCAGCGTAATTGCGACACCGCGCGATATGCCTTGACTATTTTATGTATCACCTAAGTAAAGTCTGTCAGTACGTATTCGGATAGCATATCGGGCGCGACTCAATCTCATCCCATTCACCTTATTCATTATCCCATAAGTATTACGGAAATACATAGTATTTTATAACCTTTAATCTTAGTTTATCTTCATCTCACCCCAACCCCGAACATTGGTCCTTCGAGCCGGATCTGCAGTCATGCGTATTACAAAACCGTATGACTATTCTGTGTCAGAGCAGAAAGCCTATTCACCACATGAAAGATGATCACAGCCTTTGTGAGACGATCCCAGGCACAAGAACTTGTAAAACTAAAACAACCTCGTGCAAGAATGACTGGAGAGAGTTAACGTCAGAAAACAAATATTATTATTTATGCTGCAGTGAATGTAACATCAAACTTCTGTGTGAAAATCAAGTTCAGGCAATTAAGTTATCAGATGCTGGTCTGTTGCGTGTTGGGGAAGGCTGTTTAGTAAAAACAGAAGATTTTATTGTGTATTCGAACAAAAGAATGTCTAGTAAAATTAGCACGACGACAAAGATTATCTCGCCCGAAATATCACCAATCAATCACATAATAAATATCACTATGCCAGAAATCCCATATGAGCTTTATCCCAATAACTCAGAGAACCTCAGGCAGTTTGAAGCTATTAAGAGAAGTCTTGAGATCATGAAGCAGAGTGAACCTTTGAGCACCGATATCTCCTACCACGACATCCACCAGTATACTGCTATATATCTCATCATATCGGCAATCCTGTTACTGGTGGCAGCTTACTGTTTTAAATGTTGGCGGCAAAGGCAACGTAAAGTAAATCATTCCTCTTCTACAAGAGAGCGGTCGACAGCCTCTGCGGCGACTGCGAGGCCATCTCCACACACCGTTCCAGAAAGTGTTGTGATTGAGTGTAGTGAAATTAGGGAAAAAGGGCAATCTAGTAGTAAATCAGTGCAAAGTGATCATACGCGACTAGCGCTATCTAGTGAGTGCTTACAAAAAAAGGAAGATAGAGGTTCTTCACCGATCTTTCGTGTGTTTTCTCTTCCTGATTTACACTGTAGTGATTCTGTTTAATTTATAATGTTACTTTTATCTCATCTCTTAACATAACTAACCCTACATAACTATTTTAGTATTACTTGAATATTGTTATCACCTTGTTAATATTAATTTCATTACCCATTTAACTATACCTACATCTACTAACCTCATCTTTTTCTCCCCCGGGAGCATGTTCGGGTCAATCACCGAACAATAATAAACATGTCAGCGTAATTGCGACACCGCGCGATATGCCTTGACTATTTTATGTATCACCTAAGTAAAGTCTGTCAGTACGTATTCGGATAGCATATCGGGCGCGACTCAATCTCATCCCATTCACCTTATTCATTATCCCATAAGTATTACGGAAATACATAGTATTTTATAACCTTTAATCTTAGTTTATCTTCATCTCACCCCAACCCCGAACATACTTTGATTATGCATTTAGTAAAAAGCTGTTGTGACATTACGAACAGACACTTCAATTTTATATTTATTTGTATAGATGTTTATATGTATGTATAGATTTATTAGTAGAGCATTTCTTCTTCCACAATCTTCGTCGATAACAGTCAAAAACTTAAGTAAACATCTTCTTACAAGTTTCCATACGTTTCTTTTACCTGATTCATTCCAATTCCCACACTTTAAATTCGGGGTCAAAAGCACTCCGCGACTGCTACTGTCTACGCGGCATATCTCGCTGTTTTCGTGGCCCATCCTATCGATTTCAACGGGCTAATAAAGCTCTTTAACAGTATCTTATCATTTGAACATAAAGTTCAAATTCCGGAAAACCCGTATGTTATCTGTAAAGGCGGGGACACATACGGTGGCGTGGGGTTCTTGGTTTAAATTCTCGGGTCGGGAAAAGTGTTATTGAGTTTTTCTATAAGGAATTTCTTAGTAATATCAGTTTGGAAGTTGGCGGTGTGATACCCCCCCCCCCCCCCGTGCTTCGGAAAGCACGCTACGCTCGCCGTTAGTCCTGCGCGTGATCTCTCTCCGGTCGTATCGGATTGCCGTCCCATCGGACTATGAGAGTCAGGGAAGAGGGAATGCACCTGTGTCTGCGCGCACACTTTTGCACATTGGCGTATCTAGGGTTTTTTTTGCAGGGGGGGTAACTTTTTTTTTCGTTGGGACATTCTCACGGAAACCCTTCGTCTGGGATGAACGGAGGGTTATGTCGGACTCCTACTGACTAAAACCCCACTGTTCCTTCTACTACCATAAGTCGGGGGCCCGAGAGCCCCGAGAGATACTTGTACATTCGCCGCACCCTCGACTGACATCAGCCCGCCATGCCTATGCGGGCGATCCCACGACCGATCCTTTTCTTTTAGCACGTTTTTCATTATTAAACATTCTGCTCCTAAAAGAGTTTCGTCAATTTGGAGAATACCTTTATGCTTTCCACTTTCGAGATCTAAATAAAAAAATGCATCGATCGAAGCAGCAGCGCGCGTACGGCGCGGTGTTCCGACGTGCGCCCAGCGCCTGCTTGTCACTTTGCTTTGTGGGCTGTGGCACGAAATTTAAATGTACCTGCTCTAGCTTATTACGTTGCGTATTAATTGATTCAATTATTTTTGTTATTTCAAAAGTAATTAAATGGAATGTAATATGTAGGTAATAAAATAATTAAAAAGTGTAGGTCTTGATGTTAGATTATTTAATTGATTGCTTTTGTGTGAAGTTATATTATGTAAGTATCCAGCTTAGAATCTCGAAAGGTCCCCAAACATCCTAGGGTGGGCACCAGACCATTCTCCATTCTCCCCCGCCCCCCTATTTACGCCTATGCTAGCTAAGGCTAGTCTCCGTTGAGATTCGCCACCGTGGCCGAAGTACGGTCTGGAGGACTTTATTTTATGTCATTACGGTATCGGAGGATATATTTGAGCAAAACCTGCCGAAACTCACTCAAATGGCACAAATAATAATTGAGGGAGGTCAGATACTACAAACGTTGACATTTTTGTAATAATTGTTTTATTAGTAAGTACGGGTCATTTTAGTTTTTGTAAATTTATGTATTGTGACCTATGACATCGCCTTGGATGAGTCTGTAAAGGTGTCATAATTGTAATTTAAATAAATAAATCTCTGTCGAAAATAGACCAACTAAAATGAAACTATAATTAGGTATTTACATTGTTCTTACATATATAGAGAAGCAACAAGAATAATGTACCCGGGATTTTGTAATATCTTGATGTAAAAGAGTGTTGCAGTGTCTTGCCCGTTTTTCTCCAAAGAGATCTTCGTTTTGGAATGGGCAACCAGCTTCAACTTTCTGACTAACTGATCGACTCCTTGACAATAACACCCCCAACGCCTGTTTTTGGTTTAATTGAAATAAATGCTTTGAGTTTTCAGTTCAGATTTGGTATACTTAAAAACAATTAAAACAATTAACAAAATAACACTTTCCATGAACGACATTGAAACAACCCGAAAAGCTTTTCAGAGCTTTAAATCAGTCTTCAAATTTAAACTTTATAATTTCCACATAATTGTATTATTAAATAGGCTTCGTAACAACAGTTTAACAGTAACATTTAACAGCTGAATCTTAAGCCCGCTAGCTCTACCAATCACTAAATGCGTTTATCGCTAAACGTATTTAAATTTTAAAACATCATTCTGTCACTGTCAACTTCAAACGATTCACAGAATCATCAATTGCCTAGCCTTTTCCGAACTATATTGGAATCTAACCGGATGCAGCTGAGTACCAGTATTTTACGTGGAGCGACGGCCTATCTGACCTCCACAACCCAGTTACTGGGTAATACGATATACCCCTTGGTAAGATTGGTTGTCAGACTTTCGGGCTTCTGACGACCCGTAAACAACTGTCAAAGATCCACGAATGACAGCCGGGAGCAACGGCTTAAGGTGCTTTCCGAGGCACGGAGGGGTCTTGGTATATGAAGATGTCCATCCACCCACGGATCAACCGGGGCAAGCGCAGGTTAACCAGATTGATCGATCCTTGCGGCTGTTAGTACTTAGCCCTTCGATCAATAATTATTGATCGAAGACTTAGCCAGAAGCCCCTCTTCGTCTTTCGAACGATTCACAGAAATGGAACGATATTTTGAAAAGACTTTTTTTTTCCTTTAGCCTTGATAAGTAGGTATAGTTTCCTAGAACAGCGGTTCCGTCATATTATAACGGCGGTCATGCAAATCTGACATTTTCACCACTATTTTGACGGTATGACGTCAAAAAACGCTCAGTATTTAGACTGCTATTGTGTGACCGTTCATCGTTTTCTTAGGAAATCAAGCGTAAGCATCATCAGCCTATTATGATCCCACTGCTGGGACACAGGCCCACCAGGCCCACCAGGCCCAGGCCCAGGTGGATTGACGCCCACTCCCTCTTACAGAGTCCTCTCTATATGAGGGAGTGGGCCTCAATCTACCACGCGGGCCCAGTTGTTGGATGTCACATGTCTTCGAATTTTGGATCTAGGACATGCCGGTTCCCTCACGATGTTTTCCTTCACCGGAAAACTTCACAGGAAACCAATGCTTAAGTGTATATACAATAGCACATGTACTGCTATACAATGTTCTTGCATGCCCATTATTTCCCATCTACACAGCTATGTGTATACCCACCTTTAAGCCGTTTAATCCCTCTATCTGTCCGGCCCTTAGCAGCGGCAGCAACGGACCCGATAATGAATTGCTCATCATATCACTGGAAATCATCCGTATATCGTAAAGTAGCTTCATTTTAGCAGTAATTGGATAGCCCATCGTTAATTATGTAATTAACATACCGCATTAAGGTATTTATGGTACTTAATTGCAGTGATAAAAAATAACTGGTGTTTTTTCTCTCCTCTGTTATATTCTATATTATATGCAGGTTGAGGATGGATGACCATCAATTGCTTTTTTTTTCATTTTGCTGTCATTTGTAGATCTTTGACAGTCGTTACGGGTAGTCAGAGAAGCCAGAAAGTTTGACAACCCCTCTTACCAACCAACTGCCTGTCTGACCTCCACGATCCAGTTAATACCCCATTAACTGGATTGTGGAGTTCAGATAGCCAGTCGCTCCATGTAAAATACTGGTATTTCGCTGCATCCGGTTAGACTGGAAGCCGGCATTTACTGAGTTAGAACAAACGGCTAATTGCATTTCGCACCACGCACAATGAAGGGTTCCATATCTGGAATGAATTTATCTCAAGAAAAAACGTAACATTGTTGTTGAAAAACATGTTCTTCCATTCATTCCAACTGCAAATGTAATTTGGTCGACTATTATTCGTTAACTTATAAGCTAAATGCTCCTTCAAACAGGCGCGACGCGACACGCGACACAAAGGCACCGCAAGTCGCGCAATGAGCAGTGCCTTTGTGTCGGGCGCGATGATATCGCGTGTCGCGCCTATTTGGAGGAGCCTTAACTGTGATAGTTTTGTATTCTCGCGTTCCATTCCTTTACTAATTACTAAACTATTGCCTCTCGTAGAATCTATTTTAGTTTAGGTTAAAGTATATTAAAATACCATACACGAGTAACAAATTGAAGTGTAAAAATATGTGAAAACAGAATATTCGATTTGCTGCGCGAGTTATTTTTGATAGTCATCAAAAGGGTGACATTTTTGGCACTAGCAGAGTAGATAGTAATAGAAATACTGTGAAAAAATATGGCGGCATTATTTTCAACCGACTATAGACATTTTAAAACGATATTTTACGCCACTTTCGTGACTACATATAGTGTCATATTAGCGAGTCGATTTGTGTCACATCAGCACATAATATCACGCCTTAATACCCCGAAAGATTAGGCAGGGGTGTTGTAGACCCCACATTTCATTGTGTGCGTTTCGAGGGCGTTTAAATTAGTTTAGTTATGTTTAAGTCCCGTGTAAATTGCGCGAGTCTATTGTCCTTTGCCAGGCAGACTCCTGGAATAGAAGAACCCAAAAACCCTTTGCCTGACCCGGGATTGAACCCAGGACCAAATACCTGCTGAGCCTTACTTATTAGACCAACGAGGCAGCTTAGTTAACTTGAAAGATAATTACACGTAAATCTTCTAAGGTCTTACTTATGCCATGTAAGTCTTTTCTATCCCAACCAAATGGTGACGATGCGAAGGGTTTGTTCAAATTCATGGCCCACTTCCTGTGAAAGTACAATTGTTTAGGATACGAAGGGACTGGCATACGCTCTGTGCGTAAAAGCCCCTATAAATAAATTAAGAAAAAAAATTATGTCTAGTAAGAGGTGGTCAGGACATAATTTTTTTTTTTTTTTTCTTAATTTATTTATAGGGGCTTTTACGCACAGAGCGTATGCCAGTCCCTTGTCTAGTAAGAGGTGGTCAGGAGGGGAGGGTCTGTATTTATGCTTTCGCGGTTGCACAACGACATGCTTTGCTTATGCTTTGCTTGGTAGTATAGATGCAGGCCTACCTTACTGCCTCCCTCAGAGGCGGTAAGGTGGCGAGGTCTTGAGGGGGAGCGCTACGGTCGCGTAGATCCTCAAGGCAAGTCTGGGGGATTCACCTTCACGAGGTTGCCACCCTGTTCTTGGTCTAATTCCATAAGAAATAGACGCAACAAAAACCCCCAGGCACTTTTTCGCATTTTTCCCGAAAGCCAAAATCCCAGGCCTAGGGTAATCCGATACCTCACTCCCATGATCCCATGCCCAGTCCCTCCTTCCTTTTCCCTTTTCTCCTTTCGGTCCTTGAGGACGGGTAACCTCAACTCCAAAAAAGCCCACACATCCTACCATGTCGCAGAGTGGAAAAAATAATATTCCCCAGGTGGGTCCCGGCAATGCCGGGGAATCCCACACCGACTCGTCGGTCTGCCCCCACCGTAATCTGGGGGGGGGCACCAATCTGCCTATTAGCGCCGCGCCTTCTGCGCGGCTGGCTGCTTCGGCACCAACAGCTCCGGCTGCGGCTCACGCGCCATCCGACACAACCATGGCTGCGACCTCTGCGCCTACTGACTCTGAGACGGCTGCGCCTTCTGCGCCAATGACCCTGACTAGTGTCGCACCTTCCACGAGGGCCTGGCAACAGAGCATCGTTCGGAACAGTGTGACAAACAACCCTGATAACGACAATAATAAAGCTCGACTCTCCAGTCTTAGCAGCGAACTCCGCGCGCTGGCACTCCAGCGCGAGAAGATCGAGGCAAGACTAAAAGACATGAACTCTCTCGGAACGGGAAAGGAAGCGGAATCTGATGGTTCTGGTTTCATCTCTGTGGACGAAGTACGCATGCTTAAAACAAAGCGCGGAAAGATCCGGAACAGAGAAAGAGAACTCAACAACCGTTTGCGCAAAATCCGCGAAGGCAATAGCCAGCGCGAAGCACAAACGGTTAGTTGTAAGGGAGTACGCGACCGGCTACAGACACGCGAAGGGGAAACCCAGCGCGAAAAGCAGTTGGACGCGGAAACGAGCGGGCAGGGAACAGTACGCGAAGGGGAAACCCAGCGCGAGAAGTCACTGCCCGCACCAGGACCATCCGGAGAAACCGACCGGAACCGCGACAAGATGACCGTAGACCCACACCGAACTAGACAGAAACGAGGCAAGCGGTCTGGATTCCTGCGCCGGGTGTCCCTGGCACAAAGCACTGTGCCAAGCTCCTCAGAACCGCAACCCGGTCCAAGTGGACAGGGTGCGGCGAACAGGGAGCGCCCGGACGATACGGCTTCACCTAGTACGCTCCAGGGGGACGCCAAGCGTGTTAGAACCCAGGCCGCTCAAGGGGAGCAGAGAACCTACGCGCGGGCCACTAAGGATATCCCTGCGCGACTCGCCGTAGCGATCTGCCTCTCGCCTCCTTCCCGAGACATGACTACCGACGAGTGCGAGCACATCAAGCTCAGCCTTGAAGACTTCATCGTGGACACGTGTCGAACTGACCCCTCCAAAGTCCCGGCCTTCCGTGGTTACCCAAGGGTAGCGGATGGCACGGTTCATATATGGTGCGAGGACGACAACGCCCTGACCTGGCTGACCCAGAACGTACCTAAACTAAGACTGCCAAACACTGACGAGACACTGACAGTTATGAAACAGTCCGACGTACCGACCCGGGTTCGAGCGGCGCTCTTTGTACCCAGGTACAATGGGGACATAGCGCTGCTCCAGACAGTTCTGACCTGCCAGAACCCCTGGTACGACATCGGCAGATGGTCCCTGTACAGGGCGACATCGGTCGGTGGGGATAACTACGGGTCTTATCTAACCCTGGGTATCCCACCGGACGAGGTCGAAAAGATCTTGGGGAGGGAGCGACGGATATCGTACCTACTTGGGTCGATATACGTGCGTTTCTTCCCCAACACCCATCCCTCCGAGACTAAGACTGACACTGAACGAACGAAACCGGCTCCGACTGAACTTGACGTGACGATGACGCAACTGGAGGAGGAGATGGCCAGAACGGCTATGGCTGATGCCGACGCTGTGAGGATGCCAACCTCACCACCAAGGTGGACGGAGCAGCTGCTCTCATCATCGTCACCGACACTGAGCGAAGACCAGCATGGGCTGGGAGAGGCGGGGGAATCATCCGATGGATCCATCTCCCCCTAATTCCACCCCACTACCGACCCCATCCCGTCCCATAAACATCATCCAGACCAACCTCCAGCATAGCCAGACGGCTACCGCCTGCCTGCGCAGGGCACTGGAGATGGAACCCCGAACCATTGCACTCATCCAAGAGCCGTGGATCCGTAATAACAGAATATGCGGCCTTGGTAACATTGGAGGTAAGCTGATCCTCGACACACAAGGCACAGATAAACCACGAACCTGTGCCTACATACCCAAAGGTATACCCACCACCACACTCACGCAATTATGTTCCAGAGATCTAACAGCCGTCAGGCTCAAAACCGACGGCGACGCACCCGATATCGTCCTGGCCTCGGTATACATGCCTGGCGAGGATGAAGACTGCCCACCAAAAGGGATGGCCGACCTGGTAAGGTATTGTGAAGACACCAACCTGGACCTGGTCATCTGCACGGACTCAAACGCCCACCACCCGCTTTGGGGTTGCAACAAAGCCAACACTAGAGGTGAGGTACTATGCACATATTTGTTCTCAACAAACCTTAACATCGCAAACCGCGGCTCGGAACCCACTTGGGTCACATCGCGCGGACAAACAATTATTGACCTAACGCTGGCTTCGGAAAGCGCGGCAAAACTTATCTCTAACTGGCACGTATCCAACGAGCCTTCTTGCTCTGACCATAGAAGGATTCGCTTCTCACTAATAGCTAACATAAAAAAACCCGAACCTAGACGCAACCCACGCCGTACCAATGTACCCGGCTATAAACGGCTGTTGGCCTCCCTACTAACGCAGCACCAAACTCCCCAAATTCTAATAGACCACAAACAACTTGAAGACACCGTAACAAAACTCTCGGAATTTATAATTGAAGCCTACCATGCCTGCTGCAAACTAAAAGACCCAGACACCAGGAGCAAGGGTAACTCCTGGTGGAATGCGGAACTTAGTAAGCTCAGGCAAAACATGCGCAAACAATTCAACAGAGCCAAAAACTCCAGACTACCAGAAGACTGGGACTCATACAAGAAAACACAATACACCTTCAAAAAACAAGTCAGGAATGCCAGCAGGGCAGCCTGGCGGAAATTCTGCGAAGAAATTGAATCGAACAGCGAAGCCGCGCGTGTGAGAAAGATCCTATCTACAGATCAAGATCGCACCCTCGGGTCGTTAAAAACCCCAGACAACACATACACCAAGTCGGACCACGAAACAAGTAAAGTCCTTTTGGAAACCCACTTCCCAGACTGCAGTCTCTCCGAGGACAGAACCTGGGCAAGTGAGCCAACGCACACACCAAATGACCAAGACTGGGCCAGAGCCCGCACCATAGTAACCACAGAGAAAATAAAATGGGCAATAAAGACTTTTAAACCTTATAAATCCGCAGGCTTAGACGAAATTTTCCCCGCCCTGCTACAATGGGGAGTAGACGTCCTAACGCCGTGGCTGACCGTCATCTACCAAGCCTGCATAGCACAGAAATACATACCACTTGCATGGCGAGAGGTGAAAGTCATCTTCATACCTAAACCAGGCAAACCAGATTACACACAACCCAAGGCGTACAGACCAATAAGCCTAACATCTTTCTTGCTGAAAACCCTCGAGAGACTCTGTGATCGACATATTCGGGACGGACCTCTTCGGGAGCGACCTCTTCATAAACAGCAACACGCGTATTCCACAGGAAAATCAACAGAATCTGCGCTGCATAGTGTGATCTCCAAGATCGAATGTGCAGTGGACCACAAATGCTCCTCACTAGCTGTCTTCATCGACATAGAAGGCGCTTTTGACAAAACTATCTTCCATAGCATCAACGCAGCCCTCGAGGAACACGGTGTGGACTCGACCCTGCGAGGATGGATCACAAATATGCTCCGATTAAGAGCCGTACAAGTTACGGTAAACGACACCACCAGAGCCATAGTGGCGAAGGGCTGCCCCCAAGGTGGAGTCCTCTCGCCACTACTATGGAACCTTGTAGTAGACAGCCTCATCAAACGTCTAAATAGCAGAGGCTACTACACGGTGGGCTATGCTGATGATTTGACCATAATAATAAACGGCACACACGAAAACACACTATGCAACCTTATGCGCCAAGCTCTAAGAATAGTAGAAGACTGGTGCAAGGAATACAAACTAGCAGTAAACCCCACCAAAACCGAACTCGTCCTCTTCACAAAGAAAAGAAAGCTGACAACTTTACAATTGCCAAGCTTCTTTGGGAAAACCCTAAGCCTATCGACTGAAACCAAATACCTGGGTATCTTTTTGGACAAACAGCTGAACTGGGCAAAACACACTGATCACATTATCACAAAAGCCAGTATAGCCCTATGGCAATGTAAGAGACTCCTCGGGAGAAATTGGGGCATAAGCCCCAAAATCACCTACTGGCTATACACCACAGTTATCCGACCAATTATCACATACGGTTCTTTAGTTTGGTGGCCCAGGACCAACCTAAGTACAACCCAAAAGGATCTCGAGAAACTGCAAAGATTTGCCTGCGTAGCAATCACCGGCAGCATGAGGACTTCCCCCACTGCTGCCTTACAGGTGATGCTGGGGCTACCTCCCCTACACCTCGTCGTAAGAGAGGAGGCGGCCATAGCGACTTTCAGACTCGAAGTATCCGGCTCCCTAAGCAATGATTCTAGGATCAAACACACACGCATCAGAGAAGATGCAATCAAAGAACAACCGATGATGACATCACCCATCGACAGAACCCTGAAGACCCACTGCTTCCAAAAACACTACAACATAGAGCTCATAGAGGAGTTGTGTGACTACTCAGGTACAACAGAGCTAAGAATTTACACTGATGGATCAAAGACCGACGAAGGGACGGGCGTCGGGGTGTTCTCCAACGACCTAAACATTAAGATATCCAAACCACTTGGAATGCTCAACTCCGTTTACCAAGCAGAGTGTGTAGGTATTATCCAAGCGGCACACGCTATAGAGGCCAGGAGGGTTACGGATACCAATATCCGAATACTCTCCGACAGTGCCTCAGTTCTTCAATCCCTAAAGAGTAATCAGATCACGTCGAGACTAACACTAGAATGCCACAAGGCCCTAGAACGAATCACGGTACTGAATCGCAACACGATAACGCTACAATGGATTAGAGGTCACAGTGGATCACTTGGAAACGATGCGGCTGACGAACTTGCCAGAAGAGGATCCAGCACAAAACCCTACGGACCTGAACCCATTGTGCCCATTCCTTTCAAGCAGCTAAGAAGCTGGTTAAAGGATCACACTCGAATACAAGCGGAAAAATGGTGGACCTCGACACCAGGATGTAGGCAATCCAAGGAAGCTATGCCATCCCTGGATACAAAGCTGACCAGGCGCCTTCTGCGCCTGGACAGAGACAGCCTGCGCCTGGTGGCGGGGACCATCACTGGACACTGTTCACTAAATAAACACTTCCATACCCTGGGAATCACTGACAGTCCCCTGTGCAGAGCATGCATGGAGGCGGAGGAAACGGTGGCGCATGTGCTTCTTGAGTGCACAGGCGTTACCAAGATTCGCGAGGAGACCCTGGGAACACCAACATCCCTTGCGGATGCCCTGAGGAGACCGGGAAGTCTAATCTGCTTCTGGAGGGAGGTGGGCTGGTTGGAGTAATCGGCCACCATGGCTCACGCACAATGGTCCACTTCAAGGACTAAGTGCGGAAACCTAAACCCCATGATAGATAGAGATGATAGAGGTGGTCAGGAGTCCTGGCCAAACAAGTAATTCCTGTTAATTAAAAAAAAGACATATAAGCAACTATTTACTGAGGAACATCTTTTATGAGGTTATTTTTTTTTTTTCAGGATGGGAAATCATCAAATGACTCCTCCCGCTCTGGGTGGAGCGGAAGGGAGTGTCAGACTCTTACTGACTAAAACCCACCCGTGTTCCTTCCTTAGCCCTTTATGTTCCGGGCCAGCGGTAACCCTTTCGGACAATCCCGCTGGTCCGGCAGGCTTCGGCCCTGTCGGGCCCCTTCCATTGATGCTGACATCTCTTTGAGGCGCGCGTGGAACACGTACGCGCCGTCCGGCACGGGCCTGGTCCTGATCGGACGGTGAGTTACCCATTACTCTCCGCCCGCAGGCCCGCGCCTACGGTGGCCGAGAGTCGTCGCGCGGCTCCCGACGCCCGGAGCGTCTCCCGCGGCGGCTGGGACGGGAGGCTCTCTCCCTCAGCCGTCCCGCCGCCTCCTTCGCTAGCATGACTGCTTCGCAGAAGGAGGCGACTGCCCCCCACTTCCTCTCGCCCCGGACCATGGCTTGAACCAGGGCCGGACACGAGAGGTCCGCCGCTGCCGATCCCCTCTACGAGGACACGGCGGTGCTCCGCCCAAGCGGGGCAGACCTCCACCGTATGCTCCACCGTGTCCTCTGGGCGATCCTGGCAATGGTGACACCCGGGCGTTTCCTCCCGCCTGATGATGTGCAGGAACCTCCCGAAACTTCCGTGTCCGGTGAGGACCTGCGTCAGGCGGTAGGTGAGGGCGCGATCTTTTATGAGGTTAAGTAAGCTCCAGCAAACCTGTTGCACACACGCAAAAACTTTTTTTTAATCGACTTCAAAAAACGGAGGAGGTTCTCAATTCCGTTGTATTTGTTTTTTCATGTTTGTTACTTCAGTACGCCGTCATTTATAAACCGATTTGGAAAATTCTTTTTTTATTTGTACTTCCAGATTGGTCCTAATTTTATCAAAATCCAGTTCTGATAATGCATGAGGAATTGAGGGAACTCCTCAAATATTATGGGCACACTTATAGCGATTTGGGTATTTTTTGTAGTAACTCGTGCATTTGCTCTCGGAAATCACCATTTGGTGAAGTGGAACTGATGAAGAAGACCACAGATGGCCGGAACTACTCAATAATAAGTGTTTTACAGGTTGCGATTCGATTACTTTAATATGGTTGCTAAGCAATCTATGCTCGTCACAATGCGAATGGTGAAATGGAGCTGATGGTGGAATACTAGGAGAACTCCTCAACAATTAACGTCCCTGCATCGGGAATCGGCAAGTTGACATTAGGCTATTGTAGCTTTTTGTATCTAAATTATAACAGACCCACTAAAAAGCGAAAGAAAAAACTTTTTAACAAAAAAAAAACCGACTTCCAAAAAAAACACTACAAAGTGAAAAATAACTTTAATTTCGACTTCTGAAATTAAAGTTATTTTTCACTTTGTAGTGTTTTTTTTTGTTTAAAGTTTTTTTTGACACCGAATTTCAAAATCAAAGTTATTTTTCACTTTGTAGTATTTTTTTTTTAAGTCGGTTGTTTTTTTTTTGTAATAAGTTTTGCTCGTCTTTCTGATTGTAACATCGTTTTTGGACCTCGCCTCTAGTAAATCGAGAAGTATCCATGTAGGCAAAAATGTGGACTGTATCCTCAGAATACAGAAAACCACAGAGCATGTAAACCTTTTCAGATAACTGTATCATAATAGATCAATAAAATTACGAATCGCTGACACAACTGACTTTTATTTTGACAACATATAAAAAGAGTAAAAAACTATAAATACCTATGTATATATAAAAAGGTCGCAACACCATCCTTCCGTGCAGTGATGTCGTAAAAGCTACTGGAGCCCTTTCGGTACGGCTAACTTTCTAGCGGGCTTCTTTAGCGTTCCGCCTTTAGTGACAACGTCAGCTATGCGCACGACCCCATCTTTTCCCGGGTACACTTTGGTCACGCCATAGGCCACACTACTCGGGGTAGGTCAGGATCCACGACTAGGGTAACGTCATCTACAGCCAAATTACGATAACCGTCTCCTTGCTGCCTCTTTGTCTGGAGGAGGGGTAAGTAGTCTTTGACCCATCTGCTCCAAAAAATCTTAAAGTGGCGAAGAGCCTTTTCCCACTCTTTTCTTAATAAAAAGACTTCGTCGTCCAGAGAGGAAGGTATCTTGCTGATTTGATGAGCTGCCTATTAAAAAATGAAAAGGTGTGGTTTTATATTCATTATTAGCTGCGACATAATATGTTAAAGGCTTCGAATAAAAATTTTCCTGGGATTCTAATAGAAATGTGTGTAGCAGTTCTTCACGTGGGGCTTTTTCTCATAAAGTTACCTGAAGAGCTGTCTTCACAGAGCGTATGAGCCTCTCCCAACAGCCACACATAAAAGGTGATGCAGGTGGAATGAATGTCCATTCAATTTAATTATTGGCAACAAAATCTTGCACAGCGTCGCAAAATCATTCAGTTAACTGACGGTTTGCCCCAATAAAAGCGGTGCCGTTATCTGACAGAATTTTTCGTGGAACACCGAATCGACGAGCTATAAGCCGATGTAAGCAGGAGATGGCAGGATAGGTAAACTGCTCGCGTTGTCAAACAAGTAAACAGTGCCACCCATCGCTTCTCTCTACGACGACCAATAGACACATCCACAGGGCGAAAGTAGTCTAAACCAACATTGGTAATGGACGACTGTAACAATCAAGTCTCACATCAGGCAAATCGTCTGTGGCTGGCGTTTGAGGTGCTGTTCGTTTCAAGCAAAATGCGCAATTTCGTGATATCTTCCGGACCTCACTACGGCATCTCAAAATCCAGTAACGTTGTTTTAGTTCATTGCAGACAAGTTCGTTTAAGGCGTGAGCAGCTTTAATATGGTAGAACTGGATTAGGAGGCGAACAGCTGGATGACGACCATCAAGTATAATCGGAGACGTGGTGTTGTAGTCTATATTCTTCATATATTTTACTCAGCTGTCCAGCCTAAGTAAGCCTTCTTCATCTAGTACCAAAGCCAAAGAGTGCAGTTTGCTCGTTTTAGGTATCTTGGATTGTTTGGGGTCGTGCACGAGCAACACGGCCAATTCAGGGCCAAAACTGTCCACCTGAGTCTTATTTAAAATAGCGTTTTCTTCTTTCTGCATATCTGAACCAGTCAATGGTAAAATATAATAACATATAATAAACCATTTAATTTTATTTTCGCGCGGTTGCACGCATCAATCGATTCCACTAACTGAAACGTAAGGAATTTGGAATTACCGGAAAGAAACTGATCGCAAATTGTGAGAACCACAATCGCTTTAGAGGGTTTCAGTTACTCTGAACCGATTGAGGTCTCAAAGTTGGTGGTGGTTTGGGCTATTCGGACTGTGTTTACAAGAGATACTCAGGTCCAGATAGCCAACGGGTTAAGTCAGTATCACAGCCTTATAACCTTGTCGCATCATCTGCCAAGTTCAAACTACCGGGCACATAATATCTCCAACTATTTACATTTGTTGACACAGTAATCTCACCGATACGGTTGGCTACAAATGGCTTGAAAGTTCGAGCAATCCACTCTCCTATATCCTAACCATATTACAATGCCGGCCAAATATAACATTTCTTTTACAAAAAAAGGAACTGTTTTATTATATCTGGGCAAACAAACCCAAATAGAATCAATCCTTAGCGCGTCAGCATTATTTGAACTTATAGGTGCCCAGGGGGCGTAGGGGGATGAAGGGATCAAGGGGGTGTAGACACCACTCCTGAAATTTTGTTGAGGCGTAAAAAGTGTTGTATTTAATCATGAGCTTTATGGGACGCTGGTTTTCGTAAATATAGCATGATTAGGGGAATGCAGGGAATAAAGAACGTTTTTTTAGAAGAGTTTTTTTTTCCACTTAAGTTTACTCAGTACTCCTAGTAGACCGTAATTTCTTTATATGGGGATCTTAGTTTTACATTACAAAATATTTTACCAAAAAATTTTTTGAGGTCATCGTATATTTTTTGTATTTTTACGACTCAAAATCGGATCAAAACGTGGATTAGCTAAACAAGACTACGTCTTCCACGCTAATAATGGCAGCTGTTCAGACTAACAGAATTAGTGCTCACACAAGGTATTGTTAAGAAAATGGAGGACGATACAACCATCGCCATAATGATCCTCTACCGAGAACTAATAGCACAATGAAAAGAAAAACTGCTATAGAAATAGAAAAGTACGTAGTTCTATTAACTATTTATTCAGTACAAAGTACCTACTAGAAATTACCATGAAAATATTATTGAGTACAGTCTGAAAAACATTACTTTTTATCTATTTATCCACGGGCCAAATAGTTGGATTTCTACGTAAAAACGAAGTATTCACCATATTTTTCTTTACTATTTTCTCACATTTTTACAAAATATGATCAGCATTTTCTATCCTTTTCCCAACTATGCTAGGGTCAGCTTCCAGTCTAACCGGATGCAGCTGAATACCAGTATTTTACGTGGAGCGGCTGCCTATCTGACCACCACAACCTAGTTACTGAGTAATACGATACCCTTGGTAAGACTGGTTGTCAGACTTTCTGACGACCCGTAACGACTGTTAAAGTTCCAAGAATGGCAGCCGGGACCAACAGATAACCTACTTTCCGAGGCACGGAGGCGTCTCGGTATGTAAAGATGGTCACCCATCCATGAACAGGCCGCGGCAAGCGTAGCTTAACCTAATCGATCGACCCGTGTGACTTTTATTACTATCCCACGAGCCACTCTCGTCCATGAGACATTTCTACATAATATAATGGAAAATACTTTATCTCTGCTGATATTGGTCGTCTCCTAGAGGTCTGTGGGTCTACTTCAGTTTTTCGAATGTTCGACAAGCGTTCGTCCCGCAGAAAGTTTGGCAAAATTCCTACTCGGAATCTCTCTGTTTTCAATTTGTTACGCGGTAAAGTTTGGGGTAGGTACTTTTACCGTATATTTTTAGGTACAGGAACGAGATGAGTATGCCTGGGTAACAATTCATTTTACAAGGACATCCCTATAAATTAATTGTTATTAATAGCCTAGTCAACTGTCAATATTCAGATTTTTATTAGTTTGTTTGAACGCCCTAATCTCTGGAACTACCAGTCGGCAGGGGATTTTGGGGTCGGGGGGTGGAGGGGATTTTCAGGGGATCAGACCGGAATAAATCGATGTTTTTATTCTTTTTTGCGTTCGGTAGCCCAATTCTTTAGAAAGGTTATTATAGGCTATAAAAACTTTACGCTAGGCAGGAGCCGAGCGAGCAAGATGATACCACGGGGCACAGCTAGTTAGTTAGCTTTTGATAGCGCGTTCTTAGTTAAAGCACGTTAATTTTTATATAAGCGTAACTGTTGAATATTTCTGAAACTGAATCTGGAAACGATTTTTTATCCTACTAACTACACGAAGCTTGTGGCTAAATAATAACAGTCGCACGGGTCGATCGATGGTTAAGCAACGTTTGCCGCGGTCGGTTCGCGGACGGGTGACCATCCATTACATATCGAGACCCTTCCATGTCTCGGCATGCTCCTTCAGACAGGCGCAACACGCGATATAATCGCGTGCCACACAAAAGCACCGCTCGTTGCGCGACTTGCGGTGTCTTTGGGCAGCGCGCCGCCGCGCCATTTTATCGCGTATCGCGCCTGTTTGAAGGAGCCTTAAGCCGTTGGTCCCGGCCCCCGGCAGTCATTCGTAGATCTTTGACAGTTGTTACGAGTAGACGGCCAAAAGTCTGACAACCAGTCTTACCAAGGGGCATCGTGTCACGTCACCCAGTAACTAGGTTGTGGAGGTCAGATAGGCAGTCGCTTGATGTAAAATACTGGTATTCAGTTGTATGCGGTTAGACTGGAAGCCGACCCCAAAATAGTTGGGAAAAGGCTAGACAGATTGATATATATTCCCCTACTAATTACAGGACCACACACAACGCTACATAAACTCATATTAATCACGACTGTAAAAACATCTATCAAGAGACATTATCATCTCACAGGCGCCACGTAAATGAGCCTTTTTATACTCGTAATGAACTTTAAGACGGGATACGAAAAGAAATAAAACCTTCATGTAGCCCACATACTTAAGGGGGCGAGAGGATGACGAAAACAATATCTGCAAGCTGACTGGGTAAACAAGGGAAATGTTGTAGTACAGATAAGCAAGCTACACGAAACTGTAAATTTTTCCCAATGAACTTTGAACCTTATTCTTTGGCGATAAAGTTGAAAATCTATTAAAGAAATTTGACAAATTGTAGTAGCTTGATGTACTGGCGTCTGTACTGTAAGTATTCACTTATCTGGGGGCCTAAAAAGGCCACTTTGGCAGAATCATAAAAGGTTAACATTATTATTAAGCTCGCGTGGGGCCGCCCAAACCCCGCAGCGCTGGAGCCTTGGTAGAAACAATGCTTGCTGCATGCTGCATGCGTGCTTGCTTGCAAGCTTCATGCTTGTTTGCATGCTGACATATGCTTGCTTGCATGCTGCATGCCTGCTTGCACGCTGCATGCCTGCTTGCACGCTGCATGCATTCTTGCATGCTGCATGCCTGCTTGCATGCTGCATGCTTGAAGCAAGCATCCTTGTTTGATGAGATGAAATAGTGTGCACAAACTTTCTAGGCGTTTGGTGAAATGAAAATATGGTAATTAAAACAGTGGTACAATGAATTTTCGGAAACATTACTTCGAACAAATGTTATTTCGGGTAGTGTAACTTCGGTAAAAAGTTTTTCGACCAAATGAAACGTCGGAGTAACGAAAAAAATCGAATTAATAATAGGTCAAATGATACAGTGGCAGACGTGACTTCGACGAAGTAAAAAAAACGAAATTAAAATAGTTGAAATGTTTTAGGTGAAATGAAATTCGGTCAAATATTTTTCGAACTTATGATAGGTAACCGTGGGAGTAGGCTGGACACGTTTCACGAATGCACCCGAGGCCTTTGCTGCAGTGGGACACAAAGTAGACTAACAAAAGAAAAAAATATATTTAAATTTAGAATTTATATTATTGTGTTGTCTTTCCTTGATTAAGTCCCTCGTTTAACAAGTCATACTGTATAAACAAGTACCTGCTAGATCCATAATTACGCAGACCAAGTACAATCAAGTGCAATAAACGTAATAAATACAGCTGCGCGCGCGCTGCGATATGAGCGTATTATTACAGTAGATCGCGGTTATTTATGCCGCTGGAATGGCTAGATGTGTATCGTTATTTGTCGAGCTCAAATAACTAGCCATGATGTCCGAGTAAATGCTTAATCACAAAGTAAATTGTAGTGACTGGCTTGTACGATTTCTAGATCTGAAGGTGATTAGCAATGGTAAAGACATGCTCTAGGCTTGATGAACTCAAACCACTACCTACTGCTACGGGTACTGTCTGAATCGTTAGTTTCGTGTATGCGGAGCGTGGGGTCCTGGGTTCGAGGCTCTGGGGGCTTACTCTCCAAACTAATTTTAATTCCAATGAGATGCCAATATGATTCCAATGTTAATTTTACAGTCACGTGATTCGGTACTCTTGAAAACAATATTGTCAACAATTACCCCACGCCAAGCCCGAACCCAATTCCACTTAGTTCTCCAAAATGGACACCTAATTAAAAAATCATTTGGCGCTAGCATCGAACTCAAGAGTACGAAACGTCACAATTCCAATGTCGATCTATCGGAATTAAATTGAAGAGTAAGCACCCAGGTCCGGTAAAGTGTTATTTTCTTTTCTAATAGGAATTTACTAGTCACAGCCTCAGACCAAATAAAAAACCAAGACAGAGGGCTATCAACAGTAAAGTGAAGCCGGTTTCGTAAACATGTGTGCACATAGTGAGCGCAACGCAATCAAAAGATACTGGCGTTTATGTTCCGTTTATGCCGCATATTTTGTCACACTTGCAAAGGAAATCAAAACCTATAGGGTACCTCCCGTTGACCTAGAATCATGAAATTTGGCAAGAAGCAATGTCATGTAGCGCTAGTACCTAAAGGAAAAAATCCGGAAACCGTAAATTTGTAGTTACATACCTACAAATGTGTACGGAACCCTCGGTGCTCGATTCCGACTCGCACTTGACCGGTTTATTCATTGTAATTTCTCATCAGAAAAACCTGCTCCACTAATAAAGGCCCCGATGAATTAACGAGTCCTCTAAGAATTCCACGAAGAGTGAAGACGAGATAAAAATAATTCTACTTCTTTATTTCATGAATAATACCGTATTCTCGGAACTGACTCCGGACAAAAAGTATTTGTTTATTTCATCAAGTAAATACGACGTAATTTGTTCCAGATAACTTTGCAACTTCTTGTATACTTAATTGTTACCGAAGAATAAATAAAATCGTTGCTAAATAAAACTATTTAGTTAGGAAAGCTTTGCTTTGTAAGTTACCGAGTCTAAATGTTCGATTTCTTGTAACAGGAACAAATCTGCGGGTAGGTAACGGATTCTATTTATTTAAATTGTCGACATATATGTTACCACAATGTAACTGCATAGCATAATCCATTTTCCCACTGCTGGGACACAGGCCTGTGTGAGAAGGAGTGGGCCGTAATCAACCACGCGGACCCAGTGCGGGTTGGTAGTTGTCACGTGTCTTTGAATATTTGGTTCTAGGACATGACATTTTTTGTTCAACTACTTGGGTTCGAAACCACTTACAACTCGTAAGTCACGGCCGCGGCCACTGGGCCACCAATGCTCCAAGTGTAAGTGCATTGTACTTATTTGTGGGTAGTATGAATACGCGACTTGCAGGCTGGTGGTGGGGGAATGCGCAATGCTTAAAATTATCATTAACGTCTAAAATTTAGCAGCGGGCGGTTGTGTGTGTGGAGCTCGTAGAAATATGTGCCATATGTAATTACAATGGTGCGTAAAATATGAATAGTAATGAAGTAGTTTGTTATGCACCAACTGTTGTGCGTGCCAGTATGTTTATTCGCAAAGTATTTTGTACTTTTGCTCATAAAATGCCGCTAGCGTTGAATTTGTTGGCTGAATTGAATATTGTTTTAGTTTAGTATAATTACAAGCAGGGATGTTTTTTTTTTCATTGTGGTACTTTGAAAGTCTCAATAATTTAAAATAAATGGGGCCTGTCCCTAACCCAACTTCTCAATAAAAACAGATAAATTCTCTTTATTCTTTTATATTCCTGTGCGTGGCTCAATGAAAATATATTTCTAGCATTCTTTATTTTAAATCTGTGTTCACTAATAATATCAGAGGATATAATTATTATCATGTTATTATATCACGATATATATCAATTGATCTATAATGTCAAAACTAGAAAGGAGATTGTTCAAAACCAGTCTAGGAAATTTGCACGTATGAAAACCAAATTAATATACAAATTATTTGCTTATTTTTTACAAGCTTTTCACTTCAGGAATTTTGTTTTCGTATCCGGAATTATGATTTTAAGATAAACAGTAAATTAACGATTGCTAGTATGATGACATTTCCGTATAGTGATGATGGACGTTTCGTTCTCTTCATTTGATCGATTTTTAAATCTATCAGAATCGCAGGAAAGAATCGATTCAGCAATAAATTGAGTTCTGATAGATCTGTTCCCGCTATTATTCTACATCGACAGCTTTACCAGCATAATTAGTCAAATGTAATGAATAATCGAATACAAAATAAATTAAATAATATTGTTGGTTACAAAAAACAGAACAAAGAAACTGCGTATCAAAACTTAAAAGTTGCAATCCGCAGAAAAAACATTGGAACTCGTTTTCAAGTTTCTAAAATCGATTAAAAAATCGATCGCCATCCCTAAGCGCCGGCGCCTGCGGAAGCCGCCATTACTGTTTATTATTGTTTCAAGTATGTGTCGATTGAGAATAGTCACCGCGATTAATCTCTCCACTTAAATAGTAAAAAGCACGATTATTCACGTTTTTCTTCAATTAGCAGCTGTTCTCTTATTTTGTTTTTAACTATCTTTGTTGTTTTGTACCTACATGACTGATCTGTGGTCATTTTATAAGTTGCGAGTAGTTTAGACAATTTTTAGGTTATCTCCGAATTTGTTTAATTACTTTAAAACTCGGATACTTGTGTGAAAATAAACACTTTTATTTAATAGTATATAAACCGTAGTCTATAATAAATAAAGATTTATTGTGTTTCAACTTAAGACGGATTTCCATACATCAACGGTCATGATCCTTTAACAGATTTAAAGTTTACCCTAACAACACTCGACAAAAATCTACAATTTGGATTTTTTCCGAAATGGCAATCTAATCATGTTTCGGGGATTCACCAAATAACCTGCAAGTACGGTTAGCTTTTTAATGAAATTCCAACCTTACGGTGCCACTAGTCGATATTATGTTTTCCATACAAATTTCGGGAGAGTATTACTCCACTGTTTGACATTGTGCATACAAAGTTAAACATGAGTTCCCCTGACTCAAGGCTTCTTCAAACAGGCGCGATACGCGATGAAATCGCGCGCGACACAAAGGCACCGCAAGTCGCGCAACGAGCGGTGCCTTTGTGTCGCGCGCGATTATATCGCGTGTCGCGCCTGTTTGTAGGAGCCTCCACCTCGTCGGCGTCGGATCGCATCGACTGCTCGCACTATTACTTCGTTTTCGCTTAGCGTTCTTTCTTAGATTTTCATATTGCTCGGCTCCTAAGAGTCCTAGCGTGATGTTAAATGACCTTATAGCCTTCTTCACGAATTGGGCTATCAAATGCAAAAATATTTATTCAATTCCTACGGGTAGTTCCAGAGATTAGCGCGTTCAAACAAACCCTTCAGCTGTTGTTTTAAATATACAAAAAAAAAGAAGATACACTTTTTCTTATTTAAATATAACATAAACGTAGATTTTCTCTACGAGACACCAGCCAAATAAGCTCCGAAAGCAAACAAGAGATACACTTTTTCTTATTAAGGTAGGTATACCATAAACGTAGATTTTTTCTACGAGATACCAGCCAAATAAGCTCCGAAAGCAATCTCCTCACACCATCACAATATGATGAGACCGACATCTCCAATGACGCTTAACCCTTTAGAGGTATAAGGAACAGGGTGTAAAGTTCATTCATACATACTCTATAGAAAACGGAGGATCCTCCAACTAAACGGGTGTCGTGTATGGCGGGCAACTGCCCAATGATTCATTTCGGGCCATTGGAGGTTGTTAATGTTTTACCAATAACCCTGTATATGCTAGTTGCGCGGTAAACTCTGCTTGCGAGATGCAGGATTTTGCGTGACTTCTATGACGTATGACGCGTTGTTCGCATGTGGCGTTGTAGATACCGCTACAACCCATAACTCGCGAAATTACTCATAAGTGCGGAGAGCATGACGTAAGCGTTCTATAAAGGGTTGGTTCCAACTCCCATCCCTAGGGGACGATGTAATGTAAGTGCTCACCACACCGTGGCTTCTAATTCATACGTTACTTGTGTAATTATAAAGATTAATCGTTTCTTTCGGTTCCAATTTCGCTTTTGGAAACGGAGGCGTTTATTGTGTGTACACCTGCAACGTGGAGCTTCTTGCTGGAGTCTATAATCATGAGCCTACAGCAGTCCACTGCTGGACATGGCCTTTCCCATTGCACGCCATCTAGCTCGATTCTCGGTAACTGTCATCGGGGTAATTGAGTAACACGCTATCTGTAGCTGGCTTTCGTTTTAACAGTTCGACAACATTCATTGCGGGGTTTACGTTGTTGAGCAGACACATTTTTCGAAAATAATGAAGCAATGGATTAGCAATATCCTTCAAAATGATTCAGATTGTGATTGATAGTTTGTTACGCAATTAGGGTCATTTGATGATTTCTCATCCTGAAAAAAAAAGGTACCCTGCGAAGATCATCTACCGTCCGATCGTGTATCCGCTGCTGGAGTCTATGTTTCACGCTAATTAATACGTGGGGAGTCGTCAAGTCTCAAGTAAATAGATCTGCAGGACTATTCTGTTAAATTTCACCGTAAAAACTCAGGTGAAGTTAGCTGTAATTCCTCTTGATACTTTGGGATATACACTGTCGACAGCTAAATTCACCTAAGTTTTTGCGGTGAGATTTTTGCAGAATAGATCAGCCGTCTTATCTCTCAATGCTGAGCAAAGGCGTATCCTAAAGTTTCTCATAAAGTCTAGGTTGGACCGCTTGCAAAATACTGATTGTGTTAAAATGAGTAATTCCGGGACTACAGGACTTTAAAAACAACACGGAAATAACCTGAATCTGAATAAATACTGTTGCAGGTGTGACATAAATAAAAATAAAATAATCAATTAATATCGGTAAACACGGCTATTAAACAAACACAATTAAATATAATATTTCCAGCTGTAACTTTTGACCAATAACTGTTGAATTTTGAACTCTTCTGTGCAGATAGCGTAAATATCGTTGCAGTCATCTGTGCCATAGAATTATATATAATTCTATGGCATTACCTATAGGTGTCTATGCCTTTAAAAATGCAGAGTTTCGTTTGTCACGAGATCACATCCATTTGCGACGTGCTGTACGTTGGCTAAAAGTTTGCCAGTCATCTAGAGACAGATCGAAAAGGCAAAAGGAAATGCAATTGAGGACTCCTTTAAATCATTTCTTCTTTCGAGCCTCTCTGAAGTAGTCTTCATTTCGGTGGCTACCTTTCGAAGTGCCAATAACACCTAACTGACAAAGTCAATGAATTATACAAACTGAAAAAAAAAAGTTCTAAAATAGACACTTCGCGTTGCTTTAGTTGGGAAGTACTTTCACATTTTAATTTAATGCTGTTGCAACTAAAAATACACTTAGGAGATTTCACTAAAACATGCGAATAACACGAAAAAAGTGGTCAAAACGATAAAAAAGTGAATTTCTCGAAAAATGTTAGTTACGAGGTATTGGCACTTCGCCGTCGATATGTAATTTTGTAGGTACCGGTAGGCCACCTAGAGCTTACATGCATAAATAAGCATCGATGGTGGCCGACGGCAATATTAATGTTCACATAAACTTATTAATTACTCGGAATTAATGTACAACATTGTAGCACCTACGTCAGTAAATTGATTATAACAGCAATTACATGGACTTTGTAACACTTCGTTATTAGTTAGTTGACTTTATTGACTAACAAGTTTTACCCAGTAAGTTTACTGGGATTTTAACTAAAGGTACTATGTTACAAAGTGGTTGAGACATGTTTTGTTAGAAAACATAGGTATTATGATATACAAGGGTCAAATTAAATTAGCTATAGCGAAATTCGTGATGAGTATCGAAACCTATAATACGCTTTGGAATGGGCAACTAGCTTCATATTTTCTGACTGACCGACGTCTTGACAATTCAAAAGTGCCTGTAAACGGTTTAATTGAAATAAATGCTCTGAGTTTGAGTTTGAGTTTGAAACCTAAACACGATAAAATAAAAATGAAAAAGATATTTTTAGGGGTCAACGACCCCTGGGCCCTGGTACTTTTGTTACTTGAAGTATGAGTTAAGAAAATATATTTTATCGTGTTTGAATATCGATACTAATCACGCCTGAGAAGTTTACGCAAAAAATCAGTATTTTTTTTACTGATAATTATTTCAAGTGAATACAAGGAGCGGTCGTTGACCCCACAAAAAAATCATCACATTAATTACTTTTTTGGTTTCTAGTGTTTAGATATCGACCCTCGATAGGACCCCTGTATATTATTACTACATAGTTATTGGCGGTGTCGTCAGTGTGCTGGCGGCTGCATAACAACAAATTGCGACCACTAGTATAGCTGACCGAATTTCGTTTTCGGTTTTCGCAATTTCCGGCTGAAGTACCTACCTATCTATTTTCGGCAATTTTCGTTTTCGGTCGGAAAAAGTATATTTTTGGCTGTGGACGAAAAAAATTAAGTGCGTTTACGCCATAGAAATGTAAAAAAACAGTATATCCATGGTTTACGCCGTACGTCATTTCATACACAATTTCAAGCCCTTGTTTTTCGAAATAAATGTACCGTTTTTAATGAAACTTCATACGCATAAGTAAAAAGCTCTAAAATGTTACTTAAGAACATTTTCGAAAAATAGTGTTACAGCCAAATTTTACAGCAATCATTCATAGTTCACCATTTCAGCCGAAAAACCTCGACTGCTGGACTTAAGCCTCCCCCAAATGTCCCCACATCGACCCTGTACACATTGACACTGCATGGAGAAAAACTTATCATCAAAATATGTATAATATATTCCTTTTCATTTTTGCCGAAAAAATAACCATTTTCGGTCGGATTTTAGCGATCATCAAGAAGACTGCAAAGCGTTTACCATTGTCTTTGCAAATAATGGTAAGGTTCAGCAGAGGACATTAACGGGTCCTCATAATAACAAAAGGAATGAAATTTTAGTCTATCTAGATTCCAGACACGAGTAACACGAAACCAATTTCTTAATTCTTAATTCAATACCTAAGCAAGAGCAAAGCTGCTTACAACTGGAAGAAAATACTTTTCCACTTAAAACCCTACTTAGGACTTTATCGAGTCACTATTAAGCACGGATCTTTAATAGATTTTCAACTTTATCGCTACAGTATTAGGTTCAAAGTTGATTCGGAAAATTAGACAGTTTCGGGTAACTTGATGTGCTGGCGTTTGTATTTGTAGGTTTTCTGACTTCCCGAAACGACTGTCAAAGATTTACGAATGACAGCCGGGACCAACTGCTTTATGTTTTCTGAGACAGAAAAGGGTATATGTAAGGTCAGCATCTGCCTAGACTTTTATAATTGGGACTATGTTGGGGTCAGCTTCCAGTCCAACTGGATGCTGAATACCAGTATTTATCTGACCTCATAACCCAGTTACTGGGTACCACGATACCCCTTGGTAAGACTGGTGGTCGGACTTTCGGGCTTCTGACTTCCCGTAACAACTGTCAAAGATCTACGGATGACAGCCGGGACCAACGCCTTAGCGTGCTTTCCGAGGCACGGAGGGGTCTAGATCATCCACGCACCGATGACCGCGGCAAGCGTAGATTTACCTTAGATCGACCCATGCGCGTGCGGCTGTCATTATTAAGGGGATTACAGGACCCAAACGCAATCGACTACAGTAAACAAGATCAGAAAACTATATGATATTCTTTAGGATATATGCTAGGTAGATAGTGTGTTGAGAGCATAATACAACTAATTTGATACGATAGAAAAAAATCATGAAGAAACCTCTAAAAACTTTCTTTTTACAATAAAAATCATACTAATATACATACAATCATTCTGAATTTTTGTCAGATTATTCTACAAGCAACATGCTAAAGCACTAGTGTTTTAATTTTTAGTCCAAACAACAGATTTTTTGTAAATAGATAATTGCTTCATATTTTGCAATAAATTATACCAGCGTTGTGTCATCGCGCTTCTCTTTCTTTTCTATGCAGTCCGACAGTGACCGCGCTTTAGGTCATGTAAGCTCTAGCCAAGCACTAAATTCCACATGCATGCAAAGTATGCAGGTAACAGGTTTGTGTAGAGTATGCAAATGAAGGCTAAATGTAAACAAATACTGCAGAAATAAAACAATTATGTAAAACAACTTTATTGCAATGTAGATTAACAACATTTGTAGCACATTATTAAACGACTTCACCATGTAACATTGTTTGTACCTACGACCTCAATAAATGCAGAGTTCAAAATAATCACTTTGCAGCATTGAGGTCAGCATAACAACGTAATAATAAGTGACAAAATAATCACATAAGCAACATAAATAACAGTATAATAATACCTGCCTTTTAAATTGCCACGAAAATTTACGTAAACGGGTTGTTTGAAAGCTGTTTTCTTCAAAATATGTGTGCATATTATTTTGGAGATTCGTATGATTCGTACCTAAGTAAGTATTGGCTGTGTCCGCGACTTCGTTGGAGGGCATGTCGGATGGGTTTTTTGGAGTTATTGTTTGCGCGCCCCTTATTCTTTTTTTAAAATAAAAGTACTCTAAGCTATTCCTTATAGCATAAGCTATCTGCTAGTGAAAGCCCCGCTCCCCGGATTCAAAGTAGGTACAGTGCGTGCCACGTAAGAAGAGACTTGACACACCACGTGGTCTGACATGCGCAGAACACGATTTTAGGTGAAGATGATGTCTGAGTCACGATGAGGTCTGAGTGCGGGACGGGACCGGGCGTCATCGGGGCGGCGGAAAGAGGCGGGGGAGGCGGGGTCAAGTCTCTTCTTACGTGGCACGCACTGTAAATCCATACCAAATTTTATCAAAATCGGTCCGGCCGTTTCGGAGAATCTGGAACAGACAAAAAATTTAAAAAATGTTTTTTTTTTTTGTTATAAACTCCGTAGGTATAAACTTCATTAATATGCATTTAGTAAAAAGCTGTTATTTTGTCATTAAAAACAGACACTTCCATTTTATTTATTTGTACAGACGTATAGTGGTGAACTATAAATAAACAAACAAACGTGTTTCCTAAAGAAATCACCACACAGTTTACATGGTCTAATAAAATCTTTTATTTAGCTATAAAAGAAAACTTTTTCTTAAAATCGATGAGAAGCGTCCATAATTATGTTAATTTTATTCAGAAAGCATTTGTTTCCACTGCATATTTTTCTTAGGGTAATTAAGTATGGAATCTTAAACCAAGTTGTTATCATGAAGATTAATATCTTACTGAAACATAAATATTGAGTATAGCCTGACCCAAAAGTATATGATGGAAGTGTAAAGAAATTTTTAGGTTAAATTCTTACGCAATCACTCACTAATATACTCGTATTTACATATACCTACTCGTATATCTATCTGTACTAATAAAATATCTGAAGAATTTGTTTTAACGCGCTTATCTCTGGAACTACCAGTCGAATTAGAAAAAAAAGTGTTTTTCATTTAAATTTAATAGCCTTAAAGCTCCTTCAAACAGGCGCGACACGCGATAAAATCGCGCGCGACTCAAAGGCACCGAAAGTCGCGTAACGAGCGGTGCCTTTGTGTCGCGCACGATTTTATCGCGTGTCGCGCCTGTTTGCAGGAGCCTTTATTCTCGAGGAAGGCCATAGGCTACTTAACTTCTCGCTAGGACCCGGAACCGAGTAAACAGAAAAATCAGAAAGAGCGCCAAGCGTAAACGACGACGTAATAGCGCGGGCGGGCGATTCGATGCAATGTGACGGGGGCACAAGCACACACACACACGGCCAAAGTCGCGGATCGAAGCTATAAGAGAATTAGTAGGTAACACAGACATCGGTATTAAGGCTCCTACAAACAGGCGTGACACGCGATATAATGTCGCGCGACACAAAGGCACCGCTCGTTGCACGACTTGCGGTGCCTTTGTGTCGCGTGTCGTGTCACGCCTATTTGAAGGAGCCTTTACGAGCTTTCAATTTTATATCTTACCATTTTAAGCCTCGTACACACAGGCGCGATGCGACACGCGACACAAAGGCACCGCAAGTCGCGCAACGAGCGGTGCCTTTGTGTCGCGCGCGATTCGCGTCGGGCGTCGCGCCTGTTTGTAGGAGCCTTTAGCCAACGATTAAGTCATCATCATCTGCCTAGGCTTTTCCCAACTATGTTGGGGTCGGCTTCCAGTCTAACCGGAAGCAGCTGAATACCAGTATTTATTATTAGTATTTATTTAACCAACAATTAAGTATTGTTTGAATATTATTACTCAACTAGCTGTGCCTTGCGGTTTCATCCGCGTAAATGTCGATCCCGTGGTAATATTGGGATAAAAAGTAACCTATATGTTAATCCAGGGTGTCAGCTACCTCCATACAAAATTTTATCAAAATTGGTCCAGCCGTTTGAGCGTGAAGAAGTAACAAACATGTTAACACACACACACTCATAAACTTTCGCCTTTATAATATAGTGTGATTGTGACGAAAATTGAGGTTATCAAATTTACCTCAACTGTCAAATGAAAGAGATTTAAAAATAAGAAGTTCAGCGGTAAGTATTCAAATAATCAAATCAAAGTACTCAATTAGTAAGTGACATGCATGCGTTTTTTCGTTTTCTAATCCAATTGTTTTCATTTTTAACCGACTTCAAAAAAAGGAGGAGTTCTTAATTCGGTTGAATATTTTCATCAAATACTTTGAAACATATTGTAGGTTTAGGTCCCAGACATAGACCATTGGTTAAACAGAGCAGTTGTTGGTCGTAGGTTCGAGACCAGACAGGCGCTCGCTACACTTTCAGTAAATTATTTCATCACCACTAGGTACTCACAAAACGGTGAAGGAAAACATTTTTTTTAAACGTTGCTTCACACTAGGAATTACTCCTGTATCGTAGGTGCGTTTACAAACATTTAAATTTACAAACACAAACAGCCAGACCCGGAACAACTACCTGTAGGTAATACAAATATTTGTTCCGTGCGGCATTCGAACCCGCGACACGCAGCGCAGCAGTCGATCGCTCAGCCACTGCGCCAACCGTGTCGTCAGACATTGCGAGGAAACCGGCATGATCGAGAACCAAACATTCGAAGACGTGTTACATCTACCAAACCCGCACTGGACCCGGGTGGTGTATTACCTGCGGCCCACTCCCTCTCACCAAGAGAAGACCTGTGTCCCAGCAGTGGGAACATTATAGGCTGATTATCACAGAACATACAGTACCCGGCGATAAATATTGCACATCGACCTTTGGAAAGAGACAATCGACTAATTTCGGCTTCGTAGAGCGTTATCTCTGTCGCACGAAATACAAACAGTCCGGTATCTATTAGGAGCTGTTAAAACAATTATGATTTGCTTCTTTTGATAATTATTTTTATTCTTTGTATAAAATGGTTTTGTGTAAAAAGGTCGATGTGCAATATTTATCGCCGGATACTGTAAGTGATATATTGCGAGTAGGTATTTAAAGGCTGCCTCTCCATAGGAAATAAAGAACCACCAACAGTTAGCAACAAACGTCTAGTAAATTCACGTCAAAGTGAATAAAGTGGGCAACGCTGCACTTTTGTGCTGTCCCGTTCAGGCAGCTTTAGATAGTTATCGACAACAATATATCGCCCGATATTATCGCAATGGGATCCGACGATGCACTGAGCCGATATTATCGTCAGAATTGGTCTTGCAATTGCTTTTTTTATTGCCTCTCGCAACCAATATTACTTACTATGCATGAACTATTTTTTATGTTAATAATATAGTATTCCAGACCTTATTTATTTCTGCCATGGCGGCCAATCTCAAGAAAGAAGATCACAAACTAAACTAAACACAACAAAAAAAACCCAAGTTATATTAAAAAAAATAACAAAAGGAAAATGAAACAGAAAGTCCTATACGAGGCCAAAAGGCTTCTATCTCAGCATGATGCTGCGACATTTAAAAAATAAATGTTGCAGCGCTGGTATTCTGATAGGGCCCGCTGTGATGTCACGGGCAGTTACAGAAATAAATAAATAATAAGTAAATAATAGCAAATAAATATTTTATTCAATCTGCGCCAGACGTAACCTCATTACTTGTCTATGCCTTGAGTGTCAGAGGCACTCTAGTGTGTCTGTGGCATTGCCGTGACAAGTAAATGGTCGCAAGTAATGGTCAAGGGAGACTAAAAGCCTTCGGCGCGGGAGATATTATAGTGCACAAGTGTGTGCGTAGACGTAGGTGAATTCTCTCTTCCCTCACTCTCATAGTCCGTTGGGATGGCAATCCAACACAACCGGAGAGAGATCAGGCGCAGGACCAACGGCTTATCGTGCTTTCCGAGGTACCGGGGTATCACATCGCCAACTTCCAAACTCCAAGCTGTTACTAAGAATTTCGTAATGGAAAACCCCAATACCACTTTGCCCAACCTGGGTTCGAACACATGACCCCACGCTCATCAGTCGCGCTTGCATCCACGGGACCAATGGGGCAGTTAATCGCAATAATGTAGGTAGGTATTGTGATTGTAATATTTTTCGTATATCTATGGTAATACTCGTACTTGTCTCTACTACAACATGTTCATATTTTACTAGATCAGTTGCTATATTCTGTAATCATCTTACCTCGGAAATTGAAAGTGGTTCAACATAGTCCCAGATACCAATCTGTGTGGTTATACAATATGTTGCCAATAGAATTTAAAAGCATGACCAGCGTAAATTTATTTAAAAACAAATTAAGGAGATATTTATTGAGGAAGAGCTACTACAGTATAGAAGAGTTTAGTATGGACAAATGTTGACAAATGTACGGACGCCAGCACATCAACCTACCACAATCTGTCAGATTTCTTTAATAGATTTTCAACTTTATCGCTAAAGCATAAGGTTCAAAGTTGATTGGGAAAATCTGACAGTTTGTGGTAGGTTGATGTGCTGGCGTCTGTACCTTTATTTACTTATTTTCATCTTTTTAAATTATTAGTATTTTTTCTTCATATAAGTTTCCAATGTAATCTAATGTATTGTTTGAAATGAGTTTATTTTTAATTTAATATATTTTTTTATGACTATCTAATATAAATCTAATTTTAAGTTATTTTCTACACAATGTATTTTGTTATGAAATAAATGACTATGACTATGACTACCGTGAAAGCTTATGAGAAGTGGGCTTCCATCCCACACTATGGGATGGAGGAGGAGGGATTACCACTATTGACAGTTCACTTCAAGCTAACTTGACATGAGTTTACACCGTGAGATTTTTCTAAACTAATATAATAAAGAGAAAATATTAGACTTTATGTATGTTTGTTTGCCGCTTTGAAGCCAAAACGGCTTAACGGATTTGGATGAAATTTGGCTAGATTGAATTAGGACATAGGACCCTTTTTATCCCACGGGATTGAAACTTATGCGGGTATAGAATATATTGGCTGATATTGTAATTTGTCGCGTTACATGTTGTATAGTTTGCAGTAAAAAACAAAAGACCCTCTCAAACAAAAGAAGCATTTTACAAATCAATTTATAAAAAACTGAGTTCTGAGATAACCAAATAACCCCCTCCTTTTTTAAGTTGGCTTAAAATACTCCAAACCGTGGTAAACAGATTGACAGATTAATCATTGATGTCAGCACCAAAGTTGACTACCTTCTAAAGTGTCACCACTTGTGGAACCTCTTAACATTTCCTCAAATGTCTCAAAGAGAAAGAAGTGTCGTACCAGGATCAATATCACAAGTGCCCCCGTGTATATTTTCAGTCAATATTTCACCTGAACAAGGACACGGAGAAGTGATAACGGTTCTAATTAAGTCAGAGCTTTTATACGAACGCTGTTACAAAGACTAATTTACATAGTTTAACTTACAAAGCTAATTAGTAAGGGTAGAGATTTTTTGTTAAAGAGAACGCGCTGAGTCGAATCTCGATTGGAAGAAATCAAAGTGAATGTTCAAAGTTTAGTGTTGAAAGTCAAAGGATTTTGGGTGGTCGTTTGTAAACAAATCGATGTACCTGTTTATGATTGCGTTTGTCTAAACTAATATTACAAAGAGAAAGATTCGATTTTTCATGTATGTCTTGCGCAACACGGTTACATCATTGTAAATAAATGGCTTCAAAATAACTCACTAACCCTAAGACAAGTTACATTAAGTTTTTGATGCGCAAGCAAATATCGAAGATCCTCTCCTCATTGTTGCTCAGTCCCTGCAGATAGCCAGTGTAAGTGTCCTAATATTAAAAATACAGATAAAATAAAATACCTGGGCATTATAATAGATGAAACCCTTTCTTTCAAACCACATATGGAAGCTCAAAATAATTGCATTCGTAAGCTGATAAATGTATTCAAAAAGATACGATTTATTGGAGATTCAAAAATAATTAGGCAAGTAGGTATACTTTGCTCTTTGTTAGTCAATTATGACTTACTATATTACTTCATGGGGTGGGGCGAGTGAAACTTTGTTATTGCTCATTGAAAGAGCTCAAAGTGTTATTCCCAAGGTGGCTACTTGCCGCCCTTATCTTTTCCCCAACTAACATCCTGTATAAAGGCTCCTACAAACAGGCGCGACACGCGATATAATCGCGCGCGATACAAAGGCACCGCTCGTTGCGCAACTTGTGGTGCCTTTGTGTCGCGTGTCGTGTCGCGCCTGTTTGAAGGAGCCTTAAAGCTTGTAAAGTACTCACAGTTCGACAGTTATTTATAACGAGCACTGTACTAAAACTACACACGACGTTTCCATACAGCACTGAATTTACGAAAAAGACGGAAAGATAAAGTTTGCCCTCAAAAAAGTACAAAATATGCTTTCACAGACAAATTTTATATGTACCTTGGGCCGCTACTCTTTAATAGGCTAAATGATAAAGGAAACATCTACTCCTTAAATCATAGTAACTGTAAAAAAATCCTTATGAAGGCTCTTCAAACTATGTCATATGAAGATACAGAGAAGTTATTAGTTGTGCTAAAGTGAATATTGTACGTATTATATAATTTTATTCACCTTTTTACATAAAAATAAGATAAATATGATAAGTATGTGATTATTTAGTCAATTAATGTTACCTCCAATCGCCTGAAACACAGGATTACCTAATTCAGGTACAAATCATGGATGAACTTGACTTAGATTTAAGAAAAACTGTATATAACGTTAAGGCTCCTGCAAACAGGCGCGACGCGCGACGCGAATCGCGCGCGACACAAAGGCACCGCTCGTTGCGGTGCCTTTGTGTCGCGCCTGTTTGTAGGAGCCTTTAGTCATCATATTTTTTAATACATTTTATTATTAAAATAGTGAAAATAATGTAAAAAAAAATAAAGTAAAAATAATGTTTTTTGTTACTCTAAAACGGCTGAATGGATTTGGATGAAATTTGCCACAAGGGTAGACCATGAACTTTTTATCTCAAAATTCCCACTGTATCGAGACTTACGCGGATGTAACCATGGGGAGCAGCTAGTATGGAATAAACGCGTGGCCGCATTTTCTCTAGTCAACCTCGCCTTTTCCCAACTATGGTGGGGTCGGTTTTACCCAGTAACTGGGTAAAACGGTACCCCTCGGTAAGACTGGTTGTCACACTTCCGCGCTTCTGACAACCCGTAACGACTGTCGAAGATCCACGAATGACGGCTTGGACGAACGGCTTAATAACGTGCTTTCCGAGGCACGGAGGGGTCTTGGTATGTAAAGATGGTCACCCATCAACGGACCAAACTTGGCAAGCGAACTTTAACCTGATCAATCAAACCGTGCGGCTACTTACACAGCCACAAGCCCCTGATTTCAAAAAGCATAGTCAACTTAATTCCGGTATAAAATCTATGTCAACAAAATAATACTTCGTTCAATCAAATAAAAGAGCTAACATGAAATTTGACAAGAGATTTACAAATCAAAGGCTTACTCAAGCCTTCAGAAAGCGGGGGTTGAAGATTACTTCGTTTTTCACTACAGATGGGGAAGGGTTCAACTTTTTTTGATGGGAAAAAACCATTGAACTCGCACCACTGTTACCGTAAGCGACACCGCAATAAAAAAAAATACCCGCTTCAGATGTGTTCGGCTGTCCTCGGGATGTACTCGGTTTTAATATATATCCGATATGTCAGTGAGTGATGGCAAAGTATTCTGTTTGTGTTTTGTTGCCACTTCTGTCGGCACTCCCGGAGTGCCACTGTTTTTTCCACCACAATCTACTTCAAAAATGTTCAAGTTACTTTACCAGAAATCGCTCCATGCTACCTTTACATGGCATAGCAAACTAGCACAAGGCACTAGCACACTTCTCGCTGTGATATACGATTGTATGTTAATTTTTTATTCTATAATGTGTCACTCAGTATTTATAACCTACGCATGCATTGGCATTTCTTTTTGATTAATAGTTACATTCATAATAGACGTTTATGATTGCATTGTCAATTAATCACTGTGACTGCAGCGCAGTTTTCTTTTCATTAAAAAACTTTCCTTTTCTGATTTGCTTGTGGTTTCACTCTTTTTAAGCATTACTCCGTAATTGTATTAGAATAGGTATCTTAAATATAAGGGTCTGTTAACAGAGATATATTACCTATTTATTTATTTATTCTATTTGGTTTTATAGATTAAGTTCAATCAATCTTATAAACGCAACGATCATACACATATACCATAACAAAGAGCGTAGAGTCATCTCAACACTTTATTGTGTCGCGCGCGATTCGCGTCGCGTTTGTTTGCAGGAGCCTTAAGTTCTCACAGTGAGATTTTAACAGAATAGACCGGCAGGAATGACTGTAACAATATTATCACTTTTTTAAATAAAGAATTATTATAGTATTACGAATTTTGATATTAAGAATTAACCTAGTTAAAATAATAATTTATTAGTATCATTATTTTAACTAAATTGGCTATAAAAGACTGAAAAGAGAGATAAAAATTAGAGATATGACCAACTGTAGTCAGATTATCTCAGTGCAAATGTCATTGTGTTCTATAAACTACGTACAGAGTGTCTAATTGAATTCTATTTTACTTTAACACAACCAAAACAATAGCACAATCTTCCAACACAAACACTAATTTGATCCAAAAGATCTCCCAAATAATTCCCTCTATAAGTCTATACCAACAAACTCCAATTCCAATTAAAACTAAATTATTCCCAAACCAAAACACTCACGGCCGGCACATAAATATAAAAATACAGCAATGCTCTTAATTGTGCGCGTGGTCATAACATTTAAATCATAATGAAATGGTTCAAGAAAAAATATTAATGTTTGTATAACGAGCTTTCATTGGCGATTACATAACTATAATTACAAGTAATTTATAGTTAAACAAATATTTTGTTGGTTATATTTTAATTGGAAACATTGCTAGTTGCGTTTGTTTTTTTTTGTGTCAGATTTGTGCTGCGTTTAGATTTGGTAGTGGCAAGTAGTATAGGAGAGTAACTATTGGCAGTAGGCGAGTGTCAATCTGCGTAGCCTTTTTCCAACTATGTTGGGGTCGGCTTCCAGTCTAACCGGATGCAGTTGCATATCAGCAGTTTACATGGAGTGACAGCCTATTGACCTCCACAACCCAGTTGCTGGGTAAAACGATATATCCCTTATTAAGACTAGTTGTCAGACTTTCGGGCTTCTGACTACCCGTAATGACTGTTAAAGATCTTCGAATGACACCCGGGACCAAACGGTCACGATATAGTATAATTATGGATCCCCAGCTGCGCCTCGCGCTTTCACCAGCATTATTGTCGATCCGGTGGGAATATCAGGATAAAAAGCCTATATGTTAATCCAGGGTGTCAGCTGCCTCCATACAAAATTTTATCAAAATTGGTCTAGCTGTTTGAGCGTGAAGAAGTAACACACATATCAACACACACAAACACACACAAACACACACACACACACACACACACACACTCACACACACTCACACACACACACTCACAAACTTTCGTCTTTATAATATTAGTGTGATTTTAAACGGGCTATAAGTATCTTTTAATTAGGTATGCACCTGAGGGGCGATTCTCGTATTTTTTACAACGTTCGCATTCTTATGTCAGTCGTCTCACTCTCAACCTGTCAAAAATACAATCAATTCACATAAATTTTTGACAGGTTTTTGACATTGATTGTCACTGAGATGAGAATTCGACTTGAATTTGAGCGTTTTTTAAGTCCGAGAATTATCCTTCTGATCACAATAGTCCTTGTTAGACTTGTTCTGCCAGAGCTGTAATTCTGATTTCTGCATGCCCAGAATTGAATAAAAATGTTTTCGGAATCTGAAAAAGCCACAAATTGACCTAGTTATTTGACAAATAACTTTATACAAATTGCACAAAGAGTTCTTTACAACAAAGAGGGATAACGGAATAATAATTTCAAATATTCAGCTTTCAGCATGGCTTATTAGAGTTATTAGTCAATTCGCACGAATACACTTGCCCGAAACGGGCGAATCGTCACTTTAAAATAATATTATTTTTTATGTAGGCAACTCGCACGAATTGGCACATTTTGAATTTTATGCAATGAAGTTAAGAAAAAAGTACACGTTTATAATATTTAACTCTTATCACTTCTGTGCGCTAGTCTCCTTTTGTCTATACTTTATTGCTTGTAATTCAAAATGTGCCAATGTGTGTAATTAAATTAATGCGAGTCGCCTGTCGAAAAAATACTATTATTTTAATGTGACGATTCGCCCGATTCGGGCGAGTAAATTCGTGTAAATTCGGGCGAGTTAATGAACTGTAATAGTCTGCATACCTATTTTGCATAATACCTTCCCGCATCATTGACGAGATTCATTGGAAATACGTCATAGCTAATTGGATACCAATTATCAGTCACGGCTGAGGATTTGTATGGCATTGACAATTGATATTGATACCGATCCATTATGATTGATATTCCAGGAATTAACAGGAGGGAGATACGTAATTGTATTGTGTTACTACTTGATGTTCCTCCTCCTCCTCGAGTCGTACTCCTCATTACTGAGGGTCATGATCGTCCCTTGAAAACATCTTTTCCCTGACGATGTTTCGCCATCTCTGTCTATCCTTGGCCAGGTGAAGCGCATCATGAAATTTCGTTTCAAGAGATGAGCTTATCTGGTCGGACCATCGTAAAGGGCTGCGACTTCTTGGTCATTTACCATCCACCGTGCCGGTAACTATCAGCTGTTCAAGGTTGTTGCCATCTTTTTTCGCTATATGGCCGAAAAATTCCAAAACTCTGCGGAGACAGGTCGTAGAGAGTCTGGTCTTTATTCTGAGCTCGCGTAGGATAGACTCGTTGGTGCGGAATGCAGTCCATGGTATCTGAAGCAACTTCCTCTAACACCAGATCACTCTTCACACTTGATATCACATAATATTATTAAAAATAATCCTTTGACTTATTAAAGAGTACGTGAGACATTGTTACAGGCCAGCACGTAACTTGCTAGGTTTTGGTGTAGTGGGAGTTAGCGCAAGTACAGACGCCAGCACATCAAGCTACTACAATCTGTCAAATTTCTTTAATAGATTTTCAACTTTATCGCTAGAGCATAATAAGCTTCAAAGTAGATTGAGAAAATTTGACAGGTTCGGGTAGCTTGATGTGCTGGCGTCTGTACACTTTTTTTTTTTATTTTTTCACTGTTTTACTTCTGAGCAAAGGCCTCCACTAAACCCTTCCAGGCTTCCTTTTCTAGCGCCACCTCGATCCAACCCTTGCGGTACGCGTCTAGATCGACTTCCTGGGCCGGCCTCGGCGGCGCCGTCGATCCTCAGGCGCCCACCGTCTGGTGTGACCCATCCAAGGACCGACCGCGGCGTGCCTAGCTTAAAACCTTCTATTAACCCGTGCTGCTGTTATTATTTAGCCATGAGACCAAAAGGTTAAAATATTAGGTACTGTAAGGGCTTCTACGGGGGCGTCACGATATAATTGAAAGAACGCTTCGACTTGAATTAAATATATTCACGACTTTACATGGTCACGTTATTTCTAGCTCTGTACTAAAACAAGAAAACCATATTAAAAATATTGACAATTTCTTGAACGTTCGAATGGAACACACCGGCAATTATAACCAGCCTGTATTTACTGCTAAAGGTAGAGCTACACAGTCTCTACAGTACCTACCTAATTGTCGACTAAGTATAGTCAGTGTTGAAAAGCCTTCATAAACCTACCTGTAACATCACCGACAAGCCACGTTAAGTACCCTTCACATCAGAACTGAGTAATCGATCAATATGAGTACCTAGTCTCCCCGAAGAGATTAAAGCTGTAACTCCCTAACTATTAGCAAACTCAATAGTCAACAAAGGGACTACTTCCACTAAAAGCAGAGAATAATGTAGGTCCTACACAAGATTAATGGCTTCCCAAAATGGTTCCCACAATCGCTCCTAATAATCTCTGTCATACTATACTAGTTTTTAATTTAATTACGTTAATATTCTAATACATTAGATGAAAATGTTCCGTTTAGCTACCTCAAAACTGGACTGGCCGACCAATTTAATTAAATTAACTTACTTTAATACCATTAGTTGCTCGCGCTTCGTCGTTTCTTTAAATAGTTTGTCTAATTAAATGGAAGCGTCGAATGATGGAAAATTACTTGTTTTTCTCGTAAAGACTCAAGAGGCCTCTTACAAGAATGCGCGTAGATGCATGATTTCCTCGTTGAAATTGAATACTATTCGTTGGTTGGTATAAATAGCAAGTGAAGATAGTTCGTTTTTTCTTCTACAATATAATATAATAATATAAGTATGCTTGTATGTATAAAAAAATACTGGAGCTAATTCAATTTTCTACTGGAAACAAGTCTGAATATCTCCGAACATCATTATCACGTAGTATTTATACCAAAATGATCTTCAACAATTGCTTAAACGATATCAATAAAAAAAACAAATATTGATAGGTACTTTTATTTTTTAATAAATAAAAGACGACAACCTCATAGGTTGAACTGCAAGATGCCATTTATAAAAAAAATGCGTGCTCAGTACCTTCAGTAAACATTGGTTGCTTGAGCAGTTTCCTAAATGGTACTATGTAGGTTAGTAATCCCAAAAGGGTTAGGCAGAGGTCTACAGACGCCAGCACATAAAGCTACCCGAATCTGTCAAATTTTCCCAAGCAACTTTGAACCTTATGCTTTAGCGATAAAGTTGAAAATCTATTAAACAAATTTGTCAGATTGTAGTAGCTTGATGTGCTGGCGCCACACATGCGCCAACTCCCATTACACCAAAAACTGCGCGCGTGAATTTCATGTTCGTACGCAGCCCCTGCGCCGCCGCGCCGTCCGCACGTTGTTCGCGAGCAAACTACGCGCCGTACTCGAGCAGCGCAAGAAAATTCACAACTGAGGCTTGGTTCATACGCGAATGAAGCTGTGTGCGCACGAGCTGCGCGCGCGTTGCATGTGCGCCCCACTCGAGGATTGCCGGAGTTGCACTAGAGCGGCGCACCAAACGTAGGCTGTAACCGCACGCGAGCAACTAGCGCGCAGTTCGCAAGCGGCTCGCGAGCGGCACATTCGCCATGTCTGGACACACCTTAGAGGGTTGTATTGATGATTTTAATAATTGTAATTCTGTAAATACATACTTGTTGCGCTCGCGAATCATATTTTATTCAACATGACATTGACCTACAAATTGTTAAAAACCTAAGCAAAATTGAATTTTGAGGGCTACCGCGTGTTTCATATGTAATGCGATACAATAGAAAAAACTTTTTACAAAAAAAAAAAAATAAGTGACTTCCAAAAAAAAACACTACAAAATGAAAAATAACTTTAATTTCGGAAGTCGGTGTCGTTGGTTCTGTATTTTCGTTTTTTGACACCGACTTTCGAAATTAAAGTTATTTTTCACTTTGTAGTGTTTTTTTTTGGAAATCGGTTTTGTTTTTGTAAAAAAATTTTTACTTTTCACTTTTTAGTTGTACCTACCCCAAACAAATTCATATTATCACTACTTGCTATGTGAATATCAGGGACAAAAAGCTATTGAACACATCTGCCTAACCCTTTAAAGGGTATAAGCGTGATGTTATGTTGTGTGATTGCGTAAACAATGCATACATATACTATAGCAGCAATCGCGGTTGATTTGCTGGCATTTATTGAAAAATTCCGTCGTCTGTCTACAAAACTTATCAACAGATCTTTACGAAATTTAAATGGGACTATTTCGGAATAAAGCCCTTTCGAACAAAAAAAAAATTTTGCAAATCCGTCTATTTACGATGGAGTTATGCCCGAACATACATTAAAAAAAAAATAGAAACATTCGAATTGAGAACCTCCTCCTTTTTATAAGTCGGTTAAAAATCAATTGTCCTCATTAGCGGAGCTTGAGAGGTCTTACACTGTGTAAGTGTTTGTTTAGGCTGGCCTGGATGATATAATAGTCAAGGCAAAAACATGCAGGTTATTATTGGTCGACTCCATCGTTAACCCCTTTTGACAAATGAAAAGTTTTTACATTACGAAAGCAGAAGTGTCTTTTACCCGGGAGAGAGACAATTTGCTGTAGGTACCTTTGCGCTCAAATTGTGTAATTTTCTGCTATCAAACGTTTTGCTAATGACCTTGGTTTAATTTCTTGTTTCTACTTTACTTTTCATTTTAAACAAAGTGAAATCTGCCTAGCCTTTTAACCGACTTCAAAAAGGAGGAGGTTCTCAATTCGACTGTATGTTTTTTTTTGTATATTTGTTACGTAATACCTCCGGCAATTGTGAATCGATTCCAAAAATTATTTTTTTGTGAATAGGGTATGCCTCTGGGGTGGTCCCATATAAATTTTATTAACTTTGCTTGAGTAGTTTTTGAGTTAACTTCAATTATAAGTATTTTTGCCACTTAGTTTATATTGATGATGTTATAATGACTTCCTGTCACTGATATTTACATAGCAAGTAGTGTTATACGAATTTTTGTGGGGTAAGTACAACATAAAAGTGAAATATTAAAACATTTTAAAAAAAAAACAAAGTGAAAAATAACTTTAATTTCGGGAGTCGGTGGCAATCAAAGAAAATGCGAACCCAACGACACCGACTTCCGAAATTAAATTTATTTTTCACTTTGTAGTGTCTTTTTTGGAAGTCGGTTGTCTTTCCAACTATATTGGGATCGGCTTCCAGTCTAACTGGAAGCTGCTGAATACCAGTATTAAAATGGAGCGACTGCCTATCTGACCTTCAGAACTCAGTAACTGGGTAACGTGATATCATTTGGTAAGACTGGTTGTCAGAGTACCTTTGCGTTCAAATTGTGTTTTCTGCTTATCAAACGTTTTGCCAATGACATGGGTTTAATTTCTTGTTGGTTTACTTCATTATAAAGTTTCTACTCATAATAATGACTAAAGAAAACGCAGCTAGTTTTAATGATCGATCAAGTACCTCAGTGAAAAGTTTCATAATTACTCGCAAACTAGTAGGCGCAGAGAAATTCATTGTTAAGTAAATTGCCTACCAATTTTAACGGTGCGCATATCACACTAATATTATAAAGGCGAAAGTTTGTGAGTGTGTTTGTAATGTTTGTTACTTCTTCACGCAAAAACTACTGAACGGATTTGAAGGCACACAGATAGTTTATAACCAGGATTAACACATATAAACACACTATGCCGAAGGTACGCGACCGAAGTTCGGCATGATTACGCCTGCAATGCTATTTAACGCAACGTAATTTCGGCATAATGTGCCGTCAGTAATTCAAATAGCGGCATAGTGTGTTTAGATAAATAGGATACTTTTTATCTCGATATTCCTACGGGATCCAAACTTATGCGGGTGAACCCGCGAGGCGCATCTAGTTCAAATCATAACTGTAATTCTTTGACAGTTGTATGAAATGGGTATAAGACGGCAAATTGATGTAGTGTGTCAATTTGTGTAATAAATTAAATATATCCTATTATTATTATAAATGTGAAAGTTTGCGATGATGTTTGGATGTTTGTTACTCAATCACGCGTAAACCGTTGAACAGATTTGGATGAAAATTGGCACGTAGATAGACCATTTCCTGGATTAACACATAGGGTACTTTTTATTCCGATATTACCACGGACTCGAAACTTACGCGGGTGAAACCACGGGGCGCTGCTAGTTGGTTCATAAACCAGGAACAATTGCCTTCAATTAAGATATCCAGATGCCCTGAATCTCTCATTTCTTGGGATGATCCGATAACATCATTCTCTATTAGTGCTAATTGACTGATGGGATAGTGACTTGAGAATAAAAAAGCAAGACCATTAGGTAGATCCTAATGGTCTTGCTTTTTTATTCTCAAGTATACAACTAGTCGATATGTTATCTATACTTATCTATAAGTACCTATAAATAAACTGAAGTTCCTGTTTATAAAGGCAAAATAACGGCTTTTAACTGCAATAAATGCATATGAAAATAAATACGGTATTTATGACAAAAAAATCATTTTTTTTTTGTCTGTTTGGCTGTTTGTGTGTCTGTCTGTTTGTTCCGGCTAATCTTCGACAGGGCTGGACCGATTTTTTATGAAATTTGCTATGGGGATACTTTAAGCCCTGGGGAAGGACAAGGTTTTTTGTCGACATACCACGCGGGTGATGCTAGTTTTAAACTAGGGATGCATCCGATACCGATACCGATACCGATATATCGGCGATACTTCAGGTTTGCCGATATATCGGTATCGGCGATATTTTTATGGCCGATTCAACGATACTTTTCAAATTTCGTGCTTTAAAAATGTAATGTAAGCGCACGTGTTGTCCCGTCTATTTCGTTGCAAACGAGACACGAACTAACTATGCTCGGGGAAACCCCGCGCTTTATTCAGTGTTTTGCTTCGCCCGCCCGCTTTGGGCTCGCACTCGCACATCTATCCCATTTCGTTAGGTTGAATGTTGTTGCGCGTAGTATTTTTCCATGCAAATAAGATTAAGAATTACATATCGTAATTGTTTGTGTATTGTATGTCATTTATAACTAGTCGTTTGAGTCAAATAAAATAAATAGTAGTAATATCATCAACTTCAAAACACAAAAGTGCTACCTATATGGAATCACTTTGAAATTTCGACAATTGATAATTCCATAAAAATCTTATAAATGTTAATTTCTATTACTAAAACTATTAATTAATTGTGTTTTATTTAATCTACCTTCCTTTTTGAATTCAGTAAGCGTATCGGTATCGGTATCGGTATCGGTATCGCCGATATTTTCATAAGAGTATCGGTATCGGTATCGTATCGGCAAAAAGGCGTATCGAGGCATCCCTATTTTAAACTAAAAAGATGTGTGGTGTAACTAAAAAAAACTATGAATGATAGGCTGAGTGAATGATGCGATAAGGCGACGGTGCAGTTTACAAGAAGGTGTAGTGACAACTATTGAAAATAGTATGAGTAGATGGTTTGGTCATATTGAGAGGTCACTTGACGACATACTTAGGTAGTGGTTAAGGAGCAATGTATTTGCTGCAAAAATAGTACAGCCGCTGCGACATTTGAAAACAAAAATAACGTAGTAAAAGCAAGAAATATTTTACGATTTGTTGTTTTTCATGATTTTATAGACAAAACAATAGTGATTCTATGACGAAGTTTTTTATTTTGTCTTCGGTTTTACAGGAAACCACTGAATACTCGGCATTGTTATATTTTATCACGGTCGGACTAGTTCGCGGAGACGGCCATTTGTCTAGTACAGGCCCATGTTGCTCATGACGCGTGGACACAGACACGCCCCCTTGCCACTTCTCCTGTCTAACTTTCCACCAAATCTACTGAATTTATCACAATAGATTAGTAAAGAAATGATGTCATAAATATTTTAGTAAAGGTTATTGTTTTAACATTTTTCTTTTGTGAAAATTGAAAAAAAAATGACAGATAATATTATTATGTCTCTACCTTTTTTATTATAAGACATTATTTGGTTAAATAACTTTTATTTATAACAATATCTACATTACTTTGTAAAATAACAAAATGTTATTTAGACAAGACATGGATTCGTTTCTAACTTATTAGACGGAGAAGCAAAGGTGGAAGAATATGGGTATTTTCCCAGCAGTGGGACTATATAGACTAAAGAATATAGACTAACGAATAAAAATATACTAGGTACTACTTTTATACCTAGAATATTCAGTTTTTCCATACTAGAACTGTCAGTTTACCGTCAATTTAACTCGACGGATAAAAGATCGTAAGTGTCTAAACACACTATGCCGAAGGTACACGACCGAAGTTCGGCATAAAGGCTCCTATAAACAGGCGCGACACGCGATATAATCGCGCGCGATACAAAGGCTCGTTGCGCGACTTGCGGCGACTTTGTGTCGCGTGTCGTGTCGCGCCTGTTTTAAGGAGTCTTAATTACACCTGCAATGCTATTTGAATTACTGATGACATATTATGCCGAAATTACGTTGTGTTATAGCGTACAGCCGAACTTCAGCCGGGCGTTAGTTCAGCGGCAATTCGGCGGCAACCTATTCTGTAGAGCACACATTATACGCGACCGAAGTTCGGTTCGATTGTCGAAGAAGATCCGGGGCAGGAATGCCCCCGCCCCGCGTGTGCACAACTGAATTTCTGCCGCGTAGGTTCGGCACGTAAGGCGTGTCATATCAGCCGAATACGTCGGAACGTAAAATCAGCCGCGGAACTTCGGTCGCGTAAATTCGGCATAGTGTATTTAGACACTAAATCTACAAGTACAGCTGAATTTCAATATTAATCTACCTACTGTAAGTATACAAAGAAATTATTAACGTAAAGCCGTTTTTCCCTTGATAGGTATTATTTTAGACTAAAACTTATATCTATCTACGATTTTACCATTTACCAATTTCAGTATGATAAAACTCAAGTAATTGGGTGGAAAGACTATTTCCAATAAAATTAATTTCAAGCGACAATTCAATTACCTTTTTGCGTCTTGAAAATCAAATCATGGAATCTTATGAACCGCACCAATTATTTACCATGCTACGTTATTATTAATAGGATATTTTCATAACGGAAATATCTTAATATTATATTGGTTTTTTCTGTAAAGTAATTTAAATATTTTCAAATCAATCCGACACGCCTTTTCTCAACTATGTTCAGCTTCCAGGCTAACCGGGGGCAACTGAATATCAGTATTTCAAATAAACTACAGTCAGTCTATAGTTCGTACTGGGTAACACAATACCCATTGGTAAGACTGGTTGTCAGATTTTTGGGCTAACGACTATCAAAGATACAAATGACAGCTGGGACCAACGGCTTAAAACGTGCTTTCCGAGGCACGAAATTTAAATAATTTAAATTATTACCAAACGTTGGAAATTGTAAAGCAAGGCTGTGAAACAAGCCCTGAAGCTCTTTAAGTTATTAAATTAATTCAGCGAAACTCAATTTTAAATATTAATTTATTATGAAAACGATGTCAAGAGCTCTATTGTTTCATTCCAAAATATCAAAATACTTACCTACCAGCAGCTTTAAATCTTCACCTCATTTTATATCTAGGTCGTCTATAAGCTGTGCTATTTAGGTTAAGAATCTCTTAATAATAAACTAGACAGATACTGTAACAGGGTTGTTCAATGAATGGCTTGTAGAATATTTATTTTAATAGTGAGGATCTCCAACAAAGGATACACAATGATCAATATAAATCTACAATAATAAAAAGAGGTTCTTTTACGTGTGCTCCTTCAATTACAGGAGACCACATGTATCTATTATTATAGAAAAATTATTTCAATCAAATTAATCTACTAATATTTTTCATGATGACGCGCTCTGATAGCACTCTAAACTGACCCTCAATTCATTTTCTATCTTCTAAATATGGAAATAGTGTTTGTCTCCTTTTATTATGCCATCAACCTATGTATACAGTATGAAATTGAATAGATGCGACAAATTAAAATATCTAATTCAACATTTTACAAAGTAAATTTAGAGCATAGCAGTATGTCATCAGTACCTACCTAATTCAAATAGCATTGCAGGCATAATTATGCCGAACTTCGGTCGCATACCTTCGGCATAGTGTGTTTAGACACTTAAGATCTTTTATCCGTCGAGTTAAATTTACGGTAAACTGACAGTTCTTGTATGGAAAAACTGAATATTCTAGGTATAAAAGTAGTAGTATATTTTTATTCGTTAGTCTATATAGTCCCACTGCTGGGCATATACCCATATTCTTAGACCTTTCCTTCTCCGTCCAATCGGTTACAGACGAATCCATGTCTTGTCTAAATAACATTTTGTTATTTAGCAAAGTAATGTAGGTATTGTTATAAATAAATGTTATTTAACCAAATAATGTCTTCTAATAAAAAAGGTAGAGACAATAATATTCCGTCATTTTTTTTCAATTTTCACATTAGAAAAAATTCATAAACCAATTAACTTTACTAAATGATTTATGACATCATTTCTTTACTAATGTATTGTAATAAATTCCGTAGATTTAGTGGAAAGTTAATGTAGATGTTCAAGGCAATTAATAAATAAACGATTTAATAAATTGAGTCGATAACTGTCTCGGCGTTGTCACTAATAGTTAACCTGTAGAAGGCGTGACCTGCCGTCAAATTTTCACATAACAAGTTTATGTGAATAGTTTAATACAGACTCCGCTACAAAGGCTTTATTAGGAATTTCAATGCGATCGCTATACGGTTTATTAGTCGAGTCGCACGAATTTATACACCCGAAATGGGCGAATCATCACTTTTAAATTATATTATTTTTTATATAGTAGATAACTCTTGAAATAAGTGTTAGGCAATTGGTACATTTTGAATAGTATGCAAGGAAGTTAATATTTAACTCTTGTCACTTCTGTGCGTTACTATACTTTATTGCATACAATTCTAAACGTGCCAATTGCCTATTACATATTTCTGGAGTCGTCGACTCGCTCACAAATAAATTAGCTTTGTGTGAGTCGCCTATAGAGAATATAATATTATGTAAAAGACGATTCGCCCGTTTCGGGCGAGTAAATTTGTGCGAATCGACTAATAAGCCAGCTACACAATGTGGAGACGACAATACGACAATAAATGAAATTGCGTTTATCTTCCCAGTTCCCAGTCTGCATACGAAAATTCAATCAAATACCTATATCCAATAGTTTAGACAATAACTAGTCAAAGATTGGCTAACCCCATAATCTGCGCATCACTATTATTTAATTAGCTTGGAAAAAAGAACACGTTTTTTTATTTTCGATGCAAGAATTCACTTGATAGTTCCAAAGACAAGTGGCGCCATCTATTATCATAATGTCATTATTGTTATTTTCCTCGGGAACAGCACTTTTTTTCGGGATGAGGGGTACCCTATGTCCGTTTCTGTGCGCCTGACAACGTATATGCGAAATTTCAGTATGATCGGTTCAGTGGTTTAGGCGTGAAAAGGTAACAAATAAACAAACAATCTTACTTTTGCATTTATAATACTAGCAGCGCCCTGCGGTTTTACCTGCGTAAATTTCGATCCCGTGGGAGTATCGGGATAAAAACTATTCTATGTATGTACTTTCCCGGGACTCAAACTAACTCCATATCAAATTTCATCTAAATCTGTTCAGCGGTTTAAGCGTGAAGAGGTAGCATACAGACAGACAGACACAGACACTCTTTCGTATTTATAATATTAGTATGGATTAGTTAGGATTGTTGTCTCCGAATTATATGCAGCATGTTGTATCAGAAAGGTGTGGTCATATTTAAGGAACAGACCATCAAGCTGAGAAAATTTCTCCATGGGACCAACATCGTAATTGCGAAAAAATATCAACTTTCTCATATAAAACTAGAAAAACAAGACGACGCGCGACACAAAGGCACCGCATGTTGTGCAATGAGCGGTGCCTTTGTGTCGCGCGCGATTATATCGCGTGTCGCGCCTGTTTGTAGGAGCCTTTATTCTCAGGGTGGTTTATTTCGTGCCAATCTTGAAGGCTCGTACACACAGGCGCGACGCGACACGCGACACAAAGGCACCGCAAGTCGCGCAACGAGCGGTGCCTTTGTGTCGCGCGAGATTCGCGTCGCGCGTCGCGCCTTTTTGCAGGAGCCTTTAAGCTAGGTATTTATTTTGTTTGAAACATTCAGTGTTCTATTTTTAGTCAAAATTGTTTATTTATTATTTTAAGAGACTGATAACTTGTACTAACCGCTGCCGCTGTACTATTTAATGTGATAACCTGATCGCCACTGTATATGGGACGGTTGATTATTTTTTCGCAGTTACGATGTTGGTCCCGCGAATAAAGTTACCACACCATAAATATGACTACACCTTTCTGATACATGCTGTATACAAGGTGTTAAAAAATTAACCCTACAAACGTTAAGAGGTGCTTTAGGCCATCGAACTGAACAACTTTAACGGACTAACACAGGAAATCACGAAAAAAAAAATCTGCTGTTTAATACAAAAGTTCAATACCTACTTGACCAAAATGTATGAAACAGCAGATTTTTTTTCGCAATTACGATGTTGGTCTCATATAGTGAAAGATGTTCAGTTCGATGGTTTAATGCACCCCTTAAAGTTTGTCGGGTTAATTTTTTAACACTTTGTAGGTATTTTAACACTAGCGACCTGCTACTGCTTCACACGGATTTTACTGACAAAACAACGACATTATTATACTTACAAGTCGCGTGCCCGATGACATTTCCCATTCGCAAAAACGAGGAACTTCCAGTGGCATATAACTCGATTCCTACTGGTTTCCCTTGGAAAAATGATTCTATAGACAAATAATATGATAATTTTAAAGATATCTTTTCCGGCTTACCTCTTACAAAAATTGACCCTTCGCTACTGGGAACTTCCATACAAACTTTCATCTCCTATTTAAACCCATCAGGGGTTCTATTATGATGTAGTAATGCCATCATTTTTCCAGTGCGAGAGAGAGACGGAGCTATAAAAGGCCGATAGCACCATTTCGTTTTTGCAATGGAATGATTATGGCCGTAATACTCCATAATACGGCCCCTGGGGATGAACAAAAAAAAAATGCTTCCTTAATGCTTACTTTCGTTATGAAATGAACTGTCGAGCAATCTCAGGAGGTTTGTAGACTACAAACCTCCTGAGATTGCGCTCTGGAAACGCCTTCGAAGTACAGGTCACATTACTTGGAGACTCACATTGAGTCTTTGGTTTTGGTTGGTCTCATGCTTGTAAACCCAGTGGTTTACGCTGTGCGTTGTCTCATCTTCTACCTAGCCTTTTCCCAACTATGTTGGATGCAGCTGAATACCAGTATTTTACATGGAGCGACTACCTGTCTGACCTCCACAACCCAATAATTGTGTAATACGATACCCCTTGATAAGACTGGTTGTCAGACTTTCGGGCTTCTGACGACCTGTAACGACTGTCAATGATCCAAGAATAACAGCCGAGACCAACAGCTCAACGTACTTTCTGAGGCACGGGGGAGTATCGGTATGAAAAAAGGTCACCCATCCACCATCGTAGCTTAACCTGATCGATCATCATACCACGAGCTGTGCGTTGTCTGTCAGTGAATTTAAGAATTTATTCGGTTGACGGACACTGAACGACACACAATAGAAGTTTTATTCTTATTACGTCTGGGGGCGTTTAGTGTCTCGCAACGTGTTTATTATGTAAGTAGATTTATGATATTTAGAATGTATTATACAATACAAATGAACCTTCCCTACATGTTTAAATGATGATGAAAACCGCATCAAAATCCGTTGCGCAGTTTAGTGGAAAAATGACGCGAGACACACAGACAGACACGAGAAGCGACTTCAATTTTTAATATGTATAGATGCTTATGGAATATATAAAGATGATCAAAAGGGGATAGGGATATCTCCTGCTGCCCCTTCCACGAGATCCTTTCATACGAGTATTCATTCGTCGCTTTTATAACACGCATACAAAAGCGGTACGTTCATTTATACTAGGATACAATTTTAGTGTGATTTAGAGGTTTACGCCGTACGGCATTTCATACAAATTTTCAAGCCCTGATTTTTCAAAATTAATGAACCGATTTTAATAAAACTTCATACGCATACCTAAGCAGGATACAAAGGTCTAAAAAGTTAGTAGAGAACATTTTCGAAATGTCATAATTAAAAAAAGATAACTGGAAATCTCTGTTTCTATGGAAAATTTCAAATCGGTCTAATTTGACTGTAACACTATTTTTCGAAAATGTTCTCTACTAACATTTTAGACCTTTGTATCCTCCTGCTTATGCGTATGAAGTTACATTAAAATCATCGGTTCATTAATTTCGAAAAATAAGGGCTTGAAAGTTTGTATGAAATGCCGTACGGCGTAAACGCTCTTAAGAAGCAACACAGCCACTGAGATCAGGGCTCCACGCATCGGAAGACTTAGGACCCATGTCAGGAAATATTGGAAACCCTTTGGAAATCCTGGTGGATGTCCTCCACCCTCGAGCGGACGCTTGTTTGCCTTTTAAGTTCGGATGATTTTGATCTTGCTATCTCTAACTTATCAGCACACCTCCTGGTTTCTAAAAGCAGAATCTATTATCAAATTACATATTATACAGACGCTACCCAAAACTGTCAAATTTTCCCAATCAACTTTGAATCTAATGCTTTAGCGATAAAGTTGAAAATCTATTAAAGAAATTTGACTGATTGTTGTAGCTTGATGTGCTGGCGTCTGCACATCCCAACACTTGTAAGGGGTTGTGCTTAAGAAGCAAGAAATCGATTGAACACATCCCTCATCTTCTTCGCCTCAACACTGCTTATGAATTGGGTTGGAGAAACAAGGCTCCTACAAACAGGCGCGACACGCGATATAATCGCGCGCTACACAAAGGCACCGCTCGTTGCGCGACTTGCGGCGCCTTTGTGTAGCGCGACATTACATATATCGCGTGTCGCGTCTGTTTGTAGGAGCCTACATACGTAGGTCTAATTAACAATTCGTTTACCCAAAAGCTCCTTTAGCACAACACCCGTGCAATTGGTGGCTTATAGAAAGCATTTGTAAACACGTTCACGAACAAACTCAACCAATTTCCTTCTTCGACTCAACACAGCTCAAGTGTTGTGTTAAAGAAGCAATACCCAGCTCATATTGGAAAGTCTGTACGAAAGCTTCTTTAACACAACACCCGTGCAAGCGTTGGCTTGGCGTGAAGAAGCTTTTATTAACACGTTACGTACAATCACTATGCATTTCCTTATTCGCCTCAACTAAGCTCATGTGTTGAATTTAAAATCACAATCAAAATATTTTCTTTCACATAAACGTGCATGGACAATTGTGAAACGTCGGAAGCTAGGTGCACGGCTCCAATTGGTCGTTTCCTATGGAGAAGAGCCGGCAAAAAGCTGCACAGTTACTCTTTTAAAAATAATATTGTGTTTTACAATGTGCTTAAATTACAGTGTTAATAGGTAGTTATGGGAGGACAGTGTAAAGGCTCCTGCAAACAGGCGCGACGTGCGACGCGAATCGCGCGCGACATAAAGGCACCGCTCGTTGCGCGACTTGCGGTGCCTTTGTGGAGCGCGCGATTTTATCGCATGTCGCGCCTGTTTGAAGGAGCCTTAAGCCTGTCAACAAGTCCCAGGTACTTAATAAAATAGAAAATGGTCTAGAAATCCTACAAAGCCTACATCGGTTTAATAAGTATCATCATCTGCCTAGCCTTTTCCCAACTATGTTGGGGTCGGCTTCCAGTCTAACCAAATGCAGCTGAACACCAGTATTTTACATGGAGCGACTACCTATCTGACCTCCAAATCGAGTTACTGGGTAATACGATACCTCTTAGACTGTTTTTCAGACTTTCGGGCTTCTGACTACCCGTAACGACTGTCAAAGATCCACGAATGACAGCCGGGACCAACGGTTTAACGTGCTTTCCGAGGCACGGAGGGGTCACGGTATGTAAAGATGGTCACCCATCCGCAGACCAACCGCGGCAAGCGTAGCTTAACCTGATCGATCGACCTGTGCGGATGTTATTATTTAGCCACGGGATCCTCGACCGGTTAAATAAGTACACGTAGCTCATATAAATCTACTTTTGCAACACGCTGTACAAGTATTGGAATGAAAAAGTATTTGTTAAGGGGCTTACAAGACCTAAAGCGCGGTCACTCTCGGACTGCATAGAAAAGAAAGAGAAGAGCGATGACACAACGCTGGAAATTTATTGCAAAATATGAAGCAATTATTTAATTACAAAAAATCTATTGTTTGGACGAAAAAATTAAAACACTAGTATTTTGGTACCTATGTTGCTTGTAGAATAATCTGACAAAAAATCAGCATGATGATGATTGTATGTATATTAGTATGGTTTTTATTGTAAAAAGAAAGTTTTTAGAGGTATCTTCATGATTTTTTTCTATCATATCAAATTAGTTGTATTATGTTTTCAACACACTATCTACCTAGCATATATCCTGAAGAGTATCATATATTTTTCTGATTTTTTTTTACTGTAGTCGATCATATACTTTTATTGTTTCTAAAACTTGCGTTTTTTGTGTTTAGGTCATGTAAGCCCCTTAAAATGGAGCGGACGAAGGGGTCTGTCTGATTAAACCCACATGATAGTACAGACGCTAGCACACAAGCTACCCGAAACTGTCAAATTTATCCAATCAACTTTGAACCTTATGCTTTAGCAATAAAGTTGAAAATCTATAAAAGAAATTTGACAGATTGTAGTAGCTTGATGTGCTGGCGTCTGTACCTACCTATTTTTACTACTGATTGTTAAGATTCGATCATGCGTTATTCTAAATCTGTCCTCTAATGGAAAACTTATTTCCAGCCCGTTTCCGTTTGCTGATTACATCTGGTTTTCATAGAAACACAAACCCATTATTCTTGACTTCCATAATTAATATGTAACTTGGCGGTTGACAGTTCGTTATTACTCACGAATTGCCGTGAAAGGGCGTGACCATAACTAAATGTAAGGTGTGGACAAACCGACAGTTCTATACAGCAGATAGTGGGTGTGATTACCAAAATAATTCACATTGAAAATAAAATAAATGTTCTACGATTAATAATTTTTGTAGTCAACAATGTCGGCTTATCTAGTTAAAAGTGACTTTGTGGCTAACGACAAAATTAATAGTGGCACATATTTAAAAATAAATTCCATTTTGCGCTCCTAAAAATATTACTGAATAAACACTCTAATATAATGGTTGCGCCTCTTTTTGTGAACCTCTAATCATTCCTATTTTGGGGACCTAAAAATACTAAAAAGCCAAGTAATTGCGACAAACTCGGATGTAGCGCTTGCTCTGCGGTTGTTCACAGGTTTGCTACTGCGACCAATTGTGAGCAAAAGGCCAGAAATTAAAAAAGGCTTTTTATGGAAAAAGGTTTGCATCATTAGAAGCCCAAAAAGTTTTTAAGGCTCATTAATTTCAAAAGTGTTCATCGTTAGAAGATCAATAAGTGTTAAGAGGCTGATCCTCTCTCCTCTCTCTCATCCTCTTAAACATAAATGATAGGCGATGCGATGCGTTTAGTTAAGAGCGTTTACGACGTACGGCATTTCATACAAACTTTCAAGCCCTTGTTTTTCGAAATGAATGAACCGATTTTAATAAAACTTCATACGCATAAGCAGGATACAAAGGTCTAAAAAGTTAGATATGAACATTTTTGAAATACCTTATTTAAAAAAAAAAAACTGGAAATCTCTGTTTCTATGGAAAATTTAAAATCGGTTTAATTTGGCTGTAACACTATTTTTCGAAAATTTTCTTAAGTAACTTTTTAGACCTTTGTATCCTGCATATACGTATGAAGTTTCATTAAAATTGGTTCATTCATTTATAAAAGAAGGGCTTGAAAGTTTGTATGAAATACCGTACGTCGTAAACACTCTTATGACTTTGAATAAAATGGTCAGAGGGATAATAGTTAATTCAACCCATAGTAATCAAACTCTTCAGTCTAAACATCTGTGTTCACTGGAGTTGATAAGCTCTTAAGTGTTAATGCTAATCAATTAACAGAATCGATCCTCTTTACTACTTAATTGACTTTAAATTAAGCTTATGTTACATACAGGTTAGTTTAAAATAATACAAGTTACGCTTATCAGTTTATATTTTTAGTATATTGTAACACAACACAAGTTTACGTGTTGATCTGAAAGGATAGATGTTAAAAAGAAGCCCATTTATTAAAAAAAAAACGATCATGTCTAGAAACCCAAAAGTTTGTAGAGGTTCATCAATTTAAAAAAAGTGTTCATCATTAGAAGATCAGGATCAGTAAAATATTTCCCCGTAATAAATGATAGGCAAGAATAGGTTGCGGTTAGTTAAGACTTTGAACAAAATAGTCGAAAGGATAATACTTAATTAAACCCATAGTAATCAAAGATACTTTACAAAATCTACCTATGAACATCTGTGTTCACAGGAGTTGATAAGCTCTTAAGTGTTAGTCCCAATCAATTAACAGAACCGATCTTCTTTAATACTCAATTGACTTGAAACTATGCTCATGCTACATACAGGATGGTTTCAATTGCTAAATACGCTTATCAGTTTATCAATTAAGTTAGTCTGCCTAGTTTTTTCCCAACTTTGTTGGGGTCGACTTAGATGCAGCTGAATACCAGTATTTTACTGCTTATCTGACCTCTACAACTCAGTTATTGGGTAACATGATAAAACTGGTTATCAGACTTTCGGGATTCTGACTGCCTACTCATAACGAGTGCCAAAGATCTACGAATGACAGCCAGGACCAACGGGGTCTCTATATGTAGGTGATGGATGGTCACCCATGAACAAAGCTACCGCGCCAAACCTGTGCGAGTGTTATTATGTTATTATTTAGCCACTATGTTTGAAGTTTATTGTAACACAAGTTTACGCTATGATCTAAAAGGCCAGATGTCAAAAAGAGGCCCGTTTATTAAAAAAGGCGATCATGTTCAGAAGGCCAATAAGTTTTTTAAGGATAAATTAAAGGCGATCACCATAAGATCATTCAGTTTTATGAGAATCAAATAAATATTTCCCTTTTGTAAATAACAAATCGTTACCTAACATTGACGAACACGAAAAAAAAAGACTTTATTTGATAAAACCAGAAGCTAATATATACATTCCACGTATCTATTCTGATATCAAAGCGATCAATCCAACATAAAAAACCGAAAGTAGATATTACAAAAGCATTCTCGAAAAAATACTGTCACGCGCTACACAATTACTTAAAAGCGCGCAGTAGCAACATACTCATGCAACAATAACTTGGAGATTTATCATCCACTCTAAGTGAAAGTAACTTAAACTCGCATGCTTAGTCCCAAGACGCTTGACACTGGCTTTTATGTTACGATCATAACTGTATCTTTATTAATGTGTACCTATAGATACGGCGGCATATCACTCTGTCTGTTACGTTTTTAAGGGCAAACAGCTGAACAGATTTTGACGCCATTCATACCCCAGTTAAATTACTTACTCGTATTACGTGATAGCGTATCTATCTGTTTCATATTTACGGTTACATCGCTGAACAGATTTTGATAAAATTTTGTATGGAGGTAGCTGACACCCTTTTTTTTTTTTGTTCACGGGGTGTAAAATCCTCATGGTTGTCCGCCGCCCTAAGGCGGGCGGCGGGGTCTGTCAGACTCTTACTGACTAAAAACCACCCCAGTGTTCCATCTCACACCTACGCCGGGGGTCGCGGGAACGTACGATCCTTCCGCAACCTCCGACTGGTGCCGTCTGGTCCCGTCCTGGCCCCGTCTGGTCAGCGGGGGGGGAGTGAGGTGTTTGACTCCCCCCGCGACGTCTAAGAGGGGCGCGCGTGGACCACTACGCGCCGCCACCTCGGGGTAGCTGACACCCTGGATTAACTTATAGGCTACTTTTTATCCCGATTTTCCCACGTGATCGACACCTATGCGGGTAAATCCGCGGGGCGTAGCTAGTTGATAATAAAACTATGATAAAGGTCCACGATGAAAGTAGCAATCGTTAATGTAGTAATAAAATATGTCGTTACATTGTAAGTAGGTAATTACATGGCAATTAATTTCCTGTTAGGTACCTCATTAGATATTGTTAGAAAACTTGTGGGGCCCACCTAGGAGTGTGATCTTTTCTTGTTTATAACTTTATTGTATTACCTCGTAAGTCACGACTATGTAGGAAATGATCTTTTATTAACGTGTGGAAAGCTTTATAGATACACTTCGCCTTAGAAAAGTAGAGGGTCATGTCGGAATTTTACCGAATAAACGTGCCCATTGGCACAGAATAACTATTAATACTGCAATTGGGACAAAGTAATCTAGTGAACTTGAAATAGACAAATGTTGTTTCAGTTGCGATCTTGATGTTTTCGTTGGTAAATTGTGTATATTTAAGAAAATTATTTTTAATAATATGTAACGTCAATCGTTAAGAAGTTAAAAAAAAAAACAGAATTTTTAAGCTATAACGTAGTATTCAAATTCTTTTTTAATTGTTTTGTTTTAGTGTCTAATTTTATATTTATTGTATGATATACTAGTACAGCGCGTGCCACGTAAGAAGAGACTTGACCCCGCCTCCCCTGCCTCTTTCCGCCGCCCCTATGACGTCCGGTCCCGTCCCGCACTCAGACCTCATACCGCTAAAGATACCTAAAATCGTGTTCTGCGTATGTCAGACCACGTGGTGTGTCAAGTCTCTTCTTACGTGGCACGCACTGTACGCTAATAATTGATAGTGCCGTGCTTTCCAATAATTTAAATACATGCGAGATCAATATTATGTCAACGACTCTGCGTTAAAGCTAGGTGTGTGTGTTTAGTTGGTAAGCCTTATTAAATAAATAAATAAATTGATTCGAAAAGAAGAATAAGTCCGACTAAAATCACACTGTGGGTTCATCTATCGCTCATGGAGGGTTGCTTCGGTATGTCCGCGATGTCTCAAGAAAAAAAATTCTCCAATTACAACAAATACAACAAACAAAAAAACGAAAAAAAACCGGGCAAGAGAGAGTCATACTCGCGCACCGAGGGTTCCGTACCATCATATATGTTTTTAAATTTTTATCGGCGAGGCCTCCGGAACAGATGTCAGCTCCCACAGCATGTTGAGGGCATTGAGTGACCGGTGGGACTGCCCGATGGATGAGACTGCACACACAGGTCGACTCAAAGTAGCTACTAGGTATACGTCAAAGGTATACGTCATTTATGTGCTTTTATGTTCTGTTCTGTTGTTGTATATTATTGTCTGTTGTTATTTGAATTGTACTTGTTGATTGTGTGTGTTACTAATATTAGTTAAGTAAGTCTGTTTCATGTATTACTAACATTATGGACCGAGGTCTGCAATAAAGTTTTTATTATTATTATTCATTTATTTATTTAGTTTTCTTATTTTATAACATTTTTAAATATTTCTTAAAATATAAAAATAAGTAAAAAAAATTATTATTATTATTATTATATTCGTCAGAGAATTTTAACACTGTAAACTGCGGTGTAGAATATTGCAGTTTTATGTCAGCGCCATCTCTTGACCGATAGTGGAACTAATGTAAATTTTGTTGATGTATTCTGAAAAAGTATGCTATTTAGACTACGTTTTATTTTTCCTGTAAACTTTGCATAAACTTCTATCACATAGAATTATTTCAGATTTTTCTCTTTGCAAACTTCGGAGATAAGGGGGGAACGGTATTTTTTTTTACATTTTTCATCAAAAGTCGAAAATTATGCGGCCTAAAAAATAAGAAAAAATGTTTGAGAATATGCAAACTGCGCTCTTTCATATGATACACTACATGGCCTAGTAGCCCCACTTCTAATTTTTGAGACCCCCTTTCAGTCCCTGTAGCAAAAAAATATACATATATTTTTATTTCTTTCAGACAGTCAGACAGACTGAGTCTCACCATAAGTGTTCCTTTTTACCATTTTGGTACGGAATCCTAAAAGATTTTATTGCAGCAGGCCATTATGATCCATTAGTTTCTATACCTACTCCTATGGAAAGAAGATGTCACTCGTCAGTCTATGTATGCATGATCCATAAGGAATATTAACCTCAACACCCTTGCGGTACATGGAAAGAAAGAAAAGAAAGAAAGAAAAAGAAAAAGTACGAGTAGGTACGAGTCGCAATAAATACTTTTTCTTTCTTACATGGCAGCACGGGATGGGAGAACTGCAGCACGGCAGCACGGGATGACCTCGAGAATCGGGACAATTGAAACCATTGAACTTAAAAAATACGATTGGACTACGATACAAGGCGATTTCCAACAATGTTTGGTTGGAAATTGGAAGCCAAGATAAACTTGTTAACACGAAAACACGAAACAAGATGGCTAATCAATTCAATACTACCCACAGTTGAGATTAACAACTTAACTTTATCTCTCATAGTTATGTTATTTTTCACAACTTTTACGTTCTGGAAAATTGATCATCCAACGAATTAATGCGTATACTTATCTCAACAGCATCTGGTATTATATAACATGTTGGGACATGCTCGTTCGTTATTTAAATAAGAAATATGCCTGCTAAGTGCGTGGAGCACGGGCGCGCTGGGTGAAGCATGGTTCCGTAGATACATTGAATTTGATAAAATGAAATAAAATCTGTCGATATATTTTCTCGCAGCCGGTGTGCGTGTGTACTCGTGCGTGTAACGTAAACGAGGTAAAAGGAGTATGTATGGGTCGTAGCAGTAGGCGTTCTGTAGTTTCTGCCTACCCACATGGAAAGAAGAGTACCTAATCTGCATTCGCGACTTATTTGCCAAAACTGTAAACAAATATGAGTTTATGGAAAAAGTAACTTTAATTCATACACAATAAAGTGCAGTTTACGTTACAACTTCAAACATTTTTATAACTATTTCAATAGTGCTCTCTGAAATCAACTTAATTAATATTGAGAAGATATTTGTTTAACTTGAAATAACATCAATTTGAAACATAAAACATTTGAATAGACTTTACCTATACGTATTTTCATTATTTTATTACTTGATAAATAAATAATACGCTGGGAAAAACTTAAACTGCAAATTAAAAGCTGAAACATTAAAGTAATAAAATCAAAGAATGCAGATACATTTTTCATCCAGTTTAACATATTTTTATTTAGTCTAGATAAGGTTATAAAGTTTCCGGGACATATTCCTGGGACAGACCAATTGAGATTGTCCAAAATATAAGGCTTCCTTATATCACTACGGACCCCTAAAATATGGTAGTAATTTCCACTTGTGTCCAATGACATTTCATAGATTTTTCGAGAGGCACTTGAGACACGTGGCCGCGAGGGGTCCGATGTTAAACATGGTCCCAAAACAAACAACATTACTATCATCTCTATTCTCTATTGTTTACCAGTATTGTGGTTGCTTCATCAAATAACTGAATTGAAATGAATAAAGCATTCCTTTACTTTATACTTATCTTATGGCTTCGTAATTTTTCATTTATTCTTTTATCGGCAAGAGACAGTGACGGTCAACAAGACAAGGTCATGAAGGCACGGAGGTTATATCAGCTTGTCCAGCGCAAAGTTGCGAGTTCAAATCAGTAACTTGATATTACACATCACTGACTTGCGCACTGGGTGAAGGAAGCCCCCTTGACGAAGATTAGACATCCTTTACGTTAAAGAAGTCAAAACTTCTTCTTTTTTTTTGTGTAAGGAAACCTAGGAGGTTATCGTCTGCTTACTTGCCTGTGGGTACCTCAATAAATTAAAGCCTCCAGCCAGTGCTTGAAAAACATTAAAACCAAGCGACTATATGCTGAGGTTATAGAGGTATGAGAAATAGGGTGTGGGTGTGTGGTGTGGGTGTGGGTGAGGGTGTGGTGGGGTGTGGTTCAGTCATACTCTATAGAAAAGGGAGAATCCTCCGACCAGACGGGTGTTGTGTCTGGCGGGCAACTGCCCGATGATTCATGTCGGGCCGTTTTATAATTCTAGTTGCGCGGTAAACTCTGCTTGCAAGATGCAGGATTTTGAGTGACGTCAGTATGACGCGTAGTTCGCATGTAGCTTTGTAGATACCGCTGCAAGGACACCCCTGTGGGGTACGAACCTTGTTTTAGGGCGTCGCTGGGGGAAGGCAGGAAGGGACAGGTTGGAACAAGGGACGAATTTCAACCTACATGCTCACCAAAACTTCTTCAGGATGCTTACAGATTAAGTCGATTTTTATCGATTGATGACGCTTTCTTAAGGCTTTAAGTAATAACACAATTTTTATTTTGGGTTTTTATCTTAATGTATGAGTTTGAATCTATGGACTAGAATTATGTCTGAAATAAATAAATAATTATTATAATAGTCGCACGGGTCGATCGATCAGGTTAAGCTACGCTTGCCGCGGTTGGTCTGTGGATGGGTGACCATCTTTACATACCGATACCCCTCCGTGCCTCGGAAAGCACATTAAGCCGTTGGTCCCGGCTGTCATTCGTGAATCTTTGACAGTCGTTACGGATCGCCAGTGGCCCGAAAGTCTGACAACCAGTCTTACCAAGGGGTATCGTATTAACCAGTAACTGGATTGTGGAGGTCAGATAAACAGTCGCTCCGTGTAAAATACTGGTATTCAGCTGCATCCGGTTAGACTGGAAGCTGACCCTAACATAATTGGGAAAAGGCTAAGGAGATGATGATGATGATTACTTCGATATCGGGGGTAGAAGTACTAAATAAAACACCAAAAAGCGAGCAAATATGTTATAAGCACTTTCAGTCTTCCACACTTCCTTCAAAATCGCTAACAGGCTTTGAGCAAACGTCCTTATGAATGCTCTTTCCTTCTCTGAATGAGAAGAGAGCTATGCAAAAAAAGAACGCCATGTCTATTTCTTACTATTGTGCAACAGCTTTCTATTTCTAAAGAATCAATCGAACACATTTCAAAAGATTTCAACATCATGTCGAGCCAGTGACATCAGACACATCACCCATAGCGGTTGGTTCAAAGCCAAGTTAACCTGTAAGCAGTGGGTTAACAGTTCCAAGATTTATTGCCGAAGCTCTTGTCGCACCGACTATCAATTTGTTTCAATCTCCAAACAACATCATTACTTACATTTTATTTCCTCCGAGACGAGTTGCGCGAAATCATTACTTTGGCGGTTATTTTATGCGATTTCCATGAAATCGGGAGAGTAATGTGTAAATACCTGAGGGAGAGGTTACCGCCTTGAATATGTGATTGTCCAAATGAGATTTTGGCCTGAAATTCTGGGCTTTTTTGGCGCAGCCGTGACTCGTGAGGCACAGTTCCCTGCTAATTTCTTACATCGTACCTTACAATTTTATGAACTGAAAACTTCTTTAAGCGCGTTGAGCATTTTTCGAGATGGGAAAAAACCATTGAACTCGCGACACTGTTACCGTAACCGATACCGCGCTACATTCGGATGTGTTCGGCTGTCCTCAGGATGTACTCGGTTTGAATGTATTTATCTGATGTCGTGACGTTTTGTTATCGTTTTACGACTGTCGTGCTAGCCGTTCCCATTGACTTGACAATCTGTCGTCACTGCAAAAAAAGTCGTGGACGACAGTTAATCGTGTAGTCCTTTATGTGAACACCTCTATTTAAATAGGTACACAAGCCACGACGCTTTAAACGACACGATAATCTGTCGTCATGACAAAGTGAGAACGGGGCCTTAGAGTACAATGAGACATATGAACACCTTCAATCAAACTTAAACTCAAAGCATTTATTTCAATTAAACCATTTACAGGCACTTTTGAATTGACAAGAAGGCGGTCAGTCAGAAAATATGAAGCTAGTTGGCAGCAATGGCATGACAACACACCAGCGTTACGTCTACTATTGCAAATATTCGTAGGTGGCAGTGACCTCATCAATCAACATAGTTGTATGGCCTTTTGTATCACTCAATAACATAAACAAAATAAAATCGCCTGCGATTGTCGCCTACGAGTCTTGCATAGGCATTCTCGTCTCTATACGGTAGAGAAAGTCTTTTCGAGTAACTTATTAGCCTTATTGGTGCCGCAAAGACAGTTTAAAGTAGGCTTTATATTTTATTAGTGTTGATCATAGAATGTTAAAAAAAAGATATGTCAGAGACATCTGTCATATCGCCACCGGCGGTGAGTTGAGCTAGCATCTAAAAACTAGTTGGCGAGCAACGAGCAGCGACGAGCGATTACTCACTAGGAGCATGTAGCAAGCTTGTGTCTCCCAGCGAGTGTTCTCTTTGACAGCTCTTGTCGCTGCGTCAAGAGAGTACTCGCCAGGCAGCGGTGGGAATGGTCAGCGATCAACTATTAATAACTAGTATTAGCTTATAGTCGCTTCCTCGTCGGGACAGATCATCATCATCATTTCAGCCGAAAGACGTCCACAGCTGGACATAGGCCTCCCCCGAGCACCTCCACTTCGACCGGTTCTGTGCTTCTCGCATCCAACGGGTTCCTGCGGCCTTCACAAGGTCGTCGGACCACCTTGTGGGAGGCCTTCCAACGCTACGTCTTCCGGTACGCGGTCGCCACTCCAGAACCTTTCGGCCCCATCGTCGTTATTCCATTGTAGGTTAACTATCCGACAGCCCTAAGGTACGCGGAGACAGTAGCAGTCGGTTTCTCGTTTACATGGGCGAGTTAAATTTAATCGCCTAATGGGTCGTTAAACACGGGATATAATTAAGATTTTTCTATCGGTTAACCTCAATCGCTCTTTAGTTGCAATTGGAATTTAATGAAGACGAGAAGTCTTTGATGGTTACTTTTTTATTAGGTAAGTGTTAATTTGCCATAAACTACCGTGTTGGTCTAGTGATCGCAAGCGGCGACTATCGAGTATGGGTCTGGGTTTGATCACTTTCCAGTCTTCTGAGCGTGTCGATGGTAAAAACAATATAAGGAAAAATTTTGCATAGCTTTTTAAATTAGTTTGGCCCAAAATTCAGCAACGCGAGCACCGATCGCTGATGCAGCCATTAGGTCTTCACGTGTGCAGGAGACAGGGCATCCCGCGCAGGGTGGGAGGTGAGCCATTTTCTGTGGAGAGATGCCGCATGCACTGGTGGCCTGAGCTGTTCATGAACCTCCACCTACGGTTTGATTTTTCCAGCAAGAATATCTTATTAGCTGGTCGGAGTCTGTTTTTGCAAAAGACTCGCTTTCCGATCTATGCCGTAAATCTCACCTTTAAAACTTAGGTGAAGCGAGCTTGAATTGAGCTGTCAATAGTGACAATTTCTAGCATCTGGTGGAATGACAGCTCACTTCAATTAAGTTTTCACGGTGAGTTTTTTGTAACATATACCGGCTGGGCTGATAACTGGCAAAATGTGGATGTACTCTATACCAGACACCTCTGCCACATCTTTGCTCATAACATTCAATGCATGCTGAGATAGGAGCCTTTTGGCCTCGTATAGGACTTTCTGTTTCATTTCCATTTTGTTACTTTTTTTTATATAACTTGGATTTTTATTTTGCTGTGTTTAGTTTAGCTTGTGGTCTTCCTGTACGAGTCGCAACAAATACTTTTTCTTTCTTTCTTTCTTTTCTATCTTTCAGGTATGGTAAGCATAATCAGCTTATAGTGTTCACACTGCTGGGACACAGGCCTCCTCTCTGTGAGAGGCTGTTCTATCACGCGGGCACAGTGCGGGTTGGTAGCTGTCACATCTTTTCGAATTTTTGGTTCTTTTGACATACTGGTTTCCTCACGAAGTTTTCCTTTACCGTTTTTGAGAGCAGTGATGATGAAATAATTTACACAAAGTAAAGCACCTGTCTGGGTTCGAACCTACGACATGTAAAGGCTCCTGCAAACAGGCGCGACGCGTGACGCGAATCGCGTGCGACACAAAGGCACCGCTCGTTGCGCGTCTTGCGGTGCCTTTGTGTCGCGCGCGATTTTATCGCGTGTCGCACCTGTTTGAAGGAGCCTTAACTTATAAGTCGCAGCCGTTACCACTGGGCCATCCCCTAGCATGGTAAACACAGACTGAATATAAAAACTATAAAGCCTAGACTTTATGCAAAATAAGCCAAATTTTACAGCAAGATATAAACCATATTTCAGAGCCAAGCCAATAAAGCAGTAGTGTTTGTTAAAAACATAGTTCTTTTTAACATCGTTTTACACTGGAACTGTGCCAAAATTGACGTTTTATTATGACCAGCAATTTGTCATGTTATCAAGCGGGCCGCAAGTTATGATGGTCGGGTGCGATCTGAGATACCGCTTTGAACCCCTCCTAAACTGTACTACATAATTTGTGGGTTATGTTTTAATTGAATTGTTTACTTTTGGGCTACTTTGTTGCTTACCTATATTTATTTGCATACTGAAGTGATCTGACAGGGGAGAATGGAAGAAGAAAAAGTGTTGTGCAGACCCCAAGTAATATGGGACAAAAGAAGGAAGACGATAATGAATGTTTAAAGGTCTTGCAATGGCTTAAAGCTGAGGTACAGACGCCAGCATATCAAGCTACTCGAAACTGTAAAATTTTCCGAATCAAGTTTTAACCTTATGCTTTAGCGGTAAAGTTGAAAATCTATTGAAGACATTTGACAGATTGTAGCAGCTTGATGCGCTGGCTTCTGTACAATAAAATTGTGGACCTTGTTGAGTATAACATAACATTTATTTATTTTATTCTAAGTGTTTTAACACTATGCCGAAGGTACGCGACTAAAGTTCGGCATGATTACGCCTGCAATGCTATTTAACGCAACGTAATTTCTGCATAATGTGTCGTCAGTAATTCAAATAGAATTGCAGGCGTAATCATGCCGAACTTCGGTCGCGTACCTTCGGCATAGTGTGTTTAAACACTAATAGTAATGCTGAAGAGTTTGTTTGTTGGAAGACAGTAATCTCTGGAACTACCCGTCGGATTTGAAAAAATATTTTTGCATTTGATACCCCATCTTTTGATGCAAAAATGTTTTTTTTACGGGTAGGCTAATCATCACGCTAGGACCCTCAAGAGCCGGGTAAAAAGAAAAAAGAGAGGGGTAGGGAAGGGAAAGAACGGTAAAGGAAAACGAAGTGCATGAAGCACAGGCAGGCAATGCGTTGCGACGGGGAAAGCTAGTTAAAGATAGAGGTATGCGCCATACTATGTACCGGTAAAACGGGGTTACTTTAACAGTAAGGGTAACTTTAACAGTTTATGGGGCTACTTTAACAGCGCGCCAAATAATAATGCTAATGACCTTGATTGGTGGCTAGTAGCTAGTCCCGATCTTCGAACCTATACCCTCAACTTCTTTGCTTTTATTTCTATTTCCCCTAAAATGTATAAAATATTAATATTTTTTTATCAAAATGATGTCAAATAATCCTTACACTTTAGATTTTTGCCGTTGATTGCATTTTAAAGCCTCGTCAAAGAAACCCCACTTCGGGGTTACTTTTTTAAAAATAAAAAAATAAAAATATACTTTGTTAAAAATAAAAATATATATATTTGTGCGGGGCATGTAGGGCTTGAAATTGGTATGAGATTGATAGTTAAAGGACACATTGTTCTGTTGGAACAAAAACATCATTAATTTTGGTTGTTAAAAAAGTTATTCTCAAAAAACTATCGAAATAATGTGCAAAGTAGCCCCGTTTTACGGTATATCAAACAGTTTACTTAGTAGTTTTTTTTACATTATTTACCTATGTAGGTATTTAGTCATTAGGTACTACTACCGTTTGCTATTTATAATGCGGCAGTTAATTCAGATATTATTAAGTTCCTAAATCATTATGCTTTAATACCAAATAAATCAACCAACTCACCAACACAGAAACCTTTACAAAATCGAATAAAACTTTAATTACTCAATTCGGCTTCAAACAAACGGAACTTACGTGAAAGCTAACAAAGTAAACTAAGTTGTATTTGAAGTAAATTAGAAATCAATTACAAGTTCTATTCAAAACGAGTTAATGATGCTTCTGCATGTAATGCTTGGCTGTGGGTGATGTACAAATGGAAAGTGGTGTTCGATACCACAGTCAATGTCAAACAGTAGCGCAACGTAGGATCAAGGAACGCACATCAAGATCCGATGGGGTCAAGATCTTGACAGTTATAAATGCGTGCCTTCTTCAATGACATGATAAGTTTACAACAGTTTGAGCACGTTCGTATCCTTTATATGCATGCAATCATGCATAGAGTGCATTCAGCTGTATTAAAATGAACATTTCACTGCTGTCATCCGTACTGTACCAGTGTAAAATATTAGCAACCTAACTGTTGTGTCTAGGCTCAGTAGTCATGCTTTTTTCTGTTCTTTATGAAGCTACTTTGTAAGATATCTTGCAGTAGCTTTTCTACGATGGGTTTTCAAGATTGAGGCCTTCAATCAAGTATCCAAATTTCGAGTATCCTCCCGAGTTTAGCTGCTGTATAAAGATACACAGGCTACTAATATTCGGTACGACGACCATGTTAATACCGATTTAAGTTTGTTTGGTCTGTCTCGGCTATTGGAATAGCCGACGGGCGTTAAAAAACTTGAAACAGCGCCCGAGTCATTAAAATGTCATTAGGTACAAAGCTCCGTGAAATAAAAGTGTTGTACTGTGACATACAGACGGACAGTGATGGAGACTTTTTGGAACATTTTCTACCATTTTTATAAAAGTGAATGGAATCCAAAATTATTGACCTTTTTTCTAGGTCCGTTTTGGCCTTGTATATTGTTGGCTTTAAGGCTCGTACACACAGGCGCGACGCGACACGCGACACAAAGGCACCGCTCGTCGCGCGACTTTTGGTGCCTTTGTGTCGCGTGTCGCGTCGCGCCTGTGGGTACGAGCCTTTAGTCTGGTGACTACGACAATAAATGAAAACACGCAATACTAAAGCAATATAAGAGTATTTTCAAATAAATCCTAACATCGTCGTCTTCCAGTCTAACCGGATGCAGCTGAATACCAGTATTTTACATGGAGCGACTGCCTATCTGACCTCCACAACCCAGTTACTGGGTACTACGATACCCCTTGATAAGACTGGTTGTCATTCTTTCGGGCTCCTGACTACCCGTAACAACCGTCAAAGATACACGAATAACAGCCGGGACCAACGGCTTTACGTGCTTTCCGAGGCTCGGAGAGGTCTCTGTATGTAAAGATGGTCACCCATCCACAGACCAACCGCGGCAAGCGTCGCTTAATCTGGTCGATCGACCTGTGCGGCTGTTATTATTTAGCCACAGACCCAAACTAACAAAATAAATAGTAGTGATGCGCCAGCGCCGACTATGTGTTTTGCCAATTTTTGATTAGTTATAGTGGTTTTTGTATGCAGACTGCAAACGGCATTAGATATACGAATTTTAATTTATTGTCGTCTCCTTCTTTCTTGTAATGAAGTAGAGTGTGAGTTGTTGGATCAGTAAAATCAAATGAGTACCACCACAGGTTAACTAAACACACGTGAAAAGCAAAAACATGTGCTAAACAATGATTTAACTAAAACGTGACACCGCAAATCTAAATATTGGTTAAACCACTAACAATAAAAACGGGTTGCCCATTTCATTGACATTATGCTGAGCTGAGGCCCTTTTGGCATTATAGTCTTTGTTTTCTGTTTTTATAGTTTTAAGGTGTATTTATTTTGCTGTAATGCCAATAAACGCATTTTTCTTTGGTTCTTTAAAAAAAAAATCACTTCAAAAAATGTGATATTTTCGGTTTTGTGGAAGTACTGTGGAAAAAGATCACTACTGCAGCACAAAGCATATCTATACGTGAGATTACCTACTTATGATAAGTCTGGGTACTTACTTACTACCAACTACGTAAGTACCTACACGTATCGGCAGTTTTCCTCGAGTTCTAACCACAAAGGTCCCAGAGTGGCCAGCATCGATATTGCTACTTAGATACCTACACAGCTACACTAAGACTTGAAACAAATACTAAGATATAAATACCACAGTATAAATAAATAGCAGGCATTTTCGCAGTATACCAAGAGAGAAGACTTTGTAAAGACGCCAGCACATCAAGCTACTCGAAACTGTGAAATTTTCCCAATCAACTTTGAATCTTAAGGCTCGTTCAAACAGGCGCGACATGCGATAAAATCGTGCGCGACACAAAGGCACCGCAAGTCGCGCAACAAGCTGTGCCTTTGTGTCGCGCGCGATTATATCGCGTGTCGCGCCTCTTTGTAGGAGCCTTTATGCTTTAGCAATAAAGTCACGCCAGTAATCCCAAAAGGGTTCGGCAGAGGTGTACTGACGCCAGCACATCAAGCTACCCGAAACTGTTAAATTTTCCCAATGAACTTTGAACCTTATGCTTTAGGGTTAAATTTGAAAATCTATTAAAGAAATTTGACAGATTGTAGTAGCTCGATGTGCTGGCGTCTGTACATACATAAAATCACGCCTGTTTTCCCCGAAAGGTTAGGTAGAATTGCACCTACAGTATACCCAAATTACGCGAGTAATGTTTAAGTCCCATGTAACAGGACGAGCATATTGTCATTAATCAGGCACGAATCAATAGAAATTCCAGGTAGAAAAACCCAATAATACTTTGCCCGACTCGGGGATCTAACCCAGGACACCAACGAGGCAGACTCTGTATAATATTTGCTTAAGGGGGAAGCGCTAAGGTAGCCCGCGAAATTCAAATGTTCTTACGTTTTTTGCAATTTGCTGGTCAGTATTAAGTTGTACGCCGATCAAAATATGATTCGCGGCCGTAACAAATATGTATTTACAGAATTATAATCATTAAAGTCATCAACACAACTCTCTAAGACCATGTAACCCCAAAGAATGATGATTTCATGAAACATTTATTCTTTGGGGTTACGTGGTCTTAGAGAGTTGTGTTGATGACTTTAATGATTATAATTCTGTAAATAGGTACATATTTGTTACGGCCACGAATCCTATATTAATCAACGTACAACTTAATACTGACCAGCAAATTGCAAAAAACCAAAAAAAATTGAATGACGCGGGCTACCCTGGCGCTTTCGCCTTAATAACCGAAGTTTCTTATACCATCTAATAAGGTGTTTTATTACTTATCTCACAAGTTTCCTAAGCGATTATACTTTTCGTACAAATCATTCAGTTTATTTTGACACCTCCCTCCCGCGCTGCTTGCTGTGACAGCTGTCAAAGAACTGTCAAAGTCAATACAATTTAGTTAGTTTTTATATTGGTGACGTCATAAATTGTAATTATATTTGGCATTTTTACTTGAACTTAACATCTGAGGGGCAAATCTCGTAATTTCAAGAATGTTCACAGTCTGATCTCAGTCTCAATCTGTCAAAAATACCTCTAATTTCTCTACATTTTTGACAAGTTCATGACATTGAATGTCGCTGAGATAAGATTGCGACAAGATTTTGAACGTTTTTATTTACGGAATTTGGGCTTTCTGGTGTACCAACAAAATACCTTCGTTAAACCAAATGAAACGTGAGTTAACTGACAAAAAATCAATTATTATTGGAAATATTCATGAAATGCTGTTCATTAACGATACAAGTAACGTGAATTCAGAGATATTTAATACAGACAATTAGGCGACCGAATGCGGAGCACGATATGAGAATGCCTATCATTATGTGAAGGTATATAAAAGCGATCATGCTTTCTCATCGAACTATGAACTGGTGTATCGGTATCTGAATGGACCATAAAAGAGTTAAGATACGAGAAAAAAATTCAGACCCAAGATACTATTTCAGATGGGTTTGGAGATTGCCTTACTTAAAACCAATGTTGTATCTACTTATTTTTTTTCTTACCATAGTTATCGATTAGGAGCTTAGTAATAACAGTCGCGCGGTTCGATCGATTAGGTTAAGCTATGCTTGCCGCGGTTGGTCCGTGGATGGGTGACCATCTTTACATATCAAGACTTCTCCGTGCCTCGGAAAGTCCCGGCTGTCATTCGTGGATCTTTGACAGTCGTTACGAGTAGTCAGAAGCCCGAAAGTCTGACAACCAGTCTCACAAAGGGGTATCGTATTACCCAGTAACTGTATTGTGGAGGTCAGATAGGGAGTCGCTTCAAGTAAAATGCTGGTATTCAGCTGCATCCAGTTAGACTGGAAGCCTAAACCGAATGTTATACAAGCGACTTTTTACCATGGATTCAGTAGGTACCTATACATGATTCTGGACGCCATTGTGTTAAATGCTATCGCCGGTTATTAAAAAAAAAAAGCTTTTCCTTACATTTTGACGTCATAGGTGTTGCACATTTCTATGAAACAACTGATAATTTTTTTTTATAATCGACGAAAACTTTCTACGCTGGGGTGTTTAGAATCATGTGCTGAATTCATAGTTTCAGTTCACCCTGTATAGTTCAAAACCATCAGTTTATCAGTTTTTTTATTTTATTTGTAATGGGTTTGCTCTTGACTCTAGTCTAGATCAGAGATGACAGAGACAAAGTCTACGATGGAGTGTAATATATAATTTCACAGTGTGCTACAAAGGCATTGCGAGAGAAAATAAATAAATTATGTATTATTATAACCTGTGAAGGTAGACGTGCCTAGTAATTTTAATCTGGCATTTAACACAAACATAATTATATTAATTAAACTAAAACCTAAAATAGCACAAACTGTTTATTAAAGCATACGATCATTACAATCTTTGATCAGATTTAATTAATCACAGTGACGTTTTAACGCAACCACAGAAATATATTATTTACCACAGTAAATACTCTAAATATATTATTTAGACCAGTAAATACTCTAAATACTAATAACGAGCACATTTACTGGAATCAAATTATTTGCTAAACGCGCCATATTAGAAATTAAATTCCGGGAATGTTTGAACATACCTGAGTAGGTACCTGACATATCGAAAAGTAATTATTCGGTGAATATTATTAAGTTTTAATTAAAGAGGCTTGTGTTAGTTAGACAGCTTTAACATAAAACGGTTAAGTGGGTCTGGCCACCGCTGCCGTCATCGGGACGTCACCGAGAACGAGATGATCTCGCCAAAGTAGCGATATTAATAAGTAAGTAGTATACAAAATCAAATCAAAAATAATTTATTCCAATTAGGCTAAGAATCAGCACTTTTCGAACGTCAAAATTACATAAGACAGATACCAAAAAGCCCGCCCTTACCAAGAAGTGGCGCAACTAACCCCTCGGCAGCAAAGCTATCTGTTCGGCTAGAAATACATGTGCTATGGTCGCGTGCCCACCGCACGTCCTTCACTCGAGCTTCGTCATGTTATCCCGAGACCGTTAGAACTGGGCCCGAGATTATAACGGGTTTGATGTGCCGGCAATACGAAAAACGTTTGTTTCGTATTGCCGGCAAATTGGCCCGATATCGGATCTTGTTTACACATTGTTCCTCGTTCGCCCGGCTTTTGTTTGTCTTTAATAACATACTGAACCGCCACTGAGTGCGGTCGCGGTGGACAAATGATCGGCGTCACCAATAATCTCGTTTCTCGGTGACGTAACGGTGATTGCTGCGGTGGACAAACGCCCTAATGAGTAAATACCTAAGCCACTTCTAAGTTTTAGTACTATTTAACATTAACAGCTTGTGAACGTCTAGATTCAAGAACCTTCCTAAAATCATGATCCTGAAGCAATTCACATTATCACCAAACTTGACAATCATATTATTAGAGATGACAGTTTGTATTCTATAATAGCACATGCACAGATGGAATCTGTGACCCCTTTTTTTGCTAAGAAACCGTTTACGACATTGGACAACTACGAATGGGATCAAGAACAACCTTCACTAGGAAACTTGCTTGTCAAACTTATTGACCTACAGTGGCGCAACAACTGAATATAATATCATTATTTTGCATAAAAAATATGATAGGTACATAAATAATACAGTCAACAAAAGAGATAAGTATGCAGGACCGTCGGATATAGTTGAAGTTTAGTAAGAAACCGATGGATTTTCTCAAATAAAATAAAATTTTATTCATTACAAACAGCTCATTATTAAGCAAATTAAAATTCAGTCGACTGCATCCATCGGTTTCTACTAAACTTCAACTATATCTGTTCAACTATATCATTACGATACATGTGACTTAGGTAGTCCATTATTTCACCATGTATAAATGCCGTGCGTTAATACTACTTAAGTCGCACGTATCGTATACTATTTTATAGCACGTGTGAAATAAACACGCACTAATTCACGCGTTTCTGTGTATAAATGGACTATTTAAGTCACAGATAAGCGAGACTTAAGTATGGGTTTAGGTCACAGAGTGCTATAAAGGTCTTAAGTATAAATGGTTCCTCATATTTTGTTTACTTACACAGCATGCAAAATATACCTTAAAATTAAACCTTAAACTATAAAAACCGTTTACCAAAAATACCTTAAAATTAAATTACACTTATTACTACCGAAATCATGTGATCAAAAAATACTTTGAAATAAAATACAGAGTTACATGCCTACTGTAATGTAATGTATACGAATGTATACTGTAATTATGTAGCAATATGTAATTACATGCCAATTATATATATGTAATTACATATTGCTACATAATTACAGTATACATTTTGCTATATATTCTCAGTTTTGCTCTCTACGTGTTGACGATTTCTAACCATAAAGTTAATTTCTGCAATGCTATTCTGGAAAAATCTCACCGTGACAACATAGTTGAAGTGAGCTTGAAGTCATCTGTCAATCATTTATATCCCAGCCGATGTGTGTCTGTAAAAATCTCCCGTGAAAACATAGGTTAAGTGAGCTGTCAATAATTTATATCCCAGCTGATCTGTGTCTGTAAAATCTCCCGTGACAACATAGGTTAAGTGAGCTTGAAGTGAGCTGTCAATAGTGACAAACAATCCTTAGCATTAGGTGGAATGACAGTTCACTTCACCTAAGTTTTCACGGTGAGGTTTTTACAGACTAGAATGGCAGGTTTCCTTACAATGTTTCTCTTCGTCGGATGTCACTTCAAATGTATGATTCTTACTCATTCGTAGCTAAAATAAAACTTGTTCTCCTGACCCGTTGAAGAGAAGTACCTACTTACTCGTAGCTAGAGGGAAATTCCGAAATTCCTATAATCACACGAGTGATCATTATCGCCTATAAAACCTCAAAAATTTGGCTGGAGGTGCCAATTATATAACTGGATACAATGTGGTTGATTGAATAAACCTGCTTAATGCAACCATATAATTGATTTCATGAATATAGATACCTATGAACGTACAGTCAGCAACAAAAGTCGATTAACACTTCAGTTTTTTTAATCTCAGTTATTGAGCAAAATATTTGTTCAAAATTGCATTGTACTTCTGCTGCAATTTGAGCAAATATTTTGCTCAATAACTGAGATTAAAAAAAATTGAAGTGTTAATCGACTTTTTTTGCTGACCGTACGTTCATACGTGAAACCATGGGCAGCAGCTAGTTCTAATATTCAATGAGTCAAGGTTCAAATGAAATTGTTTGGTAAGTTTTCTTAGCGTGGGTCTCTTTTTCAATAGCCTGAGAATCAGGCTATTGGAAAAGAGACCCACGCTAAGAAAACTTAGCAAACAATTCTCTTTGTCCGGAGAATCTTTTCATGTTATTACTAATTCGAATAAAAAAGTAGGTATTAAGAACACTTCAAAGTAATTCCTTTATAAAAAGTTGTTCTGTTAGACGTTTGGAAATAGGTAGACTTCCGCTTTGTGTACATTATATTTTCAAAACTAGCTTCTGCCCGCGACTTCGTACGCGTGAAATTTCTTGTTCCCCCTACCCCACCCCGTCACATCGCATCACCTGCCCACGCTATCACTTCGTTTTCACTTAGCGTTCAATGGGCTATCAAATCCAAAAAGATTTTTTCAAATCCTACTGGTTGTTCCAGAGATTACACCCTACATACAAACAAACAAATTTTACCTCATTATAATATTATTATAAGTAAGTATAGATTCAGCTTAACTATGAGGTTCTTTATGTACAAATAATTAGGTCCTAACTCGGCAGCATCTAATATAATATAAGCAATTTAAAACACATCAGTGCTCATCTAAATTACACTATCCTGACGCAAAATATGCGACCATAATAAATTGACACGAAAACGACAGACACCTCTTAAATCCTTGAGGAGACCGCTAAGACCGCTAGGTCCGTGTGTCTCAACGACTTAAACTTGTTAATGATTCAACAAAACAACTTGGAATTAAGTGTCACGAATGTCCTGAAAGGCTGTAAAGTCAAGCACTTTAATTAGACTCCTGTATTCTGAAGCGCTTTTATGAGTCGCCGGTAGCGCTTTATTGCTTTCCGATTACGATTGCCTTCCGAGTAGAAGTTATATCTATAATTCTTGGTTCCCCAAATGGTTTCGAGCCTTGTGAGTAGTGTAATAAAGCCTACATTTAACTGAGTGTGGGGTTATTAAAGAGTGAAAATTGTCGATTTGACAAAGCGGCATATTGTGCTAAGATCACGTGTGGTCTTAATATTGTAAGTAGTGTTGCGACATCGTTGTCTAATTTGAATTAAATATCTCCGTCGGGTGTGCTTGAATGGCAGCTCAGCACGGTTCATTAGGTGATAAGATTTTGATTAGAACCCAATTCGTGTTTAGGCCCTTACATACACGACTAAACGTTCAAAATCTATACGCAATCTCATCTCAGCAAGCAGTCATGCTAGCGAAGGAGGCGGCGGCGGGACGGCCGCGGGAGACGCTCCGGGCGTCGGGAGCCGCGCGACGACTCCCGGCCACCGTAGGCGCGGGCCTGCGGGCGGAGAGTAATGGGTAGCTCACCGTCCGATCAGGACCTGGCCCGTGCCGGACGGCACGTACGTGTTCCACACGCGCCGTCAGGCTTCGCCACAGGGCCGAAGCCTGCCGGGTCAGCGGGATTGTCCGAAAGGGTTACCGCTGGCCCGGAACATAAAGGGCGAAGGAAGGAACACGGGTGGGTTTTAGTCAGTAAGAGTCTGACACTCCCTTCCGCTCCACCCAGAGCGGGAGGGGTTATTTGATGATTTCCCATGCTGAACATAAAAAAAATCCCATCTCAGCGACAATCAATGTCAAAAACATGATTGCCATAACCGAAGGGAAATTAGAGGTATTTTTGACAGACGCGACCATTCTTAATAATACGGGAATAGCCCCTTTGTTTTTGTGAGAGCTAAGAGCAATGGTGGCCTAGTGGAAACGGGTGCGACTTACGAGTTGTAAGGTCATAGGTTCGAACCCAGACAGGCGCTTTGCTTTGTGTACAGTACCCGGCGATAAATATTGCACATCGACCTTTACCATTTTTTGTATTTTATACAAAGAATAAAAATAATTATCAAAAGAAGCAAATCATAATTGTTTTAACAGCTCCTAATAGATACCGGACTGTTTGTATTTCGTGCGACAGTGATAACGCTCTACGAAGTCGAAATTAGCCGATCGTCTCTTTCCAAAGGTCGATGTGCAATATTTATCGCCGGGTACTGTACATTATTTACACGCGGCTCCCGACGCCCGGAGCGTCTCCCGCGGCGGCTGGGACGGGAGGCCGGGTTAGGCTAACAGTAACTTACATGATTAAAGTTGTTAGTTGTTGTTGTTGTAGTTGTTGGTTGTTAGATTTTAGTGCAATTATAATGTTATATGTATTTATAGTATTTTTAAGTTATATTAATATTGTATTGTATGTGTTTTTATTGGCCTTGATGCCTGAAATAAATGGATAAATAAATAAATATTAACGTCTATGGTGATATACAGGATAATGAAGGGGTGACTTAAGGTTGTCAGGGCAACTGCGTATTGCTTATAGAAAGGTTGTACTAACTGCCCCGTTGGTCTCCTGGTCGCAAGCGCGACTGATGAGCGTGAAGTCCTGGGTTCGATTCCCAGCCAATCCCATTCAAGTGTTTGTGGGTTTTTCATTAAGAATTCCTTAGTAACAGCCTGAAGTTTGGAAGTGCGGTGTCTTACCCCTGTGCCTCGGAAAACACGTTAAGCCGTTGGTCCAGCGTCAGAAATGCCTTCGGTCGTGTCGGATTGCGTGTGCCATCGGACTATGAGAGTGAGGGAGGGGCAGTCCACCTGTGTCTGAGCACACAATTGTGCATGTCTCCCACACCGAAGGCTAGTCTTCTTTTTTTTTTTTTTGAAGGCTAGTCTTTTTTTTTCAGAAGGCTATAGTCTCGGTTGGGATTGGCCGCCATGGTCGAAATACGGCCTGGAGGACTATTTTTTTTTAAATTTCGAAATGGGTTTGCTCTTGACTCAAGTCTAGGTTAGAGGTGACAGAGACAAAGTCTACGATGAACGACGACGACAACGTTGTCTAGTCTACGATTATTATAAAAAGGTAGAAGCTAAGATAACAAGTGAGACTTGATAACTGGGAACTGCACTGTTAGAAAAATGGGTGCCTACTGCAGGTTAGAAAAGGTCACATGTGACAGAACTCTTGAAAAGATTAAGCCAACTGAGGTGTGTGAGTTAGTATTGGAAACGTAAGAAATTGTAAGAAACCGCACCCTTACTGCGTCATTCATCAATCTCAATCCGATAATTTTGAAGGACTTTGCTAATCCATTGCTTCATATGTTCGCAAAATTCATCTGCTCAACAACGTAAATAACGCAATGAATGTTGTTGAACTGTCAAAATGAAAGACTACAGTCGGTCGATTCTGCAAAAATCTCACCGTGAAAACTTAGGTGAAGTGAGTTTGTTTTTGCTAGGAATTAACACTATTGACAGCTCACTCCACGCTCACTTCACCTAAATTTTCACGGTGAGATGGTTACAGAAACGCGGTTACAGTTTCGCACACACTGAGCACTATGCGTTTTTTAAATGTCGAAGCAACATGCTGAGATAGGAGCCTTTTGGCCTCGTATAGGACTTTCCGTTTCATTTTCCTTTTGTTACTTTTTTTATATAACTTGGATTTTTATTTTACTGTGAAACAGTTTAGTTTGTGATCTTCCTATAGGAGTCGCAATAAATAGTTTTTCTTTCCTTCACATACTTCCCATATCCTAATATTCAATGACCTTCACAGAAAACGTCATACGTAGTAATGCAACGAAGCGAAATCGGAAATAAAAGCCCATCTTTTTTATATATACTCGTATAATATAGACCATACTTATCTATACTACTGTCTATTCACATCTATTTTACCTCTGACGACAGCACTGCAACCTAACAGCAACCTTATTTTAACGAGAATAAAGATCACTGTGATTTGGAATGGGATGCAAAATCTTAGGTAAAAATACTATGAAAGGTCTGTAATATAATAAGGGTAAAGTGTTTGTTTGTTTGAACGCACTAATCTCTGGAATATAGACGGATTTGATAAATTCTAAAAAAGATATTGCGTTTGATAGCCCAATTCTTGATGAAGGAGGAGGTTTAACATCACGCTACGACTCCCTAGGAGCCGAACAAAGACGAAAAAAGTCATGAAGAACGCTAAGCAAAAACGAAGTCACAACTCGGGCAGGAGATGCGATGCTACATCACCAAACAAAGGGAGTTTTGGAAGGAATGTCGCTGTTATTTCAGTAGATAAATTGTGGTGTCTTACAAGGCACAGCTATGGGATACATTCTATGTTAAAACAAGAAATTTTACGCGGACGAAGTCGCGGGCAGAAGCTAGTTATAAATAATATGTAAAACCAAGATAAACATAACCATCAGTTATTCGTATCTTTTGCTTCAAGAAACATAACGTATTTTCGATGTGAACCTTTAAGATTAATCGTCAAACTGGCCGGTTTTTTTACGACTGTGTATATTTTAGATACGACGGCTGATATTTTAAGAAATAGTTTTGTTTAGAAAGTCGTTCGATACCTCGTTGAATGGTTCTTGGATTGTTGGCATATCGGAGAGTTAGGGTGACCATGCTTGTATGTTTGATTAGATAAAAGTTTTGATCACATACCTGCTATTGAATAGAAACAACTTTTTTAACTGAACATCATAGTTAAAGGGGAAAATGTATCCGTGATACGGCCTGTCGTACTTTATGGGTCTGAATGCTGGGCCGTGAAAGAAGACGGATGAAAAAAGATAACATGCAGCGGAGATGAGAATGTTGAGACGGATATGTGGAGTGTGTAGTTCTTTTCATCCTGGATCGCAGACGAAGTCGCGGGCAATAGCTAGTATTTAATATTTTTTTGTGCTAAAACTTAACATCTAGATAAAATTTATGATCTGTGTTTTCTGCACTTTAAAATTTAAATTAAATGTATATTACTTGTACAGACGCCAGCACATCAAGCTACCCGAAACTGTCAAATTTTCCCAATCTACTGTGAATCTTATTTTTTAGCGATAAAGTTGAAAATCTATTATAGAAATGTGACAGATTGTAGTAGCTTGATGTGCTGGCGTCTGTACATAATCAGTCTATAATGTTCCCACTGCTGGGACACAGGCGTCCTCTCAGTGAGAGGGAATGGGCCGTTATCCACCACGTGGGCCCAGTTGGTAGATGTCACATGTCTTCGAATTTTTGGTCTAGGACATGCCGGTTTCCTCACGATGTTATCCTTCACTGTTTTAGGGTTGTGCAGCGGTGTACTAAATATTTATAGTATATGGAGTGGCGACTAGGATCACACATTAAACGGTACAGCGGTTATTACATGTTGTTATTAGTCTGTTAAAATAATAAACAATTTTACTAAAAATAGAAAACTGAATTTTTCACACAAAATAAATAGCGTAACAAGTAGAACAAAATAAATCCCGCTTGATAAAATTAATAAGGCACTAGACACGCGCGTGGCGATGGTATCAACAATTCAACACAAACTTTTTGATATTGTTACCAAATAATCACAAATTACGTTTAACATTGATAAACACTTAATCGAAAAAAGCTCCTAAGGGTATAATGTTAATAGCTATTAATTATTTTATTTGTGTATATTTAAAATACGTTATGTAGAGTACTTGGTTTCCTAATAATCTTATCGTCACACAGTATAGTACCTACACTCACAATTCGCTAGAATTATGTAAGACCCATACCTATTTATTAAGGCTCACGCCTATTGCTATCAACTGGGCACAAATCCCGTCTCCGGGCCAAACCTACCGACATATAGGCTAGGAGTATTTGGGACGCAGATGACGCAGCGAAGCACAGTACAGATTTAGCAGCTCAGGGCAGGCGAGACATACATAGTTTGCGAGCGTATGCTGTGACGCAGTTAACATACATTGTATCGCGTTTATAGTGTTACAGTGCGTGCCACGTAAGAAGAGACTTGACACACCACGTGGTTTGACATGCGCAGTACACGATTTTAGGTATCTTTAGCGGTATGAGGTCTGAATGCGGGACGAAACCGGACGTCATAGGGGCGGCGGAAAGAGCTCGTCTTACGTGGCACGCACTGTACATGCTCTTTGTTCGCGTTCTAGCTGGTACAAAGAATAGACGTCTCGACTCTCACGCGTCTTCGCGCAGGAATCTGTGCCAGCACTACAACGAGGCGCAGAGCAGGGCAGACACATGCCTGCGTCGCACGTGCCTGCGCCGCAACGCACGCAGCACTCGGTACTTTCACACATTACAAAATCCGCTCTGCCCTGCGCTGCGCGGACCTGCGTCGCCTGCGTCCTAGCCATAGCCAGCCATAGCCATATTGCTAGCCATATTGTGTGTCACAATTTCCCTGTAAAAGAAATGAGTCCAGCTTGGAAATAGTGCTGCAATGCTGATTTTCATCGGTGTCAATAACTCCTTATGCCTCCAGCATTTTGTGTTAGTCCTCTTTGAAGTCCCATTCGATATAGCTTTAGAGTGCAATTGGACACATTTAACAGATGAATTTTGCATTTATAGCCAATAAATTTGGCAAAAACACCTCACTACACTTATATAAACTCACTTACATACATAGACTTCACGGCTTCGTCCCATGTGGGTAGGCAGAAACCACAGAACACCACCTGTGACGATCCTTACACCTCTCTAATTCCATTAAAAGATTTAAATACAGAAATTTATCAAGTTTTTTCTACCCTTAAATATAGAAATTCAAAGAAAGAAAATACATTTCTTTAACACAGACTAAAAAGCACGCAATATAATATACATACTTACATCAGACAACAAAAAACAAAATAAAAAGTGAAAAGTGCGAAGTAAGCAATTTGCAGGAAAGTGTACCTCGCGGCTGCGCCAAAAACATCCAGTTCAGCAAAAAAAAAAAAAAGTAATACTTACAATTGTTTTATTGTTTTCCTTAACCATTGTGAGGATTTTTGTTTTTTGCTGCACGAAAATTAATGACGACTTTTCAGTGGCAAGCATTTACTTTAAATTAATGGTCCTTACGAAAAGCTGCATTTAGTTAGAACCGCGGGGTAATTGCTTAACACATATAATGGCAATCGATCGCAGGCTTTTCATTTTGACGGTTCAGCCACGTGTATTGCGTTATTTACCTTGTCGAGCAGACGAATTTTTTAAACCCTACATAGGTTTGAAAAATTCGTCTTAATGGATTAGGAATTTCCTTCGAAACTCTCGGATTGTGAATAAAAGTATGTTTACCCAATTACATAATCAAAGTCAAAGTCAAAGCATTTATTACAAATAGGCACATAAAAGGCACTTTTGAACGTCAAAAATTACAGACTACATATAATGTATAAATCAGACTATAATGTTCCCACTCATCATCATCATCATCAGCCTATAGCAGTCCACTGCTGGACATAGGCCTCCCCTAATGAGCGCCATAGCGCCCTGTCTTCAGCTTGACGCATCCAGCATCTGCTTGCAGTCTTTCGCAGATCGTCATCCCACCTGGCCGGAGGGCGTCCTACACTACGTTTGCCGAGTCGCGGTCTCCACTCAAGAACTCGTTTACCCCAGCGGTTGTCGGTTCTTCGCGAGATATGGCCGGCCCACTGCCACTTCAGCTTGCTAATTCTTTGAGCTATGTCGATAACTTTCGTTCTCTGTCGGATGCATTCATGCATGTTCCCACTGCTGGGACAAAAGTCTCCTCTTTTCGAAAGGGAGTTGGAATATACCACGCGGGTCCAATGCGGGTTGTTAAATATCACATGTCTTCGAATTTCGATGCGACGTTGCGCTGAAGTGACAGCAACCAGCTAGTGTCACTCATATCCGACCTCTTTGATGTTTCTCCTTGAACCGTTACGCAACCGTCATAAAGTATGCTTAAGATGGTTTGGTCACACTCATATCCGACCTCTTCGGTGTTTCGTGGTTCCTAGTAACTTCATAACAAAACTAGATAGCGCCACGTGCTATGCCGTCATATCCAAAACAAAAAAATGCCCATCTTCCAATGTTTTTTTGTACTAAAAAAACTGATGAGTATAGATAAACTGTCCTTATAAAACGACCAAAAATCATGGACATTACCCACTGGAAGTCATCCAAACTTAATAGCTTTATTCGATACAACTGTGTGACCAGTATAACGTTCGTGTTTAACTATTAGCATCATAATGTATCGTCGGCTATGGGAACACAGCAGTGCCGGTGTTAGGTGCATAGGTGCCGTGTTAGCCGCCAAAGGTGATGGTGTTATCAACCATTTCATTATACCGTTGTGAGATATTTAACCATTGGGGTCATTGACGGCTGATAACGATATCTAAGAAGAATTTCCTCTAAATTAAACGCGGCTACGTTTCGTTGTTGATTGATATTTAATTTGGTTTTATTTCTTTTTTAGATAAAGGTTTTATATGGGCGCACAGTATGGTGACTTTGTAAGAGAGTTTTGGATAAAATTAAGTGGAATAAAAGCCACAATGAATATAATTAAAGCTGTTGGTAAGGCTGAAAAGCAATTTAATTATAATTTCCGATAGAAATAAATATTGATGCGGCTTACAGATTCTTCCTGCTCTTTGTTTGGATATTTATTTGCTCATGTACCTACGTATTTACGTATTTATTTTTGTCAGTAAACACTCCAACGATACAGGAGAAATTCGTGTGTGTATTTTACAATTCAACGATAAGTAGGTAACTAGGTACTATTTAATTGAATCTGAAATATTTCCCATTTTGCTTTCCTAAAATTATTTTTGAACACTATTATAATTATTGCGCCTCTTTTAGTGAACTTCAAATCATTCTTACTTTGGGGCCCTAAAAATCTAAGCAGTCAGGTGTGGATAACTTGGATGTAGCGGTTGGTCACAGTTCTAATTTAACCTTTTTTTTTGTTCCGGGGTGGAAAAACCTCATGGATGTCCGCCGCCCTGGGGTGGGCGACGGGGTCTGTCAGACTCTTACTGACTAAAAACCACCCCGGTGTAACCTAACTCATCTAGTCGGAGTGCCCCAGCTAGGTAGTATCTACCAAACCATGCGGGAGCCGAATCGGTCGTACTAGCGACTAATTCAAGGCTCGCTGGTTAGCCAAGTGGAACACCACTTCTCTTCACCACTTTCTCAAAATGGTGAAGGAAAACATCGTGAGGCAACCGGCATGTCGTAGAACCAAAAATTCGAGGACATGTGACATCTACCAACCCGCACTGGGCCCGCGTGGTAGATTACGGCCCACCCCCTCTCACGGAGAGGAGGCCTATGTACTAGCATTGGGAACATTATAGGCTGAGTATGTAGTGGTTGGCCTCTATTCCAATCTTACCCGTTTTGTCAGGGTAACGAATCTAGGTAATACTGGGCGCAGTCACTAATCTGTGGTAGATTAGTTACTGCGACCATTCATCATCTGCCCAGCCCTTTCCCAACTATGATGGGGTCGGCTTCCAGTCTAACCAGATGCAGCTGAATACCAGTATTTTACATGGAGCGACTGCCTATCTGACCTCCACAACCCAGTTACTGGGTAATACGATACCCCTTGGTAAGACTGGTTGTCAGACCTTCAGGCTTCTAACTACCCGTAACGACTGTCAAAGATCCACGGATGACAGCCGGGACCAACGGCTTAACGTGCTTTCCGAGGCACGGAGGGGTCTCGGTATGTAAAGATGGTCACCCATCCACAGACCAACCGCGGCAAGCGCAGCTTAACCTGGTCGATCGACCTGTACGGTTGTAATTATTTAGCCACGGCCACCTCTAGTTGCTGCGACCATTATCATCATTAATAAAAGTATATAATTATTAGAACTTTTTGCGCTTCTAATAATGAAAACTTTTATTAATGATGAAAATGGTCGCAGTAACTATCATCATTAATAAAAGTGTTCATTATTAGAAGCGCAAAAAGTTTTAAGGGTTTGTAAGCGGTACTTATCTACAAACGCCACATGCGAACTACCCGTCATACTGGACGTCACAAAAAATCCTGCATCTCGCAAGCAGAGTTTACCGCGCAACTAGCATTTAGGTATATACAATGGCAAGACATAAATCATCGGGCAGTTGCCCGCCAGACACAACACCCGGGCCGTCTGGTCGAAGGATCATCCCTTTTCTTATTTCTATGCAGCATGAATGAACTTTACACCGTGTTCCTTATACCTCTATAGGTTCATTAATTTAAATAAGTCCATCATTAGAAGGTCAATAAGGTTTTAGAGGATTAATTAAATATTTCCCCTAAATAAATATACCAAAATGAATGGAACAGCTGATAAAGATTGATTCTAACGTCCCTGACACCGTCTTAAATGTAGGTACCGAAATACCTACAATTTCAAAGTCAGCTAAATTCTATTACGTATTACAACATCATCCAATTCCGCCGTCTAATTTCGTTGGAATCATTATAAGACTTTGGCCGCATTTTACAGTTAACGGTAGGCAGAAAAATACTCTTTTACGATATTACTCTCATTAACCAAATACCGTAATAAAAACGAAAAATGGAAACGTAATCAAAACCCCAGTCAAATTGGGGGGTAAAGTGAAATATGACACATAATAATACAGTGTGGCAAGGACATGAAAGCGCAGCCTGTTACCATGGAGATGATTCTGAGCCCTTCTGTGTCGAAATTTATCGTTGGTCATTAAAAAATTAAATTAAACAAAATTAATTTTTTGATAACCAACTAAACATACAACTACGCTAGGGGGTCTGGAATTCTGTACTGTGGCGCTATTCTGGGAAAATCTCACCGTGAAAAGGTGAAGTGAGCGTGGAGTGAGCTGTCAATAGTGTCAATTCCTAGCAAAAACAAAGCCACTTCACCTAAGTTTTCACGGTGAGATTTTTACAGAATCGACCGGCTGTATTCATGGTAACACTTTGCGCGTCGATGTCGTAGCCACCTTGTATAATAATAAAATTATACATATCTGTACTAGCTTCCGTCCGCGGCTTCGACCGCGAGGTATGTCGATAAAAACTCACCTATATGTCCTTCCACGGGACGTAATCTATCTCTCTGCCAAATTTTATCGAAATCCGTTCAGTGGTTTAGGCGTGAAAAGGTAACATACAGACAGACAGACAGAGTTACTTTCGAATTTATAATGTTACGAGTAGTATGAATAGACTGCCTCGTTGGTCCAGTGGTGGTAAATGCTACTGCTGACCATAAGGTCTTGGATTCGATTCCCGGTCGGCCAAAGTGTTATTGGGTTTTAACACCTGGAATTTCTCAGTAACAGTCTGAATTCCCGGAGTCTGGATTTGTACCCGTCGTAGCATCATACTGAGATAGGAGCCTTTTGGCCTCGTATAGGACTTTCTGTTTCATTTTCCTTTTGTTATTTTTTTTTTTACATAACTTGGATTTTTATTTTGCTGTGTTTAGTTTGTGATCTTCCTGTACGAGTCGCAATAAATACTTTTTCTTTTCTTTCTTTCTTTCTTTTTACCCGGTTATTGGCAATAGGCTCGCCCCCTTTTAATTGGGACTCAAATATAACTGACGAAATGTGGGTGTAATCAGTGGCGTGCCTAGGGGTCAAAATTAGGGAAAGCCCACAGATTTTCAACGTATAAAAAAACGGCCAACTGAGGGATTGCCTATTTTCATATTGTATACGTGTGTGTTGCGAATGTTTGACTGGTATTTTTTTTAAATATATTTTTTATTGATAGGTTTAAGTACGTTTGTTGTTGTGATTTTTTTTTTTTTTAACTTTGATTTTTTTTTTTAATTATGATTTTATTAGGGCAAGCCGGGCTTTTCGGCTTCTATGAAGGTACCGCCACTGGGTGTAATATAAGTACGTATCTGCCTAACCCTTCGGGTAATACAGGCGTGATTTTATTTAATTACTAGCTGCGTCCCACAGTTTCACTCGCATATGTCTCGATCCTGCCGATCGATTCTGTAAAAATCTCACCGTGACAACTTAGGTGAAGTGAGTTTGTTTTTGCTATGAATTGACACTATTGACAGCTCACTCCACGCTCACTTCACCTATGTTTTCACGGTGAGATTTTTGCAGAATAGCACCGCTGTAGTAATTTAGGGATAAAAAGTCTATATGTTAATCCAGGGTGTCAGCTACCTCCATACAAAATTTTATCAAAATTGGTCCAGCCGTTTGAGCGTGAAGAAGTAAGAAACATAATAAACACACACCCACACACTCACAAACTTTCGCCTTTATAATATTAGTGTGATGATTAATTACCAATCGTTTTATGCAGATTCCTTTTACAACTGCTCGTCGAGTTGAAGCCATTAAAGTTTAATGATGACGTTTAGTGACATAATTTTTATATGACCACTATATCTTATATTAACTGCAATTAACTGTCATAAATCTAGCTAATCGTACCGATACTAAAAGTAAGTAATAAATCTACATTCATATTAAAATATGTCTACAACTTGTGTACATTCTCGTACCCTATATAATTATATTCATTAGTAGAAGGATCCTCGCAACTCGGCTGGGTTGCCAGTAAAAATAAACAAGAACACAAATTGAGATGACTCGGAGTTTCGATGTGCCCTTTAAACAGGGTTGCCAGGGTCGAAAAAATAAGAAAATATTTGCGTCCTGTCAGACTTCTAAATAGACTGAATTGGTACCTAGTTAACATTAGAAAAAATGCGTCTCTGTAGGTTTGTATAAAAAATAAACATTGTAATTTATTTTTTCGTATGCTCGTAAATTGTTGCAGAAAGTTATTTTTAGAATAAATAAATAAAAAATCCCTCTTTAATTAGATTTTTTAAAAGGTAGTTAAGTTACTCGTATGAAGTCATATGTTTGTTTATTAGGGCTTTCACGCTAAAACGGCTGAACAAATTTGGATGAAATTTGAGTCGTAGACCCACCATTAAAAAAATAGAGTTTCACTAACTAATTTAATTTAACCCGTATACATTGATTACCTATTAGCCATTTTATTTTCTACCACTATACTTATGCAAAAATATGCAGCTTTTTTATAAGAGTTTTTTTTTAATTTTCTTTTACTAAACTCTTTCTTTGCTGTGCAATATAGTAATTAAGTCATACCTGCCAGCCCTGCGTGCAAGCATTCATAATTATAGCGTTCGTCTACAGAGGCTTTTATAATTAAATTCCGAAGCATCTGCACTTATCGTCACTTATAATAATTAAAAATTAATTTTGACCCATTGGGGGAGAGTGTAAGCTTCTTCTTTAAATTATGTGCTTTACCTGCGACCTATTATTAATAATATTAACTCATTCATCTGTTAGCTTGAAGTTGGTTTAAAAAAAAAGTGTTTGATTAGATTTTTTTTATCCTTATCCTAGGGCAGGTGGCTGATAGAGATGTTTGGAATAGAAACAGGGTAAACCATGGGTAATTAAAAAAAACTTGATAAAAATTCAGTGTCCTCTGGGTCTGTGTCTCAGAGATCTTTGAGAAGTTTTTTTATTAAATTCTGATTTTTTTGGCGCAAATGCAAGTTAATTTAAATATGTTTAAAAAGCGGTGATTTTACTAAAAGAACCGAGAAGGCCAGGATGCAACAGCGAGCGAAGCAAGCTCAAAACATGTATCACCTCAGATAGTTTAGATCTTTGTTTTGACCATTCAAATAATAGTTACTTAGACGACTTTTGCAGATAATCTAGCATTCAGAAGCGAGCGGAGCGAGCTCGAAAATTATAGCATCTCGCTTTGTGTCATTTTTTACACTAGAGACGCTTATAACATACATAGGTATAATGTAAAGTTGTAAATATATTTCATCCAAGTCAAAGCTTTTTAATTATATTGTGAAGCTCCTATCTGGACCCCCACAGTACCACCTACTTATAGATATTTTGTTGTAACATCGATAAAACAAAAAATACTTAGGTAGTAGTTTATTAGTTTATTTTTTTTTACACTTTTTTAGTTTACATATAATGTCCATAAAGCAACTCTGAAAATCCAAATTATTCAAGTTTAAAGTATAAGATAAAATAATAATATACTTAAACTTACATTTATATTTCTTAATTTAGACACTTGTCTGAAGTCATTCTTTATTTCCACAGCAAGTTGATATAAGTTAAGACGAGGGTCTCTCTTGTAAGTTCATCTAAGTAGGTAATCCAATTGCTACGGTACAACTTGGCGCCGATAAGTGACTGTTTTTCTTTCATCTAGGCTAGTTGAATTCCATTAGAGTTAACTTGATGGACTTCCTTTGGTCTTTGGACACTTATACAGTACCTACCTAGTAACAGGATTATTTTATTATATTATAATGACCAAGTCCACATACATAGAAACACTTATAAAATTAATAACGCAAGGTTAAAGGCTGTACAAGGAATATTCATGCGACATAATTATGTAACTTCAACTTCAACTCTTGATTAATGGCTTCTGTGGAACAAACACCACAATTTTGCCAATTTCACGTAGGTACTAATATCCACTAAATGAAAAAAATTAATCTCTCTGACACGTGAGACAGCTCGCTACTGCGGCTGATGTGTCTCCAAAAAATATGATGATGAGATGATGATGTGATGATATGATGATCGGATGATCGTCCCATAATTATGTAAGGAAAAATATATTTTACATTGAAATAACCAAACCAACTGACATGACAGGTGACTACGGAGCATCAACCATAGAGTTCAACGTAACTAAAAAGGTACCAACGCTACACCACCCCCCTCTTGAGACCGTCAAGGGCGATAGTAGTCAGGAAAACGCACTCTACGGCCCGACCGTGTTCGTTTGATATTGTCGTCTTCGGTCGTCGGCGTTAGATTGATGACTGGTGTATCTTCTACGACGAGTCGTAGACAAAATGAAACATCATTTCAGTTTACTGAAACGCTAAAATACTTTGAAGACGGTTGTTCTTCGTAACAAAAATATTTTTTTATGTTTAGCTTTTTCTACGTTCGAGTACCTACATAGATACTTTTAAAAATTCACCACACAAAATCATCAAATACATAAGTTATAGAATTAAAACAGCTGTAGGTAAACAAAGATACAACAAATAAAATTACAACGTGGTTGTAAGCGAAATAGTAATCTATTACTAAAGAGCGAACATCGGTGACCAATCAATGCGGGTGTTTGTTTCTCCATAGAAACGCTCTCGCCTGTTTTCTTTCCGTTTAATGACCATAAAGCAATGATGCAATGGCTGTTTCAAAAGTCTCTGCAACCGCATTTCCTCAATGGTGTAGGAATGTTTTTTAAATGATACACGTTCTTCCTAAAAGTATAGCATAATGTACCATGCCATGAGACGCACGGTAAACTAATACCAGAAAGGTGGATGCCGAGGCCTCCCATACGAATGGGAAGAGTAGCTTGTGCCCAAGCTCGGCCACATTTCAAATCGAAATTAGTGTGTGCCGGATAATTTGGTCCATTATATCTAAAAGGTTATAATTGTGATTCTCTCTCTCTTGGAATATTATTGCCCATTATAATATTAGTTTAGATACAATAGACAAATGAAAAATCATTTTAATAAAATGTAGGTAAGCAGGCATCAACAATTCCCGCTTCGATTAGAAGTCGAAATCAAAGCAGGTACAGTACCCGGCGATAAATATTGCACTCTTTTGTATTTTATAAAAAGAATAAAAATAATTATCAAAAGAAGCAAATCATAATTGTTTTAACAGCTCCTAATAGATACCGGACTGTTTGTATTTCGTGCGACAGAGATAACGCTCTACGAAGCCGAAATTAGCCGATTGTCTCTTTCCAAAGGTCGATGTGCAATATTTATCGCCGGGGACTGTAGGTATGGTCTGGAAAATAGGTTATCGTATTGTACTTTTGCGAGGAGGGGGAGGAGAACAATAACAGCCGCACCCGTCGATCGTAGATTAAACAAAGTTTTCCCAGACGCGGTCGCAGCCCAAGATTTTAGGGGGGTCACCATTGGTGCCGAGGAATATTTTTAGGGTGGTACAGACGTCAGCACATCAAGCTACTACAATGTGTCAAATTTATTTAATAGATTAACAATTTTATCGCTAAAATTGTATAAGGTTCAAAGTTGATTGGGAAAATTTGGCAGTTTCGGGTAGCTTGATGTGCTGGCGTCTGTACATCTCATTGGTCTAGTGGTCGCAAGCGTTACTGCTGTGTAATGTTCGGGTGAGAGAAGGGGTGTTTACGAAGAATAAAACAGCAGACAAAGCAGCAATTTAGTATCTCTAAGACTGATTTAATGTTCAGACGTAACCGAGATGGTGCTAGCTCAACAGATCGGACAGAACTCTCTCTTTAATGGGAATGAGGGTCTTTTATATATGGTATAGATAACGCAATGAATGTTCAAGGGTCACAACAACAACCATTAGGAATACAAATAAATCATAACTTAACGAGATGAGAACTACAAACAATCAATTAGATAATATTATAATCAACATTGTGCCCATGATATTTTTATCGTGAATATACATTCATTACAATCCTCCCCCATTAAGATAGACAACGGGTTGTCTTTACATAATAACAATACAATAGTTAATACACTATATTATTTCTAAAATACATGTCTTATTTTTATATATATATATTTTTTTTTTTAAAACAGCAATTAATTAGTTTTTAATTGAGCAACTCTAGTGCTTCTGCGTAATGGTTTTACAATAACTTCCTCGTTTGAACTAATCGATGGTATTTCTTCTAATTCTATGTCACTTAAGCTGTTATTTACTTTTAAAGTTATACAATTTGTTATTCTGGAGCAACAATTCCTTGAATCTTCTAGTGCTAACAATCTACTTTGACTTGTACAAAAGAACTTACGATTATAAATATATTTTCCAATACGATATACTAAATAACATCCCAATATTTTTACAATTGACATGAAAATATACACAAAATAAACATTACTTACAACTTTGTTATACATGGTATCTTCTTCTATTCTAGACATTAATTCATCAATCTTATCAATTTGATGACTTGCTAAATCTAGACTTTCTATGTCTAGTCTTTCATGTGTTCTTAAAGGAACAAATTCAATCTTAGTCACGTTTTTATCTTTAAGTTTCTTACAACAATCATCATTAATTATGTCAATTACAGGTAAGAATGAATTACGTTCGCTCACTAATCCATAAATTTCACTTTGAAGTACAATATTTGCAGTATATAATTTACAACTATCTACAATTGTTAATATTCCAGTATCGATTAGATCAAAGTCGGTTGGTTCTTTATTTTTACAACTTAATGTGGCTACTGTTCTGTGCGGTACTACAAATAACCAATTATTTTCGTTGTGCATTTTGTACCATTGTTCATGAGTAATATAGGATATTCTTGTATCACATTCTAAAGGAACCTTCGATTTTCCTAGCATTAATTCTGTTTCACACGTTGGATTTCCATGTACAGAATACAAAGGTGAATTTAATTTACAAATGTAATTATGTGACACCTTCTTACACTTATTCAAATTTTCAATATAAGTATAATACAATTTATTACTAGATATCATAAAATATTTCTCTTTAGGTAAAATGAATATAAATGTATTGTCTCTATTTCTTAACGGTACAGGTAAAATATTATATAATTCATAATTAGTTTGAGTAATTAAAGGTATTTTAATAACAAAGACAAGTTTGTCATTCATATAATATGATATAAGATTCACCAATGATAACAATTCTGGTGTATTATTTATATTTAAACTTAACGGATACTTGGTTTGTGAAGGCAAGTGCGACACGGTTTTCTTAAGCTCATTTATATATTGTTCTGGAGTAATAATAATTGGATGTAAAGCATTATTCTTAGTAAATAAAATTGCATTTATTATAGTAGAGATCTCATTATTAACTTCCGACGTAATTAAGGTTAATAAAGATAAATGTTCTTCAATGTCTTGTTTTAAATTAATATCGAAAAGAATCGCATCAGTGCTTTTAGTATAATTAGCTAAAATACCCAAATTCTTGTTAAATATCTTTTCATTGCTAGAAAGCTCAGTAACAGTATTATTGAAATTTGCGATTGTTGTTCTAACAATGTTGGTTTGAGTTTTCAATAAAGATAATATCTCATGTTCATGTGAATCTAACTCATTAATAGCTTTGTCATATCGTTGAGCGTCTTCAACGTCTAATGTACCAAAGAAAATCTTAAATAATGTTCCAATTAGGGCTTTCAAATACCGGATTTTTTCAATACCGGTATCAATACCGGTATTGGAAAAGTCAATACCGTGATCCCGGTATCAATACCGGTTGTCCGGTATTGAACGCAAGTTCAATTAGGACATTAATAAAACCAATAAAATACGCCTTTTTGTATTTTCAAATCAATATTGTTCTTATTATTTTATTGAAAATACTAAAATAAATACGTTATACATAGCTTTCTTAATTCTTTTATAATAGTTTGGTATTGGTTGATTATTTAGGTAGGACTAGGAATTAGGAACATAATGAAAACTTAAACTGAATCTACTCTTTTTGCAGGAAGGCATTTCACATAGACTTTATTTGCACAATATAAAAATATATAAGTATCATTATTTGTAAAAATGTAAGTAAGTAAAGTATACCTTAACTAGCTAGTAGAAATCATTTGGTAATCATTTTAGTAACATTCTTAAAAATCTATACTTAATATTATAAAGCTGAAGAGTTTGTTTGTTTGTTTGGTTGAACGCGCTAATCTCTGGAACTTCCAGTCGGATTTGAAAAATTCTTTTTGCATTTGATAGCCCAATTATTGAGAAAGGCTATAGGCTATTTAACATCACGCTATGACCTTTAGGAGCCGAGCAAAAAGAAAAAAAAGTCAGAAAGAACGCTAAGCAAAAACGAAGTAATAGCGCGGGCAGGCGATGCGATGCGACGGGGTGGGTCAGAGTAACAAGAAATTTCACGCGGGCGAAGTCGCGGGCAAAAGCTAGTTAAGTTATAAAAAAAACAATCAAAAAATCTAAAACTAAACAAGTAAGAAAATAAATCAAGAATCAACATAGGTATCATTATTTGTAGAAATGCAAGTAAGTTAAGTATAGCTTAACTAGCTAAGTAGCTAACAATCATTTTAGTAATATTATTAATAATTATGTAATAAAAAAACAATCAAAACCTAAAACTAAACAAGTAACAAAATAAATCAAGCGTTAATAACAAGTTCTGAAAAACAGTAAAAAAAATGTAAAAGTAATTATAGACGCGTTATCCCGTCGCCTTTGCGAAACTGACTGACAATCAATAGTGACAATAACAAAAACGACACATAAATACAGCTCGATTTCGGGCATTGTCTCAGGCGGGGTGCGGGAGGGTGAGCTTAAGATAACAGCGGGACGCTTGCGCTGAAGAAAACAAGTATGAGAATAAAATCACATAATTTTCAGATCTAATGTTTGTAATACCGTAATCACGGTATTGGGGCGTCAATACCGGTATTATAAAAGGCCAAAATAAAATCCGTGATCACGGTATTACGGGATCCCGGAATACCGGTATTGAAAGCCCTAGTTCCAATGCCATCAATATAAGATCGCTTAACTCTGTGAATATTATCTGTTCTACCTGTTAATTCTCTTAAAACATTTTCTTCGTTATACAGTTGAGGAACTATTTGATCGAGTATAGCGATTGATGTATCACAAAGCGAAAATTTACTAAACTTATCATGATTACATATTTCCTTAGTACTACTAAATGTACTACTTACAAGATCAACTTTCTTATGTATTTCTGAAATATCTAAATAACTTATCATAGTCCATTCACTATCGTAATGGTTAACCTTACCTAAACTTTCAAAATATATACCTCCCTTATCTACTTTACTTATATTATATGATTCTAAACTAATTGCTTCTATTCCACATATTATTGTGAGAGTCTTCAGAATCACGATCACCCGGATCATTCTGAAACAAACGCACGTTTCAGTCTGTTGGTGTGAACTCTTAACTTTTTCTTAGCTTGTATAGTAACATTAACTGGTGAATTGATTTCTAGTATCTTATAGGGTCCTAACCAATAAGGTGATAATTTCCTTGATTTTCCAGTTTTTATTTGTTCGTTACTTAGATAAACAAAGTCTCCTACTTTGTAATCAACTTCTTTACTCTTTTTATCATATGTTTGCTTATTTGCTAATTTTGATTCTATTAGTTTATCCCGTGCTAACTGTCTAGATTTCCTTAGTTTCAATACGAGTTCATCTAAATAATTGTCATAACTATACTTAAAATCAGGTGGTTTCGTAATTGATGTTGGTAATTTTGCTTTATTACCGAATACTAATTCGAAAGGTGTGAATTGGGTTGAACTATGAATGTTCGTGTTATAAGAAAACATGGCAAAATCTAACCATTTATCCCAGTTTGATTGGTCTTCGTTAACATAATGCTTCAAATAATCTGCTAGTGTTAAATGACTTCTTTCTAAAGCTCCATTTGATTGTGGATGGTAAGAAGTAGTATTGATTTTTTTCATTTTAAATAATTTTGACATTTCTTTTATTAATGTCGACGTAAAATCTGCGCCTTTATCTGACAATAATATATCAGGTATACCAAATCTACAGATGAAGTTTTTAACGAAACAATCTGCTATTGTTGTAGCGTCGTGTTGTTGCAGAGGGTACGCTTGTGAAAATCTTGTTAAGTCATCTTGAAGTGTTAGAATGTATTTGTTCCCACTTTCTGTAACTGGTAAAGGTCCTACTATGTCTACCGAAACTTTTTGAAAAGCTTCTGTTGATGTGGATGTAATTTCCATCGGTTGTTTACTCCTTTTCCTATCTAACTTATTTTCTTGACAAGATTTACAATTTTGAATATATTCTTTAATATCTTTCTTCATTGAATCCCAGTGGTATTTGGATTTTATTTTCTTATAAGTTTTATGAAAGCCTGTATGTCCTGAAATAGGATTTGAGTGATTTTCTTCTAAAATTAATGGTATATCCTCCCTCTTTATAGACATGACACTTTCATGAAAAATTTTGATTTTTATATCCGTATCCCTAAATAAATATCTTAACATTGTTCTGATTTTATGCCATTTTAAATGAAATCGACGAAATCCACCAAAATTAATTTCTTTTATTTTAGATTCATATATTTTTATTTTTAATTCTTTTAGTGTTTCAAAAATATCTTCGTATGTTACACTATCCTAATAATTTAATTTTATAAATGCAAAAAATAAAACATTATTATCTGGATTATTTATGTTTAAAACGTTGTATTGTTTAGGATTTTTTGATTTTAAATTATCAACTAGAGATTCATGATCAGCGAGTTGTTTATCATTTTGAATATCTAAATCACACGACGTAAATATCACTTTGTTAGCCTTTTTAGGTATTGGATCACTATATTCGTCTATATTGTTCGATAATATAGGTTTTCTTTCTATTTGTTTTAAAAATGTTGAATAACTTTCTCCACTTCTAGTAACTACGTATAAATGTTCTTCTTTATTATTCCCTAAATTATTTTCTTCTGGTTTTATTCTACTTAATGCATCAGCATTCTGATTTAATTTTCCTTGTTTATAAATAATCTCGTAGTCATACTCTTCTAATAATAATCTCCACCTAACTAATCTAGAACCTGGGTCTTTGACATTCATTAACCAAGTTAAAGGTTTGTGATCGGTAATTATTATAAATTTCCGTCCATATAGATATGGTCTAAAATGCCTAACAGACCATACGATTGCTAACAACTCCTTTTCAGTTGTAGAGTAATTAATTTCACTTTTGTTGAGAATTCTACTTGCATATGCGATTGGAAGATCGTTTGGTGTTTCTCCTTGTGATAAAACACTACCTATAGCGTAATTGCTAGCATCTGTCGTTAAATTAAAAGTTTTAAGAAAATCTGGATATTGTAATATTGGTTCTTTGCATAATTTTGATTTTAATGTTTCAAAAGCTTTTTGTTGTAAGCTTGTCCAATTAAATGGTTCCTCTTTTTTTAAGAGTTTAGTTAAAGGTTGACTATAATTGCTAAAGTTTTCAATAAATCTTCTATAATAACCTGCTAAGCCTAGGAAACCTTTTATATCTTTTGGGGTTTTTGGTACCGGATAATTCATAACTGCTTCAATTTTCTTTGGGTCTGGTTTTACCCCATTCTGTGTGATTAAATGACCTAAATACATAACTTCTGTCTTCAAAAATTCGCATTTATCTGGCTGTAATTTTAATTGGTGCTCAGACAATTTATCAAGTACTTCCCTTAACTTCATATTATGATCTTGCAATGAGTTTCCGTAAACAACTATATCGTCTAAATAAACAAAGCATTTAATTCCTTGTAACCCACTTAATACGTTATTCATAAGCCTTTGAAACGTTGCTGGAGCATTTTTCAAGCCAAAAGGCATACGAGTATACTCATAATGTCCTAATGGGACACTAAACGCTGTTTTCATTTGGTCTTTGGGATCCATTTTAATTTGATGAAAACCTGATGCTAAATCTAATGTAGTAAAATATTTGCTATGACCCAATTGGTCTAATATGTCATTAATTTGTGGTAAAGGGTAGACATCACCTATACTTATTTCGTTTAACTTCCTATAGTCTATAACAAGACGCCATTTTTTCTTTCCAGAAGCATCCATCTTTTTTGGTACTACCCATACCGGAGAGTTCCATGGACTGCTTGATGGTTTTATTATTTTATCCTTTAACAGTTTGTCTATTTGTTGATTAACCTCATCTTTCAATGCTTCAGGGTATCTATAAGTTTTAGCATTAATGGGTGTGTTATTATTTGTAACTATTTCATGCATGACAGTATCAGTTGCTGTTAATGTATCGCCTTCTAAATGAAAAACATGATTATATTCTTTACATAACTCTATTAGTGACGTTTTTTCTTCCTTATTCAAGTGACCAGTTCTCAATGTTTTCTCTAACTTTTCTAAACGACTACTTTCGTACAATTCATTAACTTTATTTATCTTAACACAATCCTTATTATTTTTTTTCTCATTATCTAACGGTTCTATTTTTATTTTCATATTATTTATCTTAATTAACTCATTTGTCGTATTCAAACATACTGTTAACGCCTTATTATCACTAACTTTTACAATACTTGGACATAGATATACTCCTTTCGATAAAGTTATCGTTTCTGGAATTATTCCTTCCTTCAAATCTTTGTCACAATCTACATAAATGGAAATTATTTTTTCACATCTTGGTTCTACTTGAAAACCGAATTCTTTAAAGTATTCTTCATTCCTATTAATATTAAACTCGTTTTCGTTGTAACATACATCATCATTATCATTATTTTCACATTCACTTTGATCATCATTACTCGTTTTATATTTTTCATCAATATCTTTATTCGCTTCGTACTCATTTCTTTTATTATTCTCACTTTCAATATTTAATTTTATTCCGCAAACTTCTATTATATTTTCTTTATAATTTATAACTGCATTATATCTTGACATAAAGTCACCGCCTATGACTCCATGACTTTCTATAGGAAAGCTGTCAGGTATCACATGGAGTGTATGACAAACTCTGTTATATCCTAATAGAAATGACATGCGTACATAACCAATCGTGTCGGTTGGCTTGGCATCCTTATCAATACCTTTTAATTTCAGTATTTTATCATCATATATTATCGTATCTCTATTCAACGCACCTATTTTAATTAATGATACCTCGGCTCCTGTATCAATTAAAAAATTACTTTTTCCTTTTGAATCTACTGATTCTAGACTAACATAAATGGAGGTTTTTGTATCAATATATCTTACTCGGCCTGTATCATATTGATCGTCCATGGGTTGGCCATCGTCCTTGGACGGTTTTAGTTTAAATTTCTCTTACTGTGTTCTTGGTCATTAGATGCATTATTACTGCTATTATTGTTGTTTGGCCTATTATTATAACTACGATTTCCTGATCTAAATTTGTTGAATGAAGAACCACCATGTTCACGGTCACCAGTTCGAGACTGATGATTATTCGTATTTTGGTTTTTTTGTTGATTATGCCAGCAATCTTTTGCAAGATGTCCTCTCTTCTTACACACAAAACAAGTTGGAATATTTTTATTTACTTGCATGTGCCTATTATAAACTCCTGACTGATTTTTATTGTGTGAGAATTTATTTCGACGCGAATCTTGTCTACAGTTCATTTCATATCTAGATTTAATTTCCTGTTCTTCTGAAATAGCTATAGATACAGCTTCTTCGAAGTTGGTAGGTTTTTGAGATTTTAATAATATATGTAACTGAGGTGTAAGACCGCTAATAAATATATTTAATGCTTGATTTTTTAATAATTCTATATTTGCATCTCGTGCACTACTAGCGAGTTTTGGGTCAAGAGATTTTATTAGTTTAATTAAGCAACTTTCGACTCTATTTGAATATTGTAATACTGGCTCGTTATTTCTTTGTCTACACGAATTTAACTCTAATTGCCATTGAGCAAACGTACGTTTTTCAGAATAGTTTTCTAATAAATGTTCTTTAAGATCATTCCACGAAGCAAACGACCGATTTAGTAGTGTCGCTCTGATGTTACCTTCTATTTTAGAGAGTACTACTGAAACAAATGCAATTCCATACGTAGGATTAAGGAGACTATACGCGTTGTTACAATTATCTATAAAAACATGCAAATTAGCCTTGTCACCATTATATCTATTTATCATTCTTTCTGCTAGAGATATATCTATAAAACCGCCACATGTCTTCACATCTCCTGAATTGGCCATCTTAATTAACTATGATAATGATACACTCTTTATAACACTCACTTTTTATGTTCTTGGAGAGCGCCGATAATAACTTCGCAGTGGTAGCAATTCGAAATTGCCGAAGAACCGCTGGTACAGTTTGTTGGTAGCTCCTGCTGAAACTTGTCGCTGAAGAAGCTCGGTCAAGTGTCGAGTGTATTGCGCCTCGACTTTTCTCGACTTTGCTGTTTCTCGTTGAACCGCCTTACGCCTTGATGCTGTGCTAGACTCAGCACGCAGTGGTTATCGCTTTGAACACGATACTGCAGACTGGAGTTGAAATACCGCAAAGAGTTTTTACACTACTTTACACAACGGATTTTACGCACGCACTTTTACCCGTAGTCAGGATACGATCGCGAGATTCCTTTGTTTATAAGGATAACACTTCCCGCGAAGAAAATATCCCACTTCTGACACCAAAATGTAATGTTCGGGTGAGAGAAGGGGTGTTTACGAAGAATAAAACAGCAGACAAAGCAGCAATTTAGTAGGTATCTCTAAGACTGATTTAATGTTCAGACGTAACCGAGATGGTGCTAGCTCAACAGATCGGACAGAACTCTCTCTTTAATGGGAATGAGGGTCTTTTATATATGGTATAGATAACGCAATGAATGTTCAAGGGTCACAACAACAACCATTAGGAATACAAATAAATCATAACTTAACGAGATGAGAACTACAAACAATCAATTAGATAATATTATAATCAACATTGTGCCCATGATATTTTTATCGTGAATATACATTCATTACAGCTGAGCATGAGGTCATGGGTTCGATTCACAGTTCGGGTTAACTGGTATTAGGATTTTTACCAGGAATTTCTCAGAAACAGCCAAAAAAAAAATACTGAATCTACAGATCCCAAGACACCACTTCTGAAATTAAAGTTATTTCATAATTTTGGGTTAGTTTATTTTATTGAAGTCGATTTTTTTTTTTAAATAACTTTTTTATACAGCCTTTTCTGTACGTTTCTAAAGACAGATCAATTCTTTACCAGATTCGTGCCCATGTCTTTGTGTCCTTTTGTCTCGACTGTATCCACGGCGTTTTTATAAGTTTGAATGTGGGTCCAGTTAAACAATAAAAATACAGAAATAAATGATGTGGTCAACTGGAGCGGGTCCAGAAGCGACTGGGTCCAACTGACCGAAGACTTCTTATACTAATAATAAAGCGGAAGAGTTTGTTTGTTTGAATGCGGTAATCTCTAGAGCTAGCGGTTGGATTTGAAGAAATTATTTCCCATTTGATAGCCCAGTTTTTGAGGTAGGCTATAGGTTGTTTTACATCACGCTACCAAGACGAGGAGCCGAGCAAAAATAAAAAACTCAGGAAAAACTCTAAGTGAAAACGAATCAATAGCGCGGGCAGGTGATGCGATGCGATGCGACGGGGACGGGGTCGGTCGGGGGAACAAGAATCTATTTGATTATAACAGCAATTGATTGTACTTTTGCGAGATAATCCTGGCTGATTACTTTCGTAATACCTACATCATTATGTTCATACATTCGACCGCTAACTCATTATTTTTATCAAAGGAACCTTTCAGTTCCCACGCTTAGTAAAACCACAACAATGACGGAATTCCCGTAACAGTCCGGTCCAATTTATATGTACCGAGGTCACACCCAATCTACTGTCAGATCTTATGGGAACAGGTGTCGATAAAAGGTGGACTTAAATGAATATCGCTGTTATAAAATTTTGGTAAAATAAAGGCTCCTTTAAACGGGCGCGACGCGCGATAAAATCGCGCGCGACACATAGGCTATAATCTTCTTGGCTATAAACTAAGCTGTCAATAGTGACAATCCCTAGCATCAGGTAGCAAGTTAGCTCATTACAAGCTCACTTTGCCTAAGTTTTCACGGTAGATATTCTTATGACAACACACATCTATGGTTAAGGATGTGTTAATAATGGTCACCGTTCCACCAACCGTTTCCTTATGACAACCCACATCTACGCCATTTTAGGTACTTCAGCTCAACCTTGCGGCATTGATCCGCACGGTTGAACTGAAATACCTAAAATCTCCGCACTGTATCAGGACCGTAGCATACATGATACGCGATCAGTAATATAGTCAGCTTTTCAGAATCTCGATACAGCGTCTGACAAAACGCGATGTAGGTCAAATAGAAATCGTCCAATTTTGAAACAGCGTGCATAGCAACCGAACAGAAAGGCGAACAGAGAGTCGCGAAAACACGATACAACTTTGGTGTAGCCGCAAAATCGCCGATGCTAAAAGTCCTTCAGATCGTTCAGCCATGACGACCAATCTCAGTGGAGATTAACACTGTTTACACAGACGCATTCCTAGTTCCTTTAACTCTCATACTCCGAGTCCAATGGGATTGCAATCCGATACGATCGGAGAGAGATCAGGCGCAGGACCGACGGCTTAACGTGCTTTCCGAGGCACGGGAACACATCGCCAATTTCCAAATTCCTTGCTGTTTATAAATTCCTTATGAAACAACCTAATAACACTGCCCGACCTGAGAATCCAATTCCATTGAACAAAACTGTACACGGACGGCATTACCACACGGCACAGTTAAGTACGCGCAGGTCACATTCTTGTCAAAATCGTCGGCGTGGAAACAACAATGTTTCCCAGTGAAGAATTACATATTTTTTCTGCTACTATTTTTCAAGTGTATGCTACTGAAAAAAAAGACAATGCAAAAGTCAATGCGTAAACGATCAACGTGGACAAAAAAATGGTTGTTGAAGAGAAAAATTCATTCTCAACACTGAACGACCAACCATACACACAGGCTAGTACGCGCGCAGGCCGGGTTTGCGCAGGCAAAATTTCAAGCAAGTCGAAAAATGCGCAGGCCGCGCTGTGGGGTTGGCGCGTGATACAGTTTTACCAACCACACGCACGGTGTTCCGTGTACACCGGTGTTTTGGCGCAACCGTGAGGCACACTTTCCTGCTAATTTCTTACATCGGACTTTGCACTTTTTATTTTTATCTTATTTTTTATTCTGATGTACGACTAATATCTAACTACCTGGTGTATTTGTGTGTCTCTTAGTCTGTGCTAAATAAATGTATTTTCTTTCTTTCTTTCTTTTTTTTACAAACCGGCTTGCGCAGGCAAAACTGTGGTGAAGCTTGTGCGTGTGGTAGGCCCATCAGGTACCTATTATGCCACCAGCTTTACCAATCGTATTACTGTTCGTAATTAACATAACAGTTAAGTAATAGAATATTAATAGATATTCTACTCCTGAGGTGACGTATATGATTTGTCTACTGTCTGTTAGTGTAATGCAAGAGGAACCCTGCCATGATTTATGTTTCCCGCTAGCTGTGTTCCATGCGGAAGAAATAACTATTAACGTTAATATCGTTTAAAATATTAATATTGGTGCAGCAGTCATCTGACTTGCTTTCTCTTGCATAATATGATTTTATTCTATTCGAAACATGGGTCGTAGGTTCGATCCCAGGAAGGCGCTTTACTTAGTGTAAGTAATTCCTTCACCACTGCTCTCAAAACGGTGAAGGAAATCATCGTGAGGAAACCGGCATGTCTTAGAAGCAAAAATTGGAAGATGTGACATCTCCAACCCGCACTGGGCTCGCGTGGTAGATTACAAACCACTCCCTCTCCAAGAGAGGAGGCCTGTGCATCAGCAGTGGAAACATTAGGTATAGGCTAATTATATGTTATTCAAAACTATGAAAAATAAAAAATATTTAAAATATGTTCCACGTTATATTCCTCAATACGTTGTTATTGGCTGTGACTACAGTAACTCACACACTTGTTAAAATTCTAGAGAAATCATTTACTTTTCCAATATGTATTTGTAAATATGTGAGCACCATTTATCTATCACATAATTGATTTACCTGTAATTGCTTCATTTTTAATTCTTTTTATTTTTTTGGGGTAGACTTCTTTTATTCTAGCTAGGTGCATCGTCTTCACATATACAAAACCTTGTAAAATATTTTAAAAGAGTAACGGTGGAGTTTCTTGCCCATTCTTCTCCATACGAAAACTACCTTTTGAAAGGGGTGACTAGAATCAATTCAATTTTACTGTAAGTTTTGACGTTCAAAAGTGCCTTTAATGTGCCTATTTGAAATAAATGATTTGACTTTGACTTTAGCAATGAAATAATTATGCTCAGACCACCCTTGTAGCATTAAGGGTTTTCTCGCTTTTGTATCGACACGAACAATGTTTATGAGAAAAGTTGATTAAAAGTAGTTTCAGCTGATCAGCAAGGTAATCTAGACTTATTAGGGTAATTACTTATATTAAGAGAATTATCACACTTACGATTTGCCATCGAGTTTCCAGTGAGACGATTCGTAAACGTGCTCTCCATGAGTGCGAAGTGAGCTTAGCGACGTAACTCTTCTGCAAAATAACTTTAATTTTGGAAGTCCGTGACGTTGGTTCCGCATTTTCGTTTTTGACATCGACTTCCGAAATTAAAGTTTATAGTATTTATTTTGGGAAGTCGTTTTCTTTTCCTTCCCCACACAAATTCATATAACACTTGCTATATAAAAATCAGTGACAGGAAGTTATTAAAACATCATCAATATGAACTAAGTGGAAAAAAATTGTATTATTGCAGCTAACTCAAAAACCACTCAAGCAAAGTTAATAAAAATGTATACGGGACCACCCCTGAGCATTTATCTTATCCAATAAAAAAAATATTTTGCGAATCCGTCTATATTTGACGGAGTTATGCCCGAATATACTTTAAAAAAATATAAACATAAAAATTGAGAACCTCCTCCTGTTTTGAAGTCGGTTAACAAAAACCACTCTAGTGAGTCATAACTATTCTTTAATTACACCGTGCTATGATAAGTGTTGATTGTTTTGAGCATAATTACGGGCCCCTGTGGGCCGATAAGCATTATAATTATACGCTATTTGGTTGTAAGCGGTAAACTTGATGATTTTTCGAGATCCCCCAACGTTAAGGCTGAGGCTACAGTAGGCAGCGATTTGCGATGCGACTGGAAGAGCGAAACGAGAAAAACACGGTATGGCTACATTACAAGCGAAAAAAAAGCAATTTTCTAATAAATTCACATCAATTTCGCTCATTGATGTAGCCGATGCCGTGATTTCAGTAATGTTGTTCCTATCGCATAAAGAAATCAATGATCGCTAGTAATATTTGATGTACGGTGTAGCCATATACCTACGTAAGCATTCATTTACTTGTTTTAATCGCTCATGTGTCGCAGGTCGCGCCGCGGCCTAATGTAGCCTCAGCATGAAAGTCAAATTGTTATGATAAACATTTATATAAGTTTACTTGGAAACATGCAGGTGATTATTTTTATCCTCGAATAATTATAGGACTCATTATGTAGCTCCAAATTAAAATTTTTGAAACACAAACCAAAAATACTGTACTGAGGTGCCAAAGAGGTTGTTGTAAAGATTTGGGAGTTGGGATTTGTTTCAGAGAAACTTGGTAATATGGATGTCGCAGATGGATTTTAGAATCCGCTGTCTTACAAAACCGCTAGTGGTTTTACAAAACAGATCCGTTATGTGAAACAACTGATTTTCATTGCGCTATGTTTTACAAAACTGTTATCGACATTTAGACGTAATGCAGAATGGCTTATAAATATGCAACCACAATGAGCGTCTTTCATAAAACCCGGTTAACTTTTAACAGTGTATATCAGTTAATCTCTCCCTAAAGTTAGGTAGGTCTTATAAATATATCTCTATGAGATTAAATGTATTTAACTGATCTATGCGTCAAGACTGGAAAGTGTTTGCCACGTATGTTTCATAGCTGCTACTAGAGTAGTGCAGCTTGAAAGACAGCCTAATTCTAGTAGATCCTTTTTGCAAAAAAGGTACAATACCGCAGGAGGAAAACGTAATACCACTACCACTACCTCCACCTATTCAGCGTGATCAGGTCAGGGTTCGTAAAAATCCGATATTAATAATAAAAATCAAAATATCGGATATTTGATATTTATCCGATATACAGAGTGTTTGGTAGAAGTATGGACACAATTATTTGAGGGATTGAGGATGTCATTTACTAGAACAAAATAGTTTAAATTTTCATTTTTATTATGAACTAGCTGCGCCCCGCGGTTTTACCCGCATAAGTTTTGATCCCGTGGCAATATTGGGATAAAAAGTAGCCTTTATGTTAATTCAGGGTGTCAGCTACCTACATACCAAATTTTATCAAAATTGATCCAGCCGTTGGAGCGTGAAGAAGTAACAAACATATAAACACACACACAGACACACACTCGCTCACAACTCACTAACTTTTGCCTTTATAATATTAGTGTGATTTTTAAATTGAAATTTCTCATTCCTTAACACAATTTTAGGACTTTGGAAGCACCCAAGTAATTTTCTAGAACAAATTGTACAAAAATGTATATTGAATTTTACACCAAAAATTATGACGCTATATTACAACCCTAAACAAAAATGTTGTGACGATATTTCGGGTGCTTAAAAAGGAACATAATTATTATTATCTCAATTACCTACCGTGACATTTAAGACAGGTGTTATGGGTGAAAACAAGGATAATACGACACTCCTATCCCTAAGAAAATTGCGTCGGTTCATCTACCAAACACCCTGTATATTTATATCGTGTATAAAATTCGATCGCAATTTTCTTTCTGTGAGTGGTTTATGTGTGTTTTAGTTGCATAATATAAGTTTGTGTTTGATTATTTGACGTTTTTATTATAAAAATAACAAAAAAAATGAATAATAATTAGTTTACTAAAACAACAAATGACAAAATTAAAATAGAACATTATTTTAAAGAGCAATCGAACGGAACGGAACGCGTCATTGGATTCCCATAAAACTGAAAATTATGAAATATAGAGGAACCTATACTTACGACCATAATAATAACCCCACCCGTATCTCTACGTTGACATCGTCGTGGTGGTGGGGCTAGCGCTCCACTAGGTCTATGGAGGTAAAGTTTACTTTGCCGAAACAAGTTCAGGGTGAGGAGCCAGACCAGGAGAGATGCATAAACCCGCAGGGCAGCATGTGGCGTGGCGAGCAAGCTATAGTCTAGGTTGGAACCGTATCCAACCCAAACTGTTATTGAACATCATTTAGGCCGTTAGTTAAACGGCCGTCGTTTAGTTAAAAGGCCAGGCGGTTAACTGAACGGCTAATTAAACCGACAACCGACCGGCTGCGACAAATTTAGGGTTTGACTTTCAATAAAAAGCAAATCGCATTTCCACGTTAAGGCTCCTTCAAACAGGCGTGACACGCGACAAAATCGAGCACGACACAAAGGCACCGCAAGCCGCGCAACTAGCGGTGCCTTTGTGTCGTGCGCGATTGTATTGCGTGTCGCGCCTGTTTGTAGGAGCCTTTATTTGGTAAATCGCCGAAACTTTTGATTAGATTGTCACTTCGGGAAAGGTAATCCAAATTGTAATTTTTTGTCAAGTGTTATTAGGGTTAACTTTGAATCGGCTAAACTTCTAGTTTTAACAATAAAATATCAATTGATAATTTGATTTAAGTTTTTTAATCCACTGACATATATCAGTGAACCCTGGATCCGGTAAATACAGCATCGCCGAAGGTTTCTTCAGTAATCAATGGACCAGTAGCGAGAACTGCCGATCACTGCTTATTTGCTGGATGCGATCGACGCCAACGTTGTTGTTACGTGAGTACCTACTAATTTATAATTAGTAAATAAGTAGGGAAGACTAGTGACTTAAGGCTCCTACAAACAGGCGCGACACGCGATATTATCGCGCGACTCAAAGGCACCGATCGTTGCGCGACTTATGGTGCCTTTGTGTCGCGCGCGATTTTATCGCGTGTCACGCCTGTTTGAAGGAGCCTTTAGTTTGATATTGACGATCGTAGCGTCAGTCCAATATATGAGCTTGTACGTATCGGTTGCGTTATTTTATCACCTCCCTCCGCAGTTCATCATCTGCCTAGCCTTTTCCCAGCTATGTTGAAGTCGGCTTCCAATCTAACCGGATGTAGCTGAATACTAGTACCCCTCCGCAGTTATAACAGTTTACTATGGATATAGTTTTAAGACTCCTTCAAATAGGCGCGACACGCGATAAAATCGCGCGTCGCGCCTGTTCGCAGAAGCCTTTATAAATTTCTTTTTTCTGTCCTTGTTTTGGTCGAGGTCATTATGTAAACTGCCACCACGGTCACAGGGTGTCCGCTAACAATAGATTTTCTATTATGTCTGTTGTCTGGCAGTCAGCTTGTTCATTAATCATATCTACGTTTTTCGTTTCTGATAATAATATATATACTTACCCTATTATTACTAACATTTCAGGTACGAAATCCACACCTACTCTTCTGGGAAAACAGGCCTTTCATTTTGACAGTTGCAACAACATTCATTGCGTCATTTGCGTTGCCGAGCAGACGCATGTTCCGAACATATGAAGCAATGGATTAGCAATATCCTTCAAAATGATTCAGATTATGAATTATAGTGTGTTACGCGAGGAGCTGATGTTATGTTATGTTTTCAAGTAATTATGAATCAGTAAACACAGTACAAGCTGCACTTACCGCGAGTATCTAAATCATATACGTACTCACAGTAAGTGTAGACTACATGATTATTGATGTTCATTACGTACAAAAACTGACAACACGAATTATTGTTGACTATGAGTGATGTAAAGAGCGTTTCACGAAAGAATTCCCTTCGCTGTAATGTTGGAACCATTGCTTTTCATTGAATGTAAAACAATTCATCAATGAAAAGCAATGGTGCCAACATTACGGCAAAGGGAATTCTTTCGTGAAACGAACTTTACATCACTCATAGTCAACAATAATTCTTATTATTATTCTTCTTAAATGTATATTATTTATAATAATCCAGCCAGCAGCTTTCTTGCCAGTTTTTTTAGAAAAAAAAACTGGCACGAAAGCTGCAGGCTGGAAAGAATAAAAAATATGACCGATACACACCTCATTTGTCACCCACTCCACCATTTCGAATCAGTCATTTTCTCGAACCTAACCTCAAAATATGAAGTAAATGAATGGTAAATAATACGAATTGCGGAAACCCATGTAGAATATAGTTTACAATATAGAAAAAGCATTGATTTATCCTCCAAAACACTAGGTTTGGATGTGACAGCGGACTTTTCGATTGGTACTGTACAGGGCACCCTATATTTGAGGGCATTCTCTTTTCATACTAAAACCGAAAGTAGGTAAGATAATGTTCCTCTGTGAGAGGTAAAGGCCCATAATCCATCACGCGGGCCCAGTGCGCGTTGGCGGATGTCACTTGTCTTCGAATGTTTGGTTGGCATGCCGGTTTCCTCACGATGTTTACCTTCACCGTTTTGAGAGCAGTGTTGATGAAATAAAATAATGTGCCTGGCTGGGTTCGAACGATCTAGGTACAAATTGTAAGACGCTGCCGTTACCACTGGACCAAAATCACAGTATAAATACAGGGTTATTGGTAAAACATTAACAAGCCCTCAGGACTATATTACTAACCTCATAAACAACTATTTTTGATCTACGACTTTTAATAATTCATCCGAAATCATGCGAAATCTTAAAGGTTTGTTTATCGCAAATTTTTTTTTTTAAACTCATTGAACAAAAGTTGTTGCTTTATATGGTGCTAGTAAGTCCTACTAAGTCCTGCAAGGTTGTTAGTGTTTTACCAATAACCCTGTATATTGTGCCAAAACGTACACACCTTATAAGTACCTTAATGAATTTATTTCTCAATCAATCGTGACTACAACCCACGAAGGTAACGGGTTAAGCCGTAATCCCTCCAAATATTATTACAGATTAATTTATCTAATTCACTTTGACTCCATTATTCAATAATTAATGCAATCACGATTGATGTCAATGGCTGGATTTAACTCTAAGCCGCTATCTCTAAACATTTTAACGTTTCATTCATAACTTTGTGACAGGTTTACTATTGATATTTATATTTTAGAACACAACTATATGAAATCAGAAGGCCAATTCCCGTAATTAAATGAAATCAGAAGGCCAATTCGCAGTCGCAATCTCGTCTCGGCGACATTTAAAAACTTGTCAAAAATGTAGGGAAATTAGAGGTATTTTTGACAGATTGAGACTGAGATCAGACTGTGAACGTGTGTCTGTGTGTGTCTCTCTGATTTATTTTGTTGGTGAATCTTGACTAAAGTTAATATAGTTGGTTCGTGATGCTCAACTTGTATACTAATATGATTGGTAATATCTCACTTAGGTATTCGAATATTAAGTCCCTAGATCGTTGAAAATGGAGCGTTTCCGAGAAAAGGTAAGCACTCAATTGTCAACTATGTATGTACGTACGTGCTTCTGTATGTATGTATGCTTCTGTGTAGGTATTACCTAGTTGGGAATGGACATTTCTGGACATTGGTCCAGAAATGTCCATTCCCAACTAGGTAATACCTAGATACCTAGCTGACCACTCCAAAACGTAGGTCTCCGCTACTGGACCGCAACAGGATAACCCAATGCGATAAATGCGTTTATACCACAGATAATATAAACCTAGATAACGCAAGAGAAACTACTTCGCTTGCCAAAAATCGCACCAGCTTACGTAAAAAATCGTAAGCCGCCACTTTCGCGCTCAGTCCTGAGTACTGCTGGCTGGGTTAGCGTTAGCGCTGGTGCTAGGCCCCGAGGGTGGGGAAAGACGGGTGCCGCACGCGGCGACGTCTTTGAATCTATATGATTTTCCCATCACTAAATAGTGCTTGTGACGTCATACGTAGTAGGTAGTCAAAAAATGGCACGCTTAGTTTTTTTTTCATACTTGCGATAACTAGGTATATAGGTATATATCTGTGGTGTATTCTAACCTAATCAGTACTAACATCTGTAACTAATTTATAAACAATGCTTTCCTTGTGGATTCACTCAAAGATAATTGTCTAAGAGGTTGGCTTCGGCCCCTCGTACTCCTTCCAAAGGACCGGAACCCCATTGTCCTGAGATAATACTCGTATATGTAAACAAAATACATAATAATATAACGTTGGACGAACGATCGCTACGCTCGTGATCACAAAAATCTATGGCGCATATTATACAATATGAAATATTGACGTATAGCGCTGCGATATTAAGATTTCTTCAGTTTTCTGCTAATTTTCATGTACAGACGCCAGCACATCAAGCTACCCGAAACTGTAAAATTTTCCCAACCAACTTTGAACCTTATACTTTAGAGATAAAGTACAAAATCTATTAAAGAAAGACAGATTGTAGTAGCTTGATGTGCTGGCGTCTGTACAATGAGTACCTACCTAGGTACTACTAACTATATACGAGTGTATGTAGTATAATATATACTATAGATATACATAAATATACATACTGGAATAGATTTTTTATCAAATAAAACATACGAGTACAAAGGAAATACCTACACGGTAAATGCCAAATTCAGCGAACGTCAATGGTATTTTGAAATGGTATTTTTTCTGAATTATTTATTTTATCGAATGGATTCCTTCTATAAGGAAAAATTACGGTCCAAATATACGTGAAACTTGATATGCGAAATAATATATGTTATCAAATAGTTCTTATTGACTTGCTTTTTTTTACAGAAACGAACGTTTTGTTTATTCCTATGAAGACAACTTAATGCTGGACTCACACTGAGGTGATAGATCATACAGCACTAAAAGATTGTATTGTGCGGATTCGCCTCAGTCTGTTTCCAGCTTATCCTGAGACCAAACTTTTCTCTTTTATAAAATGTACTAGCTGCGCCCCGCAGTTTTACCCGCATAAGTGTCAATCTCGTGGGAATATCGGGATAAAAAGTAGGTATCCTATGTGTTAATCCTGGTTATAAACTGTGTGCCAAATTTCATCTAAATTCGTTCAGCAGTTAGCGCGTGAAGAAGTAACAAACATACAAACTGTCGCCTTTATAATACTAGTGTGATACTAGAACAAAATACATAAACTCACGCTCTCTTCCCAAGGGGGTAGGCAGAAACTACAGAACAGGTAGCTCTGCTACGATCCTAACATAGGTACTCCTTTTCATTCGTTTACGTTCATATTTTAAACAATAGATGTTCTTCTAAATTTGAATGTGGGTCCAGTTAACCAATAAAAATACAGAAAATAAATTATTTGTTCAACTGCCGGTAGATTCTGTAAAAATCTCACCGTGAAAACTTAGGTGATGTGAGTTTGTTTTTGCTAGGAATTAACACTATTGACAGGTCACTCCACGCTCACTTCACCTAAGTTTTCACGGTGAGATGGTTACAGAATCGCACTGCTGGATCCACGGGTCCAGAAGCGACTGGGTCCAGCTGACCGAAGACTTCTACATCTTTTCATACATGCACACAGGTCGCGAGTACTACGTACCTGACCTTTTTGAACGTCACCAATAAGTTCACTATACGTCTAGGGTGACCCCTCTAAAGAGACTGTGACCTCTGAGTTTGTTTCGGCCTTTCTTCTCAGAGTAGTCAGATACGAAACGCCGACTGCATCAAGCTTTTTTATTTTATTTTATGACGTGTAAAAGTGATTCCGATAATTCCGAATTCCGGATTTCGTGATTCCGGATTTCCGGTTTATTTTTTAGTGATTCTGTAAATCATAGGATAAGTCCTATGATTCACAGAATAAACATTTTCATTTCATTGCATTTCTCTACACGCTTCGGTTTTTTTTTTAATTAAAACCCAGTAATATCTCCCATTCAATACGATAATAGAATTAAAACAAAAGCTGAATTTTCTATTAATATTTCACAGAATAGTCTCTTCTATTATCATCGAGGTATTATTGAACAGAATCTTTATTTATCCGAAATTCTGAAGCCAACTGAGCATGTGTTTGAACGATTATTAGCACGCCTTGATAATGTTTTAATTAGATTCAATGTCACGTGGTAATTAAATGTAGCTGGCAGAGCGTTTTGTTCTAATATTATTATTAGGTATTAACTTCAGAGAAATCAATTGTATTGTTTGTAAATTGTGTTAATCTCTGCCAATAATTATTGAAGACTATAAAGCAACTGAATTGAATTGTTGAAACTATTGTAATTCGTGATTGGTAATAATATGTAATATTTAGTACTAATTACTGGATTTATACGTGATCAATAACAATATTTTATCATCATGTTCATGTTTACAATAGTACAGTACCCGGCGGCGATAAATATTGCACATCGACCTTTGGAAAGAGACAATCGGTTAATTTCGGCTTCGTAGAGCGTTATCTCTGTCGCACGAAATACAAACAGTCCGGTATCTATTAGGAGCTGTTAAAACAATTATGATTTGCTTCTTTTGATAATTATTTTTATTCTTTGTATAAAATGGTTTTGTGTAAAAAGGTCGATGTGCAATATTTATCGCCGGGTACTGTAGATTGTTATACATGGGTCGAAAGGAATCAATTCCCATACGAGGTATTTAGACTTTATCGGCTATAGTCCAAGTAGGAATTGATGACTTTCATCCCGTGTTAAACACTCTACTTTTCATTTCGAATTTATGGAAATTAAAAAATAGTAGTTTTTCTAAAATATTTATTTTATTGATTATAATAACATGAATAGTACCTATTTAATAATCTTTTTTAAATATGGAACATATCGCGTCACCGCCGCGGGCCGTCCCGCTTAATAGGTATTTTTTTTTATTCACACTGGCTGTTTATACACTCACAAGACCGCAGCATTTTGCTTAATTATGTAAAAAATTTCGTAGCTGACTACCTAACCAAATTTAGTTCTATCTTTAAAATTAATTCCCTCCCTAGAGAGGGAAGCAATTACCATGAGTCTTTCCCGCCAAAAGGTGCGGAGCAGCGTTTTACACCCATTATTCGGATCAAACAAACACTACTTTCCGAGTATGAGAAATTAAAAAACATGGTCGCAAGCGCTACTGTTCAGCATGAGGTCCTGGGTGCTAATCCCGGGAAATAAGGTGAATCCCGGGAAGTAAAGTGAATCCCGGGAAAAAAGGTTCGCTCCCTATTATATGAAACTTAAATATAACTGACAAAATGTGACTGTTTTATAAGTACACCTCTGCATGTGAGTTACCTTCGGGAAATACAGGGTGCGATGTTAAATTAACATTCAAGACGACCCCAATTCATTTGCACCCTAACTATCGATCACTAGTTCTTTATTAGTGATCGATGACCCTAACTTAATTTTAAAAAGTGACACTCCGAGAGTGCCGGCAGAAGTGAAAACAAAACACAAACAGAATACTTTGCCATCACTCACTGACATAATAATATCGGATATACCTACATTAAAACCGAGTACATTCCGAGGACAGCCGAACACATCCGAAGCGGTGTCGGTTACAGTAACAGTGGCGCGAGTTCAATAGTTTTTTCCCATCTCAAAAAATGCCCAACCCGCTTCACTTCAAAAAACTTCAAAATCAAACAGCTTAGTTCAATTCCACATACAAAACAAATTGTACCTAACAATGGTGTTAAAATTGTCCTCAGCTGTTGTCTTATTCTCCTAATGCATTCTGTAGCCGGCTAAAATCCCGTCCCGGCTAAGGAAGATGTCATTCCTACGGGTTACGTCGGCCGTCGGCCCCGAAGCCCGGCGGCATCTGGCCGGATAATCTGGAAACCAACTAACCACCAAGTTAGGCTGGCACTAAGATCTTCGTATTAGCCATATAGACAGTCAGCCGCATGCGTTTATTCCAGGATATAAGGAAGCTTAGGTACATGTAGTGCTGCAGGCCGGGTCGTGAAGTGGTGTCGTTTTGGTTCTAAAGCTACGATTTCCTATAAGCAGTGTTCATAAGATTAGCGGTGCTATTCTGTAAAAATCTCACCGTGAAAACTTAGGTAAATTGAGCGTGGAGTGAGCTGTCAATAGTGTCAATTCCTAGCAAAAACAAACTTATTTCACCTAAGTTTTCACGGTGAGATTTTTACGGAATCGACCGGCTGATAATTTACGAGTACATTAATCGCCACTTAACCAGTTATACTAGGTACTTTAGTGAAATGTATTCTAAGTTGATTTTTGAGTGACCATTTGTACCACAAAGGTCCTAATAAGTTTTTGGTTGCAATGGAATTTGAACTTTGTTAAGCATGACAATCAGTTTATTCTTCCATAACTTAAAAATTATATCAATCAAATTCTTAATTCAAATATAGTGACCTCTACATAACGGCTGCAGTGGAAACTGTCAAGAAAAAGATGGCAATGGGGTTTGAATTCACGGTGTCAAAAAAAGCGTTTTTTACACAGCGTTTTCTAGACAGCGGTCTAGAAAAAACTACTTACTTTCATAAATAACGTTTCAGTGACGTCATTCGACGGTAAATTACGAACGCTATGTTGCGGCCACCGCTCTTCTAGGAAACAGTAGCTTTAACAATGAGGCATGAAACATGAAACTATATGTAACTACGGTTCATGATAATATGTGGCATGAAAAAGGGGATAGCGGTGTATGTCGATTACACTGAACGAAGGGTTTAGTCTCGCATATACAGGGTTATTGGAAAACCACCAACAACCTCTTAAGAGGTTATTGTACTCATCATTATGAAAAACTTTTACTATGGGACCAAACCAAGTAGTAAAAGTTGTTCATAATGTTATCATTATAAACAACTTTTACTACTTGTATCATTGGTTGTACAATGACCTCTTAAGAGGTTGTTGGTATTTTTCCAATAACCCTGTATAAATAGGTAGGGTACTCCATCGGGCCATGTGTGGACGCTAAAACATTTCCGATTGAAATGCAAAAAAGTCGGCAAAATCGCGGGAAACACGTGAATGAAGGGGGAGTTTGTTGCGCCACTTCGTCTCCCCAGCGAAAGCACTAGGAAGTGGTAAAGGGCGGGCGTTTTGGGGGACTGTCTTTTGTTATTTTGACGTTCGAAAAATGCTGATTCTCAGCCTAGTTTGAATAAATGACTTTTGATTTTGATTTTAGAATGGCGCACGCAACCGGGAAGTATGGCAGAAGAATGGGGAGGCCTATACTGCAGTGCGATTCTGTAACCATCTCACCGTGAAAACTTAGGTGAAGTGAGCGTGGAGTGAGCTATCAATAGTGTCAATTCTTAGCAAAAACAAACTCACTTCACCTAAGTTTTCACGGTGAGATTTTTACAGAATCGACCGGCTGAACAGTTAGTGATTCCGAATGATGATGATGATGATGATCAGTGATTGTCGTGATGGCCCAGCGTTATAGGCCTCGCGCACGAAGTCGTGGGTCCAACCTGGATAAGTAAACCCATGTCATCATCGTCTGCCTAGCATTTTCCCAACTATGTTAGGGTCGGCTTCCAGTCTCACCGGATGCAGCTGAATACCAGTATTCACATGGAGCGATTGCCTATCTCACCTCCACAACCCAGTTACTGGGTAATACGATACGGCCTTGGTGAGACTGGTTGTCAGACTTTCGGGCTTCTGACGACCCGTAACGACTGTCAAAGATCCATGAATGACATGGCTTAACGTGCTTTCCGAGGCACGGAGGGGTATGTAAAGCTGGTCACCCATCCACAGATCTTCTTATCTTATCTTGAGCAAGCGTGTTGATCAATGCTCGTGCGTTTTCTGTGTGAGAAGAAGCCTGCAAGACAATTGTAGGCTATTATCAGTGCTCTAAGTGGAATACCTCGTTTTTAGGGCTCTGTACCCATAAGGTAAAAACGGGGCTCTATTACTAAGGCTCCACTGTCCGTCTGTCCGTCTGTCACCAGGCTGTATCTCATGAATCGTGATAGCTAGACAGTTGAAATTTTCACAGATGATGTATTTCTGTTTCTGTCGCTATAACAACAAATACTAAAAACAGAATAAAATAAATATTTAAGGGGGGCTCCCATACAACAAACGTGTGTTTTTTTTCGGCATTTTTGCCTTGTGGTACGGAACGCTTCGTGTGCGACTCCGACTCGCACTTGGCCAGTTTTTATTATTATCGTCCACGCGGGCAATCGTCACTCAGTTCTACCATTCTTATTCTTTATTGAACATAAAACAAAATCATAATACCTACATTTTTACACAATGGCCATTGGGTTTTCCTACACTTGGTAGGTAGTCCTTATCGACGTGGTATAAGGGTCATCCACTTCGAAATAAAACATCGTCGTCTTTAAAACGCCAACGGCTATATTCTTAATGGAAAGGGGCCTTAAAAGATGTCGGCTCAGTACCTACTACAAAATGGATGTAGGTAGAAAATGTAAAGAAAGAAAATACGGTTGTTTGCGGCAACATGACGCATAAAAAAAAGAACAAACAAAAAAAAATAACAAATTGAGAGAAAACATGCGTCACATCTACGCAAAATGGCCATAAGTCTTATTTACAATTAGATGTTCAATTATATTTTTAGGTGCACAAGATGGACATTATTAGAGGTTCGATTAACTATATGGCCTTCAGTTATTTCTACCAAACAAAAGATCGGTTACAAGCATTCATTTATCTGTGCATCGTGATCATTAATCTGCCACATTTGTGGATGATCATTCCTCGGTCAATTACGAAACTTCCTATCAGAGGTTTCATTACGATTTCCTGACCACTTTTATTTTGTTAAGGCTCCTACAAACAGGCGCGACGCACGACGCGAATCGCGCGCGACACAAAGGCTCCGTTCGTTAAGGCTCCTACAAAACAGGCGCGACGCGCGACGCGAACGCGCGCGACACGAAGGCACCGCCCGTTGCGCGACTTGCGGTGTCTTTGTGTCGTTTGTGTCGCGTGTCGTGTCGCGCCTGTGTGTACGAGCCTTTACGCGACTTGCGGCGCCTTTATGTCGCGCGCGATTTTATCGCGTGTCGCGCCTGTTTGAAGGAGCCTTTATGGCTTCCAAATGAAGAGTCCTCTTTGTGAACGTAATTCTCGTTTCCAAGTTCGTGTTTTATTTACATTTTTAGTAGGCATCGGAGAGCTGCATAATTTTTTCGTTTTATTTGACTTTGCGTGACAAATTACTTTCGATTTTTTATTTTTTAGGTTTTGTTATGTGGAAGAACCAAATATGGAAGAGTGTAAAAACATATAAGTAAGACTATGAATGTCTTATAAAGCCGAACAACTTACAGATTATCGTTATTTTTTATAGTCAACGGTTAAAGGCTCCTGCAAACAGGCGCGACGCGCGACGCGAATCGCGCGCGCCACAAAGGCACCGCTCGTTGCGCGACTTGCGGTGCCTTTGTGTCGCGTGTCGTGTCGCGCCTGTTTGAAGGAACCTTAAGGTTAATTTTATAACAGACTTTAAAAGGTATCAAACTCAAACTCAAAGCATTTATTTCAATTAAACCTTGTACAGGCACTTTTGAATTGTCAAAATTAAAATTAAAATAGTCCGTCAGTCAGTCAGAAAGTTGAAGCTAGATGCCCATTCCAAAACGTAGATCTCTATGGAGAAGAACGGGCAAGAAACTCCATGGACACTCTTTTAAATCAAGATATTACAAATCGTGGGTACATAATTATTGTTGCTTCTATATGCGAGAACAATGTAAAAAAAAAAAAAACACAAATGAAGAAACATTTCAAAATATAAGATTAAAAATAAGCCTTGGCAGTTAAGAAATGACCAGTCTCAACCGACGGCGCCCGTTCACGAACATGACGCGTGGATCAGCACCATCTAGCTCAACCATTTTGTAGGGAACCGAATGATCCAACACACGCACCACCATCGATGAGACATTTAAGTGAGCATGACATGTTCTCAACCGCAATTAGTATTCCGACAATGTATCATTTAAAGACAGAACTTACAATCTGAACATTATAAAACAAATTTGACGACACGGTTGGCGCAGTGGCTGAGCGATCGACTGCTGCGCTGCGTGTCGCGGGTTCGATTCCCGCACGGAACAAATATTTGTATTGCCTACAGGTATTTGTTCCGGGTCTGGCTGTTTGTGTATGTGAATTTAAATGTTTGTAAACGCACCCACGATACAGGAGTATGTAATTCTTAGTGTGGGGCAACGTTTAAAAAAAAAAAAATTATAAAACAAATAAAAAAACATTACCTAAACTACATAAATATTACATAAAGATTTGACACACAAAATATAGTATGCGATTAATATAAATCCTACAACACGACATCATCTTAATCGAGTGCCATTTTATGTGTCAAACCATAAACATATATCGAATATTACGCAAGACAAATATTTTCTATCCGCAATCATTTCATATACTATAGCTTCTGCCCGCGACTTTGTCCGCGTGAAATTTCATCCTCCCTCCATTGACACTCTTTGGGGTGGAATTTAGAAAACCCCGTCCGCGTAAAGTTTCATCCTCCCCCCATTCACTCTCTTAGGGGTGGAATTTCGAAAACGAATTTCCTTTCTTAGTGGATAATACTCTTCACAAAGAACACACTCTTAAAATTTCATGTCTCTAGGACCAGCGGTTTAGGCGGTGCGTTGATATATCAGTCAGTCAGTACTTTGAATTTTATTTAAATATACATAGAAGATAATAAAATAAACATGATTTATGTACGTATGATAAAACAACCTCCGAATAAAGTGAGGGAAGGGTTTTTACTACTAAATACTCCTAAATGTCTAAAAGTGACGTAAGCAAAACACCGCTAAAGTAATTGCCGAAAAAGGAAGATACTTTTTGTAAGCAAATGATGAGGATCATGTTTGCATTTAGTAGACACGTTTGTGTTATATACTTACGGCCAATACATAACATACAAAAAATTAAATCTCCAGAAAACACTCCGGGAGTGCCGACAGAAGTGTAAACAAAACACAAACAGAATACTTTGCCATCACTCACTGACATATCGGATATAAAACCGAGTACCTACATCCCGAGGACAGCCGAACACATCCGAAGCGGGTATTTTTTCAATCGTCTTATAAACAAAAAACGCGCGGTTTCGCTTAGGGTAACAGTGGCGCGAGTTCAATGGTATTTTCCCATCTCAAAAAATGCCCAACGCTCCTAAAGCAGTTTTCACTTCAAAAACAAAGGTAATCAATCATCCTTTGAATAAATGACTTTTGATTTTGATACAAACGTAACATCACGCCTTGTTTCCACGAAGGGTTGGACAGAGGGGTACATATTATTAGGTAGTACACCTACATATCGCCTTTTATGTGCTTTAAGGCCCATGTAATAGGAGCAAGCCTATTGTCATTAAGGCTCCTACAAACAGGCGCGACACGCGTTATAATCGCGGTTCGCGAGCGACACAAAGGCACCGCTCGTTGCGCGACTTGTGGTGCCCTTGTGTTACGCGCGATTTTATCGCGTGTCGCGCCTGTTTGAAGGAGCCTTTAGTCGGGTACAACTCCAGCCAGACTCTGGGCTGCTACTGAAAAATTCCAAACAGAAAAACCCAGTAACTTAACACTTTGCATTTTTTTGTACTGTACCTTATCTGGAAACCTGGAGGCACAGAATACATATTTTATGTTGTTAAAACATATTTTTGTTTTTTTTGTTTCACGAATAAAGGCTCCTTCAAACAGGCGCGACACGACACGCGACACAAAGGCACCGCAAGTCGCGCAACGAGCGGTGCCTTTGTGTCGCGCGCGATTCGCGTCGCGAGTCGCGCCTCTTTGCAGGAGCCTTAAACGTTAATCTTTCTTTCGACTATTTTTATTACTACAGGACAGTAGAATGTTAGGATTAGGAACTACCACGGAAAGAGGTTCTTTTTCCCACTTTTTTCGTATGTACGGTAGCAAAAAAAAAGCAATGGAACCACTCATTACTCTTCCAATGCAAATTGGCTCCCATTAGTAGACCGATTCATTAGTAGTTTAAACGCGTGTCGGTCGAGCTGAAAAGTCTTTAAAAATATTTACCATCTTTAAGTACTTACTGTCAACAAATTAGTGAGTTTCACCGTGGCATAATGATAGACGGGTTCCAAAAATACTTGGTTAGAACACATCGATCCGTTTGTCTGACCTCATCATCTGCTCGTACCTACTAACAGCCGCTCGGGTTAGGTATGTAATGTAATGGTATGGTATGTAATTGTTTTTTTGTTTTTCTGTTGTTTGTGTTTTTTTTTATGCGTCATGTTTGCCGCAAATAAACGTATTTTCTTTCTTTTTCTTTCTAATGTTACTAATTTTAATAATGGAGAGGCTTGTGGCTATGTTATAACAGCCCCACGGTCGGTCGATCAGGTTAAGGGGCTTCCATGACCTAAACGGTGGAGTTTCTTGCCCATTCTTCTCCATACGAACACTACCTTTTGGAAGGGGCGACTAGAATCAATTCAATTTCACTGTAAGTTTTGACGTTCAAAAGTGCCTTTAGTGTGCGTATTTGAATTAAATGATTTGACTTTGACTTTAAAGCGCGGTCACTGTCGGACTGCATAGAAAAGAAAGAGAAGCGCAATGACACAACACTGGAGCAATTATTTAATTACAAAAAATCTATTGTTTGGACTAAGTAACTAAAACAATTGTATTTTAGTACGTTGCTTTTAGAATAATCTGACAAAAAAACAGAATGATTGTTTGTATATTAGTATGGTTTTTATTGTAAATGAAAGTTTTTAGAGGTATCTTCATGATTTTTTTCTGTCGTATCAAATTAGTTGTATTATGTTTTCAACACACTATCTACCTAGCATATATCCTAAAGAATATCATTAATTTTCTGATTTTGTTAACTGTAGTCGATCATATACTTTTATTGTTTCTAAAACTTGCGTTTTTTGTGTTTAGGGGCCGTCCATTAATCACGTGATGTTTTTTTTGGTATTTTTAACCCCCCCCTCCCCCTTGGTGATATATGGTGAGGTTTAAGACTTACCCCCCCCTCATATCACGTGTATCTTTAGTACCTGCAAAGAATCGGACCTTTTTTTTATGTTTATAAAATACAGGTATAATCATCTAATTTTATTAGAAAGTTTGCAGGATGTTTTTAAAAAAATAAATACACGTGATATATTACTACACCCCCCCTCCCCCCTTGTGATATTTCGTGATTTTTTATGGACCCCCTCCCCCCCCTTTCGAGCGTCACGTGATTAATGGACAGCCCCTTAGGTCCTGTAAGCCCCTTAAGCTACGGTTACCGCGGTCGGTCCATGGATCGGTGGCCATCTTTACATACCGAGATGCCTCCGTGCCTCGGAAAGCACAGTCCCGGCTGTTATTCCCACGAATAACAGCCCGTAACGACTGTCAAAAATCCACATCTTAGACAGTCGTTACGGGTCGTCAGAAGCCCGAAAGTCTGACAACCAGACTTAGTTACTTAGGCTGTGGAGGCCAGGTAGGCAGCCGCTCCATGTAAAGTACAGGTATTCAGCTTCGGCCGGTTAAACTGGAAACCGACCCCAACATAGTTGGGTATAGGCAGATTATGAGTTAAAAAAATAATTGTTTATAACACAATAATCGCCCCCATTTGTCTGACCTAAAAAAATAGTAATTAATCAATTATTCCGTGTCTAATTTGTTAAAAATGTACTTGACATACTCACAGAAAGTTTTTAGCGTACACGTGGGGGCTTTTAACCTAAAATTGTCGCGTTGTTTCGGAAATAATGTGATATCAAGAAAAGTTTTTTTTTTTTACTTTTTCTGTTAAAAGTTTTGATCGTTCTTGCTATGTACTGGGACTTGTGTAATCAGTCTATAATGTTCCCACTACTGGGACACAGGCGCCCACTCTTCGAGAGGCAGTGGGCTGTAATCTACCACGCGGGCCCAGTGCGGATTGATAGATGTCATAAAGGCTCTTACACACAGGCGCGACGCGACACGCGACACAAAGGCACCGCAAGTCGCGCAACGAGCGGTGCCTTTGTGTCGCACGCGATTCGCGTCGCGCGTCGCGCCTGTTTGCATGAGCCTTAATGTGAAATTTTTTGTTCTAGGACATGCGGTTTACTCACGATGTTTTCCTTCACCGTTTTGAGAGCAGTGGTGATGAAATCGATACCTATAATTAAGCTAAAGTGTTTGTTTGTTTGTTTGAACGTGAATCTCTGAAACTACCAGTCGGATTTGAAAAAAATATTTTTGCGTTTTATAGCCCAATTCATCCCACAATTTCTTCCTCAGGCGTACCTCATCGATAACTCGACCTGTATCCACTTAGCGATTCGCCATGACTGTACGCGCTGACGATGTCCGCTTCGCTCGACACTAAAACGCTCACTGTTAGCAGAGGCGCTCGTGCGATTGTCAGCGCCGATAGCTACGCAGGGCCGACGCGCGACGCGTACGGCCGCGTAGCTATCAGCGCTGACCACCGTGCGCGCTGATAGCTACGCGTCATTTAAAAACGCTTGCTAGAAGTTGCAGCGCGTAGTTTGTCAGCGCTAAGCCTCAGCGTGGCTCGTTTTAGGCTGATTTTAGTCTCACGCTCACCGTCAGCGCTCATAGCTCAGCGCGTAGTTTGTCAGCGCTGAGCCTCAGCGTGGCTCGTTTTGGGACCCGCTGAGGAACAGCGGGTCGAGGGCTGTCAGGGGAATGGTGAATGCTTATGCGAATACCGCACCCCCGGCCATAGGCAAAGGAGGAACGCCGCGGTGATTTTAGCCAATAAGAGACAGGCATGCCCCTCTGTCACCCCCAAAAAGGAAGAAATCCATGAGGACTTCCACCGCGCACCTATAAAAAAGGGGAATGAGAATCCAACTTAGAAAGAAAGAAAGAAAATAGGTTTATTTGCGACAAACATGACGCATAAAAAAAAAACAAAAAGAAAACAAAATAACAATTTGGGAGAAAGTATGCGTCACAAAATACTTAACTTTTATAACAACGATAAACAGGCAGTTACAAAAAAGACTAATAGGACAACAATTAAAACAATAACTTCCACAGTTCCACTTAAGGCTAATTATTTTTCAATCGACAAACGACGATTTTTTGATTTGTAAATAAAATTGACGTCTGACAGTTTTTGTATGGAAGAACTGTCAAAAATTCAAAATTACAATAGCCCTAGTTCCTCCTAATGATCAAGTGCTTGTACCTACCAATTGTCGGCATAACAAAAACAGCAGGGTTACCACACGTAATTAATGTAATGTTACCAAGTTAATTAATGATAATAGGTTTGTTGGTTGTCTGCTTCACATCGGCTTTTGTTTTTATTACTTTGTATTTTTATAGTGTAACTTTTGTTTGTTAATGTTCTTTATACCAGCTAGCCAGACCTCACAGACGTTGTTCTGCCCAAAGGGGATTGAAGATTTTTACCTAATGTCGCGCCGTTTTGTTTTTTTTTTCAAAATAGCGGCCACGCATGTATCCCGTACTGTATGGGATACATGCGTGGCCACTATTTTGAAACAACAGGGTTACTGGAAAAATACCAACAACCTCTTAAAAGGTCATTGTACTCATCATTCAAGAAAACCCTCATTACGATATTTTAAAACAAAAAATAACCAAATCGGTCCAGCCCTTCTGAATGAGGGTTTTCTGAAATAACGTTCGCTAGGTGGCAGCACTGACACGTCAGGTCCGGGTATCTGTCAAAGAGCCTATATTTTCTTTAGTCATGATGGAATGATGAACGAATGAATGAATCGAATGATGAACGTCATCATATATTTTATATTCATTGTCGAAATGGAAAACCTCTTGTCAAAGTGGTGCCAACTGGTGTCGTAAATTTTCACGAAAACCCCCATTAAAGGCTTGTACACACAGGCGCGACGCGACACGCGACACAAAGGCATCGCTCGTTGCGCGACTTGCGGTGCCTTTGTGTCGACGCGCTTATACCAACGAACAGGATTTCACGCTATGCTAGCTGGGAGGCGTCCCACTATTGTATTACCATCAATCGGGCACGAATGCAGATTCCAGGCTGCTACTACTTACTTACCTACACAATATCTTCATCATAATAAGCAAAAGGTTAATCATGAACAATTTAAACACAAATAAACGAACACACATTTATAATAACGTTAATAGAGATATTTTCAAAGACATTCTTGTATCTCCTTTATCATTCAAGATACAAAGTGCTTCTCCAAGCAACATTTGTCACGACTCCAATATTACCTTAGTGTTGTACCACAACATCTCGGTATCGATTATCGATGAAGCGTCGCAGCGAGTCGATAATATATCGCAGGTCAGACTCCCAACATTAACCTATCAGTTCCGAGCCGCGACTGGGTTAAGGTTGGTTTTACTGAAAGCTGAGCTATCTGTTGCTAAGCGATATTTCGATTCAGCGATATTTCGGCTTTGAATTAGAAAATAAGTATTTTTAAATTTATTACCTAAGTACACTAGTCACACCTTTATTAAAAATCCCGTTGGATTTATATCGACACTAGGTTGTTGATTATCTCTTAAATCTACTTATATAAAAATCAATTGCCGTGCGTTGTCTCCCAAAAACTCGAAAATGGCTCTACCGATTGTGATAAAACTTTGGTAAGTTTTTGTGTGTGCACCGGAGAAGGTTCTTAACAAAAAAACAAAAAGGCATTACAACGCATTACCTCGTTTTTAATAAAATTCGTGGCTTGGTATCATAGGTGTAAAACATTCTGTGTGTTGCTTAATTCTTTATCTTTTTTTGTGCGAATTTTATCAATCATAGAAATGTAACACACAACCACCAAACTGTAAACTTTTTACGGAACCATTTTTTTTTTTGCAAATAAAAATAGTATCGAAGAATCATCGAAAAAAATAGCTAAGCAACAAAGTAAAATAGCTTCGCCTTGCTTAGAGTGGTACAAAACCATAAAGGAGTAGTTTATTACGGCTCATACACGCTACGTAATTTGAATGGGGGCTGTGTGAGAGTTATTTATGGCTTTATTTTATTCTCCATTCAGTTCTATTTGTTACGTACAATAGTATTTTAAGCCTCACTGACTGCCAGAAGTAATATACAGGTCTTAATTTGTCGTGAGGAAGTTACTGTGCTTTTGTGGACGTTTATTTGATTTTTTACGACAATCTTGTTGAGGCAGTTTTGTCATAAATAAATTTTATGAGCAAACTGTCTCATCATTTACATGAAAACTAGTTCAAGAAAAAATTTTTTAGTAAAATAGCATGTACAGTGACCGCTGGGGTAACAGTCTCCACACAGTGGGTGCTTGAGGATGGCCGCCGCCGCCGCCGAGGCCGGCCCAAGAAGAAGTGGCAAGTCGACCTAGACGCGTACGCCAGGGTTGGGTCGAGGTGGCTCTAGAAAAGGATGTCTGGAAGAATTTTGGGGGAGGCCTGCGGAAAGCACAAGACCGATCGAAGTGGCGTTCTTGGGGGGAGGCTTTGTTTGTCCAGCACCAGACGTCTTTCAATTGAAATTGGTAATAACATAGTTATTATAAATGGGAATATTTTTGTAAGTAATTCGGTAAGTTTTGATGGCCCTGTGTAAAAATGTTTATCTATGTATTTTGCTTCCATTTACCGTTTCATGTTTTACAGCCTGACTTTTTTATTTCGAAAACTAATAAATTAAATTCAATCTGCCTAGTCTTTTCCCAACTATGTTGAGGTCAGCTTCCAGTCTAACCGGATCCAGCTGAATACCAGTATTTTACATGGAGGGACTGCCTATTTGACCTCCACAACCCAATCACTGGGTGACGCGATACCTCTTGGTGAGATTGGTTGTCAGACTTTCGGGGCTTCTGACTACTTATAACGACTGTCAAAAATCTACGGCTTTCCGAGGTACGAAAGGGTCTCGATATATAATATAATGGAGTTTCCAAAACTAATTAATGAATGTACAGACGCCAGCACATCAAGCTACCCGAAACTGTCAAATTCTCCCAATCAACTTTGAACCTTATACTTTAGCGATAAAGTTGAAAATCTATTAAAGAAATTTGACAGATTGTAGTAGCTTTATGTGCTGGCGTCTGTACCTAATAAAGCTTCGATTTGTAAGGAATAGAAAATTGTACTCCTATTTTGTGATCAGAAGAAATTCGAACATTTATTTTCCCTTTTTCAAAGCTGCATCTGCAACAACTCAAGCACATTTAATGTACAAAAAACACGGCAACGTCTTAGAGCTCACATTTTCCAGCAATTTCAAAGGATTATAAAAACCATCTGTAGCTTACTTCAATAAAATAGAAACTTTCACAGTTTTAGTGAACTAAAACTAGCTGGATAAAGTTAAGCAAGTATTTATAAAGGGTTAATATAGCTCTGTATTTTATTCTACATCACACCCTAATTGGGTAATACTGTCTATCACAATCCGAATAATTTTTAAAGATATTGCTAATCCATTGTATCATTCGAAAATCTGTCTGCTCAACAACGTAAACGCAATAAATATTGTTGGACTGTCAAACATAAGTCTTTGCTTCTGATAATGTGATACATAATTGCCCCCCTGGTTTTATTACCATTGATCTACTGTAGGCACCTAAACTATAGGTTATCTGAGATACAGAACGTTTCCTATCAACCCAATCCCACATGGATGTGTATCCCAATCCAGTCTTTAACCTGTCCGTTAGCGAAACCTCGCCACTCGTGTGTTTGTCACAATGTTTGATGCCGATAGAGGCACAGATAGCTTTGTTGAGGTTTTAGTCAATTCAGACCGCCTTTGTCTCGTACCTTTAGCGTTAGATTATCTGTATTTTGATCTGGATAACTGCGCAATGGTTACACGTGCCTAAAATTGAGACATTCTGGGGGCTGATGTGTTAAATTGTAACAAAATTCTTGAGGTTTATGGCAAGATATTCCTTGCCAAAACCTCAAGAATGTATTCTATTAGTTTGAGACAATGAAGGTGTAGCTCGACACACAAAGTTTAATCTTCTTCTTAATAAAAATCCTAAATTTATTCATTTACTGACAGACAATGCACAGCCTAAACCGCTGGGTCTAGAAGCTTGAAATTTTCTGGATAATTGAGTAGTTTTTTATCTTTAAATTAGTGTTCTATCACTAACAATACCTTCACTAACTTTACAACGGATTACAAAACTAAGTAACCCAACCCCACCTACACTTATTTCCATCACACGTGGGTGGTGTTAGGTAACCCGCTCGCTACTTAGCATCAATCCGCGATCGATATTCAAAGTTTAACCGTTCCATTAACAATCCGGCAAGTTGGCCATACTGCCAATATGACGTCACGAATACGTTCACAGTTAACAAACTTCCATCATAGATTATGAAAACTGTAGAAGCGAAACTCGCGTTCTTTTCTATTTATGAGTATAGGCTTTTTGACTCTCCCGTTGGTCTCGCGGTCGTAAGCGCGACTGCTGGGTCCTGGGTTCAATTCTTGGATTTGGCAAAGTGTTATTGAGTTTTTCCATTGAGATTTTCTCACTAAAAGCCCAGAGTTTGGAAGTTGGCGGTGTGATACCCTCGTGCTTCGGAAAGCACATTAAGCCGTTGGCCCTGCGTCGGCCGCCGTCTCATCGGACAACGAGAGTGAGGGAAGAGAGAGTGCACCTATGTCTGCGCACACACTAACTTGTGCACTATAATATCCTAAATCGACCGGCAGATCTAATTTCTCACGCGAAAATATTGAAGTTTACGGGCCGTCAATGTTACTGCGTGAAAATAATGAATGGTTTTAGGGGACTACATGACCTACAGCGCGGTCACTGTCGGACTGCATAGAAAAGAAAGGGAAGCGCGATGACATAACACTGGTAATTTTTTGCAAATTATGAGGCAATTATTTAATTACAAAAAAATTATTGTTTGGATGAAGAAATTAAAACACTAGTATTTTAGTATGTTGCTTGCAGAATAATCTGACAAAAATCAGATTGATTGTATGTATATTAGCATGGTTTTTATTGTAAAAAGAAAGTTAGATACCTACCTCTAAAAACTTTGTTTTTACAATAAAATGCATCATGATTTTTTCTATCGTATCAAATTAGTTGTATTATTATGTTTTCAACACATTATCTACTCGCATATATTATCTTGAAGAATATCATATATTTTTCTGATTTTGTTTACTGTAGTCGATCATATTATACTTTATTGTTTCTAAAACTTGCGTTTTTTTGTGTTTAGGTCCTGTAAGCCCCATAAGTACAAAGTTGAAGTTTAAGGGGCCGGCGAACTACGCATGCTAATGCGTAGTTCATACAAACGTAATACCAAAATAATTTGTAAATCAAACATATTCTTAAGGTAGTGTGTGTTTGTTCTGATTGGATTACTGAATATCTAGGTTCCCAAATATATATTTTGAATGGACTCTTATTTAAGGACGAGATTTATTTATTTATTTATTTATTAGGGACAAAAAACAGTTACATGATACAAAATACAAACAATACTAAAATTTAAAAAAAAAATTGTAATTCAATTTCAAATAAAATAAAAAAAAATCTATAGAAAACTTGTTTTTTTCATAGGACTTTAAATCAGTGTCCATTCAAAATATATTGTACTTGGGAACCTAGATATTACGGTTGTATGAACTACGCATGCTCCGCCGGCCCCTTAAGCCGCGTATAGGAAGAATTCGTATCTAATTCGTGCGAGAAGAAGTTTTAATAAACTAACTATTGAATATGATTTGGACATTTTCAATACCAGTGTTTTACGGAAAAGTAATTGTTCGCGTCTGAGTTTGTATTATTCGATCGTGTTATTTTGTTTCCCAATTTATGTTAAGTATAGATATTTTATACCGACTTTTTTGTTTCAAGTGTTTATCAGTGGATGAAAATGGAGTAAAGGCCTTCAAATGCATATTGTTTAAGAGCACTGTTTTATTAGCTCTAAGTTTCCCGAATAGGAATAAGGCTTCTTCTGGGTAAGCTCACTCCATCATAGACAGTCTCTGTCACCTCTGACCTAGACTAGAGTCAAGAGCAAACCCATTTCAAATAAAAAAAAGAGAATAAAATAATTAGGCGGAATCAACTATGTATATTTCGCGAACTTATTGTAGGTGTAGGAGCTGCCTTAGAATCGCGATCGGAACAGCTGGTCTATTCTGTAAAAATCTCAGCGTGAAAACTTAGGTGAAATGAGCTGTCAATAGTGTTAATCTCTAACGTTAGGTGGAATGACAGCTCACTTCAAGTGAGATATCACGGTGAGGTTTTTACAGAACAGGTCGGTAGGAGTTTCACATCTGAACGAAGTAGTTTTTCTTAATCTGTGCTTCCGTTTCTTGAACTTTTACATTGTTTAAGTTTGGGTTGTAAGATTGAGTCGGTGAGTTTGAACTCAAGCCTTTTGACATTCTTTGTGATTGTAATTACAATCAGGATTTGTTTGCGAAACAGGTTTAAATATTCGGAGAAACAAAACTCTGTTGAATTATAATGAGATTTGGGATAAGTCACCCCAAGTTATGCTAATTTTACGGCTGATTTTTTGTTATAATTTAGGAGCACCTTATCAAAAGCTGTAAGTAGCACTAGTTGATTTTTCTAATAATAGATATTTTAACCGACTTCAAAAAAGGCTGAGGTTCTCAATTTAAAGTTTATATTTTTTTCGGGCATAACTGCAAAGTTACATTAAATTAGCTACCGAAACTCCGCATACGTGATGAGTATCGATCTCTTCTAAACATGATAAAATAAAAATAAAATAGATTTGATGTTTATTTTTCGGGGTCAACGACCACAGGTAGTGTTGTTACTTGAAGTACCCACATATAAGTTGAGAAAATCTGTTTGTTTTTTTTTTTATCGTGAGATAATTATATCCCTCACGTGTGCGCAGTTTTGCTAGCTAATTTAATGTGATCCTGTATAAGCAACTTATTGCCAAAGTACTTATAAGTGACATTTCTCATTAACCCCAAAAGCAATAAATTCAAGTTGACGGATGGAACCAACAGTCCCTTTTCGAGTCATTATACAGTTTACTTTAGAATTCATTACGAAGCGTGCTGTTCCCGATGTTTTCCTTGCACGCTTCGCAGACCGCTTTATTCTCACCCTGTCGCGTTTAAATTGTATTGGAAATATAGGTCAGTAGGTAAGTAGTTGTACTTAGGTATGTACACTTTTATTAAGTGTGTACCATCACGCTTATAATCCCAAAAGGGTTGGGTAGAGGTGTACATATAGACACCCACATTTTGCCAGTTACGTTTAACGACTTAAAGAGCCTTAAGTCGTTGATGAATTAATAAAAGTCATAGAACAAAAGTTGTTGTTTATGAGGTTAGTAATATAGTCCTGAGGGGTTATTAAGGCTCCTACAAACAGGCGCGACACGCGATAAAATCGCGCGCGACACAAAGGCACCGCAAGTCGCGCAATGAGCGGTACCTTTGTGTCGCGCGCGATTATTTCGCGTGTCGGGACTGTTTGTAGGAGCCTTTATGTAAGACAGTGTGAAAAAAAGAAAGAAAAAGTATTTATTGCGACTCGTACAGGAAGATCACAAAATAAACTAAATACAGCAAAATAAAAAACCAAGTTATATAAAAAAAAAGTAACAAAAGGAAAATGAAATAGAAAGTCCTATACGAGGTCAAAAGGCGTGACAAAAGGTGTGACATGTTTGAGTCCCATGTAATAAGTGGCGAGCCTATTGTATCAGTCGGGTACGAATTCAGACTCCGGGCTGAGAAAATCCTGATGGATTATTAAGTTACCATACAATTAATTGACCCATTTGCAGGCACTTTTGAATCGTCAATGAATTGGTCAGTTGGTCAGAAAGCTGAAACTAGTTGCCACTTCCAAAATGTAGATCTCTATTCTCTATGGAGAAGAACGCGCAAGAAACTCAAAGTACGCTCTTTTCAATCTTGATATTACAACATCCTGGGTACAATACTCAACCGACGGCGACGATGATAGTCCTTCGTTGTCCTCTCATTCCTGGTGCACTTGTCGATTAACGTTGTTCATGCTTAAGGCGACTACATGACCTAAAGCGCGATCTTTGTCGGACTGCGGGCTTACATGACGTAAAGCGCGGTCACTGTCGGACTGCATAGAAAAGAAAGAGAAGCGCGATGACACAACGCTGGTAATTTATTGCAAAATATGAAGCAATTATCTATTTAAAAAAAATCTATTGTTTGGACTAAAAAATTAAAACACTAGTGCTTTAGTATGTTGCTTGTAGAATAATCTGACAAAAAATCATAATGATTGTATAATATTAGTATGGTTTTTATTGTATAAAGAAAGTTTTTAGAGGTATCTTCATGATTTTTTTCTATCATATCAAATTAGTTGTATTATGTTTTCAACACACTATCTACCTAGCCATACATCCTGAAGAATATCATATATTTTTCTGATTTTGTTTACTGTAGTCTAAAATTTACGGTTTTTGTGTTTAGGTCCAGTAAGCCCCCTAAGGAACTAATAAGTGGTCAGCGGGATTGTCTGAAAGGGTTACCGCTGGCCCGGAACATAAAGGGCTAAGGAAGGAACACGGGTGGGTTTTAGTCAGTAAGAGTCTGACACTCCCTTCCGCTCCACCCAGAGCGGGAGGGGTCATTTGATGATTTTACAACTTGAAAAAAAAGGAACTAATAAGTTGATGTTAGTAAGTAAAATATCTTAACTTCATCCTATGTTATCGATTCAATGATTCACCTAATCGCCATTTATTTGCCAAAATTAATGTGTCCACCATCCCGCAACGTGCCCGCGTGGTGGATTACGGCCCACTCCCTCTCACAGAGAGGAGGCCTGTGTCCCAGCAGTGGGAACATTATAGGCTGATCTAATTATGCTTATGCTTAATGTAAACAAATATGAGTTTATGGAAAAATAACTTTAAAGCATAAATAATAAAGTGCAGTTTGCGCTACAACTTCAAACATTTTTGTAACTTTTTCAATAGTGCTACTCACTCTGAAATCAACTTAATTAATTAACATTAAAATAAAGTTGATATTTGTTTAACTTGAAAAAATATTAATTTGAAACAAGTTTGAATAGACTTGACATAATTTTGAGTTCTGCAGTTCAAGTAACATTTTTTATTTTCCTGCTAACAAACCAGCCGGTCTCATCATCTGCCTAGCCTTTTCCCAACTATGTTGGGGTCGGCTTCCAGTCTAACTGGATGTAGCTGAATACCAGTATTTTACATGGAGCGACTGTCATAGATCAGCCGGGACCAACGGCTTAACGTGCTTTCTAAGCCACGGACAGGTCTCGGTATGTGAAGATGGTCACCCATCGACAGAACAACCGCGGCAAGCGTAGCTTAACCTGTTATTATTTAGCCACGGGCCCCTCCACAACAGACCAGCCAGTCTATTCTGTAAAAATATCACCTTGAAAACTTAGGTGCAGTGAGCTGTCATTCCACCTAATGTTAGAGATTGACACTAATGACAGCTCACTTCACCTACATTTTCACGGCAAGATTTTTACAGAATGACCCAGCTGCTTCAAAAAGTCATTAAATAGTCCAGAACACTTCATTACTTTGATTCTCTGTTCCTCAGTCACATTTACAAGAATCCCCACCACGGCCAGAAATCTGACCAAGATCATGTCTAAACTTTAAAAGAGACCGACTTCTGAGTTTGTTTCGGCCTTTCTTTTCAGATTAGTCAGCTAGGAAACGCCTACCACGAAACCCTGAAGACCAGAAAAAACGACACGTCATATTATAAAAAAAAAAACTCAAGGTCATCCTTAGCTTATTTTTTTATAAATGACGCGTAAAAAGTGATTCCAATATCCTATTTACAGAATAAATCTTTTCTTTTCATTTCAAATAATACCTACCTAACCCATTTTTAAACCATTAAAAAAAACATAAAAACGACAACTTAACAAAGTTCACATACCATTAGGCTCAGCTCATAAAGCTTGTGTCTAACATTTAGAAAAAACAAAAACACAGTCCCGATGTTCACACTTCACAGACAAAAAAAAAAAAACATAGAAGAAGTAAGTGGCTCTGCCCGCGTTAGGTGGTCAAGAGTAAAAAAATAATGAAACGCGGTCTTACTTCCGTTGGCTTTCCAAATCTAATGGGAATTAACTTTATGGGTATGTTCTGAGCATGTCGTTTTAATGTGAGTCCCTAGGGACAGCGTTGTTTTCTTAATGATTTATACCTACAAGTTTCAAAATTAATTTTACTATTGAAGTAGATTCACTTACTTGTCGATGTATGTTTTTTTATTAAATTATTTAGTTACATTTATACACTGAAAAAAATAATTTCTTACTACAGCACATTAGAGCGATTTCATTAAAACTTACTGACTTTATACAGTAAGAAGAATTTATGTTTGTAGAACAGTAAAAGACAAAACAATAACGTTTAATGATTGAACGTATGTCCTCTGTCATTTCTTATTTACTTACAAATAGTATTATTTACTGAAGAAAAACAAAAAAAAGGAAAACCAACATTACTGTAATGTAAGCAAATTTCAATGGTTTGAACGATATCACCAAATGAATAAAACAGTTAATTATGCTGTGACCTTTTAGCTACTTCAAACGTTAAAGTTTACTGTCATGACGCCCGGTAACATTTTGCCTCAAACTTTAACTGTTTGCGGATCAGTAAAAAATACTGTTTTGAACGTAAGGCTCATATGGATGTTTTTTCATTTTTATTTACTGCTTATTTCTTTCAGTGTAAATAAACCATCTAACTACAGCGCGTCCGACGAGAGGATGCGTTCTTGACACCTGTCAATTTCATACAAAAGAATACGTGTTTTGCGAATTTGATCTTTATTAGCTTCTAGAATTGTCACACTGACAATTGTCAGGACCGCATCCTCTCGGTGGCCGGACTGTAATAGAGATTTTCCTTTAAGGCTCCTTCAAACAGGCGCGACACGACACGCGACACAAAGGCACCGCAAGTCGCGCAATGAGCGGTGCCTTTGTGTCGCGCGCGATTCGCGTCGCGCGTCGCGCCTGTTTGCAGGAGCCTTTATGGAGAGGTCATTGAGATGAACCCTTTGGGGTTGTAGAGTGATTTAACTTTACGTGCCAACATGGACCATTACAAGAGGAAACTTTAAACTAAACAAATAGTTTAATAATAGTCCTGTTGTTTTGTTTAATTGATTAATGAAAATGGTTGAATTTATAGCCGGAGTCGGCTTATTGGTCACTAGCTTCTGCCCCAAATACAGATCCGAAGACATCGACTTCCGAAATTAAAGTTATTTCATAATTTTGAGTTAATTTCTTTTTGAAGTCAATTTATTTTTAAAATTACTTTTTTTAGTATCTGCGATCGCCGACTTTGCATCGCATGTTTCCATACGATTGCGTGCGATCCAAAGATCGTGCATTCCAGCGACTGGTTCAATGCTGTAACACATTTGACTCGCTGCATTTGAACGCGATAAAAACATCTTCGACGATATCACCCAAATAGCAGACAAAGGACGGTTGGAAATAGGAAAAGACCGAACTGAATGGAAAATGCTAAAGGAACCAGGCCGTCACTGATGATGTGGTTCATATCTCAAACCTAAATCCTAAAACTTCAAACTAATAAATACTAACAACTAGAACTACTATTACCACATACTAACATTTATATTATTTAAAGTGTCCTATACATTATATAAGATATGGAAGAAATAAAGGGTTCATTATTATTATTCTTATAATATAAAACCATGTTCTGCAGATGCCAAAATTTCCCATTTCCCGTTCAGTCGCTGTATCGAGCTTCAGAACTCTTACAAATTAGCACCAGAACACGGCAGACTTCTGACACCTATTTAAGTAGGTGGTGCCCAAGTTAACACCTAACTTTATCGTCGATAATCGCGTGGCCGACCCACGTCCGAACCGACCGACTTCAGGGAGAATAAAATAAATCGATTACGGGAACTGCGGGACCATTTGTGAATTGAATACCTGTGTTTAAAGGTCAGGAGATGTAGGTAATGATTTCCTGCGAATATTGATGTGCAAATAACGTGACCATTAGATAAATGTCTCCTACTAATGCTCGGTTCCTATAAACAAAAACGAATCTTCACTTCACTTTTTATAGCCAAACTAGGCATATAAATAGATTTGTTCGGCAATTTTACCTGTGATAGCTACTTCTATATGGGAGGGTCTACTTTGCAAACCCATAGCTTTCCATAGTAGACCCTCCCATATGGAAGACCTTATGAGGTCTTTGCTTCATTATTGGCAAAGATACAAGAGTCTTAATTTTAACCAATAACGGTACGTAAATTCTACCAATCAGCCAATTGAGTCACATTGAAATCTCGAATTTGAGGGACCAGTGGCTAAATAATAACAGCCGCACAGGTCGATCGATCAGGTTAAGCTACGCTTGCCGCAATTAATCAGTGGATGGGTGACCATGTATACATACCGAAATTCCTCCGTGCTGTTGGTCCCGGCTGTCATTCGTGGATCTTTGACAGTCGTTGCGGGTAGTCACAAACCCGAAAGTCATATAAATTATTAAAATATATATTAAAATATATAAATTATATTTTCATCGTAAAATATAATTCTTCAAGAGTTTTTTTTTGGTTTGTTTAGGGCCTATTTTTCAACCGTCAGATAATTTTTATCTACACAATAAATACGGTAGTTTGACAGCTTTTGTATAGAAATGATGTGAAACTGCCATATTATTTATTATTCCAGATAAAAGTTAGCTGACTGTTGAAAAAAATCGGCTCTTAGTGACCCCAATGATGGCTGGTGGAGTAAACGAGTCCTGGGGGCCTAAAAAGGCCACCTTAGCAGAATCATAAAAGGATAACATCATGAATCTTAACATGGCGAAGACAGTCCGTGTTTTTCTTTTTTCGTTGCATTACGTACCTAGGTATAATCAAAGAGATTGGGATTGGATTTGGATTGGATTGATTGGTATTTTAGCACAGACAAAAAAAAATAACTGAAAAATCCTTCACTAATGGGATTTGATACGATTAACGAAACAGTTAACTGACCATTATAATTCATAATGTTATCCTGTTATGATTGTGCCAAAGTAACCTTTTTAGGCCCTATGGGGTGGAGACCGCGTATCGGCGAGCGTAGTGTCCGCCCCTCAGCTAGATGGACAGACGACCTTAAGAATGCGGCTGGGACAGACTGGATGCGGAAGTCAGAGGACAGGGTGGTGCGGCGTAGCTTCGTAGAAGCCTATGTTCAGAATTAGGTTGAGTTGATTGGACTGAGTTGAGTAACTTCAAGTCTGCTGATCAACTATGTGAATTGAAGACTCAAAGTCAACCATTAGACGAGAGAAGATAGAAGCTGAGTCCTTTTAAATTAAACCTTCTACAACAATATCTGATCTACTTCACCTGTTACTCAATGATAATAATAATTATTATTTTATTTATCATCACTGTAATATTTTCATCACAATATATTTTTTTTCGTCACAAAAAATATATACATTAGTAATACACTACTGCTCTCAAACTAGGATAACCTGTATCTTAAGAGACAGTTATGAAATAAATAACTTATGACTTAATTGGAGGGCTGTGCTGGTGTGGCAGGTGTGGAAAACCTAAAACGGCGAAAATATTACAATCGTATTGGGATTTGGGAGTTCTAATGAATGTGGGGTCGGAATGCCCACTTGGTTTTTCGAGACATCGCCAAGCGGTTGGTCGACTCTTCACGTGACTTCAGGTGCCTGCAGGGCCGGATTAACCATGGGGCCCCTAGGCATAGCTCGTTTCGGGCCCCCCCTTTTTCATACCACAACAACGCAATTTGGCTTTTACCTTATAATGTGAAAAAAAGTTAAACTTTTACCGTGGTTTCATAAAACCACACAATCCCTTTTTGTTTTTTCATTTTTTAATCAGGAGTGCTGGGACCCTGTTCATAGTGGGCCCTTAGGCACTGGCCTAAAGTTCCTTATGGATAATACGGCACTGGGTACCTGGCCTTTTTTGGCCAATAAATCAGCATCGCCATACACCGTGGCAATGCTGCCAGCCTTTTGGGCACTTTTCCTGTTGACAGCGATGCAGACGATTTTTTTAAGCCCTATAATCTTTTTCCTCTTTGTTATATGCATGTACAGACGCCAGCACATCAAGCTACCCGAAACTGTCAAATTTCCCCAATTAACTTTGAACCTGAAGCTTTAGCGATAAAGTTGAAATTCTATTAAAGAAATTTGACAGTTTGTAGTAGCTTGATGTGCTGGCGTCTGTACATATATTGTTGTATATACTATAAAGCTGAAGAGTTTGTTTGTTTATTTGAACGCGTTAACCTCTGGAACTACCAGTCTGATTTGAAACTAAGTAATAGCTCGGGCAGGGTGGGTCGGGGTAACAATAAACTCCCGGAGGAAGTCGCGTGCAGAAACTATTAATAATATTATTTTAAGTCTGTACTTATTTAATAACACAATATCTAATAATAGTGCGGGGAATTCAAGCGAAAATGTAAAACCTATTAAGTATTTTGCAGCCGACAGCTACGCTATAAACCCGTAATAACATTAGGTCTAAATCACGCTCAGACCTAATAAAAATCCACAAAACTACGTGAAAAAATCACCTCAGGTAACTTCCTCAGCTTCCCACAAATTCAATTAGGTACGGTACGAAAATAAACTTGTAACAAAAGTTTATAGGTCTCCATTACTCGTCATAGGTCAGTCCCAGATTACTGTAATAGCCAAGGTTCATTTGTCGTTGGTTGAAGATTTCCAACCCTCCTTTGTCCTTCTTCATTTTATAAAGGGCAATTAGACATGTTGAGGTTAACGCATTTGGTTGCAGCCTGTAAAATTAAATCCTTATAATTAAGTCGTCCATGTAAGAAGCACTTTTATGAAATGTTTAGCTACTTCTGTTCCCTCAATCCACCCCATTGCATCGCATAGCCTTCCCGCGTAAGGCCGCTTGCTTGTATACGTCCGTTTTTTTCACTGACAACGGACCGTTTTTTTGCGCCGGTTTCGCGGTGGTGTATGGTTTATAATGAATGTGTGCACAAGCATCGGACACAGGTCCGGCGAACGGTGCAACGGACACCGGACGAAAAACGGACGTACATATACAAGTGACCTTATTACCTACATCATTTTCGCTTTCTTTTCTTTCTTTCGCATCTTTCTGACCTTTTTTTTCTAAGTGGTCCTAGCGTGATGTTAAATAGCAGGGTGAATTTCCCAAATGACTTATTTTTTTGTCTTCGGTGAAATTAGTATTTGAAAAAAGGAATATTGTTCTGAATTATTTTTTTTAATATTCAATAGTTAGTTATTGGGTTGTGGCAAAAATATAATTTGCCTAGGACTATTACAAAGGTAGAAATAAATACATAAACCTCTATTTTTTTCAAATCGGTGCTGTCCCTCTACTTTTTTTACAAACAAAAAAGCTTATACACTAATAAAAATAAGTAACTTAAGTATATAACTTATTCTATTTCATAGAATATTAGTTTTGTTATTAATATACAGCATATTTTATTACATAATTAACGATTATTATTACTGAGAGGCACAAACGTACTTGTCCTGCAAAATGTTCTCACATCGCTGGATAAAAGTAATTTAAACCTAACTTTACATCGACGAGTCTGACAGCGTCCCCACCCCTATTTTATTTCCCTCGTTAGTGTGTACTAGTACGCAGTCAGGATAGACGTGTGTCAAATCGCTGCATATTCCCGCCAATAACGTAAGTACGCCATTTCAGTAGCTCCCGGACAATTATTTTATATTATCGGTGGTTGCATTTTTCTAGTGTAATGAGTAGTTTTATTATTGTTGTTTGGTTCTAACAGAGGTAGTAAGTGAATTAGCTTCATTGACTGTTATTGAATTTATCCTAGATATTATGCATTTTTTGTAATTTTCTAAAAAGTGTGTTATTTCTCACGTCGCTGTTCTCATATCGCTGTAATCGGTGGTCTTTATTGCCAACGATGTGATAATTTACACCGAAATGATAAGAAAAAATCAATCGGTGTCTTATATCTAACATCGGTGTTTTGATTCATGATCAACGCACAGTTTTGTCACATCGGTGGATTGCTTTATCATATCGGTACTTAGATCATTTTATCATCTCGGTGAGTCGTTTTATCATATCGGTAGATCCCGTGTCATTTCGTTAATTATACAAAGAAACAATGGAACATACAAACATATATACAAACACATACATTATATACATACATATATACCTATATACAAACATTCATACATACATACATACATACATACATACTTACCTACATAGACTGCCAAAATCATTACCACGATACCACTGAGTAGTAGATGTATAAATGTATCATTAGGAGAGATCTGTATTCGGTAATGTACGTCTATAGGCTGAGATGATGATGGTGAGGTGGAGCAATTGAACGCATTAAAGGTTTCTCTAGAAAATATTTTTTTGTTAAAAAAATAGTAAGTAAGTACATAATAATAAATAGATAAAAGGAAAACATCATAATAGCTTAATTTTGTTTAAGAATGTCGAGGCCAAAACTAAATGAGGAGAAGAAAAAAGAGAGAAAAAAGTTGCTGGAAAAGTATAAGAAAAGCTAAAATCAAAAGCGATCCTGTGTTAAGAGAAGAGCATTTAAGAAAAGATAGATATAGATATAGATACCTACTAACTATTTCCTTTTTGATGTTCAAAGGTGGATAGTTTATCATATCGCTGTATATGTACATAATTTCGGTGGATAAACATATCATATCGGTGTACAGAAAAAATAATCGGTGCCGGTTTGTCATATCGGTGGAAACCAGAATTCAAATTGAATTTTCTCCTTAGTCTTAAATGATACGTTGATGATATTAAATTTGGGGATATTTAATATCCTAAAGATTACAAAAAACCTGAATAATATACAAAAAAAATATAAATAAAAAAGTTCAGCGATATGATAAAAAAATGGCATTTGTTGAAATTCACCCAGCAATAACCTCTCTCGAGAATATGCTATCAAATTCTAAAGTCGCTCCAGAGATTAAGGCGTTCACAAACTCTTCTGCTTTATTATAAGTATGTATAATAGATGACTACATGACCACTGGAGACAACGCTCAACCGCTCAACATAGTGTGGCAGGGCACCGATTACCATGGATCCAGTATATGATTCTGAGCCTGTTGGAATATTTCGTGGGTTATAAAAAAAATACGAGGTACCCGTGGCTAAATAAAATAATAACAGCTGCAGAGGTCGATCGATCAGGTCAAGCTACGCTTGCCGCGGTTGCTCTGTGCATGGGTGACCATCTTTACATAACGAGACCCCTCCGTGCCTCGGAACGCACGCTAAGCCGTGGGTCCCGGCTGTCATTCGCGGATCTTTGACAATCGTTACGGGTAGTCAGAAGCCAGAAAGTCTAGCAACCAGTCTTACCAAGGGGATCGTATTACCCAGTAACTGGGTTGTGGAGGTCAGATAGGCAGTCGCTCCATGTAAAATACTGTTATTCAGCTGCATCTGGTTAGACTGGAAGCCGACTCCAACACAGTGGGGAAAAGGCTAGGCAGACGATTATATAAAAAAAATACATTTTGACCGCGTAGGTATTGTATTTTTTCTATAAAAAATAAATAAAAATCATTTATTTCAGACAAAAAAGTACATAGGCAAGGCAAGGTTGTCAGTAACAAAAAATCTGCTTGTAACTAATGTTAGTAATTAAAAAATAAAAAAGGAAGAAATTAGACCCACCGTCTACCCCTGCACAGTATGCTCATCAGTCTCGCAAATCATGGAGTTCAGTGAACCTACTGAATAGAACAGTATCGGTCCTCTCGCCAATCATCCTTAGGACGCTATTCGGGTTCCCCCGTACTCATCACAACACCGACGCAACTTTTTCACGCATAATTGCGTAGAAGTCATCTACACTGGCGTCGGCAAACACGCGAAGCACTGCAATATCGAGAAACAGCTGATTTCTATAAAACAGCAATTTTTTTTTTGATAAGCGACGAAACGTTTCTACGCTCGGAGGTCTAGAATCATGTCCTGAATTCATGGTTACGAATATCCCTGACAGCCTGTACTATATGTATCTCGCGAATGGCGGCCGAGATCAATATGAAGCATTTGTAAAATGTAGTTTTTCTCCGGTTGGACTCTGTAATAAATGGCTGGCTTTAGCATCCCTTTTCCCTAGGCTGGTTTAGCAAGATGGCGTAATGCGGAAAAACTGGGTAGGAATAAGTAATTGGTAGACTTGCGTAGTTTTATGAGACCTACTAGCTCTTTTTACTTGCAACTTTGTCAAAGCGGATTTAGATTTTTTTTTTCACCCATTTTATAGAGGACATTACACAAAATATCCATTTTTATAATTTAGGTGCCAATGTCCTTCCTCAATATTTAAGCTGCCTCTTTATTATAAAGTCATAAATATGATATAAGCTTTATCACCCTAACGTTGAATGTCATTTGAACGTCATAAAACAACAAGGTCTATTTTTCTATGTAACGGTAAGACACGGCGCGCATTATGCGACATGCGACTGCGACAGCTTGGCAACTAGTCGCAACGACGCTGTGGCCGAAAGTGTTCACATATTTCGTTTAAAGTATCGCACACTTGGCATCGAGTCGGACAGGCTAGAGGAGATGCACGCTCCCGCTACTTGTCGCAGCGACATGAAACACAGTCCACGCGCACACCCAAGGACAGTTGGATGCGCTTCATCATCGCATAGTAAGCACCAAAGCAATTGCAACTAGAGGCTCAATATTCACCGTCTCTCTCGAATACTTAAAAATATTATCGCTTCCTGCACGACGTCTGTCGTAACGACTAGACGCAGGCGTAAACGATAGCTCTGCGTCATGTTGCAGCGTTTAGACGCTCAGTTTGCACTGGCAATTACATTTACAACCTTAGTGTACTTTCAAATTAGTGGCAATGGTTGTCAAAAGTGATAAAGGAATTACGAGTTTGACTATATTTTGCACCTGACCGTTAGTCTTAATTACACAGCACACATGCGATGGTCGTTATCAATAACTAGCTTCTGCCCGCGACTTCGTCCGCGTGAAATTTCTTGTTACTCCCACCCCGTCGCATCGCATCGCCTGTCCGAGCTATTACTTCATTTTTGCTTAGCGTTCTTTCTGACTTTTTTTCTTTTTGCTCGGCTCCTGAAGGTCATAAGTGTGATGTTAAATATAGCCTTGCTCAAGAATTAGGCTATCAAATGCAAAAAGAATTTTTCAAATCCGACTGGTAGTTCCAGAGATTAGGGCGTTCAACCAAACAAACAAACAAACAAGCAAACTCTTCAGCTTTATAATATTATAGTATAGATAATTAAAAGGTAAAGTTCTTAGTTTAGGACTGACTTTGATGATGATTTTGAAGCTTCTGAACCACTAAATGCTCAGTTGCCTCTGCCAGTGAAACGTGCCGCGCATGTGTACGTACACTAATTAATACGACGACCACTTCTGGTAAAGGCTATCCTGAAAAAAAAACATAATTATAAAAATTCGTGATCTTGCTTTTTGATGGTATTGTAAGACATAATATGTAATACCTAAGTAGCACTATGTTCTTAAAGACACTGAAGAATACCTTTGTCCTGCAAATTGAAAGGTGGTCAAGATACCTCAAAAAAAAGAGGAGGATATGCAAACTGAAGACAAACCTCTTTTTATTTATAAACGTTGCCTGAAGTTAAATTTAATAATGATTAGCTCTTAACTCTAAACAAAGTTTATAAATAAACCCCATTAAGTTTACAGCATGAAAATGTAAATGGCCTCTTGAATGTAAAATGGTTATTTCCTTCATAATAATAAGATATTTCGGGAATTGGAATTACGTACAACAAATTACTGCTGAAATTACGTGAAACAACTACCTCATAAAATGTGATAGCTTTAATGTTTGCTAAGACAGTTTACAGTGCCTTATTATTTTTTTAATAGCGTTGAGTTAAAAAGATAGATATATTTCAGTGGCACCCATAGATATGTTTTTTAAATTTCCTTAGGTCTAGGGCTAGCAATTAAAAACAAGTTGGCGAGCAACGAGCAGCGAGTGCGCGACAGCGACAAACGATAACTTTATCGTATCCTATCTACCAGGCGTGAGTCTCAGCCAGCGTTCTGCCCGCCCGGCGAGCGTCGCTGAGCGAGTACTCTCTTTGATAGCTCTTGTCGCTGCGACAGGCGAGTACTCGCCGGGGTGTGAACAGTCAGTGACTAACTGTTGATATATGCATCTCTTTTGCTTCCGCGGGACCTACAATCTTTTGTTAGCTTATATTAGCTTTGTTAGCTTATAACTTGTCGTTTGCTCGCCGGCGCACAGTGTAATTTTCGGACCCAAAAATGGACACCTCTTTTTATTTAACTAATCGTTTGTGTTCGTCATTTAGAACATCAGAGTAAAACTCCCGCGAGTCAGTTCTTCTTAGTTTCGGAGAAAATAAATATTAAAGTTAGTTTTTTTTATGTGATTTTTTATAAAACCGTTAATTTCTCAATAACAGTTAGACTATATCGATTGAAACTTTAGTATGTTATGTAGTAATAAACAACACACTTAATTACGAAGAAAATATTTCCTAATTCAACAGGAACAACGTGAATTATTTTTTTTCTGTTTTTAGGTTTTTATTTTTTTTTGCATAGATGTATTGGTATTCGGATTTATTTTAAATAGGAAATAATTATTTATACTAATGTGCATCATACTGTTTTTTTTCACAACCGAATTCTAATATATCTAAGAGTTACTTGAGTTCAAATTTTTTTCAGATTTTTCTGTTAATTTTGGTGTCTAGGGTTGTCAACTTTTTACAACACAAAAATATAATTAAAATTCAAAATACAAGAAAAGGTAATTAATATGTTATTTATATGTTATATTTTAAAATTATAATTCTTCTGTGACAACCCTATCAAAATAATTTAAATTTCTTTTTTTCAGAGATATATCCAGATTCGGATTTGAAATTATTAGGGATAATGCCTAACAATAAAAGGCACATTTTTGGTCAAAAAACTAATCCGAATAATGGTACATTTCGGAGGAAAAAAATAAAGTATGAAATTAAAAATAAAAGCTGTAACTTTACTTTCGTACAACCTTTTAGGGTGAATCGTTTTTTAAATTATACCTTATGTACATAGGAATAATATCCCTAAGAATCATTAAAATCACATACCTTTTTCATTGTAAAAGTAGGTTTCTATGGTTTTTTTGAAGTTTCAGAGTTCGATTTTTAAAAATTTATCTCTCTGAAACTAAGAACTGACTCGCGGGAGTTTTACTTTGATGTTTTAAATGACGAACACAAACGATTAGTTAAATAAAAAGAGGTGTCCATTTTTAGGTCCGAAAATTACACTGTGCGGCGGTTGGAACTGTCGCTGAAAACCAGCGATGGAGCTGTCTCGCATAGGGTATGCTGAGCGATAGCCGTTTTGTGTGGAAGTGACGCATATTTTCCCCTAAATTATTATTTTTTGTATTGTGATCTTTCTCTACGTCGTGTTTACCGCAAATACTTAAACGTATTTTTTCCTTTTCTTTTTTTCAAAAAATTTATCTGCTTGAATTTCACAAGCACCCGTATGTTTCAAACTGGAACATAGCGAAAGTGCGAGGCAGATAAAATGGTATGATGGAAAGTATTTTCCCGAACTTTGACTTTTCGTAGAGAGTTCTCTACGAAAAGTTTAAGTTCGAGGAAATACTTTCACTGTCTGTCTAGGTAATGGGGTTCCATTACCTAGACAGATAGTGATGACAACTTTCAGGCAAATCTACATTTTATAACCTCTGTTCTTGATATTGTTACAAATTAACATTACAGTACAGTGCGTGCCACGTAAGAAGAGACTTGACCCCGCCTCCCCCGCCTCTTTCCGCCGCCCCTATGACGTCCGGTCCCGTCCCGCACTCAGACCTCATACCGCTAAAGATACCTAAAATCGTGTTCTGCGCATGTCAGACCACGTGGTGTGTCAAGTCTCTTCTTACGTGGCACGCACTGTACTCGGCGATAAATATTGCACATCGACCTTTGGAAATTGGTGTATTTTATACAAAGAATAAAAATAATTATCAAAAGAAGCAAATCATAATTGTTTTAACAGCTCCTAATAGATACCGGACTGTCTGTGTTTCGTGCGACAGAGATAACGCTCTACGAAGCCGAAATTAGCCGATTGTCTCTTTCCAAAGGTCGATGTGCAATATTTATCGCCGGGTACTGTACATTACCTTATCAATCTGCCTAACCTTTTCCCAATGGCTTAACGTGCTTTCCGAGATACGCAGTGGTCTTGGTATGTAAAGATGGTCACCCATCCACGGAACAACCGCGGCAAGCATAGCTTAACCTGATCGATCGACCCATGTGGCTGTTATTACTTAGCCCCCTCCATTATTAAGGCGCCTGCAAACAGGCGAGACGCGCGACGCGAATCGCGCGCGACACAAAGGCACCGCCCGTTGCGCGACTTGCGGTGCCTTTGTGTCGCGCGCGATTTTATCGCGTGGCGCGCCTGTTTGAAGGAGCCTTTAACATTAGGAACATTACATACCTAATCCCAAAAATAACAAACAAGATTACTTATTCTTTTGGTGGTGAGTAATTACCTAAGTAGGTATAGCCATAAAAAAGGCTACGGCGACTTAAATATTAACATACCCCTGTTTGTAAAACCAGTGTGTTCAGCGAATTATTAATAATATTTCCTATAAGAAAGGAATTTGTTGAAACAATGTATTCCACATTAGATCTTACTTTATTATTCTGTTTCAGGTAAGTACTTGCTTATTAATGTTTAAGCGGATTCAGGGTAATCTCTTTGCTTTACTCAATTTATAATATAACTTAAATCTAAGTATACCTGCATAATTTACCTAGCATTTTCCGAACTATGTTGCGGTCGGCTTCCAGTCTAACCGGATGCAGCTGAATACCAGTATTTTACATGGAGCGACTGCCTATCTGACCTCCACAACCCAGTTACTGAGTAATACAATATCTCTTGGTATGACTGGTTGTCAGACTTTCGGGCTTGTGACGACCCGTAACGATTGTCAAAGATGCACGAATGACAGCCGGGACCAAACGGAGGGGTTTCGTTATGTAAAGATGACAGACCGATGCATGGTCGACCTGTGCGGCTGTTATTATTTATTTAGTCACGGGCCCCTCTCAAGTTTAATATTAATACATAAAAACCTTACGGAATAAATTTATTTAATCAAACTTTTCGCAAACAAAAAGGTACAAAGGCGGACTTAATGCCTTAGGCATTCTCTACCAGTCAACCAAGGATGGTGGAGAGATTGGATGGAAAAAAAAACGATAAAACGATTAGATGGAAATGGTAAAACCCCTGCAAAATCTGTTTATTTATTTATTTATATTTTATTTATTATAAATATACTTCATTGTACATCAGAAAATACATAACAAAAAAAAATACGATTATGAATACAAAACATACAATGGGCGGCCTTATTGCTTTCTGCGATCTCTTCCAGGCAACCTTGCAAAAATCTGTTGTGTATTTTAGGAGAACAGCACCGTCACGGAGACCGTCAAGAAAAGAGACTTTATTTTATAAGGCACTAGCTTTTGTCCACGGGTTCGCCCCTGCGGACGTCGGGAAATATTCCACGGGAACGTACTTGCGGGTTAAAACTACCCTATGTGTTAATCCAGGTAAACAATGTAGGTATTCATTCCGTATTACAATACAATTCATTTATTTGTCAGAATATTGTACAAAGTTGTTATGTGCATTTAGACAGCATTATGTGTTACGATCATAATATTCTGCCGTTTCCGGCGTACAAATATGGTTTGTAAAATTATGGGTCATCATTGCATTAAAATTAAATTATAATCATTAGAATTAGAATTACAAATAATTTACATATATTGACCAATAGTTGTAAAAGAGATTAATTATATAAGTAAAAATTAAATAAGGTCAAGGAGATAGAATATGATTTATAGGCAATAATGTCAAATATTTAGGTAAATTTTTCATTCATAAAATCTTCAGTTGCTTAAAAGAAAGTTACATAGTTTACACTTAAATGTTCCGAGGCTGAGAGTTTTGAAGCCATCAGGTAATTTGTTATAAACAGTAATGGACATGCAGTATACATTATTAGAAAATAATTTAATTTTACGCCTAGGAACATTAAGTATATGCACTTTACGGCTGGGTCTGGATGCAACATCATTAAGGGTGCGTCTCATAACGTATAAACTCATTTGGTCTAATTTCATTTTATTATCGTTCATAAGATATAATCAACGTGAGATATACCAACTGTTGATATAATTTCTTTACATATAACATTTATTTTTTCTAAAACTTAATTAGTATAACGTTGTTTGATATAACGTTTATGTAATCGAAAATCATTTGGTCTAACGTTTAATATGTATATTGTTTATTTAATCGAAAATCATTAGTCTAACGTTTAATATTATGTATATAAAAACGTCATTATGGTTAATACCCTGACTCGGATAGGTTAGGTTAGAAGGCTAAGGCGGGAGCGAAGCGGAGCGGAGCTCCCGCCTTAGCCTTCAGACCTACTTAGACCTACTTAGACTTAGCCTTTAGACTAGGCAGATGATGGTGTTGACATTAATATTAAACTTACATATAATAAAGACATCTCGATGTTTTAAAAAAACCGTGTGAAGTAAGGGCGGTCGCTAGTAATCTTAATAAACGAACACTTTTTAATCAAAAATAATGTGATTGAACGTTTTAGTTGGATGAATTTCTAACAATTCATTAAATGCACAGTCACATCTGCGTCAAATTAATGTCCATTTAAAAAAAAACACGGTCGTCAAGGCTCATTAACTACACGATTTGTTTATTTTCTTAATTAAACATTAACGTATCCGCTTGTCAGAACGTTTTATTTGACGTTTTTTACGGTAACTCTGTAATTACGAGAGGTCCTCATTAAACATGTGTTTTTTTTTTAATAAATGGTGGAAGCTCCGTGTATTGAGACACGTTATAAAAAAGTTTCCAATAATGTAATGTGTGAATTGTGCTGTAAACTTCGTTCGAAGCAACTTTAATTAAGTCAAAACTTTGAGGAATTTACATTATCAACGAAAGAGGAGAAATTAGGGTTGCCAACGATATAAGGAAGTTTCAAAGGACTTTTGAACTCCCATTACATGGTACAATACGTTCTTTTTTTCAACCTAGCCTTTACAGAAATTCTTAGGGCAATGTCGGCAAACTTAAATTGCAGTGGACAGAGTACATTGCTTGTAAAACAGCATAGCTATTTACTACCATTCGATACGCTTCCGAACTGTATCCTACATCAATAAAAGTTATCGTAGGATTCTTTTAAACGCTTTTCACAAGTCCAAAACCGCTAAATTTGTCAGTTTAAGGGCTGATTTTTCAATCATCTGATAACTTTATTCGAGGAATAATTTTGAAATTTTCACAGTTATTTCATACAAAAACTGTCTAACGTCAATTTTATTCCTCGAATAAAAGTTATCTGGCGATGGAAAAATCAGTCCTAAATCAAACAGATGACCGCTATTCATCCGACAGCTTTTTGCTGTCAGGGTCAAGGCAAATCAGGTTATCGAAATGTGTCATATTGGATACGATAGCCTGTCGGATGGTTGTGAATAGCTATGCTAATGTCCGATGGGGCCAAAGAGAATATTGGGGCCAAAGGGTTCGGGACCAATGACCTGTTGAAGACCGCAGGGATGCGCTGAATGCGTGAAGCACAATACCAGTCGAAGTGGTGATGCTTGGGGGACGCTTAGATCCAACTGTGGACGTCTTTCGGCTGTAATGATTTTTTTCTTTAGTAAGATTTTTTCCTGAAAGCACAGCACAAAAATGATGGAAGAATGTGGGGGAGGCCTTTGCCAACTGTGGGACAAAATAGGCTATTATAAAAAAAACCCTGTTCAATAAAACGAAACCACAAAACCAACTTGTAGTAAAGTTTATACCTATATAATAAATGGTTAAAACAAAGTTTCAAATTATTTGAACTAGTTCGATAATACTTGCTCGACGTAGGTACGTGTTTAAAAGTTCTTGCAATGCTATTCAAGTCATGTTGGCTTCCAGTTGAAGTTTTCCCCAGTTCGTATAGAAATGAAAAGTTCCTTATTAAATACGACTTTTGTCGAGGATTTCTTTTTGTTTTAATTTTTGAGATGTTATTTAAAATTAACTCCCGACTGCGGCCAAAAGGAGGGTAATATTTTAAGGTATTATAAGACGAATTGCAATAAGCTCGCCCCTGATACGTGGGACTTAAAGAAAGTCCTTGAAATCTAGGTGTCCTCTGCCTTACCCTTCGAGGAATTCAGGCGTGATGTTATGGTATTTGATTGTTAACTTCTTGTTATAACTACTTACACTAGGTACTAAATTAAATGGCTAACCATACAAATAAAAACAAAACGACATGTACAGACGCCAGCACATCAAGCTACCACAATCTGTCAAGTTTCTTTAATAGATTTTCAACTTTATCGCTAAAGTATAAGGTTCAAAGTTGATTGGGAAAATTTTACAGTTTCGGGTAGCTTGATGTGCTGCCGTCTGTACTTAGGCATTGAAGTACCTACTTGTCTGCATCGCTGTCATCCGAAAACGTGCCCAGAAATCTGGCAGCATTGCCACTTTTATAATTATTATGTAGACTCGACAGAGTTGCGGTTAGCGAAAAAAATTTAGTTTGCAAAAATAAAAAATGTGGCTTATGTGAACCTCGCCTTAAATTTCAATGATATCCAATTCAAAACCGCAACCTTCGTCAATTTTGACTCAACCTAATTTATTTTAAACTAATATTACCGAAATTGATAAGTGGCAGCCCTGAGATTGATTGGACTCGGCGCCCCTAGTTTGGGTAAACTCGAAATGTGTGAAATAATCGAATCGTACCTTGATTACTTACGAAGTAATTTTAAGCATCTTGCTTTTGATTCTTGTGGCACCTTACAGGCTTACACCTACCCGCCTACTGTCCACATCGAAACATTCGATAGCTACCTAGTGATTCTGTAAAAATCTCACCGCAAAAACTTAGGTGAAGTGAGTTTGATTTTGCTAGGCATTGACACTATTGACAGCTCACTCCACGCTCATTTCACCTAAGTTTTCACGGTGAGATTTTTACAGAATAGCACCGCTTTCTCAGGCCTTACCCGCGGTCCTAGGTGGCGACGAGACGCGACACGTAGCGACGAGACGCAACACGTAGCGACGCGACGCGACGCGCCGTAATGCAACCAATAAATCACGCGATGTGTGTCCTATTTTCTTCGATTTTGTAGTCATTCGTGAGCGACAAACGCGGCAATCTCAGTTCATTATTGTTTTAACCGTGGGCATGTATACTCGAAAATTCATATTTTAAATATGACGGCGCATCCGTCAACGTTAGACGTCAGGTTGACTTTTAGCTGTCAAAGTCAACCTAGCGAAGCGTCATTGTTGGTAGTGCGGGCGGCGATCTTAAACTCACTTTTGAACAAGACGGCGCGGCGGCGCCCCGCGCACCACGCTTGTGACGAATCGCTCAAAATCTTCGTCATCACGCTATTTCAGGATTTAATTAAGTTGATTTCGTATAGTAGTAATCGCTAATTACCTAATTACATCGTGATTCCTGTGAATACTGATTAAAATACGTCGATTGTGATTTGAAGTCATTTATTTCTATTTCCGCGCCCACCTACCTACATAATTAGAAGAAGATGAGTTCTGGTGAAGGGCCTCCAGGCCGTCCTGGCTCTTCAAATACTTAGCCCTACAAAAACTTCGTAAAAAAGCAAGGAAGACATTTGATAGCCCAATTCTCCAAAAAGGTTATAGGCTATTTAACATCACGCCTCGAGACGTGTTCGAAGTATTTGAGGATGCCCGTTTGGACCAGAACAGATACTTAGATGCTTTGTGATGTCGAGCTCGGCTTCCAGTCTAACCGGATGAATACCAACCAGTATTTTACTCAGTTATTTTGCTCGTCTTGTTCTGGAAATATATGTAGAATACAAATAAATAGAAAAACCAAAGGTACTAAATTGATCTAATTGTAAGTGACAAAAGTCAGTTTACCTACGCCTAACAGTGACTGCGCACAAACATTTCTAAAACGTTTGACGTGAATTGTGAAAAGTATTTTTAACATGATAGGTAATTCCTCTCAATTTAAAAATAAGCACCTACCCCAATCTCGTTCTTTTTCGATCAGCGGGTATCACATTTTTCCTTCAAAAGTCGAAAAAGTCGCAGAGAAAATGATATTACATTTTTGAGTGACACAAAATAACAAATAGGCAATCGGTAGGAATAAGAGCGAACATAGTCGGGCGTCTCAGGGGCCCCGGGGGCCGCGGGCCCCTGAGATCTTGAGGAAAAATACGTTTTGTGTGCGAGGGGCCCATTAGTCGTCCGATGTGGTCTTCACATATAATTTGTCAGTAATTTTGTGGATTGTGAATTTGTGGCCATTATTTCGATTGTCGAGACCTATCTGGAAAATTGTTTAGTTTGACTTCTTATGGGAGCCAGTGGGAGTAGTTAGTTAAGCGTTAGTTTAGAAATTGCTTTTTGTAGACATAAGCTGCTCTATTAGGTCGAGACAAACTAGTAGAACTTGGAAGTTAATTTCAGACAGCAATAAAGAAAAATATCAGAAATGAAATCCGGGCAAGTACTAATATGACCTTTTTAATGTATGTACTTTCTCGGCCTTATTACAAAACATGGTTTATCTTTCAACCCAGGTTTAAACCGTCGAGCCATTTTTAAATTTCGAACTATAATCCGACAAAGCTAAAGTTCTTATTACAAAAAATGATATTAAGGGGCTCACATGATCTAAAGCGCGGTCACCGTCGGACTGCATAAAAAAGTAAGAAAAACGCGATGATACAACGCTGGTAATTTATTGTAAAATATGAAGCAATCATTTAATTTCAAAAAATCTGTTGTTGAGACCAAAAAATTAAAACACTAGTGTTTTAGTATGTTGCTTGTAGAATAATCTGACAAAAAATCAGAACGATTGTATGTATATTAGTATGGTTTTTATTGTAAAAAGAAAGTTTTTAGAGGTATCTTCATAATTTTTTTCTATCGTATCAAATTAGTTGTATATACATTATGTTTTCAACACACTATCTACCTAGTATAAATCCTTCAGAATACCATATATTTTTCTGATTATATTTACTGTATTCGATCATAAACTTTTATTGTTTCTAAAACTTGCGTTTTTTGCGCTTAGGTCCTGTAATCCCCTTAAGCGAAATCGCCAACTAGTCTTGAGCAAGCGTGGTTATAAAATCTCGTGCCGTCTCTGTATGAGAAGAGGTCTTTACCCCAGTGGGACAATAATATCTAGGCTTTTATTATTATCAGAAATATCTGGTGAAATTGTAGAAAATTAGTATACTTCGTAGGTTTCGTGATAATCAATTCTAAAACTCATATCATCGTCGCTCGCATGACTAAGAATCCATTTTTTAAATTTTTTTAGCTGATCTAAGTCAGTCGTGATTCTTTACACTTTTCACTAACCGTCTTACCAATATGTTATTTGGACCTCAATATAGAAAATCTTGCCTTTCAAAATCTCAAATCCATTTTGAAAGGCAACAAAATGTAAAGAATCACGAGTACGCAAAATGTAGCCGTTCCAACCCAAATCAGCTAAAACATGAGATATTACTATAATTAGTCATGCGAGCGACGATATAGGTATTATTATATAGGTATGACCTATAAAACCGTAGGTAAGTTAGGTATTTAGGTATACCAATTAAGTTTAGTAGCGGTTATTTGAGGTTTTGTGGGACGAATCTAGGTAATGTCTGTCTCAAAAGTATGTTATGAAAGTGTAAACAATACCTATAAATTGGCATCCGCAGGTACGGTTTCTGATCCATTTGTTTACATTTACATTTTCATCAGACACTTTTTCAACATACCTACCATACCTAGCTATACGTAGACTCAAGCCGTCCCTAACATTTTGTGCACCTAGAAAGAAAGAAAAATGTATTCAAAGACATTACAGCAAATAAAAACCCCTTATTATGTGGCTTGTGCTTTTACCGTTATTGGTGTGTATGTATAACCTCTTGATACCTACACTGCCTAATACTAGGCCGAATAGAGTCTACCTAGGTACCTAGATTAGTCCTACAAAACTATCAAATCTCAACTTGATTAAATGTCCTCAGGCTGAAGCTATGTGCGCCAAGGTGTGACTATTTTTACGACATAATAAATAGGTTATATTTTTGCCAGTAGTACGTTCCCGTAGGATATTTTCTGCCCTCCATGCAGGTGAAGTCAAGTACAAAAGCTATTTGAAAATAATCGTTTCTACAATATTAAGGCTCGTACACACAGGCGCAACGCGACACGCGACACAAAGACACCGCAAGTCGCGCAACGAGCGGTGCCTTTGTGTCGCGCACGATTTGCGTCGCGTGTCGCGCCTGTTTGTAGGAGCCTTTATACGGGCTTTTGGAGCTTTTTCAATGCACAAACTTTAAATTCAAGTAAGTATAAGTTATTTTAATACTTCTGCATAAGATTAGGTACTAGCTCTCTTGGTATTTAATTTTATCTTAAACATGCCAAAGAAATTCATTTCTAGAAGTTTAAAATTACGATAGAGAAAAGATACGAAACATTTTTATTGAAAAAAACATTTTTTTTTAATTCATTCATTTATGAAAGCATCGTATAACCAACCACAGAAAAACGCGTGAATTTGTGTATAGGTATGTAAATACTTTTAATAACTTCCTAACAAATTGATATCACCATCATGCATCGTTGAATCCATTTAAAAAGTGCCGTGAAAACGAAAAAATATACCTAATTCGATAAAAATTTACACAGTCGACGCTTCATTTAAATGTAGGTTATAGGCACAGTAGGTACAGACGCCAGCACATAAAGCTACTACAATCTCTCACATTTCTTTAATAGATTTGCAACTTTATTGCTACAGTCTACAGTATAAGGTTCAAAGTTGATTGGGAAATTTTGACAGTTTCGGGTAGCTTGATGTGCTGGCGTCTGTACTATATGGTCGACCGAACGTACGTTAATTCATATTACTTAGTCTATAACGCCAAATAAACATGAATTTAGTTCAATTTTATTGAGGATTTTATTATTTACAGCAAACTAGTATATTTCGGCACCGCTCAAATTTGGCAAAATATGGCATCGGGGTACCAAACTTTAGCCTACTGCTGCATCTGGTAATAACTTTGAATATGGATGAGATGGGACCTTCTCGAAGCACGGCTCCTATATCTTACTTATTTACAAGCAGCGCCTTCTAATAATAATACAAAGGTTAGTACGAACGAGCGAGGTACAGACGCCAGCACATCAAGCTGCCCGAAACTGTCAAATTTTCCCAATCAACTTTGAACCTTATGCTTTAGCAATAAAGTTGAAAACCTATTAAAGAAATTTGACAGATTGTAGTAGCTTGATGTGCTGGCGTCTGTACTAATGCCAGCCTATTATTGTCCCATTGCAAGGCAAAATCCTCTTCTGATACAAAGAAGGCACGAGCATTGATCACCACCCTTGCTTAAACGGGTTGGGGAGTTCAGACTTATATTAACTATAAGTCCAGGTATCCTCACTGGCCGTCTTGATTCTATTCTATTCTTGTATGAAGACTGCTAGGGTTGTCAAACGGAAAAACTCAGAGGACTGAAAAAGAGACTCGCAACTAAACGAAATAGGTATAGTTATAATTTTAGAATCCTTCATCATTACGTATATGAGGTACAGAAAGTTCTCAAGGGGCTTACAGGACTTAAACACAAACAACGCAAGTTTTAGAAACAATAAAAGTATATGATCGACTACAATAAACAAAATCAGAAAAATATGTGATATTCTTCAGGTTATATGCTAGGTAGATAGTGTGTTGAAAACATAATCCAACTAATTTGTTACGATAGAAAAAAATCATGAAGATACCTCTAAGAACTTTCTTTTTAGAATAAAAACCATACTAATATACATACAAACATTCTGATTTTTTTTTTCAGATTATTCTACAAGCAACATATCTAAAGTACTAGTGTTTTAATTTTTTTAGTCCAATCAATAGATTTTTGTAATTAAATAATTGCTTCATATTTTGCAATAAATTACCAGCGTTGTGTCATCGCGCTTCTCTTTGATTTCTGTAGTCCCAGATAATTTACATCTTCTTAGCGATTGATGACAATCTAAATGGACGCGGCCCAGATTCGTGTTTGGCGCCATAACTGGTTCCTCTATTTCGGCGAGCACATACATACTAAATTATTATTATGAGAAATTAATTAAGGAACCTTGAATAATGCATGCGATTATAGGCCGTCCGCTTAACTGAGACGTTGCCTAAGGTAGCAGCGCGGTGTGGGAGGGGTGTGGTGCCGTGGTGCGAGAGCTCAGTGATTTGTCAACTTGTGACAAGTTCACCCCTCCCGCACCGCACAGCTACCTTTTTTTTATCGTTGAGAAATGCTCATGCATACTGCACTACGACGGGGAGATAGTGCAGTTATGTGGGACTCTAACCCACTAAAACTCCACGGTGTCCTCCTCTGCCGCTTACGGCGGGAACACGGGCACGCGTTAGCACTCATCCGTGAACCCGCCGCGGCTGTCCGTTACCGGACCCTCCTCTGGGGAGTACTCCCCATCACCGGCGCACCAGCACACACTGCTGTGTGTGCCGCGACCACCCCAGGGACCAACCAAACCAGCACATGGACACCAGACGACCCCGTGTCTGGGTGCCCGCGACGGGTCAGGACATTGGCCCCGCCGCCTGTCAATTTTCGGCTGCAGAGGATAGGGAGAGCGGCCACCGCAATACCGACACTCCTCCTCCCCTGCAGCCCCACCGCGTCCGCCATCATACGGTGGCGACCCCGTCAAGGCCGCGGAAGGTAGGGAGAGCGGCGCACCGCAATATCGGCACTCCTCTTCCGCCGCGGCCTGCAATCCTCAGCCGCGATGCCTCCGATACGACATCGCGGCCCGCCTCAGTTGCGATGTCGCCCAAACGGCACCGCAACCTACTTTTGGCCGCTACGTCGTTGGCTTGGCAGCAAAAGCCCTGACGAGCGGCCCCTCCTCGGGTTCCTCTTCGCTTCACAGTGGGTATCCAAGCCACGGCTACTGAGCCCCCCGCCTCGACAATGCGGGAACCCACCGGGGGGGACCGCACAGCTACCTCACGCAACGTCTCAGTTAAGCGGTCGGCCTATAGTAAACTCAATTCAATTCAATCGGTAACCATTAATTCATAAATGACATAATATTATTATTACTATTGGAATAAGTAGTCAGAGAGGTATATGTCAGCGTATCATCGCCGTCGTTGTCGGAGTTAGATATATTATTGATTTGCACCAAATTGTCACTCAAACAAATACACAGCAATAGGAAATGGCAGGAAAATATTTAAAGGAGTACAAAGAAAATACTTCACTTCTATTCAGACTGTTTATTCCACGAGCAACAAACCAAGAATGTCTTTCCATTCGCATTACAACAGTTTTTATACACAAAATTACCGCCAAACTTTCCCGCGATCTTTGCCGCCAAATAGAATTTATATAAATCAAATGGATATGTCAAACTTATTCTAGATTACATTTTAAATAATTAAAGCGGATATGTCAAGATAAATCCTTAATATTATTATCTTAAGAGGAAATTACATTTTAAATAATTCAAGCGGATGTGTCAAGATAAATTCTTAATACCAACATAGAAACAATATAAAGTCAACCGGAAAAAACTATATTTAAAATACATCAGAATAAAAACTTAATATAATATACTTAACCGGAAATACAAGTATTAATTCAATAAATAATTTGGAAGTCGGATCAAGTACAAAATATTCAAAACAAGCTTAAAATTAAAATTAAATAATGGTTTGGTGCCCTTTTATACTTATCCTTTATAAAATGGCCTTTTACTTTGATGGTGATAGTTCTGAATAATGAACTAAATGTCACCCTACATGAAATAGAGTCAATATAAATAATTAAAATACTAGCCAGCCCAAGGTACGCAGGGTTTTTGTGACTTAAAAAAAAACATCGTTCAACTCAACGTTTTGATAAGTAGAGGAACAAAAATAAATAAGCTGATATATCTTTATACATAATTATTCTTTGAAATATTTTAAATAATAATTATGTATAAAGATATATCAGCTTACGCAATTACCATTAAAAATACTTTGTCCACATTTAAAATTATAAATACAATAGCACTTCTTCTCTCCTTAAACACTATAATTACATTTTCTTTGCTCCTGTCTCATGTTTATTATTATATATATATATATAATTATATAGATTAGTATAATATACTTTATGTATGTATTTATTGTATTGTGTTAATGGTACACCACAGACTGAGTTTGAGTGGCTGAGTTTGAGTTTAATCCGTCCAAAGGTTGACCGCCCATTGTGTCACCCTTTGTAAAATTTCTATATTTAAGTCTAAGTAATATATATGGTGTATTTATAAGAAAGAGTATTCTATTCTATCTTGTTTATTGTCCTCATTTTTTGTAAAACGAAACGTCAAAATCTTATGTTCTCCTTGTCAGACTAAAAACATGGAAAAACAAATAAAAAGCTTTTAATTATGTGACCTGTTCACGAAAGTTCTTGTAGAATAAAAAACACGTAATAATTTATGAAAGAAAATTTGAATGTTACGAGCTATGTAGTAACAAATTTCAGTACATGCTTAGAGCAGTCGCCCATACTTTAAAATATGTCTTTTTCTACCTAGCTTTTTCTTAACTATGTAGGGTTCGGCTTCCAGACAGGTATAATTGCCCTTAAGGTATAAAAGCCCTTACAATATGTTGTTCCTTTTATAAGTTTTTCTTCTACAAGTATCTAGACTAATAATGAAGCTGAAAGTTTGTTTGAATGCGTTCACCTAACCAGTCGGATTTGATAAAATATTTTTGCATTTGATTGCCCAATTCTTGAGGAAGGTTATTTAACATTATGCCACAACCCTTAGGAGCCAAGTAAAAAGAGAAAAGTCAGAATGAACGCGCGAAACGGAAGTAATAGCGCGGGCGGGCGATGCGATGCGACGAGGAAATAAGAAATTTCACGCGGACAAGGTCGCGGGCGCGCTTGTGTATCATACGAATAAGCGTTGCAGAATAAATTCTCTAAGCGATGTTGAAAACCGCATCAAAATCCGTTGCGTAGTTTAGAAGAACAACGCGGTCACCCAGACGACACGAAAAGTGAATTTGATTTACATGTTATGATACCTATTTATAGATACCACTAGCACTGGGCCCGCTCTCTCTTCAAGAGAGCAGGCCTGTGTCCCAGCAGTGGGAACATTGTAGGCTGATTATTTATTCATAGATAGTAACTTAATATTATGACGTTCGGTATTACCCAAAGACCATATTATATTCTCTTCGGTATTCCCCAAAGACTATATTATATTCTCTTTAGTATTCCCCAATGACTTTATTATATTCGCTTCGGTATTCCCCAACGTGTATCGGCCTATAAGTACACCAATATTTCTCCAGTTATAAATAGCCACTCCCACCAATATTATGTAAATAAAAAGAAAGTAAGAAAATACGTTTATTTGCGGCAAACATGACGCATAAAAAAACACAAACAAAATATCAATTTGGGAGAAAATATGCGTCACATCTACGCAAAACGGCAAAAAATAAATAGGACTTGTAATAAAATGTAATAAGTGCTGAGTATATTTTACCCTAGGCGTTTTTAAAATCAGCCCTAAGTTACATTTAAATAACTTATTTAGCAAAAAAGGCTAAATTCGCTCCCCCCACCGAATAACATGGTAATGTGGTACTACGACAGTTTTCGTTTTATTGCATATTCGGTGTCTAAAGCATAATTATCATCTTGTAATTTTTTTTGTATTTTTTCTATGTATATTTATAAAAGTACAATAATTTCAATGGTACCGTAATGAACAGAACAACATTATTCCCTTAAAATCTAAACACACTTTTTGCACGAATAATACCATAACATGTTATTACAGATCATGCAATCGTTAACTTTTTCGGTAAGCGACGATTACCATTATATTCGCGTAAGAAATGCATGCCTTTTTCCACGTAAAGTATAAAACAATTATATTTGTGAATTATTTTTGTTTACAATATAATAGAAACGGCTCATTCGATTTAGATGCGGTTTTCACTAATATATTGCAGTAAGCTTCACTTAACATTTAGTGTTTATTTCATGTCAATCGGTTCATAAATAAAAAAGTTATGTCAATTTAAAGAATCACGGCGGACATTTTTAAGGTATACTATCAGAGTACGTACATGGACGTGCACTCTCGAGGCTAACTGATGAACAGCGTTTGATATTTGATCTGGTGAGCGTTGATAGTACTTTGGAAGAAATGCTATTTGTAGATGCACCCGGTGGAACGGGTAAAACATTTCTTACGAAAGTTATTTTGGCGAAGGTACGAAGCCAAGGTAAAATCGCGCTTGCTGTCGCTTCATCAGGCATAGTGGCATCAACAATGTGGCTGACATTGTTGCCAGGTGGGAAAACTGCTCATACAATGTTCAAAATTCCGATCGATTTAGACCGCACAGAAAGCCCTGTTTGTAATATTTCAAGAAACAGCGATAAAGCTAAGATTCTTCGTGATTGTAGCCTTATTATATGGGATGAGTCCACAATGGCCAATCGAAAAGCAGTAGAAGCAGTAGACAGAACGTTGCGTGATGTCAAACAAAATGATCAACCCATGGATGGCATTACTATGCTTTTTTGTGGCGATTTTCGTCAGACTCTCCCTGTAATACCACGTGGAACAAGGGCTGTTGAAGTTAGAGCCTGCCTAAAGAATTCTCGACTGTGGCATTACATTATACCTTTGCATTTGACATTAAATATGCGTGCGCAAATTAGAGGCAACGAAAATGCTCAAGAATTTGCAGATTTGCTACATGAGATTGGTAACGGTGTGTTACCGCAGGAACAAGGAAAAGTTGTTCTTAATGAAAACCTATGCAACATAGTTTCATCAATGCGAGACCTCATATCATCTGTGTATGGAAACGCAACGCAAATACCAACTTGCGAAAATTTCTGGCTTTGCGAAAGAGCTATTTTGACGCCACGAAACGACCAAGCAGCAACAATAAACGCTGAAATTTTGAGCTATGTTCCGGGGGATTATGTTGAGTATATCTCCATTAACAGAGTCATGGAAGAAGGAAAATCTACAAGCTACCCAGTAGAATTTTTAGAATCCCTCAATGCTCCTGGACTACCAGCACATAAAATAAAATTAAAAGTAGGCGTACCGATAATGCTTCTTAGAAATTTAAGCCCCCCAAAACTTAGCAATGGCACCAGGTAAAAGTGACCAATTTACAAAGAAATCTGATAGAAGCAGAGATTTTAACAAGGTGTGGAAAAGGTAAAAGTGTTTTCATTCCTCGGATTCCTCTCATTCCAAACAATTTTCCATTTAGTTTTAAACGAGTCCAGTTTCCAGTCAGCCTATGTTTTGCGATGACAATTAATAAAGCCCAAGGTCAGACGCTGAAAGTTGTAGGTGTAGATCTAAGTATCAGCTGTTTCTCGCACGCTCAGTTGTATGTGGCTCTGTCACGGGTTAGCAATCCTAGGAGCCTGTATGCTTTCATCCCCGATGGCCATACGTCAAATATCGTATACAGAGAAGCATTACTGTAAAGTAAATTTTTAGCTACCCAAACGACGGTATATGTAATTCAAAATATGCTGCCCGAAAAGTCACTATTCCACGCTGACTAGGTCGCGGGCACAGCTAGTTAATAAATTAATAAAAGGACTGATTATGATAAATAATAAAACCTTTGTTTTATTTCATAAATTTTAATAAAACGCTATTATAAATTATCCAGTATTAATATCAACTTCCTCTATTATTGTTATTTTTCTGCCAAATCAAATAATAAGTACTGGATTATTTAATAAAACATGTATTTGCAACATTATATTACTGTTAATCTTTTGACACCGCACATCGACGAATATTACTGTAATGTAATATTACATTATACACTATCGCTTGGATTTCACACGAATAATATCGTAATATCATATTGCCGTTAGGTTTTTTGACACTTTATTACAACGAATAATACTATAATGCATTAATATTGACTACGATATTGTTGCGTTTACACGCGAATAATATGGTAATGATGCGTTGCATACTATACTTTTGCCATTTAATTTCAGTAACATTATTTTTGTGAATAACTTAATTTTATTAAAGTATTACAAAAAAATCATAATATAAATTAGATTGTAAAAAAATTAGCTTTGTTTTGACGTTTAAATGTCTACCTTACGATCTACCCGTGCCGAGATATACGCATAAAACAGTTTTTTATTTTTCCTGTAAAATTTAGATTTATCGATTACCATATTATTCGGTGGGGGGAGCGAATTGTAATGTGAATAAAGTGTCACTTAGCGTGATACTTTAAAAGGGAAAAGAAAAACAATATGCAAAGTGGAAACTTTCCAGGTAGACAACACAATATCTTCTTGAAATATCGTAAAAGGTGACGATACTTAAATTCACGATACTAACAACTAAGAAACGAGATACACAATTAAACCATTTTCCTTAATAGAATTCCGTGTATAAATATTTTAGATTGTTATTCCTCGAAATTAAGGGCCTGACCTGACCGCAAATTGCCTTCACACAGAAAATGAGATAAAGCCATTATATCAATTGAGCTTGTTATCGGAATTGCTTAAAGATATTGCACCATCAGCCATGGTACATTACTGTGCAATAAAGTATGGGCTATTTTCATTGAAATGCCATAACATCCTGTAAAAATGTGCTTAGTGAACCTTTGTCAATTGGGGTGTGTAAGGGAAATACATACCTACTCAAAACAAACGTTTTAGGTACAGTCACCAAGGAAAAAAGAGATAAGTACAGACGCCAGCACATCAACCTACCCGAAACTGTCAAATTTTCCCAATCAACTTTGAACCTTATGCTTTAGAGACAAAGTTCAAAATCTATTAAAGAAATTTGACAGATTGTAGTAGCTTGATGTGCTAGCATCTGTACTTAACCCAAAGGACATCGGATAATGAAGTTTAATAAGAAACCGATGGATGCTTTCGAATTAAATTTAGTTAGATATGTAAATGAAATATTTGTTTTCTATTAATTTAATTCAGTTTTTTTCGAAAACATCGATCGGTTTCTTACTAAACATCAAAGTGATATCCAACGACCCTGGTTACTTATCTCCTCTGGTGACCGTACTTGTTCGATTCTGTGTTAAGGCTCCTACAAACAGGCGCGACACGCGATATAATCGCGCGCGACACAAAGGCACCGCTCGTTGCGCGACTTGCGGTGCCTTTGTGTCGCGCGCGATTTTATCGCGTGTCGCGTCTGTTTGAAGGAGCCTTTACTTATTTTGACGAACAAAGACTTGCGAGTTGGATGTCGTTTATAAGTTAGTCTCTTAAGGTGCCACTAGTCGATATTTTTTCCATACACATTTCAGGAGAGTATTACTCCACTTTGACATTATTGATCCAAAGTTAAACATGATTTATATTAATTACTAGCTTCTGCCCGCGACTTCGTCCGCGTGAAATTTCTTGTTCCCCCGACCCACCCCGTCGCATCGCATCGCCTGCCCGCGCTATTACTTCGTTTTTGCTTAGCGTTCTTTCTGACTTTTTTTTCTTTTTGCTCGGCTCCTAAAGGTCATAGCGTGATGTTAAATAACCTATAGCCTTCCTCGAGAATTGGGCTATCAAATGCAAAAATAATTTTTCAAATCCGACTGGTAGTTCCAGAGATTAGCGCGTTCAACCAAACAAACTCTTCAGCTTTATAATATTAGTATAGATATATGTAGATTTAAAAAAAAATATTGTCTGTAGGTACGGAAACAGAATAAATAGTAAAATAAAAAGCCATTAAAAAGTTATGAGCCAACAAAGATTCGTTTTTATTGCTATTTTTAACGTAACTTTGGGTGTAAATAAGTAATAAAAAAACTTTAATCTTCAAAACCAAAAAAAACCGACATCCAAAAATAAACACTACTTAAGAATACATGATCTAAAGCGCGGTCGCTGTCGGACTGCATAGAAAAGAAAGAGAAGCTCTATGACACAACACTGGTAATTTATTGCAAAATATGAAGCAATTATCTGTTTACAAAAAATCGATTGTTTGGACTAAAACATTAAAAAAAAACTAGTGCTTTAGTATGTTGCTTGTAGAATAATCTGACATATGGTTTTTATTGTAAAAAGAAAGGTTTTAGAGGTATCTTAATGATTTTGTTCAATCGTATCAAATTAGTTGTACCTAATATGTTTTCAACACACTATCTAGCTGGCATATATCCTTAAGAATATCATATATTTTTCTGATTTTGTTTACTGTAGTCGCTCATATACTTTTATATTGCTTCTTAAACTTGCGTTTTTTGCGTTTAGGTCCTGTAATCCCCTTAAAGTGAAAAATAACTTTAATTTCGAAAGGCGGTGTCGTTGGTTCCGCATTTTTGTTTTTTGACTTTGAGACATGTATTAAAAAAAATCCGTCTATATATGACGGAGTTAGGCCCGAACGTTAAAAAAAAATTAAAACCTCCTCCTTTTTTGAAGTTGGTTAAAAATCTTAAATTCATTAAGTACTAAACCGCTGGGTGTAGAAGCATGAAATTTAGCATAAGATTTACATATGTATACATACACATATAATATGCATTCGCGACTTATTTGCCACAAATGTAAGCAAACATGAGTTTATGGAAAAATAACTTTAATTCCTACACAATAAAGTTCAGTTTACGCTACAATTTCAAACATTTTTATTACTTTTTCAATAGTCACTCTGAAATCAACTTAATAACATCAATTTGAAACACGAATACTGATCTATTTCCTAAAGGGCTTAAATAGGAAATGAACGTTTGCCATTTTTATTGTTGCACACGGCTTGTTTAGAAATAAATTATCTATTTGTCGCACGAATGGCTGACGTATTTCCAAGGAATAGGCGTGACAATAGTTGTCTGTGTATCCCTTGTGCTAGAACAACTCTGATGCGCAGGAGTGTCTGCTGCATGGCACCGGTGATATATAATAAAATACCAAGTTGTTGGAAGGACTATAATATGACATTATTCAAAAAAAAGCTAAGAATTTTTTTAGTAGGCAAAGCTTATTATAGGGTTGAAGAGTTTTTATTGGAGAAAGAAGTTGTTTGACTATTTTATATATTGTATTTAAATAACTATTAGAAATTGTGACATTAATTTTATTATTGACTGATTATTTTTATTAATGAATTAGAATATTATTATGTATTATTAGTAAATATTAATTATGAATTTTAATTGGACCTAAACATGATACTTTTGCATGCCTTGTAATTGGTAAAATATGGCTGTTTCTGTATTTAAGAGCTCTGTAGGTATTTAAGTACTAACAATCAAGATAAATTGTCATAATAAGAAATACTCTCCTTAGTGAGAGATCTTTCTTAACTTGTCTTAACGCTATTGGGCTGAAGTGCAGATTTGGCCAATCTCCTTTCGAAAAAAAAATAGAATTGATTCTAGTCGCTCCTTCCAAAAGGTAATATCGAATGGAGATGAATGGGCAAGAAACTCCACCGAATCTCTTTTAAAAATGCTTTACAATATTTAGTATACATTAGTTATATCTATGCTAATATTATAAAGCTGAAGAGTTTGTTTGTTTGCTTGTTTGGTTGAACGAGCTAATCTTTGGAACTACCAACCAGTCGGATTTGAAAAACTCTTTTTGCATTTGATAGCCCACTTCTTGAGGAAGGCTATAGATTATTTAACATCATGCTATGACCTTTAGGAGCCGAACAAAAAGAAAAAAAGTCAGAAAGAACGCTAAGCAAAAACGAAGTAATAGCGCGGGCAGGCGATGCGATGCGACGGGGTGGGTCGGAGTAACAAGAAATTTCACGCGGACAAAGTCGCGGGCAGAAGCTAGTCTAAACATAATAAAACAAAAAAGAAATTAATTTGATGATATTTTTTGTGGGGTCATCGACCGCTGAAAGTGTATTTACTTGAAAGGTCTACTTCAGTTTAAAAGATCAGTTTTTTATAATATGTAAACTTCACCGACGTGATTAGTCCGTAGGTGTCGATGTCTAAAAACGTAAAACACATTTTCTCAACTCATACTTCAAGTATCAACACTACCATAGGTCGTTGACCCATAAGACAAAAACATCAAATCATTTTTACTTTTGTTGTAAGTATCATGTTTGTTAACGAAACTGCACACGTGATGGGTATTCACGTGTGCAGAGTTTCGTTAGCTAATTCAATTCGTATAGCTTAATTTATTTACCTAATTAATGTAATCATTTAGAAACTGTTAATAAAAACCCGACCATCTGTACCTACAATTCTTGCAAATGTTCATTTCATTTAATTTCTAAGTTTGGGAAATATTTCACTGATCCTCTAAAAAAACTTATTGACATTCTAATGATGGACCCTTTTTTAAATTAAGATAATATAACATCACGCCTGTATTCCCTTAAGGATTAGACAGAGTTACACCCAAAATGCAGCAGCGCAGTGTGTTTAAAAAAAATGTTCCTCTAAAAACTCGCTCTACTCGTCTTTTTAACGTATCACGTGTAACGTGTCAAATCGGTCGCAGTTACTTGGCTATTTAGTATTTTTAGGACTATTATTATATTACAGTGTTCATTAATATTTTTAGGACAGCAAAATGGGAATTATTAGAGGATCGATTAAATACATGACTTTAAGTTTTGTCCCTGGGATTGCCATGGACCATCTGCGATGTATATTAAGGCCAACTCACGTACATTAAAACGTTCAAAATCAATGCAATGTCATTTTTACACACAGACAGATTGAACTAAGATCAGACTGTGAAAGTTCTCAAAATTACGAGAATTGCCCCTCAGGTACAGACGCCGCCAGGACATTAAGTTACACGAAACTCAAATTTTCCCAATTAACTTTGAACCTTATACGTTAGCGATAAAGTTGAAAATCTATTAAAGAAATTTGACAGATTGTAGTAGCTTGATGTTCTGGCGTCTGTACATCCTTAGCTGTTAAGAGAACTATCCTTAGCTGCTAAAAGAACTAACCACCAGGTGGGTAGACTGCTTGAATGCCGTTCAACAAAAAATATATAAAAGAATATTACTAGGTACTTAGTTGGACAAAAATACTTAGGAAAAGTCAGGGTAATAAATTACTAAGCAAATGGACTGCAACAATGCACAATGCACCTTAATGATAATTAATAAATTTCCAAATCACAACTGGCAAAATGACGTACTGAGTCAATTTGCACAATACTTAATTTACATGACTGCGTATACTTATTTTACAATTTCTGAAAAAGATGAATTGTAAAACAACGCTAGAATTAATGTAGTTATCATACATTTAATAAATTCCTAAAGAAAAGAGGTATCTTCACACGTTGATATCTAGGTATAACTTTTCAGGCAAATCTACCAAAACCCACAAAAACTAACAAGACAAGAATATTCCTAACCAAAAACAACAGCAAAGCCCTCACAACAAAACGGCAATATACATAACAAAACAAGTACGCCATTCCAGAAACTTCTGACACAAATATTCCCGAACGAAATATTCTTTCACGGAGTTCAAAGAAATTAGATATTCTCTGTACTGTGCGAGATATATTTGTACTCATGTGTTCAAGGCATTAACATTCAGAAAACGCGTCTTGGCACGAAGTACTGCTGTCTTTTAAAGGGACTATACCTATTTATCATCCTGTATACTAAGTACCTAAGCCGCTTTAGGTACAGACACCAGCACATCAAGCTACTACAATCTGTCAAATTTCTTTAATAGATTTTCAACTTTATCGCTTAAGCATAAGGTTAAATATTGATTGGAAAAATTTGACAGTTTCGGGTAGCTTGATGTGCTGGCGTCTGTACAAATGTGAAATACAGCAAATTAGCTAGCGATCCGCAGACGTAATGGTTAACGATATCTAAACACAATAAAACAAAAAAAAAACTTTTAAAGTACTTTTTGTATGAGTTTGAAGTTGGTATGAGGTAAGAAAATCAGCTTTTTTTATTTTATCGCGTTTAGAAACCCAATACGTCTGTGAAGTTTACAAAAAACGTCAAAGACGTCTTTTCGCGTCTTGGCACGAAGTAAGTAGGTACCTAAGTACTAAATTTAATTTCCTCACATATCTTTTTTCTCCGAGTGAATTCAGACATGCTGTCTTAAGATTAATTAAACTACTCTATAAGGGCAACAAAAATCACCATATTTCATAATGATACAATTAACTTTGTTTCTGCGTACGATCTTACCCATTTTCCTTTAAATTTCGCTACCGTAGCGCATCCCCGTTAAGAGATTTTCAGTTATTTTAATTACACCTTGAATATGAAGGGAATACGATATTTAAAGTTAAAAGGGAGACATCTGATAAATATCTATTAAATATAATTAATTTCTGTTCAGTTAGTACTTTGATATGAATATTCTTATTCAAAAGTTTGTGATCCAAGGGCGTTAAATTTTAGAATTTGTAGTTTAATATTTCGAAGTCTGTACCGTTATAAATATAAGTTATTAAGAGCAAATTAAACAACTTTTCTTAAAAAAAATAATTGATTTAATGATTGAACTAAAACTACAGTACAACAGATATTGATTTCTGTTATAACACTTAACAATAAAGTAATTTTTACGATACCGCAGTGTTGCGCCCTTCCGCGAAGCTGTCTTGAGCAAAAGTCCCCCTCACGCTTGTGTCGAATACTGAACTATGACCGATTGTTGGATCTGTCAGTTGATTTTGACAGTTCGACTAGCTTCACTCAGTTGATATTTTCTTATATTATATATATTATTAGTATTAGTTATTAAATTGTAAATCCGTAATTGGCTGTAAGACTAGCTTATATATATGTTTAAGATAAAATTTCAAAGAGCTGTGGATTTTGTGATAAATAAATAAATAAATAAATATTCGTACACGAAATATTTTAAGGGATACATCTATAGGTTATAAGGAAGACATAGCAACGATTTAAAAAAAAATATTTTTAAATGTTTTTTTTACGTAATTATTATAATTTAAAAATTGCATGAGACATTTTGGTTAGAAACCTTTACTCCGCTTCAATGACAGTAAGTACTACGTAGAAGCGTAATGAATGTGAAAGAATAAAAAGAAAGGAAGTATTTAATTATGTGTTAAAAAAATATTAGATACTTTATAAACTTTTTTTTTCGTATATCGGGCTTCTTTACCACATCTAACTCTTAAAATATTTTGTGTATGAATAGATACACCTTTTACACAAATATTTATCACTGAGTATTAAATAGTCAAATATAGAATGTTTTTCATTTGCCCCTGGGCCGCTTTTATCGCGTTTGCTGGGTTTCAATTTCTATATATTCAATTTATTCATAAAAGCTTGAAATATATTTGAAGTTTTATCTCTCTATACATGACTGGTGCTAAAAATTCAATCCGACTCGAAAATCTCGTAATATCTGCGAGAGAAATAACTAGGGACCTTTTGGTGTACAGGTTGAGCTCGTGAAAATATTGGTTGATATACATAAACGGACGACTCCTTCCCATGGGGAATTGGGGATAGGCAGAAATTACAGAACGCCATCTGCTACAATCCTAACATACTCTTTTTACTTCGTCTACGTTCATGCTAGCGTACCCTAAAGTCTGCGTAACACATTATCTATACTTCTATACTATATAATATTATAAATCTGAAGAGTTTGTTTGTTTGTTTTGTTGAACGCGCTAATCTCAGGAACTGCTGGTTGGAATCGAAAAATTCTTATTGCGTTGGATAGTCCATTCATCGAGGAAGGCTCTACGCTATGACCAATAGGAGCGGAGCATCAATGGAAAATGTTGCAAAAAACGGGAAAAAATCTGATAAATGCCATCCCATTTAAGTGTTTTGGATGTTTGTTACTCAATCACGCGTAAACCGTTAAACAGATTTAGATGAAAATTGGCACATAGATAGACCATTTTCTGGATTAACACATAGGATACTTTTTATCCCGATATTTCCACGGGATCGAAACTGACGTGGGTGAAACCGCGGGGCGCTGCTAGCCAATTATAATCTGAAGGATATTGCTAATCCATTGCGTCATATGTTCGATAAATGTGTCTGCTCATCAACGTAAATAACGCAATGAATGTTGTTGAACTGTCAAAATGAAAGCAATTCCGGTTTCTGTTAGTGTGTTAAGGGGATTACCTCGCTCAAATCCTGAAAATACCGTGTGTTTAATGAAGTTTGTAGATGAATCCTTTTGTGCGGTTTCAATATAAAAAATATATGTTAAACAAAAGGTCATCACAAATACATTGTACTGTTTTAAATTTTAATAAACTTACTCAAGCTTTATCAAAAAATCGTAACAAATAGGTCCTTTTTCAAGCTAAATTGAAAATTTTCTCTATAACAGCTCAATAACTCGGCATGAATTTTATACCAAAAAATACGTAAAGACGTATTTAACAATATGTATTGATTTTTTTTATCTTATTTCTTTTAATATTTTATAAAAATCCGAAATTTCGCGAAAAGCAGTATGTCACTCCCGCACTCGTCCCTCTCTCTCTCGTCGTTTCGTCGTAAGTTAGTACGGGACAGCATGCTCAAGGTCATTGGGCAATGTAATGCCCTTAAGCAAATCGGGGCTCGTCATACCACGGCTCATTTCAAAACCTAGTAAGGACTTAAAATGAAATTTTACAGGGGAGCGCATAAACGTAATATTGATCAGCCTATGGAATGTATTTTTTTGAATTGGTTAAAGTGAGGTGAGGTTGGTGGGGTGAGGTTTTAAATGGTCACTATGGAGTGAAAGGTGCACTTACTAGGTATCGATGTTTAAATATATCTCCTTTTATGTAAGTTTAAAACGCTGGTGTTTTTGTATTTGGTAGAGACCTTCTAGGTTAGCAAGATTATGCAATAAAACGATTTTTGTAAAAAGTGTCCCTTACTAGGTTTTGAAATGGGACAGCCGACCACGCACGCCGATTGTGAGTACTGCGCACCAGACCTTTCTGAAGAAAATCACCAATAAAACGCAAATACTAACCGTATTTGCGTTTCCACTCACACCTGCCTTTTAAATACCTACCTTTTGTTAATCGCCTTCCATTTATCCTCTCAACATCTGCTCGAATATATACAAAGCATTCGATATCTAGGTACTTTATTCACAGGTAGGTATATAGGTATTTTCAAATCAATTTCACAGTGAAGATAGTTCCAAGTTTTCTCATAGTCCCGTAATAGAAAATAAAACATCGCAACAAACTTGTGGAGATTCAGTTAGCCCAGTATTGTGTGACTACAATACAAACTCCTACTAACACTGAACCAGGATTTATTATAAAACTTTTTTTCTATTACACAAGTTGAAACATTAAAACGAAAACTTGTAGGTATAATACCCAGGCAATAACTACTGCGCATCTCGTCCAGGTGGCGCATCATTAATTCAGATCTCGGATTCTAATAAAACCCGCCGTCTTTCCGGCATTAACTTACCTTTATATAGGTACTAGTTTCTGCCCGCGACATCGTCCGCGTGAAATTACTTGTTAAAGCTCCTTCAAACAGGCGCGACACGCGACAAAATCGCGCGCGACACAAAGGCACCGCATATTATAAAGAATTATAAGGAATCTTCATATTATAAAGAACAACATACATACCTGACTGTAAGTGGACTTTTACATGGTTGGGATTTTTTTAATCTGACCGGTCGTTTCAGAGATTAGCGTGTTCAAACAAACAAACTCTTCCGCTTTATCCTTAATATACTCGTAGATAAATTGGTAAAATAGGTTTGTAAGCTGTCGGGGCCTCATTTCATCAGTTTATTCTTCCCAGCTGTCCCCATAAGAATTCCCGAAGTGATCGTTTCTCTAGCACTTCATTCATTAAGGGCATCGACCACCCCTCTTTTGTCTTTGAGCTCCACACCGATGTATAGAATATGGAAGCGATAAAGTTCAGTGTTCTAGAGCTCGGTCAGTTGGCAGTCGGAATATTAAATGAAAATGGAAGTTTGTTACATTATAGGTTAACTTACTACTGTTCGTCTTCAGACGGTTCTAGAGTAAAATATAACTTCTACACGCTTTCTCATGAGCTTTTTATGAGTGACTACGAATTGAGTTTTTATGAAAGAATATCAAATCGCGATACCATCTGATAGTTTAGTTTTACTTGTCTATACGTCTTTTTTTTTAAACGTTTCCCCACACTAGGAATTTCTCCTGTATTGTGGGTGTGTTTACAAAGATTTAAACTCACAAACAGCCAGACCCGGACAATTATTTGTAGGTCATACAAATATTTGTTCCGTTCCGGAATCGAACCCGCGACACGTAGCGCAGCAGTCAATCGCTTAACCACTGCGACAACCGGGCCAAAATATATACTGATATGATAAAGCTGAAGAGTTTGTTTGTTTTTTTTTTAAATTAAACGTACTAATCTCTGGAATTGTAGGCTTAACAATTACACACCAACAACACCAACACAACAACAATACCAACAACAACAACACAACTGCACAACAACAACACCAACAACAACACAACACCACCAAAACACAACAACACCACACCACCACTACACACCACACTGCAACACCTTTTATGCAATAAAGTTTTTTTTTTTAATTAACATCACGCTATCGCTACGGCCCTTAGGCATAATCAGCCTGCTGAGACACAAGCCTCCTCTCAGTGAGAGCGAGTTGGCCGTAATCCACCACACGGGCCCAATGCTGGTTTGTGGATCTTACATGTCTCCGAATTTTTGGGTCCTGACGATGTTTTTCTTCACCGTCTTGAGAGCCGTGCGGTGATAGCACGAAAAAACACGGGCGGGCGATAATTTATTTTATTTATTCTTTAATTAAAACGGTTTATAACCAATTACAGAAATTGAAAACAGTTTACACATACACACATAAAACATCTATACTATATACTTATATACTATTATACTATATATTAATATATATTAATATTATAAAGCTGAAGAGTTTGTTTGGTTGAACGCGCTAATCTCTGGAACTACCAGTCGGATTTGAAAAATTCTTTTTGCATTTTATAGCCCAATTCTTGAGGAAGGCTATAGGCTATTAACATCACGCTATGATCTTTAGGAGTCGAGCAAAAAGAAAAAAGTCAGAAAGAACGCTAAGCAAAAACGAAGTAATAGCGCGGGCAGGCGATGCGATGCGACGGGGTGGGTGGGAGTAACAAGAAATTTCACGCGGACGGAGTCGCGGGCAGAAGCTAGTTAAATATAAAATACTACACAGTACTTCTGCCATGCCGACAAAATCTTCGTCCATTCGTCCGCAAACAGATCGTTTGTTGGATTAGAGTCCTAGAGATCATTAAGTGCGGCCAGAGTACGTGGTACTGGAGACAAAGCACGCGCAACTGCGCGACGCTGTGGGTCGGGGGCCGATTGTAAATTAAACGGCGGGTGAAAACCCCGGTGCTCAGTTAGTTTCGATAAAGACGAGGTTTTCAACCTTGAGTAAGCATAACAAAGCATCATAAAGGCTTTTACCTACATTTCAGCTACTTTTATAGGCGAAGACATACGGTAAACCACTTGGAATCGCGACAGACGATCGTAAATCGCAATCTTACCGTCAAAACATATTTTTTATGAGTTCGTATTATTTTAAAAAGCTGCTGTTTACAGAACTCTGAACGAATACTGCACACACACGTACTTCATGCATCCCAACACTTTTGTTCTTTTGTAAAGTGTGTAAAAGCGGTCAGCGGGATTGTCCGAAAGGGTTACCGCTGGCCCGGAGCCGTTGTTCCCGGCCGTCATTCGTGGATGATAGTCGTTAAGAGGACTAGTAGAGCTAAGTTTAGGTCAACTCATCCCGCGGGATAAATTCAAGCGGCCTCAGTTGACTAAGGAGCCAGTCAGAAGCCCGAAAGTCTGACAACCAATCATACTAAGAAGTATCGTATTACCCAGTAACTGGGTTGTGGAGGTCAGATAGGCAGTCGCTCCATGTAAAATACTGGTATTCAGCTGCATCAGGTTAGACTTGAAGCCGACCCCAACATAGTTGGGAAAAGGCTACTAGGCATATGACTATTTTCTGTGCGTGGCTTAAATAAAATATTTTTCTTTCTTTCTAGATGCCTAAATTAAATATTAAAAAACTTGAACAATTACGAGTGTATTTTGTGAATCGTCTTATAAACAAAACACGCGTGTTAAGGTGTGTTCCTTATTTTATAGGGTTTTTTGCAAATCAGGTATGATGACCAAAGTGACTGGTTTATTCTTCTCGTGAAAGGAATTTATTCAGATTTACAAATAAGCACACAGGATAGACTTCAGTTCGTGGTGTTGGTCTCGCATGGAGCTCGTCGTCAGTTATATATCCGTGGTTCAGCGCCATCTCGTCGTTGTTGGATGAACTACGTAGTTAGTACGCGAGGCCCTCGTAGTTCTTCCCGATGTGCATAGATGGCGCTGTCCTCAACAACGCGCGTCTTACGTTTTACGTCTTACGTCTTACGAATTTTCGATCAGGGTCACGTGACCTGACGCGAATTTAGAAGTTTTTACCCATTCCAAAAAAAGTACACAGCGCCGCTAAAGAAGTTTTCACTTCAAAAAAAAATGGAGAAGGCGAATCTACTATATTTTCAGTTCAATACAAAATGGCGAGACTTTTATGAATTACTAGCATTAGTGTGATGTGATGAGACATGTATAAAAAATTAAAACCCGTTAATATAGACTTAAATAAGCAGAATATACGAGTTAAAATGTTTTATTTTTTTTCGTTTCTACTAAATTTTTACAAGCAATGGCTTCGAAAAAAGTTAACAACCCTATGCACAACCCACCCAAAACCCTCATGGGAAAAGCAAGTGGACATCCAGTCACCCGAACATCATTAATAAAAGTATCCTTCCATGGCCAGGAGCCGAGGCCTAAACCCCCATCAATCTTGGCATTGAGCTACATATGAACGATCCTTAATCCAGGATCCGTTATCGAGTATTTTCTGAAGACTTATAGTTTAAACTTAGCTGGGAAAAACGGACATAGGTTCTCAGGATCTACATCACTCATCCTAGTCAGGATGTAGTACTAAATATTTGTTTACAGGACCAATCAAATTGCTAGTATCCTCGTTAAGCCCAAGGGCAGTGGAGCCCCGATGGGAACGGCTCCAACTTACTTATTTATTTATTTATTTATTTAAGGACTTTGGAAGACTTACAGCTAAATACAATGGTGATAAATAACAGTATGATAATCTGACAGCCAATTACAGGTCTTCACGTCTAGAGCTTGTCTGGTATAAAAGTACTGTGGAACACAATATACACACTGCCAAATATTTTCACACAAAAAAAAAGAACAAAAATAGTATAAAAAATAAAAATTTGCAGGTAGATCATCACCTACGTGCCGTAGGGCGTGGATTCGAAGCCAGGCAGGCACATTACTTTATGTAATTTATTTCAACACCACTGCTCTTAAAACGGTGAAGGAAAACATCGTGAGGAAACCCGCATGTCCTAGAAACAAAAATTGGAAGACAATGACGTCCACAACCCGCACTGGGCCCGCGTGGTGGATTGCGGCCCACTCTGTTTCACAGAGAGGCCCGTTTCCTAGCAGTGGGTACGTTATATAGGGTGATTTTGCTCGTTAAGCCCTCGATCGTACCCGCGGGCGACTTTTTGTCACACACAGGATTTTAAACGCACAACTTAAAGAGATGAAAATGCAACAGTGTATTTTTTGACGTGCTAGGATGCATTCTGTTTGATTCTTAAGGCTGCTTTTCCATCAGAGATGTGTTATGCTACGTTGCTATGGATGCGATTGATATCCACCAATCATATTTATTGGTCCACATAGCATAGCACTGGTGAAAACGGGTTCAACTAAGCTATGTTTTTTATACGGAAGGATGCGTGTCATGGATGGGAGCTATGGATGCGCGAGTGGTGTAGCTATATGTAGAGCAGAGTACTCACTGTGCCTTCCCTACAATCTATGCATCGCATAGGTCGAGCTGCGCAACTTCCTCGAATCCTCGCACAGCTACCTCACGACGGCGCACCTTCATAAAGGCTACTTCAAACAGGCGCGACACGACACGCGACACAAAGGCACCGCAAGTCGCGCAACGAGCTGTGCCGTCGCGCGTGTTTGTAGGAGCCTTAACACATCTTACTCGCTCTGCTACACAGCTTAGCATTAGTGGAAACGGTCGCATAGTTTCGTAGCTTAGCTTTCACATCCTCGCAGCATAGCTGCATAGCACATCCCTGGTGGAAAACCGACTTCCGAAAAAAAACACTACAAAGTGAAAAATAACTTTAATCTCGGAAGTCGATGTCTTTGGATCTGTATTTTAGTTTTTGCCACCGACTTCCGAAAATAAAGTTATTTTTCACTTTGTAGTGTTTTTTTTGGAAGTCGGTTTTTTTAAGTTTTCATTTTTACCTTTTAGTGGGTCTGTTTATAATATATATAAGTTACTAGTACTCGTACTAGTTAGTCAACTGGCCCATCGCCTTTTACAAAATTTTGCTTTTTCCGATGCAAGGACGTTAATTCTTGAGGAGTTCTCCTAGTATTCCACCATCAGCTTCATTTCACCATTCGCATTGTTGTGACGAAAGGGGTGTGCGTGGCGCAGGTTATATTAAAATAAGACCACGCAACCTTGTCAACATAAAAATATAATTAAATAAAAAGGTGTGGGTAGGTCTACAGGTCACAATTTTCCCAGAGTCCACCCCGTGGGTAGCGCAGTACTGCCCTGATAGCTGGCGTGGCGATGACCGCAGCGAGGTGCCACGCTGAATGCGCAGGGGTGCCGGTCGACAGGTGTTTGCGCCGACCTTTGTAAGTCAGCTCGGCCCACGTAGCAGAATGGCCAAGGTGGGACGTCCGATGCTGGCACGTTACTGGCAAGCGCGACGTAAACAGCCGCGTAGCCACAGATGTGCTGCCGTAAGATGGAGGGTGTTCCTCTAACCGGAACTTTGGACCCTGGAACATGACGTCCAGCGTGTCACGAGATGACCATTGGTCAACTCCGCTGATTGCGACACCAAGCTAAGCAGAGCGAGTAGCAATACGGTGCGCTAATGAAGGTGATGGTGGATTGTCACAATCAGACGGAGTTTACAAAATGGGAAGAGTGAAAAAAGGCATGATGCAATACATTTTGAGTGTGAAGCACGAAAAGTCAAAATGCATTAAGCTGAAGGCATTAGATTGAATAAATTACATGATTTAGCGTATATTAAAATCAGATAAAATTAAGCATACATGCCAAGTTAATCTGTAAGAAAAAGAACACAAAATATACGCATGAAAATGCTATCCAACACTTACCCAGTATGGGGGTTTCAAAGACACCGAATTTAATTGCTCGATGGCGGAGAATTTCGTAGATTAGGTAGTTGTTTTTAAGCCCGGATAATGGCGAGTTAAGACACGTGTGAAATCACTGATATCAATTATCTGGTGAGACGTGTGACCGCTTCGGGAAAAACCAAAATTCCTAATGACAAACGAAAGACGCGTTGGATAGAGATGGGACATGCGCGAGCCATAGATAAATTCTCACTCGCGCGCCGATAGCTGAACATTTTGTGTTTTTAGTCATTACTATTCACTACCGCACTACTTGTTATTTTCTATGGTAATATATTTTGACGTCTGCGGCTCTTTGACAGTTGAATGTATGTAAACATTGGAATGTTGCTGTGATTTTGTTGTTTAATTAGTTGTTATGTGTTTAATTATGCAAAATGTAACGTACGACGATTGTGACGAGCATAAATTGCTTAATCGAATCGCAACCCGTGAAATATTTATTATTGAGTAGTTCCGTTGGCCATCTGTGGTCTTCATCATCAGTTCCACTTCACCAAATGGTGGTTTCCGAGAGCAAATGCACGAGTTACTATAAAAATTATACCAAAATCGCTACAGGTGTGCCCGTAATATTTGAGGAGTTCCCTCAATTCCTCATGGATCATCAGAACTGGATTTTGATAAAAAAATGGGACCAATCTGGAAGTATATATCCTTTTAAATAAAAAAGAATTTTAAATCGGTTTATAAATGACTGCGTAGTGAAGTAACAAACATAAAAAAAATATCCGCATTGAGAACCTCCTCCTTTTTTGAAGTCGGTTAAAAAGCAGCCTAATATTCGGCTTAACACCGAGACTTGTAAATCCAGTACGTGACAAAACGCCCTTTCGAACCTAGGCTAACTCGTTCAATAGCTTTTGTCAACTTGTCGGTAATAGAACTTGGAGTGGGTTACGTCAACAGTTCAACGGATGGGATTCGAACTCTTGACGTCTTACTTGGAGCGAAAGCACCAGGGTATCGTCCTATATACAATTTTGCGATTTGTAGCATTAAGGCTCCTACAAACAGGCGCGACACGCGTTATAATCGCGCGCGACACAAAGGCACCGCTCGTTGCGCGACTTGCGGTGCCTTTCTGTCGCGCGTGATTTTATCGCGTGTCGCGCCAGTTTGAAGGAGCCTTTATCGATATTCAATTATGCTACAAAATTGAAAAGAGTAGGTATGTTTAGATGCCATGTTGAAAGAATGAGTGAAATGCGGCTAACAAAAAAAAAAAATTTAATGTGGATGCGAGTGAATAAGACGCTGGGAGGGGACGCCCTAAAAGAACATAGTGACCTCATTGGTTCTTCAGAACGGTCAGGTGTGTAGTACCTATTCATAAACGGCGTGCGTGTATGACCAGGGGGCCTAAAAACACCACTTTGGCTGAATCATAAAAGGATAACATTATGAATCACAATATGGCGAAGACAGTCCGTGTTTTTCTTCTTTTCGCTACACTACGTAGGTATAATCAAAGGGATCGGGATTAGATTTGGATAGGATTGATTGGTATTTTAGCACAGACAAAAAAAATAACTGAAAAATCCTTCACCAATGGGATTTGATACGATTAACTTAATCATGATGGACCGTTCACTAACTGTCCATCAAACAAGAACAACAACAAGAACAAGAATCGTAGCATTGATTGATTGAAATTGTTTATTGAAATAATTGATTTACATAAATATTTACAAATAAAGGGCCTTGAACTAGTGGCAGGTAAGAAATAATTGGATTCTACCTGAACTAGGAATAAATATGTATCTCAGGTATCTCACTCAAGTGCAAGTATTATCTAAAATTCCTACAAATAGTAAATAATTTATCTACTTTAATTATATTCAAATTGAGCAAAATACTATGCTACTTTTTTTAATCATTGTAAGACATTTTTACAACTATATTCTATTAAGATTTTTGCAATGTTACATTTTTAATAAGGTTGCGTTTGTCTTAAAGAAAAATTTTCCGTGTCAACAAAAATTATAAGATTGCATGTTTACTTAGGTATAATATACATTGTATAAATTAAAATTATTTTTACGTATACTCCATTTACAATAAGATTAGACATTTAAACAAAACTTTTTACAGTCCGTTCAACCGATTTTTACTTCTATTCCGTAGGCATAAGGACGGCATTAAAAGCAAAAACGTGATTATAATACCAACTGTTTATTGCAGCTGCCATTTGTCATGCCACCAACGCAATAGAAGTCAAAATCGGTTGAACGGACTGTAAAAAAGATTTATTTCAATGTCTAATCTTATTGCGAATGGGGTATAGGTACTAGTAAAAGACAAAATAATAATAATTATGTAACACTAGCTGCTCCCCGCGTTTTCACCCGCATAAGTTTCGATCCCGTTGGAATATCGGGATAAAAAGTAGCCTATATGTTAATCCAGGGTGTCACCTATCTCCATACAAAATTTTATCAAAATTGGTCCAGCCGTTTGAGAAGAAGTAACAAACATATAAACACACACACACACTCACAAACTTTCGCCTTTATAAAATTAGTGTGATAAAGTAAAAGTAAAAAAGGCTTATAGATAAACATTGGTGGTCTTACGCGACGTCATTATAATCTATAGAATTGATGTATCTTGTCTCGGCTATTTTCTTTGCAGAGCATTCTTGATCGCTTGTTTTGTAGTTGCTCGGTTTTTTAAATCGCAAACATGTTGCATAATGTGCAGCAGGTAGCGTTCTGTAGTATCTGCCTATCCCCATGGGAAGAAGGCGTAAGTTTATGTATGTACCTATGTCATAATGAATGAATAAATGAATTAGATTGTCTGTTGATCAAAATACGATTCGGGACCGCAACAAATACCTAATCTGCATTCGCGATTTATTTGCCAAAAATGTAAACAAATAGGTATTGTGTTTATGGAAAAATAACTTTAAACCCTACACAATAAAGTTCAGTTCACGCTACAACTTCAAATATTTTTATAACTTTATCAATAGTGCTAGTCACTCTGAAATCAACTTAATAACCATTAAAATAAAGTTAATACCAATTTATAAACTTGAAATAATATTAATTCGAAATATTATCACACATTACACACAAACTTACCTAGTTAACTTTATATATATTTACAGAATTATGCGAAAATCGAACAGCAAATGAATACTATACCTATTCACAGATTTAGTACCTAGTTAATAACTAGTATATTCATACGATAATCTTCTCTTAAAGTAATTAAAACTATCTAACTATGAGAAACGTGTATTTTGGTTTAAGACGATAATAAATTATTATACTGTAAATCTTGTAAGGGATTAACCTCTCGCCTGTAACGCTCAATAGGTAGATAGTTAATCCAATTTTCTTGACAAACTAAAGGGGAAGGTAAGTTAAGGTGTGTCCAGACCTGGCGAATGCGCCGCTCGCGAGCCGCTTGCGAACTGCGCGCGTGCATATTCATATTCGTACGCAGCCCCTGCGTCGTCCGCGCGCAATCTATACGCGCCGCGTTCGCGGTGCATTCGCCAGGTCTGGACACACCTTTTTAGGGAATGCGAACAGTTTCAAATTAGATTAACTGAAAGTACGAAGGCAGTTTTTTGTAGGTACAGACTCCAGTACATCAAGCTACCCGAAACTGTCAAATTTTCCCAATCAACTTTGAACCTTATGAATTAGCGATAAAGTTGAAAACATATTAATGAACAAAAAAAATGAATCATGAATTTATTATTTATATGGTGTACATAATAAATAGTATTCTATTCTTCTATTCTATTCTAATGAAATTTGACAGATTGTAGTAGCTTGATGTGTCGTCTGTACACCAAAAGAACACACATCACACACGTGTAACACAGCTTTTTAATACTCTTTAAATCACTTAACTTAATAACCGACCAGCATACACTTCATATGTCAGCAAAATTGTAATGTTCTCCATCAGTGAAATTATAATAATAATAGTAGTAGCTTCTGTCCGCGACTACGTCCGCGTGAAACTTTATCGGCAATATTGTAGCTTACCATTAGTGAAATAATTTTCGGAATCGTATCAGTAGTTCCGAAGACTACCGCCTACACAGAACCACTCGAATACGATAATTTCACGAAATCTATCTTTTTCATATTTCTCCGCTTCCAGATTGAGAATTGAAGTGATTTTTCATATTCTTAGATAAAAAAATATGACTAATTTTTTAGATCATATCTCAACTTATTACATTTGGGCCCACCGTTTTCCATCTCCTTTTACCTCTTTATAATGTTGGTGAGACGAGACCCGTATCGCAAGGGTTGGATCGAAGTGACTCTAGAAAAGAAAGCCTGGAAGGATTGTTGATTTGGGGAAACATACATAGGTACCCATACCATACCATAATCAGCCTAAAATGTTCCCACTGCTGGGAAACAGGCCTCCTTTCGGTTAGAGGGAGTGGGCCGTAATCCATCACGCGGGCCCAGTGCGGATTGGCAGATGTCACATGTCTTCGAATTTTTCTTTCCAGGACATGCCGGTTTCCTCACGATGATTTCTTACACCGTTTTGAGAGCAGTGGTGATGAAATAATTCACACAAAGTAAAGCGCCTGTCTGGGTTCGAACCTACGACCTCCAACTCGTAAGTCGCGGCCGTTACCACTTGGCCACCACTGCTGTCTCTACATAACGTATAACACAATATATACATAACATATCAACAATTCAACACAAACTTTAAGGTATTGTTGCTAAATAATCACAAATTAAGTACAGTACCCGGCGATAAATATTGCACGTCGACCTTTGGAAAGAGACAATCGGCTAATTTCGGCTTCGTAGAGCGTTATCTCTGTCGCACGAAATACAAACAGTCCGGTATCTATTAGGAGCTGTTAAAACAATTATGATTTGCTTCTTTTGATAATTATTTTTATTCTTTGTATAAAATACAAAAATGGTAAAAGTCGATGTGCAATATTTATCGCCGGGTACTGTAATATTCTTTTAAATACTAAAACGAAAAAGAAAGGTCCCACGGCTAGGATTGTAATTGTTATTAATTATTTTAATTATGTATGTTTAAAATCTGGGAGCAATGTGCCCTGCCCACTGCCACGTAAGTTTGGCAATTCTTCGGGCTATGTCGGTTACCTTGGTTCTCCTGCGGATCTCCTCATTCCTGTTTCGATCAAGCAGGGAAAATCTAAACATAGCCCCTCCATTGCCCTTTGGGTGACTTTTAGCCTTCTTATAAGGCCTATTGTGAGCGACCACGTTTCAGTGCCATAAGTCATCACTGGCAACACGCACTGGTCAAAAGACTTTCGTCTTGATACACTGCGGTATATGAGACGAGAAGATATTGCGTGTCACAGGACAGATGGCCAATGGTGCCGAAAGATTCTGGAGTGACGACCGCGTACCGGAAGACGTAACGTTGGAAGGCCTCCCACAAGGTGGTCCGACGACCTTGTGAAGGCCGTAGGAACCCGTTGGATGCGAGAAGCAAAGAACCGGTCGAAGTGGAGATGCTTGGGGGAGGCCTATGTCCAGCAGTGGACGTCTTTCAGCTGAAATGATGATGATTTTAAAAATAAGTCATGTAGAAAACGTGGTTTCAATTAATGTGATGATAACCTTATCTTCTTATAGGTTATAGGTCGTCCACCACGGCTGTTGGTCCGCCAACACTCCTTCTACCGTTCCTGTCGGCAATTTATTAGTAGAACCTAGAAATAAATCGATCATGACTTGGCATACCGAAAAAGGGTGTTCATTCATTCGCGAACACTGAATTTAATGATCCGTTGCGAACTATAAAAAGTAAAAGTTGATCAGTCATCGTCCTGAGTAAAGCCTTTCAAATCATACTAGTTTGCTGCGGCATGGTGACGCATTTTAGTCTGCGTAACTGGGTTACGTACAGAAACGTAAAAAGACATTAATTTGTGTTGCGATCATCATCATCATCATCATTTTATCTGATAGACGTCCTTTGCTGGGCATAGGCTTTGCTCCCTCAAGCACCTCAACTTCGACCGGTTCTGTGCTTCCCGCATCCTGCGGATTCCTGCGGCTTTCACAAGGTCTTCAGAACCTTTCGGCCGTCTAGGCCACATGAGGGGCAATTATCGTAGTTTTAAGAACGTTGCCCAGTCTTATCTGTCTCAATCTGTTAAAAATACCTCTAATTTTCCTACACTTTTTACATTGATTGTCGCTGAGATGAGATTGTGACTAGATTTTTAAAGTTTTTAATTACGGGAATTGGTCTTCTGTTCTGCGAGACATGTGCCCTGCCCACTGCCAATTAAGTTTGGCAATTCTTCGGGTTATGTCGGTTACCTTGGTTCTCCTGTGGATCTCCTCAATTGCGATGCAATACACAAAATGAAAGTCTGTCAACCTCTTACCAAGGAGTATCGTGTCACCCAGTACCTGGGTTGTGTAGGTCAGATAGGCAGTCGCTCCATGGAAAATACTGGTATTCAGCTGCATCATATAAGACTGGAAGCTGACCCCAACATTCCTACTTGGGATAAGGCTAGGCAGATGATGGTACAAAATTAGCGTCATCATGCTTTTCGCCACCATCTGTGACAGCATCTTTGCGAGCACACAACGCATTTGCCAATAAACGCACACAATATAAAATTCTCGCCTTTACGACCTTATGTCTTCGGGTGTCGTCGCCGATTCCTGCGATGCGACGTCGCAACGCTTTAACTCGTTCGGCCCACACAGCGTTTTTTGCGCTCAATTTTCAAGCCCTGTTGCGCATGACCAATAAATAATTGATGAACGACACTGTTGAGCGAGAGTCACTCGTGAAAATTGACCGATTTTTAATTGGTCTTGCTTAGCACTGTGAATGTTGCATCTTTTATTTATCCCTTGAAAAAGAAGCTGCAAGTGTTTGTGATTTACCGAAGTAATGAGGAAAATGTCGTGAGCTAAGTTATGAGTAGAAATGGGTGGACTGTGTGACTGATGATGGTTAGATAGGATGTGACTACCGAAATAAATTGGGATAAAGGCAAGAGAAGATGATTCGTAATCTATTGGTTTGTAGAAAATATAAACCTGCTAACCCAAGTAGGCCACTGCGAGCACAACCTAGCAAAATAGGGGATTATAGACCCCACCGATACTTAATGCGAATGCGGTGCTCCTGACCAAACCATGTCCCATGGAGTGTCCAAGGTGTCCATACACCTGCACTTCTATTGGCTTAGCCGAGCCACCGGCTGGTGCCCTAGACCCTATAGATTGATATCAACCAATCAATTGTACTGATTATTTTAATGATTATATATGATTCTGTAAAAAAGAGGGGTCCGTGGCTAAATAATAACAGCCGCACAAGTCGATCGACCAGGTTAAGCTATGCTTGCCGCGGCTGGTCTGTGGATGGGTGACCATCTTTACATACCGTGACCTTTCCGTGCCTCGGAAGCACGTTAAGCCGTTGGTCCCGGCTGTCATTGGTGGATCCTTGACAATCGTTTCGGGTAGTCAGAAGCCCGACAGTCTGACAACCAGTCTTACCAAGGGGTATCGTATTACCCAGTAACTGGGTTGTGGAGGTCAGATAGGCAGTCGCTCCATGTAAAATACTGATATTCAGCTGCATCCGGTTAGACTGGAAGCCGACCCCAACATAGTTGGGAAAAGGCTAGGCAGATGATGATATGATTCTGTAAATACATACATTTTACAGTCGCGAATCATATTTTGTTCAACATACTTACAACCTGGCACTAGCCTGCAAATTCGGCTACCCTAGCGCTTCTTCCATAACATAATAGGTACCTACATACATGTATCTGCCATCGACTCGTAAAGAGGAAGAAAACCGGATAGCTAAAGTAAAGCGTAGTAACATTTAAGTTGTAAACATTAGATTAGGTAATCTATCCTACTTCCACGCGGCTGTCAAAACAACATGAATCCGTGCTTGGCATATATAATGGCGGTTTAGAAGTTTCATATTTGTTGTGTTGAGTTGCTTGGCCGTATGTGATGCAAAGCTACGCTAGGTTAGGATCAGTTAATCTTTCATTTGTTAAAATTATAATAATGGTTGTGCTTGCAGTACCGCTGCAGAGGGGCTCGAGACTCGGGCTCAGCATAATTTTTGACGTGTATGTGTTTTTTTAACCAATTTACAAAAATAAATAACATTTATCATAAATAAAAAAATATGTTTATTGTTCGGCTTTTTCACACGTTATATCGAATAGTGCGGATGCGCCAGCGGCGCCTCGTTGCGGCATTCAGTCGAAGCTTGTCGAAAGTCCTCGAAGATAATCTTCTTGTTTCTCCATCGGGTTATAGGAGTGAAAGGGATGGAGAGAGAGGAAACAGGGATACGAAACGCTCGCTCCTTCATATTGCTATTTTTTTTCAAGGTTCGCCTTTTAGGCCTTTGGACTATAAGAGTCATGGTAATTAAAATTATGCTACATTTTTTGGCATTAACATTAGTCAATCACCTGAATAATACCAAACACCGCGACTAACACTAATCCTGCAGGATTAGTGTTAGTCGCAATTAGGATATATATTTATTTATATTAGGATATATCCTAATTACAATTTACCACTTCCAGTACGCATGAATCCATAACACCTGATTAGGGCGACAATGAGCCGCAGTGACAAGAGACAATTCCGGTTTCCGAACGATAAATAACTTTCGTAAATAGCTTATTAGTCGATTCGCACGAAAATACTCACTCGAAAAGTGCGAATCGTCACTTTAAAAAAATATTATTTTTTCTATAGGCGACTCGCACGTGTTATAGTGTGTGTCAGTAGTGCATATGTGTAAGTGTGTACTTGTACGTAGGCGTCGCTCCGGCCGCGTAGCATGTAATTTAGTTTTTAAGCAGACTCTCCTACCCCGTTCATTCGACAACATGTACTAAAAGTTTATTATATTTTTATCATCTGAAAAGTTGTTTCTTTAAGAAAGCTCGCCGATTGCCTAAATAATCATACTTAATTCACGAAATTAATTTATTTGTGAATTTAATGCAATGAAGTTATGAAAAAAGCACGCGTTGTTATCATCTCGCATACAAATATATTACCTTCGTGCGAGTCGCCTTTACATAGAAAAAATAATATTATTTAAAGTGACGATTCGCACTTTTCGGGCGAGTAAATTCGTGCGAATCGACAAATAACTTTCGTAAACACATCGGCACGGCGCGCTACGTTCACGCTGCGAGGTTACTGCCACACCACGTAATTTTTCGTCCAACACGACATATTGGATGTTTATTTTATTGCCACTAATAATAATATGATTGTTATGTATGATGTTGTGTAACAGAATGTGACACTTTGTAACCTCTGGGCGTGGTAGACTTGCATAATGCATAATATAATCAGCGTATTATATTCCCAGTACTGGTCACACTGACACTGGTCTCCTTTCTTTGAAAGGGCTGTTATCCACCACGCGGCCCCAGTTTGGGTTAGTCGATGTCACATGTCTCCGAATTTTCGGTTCTAGGACATATCCTAGAACGAAACGGTGAAGGATAAAGTCATAGATATTAGATATTATATAATACACGTTTAGTTTATCGATTCTCACATTATCGATCCTCGCGATATTTTCCTTCACCGTTTCGTTTTAGGATATGTCCTAGAACCGAAAATTCGCAGACATGTGACCAACCCGAATTTTCCTTCACCGTTTTGAATGCAGTGGTAATAAATAAATTAAGGCTCCTGCAAACAGGCGCGCCACGACACGCGACACAAAGGCACCGCAAGTCGCGCAACGAGCGGTGCCTTTGTGTCGCGCGCGATTATATCGCGTGTCGCGCCTGTTTGTAGGAGCCTTTACTTACACAAAGTATAGCGCCAGCTTGGGCTCGAGCCCATGACCTATAAAAGTCGGGCACGATACCACTGAGCCACCACAGCTTTCGCGGTAAACTTAATACCTAGCTATTACCTAATTTAAAGACATCTTGGACACTGTCACATAAGTGATGACAACGAAACCTCTCAATTTTAGGCGACCCTATCATCATTTGTCTGGCACTGTTCCAATCTCGGCCAGCAACTTAGTTTTTCTGACACAAAATCAAGGACAAATAGAAATGAAAATAGTAACTGTTAGCCCAATGAGGTGAACGAACGAAACGATAATTGGAACTATTGTTACTTTTTAATACGGTTCCGAATTTGGAGCAATTGGTTATTATTTGAATAGGACTTAAAAGTTGATTACCTACTCTTTTAACAAACGGATCCCTAAGGGCTCTGAAAGTATATTTACGCTTTTATGTTTATTTTGAATAGAAAATTAAATACTCTTCGGATATTGTTCCAATTAATATAAAGTATCTTGTACTTACCTAGTAAACGGAGCGAGAAAACATAAAGTATCTAATACTTACCTAGTGAACGGAGGGAGCAAAAAAATGTAATTCCATTTTATAATAATTGAATTCGAATTTCGAAGCCCGAACACTAACAACGCTTGGCACTTGATCACGTTTCCATTGCTTTTAAAAAGAGAAGCACTTTAATTAAATCTGACAGTTGACCATTTCTTGCAATTTCGTTATAAGTAGGTTTTAATGTTAATCTACCTTTGGCCTGCAGCTCCGCTCGCACTAAACAAGAAATTATGCAATGTAAGAACATATATTATGATGTAAATGATTTTTATTAAAGAATTGTACCTAATCTAAAGGGCACAGCATAAACTTTGTTTATTGATTTTCTAATTTAGTAGATAATTTCTTTATGAACTAAAAAACCTTTACTAAGATGGAAAAATCGCATTATCACACTTTCAATCAAAATCTGAATTATTTTGAAGTACAATAAGTAGCTAATTCATAGCTTCATATTTTCGAAATAATTGTCTGTTCAGCAACGTAAATAACGCAATGAATGTTGTTGAAGTGTCAAAATGCAAGCGATTGCGACTCAAACAGGCGCGACGCGCGACGCGAATCGCGCGCGACACAAAAGCACCGCTCGTTGCGCGACTTGCGGTGCCTTTGTGTCGCGTGTCGCGTCGCGCCTGTGTGTACGAGCCTTTAGTGTGTTACGCAATTATCGCGCTCTACCGAAGTTACTAACAAGCAGAAAAGCAGCTTTATTACAGAGAACACATTAAAGATTACCTTGAAAACCTATTAGCGGTTATTTTTAATGTGTATCCCTTCGATACGCCCTTCACCTGGTTGGTACCTTTTATTACAACTCAATTAAATATACTTACATTTATCAATATGAGAATCTTCAAACTGTAATATTTTTATCTACATTTTTATGGATGGTGTCATATATCACCATCATATCCATAATTAATTCTTGTTATTAACAGAAAAATGTGTTTTAGAACTGCAATAAAAAAATACAACGAAAACAGAGCTTAATTAGATCAAGCTTCTAATGTTTGTAGCGACATCTACAACGCCACATGCAAAACAACGCGTCATACTGACGTCACGCAAATCCTGCATCGCGCAAGCAGAGTTTACCGCGCAACTAGCATAGATACAACGGCCCGACACTAATGAGAAAATAATAATACTAGCTTCGCCCCGCGGTTTCACCAGCATAAGTCTCGACCCCGCGGGAATACTCGAATAAAAAGTATCTCATGTGTTAATCCAGGTTATAAACTATATGTGTGCCAAATGTCATTGAAATCCGTTCAGTGGTTTTTGCGTGAAAGAGGAACAAACATCTCCACAAACCTTCGGGTTTATAATATTACTAGTAGCGCCCCGCGGTTTTACCCGCGTAAGTTTAGACCCCGTAGAAATATCGGGATAAAAAGTATCCTATGTGTTAATCCAGGAAATGGTCTAGCTGTGTGCCAATTTTCATCCACATCTGTTGAACGGTTTACGCGTGATTGAGTAACAAACATCCAAACATCTTCACAAACTTTCACATTTATAATATCAGTAGGATAGTAGGAAGTAGGAAAAGTAGGATAGTAGGAAGTAGTATACAAAATACAGGGGGCTTGTGGCTAACTAATAATAACCCCACAGGTTCGTGCCTCGGTAAGCACGTTAAAGCCGTTGGTCTCGGCTGTCATTCGTGAATCTTTGGCAGTTGTTACGGGTCGTCAGGAGCCTGAAAGTCTGTAAAGCTAAGGATACACATGCCGGGTAGCTGGCACAAAAGTCTGCAAGTAGCTTGGATGCCGTGTGCCATAACAACTTCTGATTGATGAATACCATACTGGTATAGTATGCCAGCTACTTGCATATTTTTGTGCCACCTACTGGCATGTGTATCCTTAGCTTTATTATAATTACACAGTACAGTGCGTGCCACGTAAGAAGAGACTTGACACACCACGTGGTCTGACATGCGCAGAACACGATTTTAGGTATCTTTAGCGGTATGAGGTCTGAGTGCGGGACGGGACCGGACGTCATAGGGGCTGCGGAAAGAGGCGGGGGAGGCGGGGTCGTCTCTTCTTATGTGGCACGCACTGTACCTGGGTTGTGAAGGTCAGATAGGAAGTCGCTTATACCGGTACTAGCATCGTCCCGCGGTTTCACCCGCATATGTCTCGATCCCGTGGGCATATTGGGATAAAAACTATCCTATGTCCTTTACCGGGACTTAAACTATCTCTATACCAAATTTCATCTAAATCGGTTCAGCGGTTTAAGCGTGAAGAGGTAACAGACAGAAAGACAGACAGATACTCTTTCGGATTAATAATATTAGTATGAATTCATTCAGCTGCATCAGGTGAGACTTGAAGCCGACCCCAATATCCCTTATATTTCGTGGATATCAAATTTATTTTAAAATAAAGTTAGGAAAATTAAAACTTCCCCGCTGAGAAAAGAAAAGTGGATGAAATTTTTTAAAATAACAGGTTATTTTCTTTTGCCGTACCTAATAGCTTGTGGTTGCTCATTCCCTGGATTATTGTAACATTATATTCGCCTCAATTTTCGCAAGCTTTTAGGTATATTCTTACTTACGTCAGAAAAAAGGCTTTCACGTCATGAAGTGCTCATGCATAAGAAGATTCACTTAAAATACGGCATGTCTTGTGTAGCCTAGACCTATATTTTTTAGGCCGTAGTTACGTGACAAAAATATTAAGACTTGAAATATTAACTCACTGAAACTGAAATATTACTTTTACAAAACATATATTTTATCCGCTGAAGTAGACACAATAAGACTCAATAAATATTCGGCCAGATATTGTGAATTTGTGAATAAGTTTCGGCCAAACACAATTCAAGTATATCACGAATTCACGAGACCCCTTGTTTCCGTACGATCGCGTTATTTATGCCGCAGCCACTTTCCGGTATGCAAATAACTGACACGCCTGCGAACAGGTTCCACCAGCCTACCAGTACACTCAGCTGGACCACAAATCTATTAAAATAATAGCCGTCTCATTCAATTCTCTAGCTCTCATGCTCATCCTGTAATGACTCAGTTGAACAAGTTACGCTTCAACGGCCGGACAGTCCAAACCCGACTGCGCAGTGAGACGCACGCGTGCCCCGCTGCGTGAAACCGTACGTGGTTTACGAAATTCGAACGCCGCGTTTTGAATTTATATTAAAAACAGATACAAAATATTTTCAGTGTGCCATTTGATGTGTATCCGAACAATTAAGTTTTTAGTGTTGTGAATTAATTTGAATTAAAACTTGTTTTTTATGGATGAATGAATTCTGTGCCCATATTTTTAAATTTTGAATAAACAGTGTGAATTATTGGTGTGGTTTACCTTGGTTCGTGTAAAACTTTTCAACAAACTATTTTTGTAAGTTATTTGAATTTTAATTACGGCCTTTGATTAATATTAAACAGTGAAGTAATTATTATAATTATATCGATTTGTGTTCGGCATATTTTATTTAAGGAATTTGTGTTTCGGAAGATTAATATTACCTAGTAAATGACATGCTTCTTGATGGATGTTTGATATTCATTAAATATTTACGTAATTACTTATTTTGGAGAGATAATATTGCGTATTTATTATTATTAAGCGATTGTAGTAGCGAAGGCCCCATTGTATGTTTTGTAGTGTTAAATTTATTTTTGATATGTATTTTCTGGTGCACACTTCAATGTAGGTATATACATTAAAGTATATATAAATAAATATTGGAGCTAGAATCGGTGATTAAACGAACGTTCCCGCGTTAAAGTTTATGGGGTGAATGCAACTGAAAGCTAAATTAATTGCATCCCCGAACATCCCCCCCGCTGATCTATGGACATTTACGCTGATCTAAATTATGGGTACGTTTATTAGGTAACCTACCTAGGTGCAATCGCGGGACGAAAAGCATGTTCACTTTTGGACTTTTTTTTTTGCCCTGCTTAAATTATCACATCGTCGCACCATCTTCGTCGTGGACTTCATCTTATTTATTTATTTATAATAAGCACACCAACAGCACAATCACTTATAATTCAAATCAAAACAACATCTAACATTGGCATTTCAGTAATCATGCAAATAACAGGAATGCATAACATTGAAATATGAAGATCAGAGGCAAAAGAAAAAAAAAACACTTTACTTTTCAATTATCATTAGGTATTACTTGTGTATTAGGTACGTTGTTGACGTTGACGCTTCATTTTTGCTATGGCTCTAAGTATGGATAAGGTTTTCATTGGCCGACCGTACTAACCTAATTTATATTAGGTCGGTAATTGCTTAAAACCAACATACTTACTAAAACTAAGGTGGGTTTAAGCATAAAGTATATGTAGCATAAATTCTAACATATATATTTGTCAGGTCGTAAATAACGTTGAGGCTACTATCTAACTACAAGTAAAAACCGTTTAAAGGCTCGTTAACACAGGCGCGACGCGACACACGACACTAAGGCACCGCAAGTCGCGCAACGAGCGGTGCCTTTGTGTCGCGTTTCGCGTCGCGCCTGTGTCTACGAGCCTTAACACCACTATTGATAAACATAAAGTAAGTAACTTTTCAGCGTTAATTATTCTGTTATTTATACTACAATCGTAAGTTCGATTAGATTATGACGATTTCGAATATACCTAACTATTTAATAATCATTAGACGACTGAGGGAGAGGAAGGTCAGAGAAAGATGGATGGATTGTGTGAGGAATGATTTGAATGAGAAGGGAGTGAATGACAGCGTGACGGTTGACAGGGGAGAACTGAAGAAGAAAACGTGATATATCGACCCCAAGTAACACGGGATCAGGGCAGGAAGATGATTATGAATCATTAGATGAAGGGGCTTACAAGACCTAAACGCAAAAAAAGCAAGTTTTAGAAAAAATAAAAGTATATGATCGACTACAGTAAACAAAATCAGAAAAATATATGACATTCTTCAGGATATATGCTAGGTTGATAGTGTGTTGAAAACATAAAACAACTACTTAATTTGATACGATAGAAAAAAATCATGAAGATACCTCTAAAAACTTTATTTTTACAATAAAAAGTATACTAATACATACAATCATTCTGATTTTTTGTCAGGTTATTCTACAAGCAACATACAACACTAGTGTTTTATTTTTTTAGTCCAAACAATAGATTTTTTGTAATTAAATAATTGCTTCATATTTTGCAATAAATTACCAGCGTTGTGTCATCGCGCTTCTCTTTCTTTTCTTTGCAGTCCGACAGTGACCGCGCTTTAGGTCATGTAAGCCCCTGAATATAAGAAGAGATACTTTTTCATTGGTGAAGGAAGGGCCCGTGGCTAAATAATAACAGTCGCACAGGTCGATCGATCAAAGACCCCTCCGTGCCTCGGAATGCTGTCATTCGTGAATCTTTGACAATCGTTACGGGTAGTCAGAAGCCCGAAAGCCTGACAACCAGTCTTTCCAAGTGGTATCGTATTATACAGTAACTGGGTTGTGGAGGTCAGATAGGCAGTCGCTCCATGTAGTATTCAGCTGCATCCGGTTAGACTGGAAGCCGACCCCAACATAGTTGGCAGATGATACTTGATCATTGTACTTGTTAGGAAAACATTACATGTTTCCAAGATGCAACATGGTAAGGTCAAGAAGCGAAAATGGAGTAATTTCTTAACAAATTCCTTTCATATTATATCAATGTCACGTTTGCAATTTATCATCTTGATTCAAAACATTGACAATACGTCGTCGAAAGAACAATAAAATGCAAGTGAAAATTAAATTTAAGGTGTCTAATTCACTCCAGCATAGCTATTCACAACCATCCCGCAGGCTATCGTATCGAAAACATTTCGATAACCTAATTTGCCTGGCCCCCGACAGCAGACAGCTGTCGGGAGAAAAGCGGTCGTCTATTTAAAATGACAAAATTTTCGGGTTTGGAACTGTGAACAGCGTTTATAGGACTCCTACGGTAACATATCGAGTGGTTGTGTATAGCTATGAAAGTCTCCTAAATCCGTTATGCATTTTCATATAAGGTTTAGAGGCCTAAAATTTAAAAATAATGATCAGTCAAAAAGTTTTTATGCAGTTTTGAAGCCAACATACTGGCCATCACTTTATTGTCATCATTGTTCCAAATTTGAAATCACGACCATATCAATAGTGAGAACCAACAAAAATTGGAGTAGCTAGAGTTCTAAAAATGTATTCGCTCAACAGCGCGTAAGTAACGCAATGAATGTTATTGAACTGTCAAAATGAAACTCATTGCTAGGTACTGTTAGTGTGATACGCAATTAGCTCGCTGCTTACATAACATACTCCTTTTGCTTTTTTTAACGTTCATACATCCGGTCATACACGCACGCCAGTGTACAGACGCCAACACATCAAGCTACTACAATCTGTCAAATTTCTTTAACAGATTTTCAACTTTATCGCTATAGCTCAAGGTTCAAAATTGATTTGGAAAATTTGACAGTTTCGGGTAGCTTGATGTGCTGGCGTCTGTACTATCTATTAATTGCTAGACCTCCTATCCTGCCCTCTGTGACCCAAAATATGCAGTCAAAGTGACCTCTACGCTGCCACCGACTACGCCGTGGAAGTGGCAAAGTTTTGGGCCAACAAGATAAAAAATTCAGTTGTGCCAGCGACACGAAGATAAGATCGTTAGAAGTATACATGAAAACATACTTCTTCATTGTTCTAGGTAGGAAAATCTTACCTGTTACCAAGATGGAACACAGTACAGAATCAAAAAGCGAAAATAAGACATTTTCCAATACGGAGTGTATTGGAAAATTTCTTATTTTCGCTTTCACACATACGTTACGTAGCTGGTGCATTTCAAAGTCACCTTTTCGAACTGTCACTTTCATTCAAAATGTTACGTATTTAACCGTTGATATAAACAGACAAAAAGAAAGGAACTGAAGAGAGGTGATAAGTATCACCTTTGAACGTCTTTTTCTGATCCTTTTTCGTTCTACAAAAAAATTAAAAATGTTGATATTACGTAGTCGGAAAAACAATAGTAGGGTTTTATTTATAAACGATGACGTTCAAACGTCAAAAAAGTATGGTTAAACAGTTTCTAATCGCTACTTAACTTTATGCAATGTTTATGAATAAAGTGCTTAATATTTTCAATCCTTGACTGTAGATGAGAAATTGTAGTTAGGTATTGTACAGTTTCTGATATGTATCATCTCCATAGGTACAGAATTAAGGAGCCAAAATTTTAAGTAATTTTCAAATGGATTCCTTTCTCACACAACCTTTTTGATTAATTGAAAATGTTGACAATACGTACTCAGAAAAACAATAAGGTGCAAGTGAAAATAAACCTTAAAGCGCTGAACGTTTTCGGTCATAGACTGTTCATAATAATAATTGTAGGTAGGTATTGTACAGTTTCAGAGACATAGGTTTTATCTCATAGTTACAGAACTTGTAAGCATGACTCTGAAGTTCTCCGAGTTACTAAAAGCTTTATTGTGTTAATATTAAACTTGAATATCGAAATTATGTAGGTACCGACGCCATCACATCAAGCTACTCGAAAATGTAAAATTTTCCCAATCAACTTTGATCTTTATGCTTTAAGGCTCCTACAAACAGGCGCGACACGCGATAAAATCGCGCGCGACACAAAGGCACCGCAAGTCGCGCAACGAGCGGTGCCTTTGTGTCGCGCGTGATTCGCGTTGCGCGTCGCGCGTGTTTGCAGGAGCCTTTAGGGATAAAGTTGAAAATCTATTAAAGAAATTTGACAGATTGTAGTAGCTTGATGTGCTGGCGTCTGTACATGGTAGGTACTCATACATACCTACATGGAAGTGAAATAAGCCTGTTCTACTGTTTTGCAAGAAGATTTTGATAACGCTTAGCATTTCTAGGTACAGTGGTCTCCAAAAGTTAGTTGACATTTTTTCACATAGTGAATTAGGGCTTCGAAACCAAGTCAATTCCTTAGTTAATCGCGACATCTGCTATTAACGTATTCTCTATGACACAATAGTGTGGTTTGAACTGCCAAAATACCTATTGTCCGTACGGTTGACATTTTGATTCCTTGCCGTTAACAAGACACGATATTAACGGAGTTTCTACGTCGTAAGATTTCGCGGGGAATAATACAGAATTGGTGCCTAGCTGTGATTCCACATTGTGATTTAAAATAAAAAAAATAATCTGCACCCTAATTGGGTAACACTGGTAACACATTATCAATCGGAATCTGAATCATTTTGAACCAAATTGCTAAACCATTGCTTCGTAAGTTCGAAAAATTTGTCTGCTCAACACGAAAATAACGCAATGAATGTTGTTGAACTGTCAAAAATGAAACCGATTCCGATTGATAAAGGCTCGTACACACAGGCGCGACGCGACACGCGACACAAAGGCACCGCAAGTCGCGCAACGAGCGGTGCCTTTGTGTCGCGTGTCGCGTCGCGCCTGTGTATACGAGCCTTAATGTGTTACGCCATTGCCCCGCAGGTAAGTACTCCTAAGGGATTACCCACTTGATTATTTTTTATGATAAGTCAAAAGTAGTCAAATTAGTCAATAACAACGTTAAAGCAGTTCAAACAGTTGTATCACTAGAATTTTAAATCATATTGATCACAATGAGTTAGTTGACAATTTCCTACTTTAGCCGTGATACATCAGTACATATATACGTCATACACGCCTACGCTACTGGAGCAGTCCTCTAGGACTAACCTGAACAAGTTTGCCCCCTTGTCACGCGCCATAAGACTGTTAAATATTATTTCAAATGAGGTAGATATATTTCACTGCGCTCTGATGAAGTTCACAGAAGTAGCACTGAAGTGCATTGAGAATGTTTAGTTGTGTGTTATTTGTTTTTCTAATTGTTTGTTATTTTAATTTTATTTTTGTTGTGTATCTTAGTAGTAACATCGCATTGGCGTCATAGCTGTTAAGGTGTTATTTACGTAATTTTAAATAAATAAATAAATAAATAAATCAGTATCACAGCTAAAGTGGGAAATTGTCAACTAACTTTTGAAGGTGATTGTATGTTGTAGACTTATCAGATGATCCCTCCGTGCCTCGGAAAGCACCTTGATCCCGGCTGTCATTCATAGATCTTTGATAGTCGTTACTGGTACTCAGAAACCTTAAAATCTGACAGCCAGTGCCAAAAGGTATCGTATTACCCAGTAACTGGGTTGTAGAGCTCAAATAAGCTGTCGCTCTATGTAAAATAACGCTGCATCCGGTTAGACTGGAAGCCGACCCCAATATAGTTAGGAAAAGGCTAGGCAGATGATGATAATGTCGTAGATGGGCCAAATAAACGTATTTTCATTCTTTCTTAATTTTCTTTCTAGATTTATCATCTCGAAGAGATCTCTCTGTGGACTTTTTAACCTGTAGCTGCTAAGGCTCCTACAAACAGGCGCGACACGCTATATAACCGCACGCGACACAAAGGTACCGCTCGTTGCACGACTTGCGGTGCCCTTGTGTCGCGCGCGATTCGCGTCCCGCGTCGCGCCTGTTTGCAGGAGCCTTCATGATGTAAAATTTAACTTGATGTACTTGATTTTTTTATGATAATTTTTTATGATTTTATCGCGTGTCGCGCCTGTTTGAAGGAGCCTTTAAACGGGTATACAAATAGTTATCTTATTGTTCGAGAACACATTACTATACCAAGTGTCATTAAATATTATCTCTTTATCAAATCTTAAATGATGTGCTATCAAAAATATCTCTTTGACAAATCTCGAATATATAAAACCTTCCATCTTAATTCACTTCGGTGGTTTTCCTCAAATTCCGAAAAAGGTTTTGACGAGTTGTTTCAAGGGCAGCCACTTTGTCTGCGATTTCCTTGGTTTTGCAGGTGTCCATACTTCTAAGCGCCATAAAATAATTACATTACATATTACATACTAAGCCTATAATGTTCCCACTGCTGGGACACAGGCCTCCTCTCTGTGACAAGAGGTGGGCCGTAATCCACCACGCGGGCCCAGTGCGGATTGGTGGATGTCACATGTCTTCGAATTTTTGATTCTATGACACGCCGGTTTCCTCACGATGTTTTCCTTCACCGTTTTGAGAGCAGTGGTGTTGGTATAATTTACCCAAAGTAAAGCGCCTATTTGGGTTTGAACCTATGACCTCGTAAGTCGCGGCCGTGACCACTGTGCCACCACTGCTCTGCATAACATAATATCACGTTTGTATTCCGCGAAGGGTTATACCTACAGAGGTATATCTTTAACCTTAACTACACCCACATTTCACCGTGGCATATTATAATAACACTACTGTTGACTTATGTAATACCTATGATGTGTGAAAGAAGGATAAAATCTATAATCCTCACATAGTAATAGTATAAAGGCTCGTCCACACAGGCGCGACGCGAGACAAAGGCACCGCTCGATGCGCGACTTGCGGTGCCCTCGTGTCGCGTGTCCCGTCGCGCCTGTGTGCACGAGCCTTAAAACAAAGTCGCCGAAATATCTCTAAGCGCAAAACTTCCGAATGACTGCACCAAATTGGATACTTAATTCTTTTTTTGTTGTGTTCGGTATTGCCAGGACAAAGTATGTGTGAAAGAAATGTTGAAAATTCGAAAAAAAAAATTGCACTCCTGGGAAGCTGGGGCAGGCTGCTAGTAATATTATAAAGAGGTTATTTTTTTTGGTTGTAAGTGTGTAGGCGGTAATTTCCGGAACTGCCAGTCGGATTTCACAGTCTTTTTGTAGGTATTTAATAGCCTTGAGGAAGGCTAAAATGTATCACGCTAGGTTCCTAAGGTGCCGAGACAAAAGAAAAAGTCAGAGAGAACGCAGAAAGGCTCCCACAAACAGGCGCGACACGCGATATAATCGCGCGCGACACAAAGGCACCGCTCGTTGCGCGACTTGCGGTGCCTTTGTTTCGCGTGTCGTGTCACGCCTGTTTGAAGGAGACTGAAAGCGCGGGCAAGCGATGCGATGAGACGGGGTGGGTCGGGAAATAATAAATTTACAGCTAGTAATATATAGTTAATTAAAGCATCTATAGGTACGCTATGTAGTCGCTTGCCCGGAAGCTATTGTTAATACTTTAATGGCCAACCTCGGGGGATTTCAAACCCTTTAAATAAAAAAACAAAAGCAACGCGTCTTGTTTTTGTTTCATTCGAAGACTTAAAAAAACAGTTGCGGATAAGATGAAAATAACCCAAAAAAACATTTGATAAAGGTTCGTACACACAGGCGCGACGCGACACGCGACACAAAGGCACCGCAAGTCGCGCTACAAGCGGTGCCTTTGTGTCGCGCGCGATTCGCGTCGCGTGTCGCGCCTGTTTGCAGGAGCCTTAAATTGTTGTCTTCGTCACCATCTGCCTAACCTTTTCCCAACTATGTTGGGGTCGGCTTCCAGTCTAACCGGATGCAGCTGAATACCAGTATTTTACATGGAGCGACTGCCTACCTGACGTCCCACAACCCAGTGACTGGGTAATACGATACCCCTTGGTAAAACTGGTTGTCAGGCTTTCGGGCTTCTGACGACCCGTAACGACTGTCAAAGATCCACGAATGACAGCTGGGACCAATGGCTTAACGTGCTTTCCGAGACACGGAGGGGTCATGGTATGTATAGATGGTCACCCATCTACGGACCAACCGTGGCAAGCGTAGCTTAACCTGCTCCGTGCGGCTGTTATTACTTAGCCACCAGCCCCTCTTGTGTCTTCGTAATTTTACTTTATTATAAACCTATCGACCCGCCCCTGCTTCGAGCGTTTTTTACGACTTGACGAACCATCGAGATTTCTTTATTCTGTCTAAGCTTAATATAACACTTATTAAACCTTCCGGAATAAATTCTCAAAATGTTGGTGAAAACCGTATAAAAATCCGTTGCATAGTTTAGAAGAACAACGTGGTCACACAGGCAGAACAATGACATTAATTACCTATGAATATAGATTTACACTGCGGATTTACCTTCGTTGTCGGAGTGATGTGATTCTTGGTAAAGAAATGTTCAAGTTCCCAAAAAGATGAGGAGCATGGTAGGATAAACTCTAATGGCAATCTAAACTCAGCGACAATCAGTGTCAAAAATTTGTCATAAACGTAGGGATTTTAGAGGTATTTTTGATAGATTGAGACTGAGATCACACTGGTCTTAAAATTACGAGAATTGCTCGACAGTTTGACAGCTAAACATGTGATTATTCCAGCAATATGTCTTATGTACAGTGCGTGCCAAGTAAGAAGAGACTTGACCCCGCCTCCCCCGCCTCTTTCCGCCGCCCCTATGACGTCCGGTCCCGTCCCGCACTCAGACCTCATACCGCTAAAGATACCTAAAATCGTGTTTTGCGCATGCCAGACCACGTGGTGTGTCAAGTCTCTTCTTACGTGGCACGCACTGTAATTTCATTTTGGCTCATCGTGGCTCTCATTGTGCGGTTGGAGCTTCGATTTTTAACGGGACGATATCACCGTGGACATCCACCTCAATATTCATAAAAGGTATGGAAATACACTTTATCCCCATTAAGGTTCCTGCACACAGGCGCGACGCGCGACGCGAATCGCGCGCGACACAAAGGCACCGCTCATTGCGCGACTTGCGGTGCCTTTGTGTCGCGCGCGATTTTATCGCGTGTCGCGCCTGTTTGAAGGAGCCTTTATTCATAAACGCTGTAGAGTAACGATAAGCGACTGTTCAACCATACATTTTTGAATTTCTTAACTTTATCGTTCTTATTTATCGTTTTTATCATCGTTTATAAATAAAGTCGTTAAACGTTATCGTGGATGAAAATTTGAAAGCGTCTTTATATAATTTACAAACATTTTACTTCGCCGTGTTTCCTGTGTTGTTCGCTAGTTACTTTTTTTTATTTAATATAGGTAATTTAGTTTTCATTTTTGACTGTGTTTAGTTTAGTTTCTAAACATCCTGTAGGTACGAGTCGCAATTAAATTAAAAATTAAATTAAAATTAAAATTCATTTATTTCAGGCAAGTCTTTTTTTTTACACATACACCCATAGTATCAGAAAAATTAAATTAAATACAAAATAGATATTAAGTTAAATTAAGTCAAATTAAATTACATATATTATTATTATTGTTATACATAGATACATTCATATAGATTATAGTTTTCTTATAAAATGTCATGTAGTTTTAAATTCAAACAGTCATACTAAAATGAAATACTTAGTGGTCATGTAAATGGTGCGGAATATAGTAGTCACAATATTGTTTTTACACTTAATCAGTCTCAGGTGAAATGATGCTTTAAGCCTACGTAATACAGCATAAAAATCGTCAACCCTGCTTTCGGCAAACATACCAGACGCGCTACACCGCCAGGGCAGGTTAAGCATGGCCCGGAACGCATTGTTGTATTGTACACGAAGAGTATTGTAGGTAATCTTCGTGTACTTGTACCAGAAGATTACCTACAATACTCTTCTTCAATAAATACTTTTTCTTTTTTTTTTCTTTTTTATCGTGATGCCGTGACGTAGACTTGGGCGTCCACGATAATGGCGTCACGTTAGAAATCGAAGCACACAATGAGAATCAGGGCCGTCCAAAAGCGCTATGGGTTGACGATATCGTCAAAGTCGCGGGCAACACCTGGATGAGGGACGCACGGAGCCGGGAAGTATGGCAAAAGAAGGCCTATACCTAACAATGGGTGATTCCGGGCTGAACTGACGATGATGATGAGTCAAAATGACTTAGAAACTATAAAAGCCCACAATGACAGCCAAGGGGGGCTCGTGGCAAAGTAATAATAGCCACACGGCACCCTAATTGCGTAACCACACTATCAGTTTCAATCTGAATTATTTTGAAGAATATTACTAATCCATTGCTTCATATGTTCTAAAAATGTGTCTGCTCAACAACGTAAATAACGCAATGAATGTTGATGAACTGTCAAAATGAGACCCATTGCTACTGATAGTATGTTACGCAATTACCCAGGTCGATCGATCAGGTTAAGCTCTGCTTGCCGCGGTTGGTCCGTGGATGGGTGATCATCTTTACATACCGAGGCTCCGCCGTGTCTCAGAAAGCACGTTAAGGCGAAAGCGCCAGGGTAGCCTGCGAAATTCAATTTTTTTTAGGTTTTTTGCAATTTGCTGGTCAGTATTAAGTTGTACGTTGATTAATATATGATTCGCGGCCGTAACAAATATGTATTTACAGAATTATAATCATTAAAGTCATCAACACAACTCTCTAAGACCACGTAAGTCCAAAGAATAATTGTTTCATGAAATCATCATTCATCATCGCTTCCCCCTTAAGCCGTTGGTCCCGGCTGTCATTCGGATCTTTAACAGTCGTCAGAAGCCCGAAAGTCTGATAACCAGTCTGAGCAAGGGACATCGTATTACCCAGTAACCTGGTTGTGGAGTTCAGATAGGCAATCACACCATGTAAAATACTTTAGGCTTTTAGGTTAGACTGGAAGCCGACCCCAAAATTGTTGGGAAACAGCTAGACAGATGATGACAATGACAGCCAAAGTTCGCAGAATAAAACGACGAAAATAATTTCACTTTGAGTAGAATAAATGAAAATAGATCCGTCCGTTTTTGTACAAATGGCGGAGATTTTCACCATTTCAAGATAAAGTTTTATCTTTTATTCAGAGGGGCGTTATCTCTCTCCTGCTATCTCCATTCAGTCAGACAGACTATGACCCACAGACAGGGGACGAACTTTGAAATTTTCCTCTTCATTATTTTTATCAACCTCCGAGCCTTTATTTTAAATATTTTTCACCAGAGACCGGGCGAGGTTAATTACTTATTTTTTGTGTGCATTTGACTTTCATTTGATTTTAGGTCATTTTATTAATGAGTCGGACTTGCATTTTTGTGTAGAATTGGAAGCTTTTCAGGCTGTGGACTCCCGTTTCAATTTTCATTTCGGTTTTGCTTATTTACCGTCCGTACTGCTGTTACATAGATTTGAATAATTTTGTATGTTTTTTGGGTTCCGTACCCAAAAGGTGCCAACGTGACCACAGCTAACGGCTTTATTACTAACGGCTCTGCTGTCGATCCTTGCGTCTGACACAGGGCTGTATCTTTTGAACCATAATGGGTATGCGTAGACAATTGAAATATTCACAGAGTATGTAAGTACTACGGTAAGGCCGCTTTAGCAACAAATAATAACAATAAAATAAAAATGAAATGGGGTCGAGAAAAATATTTTTATTTATATTTAGTGGTAAAATGTTGTAGGGTAGTACGGAACCCGTTATATGCGAGTCCGACTCGCTCTATGGCCACTTTTTTTTGGTCCCTTAGATTCTAATATTGAAAACCATTAATAGTGTTGGGCAGACATTTTTATATTCTCTCGATATTCAGATAGGGATAAGACTTACGGGTGTATTACTTACTTGTATGGTCGGGGTTGTAAGGTAAAAAGTCGGATGTATCAGCTGCCGTCTTTCCTCGCTGTCGTAAAACAATTGCTGGAATTGGGTCACTGTCCGAAGCCAATGGCCTATTGGCGCTGCAGTTATGCATAATTTGTTATCTTTGCGACTTATGATTGTATAGGCTGAGTAAATTGGTATTGATTTATTGACGTTTTTTTATGGAAGACACGAGTGAGGAATTGCCCTCATTACCCCCTTTATTCATAAACGATGTTTACAGCTAAGAGCGCATTCGACCAAACTTCTATACCTAGAATAAAGGCTCCTTCAAATAGGCGCGACATGACACGCGACACAAAGGCACCGCAAGTCGCGCAACGAGCGGTGCCTTTGTGTCGCGCGCGATTATATCGTGTGTCGAGCCTGTTTGTAGGAGCCTTAACTCTTAATCTGATAATAAATTTTGAGATTTTGACAGTTTTTACATAGTAGAACTGTCAGACGTCAATTTTATTCCACGTATAAAATATATCTGACTTTGGTAAAATTAGCCCTAAGTAATGATTAACCTTACATTTTTGACATTTAAACGTCACGTGCTCCGATGGGCCGTCCAAACATTTCTCGTCTAGATTATACGCTAAATATATAGACACCCTTTGTTGAAAACGAATCATTTTATCCATTTTCTCTAATGAAATTTTACCGCGTTCGACCTTTTTAGGAAATAACTCACATTATTTACTGAGGAAAACGATAGTGAAATCCAGACCAAATTTGACACTTGCGTACTAGTGTGCGTGAGTTTTTCTTTAATCATCCCACTCAATATCATTTACAGTACCCGGCGATAAATATTGCACATCGACCTATTCGATCCTATCGATTTTATACAAAGAATAAAAATAATTATCAAAAGAAGCAAATCATAATTGTTTTAAGAGCTCCTAATAGATACCGGACTGTTTGTATTTCGTGCGACAGAGATAACGCTCTACGAAGCCGAAATTAGCCGATTGTCTCTTTCCAAAGGTCGATGTGCAATATTTATCGCCGGGTACTGTACTAGCTTACTGGGCCCGCGTGGTGGATTACGGTGTAGGGGCTCATGGAGAGGAGGCCTGTTTCCCAACAGTGGGAAAATTATAGGCTGATTTATTTACACTAAAGTCTTATCATAGACCAGAGACACGGCACGACAACACGACACACACAACAACACGACACGGTTGGCGCTGTGACTGAGCGATCGACTGCTGCGCTGAGTGTCGCGGGTTCGATTCCCGCACGGAACAAATATTTGTATTGCCTGCAGGCAGTTGTTCCGGGTCTGGCTGTTTGTATGTGAATTTAAATATTTGTAAACGCACCCACTATACAGGAGTAATTCCTAGTGCGGGGCAACGTTTTTTAAAGAAAGAAATGGAGGTAAAAAAGAAATTTAAAAAAATCCTATTTAAAACACAATCGAAAAAAAAAAGAAATTCAGTTAGATTTTCAACGCAAACACTACCTTTCAATCTAGGGAACATGTCGGAAAAAGTTCAAAGAATTCAATTGAACAATATCACGCGTATTTTCAGTTATTCAAACGAAATCTCACTTGTGCTAGCCCGCCATTGAAACACACGGAGTTTCTCAATTAAAACGACTAATTAAAAGTACAGAATGCCGGGTATATCCTCTCAACGACTATATATTGCGACTATTCGCAACCGACTTTCACACACACGAACAAAAAATCGAGTTCCTGGATGAAAAATGTACTGAATTGACAGTTAAAAATTGTTGTTCTGCCGCGCTCCTGTAACCACCAATTTTCCTACTTGCGTTGTCAACAAGTAAGTGTACATGCATACACACGAGCAACATGCGTCGACGACAGAAGCAACTGTAAGTGTAACCGTCGACGCGTGTCTGCGGCTGCCGTCGACAACATACTGCTCGTGTATTTGAACGTATTTGTGTAATTTATTAAGAATTAGCAGCGCCCCAGGGCTTCACCCGCAGGATCAACACTTATGTGTTGATGCTGTGGGAATATCGGGAATAAAAACTATCCTATGTCCTTTCCCGGGACTCAAACTATCTCCATACCAAATTTTATCTAAATCGGTTCAGCGGTTTAAACGTGAAGAGGTAACAGACAGACAGACAGACACACTTTCGAATTTATAATGGATTAAAATGAACTATACATAAAAAACAACTTACGTACAGTGCGCTTCATTAAGTGCTTACCTCTCCAAAAGACATGTGCGTTCAAATCCGTGATAGGCCCAAGTTGGTTTTTGTATTTTGCAAAAACATTTTATTTTAATTAATTTATTGTTTTAGTGAATAAATAAGTTTAAGATAGTATTTATTTTTTAAAATTCTGTTTTTATTATTGTTTTTTTCAATAAAACGTTAATACTTTTATTATTACGAAAACGACAAGCAATAATAGGGTTAACATTTACGAACGTTTTATTCATCGTCTAAATAGACTAGAGGTTTCAAGACCGCTTGCCGTGCCTATGAGTGGAAGTTCAAATCATAGCCACGAAAAGTGCTTTTTGTTCATTATAATTATTATTTTAATATATTTTTCTATTTTGTTTTAGTAATTATTTATAAAGAATTAAAAAATAAAGAAAAATAAAATACCTTAATAACCATATAATAATATTTATTATTGCTATTATTTAACAAAACTATGATCTTATTTTACAACAAAGATTTATTTTGATTTGATAATTTTATTTACAGTTATCATAATATACTATTTTGCCAACTGACACAATTGGGTTCCTAGACAAGTGGCATCCTATTAAGGTAAACGATAAAATAGTAAGCGGTAGAAATATTTTAGATTGACATAACCTAACGAAATGTCACGTGACCTGTCATGTCGTCTCAGCATACAAATTTGACATTTGACAGTCTGACAAGTGACATCGAAAGAGACAAGTTTTGAAGCGTTTGCAACTTGTCTAGGAACTAGAAGTTAGTTTGGCAGGATTACAATCATGAGCATAATAAGTGAATAAACATGTTATCAATAGATAATCAATTAACATCTCTTATTAGCTCATGATATCTACTTAGAATATTTTGCTATACAAAGTAAAATAGCGGAATCAAATGAGTTAAATGTCTTCGTTGTTTATTTTGTTGTCATACTTAATTAATATAACTGCTATTTCTGGGCAAATCGCAATCGTTCTCTTCGATGTTCTTCTGTTAGACATATTTTGCAGGTCGATAACTGTGAATGTTCGCTGCGTGTAAATGTCTTCGAACCGTGGACAGAGAGATATTCCATGCCGTTGCGAACTGTAACGAGTGGATGTAAGCGGCGGTGTAGTGTGAACCTTAACAATATCCAGATGATGTTCAGATTGGTCCGTATAGATCCCAGTAGTTCTCCGACCCATGGTCATTGTCTTAGCATCGCCGGTTTCTTGAAATCTGCGCACCCATAAGCGCACCGTTTGTCTCTGTATAGAAAAAATGGTTTTAAATAAGTTATTAAATACCACACACAAGATACCGCAAATAGCTCAACAAGAAAAAAATCGGAGAACACAATTAATATTATAATGAACTTACTGTTATGCCAAGCTGTCTCGCAAATCCTTTTATGCTCACATTTTGTTCACACAGAACAACTATTTTAGTTCTCATAAAATCATAAATCATTTTAAAAATTAATGAATAAATCGTAGTCGTTTACTCTTCGCCGTTTTAAGTGAACGTATACATCAAACGTTATAGTTATAACTTGAGGGTATGGATTAATTTTATAAAGACAACGTATGTAAGTAAAATAATTAATGGATACCCTCAAATTATAACATCTATCGATTAGACATCCCACCTAAAGATAAAATGACTCAGACCATAGTAGATAACAATTTCAACGCAATTCATATGGGCTCGCTGGCTAGTTCGTCAAACTGCCGGTATGAGTATGACGACGTTCGGTGATGCGATGGTTCGAATCTGAGTCGAAACAATGGGTTATTTTTGAAGTATTCTTTAGATTATTTGTAAGGAATTTAATGTGTAACATTTTAAAACTTGAGGGGTTAGCACATACTGACGCTGTCTGTACCTAATAAAATAAAAATATAATATCCTAACTTAGAGAAAAAAGAAAGAAAAAATATTTATTGTGGCTCGTACAGGAAGATCAAAAACTAAACTAAACACAATCATAAATAAAAATAAAAACAAAATTGTATAAAAGTCACAAAGAAAAACAGAAGAAACTTATATAAAACTAATAAGAAACTAAAAGATGGCGTCAAAAAATTCCTTCGCATCACAGTTGACTGGTAATTTACCCAAGAGACTGGCGGTATTGCTACGTTGTATGACAATACTTAGTCTCTGGCCAAGGTAAAAGCCAGCGCTTGGGTCACGGGAACTGTCATAGCCGTCAGAAAAACCGCTTAGATATTCTACTCGCTGTTAAAATCAACATGCGAACATAGACCCAATCCGTCATTTCTGACGTGACGTAACAAATTATGCGTAGTCCTGAATTTTTTTAGAACGTAAAGAAACTTTTAGCTGATAACTATCTAAAGTAATCTAAGTACTGTGAACCCCATAATTACCGTACGGAATTATGGTACAAATCGTCATGTAACGATATAAGTCAGACGTTCATACAATACTAGCTTTTGCCCGCGATTTCGTACGCGTGAAATTTCTTGTTTCTTGTTCCCGTCGTATCGCATCGCCTGCCCACGCTACCTCCACGCTACTACTTTGTTTTCGCTTAGCATTCTTTCTGACTTTTTTCTCTCTGCTCGTCTCCTAGGAGTCCTAGCTTGCTGTTACATAGCTATTATAGCCTTCCTCAAGAATTGGACTATCAAATGCAAAAAGGATGTTTCAAATTCGAAAGGTAGTTCTAGAGATGTTTTTTATTTTTTTTTATTTGAAATGGGTTTGCTCTTGACTCTAGTCTAGGTCAGAGGTGACAGAGACAAAGTCTACGATGGAGTGAGCTTACCCAGAAGAAGCCTGTTCACTTTTAGGCGCGTTCAAACAAACAAACTCTTTAGTTTTATTATTAGTATATATAATACGTATATAGAGTTACGTCGACATGTAACAGGATACGTCAGTTGTTCATACAATATGTAAGTTTAGCGTTGTCGCTAGTTTGATTAGGTAGGAACTCGCCGACGGAATAAATTATTCAATACAAATCGCTCTGTGCACCTAATTAACTAATTAAGGACAAAGGCTGGGACACAATGAACCGAAACTGTGCGTATAATACATTGATGTGAATCCCCCTTTTGCGTTCGTTAGTTAGTAGTTGTGTGCATGCTCGCGGAACGAAAAGGGTAGGCAGTTATCAAATAAATTCTTTTCCCGAAATATGTCACCTCTTTGGGTTATCGATTTTATTATTACACTGCCTTCTGCCCGCGACTTCGTCCGCGTGAAAGTGTTGTTTTAAACATGAAAGAAAGAAAGAAGAAAGAACATTGTGTTTATTCAGACGACAAGTCAGATGACATACGGCAATACTCCTAGCTTCCCATTTGTGAAAGAGTTTTCATAATCGGGTCAGTAGTTTCGGAGATTATCCCTACATACAAACTCACAAATACTACCTCTATATTTATTTATTTTATTAATTATGTACACACAGTAAAATAGATAAAGATACGACATATAAGTATGGATATTTATATATGTTCGTATAGATTCTTATGTTAACTAGGCAAGTAATCGAAACAATAGTAAATTAAGTTTCATGCCCGCAAGTGGTGCTTAACAATTAAATTCCACGACTTTACTCACATGCTCGGAATTAAAACCAAGTTTAAGTAATTTACTGTTAAACTAAAAGGTATAAAAATACCAGGAAATTTTATTTACATTAAGTACCTACTTAAGGTGAAACGGTTCGTTACCATTGCACCGTTTTCATGAACAAAATTCAATTGTTATGGTTACACGTTAAATATATCATCACGCCCGAAATCACGAAGGGTTAGACTGAAGGGCACCTATAGTATACCCCCCATTTCACCAGTTATATTTAAGGGGCTTACAAGACCTAAACGCAAGTTTTCGAAACAATAAAAGTATATGATAGACTACAGTAAAAAAAATCAGAAAAATATATGATATTCTTCAGGATATATGCTAGATAGATAGTGTGGTGAAAACATAATACAACTAATTTGATACGATAGAAAAAAATCATGAAGATGCCTCTAAAAATTTTCTTTTTACAATAAAATCCATACTAAAATACATACAATCATTCTGATTTTTTGTCAGATTATTCTACAAGCAACATACTAAAATACTAGTGTTTTAATTTTTTTGTCCAAACAATAGATTCTTTGTAAATCGCATATTCTTATTTTCGAACAAAATACGTGCGCATGTGTGCGTAAACGCTGTGTAGCGACACTGCCGGCTAAGGCCTGATGCTATACGGACGTGTCGCTCTTTTCGCCGCAATATTTCCGCCAAGATTGTTATGTTTTTGTAAAGTTTTATTTGTAAATTCATTGTTTATTATTATTTGCATAATCTTCTTTGCGTAAATATTTTTATTTCGTGTAAATATAAAATACTTTGAAGTTAAAATAGCGTAACCTTGTTATCAATTATCATTTATTGTAAATATGAAGTGAAAAATTCCGTTCGGACTACAAAACGTTCATATAAAACGCTGAACATATTATATATATATATATACGAAATTAAAAAATAAGAGCATTTTATTATTATTGAATATTTATTTTTTTAACAATAAAACTATGAATTTAGAAACGTCTAAGATAGTGCAGTCATGACGCATATACGCATAAGCTCAACTTTTTCGACTACATTCGTAACTGTTACGTTAGCGTATGAGGCCGATGTGTACATTTGTATTCAAGAGTCCCCGGGTTCGATTCCCAGGGATTCTCTAACCGAAGTTTTTTTTTTAAATGTATTTTGAATTTATATATATTATGTATTTATTATTTTTTTATAAATAATAATTAAAACGTCTACAATGTAATTATCTTTCACAGGAGAAACACAGTCGTAAATATCAACACGGAAGTTATTTCTAATGCGAAACTACAATTAAAAAAAATCTAAAAGCACCTAACTTATTGATATTGGGCATAACGAAATAACAAATTCATCTAAAAATTGCGATGAAAATTATCACAAGCAAGATTTTGGTTTTTATTATTATTGATTTCGTTTATAATAAATAGATTCATAATATTATTGTTGTAATTAGGTAAATTTATAATCTTATTAATGCAAAATGCAACACTTAGCGCCATCTTTTATCATTTTGTGTAAGCGCCACACAAGTTTCTACTCCCTGTTTGTCTAGTCTGTGGATTCACGTTCCTTGTCAAAAATGTGTGCTCTGGAAATAAAGTAAAATGTTTTCTAAGCTATCCTCTATTATTTAATTAACCATTTCAACATGGTAGCAGAGCGTGGTTGAAAATAAAAACTCAATGTGATATGTGAAATATAAAAGTGCAATGATCATTTAAAAATAGTACGATCAAGATATAACCTAAAAAGTTTATCGTGAAAATTACAAGATTTTACACTAATAAAACGTTACTATCATCAGAATGGCTAAACAAGCAAAGATAGAAGATATTGTGATACCTATTTTTGATGGTGCAAACTATACAAGCTGGAAATTAAGATTGTTAACTTTGTTGGAATACAAAGAATGCAACGAGGCCGCCATTGGTACGATGCCTGCCAAATGTGAAAAAACTGAAGCGGAATGGAAAAAGATGGATTTAAAAGCAAGAACTATGATAATGAGTACAATTTCAGATAAACAACTAGAATATATCAGTGAATGCAAAACAGCATATGAAATGATAAAGAAGTTTGATAAAATGTATTTAACACAGTCTACAGCTATGCAAATATTATGCAGAGGAAAGATTGAAGAAATCAGACTAACCAATTACAGTACAGTAGAAGAGTTTTTTGTTGATTTTGAAAAAACAATAAATGAGTTTAAATCGGCTGGAGGAAAAATAGAGGAATCCGAGAAGTTAAGATATTTGCTGAGAGCACTTCCACCCACCTATAGTTACATTGGAGATTTTCTTGATGTGATTCCAGAAGAACAAAGAACAGTAGATTATGTACGTTCCAAAATAAAAGAGAAAAATATGGCCACTTGTGATTCGGACAAGAAAAGCAATGTCAGTACATTTGCAACTAAAACTTCAGCCCAGTGTTTTATTTGCGGAAAGACTGGCCATCTCAAAAAGGATTGCTGGCATGGGCCGAAATATAATCAACGGCAACAAAGTTCACAAGGAAGATTCCAATCTGGTCATAGTCAGCGAGGACTACAGAGAGGTCACAACAGAGGTGGATTCAACAATGGTCATAGTCGAGGCAGAGGTCAAGGTCTTTACAGAGGTCGAGGTAATTTTAGAGGTCAAGATGTATCCAGAGGACAAGGTCATTTCAGAGGTCATGATCATTCCAGTGGTGAGTCTTCAAATAATTTTTCATCCGAGTCGTGGGCAACTGAAGTATGTAATCCGGAAATAAATCAGGTATCGGGGTGTATTGAAAAGGAAAAATGTAATAATAACATTGAAATTAATTGGCTTTTAGACAGTGGGTGTACTGACCACATAATAATTGATGATACATATTTTTATTATTATATAGATTTGAAAAGTCCTGTCGATGTGAAGTTGCCAGATGGTAAAACGTTAAAAGCTACTAAAGTAGGTACTGTCAAAATTTATTTCAAGAACTATTATAATGAAAAACATGTGGATTTAAAAAACGTTTATTTTGTTGATGGTATTAAGCAGAATTTGTTAAGTTTTTCAAAGATAACTAAAACTTGCACTATTGTAGCTAAAAATGAAAATGCAAAAATTTATAATCAGGCCAGAGAATTAATAGTTGTTGCTGATAAAATAAATAATTTATATCGTATAAAAGGTTTTGTATCGAAAAATGAAATGTGTGCACATTCAGTAAAATTAACTCAGAAAGAAAAATGGCATAGGGCACTTGGTCATGTAAATTTTCAGTATTTAAATAAACTTATAAACAATAAATTAGTAGATGGGTTGCCTGATAAGATTGAAAACACGGAAATGAAATGTTCAAATTGTATTAAAAGCAAAATGACTAATGTACCTTTTGAAAATAATAGAACAAAGACTACTGAAATTTTAGAATTAATTCATACTGATTTGAATGGTCCACATAATACAACTGGCTACGGGGGTGAAAAATATTTCTTGACATTTATCGATGATTATAGTAAATGCACAAGGATATTTTGTATTAAAAGTAAAGCTGAAGTTGCTACCTGTTTCATAGAATTTGTTAATTTAGTAGAAAATAAATTTAATAAAAGAGTCAAGAAAATCCAGTGTGATAATGGCAAAGAATATTTAAATAAGGAAATTTGTAATTTTATACGGCAAAAGGGTATAGAGCTTTTACCATGTCCACCTTACGTTCATGAATTAAATGGAGTAGCGGAAAGGTATAATAGATCTGCTATGGATATAGGTAGGTGTTTAATGAGAGAAGCTAACATTCACAGAAGGTATTGGCCAGAAGTAATAAAAACAGCAGCATATTTAAAAAATCGAACAATTGCAAATACACTTGAAAACAAAACTCCGTATGAGATATTTTTCGGAATAAAACCAAATGTAGAACACTTAAAAATATATGGAAGTCGAGTCTTTGTCAGGGTTCCTGAAGTTTTAAGAAAAAGTAAATGGGACGATAAAGCACAAGAAGGAATTTTAGTTGGTTATAATGAAAATAGTTATCGAGTTTTAATAAATAATAGAATAATTAATGCAAGGCACGTACAGGTAATCGAAGAAAACACTGAATTGATTTGCCTAGAAAAACTAGATAATCAGAAAGATAAAGATTTAGAGATTGATCAAACTTCAAACGAAATAGATAAAACTGATTATGAAAGTGATAAAAATGGTGTAGATACAGATGAGACTAATTCTAATAATACCCTGAAAGATCCTGTAAATAATGAAAATTTAAACAATGATAAAGAAAAAAAAGTAGATGAGTCACAAAAAAGGAAAAGATTTCCCGTTTCGAGGTATGGTTATCCAGTTTCACATTTTATATATGTGAATCATGTTGATGCAAATGTGCCTAATTCATTCGAGGAGGCGTTAACCTCCAGTGATTTTAAAAAATGGCAAATTGCAATGGACTCTGAAATAGAAAGCTTAAATAAAAATAATACTTGGCAAATTGTAGAAAGGCCAAAAGATAAAAAAATTATTGATGTTAAGTGGGTGTTTAAGAGAAAAAGTAATAATTTTTATAAAGCTAGACTAGTTGTGAGAGGATTCCAGCAAAAGGATTTCACCGAAAATGCTTATTCACCTGTAGGTAAAATGCAAACTTTGAAAATTTTATTGTCATACAGTTGTAAAAACAATTTGTTTGTAGAACAGATGGATGTAGAGACTGCCTTTTTAAATGGCTATGTAAAGTCAGAAGTATATGTAAATCAACCGGAAGGTTATGAAACTGGCGACAATAAAGTTTATAAATTGCACAAAGCTCTCTATGGTCTAAAAGAAAGCCCTAGAGTGTGGTATAATTGTTTTGACGAATTCATTAAAACTTTACACTTTGTTAGAAGTAACTATGATTACTGTCTGTATGTTAATAGAGCAAGCAAAGATCCAATATACATATTAATATTTGTTGATGACCTTTTAATTTGCTGTAAAGATAAAAATAAAATAGAAGAGGTAAAAACAAGTTTAATGAAAAAATTTGCAATGAAAGATTTGGGAAAAATTAAAAGCTACATTGGCATAGATATTGATTATAGTGATGATAAAAATATAATGACTCTAAATCAAACAAATTATATTGAATCTTTGGCTGCAAAATATGATCTGGAAAATGCTAAGTTGTATGATACTCCAATGGAAACAAATTTAAAATTAGAACAAGCTCAAGAAGTAGATGAAAGTATTAGGTACAGAAATATAATAGGTGAATTATTGTATATTAGTTCAGGCACAAGGCCAGATGTAGCGTACAGTGTTAATTATTTGAGTAGATACCAAAGTTGTTACAACCGAACACATTACAAATATGCAATGAGAGTCTTGAAATATTTGTATAAGACTAAGGATCTAAAGTTAACTTATTATGCTAATTTGGATACTGAAATTCTAGATTGTATGGTAGATTCTGACTATGCCGGAGATAATGTTGATAGAAAATCTACAACTGGTTTTATTACTAGATTGTTTGGAAACCTAATTTTTTGGAAAACACGGAAACAAAATACAGTAGCTAAATGTTCAACTTTTGCAGAATATATCGCTATGTCTGAGGCTGTGACAGAAGTACTTTTTATTAGAAACTTGCTAAGTGAATCATTTGATGTTAAATTTTGTGAACCAATAAAATTTTATGAAGATAACTCAGGTGCAGTTGCAATTGCTAAATACGGTAACTTCACAAAAAACTCAAAGCACATCGAAGTGCAGTATCATTATATAAATGAGAACTATGAAAAGAAATTAATTGATATTGTAAAAATTGATACTAAATTCAACTTGGCAGACATGTTAACTAAAAGTCTAGATCGGTCAAAATTTTTGAAGAACAGATTAGAGTTAGGTTTAATTTAGTTAGGATTAGTTTATCTATTGTTTATGTAAAAGTAAAAGGTTATAAGATTATAAATTTAAGGAGGTGTGTTGTAATTAGGTAAATTTATAATCTTATTAATGCAAAATGCAACACTTAGCGCCATCTTTTATCATTTTGTGTAAGCGCCACACAAGTTTCTACTCCCTGTTTGTCTAGTCTGTGGATTCACGTTCCTTGTCAAAAATGTGTGCTCTGGAAATAAAGTAAAATGTTTTCTAAGCTATCCTCTATTATTTAATTAACCATTTCAACAATTATGTATGAATGTTAGGTACCTATCTTTGAGGCTGTTTACACATTATGCCGCAGCTGCAGCGGCACCGCCACTGCCGCGGCGCCGCTGCCTCAGTCACCCTTGGATTTGTATGATGATGAACACACGGCGCCGCGGCGGAGGCGACGAGTTTTGATAAAACCGTAGCAATACTCGCCGCCGAATCATGCTGCCGCCGCCGTGTGCAAGGGTTCATGCAAATCCAAGGGCAACCTATACAGCGGCACCGCGGCGGCGGCGGCGCCGCTGTATTATATAATTTTTTTTTATAATGTACTACAGTCGCGCGGTACGTAAACACGCGATAACCCCTACCGCCTACAGTATTTTAATTTCATCAACCTACTTGAGTTTCTTTCTAGTTTTGTGACTGTACCTACAGTCACAAAACTAGAAAGAAACTCAAGAAGTTAAAAAAAATATTTACCTATAGGTATAGGTAAATATTTTTTTTAACCGACTTCTAAGAATGAGGAGGTTGTCAATTCGGATGTTTCTATTTTTTTTTTATGTATGTTCGGACATAACTCCGTCATAAAAATATGTAGATGGATTTGCAAAATTCTTTTTTTGTTCAAAAGAGGTTTATTCCGAAATGGTCCCATTTAAATTTCGTAAAGATCTGATGATGAGTTTCGGAGACAAACAACGGAACTCTTCAATACATGCCAGTTTACCCAATCACACAACATAACATCACGCCTATACCCTTTAAAGGGGTAGGCAGATGTGTTCAATAGCTTCCTGTCACTGATATTAACATAGCAATTAGTGTTATATGAATTTGGGCGGGGTAGGTACAACTAAAAAGTGAAAAATAAAACTTTTTTACAAAAAAAAAAACAACCGACTTCCAAAAAAAATACTACAAAGTGAAAAATAAAGTCTTTAATTTCGGAAGTCGGTGTCAAAAAACGAAAATGCAGATCCAACGACACCGACTTCCAAAATTAAAGTTAATTACTTTGTTGTTTTGTTTTTGAAGTCCGTAGTTTTTTTTTTTTGTAAAAAAGACTTTTCATTTATAAAATAGAAACACGTTGTGAATGGAATAGAAAGAGTTCAATAAAAATACATGGTCTTTTTGATCAATAGATTTAATTTAAAAAACTTATTGACGAATTCAAACAACCAAAAACAGCACAATATAGTCTCTTTGCCATATTATTAAGTAAGTACTTGTACTTATTTCAATGAATATTTGTCACAAATTGCACGCTTACTGCTTACGAAACCGTCACACTGTCCGGCGTCCACTCGTCACTGCGGAGCATTCGAGACTGTTTGTTAACCGAGTGTAAACCGAAATCGAGGCGCGTAGGTATGATTCGCGTTCCGACCGTTTTTATGAAGATAGAATACTGTATAGATAAAAATACCGTGGCGGGCGGTGCGCGGCGGCGCTGCCGCAGACACGGCATAATGTGTTAAGGCCTTACTTACTTGACAAAGGAGAATGGGTAGACCGTACCCAGACACAAAGTTAATTGCAGCATTATGAACTATGTTGATCTTTATTGCCCTCATGGAGTAGTTTGCTTAATTAATCCTAAGACAGCATGTCTGAATTCATTTGGAGAAAAAAGTTATGTGAGGAAATTGAATTGATTTATTAAAAGGAAATATTTAACCTATCCTTTCAAAACTTATTGACCTGCTAATGATGGACACTTTTTGAAATTAATGAACCTCTAAAAACTTTTTGCGCTTCTAATGATGCACTTTTTTAAATTATTGAGCCTCCTTTTAACTTAATTTAAAATAATTAAAAACGTAATTTAAAATCTTCTATTTTTTTCATTTTATTATTGATGAATGGGCGGCCCGCTTTTGACCTCGATCACGCCTGATGGAAAGCGATAGATGATAAGTGATGATATGTGATGTTATTTTTTTTATAGATTGGAAACAGTGGTACCACAGGAAGATCACGATTGTGAAGTTATTGATAAAAGTACATATTCATCTAAACGTGTACTAGAAGAAATAACGGGATAAGAGCTTGACCCACCTCTTTTAGTTTTAACGTAACTCCAGAAAAACTTCGGATTATTTTTGAGTTCGTTTTCCAATCGCTTCATATAATTGTTGTAACAAAGTTTTGCTAGGTCATTACAGCGCTTAGTTATAATCTGCAGTTCAATTCTGTCTAAAGGGTTTTTGTAAATATTGTGGCGATTTCTGATCTTATTTTTGCAATTAAGTAATTTGATTAGATCTCGATTGAACCATGGTGGAAATTTACTTTTTTTTGGCACTCGCTTAGTTATAAATTTTTCTATACCTTCCTGAATAACGTCATAAAATACCTCCACCATCTCATTAACTGCCTGCTGTGCTTCAAGTAACTCATCCCAGTCAGTTTCACTCAAATATTTCCGAATTGGTATGTAACTCGTTTTTCGGAAATTAGGTCTACCGCAGGTAGTGTTATATGGGAGTTTAGCTTCCTTATTTAGAGAAATCACGATATCGAGGGGTGGATGATGCTGGTCAATATTAGCAATCGGATCCTCACTTTGACTCACTCTACACAATGAATGGTTACATAGTATAAGATCTAAAATGCGGCTTGAAGCATTACATACATTGTTAAATTGATTAAGCCTATTAACATACGTGAAATCTATCAAAATTTGACTTAAATTGGACAACTTAAGGCATTTATCAGAATTATTGACTATACTTCAATCGATATCACCGATATTGAAATCACCTGCGATGCAGACATATGATAAGTTTAACTGTTCAAACACTGCATTACATTTGTCCAAAAAGTGTTCCAAGTACGAGATACGTACAGGTGGTGGCAGGTATACAGAACAGAGAGCTGCCCGACGTACAGATCGAGCCGCAGGTAGATCTAAAATTACCCAAAGGTCTTCACAATTACTTTCAAATTGTTCTGCTCGTTTGGAAATTATAGATTTTTTTACGGCTATCAAAACACCCCCACCTTCTTTACTACTCTGTAGACAAGAACTTTCTCTGTCCCTTCTGTATACAATGTATCTGTCGTCGAACAGCTCGCTGCTCAGTACGGTATTATTAAGCCAAGTCTCTGTAAAAATGATAATGTCATAGTTATTACAGCATACATTACGAAAGATGATAATATGCATTTTTGTTCTCACGCCTCTACAATTCTGGTGATAAATTTGTAAATTATCGAATTTTGTATTATATTCAAGTTACAATTACATGTATTTTTAATTTAAATATAAAGTATGTTTTTTTTCACGTCAACTTATTTAGGGACTCTAGATTCTTAATAAGGATATGTTCTGACCCATCACTTTTCCTGACGAAGATTCTACCATTTCTAACCCAGACGAATTGATATCCTTTTTCTTTTGCTTGAAGTCTAGTAGCAGCATGCAGCGCTTTGTTAGAAGGAGACAAATGTTCTTGCACATATATTGGCTTCTTTTCACCAGCCAATCCAAGGTCCGCTGTATTTAGTTTTTCGATGTTATTCTTGCCTTTATTGTAGTTAATGACAGAAGCCAAGAGCAGGTCACGAGTTCTTGGGGAGGCCAATTGGACTACGATAGAGCGCGGGCGGGCACTAGGATTTTGTAGTTTGGCTACACGGGTGCAATGATGGATATCGGTGTCGCTCAACTTGCATCCAACGACTGATCCTAGTTGCTTAACGACTGTATAGAGATTCTCCTGTTTATTTTCGGGCAAACAATGAACTTCAAGGTAAGTCGAACGTGCCTGTTGCTCCAAATAGTTGATTCGCTGGCCCATATCCGCCACTGACCTCTTAAGGTTAGTATTTTCTGTCTCTAAGTCTTTTACCGAGACTTTCAAAGCCCTATGTTCAGACTGATATTCTTCAAACTCCTGTATGTGAAAATTCAATGACGCCGTCATCTCCGTAAGTTCTTTCTTAATCGGTTCAAGCTCTTTATTTACGACGTTGAGTATTGTATTGTTTATTTGACGAAGCATAGAAGCGAATTCAGCCTGTATTACTTCCTGGAGGATATCGCGTACATCATCACGAGTCACAAAGGTTGCTTCAGGGGGCGAGTTCAAAGCTGGTCTCTTGTTCCCCCTAGAGGTGGAGACATTACGGGTTGGAGTATATTCCTTTTTGGAGGTATTCGAGATGTGACTCCCGCAATTAGAACACCTCCATTTACAGTAGACATCCGTGTCCTCGGAAACTTCCGGAAGAGACAGGCACTCAAAATGATACAATTTATTGCATTTGGAACAATTAATCGATTTTTTTCCATCCTTGCTGTCTTCATTAGCACAGCATCCCCATAACAATGTTGACGAAGCCATTCCAATTAATAGTCAGTCTCACAACAATTCCAATGCCGAAATAATTATTAAAAAGAAAAAAATGTATACTGTTCCAAGCACACTATTAAAGACCCCTTCAATCTTTGTTGGTAAAAGTGCACTCTAATAAAGGCCCTGCGCAATACAACGAGCGAACTAACAGCACAGTATAAATAAAGACATACAGTACGTCGTCTTCATACAAACGGACGAAACGCGAGCTATACCTACGACCTACGCCTCGACCACGGCATGCGCTCAGCATGATGACAGTCGCGACTGTGCTGCAGTGACGAACGGACGGTGTGTTGTTTTTTTTTAACAATAATCGCGCGATTTTTTCACTAAAAATAAGTTCAAGTACATATTTAATATGACGAGTAGGCTATATTGTGCTGTTTTTGGTTGCATGAATTCGTCAATAACGCATCCAGAGATAACTTTTTTTAGATTACCTGGAAACTCTGAAAGGTAAGACTATAAAATAATTTTACTTACTTGTAGGTAGGTACATAATGTGTATTTAATTTTATCTCCCGAAAAAAAGATGTCTGGATTAATAAATGAAGTGAATAGAGTAAAGGAAAGTGATAAACACGAGTGAGGTAGGTAGTTATAGGCGGTTCATGAATCATTAAACGGTAGGTACGCTGGTGTTAAAACCTCGGGGCATGTGTGTTTTGTTAGTTTGTATAATTCCAAGTAAAGACGTGGTTTTTATTATTAATAATAGTTGTTTATTGTACTGTGTGTATGAATAATAAGTACTAGAAAAAAATTGGTTGTCTGTAAAGTCGATTTACGGACGATAGTTTAACGTGACAACATCATAACAAAACATTAATGAAATGATTGCATACTTTTATGAATAAAATTTAATTATTTTTATTGAATTATTAATATTTTGTATGAATGAAGGAGAAGGAGGAAAGAAGGAGGAAAGAAAGGAGGAAGGAGTGAAATGAAATCTACAATTTAATTGATAAATTTGCTTTTATTTGCACTCATTAATTTAAATATGTTTATTACTTCAATGAACAGATTATTTTAATTATAATTTTTATATTATACATCTTGCTATTTAACTTCTTCCAATCTGTGTTATTCTGTTAAGGATAGGACGATGATAGGAAAGATTAAAAAAACATTAATATACAAATTTTGAATTTTATTTGTAGTTCTTGAACGTTTGATTTAAGTATAATAATAATAATAATAATTTAACATAATTTGTTTAAAAATACACATGAACAAGTTTTCATAGAAATAAACTGTAATCAGATTAATGTTAAATAAATGGTTACATCGAAATGACGAATTATTTTATTATTTGTGTACACACAGTAAAATACAATAACAAAACTAAATGGAAACACAAAGTAGGCAAATGTAATTAAAATGCTGGAGGCGGGCAGCCCTATCGCATGTTTACGTACCGCGCGGCTGTAGGCATTTAATTCAAGGTTACGGCCCAGATACAATACTGTATGTCTTTATACTGTGCTAACAGCGAGCTCGCGAGAAGAACGTCGTATGCGCCGTGCTATCTGCGGCGCTTACGCGTTTTATTATAACTGGTGAATTACTCCTGACGGTAGATGAATAACTATTTTGATACGTTTTTTGTCTAGAATTGATACACAAAGCACCAAGTCACTTATTAATTGTAGTCGGATTGTTGTTATTGATATTATTCACACGATCAGCACTTTTAACGACACTTTAGAGCACTTTTGACGCGTACCAACAATATTTTCTTAGGAGCAGTTCGAATGGGTATTGGGTAGTTACTCGTACAACGTATAATTTATCATTGCCGACTTTCAAAAAAAAAAAACACTACAAAGCTACAACCGACGATACCGACTTCCGAAATTAAAGTTATTTTTCACTTTGTAGTGGTTTATTTTGGAAGTCGGTTGTTTTTTTTTTTGTAAAAACAGTTTTTATTTATCACTTTTCAGTTGTCCCTACCTACCCCACACAAATTCATATAACACTACTTGCTATGTGAATATCAGCGACAGGAAGCTATTAAACACATCTGCCTACCACTTTTAAGGGTACAGGCGTGATGTTATGTTGTGTGATTGCGTAAATAATGCATACAAATGCAATAGCAGCGATCGCGGTTGATTTGCTGGCATTTATTGAAGAGTTCCGTTGTCTGTCTCCGAAACTCATCATCAGATCTTTACGAAATTTAAATGTGACCCTTTCGAAACAAACCTCTTTCGAACAAAAAAAGAATTTTGCAAATCCGTCTATTTATGATGGAGGTCGTCTATATAGGACCCGAACATAAATAAAAAAAATAATAATAAACAAATCCGAATTGAGAACCTCCTCCTTTTTAGAAATCGGTTAATAATTTTGTTGTCATAACTACTTGTTTCCGCGTCATCTATTGGAATACTCGGGCGTAATCGTAAATCGTATGCTGTATGTCATAATTGTGATGGGCGTCGTCGTTAGATGGCGTACGCGTCGATTGTGTATATGTGTGCATGCGTTTCTCAAGGACACTTCGCTCTACTAGTCCTCTTAAGGGGATTACAGGTCCTAAACGCAAAAAAACGCAAGTTTTAGAACCAATCAAAGTATGTGATCGACTACAGCAAACAAAATCAGAATAATATATGATAATATTCTTCAGGATATATGCTAGGTAGATAGTGTGTTGAAAACATAAACAACTACTTAATTTGGACCTATAGAAAAAAGTCATGAAGATACCTCAATTTTTTTTTTTTTTTACAATAAAAATCATACTAATAAACATATATACATGATACTCGTACCCACAATCATTCCGATTTTTTGTCAGATTATTCTACAAGCAACATATTAAAGCACTAGTGTTTTAATTTTTTTAGTCCAAACAAAAGATTTTTTGTAAATAAATAAATGCTTCATATTTTGCAATAAATTACCAGCGTTGTGTCATCGCACTTCTCTTTCTTTTTTATGCAGTCCGACAGTGACCGCGCTTTAGTTCATTTGTATTCCCATGTAACCGAGCACAAATCCAGACTCCGAGCTGCTACTGACATATTCCAGATGGAAAAACCCAATAACACTTTGTCCGATCTGGGAATGAAACCCCGGACCACTTACTGAGCAGTAGCGGTTGCAACTACTAGACCAACGGAAATATTTTTTTAAATATTTATTTATTTATTTTATTAAACTGTACTATCTTCTGCCCGCATATTTGTACGCGTGAAATTTCTTGTTTCCCCGTCGCATCGCCTGCCCGCGCTATTAGCTCGTTTTTGCGTTCTTTCTTACTTTTTTTCTTCTAGCTCGGCTTCTAAGAGTCCTGGCGTGATGTTAAAAAGCCTATAACCTTCCTCAAGAATTGGGCCATCAAATGAAAAATGTTTTTTTCAAATTCGACTGGTAATTTCAGAGATTAGGGCGTTCAAAAAAACTCTTCAGCTTTATTATTGGTATAGCCTGTGTTACCCCACTGCTGGGCAAAAGCCTCCCTACCCTCTTTCCACTTTTCCCGGTCTACTACGGTTGAGGGAAAGAGGGAAGCTCATACCGCCATATCATTCTGGGCCTGCCGTAATAAACTGTTATAAAGCGAATCTCAGTACGTGGTGTCCAATATATTTCAGTAATGAAAGCGTATTGAATTCCGAATATTTTATGAATAATTCTTTTATGAATAAATCGCTTACGAACATCAGTTATTATATTATTATGTATGTAAAAAACGTAAATGGAATACAGTACTGTCAGTTTGAGTTTATACTGTGTGAACGAACGAAATTCAATGATTGAATATGAAAAGTTGTAAAGCTTTATTATATGCATAAAGCTCAAGAGTTTGTTTGAACGCGTTAATCTTTAGAACTACCAATCGGATTGGTAAAAATCTTTTTGCATTTGATAGCCCAATTCTTAAGAAAGGCTATACGTCACGTTAACACGCTTAGGAGCCGGGCAAAAGCAAAAAAAAGACTGAAACAACGCTAAGCAAAAAAGAAGTAGGTAATAGGAGGCGGGCCAAGAGAGTTTTATATAAATATGGCTATTATTTTAGTATATTGTGTAAGTATCTTACGACTTCCACGCAAAAGAAGTCGCTACGGTATAAATAAAAAGTTCAACAATATATTTATTGACGGAGTAGCAACCGCCTTAATTAAGACTGCATTTACGAGAATGTGTTTTAAAAACTTGCCAGAGCGTGGCGTGATGCATTATAATAGTCCCCCCTCCTCCCCCTTGCCGTTCTACTAGACTCCTTACAAAAGTACCTACGCCTTGAAGTTAAGTCCGCGTCGATCCGAGTCTTATACCCATTTTCACTAACAGTAGAAGACGCCTTAACAAAAGCCCTAATCAAATAACGCAGTTGGATGTTCAACTTTCGTCGCTGGACCGAGAGTTGAAAATCCCACAGCGCAATAATATTAAGGAGTTTCCTACTGTAGGTGAAAACAGGCAAAAGTTTCCGATCAAGATCACAATGAGGCTACTTTATCTTTAGAAGTTATATTGAAATTGTCTTCGTAATATTGCTTCATGGAAGTGCTGTGAAGCGCTACTTGGGTGCAAGCAGGAAATTTAAGATTATATTATTTTCCTATACTATATAGGTGTCTTTGTTACTAGTCGGAGTTTTGCACAGCTTGGCTCGGTCTTGTTCAAGTAGTAAATCTGCATAAATCCCTTGTTTCCAATAACGGAACAGCCGGTATATTCTCTTCTTTGGTGAAGTTAGATGCCATTCCATCCGATGCTAGGAATTGACACTAATGACAGCTCACTTCACCAAAGTTATCACGGTGACATTTTTACAGAATAGGACTACAGGGTGCCGACGATGATTTATTCCGGTCTGATCCCTGAACCCCTCTCCAAACCCCTCCTCGATCCCCTGCTAGTTCGTCTTCTGTTTTAATCTCTGTCTTATCCACTATAAACTTTCTAGGCCCTTTTCTCGCCGGCGCGGCGGCGGAGAGTAAGCGACTAGCTATCAATGATTTTCTCGCTCAAGAAACGTATCTACTAAAGATTGTTGGTCCCGTGTAAGTAAAAGAAATACATAATATTAATAGTTGATCTCTGACAGTTTACACCACCCCGGCGAGTACTCGTTTGTTGAAGCGACAAGAGCTATCAAAGAGAGTACTCGCTCTGTGACGCTCGCTTGGTAGATAGAACACTCACTAAGATACTCGCACTTGATACTTTGGCATACCAGCAAGTAATCGCACGTCGCCCTCGCGTTCTGCTCGTTGCTCACCAACTCATTTTTAGTTGCTAGCTCTACTCGCATCTCGTTAATTGCCAGTAGAGGGATAGGTGTCTTAACATTTACACGTACAAAGAATGAACTCCTTCCTGCCTCTCTAAATATAATGTCATCCGTAAGTTATTATTTATGCATGATGATACAATGTAATATCGTGATCTACTTACGTAAGAGCCTTAGCACACCTCCGTTGCGAAAATAATGATTGGAAATCGCTTAACGAATTCTGCTAAGACACATTATTACATTATGTCGCGATTCGAGTAGTGGAACGTCATGAGAGTCAGTTGAATTGTAGAATCGGAGCAAAATGTCGTCGCTTTCGATTAAGTAAATACAATACAGGTCATCTTCGGTCCTCGTAGGTTAGTTTTCCCGTAAAATCAACAGACATTTTACAAAAAAAAATCGCTCTATAAACGTGTCGACTGTCACAGATACATGCGAAACAAACGTGGTATTGCAACGAAATAGCGGGCTGAGCGCTAAGTTGTAACAGATTCCAAGCAGATCAGCGAAATGACGCGGGAAAGCAATAAAATCATAATCAAATCTGTGCTTTAGAACAGGCAGTTTCGCTTTTGTTTCACTTGTAGAACAACAACGGACAAGTCATAGTGGAACTACTGCGGTTTCGTTGCTATGGTTTCGCGGCGGAGATGTGATACCCGCCTCAACGTAATCTTTACGATGACATTACGGCTTATAAGGTACCTAATGCAAATGTGTTTTATATTGGCCGGAACGTCAGACGGAGTCATAATGAGATCTACATTATGACTCATGACAGCTACAATGAATATTCTAACGAGATATTCCCAAGCTTGGCATACGAATGGCGAACAGCGGGGTAATTTCGTAACACACTATCAGTAGGTATGGTTTTCATTTTGACAGTTCATCAACAACATTCATTGCGTTATTTACGTTGTTGAGCAGATACATTTTTAGAACACATGAAGCAATGGATTAGCAATATCCTTCAAAATGATTCAGATTGAGATAGATAGTGTATTACGCAATAAGTGTGCTGGCCTACTAAGTCTAATGAACGATGGTACAGACGCCAGCACATCAAGCTACTACAATCTGTCCAATTTCTTTAAAAGATTTTCAACTTTATCTCTAAAGCATAAGGTTCAAAGTTGATTGGGAAAATTTGACAGTTTCGGGTAGGTTGATGTGCTGCCGTCTGTACTTACAATTAATAGTTTGCCACAAGATACTGCGGCCGTGGTTTGTGGTCAACTAGTGCCTAGTTCTGCATGCGGTTTGATTGTCATATCACTAACGATCAAATGCGTATCTTATTACATTTGACAGCTTCATTGAGATTACAAACCTCAGTGATAAAGTTCAGTTAACATCGCAGCTGAATATTTTATGACACTATTTCAATGAGGGTTTTCGTGAAAATTTACGACACCACTGTGACAAGAGGTCTTCCAATATAAAATATATGATGACGTTCATCATTCGATTCATTCATTCGTTCGTCATGACTAAAGAAAATATAGGCTCTTTGACAGATGCCTGGACCTGACTTACCAGTGCTGCCACCTAGCGAACGTCATTTCAGAAAACCCTCATTGTTTTGTCATTCTGAATTAGAGAATTAGAGAACCTTCATTCACCGCTTAAATAAGTTGTGAATGCACAAAATTATGCTCAATTATTTGGCAAATTATGTATTAACTAGCTATTGCTCGCGATTTCATCTGCAATCCAGTATGAAAAGTAGCCTATGTACTTTTCCAGGTCATGGTCTACTCATGTGCCAAATTTAATCCAAATCCGTTCAGCCGTTTTAGCGTGAAAACGTATTAAGGCTCGTACACACAGGCGCGACGCGACACGCGGCACAAAGGCACCGCTCGTTGCGCGACTTGCGGTGCCTTTGTGTCGCGTGTCGCGTCGCGCATGTTTGAAAGAGCCTTTACAAACAAATAAACAAACTTATTTTCACATTTATAATATTACCAGCAGCGCCCCGCGGTTTCACCCGCATAAGTGTCGATCCCGTAGGAATATCGGGACAAAAACTATCCTATGTCCTTTCCTGAGACTCAAACTATCTCTATACCAAATTTCATCTAAATCGGTTTAGCGGTTTAAGCGTGAAGAGGTAACAGACAGACAGATAGTTAGGATTAGGATAGAAAAAAAATTTTTTTTTTTGCTAAACACACTAGCAGCTAATGAGGGTTTTCTGAAATGACGTTCGCGAGGTGGCAGCACTGACACGTCAGGTCCAGACATCTGTCAAAGAGCCTATATTTTCTTTAGTCATGACTGAATGATGAACGAATGAATGAATCGAATGATGAACGTCATCATATATTTTATATTGGAAGACCTCTTGTCACAGTGGTGCCAACTGGTGTCGTAAATTTTCACGAAAACCCTCATTAGCTGACGCGTGTGTATCAAATAGCTTGGAGATATTTAATATGTCCAGTCGATTCTTGAAGCTGTTCAGTGTGGGGCCTGTGAAAACATTTTCCGGGAGCCTATTCTATGCTGTGCCTTCGTGTCGCGCGCGATTATATCGCGTGTCGGGCCTGTTTGTAGGAGCTTTTATTGATCCATGGTTTGGCCCTCAACTTTCCAAAGGTTGCCCATCCCTACTACACAGCATACTTAGATATATCATAAAGGTATAGTCATATTTAAGGGTGTGGTACATACCTTCAAACTAAACAACTTTCCCCATGGAACCAACATCGTAATCGCGATAAAATTATCGGGGTATTCCTCGAAACGCACTAACTTTGAAACGCACCAAATGAAACGTCTATCGATATCATTTATTACGAAGCCTTCATGCTCTTCTCTATTTTTTTATCGTTAATGCATTTCGAGGAATAAAATTATACTTAATATTTTTATTTTTATTAATATTCATTTTTTTTTCGTGGAATACTTTTGGTGCGCTTCAAAGTTGGTGCGTTTCGAGGAATACCCCAAATTATCAACTGTCCCAGACAAAATTTCAATACCTACTCGACCCAAATGTATGAGATGGCTGATTAATTCTTCGCGATTACTGTGTTGGTTCCAAGGAGACAGTTGTTCAATTGGATGTTCTGTAAACCCATAATATAAATAGAAAGGAAGAAAAAAAAATAGATAGAAAATACGTTTATTTGCGGCAAACGTGATCAATAAAAGGAACACAAACACACACAAAAAAAAAACAAATTGGGTGAAAACACATCCACACAAAACGGCCATCGCTCAGCATAATGCTAAGACTATATACGCGACAGAGCCCCAGCGCTGGTTTTTGGACCACACCTTTCTGAAACACGTCGTATACAGTCCGGGAAATTAATTACTAAGCAAAATTAAACCTTACGTCAATATGCCATGTTGTGGCCTTTTCAAACAACTGTCAAAGAACGACAGCTGTGATCCTACTAATCCTAGGTACAGACGCCAGCACATCAAGTTACTACAATCTATCAAATTTCTTTAATAGATTTTCAACTTTATCGCTAAAGCATAAGGCTCAAAATTGATTGGGAAAATTTTACAGTTTCGGGTAGCTTGATGTGCTGTGGCGTCTGTACATCCCACTAATATTATAAATGAGAAAGTTTGTGAAGATGTTTGGATGTTTGTTACTCAATTACGCGTGAACCGCTGAACAGATTTGGATGAAAATTGGCACATAGATAGATCATTTCCTGTATTAACACATAGGATACTTTTTATCCCAATATTCCCACGGGATCGAAACTTACGCGGGTAAAACCGCGGGGCGCTGCTAGTTTGAATATAAGAACAATTTAAGTTGTAGTCAATTTAGGTACATTCTTGAAAGATACCTATACTTACTCCATTTTTTATAACACTAGCTTGTGCCCGCGACTTCGTTCGCGTGAATTTTCTGGAAAAGAAAGTAAAAGTATTTATTGCTCCCCGACCCGTCGCATCGCATCCCATCGCCTACCCGCACTGTTACCTACTACGTTTTCGCTTAATGTGCTTTCTGACTTTATTTCTTCTTGTTCTGTTCCTTAGGGTCCTAGCGTGATGTTACGTAGCCTTTGTCAAGAATCCATACTAATATTATAAATTCGAAAGTAACTCTGTATGTCTGTATGTTACTGTTTCACGCCTAAACCACTGAACGGATTTCGATAAAATTTGGCAGAGAGATAGATTTTATCCCGGGGAAGGACATAGGATAGTTTTTATCGACATAACTTGCGGGCGAAGCCGCGGGCGGTAGCTAACTATAAAATGCAAAAAGATTTCTTCAAATCTGACTGGTAGTTCCAGAGATTAGCGCGTTCAAACAAACAAACACTTCAGCTTCATTATTAGTACTTAGGTATATAGATTAGAAAAATAACTGTTATCACCTTTCGTTATTTCCATATAAACGTATTAAACTCCGTTATTTATTTCCCGTTATTTTTCTAATGCTATAGTAATTATAGTAGGTACAAGTACAGTTAAAGATACTCGTAACCCCTTTTCTCAAACATCTGAACCAGCAATCCTATATATTGAAGTGCTTTTGCATTTTCACCGCCTGTCTTCCAACTCTTTTAAGACGTGAGCCGCGATCAAAAATGTATTAAAGAATCGACACGTTTATAGCAAAGTATAATCCTTAGAGACTGAAGCCAGCTTACAGCCCACCTGGTCTGTTTCAACTTTAGAAATGGTAGAGAGTAAAAAGATATATCTTTCACTTAGCAAAATTTGAAAGCGATTTTCTGCCAAAATTGCGATTGGAATTATGAGTTAAGTATGTAGGTACTACTCAGTGGCGTAGCTATCGGAGGGCTGGGCGGTGCCTGCATCGGGCCGCCAAGCTCAGGGGGCCCTTCGGCCCCTGACCAAGAAACCTCGAACTAACCTAGCAAAAAATCTCTTCCACCTTCCGAACATAAATATAATAAATTCTGTAGTGTTGTGTAAGTTCTTGTGTTTAGCACTTCAACCAATCGGCTGCGATTTATGAATACTATCTTACTCTACTGAAATGTTAGTACCTAATGAACTGCACTCCCTTTTTTGACAAAATTTCATATCCTTGATATCTTCTACAATATATTGCTACGGTACTCCTACACCCTAAACCATTTACATATGTATTTATGTTTTTATTTGATAAAATAAAACCTAACCAGTTTAGATAGAGCCCCAACTTTTTTTCGCACTGGGGCCCCTGGTCACGTAGCTACGCCACTGATATTACCTAGGTTATGATCGCGGCTTCTCCCACGTGTAGGTTGAAAATTATCCCACTAGAACATACTACCGGGATAAAAAGTAACCTATGTCCTAACCTAGGTTACGGACTATGCGTGTGCAAATTTCATCCAAATCCATTCAGCCGCTAAGAGAGGTCGCCCACGGCAACTTTTTGCAGCGATTCAGTGGCGTGTTTCTTCAACGCGCGTCTGCATCGCTGCGTTTGGCAATTTGTCGTATTGCGACAGAAGCGATTCAGTAGTGATACAGAATCGCTTTTGCATCGATGCAAATGCGTGACTGTATATATAGATTCAGCATCGCAAAAGAGAAAAATGTTGAATATGACATTTTATAACATTTTCTAAATGTTTCCTTGTAGTTGCTTAATTAGTTTTTGAAACTTTGTTACATAATGACCCCCACGTAACCTTTCTTTATTATTTGGGTGCACCCAATATTTACGTTGCCCACGCCTACGCTATGGCTGCTTCCGTAAAAGCAGCAACAAAGACTATGCGACCAACGTTGTCTCGACCGAGCCCGTCTTACAACTGTATTGTTCACAGACATTTACAGGTAGTCTCTACAACATCACGACTGTTTCGCGGCGATTTTACGACTGTATCGCTACTGAATCTCTGCAAAAACTCGCCGTAGGCGACCTCCCTAAGGCGTGAAGGTAACAGACTGAGTTACTTTCGCTGTTCGCATTTATAATATTGTATGAATGAATTGTTTATATAATATCTACGAATATTTATATTACAGCGGTTCGGGGCATTTTTGAGTTTAAAACTGAAACTTTAACAAAGCTCCGAATTTTGTATAGTCTTTAATCTAAAAGTAGGTAATTAGAATTAACCCTGCCTTCCTCTTGTAGCGACATAATTCCATTAAAACTTCACACTTCGCAGACACCCGTCAGTTAATCAAAACCGCATAACGTAATTGTTTCCAAAACGAAGCTAAACAGCCTGTCAATCAATCGCAGTTGTTACAGTGCATTCACAGTTACTTTACCTCTGATTTTGCATCACTGTCCAAATTACAGTGATCTATATTCTCGTTCTGATAAGGTTGCTTTTATGTTGCTGCCACTGACAGGTCGGTCAAAATCATTGTGATCTTTATTCTCGTTACAATAAGGTTGCCGTTAGATTGCTGCTGACAGAGGAAAAATAAGTGTGAACAGACTGTACACGACCAGTCGTTACCACAGCTTCATAAGCATAACATACAGTCCACCAACCCGCTACTGCCTGAATACAGGCAGAGCCGCTAGTCAATGCACGCAACCGCAACCTCGCAGAGTAATCACGTCAATAATATAGCGCACTATAATACATCAGCGGATTCCAATGCATTGAATGCTGAATTTATCATAATAATTCATAATAACGACCACCGGCGGATATTTAAATATTTTAACGACATTTGCTGCGACTGGTCCTCTTCGCACTGCAGGGAAAACGCAAAGAAATATTGAGCACCATTGTTGCCGCGTTTTGTGTATTCAATTCCTGGTTTTCTGACACGTTTCCTTTCACGGAGAAAAGTAAACAGTCTATACTATTCTCGTTTGAGCACTTGATGTATGTTTACGCCTGGAGCAGCAAACACTGCATTACCGTCAAGCAACATATTTTTACTCTAGGTAGGTTTTCGTGCTTCGGGTAACAGATTTTGGCGATAAGCGTAAAGCTGGATTCAATGCTCGACCGACGATCAGCGCTGACATCGGTCGAATGTAGCTATATCAATTAAAACTTAGGAACAACTACAGTGCAGCGCTTATGAATCACCACGCACGTAAGGGCGCCTACAAACAGGCGCGACCCGCGATATAATCGCGCGCGACACAAAGGCACCGCTCGTTGCGCGACTTGCGGTACCTTTGTGACGCGTGTCGTGTCGCGCCTGTTTGAAGGAGCCTTAGAGTTACGTCGCGCTGACGAGGATCATCGGTCGAGCTCGTCGGTTGGGCGTACGTACGTGCGTCGGTCTACTGACGCGCTATGTCGGTATATGCGGGCGTTTAGAACGACGCTGATCGAGTGCCCGACCGACCGAGACCGTACGCGCGTACGCAATATCTCTCTTGACTTCTCTTGTGAGTGAGTTTACCGTCAACTAAACACTAAACGTCGCCTTTCATATATCTATGGTCACGACCGAAAATCAGCGCGAACGGTCTGCGCGTACCGTGCGCGATGTCCGTCGCTCGAGCACAAATCCAGCCAAAGTCCAGGAATTTGTGGCCGGCTGTGTGTTAAAATGGGACACTTAATCGTGTCCAGCTTGTCCTATTGTCTGCACGTTACAGGAACTGATGGACGCTATTAAAGGTCCCAAACTCGTAGCCAGATTCTGGGCTGATCCAATTTAGATTGCCATCGACACGCTAAGAAGAAGTAAACAATCTTATAATATCGTAAGCCAAGCGAATAGAATACACGTATTTACCATTCATATAAATCCTTAAGCTCCGTACTCACCTACGTACATGTAGGTCATAGGGGGGTACATTGTGCTCAGCGCACTAATACCGTTGTTGTCGCTAAAACCGCGCGGTACAGCGAGACACGAACTTGCAATCAATCGCACGCTGTAACACAACCGGTTGCTACCACAGTCTGTCGAGGTACAGCTGGTAAAGTGTTGAGGCCGGAGTAGGTGCTCGACAAAGAGCAAACTTCATACATTCGTGCAATGATAGGTAAAAACGCGTTATAAAAAGGTTAAGCTGAAGACTATTTTTGCTTTTAGCGATAAGACCGCTCATTGTGTCACCCCTTGTAAATTTTCTTCATTTTTATTATCTGTAATTTTTTGATGTACATAATGAAGAGTTTTCTTCTTGTGTATCTATACAGGGTTATTGGTAAAACATTAACAACCTCTCAGACTATATTACGAACATTATAAACAACAACTTTTGTTCTATGACTTTTATTAATTCATTAGACTTTCATACAAAAATAAAAATATTTCAATTCGACGAATTAAATTATTCGATTTTCTGACTGCCGTGTCTAGTACAAAATTCAGCAGAGGAGAAACCCCCGCTGGGTTTGATAGAACAACAAAACAGCAACGAAATCTTAAAGGTTTGTTTGGTAAATGTATCATGTTTTGTAAAAAGTCATAGAAAAAAGTTGTTGTTTATGATGGTAGTATAGTAATCAAGTCCTGTAAGGTTGTTAGTGTTTTACCAATGCCTAACCCTCTATATTTTTACGACTTGCTTACTAAATAATCGGTTTAAAAAGTGACATTTGCCCTCGATGAGAAAGTTGAAAATGCTTATTTCGAAATTATTTAGGTACCTACCTAACGTTTTCCCTACGCAAGACTATGGCGCCTAAATCTAAGCACGTTACGTTACGTCTCATCTATAGCGTCAACATACTTACGTACGCGCCACGAGTTTACACATCGGTTCATCGAGTGGATAATTTCATTAAATACAGGATGACAAGGACAACGACGTGCAACCCGTTACCATGAATTCCGTAGGAACATGATTGTGGACCCCCATGCGTTAAAATTTTTCGTGAGTTTTTTTTTGTTAGCTTATTTTGTGTCCCAATGCGGGGGCAAAGGCCCCCCTTTTTTCTTCCAAATATTTGTCTTGTGGGACCTCTGGCCATGTTGGCCCTGCAAATGATATTAGATCGTCACATCACCTTCACCTTAGTCTACCTCGACGGCGATATCCTCCCTCAAGCGTCCAGTGAGTGACGATCTTTGCCTATCTCACCGGGTCCATTCGTGAGACGTGTCCGGCCCACGAGAAAAACAGCCGGGCTGAAGTGGGAGTGCCTACTTCACCCCGGTTGTTTTTCTCGTGGGTTATCAAAAAAGAATCTGCTTACAAAATTGCAATACCTACGCAATCAAAGTGTGTGGAACAGCAACTGTTTTTATAACCAGCGACCAAATTTAATCTACTTAGTCCATGGGAACAAGTTGTGTCGATGTCCCTGCCACCCTGTACACTCACTTGACAACCTATCGCAGAACGTTTATGTTAAGAGTAAACTAGTCGCGAGCTCGATCTCACTGGTGATGGTGGTCCCAGGCCAAAGAGCACGCTATCTCACCTGGCTTCGTGTCCGATAGAGCTAGTATCATTGATGAGCAGTTAGACGCTAGTCTACACGAACAACGTCTAGTTCTCACGCAAAGAACCACCGATCCGAACTGATAGCCGCGTAAAAAAATTCGAAGTGTGTTTCGGAAAATCGAGTTTTATGAAAAAACCACTGCATAAATCAATTACAAATGAAGTTTATTGAACTCTTAGAGCTGAGGTTTTGAAGATTTTACAGTTCTTGTAGTACTTATTTACACCAAAAGTTACGTTAAAAATAGCAAGAAAAACGAATCTTTGTTGGCTCATAACTTTTTAATGGCTTTTTATTTTACTATTCTGTTTTCGTACAGACAAAATTAATAATAAGTCAAAACGATATCATGTTTAACTCTGGATGCACAATTTCAAACAGTGGAGTAATAATCTCCCGAAATGTGTATGGGAAAAATTTCGTAAGTCTCCGTCGGTTATCATACTCTGTGCCCCAAACCGTAACCACAGAACGATGTGCGATGTCGCGAGATAATCGTGTTAATGTAACCTAAACAATTAGCAATACCACTAAAACTCATTTTAATTAGGGATCACTAAATTCGTATTTTAAAGCAACAGCTGCGCGTTGAAACTCATCAGACAATTTATTCTCGATGTTACAGTTGTGTAAATCAGTAAATGAAAATTTGAAAACAATGTAATGAAATAACTTATTGTTTTAAATTGTAAACATGTTAAGCTTATAAACAATATTTCGGATATTCAGTAAATAAAGCATCACGTAAATCTTTGTAGCAACAATGTTTGGTGAATTTGGCTTTCACATCATGTCCGCAACAAATGGTCGTGTTTCAAAATTATGATTACCTTTTGTTTTTATTGTTTACAAAGGCGTTGGTATTCCTGAAATAGTATCCAAACAAACAAATGTTTATCTATACTAATGATATAGCTAGAGAGCTTGTTTGCTTGTTTATTTTGTAGCGTTAGTACCTTTTTAGTTACTATTACTCTATGGTTGATGCTCTGTGGTCACCTGTCGTGTCAGTTGGTTTTTTCATGTCAATGGAAAATATATTTTTCCTTACGTAATTATATCGCATAAACATTCCTTGTACAGACTTTCACCTTCCTTTATTAATTTTCTAAGTCTTTTCTTGTATGTGGACTTGGTAATTATAAGTAATTAAGTACCGAACGTATCATCTATCATTTTTATCACATACGTACCCACTTCAGTTTGAACGCGCTAATCTAATGCAGTCCGACAGTGACCGCGCTTTAGATCATGACTGTAGTCAAAGAGCTAGTACTCTCAGGAACCGATCAAAAAGAAAAAAAGTAAGAAAGCGTGGTCAGGCGATGCGATGCGACGCACCCACCCCGTCGCATCGCCCCCCGATGCAAAGAAATATTACGCGGACGAAATCGCGGGCAGAAGCTAGAAGATAAATACAGCACGACATAACTTAAAGGTGCCATTGATGTAGAGCCAAGAACATAAATACCTTACACTTAAGCAAAAGAGAGTACCTAACTATGAGAAAATACATATTTATTTCATAACAGTCATCATCATCTGTCTAGCCTTTTCCCAACTTTGTTGGGGTCAGCTTCCAGTCTAACCGGATACAGGAGCCAGTATTATACATGGTGCGACTACTGTCTGACCTCCACAACCGAATTAGGTACTGGGTAATACGATACCCCTTGATAAGACTTGGAACTGGAACTTGGACTTGGAAGGTTGTCAGACTTTCGGGCTTCTGACTACCCGTAACGACTGTCAAAGAGCCACGAATGACAGCCGGGACCAACGGCTTAACGTGCTTTCCGAGGCACGGAGGGGTCACGGTATGTAAAGATGGTCACCCATCCTCAGAACAACCGCGGCAAGCGTAGCTTAACCTGATCGATCGACCTGTGTGATTGTTATTATTTAGCCACGGGCCACTCAATTGTTTCATAACAGTATGGTTTCGAAATCACGATTTTTGTTTATTTTCGTTTATTTAAATCCTAATGAAACTACTGACACATGAATGGTGCGTCTGGAAGGTTGAGCAGGCTCCATACAAAAAAGCTTGACCGTCAGAGGACGCCATGCAGATGTGAAACATCGAAATTGATGTTTTTTTTTTTGAGGCTGGGAAATCATCAAATGACCCCTCCCGCTCTGGGTGGAGCGGAAGGGAGTGTCAGACTCTTACTGACTAAAACCCACCCATGTTCCTTCCTTAGCCCTTTATGTTCCGGGCCAGCGGTAACCCTTTCGGACAATCCCGCTGACCCGGCAGGCTTCGGCCCTAACGGACCCCTTCCATTGATGCTGACATCTCTTTGAGGCGCGCGTGGAACACGTACGCGCCGTCCGGCACGGGCCTGGTCCTGATCGGACGGTGAGCTACCCATTACTCTCCGCCCGCAGGCCCGCGCCTACGGTGGCCGAGAGTCGTCGCGCGGCTCCCGACGCCCGGAGCGTCTCCCGCGGCGGCTGGGACGGGAGGCTCTCTCCCTCACCCGTCCCGCCGCCTCCTTCGCTAGCATGACTGCTTCGCAGAAGGAGGCGACTGCCCCCCACTCCCTCTCGCCATAGGACCATGGCTTGAACCAGGCCCGGACTTTATAATTAAAGATAACAAAAAAAATATATATATATATTTTTCTGGCATGACGGGACATAATTTAAGAGAGCGTCATGCCGTTCCGTTACCGCATACGAGCCGGTTTTACTATCGAGGCGCGCCTATATCTCACAAAAAAAACACAAAAAACATTGTCCTTTCTATCAATCAAAATAAAAAGTCAAACTAGGCTGAGAATCAGCACTTTTCGAACGTCATAATTACAAAAGACAGTCCCCCTTTTGGGGGACTGTCTAAAAAAAAAGGGTAGGCGTTTTCGCCTACCATTTTTTCTTTCTTTTTTCAGGATGGTAACTCTTCAAATGACCCCTCCCGGTCTGGGTGGAGCGGAAGGGAGTATCCGACTCTTACTGACTAAAACCCACCCGTGTTCCTTCCTTAGCCCTTTATGTTCCGGGCCAGCCGCAACCCTTTCGAACAATCCCGCTGACCCGGCAGGCTTCGGCCCTGACGGGCCCCTTCAATTGCTGCTGACATCTCTTTGAGGCGCGCGTGGAACACGTACGCGCCGTCCGGCACGGGCCTGGTCCTGATCGGACGGTGAGCTACCCATTGCTCTCCGCCCGCAGGCCCACGCCTACGGTGGCCGGGAGTCGTCGCGCGGCTCCCGAGCGACGCCCGGAGCGTCTTACAACTTCCTAGTGCTTTCGCTGGGGAGAAGAACACTTTTGAAGACAATCGTTTTTTAATCTTGCGTGGTTGTAAAGTATTTATATATATATATATTTATCTGTGCATGTATTACCTAACTAATTGAACGATAAAAAACAAGTAATAGCAAGGCTTACGTTCGCTCCATTCACACAAGTCATTAAACGATCTTGACCCTGTCAATTCTTTCCTGAGATCATTTAGCTTTAAGTATCGTGTTTAGCAAATTATGCCGATGGCACTTCAAAGTTATGTCGTGCTTATTAATAGCTAAACAAAATGAGAGACAAGATACATTAGTAATGGCGCACACTATGCGACAGGCGACTGCGACAGCTAGACGAAACGACAGACTTCGGCCGACAATTTTCATAATTATATTTTGTTTAAAGCTCCGCACACTTGGCGTAGAGTTGCAGAGTGGCAGCGACAGGCTAGGAGAGTCGCACGCTCTCGCTAATTGTCGCAGCGACTAGACCCACCGTGTACACGCACACTGACGAAAGTCGCATGCGACAGGCGTCAAGAAAATTACTATATTAAATATTTAATTAAATTACTTCCTGCACGACATCTTTCATAACGATTACTCGCAGACGCAAACGACAGCTGTGCGTCTAGTCGCAGCGACAAAACGCACAATTTACGCTATCACTAAAATGTCAAACTACCACAGACATACACGACAACTTGTTAGTTCATTATTATTGAGTTTTCCATTAGGAATCTTTTAGTAACAGCCCGGAGTTTGGAAGTTGGCGGTGTGTTACCCCGGAGTTTGGAAGTTGGCGGTGTGTTACCCCGGAGTTTGGAAGTTGGCGGTGTGTTACCCCGGAGTTTGGAAGTTGGCGGTGTGTTACCCCGGAGTTTGGAAGTTGGCGGTGTGTTACCCCGGAGTTTGGAAGTTGGCGGTGTGTTACCCCGGAGTTTGGAAGTTGGCGGTGTGTTACCCCGGAGTTTGGAAGTTGGCGGTGTGTTACCCTGGGCCGGTGCCTCGGCCCTGCACCTTGTCTGTCCAGTCGTGACGGATTGCCGTCCCATCGGACTATGAGAGCGAGAGAAGAGGGAGTGCACCTGTGTCTGCACACACTTCGTCGCTCGCATGACTAAAAAAAGTCATGATGAGATCGATCGATCTGTGCGGCTGTTATTATTTAGCCAAGAGATCTTGTCAGATCAAACAATTTATTTTAATTAGTTTGGGTTGATTTCATTAATGTCACTTTGATAACTTGTAGACGAGTTTCTTCTGTTAATAACAGGAAATGTTAACTTTTCAAAAGCTTAATGAAAAACACATCTGAACTTAAAAACAACATTAAGTGTTTAAGAAGAATCAATCTTCTTGTTAATGTTTTTTTTTTAATCAAAAGTAAAAGTAAAAGTCGAGTTGAAATTGCATGCCGCAACAGGAGAGTCCTATGTCCAGCAGTGGACTGCTGTCGGCTGATGATCATGATGGTGAATCAAAACTAACGTGCCTATTACTTTACTTTTTCTATTACTTTTTTTCCCCAATCAACTTTGAACCTTATGCTTTAGCGATAAAGTTGCAGATCTAATAAATAAATTTGACAGATTGTAGTAGCTTGATGTGCTGGCGTCTGTACTAGGAGTTCCTGTATCACAAGATCCTGTATCTGGACAACTAAAGATTTTAATTTTATAACTGGCGAAATAAAGCCTTTGTACTAAGCACACCTCTGCAGGAAATACAGGCCTGATGTTATGAAAACAACCGCGATTTCGTGCGCAAATTACATAACGTTAAGCCGGGTAACACACGATCAAACATGGGTATTGTCAATGGATTAATGTTGCCAACAGTAATTATTACAGGTTCATCCCTCACTGATATTGTATGGACACAATGGTTATTAAGAAATATGAGCTGGTATATCATAGGTATAAGTTGGTTCGATTAATTTAAGATGGGGGAAAATGACACGTATTTAGATAGCGCGGTTTTCATGCTAGTTTTGTGATTTGTCTCTATATGAGCAAAGACAATGCCTACCAATGGTCGTAGAATCCATACTAATATTATAAATTCGAAAGTAGCTCTGTCTGTCTGTCTGTTTGTCTTTCTGTATGTTACATTTTCACGCCTAAACCACTCAACGGATTTCGATAAAATTTGGTAGAGAGATAGATTGCATCCTTGGAAAGGACATAGGATAGTTTTGATCGACATACCTTGCGGGTGAAGCCGCGGGCGGAAGCTAGTAGAAAATAGTTTATTGTCCAGGATACAGTAAGCAGGTTTACAGGTTAACACAAAGTTGAGACGACATATCAGCCTATGATGTTCCCACAGCTGGGTTAAAGACCTCCTCTCGGAGAGGGGGAGTGGGCCGTAATTTACCAGTGAGCCCCAAACTAGACATTTTGTCTGTATGATGAGTTGCTGCCAGGTGTTTGGTTTTCCAGTTTCTTTTGATTATTATGATTGACGTGTATATAATGTAGTTAATCTACAATTTGCCGAACCTTTTCCCAACTATCTTGGCGTTGGCTTCCAGTCTTAGGCCGCTAAAAATGTTTGACTTACATAATTCTTCTTAGGTATACCGTTTATTAGGCGTTTGTAAAACACTCCCATAACCGCAACGGTTGTCAAAGGAATTGGTGATTTGTCATAATTATGTCGTATGGCGAAAGCGTCCGGGTAGCCCGCGAAATTCAAAGTAGCCTGAAGATTTTTATACGGATGCTGGCACACCTACCTGGCTGTCCGTCGTTTTATTTTTATTTTCAAAATGCCGGCAACGCATGAAACCGAACGTTAATATCTCGGAATCGTGACGTTCTGCGGGGTTTAGTTTTATTATGTTTTCTATCGATTTATATAGGCAAGACGTAGTACGGCCGCCATTTTGAAAAAAAAAATGGCGGACAGGTAAGTAGGTACGCCACGGACCGTTTTTTGCTTACGTTTTTTGCAATTTGCAGGTCAGAATTAGGTTATATGTTGATTACAATATGATTCGCGACCGTAACAAATATGATTTTGGATAATTAAAATCATGAGAATCAGCAATACAATGAAATCTAGATTTCGCGGGCTACCCAGTCTGTTTCGCCTTAACAGGTTCCGGCGCGGTAAATGAGACACATTATAAGTTTTATTGTTATGTCGGCTATAGCCGTAGCCGTAGTATAGTGCCCTTGAAAGTGTAAAAGAGTTTCTCCTGCTCACGTACAGTCAGCAACTTAGGGCTGGTTGTTTCAAACAGTTGGCTAACGTAACAACGTTACATACCGTGTACGTCAAATAAGAACAATTCCTACGTACTCGTTACTATTTGGGTTGTTCCACTGCGCTCCAAAACCCATTGTTCTCATAATTTTAATGTTCATACATTGATTCCACTGCGCTCCAAGAAATTTCAAGTAGATAACTCTGTTATTTTTTACTACTCTATTATTTTTTATCTTATTTTTTTGCTACATGGAACATTATATTAAATATCATAAAAAAGCAAAAATGCATACCAAATTATAGGTATTTATTCAATCATAATCACAACGTCACATCTAACAATATATTTTTCTTAAAAACAAAGTAAAAACAACGAAAAAATACAAAACATTACAAGGTAAAACTGTATTAAGTTGTACATATTCAGTTAGCTTATAATCGTCATTTTAAAGACCGCGAGCGGGGCGGCGCGCGCTAATTCGCGCGTTATTTCATGCTCATGCAACATAATGCGACACTAGGGCCATAAAGTGCGAAATAGCCTTTTTTGAGCATTTTTGACACACAAGATGAATCCACGGTAAAAAATACTACCGATATTTATGTATAACAAACTACTTATGTTTTGTCTTTTATGCTGACTCTACATAATTTATTTTGGAGCGCAGTGGAATGCATTCCTGGAGCGCAGTAGAACAATCCTACTATTTCACGTACGGCAACAAGGCCATAATTTTGTAATTGTTATTTGAAACAACGCTTTTTTAGGTTTCACGATAGGTTTCACGATAGTTAGCGCCTTTTTTGACGTTTACGCGTGCGTCAAGTGGACGTGAAACAACCCGTCCTTAGAATCTGGGTAAATGAAGTGTCAAGGACGTAATACGCCAACATAACATTAATGACAGTTGACTAGAATCGAGATTAACATGTCGAAAGTTTTCGTAGTGACTGTACCCGCGGGTTCATTGCGTAACAATCCATTGCTTCAAATGTTCGAAAAATTTGTCTGCACAACAACGTAAATAACGCAATGAATGTTGTTTTATTGAACTGTCAAAATGAATGGCTATGGCTTTTATTTGGCTTTTTTTCTTTTTTTTGGCTTTTTTTTTAAATCAGTAGCAGTGGCTACGGATTTTTTATTAAAGGGCACAACACATCCAAAGTAAACAATTTTAGGTTAAAAGTTTCCTGCATTAGGAAGTCGTAAACAACTTAGGTAATCCAATTGCTTGATATTTCGTTGAGCATCAAGTTCGAATTTAAAACAAATCGATTTCACGCTTTCGTTAATCGTTAAAGGCTTTTACATTTTGAGAGCTGTCAGAAGTTTTCAATGTCGCTTTGAATCACAAATTGGCCAACAAGACGGTGCCTTCCAAGGCTTTGTGAGGAAAATTAGTTTATTGTTCTTGGCTGGTTGCGGAAAACTCCAAGGAATTGTAATCAATATCATAATGTACTTTGCCTAATCAAGGTCGAGTTGGCTTCTAGTCTTACCGAATGCAGTTGAATACCAGTATTTTACAGTGAGCGACTGCGTGTCTGACCTCCACAACCCAATAAATGGATAACATAACACCCCTTGGTAGACCCAGGTTCGCACGGGCACATTTTTCCCGCGGCGATTTTTTTCGCGCAGAGTTGAAAATCCAACAATGTGTTTTTATGACGCGCTGGGATGCGCACGAATCTAAATCCAGTGCGCAATATAATCCCGTCGCGATATTTTCACGTCAGTGCGAGCGTGGGGTAAGACTGGTAGTCAGACTAACCGTAACGACTGTCAACGATTGAATAGAATAGAAATAGAATAGAAATAGAATAGAAATATAATAGAAATAGAATATAAATAGAATATAAATAGAATAGAAATAGAATAGAAATAGAATAGAAATAGAATAGAAATAGAATAGAAATAGAATAGAATAGATGGGTTTGTTACGCAATACCTCCGGCAATTTTAAATCGATTTCAAAAATTATTTTTTTTATGGGTTTTTTTTAGGGTTATTTATTAACTTTGCTTGGATAGTTTTTGAGTTAGCTTCAATATTATGTAGTTTTGCCACTTAATTTAAATATTGATGATGTTATAATAACTTCCTATCGCTGATATTTACATGGCAAGTAGTGTTAAGGCTCCTTCAAACAGGCGCGACACGCGATAAAATCGCGCACGACACAAAGGCGCCGCTCGTTGCGCGACTTGCGGTGTCTTTACACTACAAAGTGAAAATTATGTATAACTTTAATTTCGGAGGTCGGTAGCAAACATCGAAAATGCGACCTCAACGACACCGACTTATGAAATTAAAGTTATTTTTCACTTTGTAGTGTCTGTTTTGGAATTCGGTTGTTTTTTTTTTTTGTAAAAGTTTTTATGGTTTACCAACTTATTATGGTGTTAATAAAGATCTAACTCATTCAAGAATACAGTTCGAAAACGGTTCGTAAAGAGAGAAAAAAATACTCAACACCTGTTCAACCATGAACATACCACTATTTACACGCGCCAACAACAGCATCACAGCGTCAGCATTAAGAGCGACATACATACGGTCTACGCGCCGGCAACACCAGCACACCGTCAGCACTAAGAGGTGGCCTACTGAGATCTTCGCTTCATCGGCTCAATACACACACGACACACATGTAAATAGGTATCAATGTGTATTGACCACAAAAATTGTATATAATTAAGTCTATTATTGTAATAAAATTAGTCATCAAGCTGGAGTCGAGTGTGATTCATCTCCTATACCTCCTCTTACTGTGGCCAAGACACCTTTAGCCATCATCGGTCCTATGAGTCTGTGGGATCGGCAGTAAGAAAACCATTTCCTGTGTACATTGCACGACGTACACAAAACCCTCTTCCTACCCAAATTCCGTCTGTTACCGTAGGTCTCCTTGTGACAGACTTCCCTCTCACGTAACCAACGTAACCTGCGTTTGGTATGGTTTGTATGGTAGGCTAGGGCATTAGGGTACTTTTACTAGGGTGCTAGGTAGGTAATTACTATAGGGCTAGGATAACTAGGGTGCTAGGTAATTACTGTAGGGCTAGGTCGGAGTCAATTGGGCCTTAGGTACTGGTTCAGGCTCAATTGTCTCAACCGTAGTCACATCGTACGCACTTGGAATAACGGCCGTACTAAGCTGTAAGTCCAGGTGTGTACATTTTGGTCCTTCGAGCGATTTATGGAACCAGGGAGCGTGTGTAATCGGTACTTTAACATAGTAACGTTTATATATATAAAATTCAACAAATATAAAACGGTCGTCTTTTTGTCCAACACCAATATTGGCTGAGTAACGTTTAGACGTACTTCGAACAAGCGTACTCAGCAGGCGCTAGTAAAGAGACTGACATACTAATACGCCATTTGAACGATAGCGAATCGGAATTCGGTACCAACAAACGGATTCATCGATATTTTGAGAAGAAAGGGCAGTAAAGATGGACGTACAAGAGATAAACGAAGTTATACGAAGCCAAGAAGCAGATTACAATGAAATAAGACAAATATTCACCAACATCAAGAAAGATTCAGCATCAAGGAAGACTCTAAAATATATCACGGAGAGGAAAACTCGACTCACAGAAGTATTTACTAGAACGTCCAACAACCATTCACGACTACAAGACCAAGATGTGTTGTGTGATCACAAATACATCACTACCAACTACTTTGGGTCGATCAACACACTGTATACGCAGGCTATTGAGTACCTATTAAAGTGTGAGAAAAGACTACAGGTAGTAAACCAACTATATAAGCCAGAAGATTTACAAACCGAAGAGGAAGAAGGCACTAGCTCACCCAAAATATTTATACAACTATTTCGGATTAATCAGATGCAGAAAAAGTTACAGTCGGCAACTCAATTAATTACCGAAGAGAAAGCAAGTTGGTACTTAGAATCAGTATTGACTACGTTGCAAAAACAATGGCAAGAAATTGAAGAAACACATGTACTCATTCTAATGGAAGATAGTACGTTAGAACACAGCTATTTTCAAGAGAATATGTTTGAGAAAACGCAAACGGAATTCGACCTTGTGATGGAAAGATTATTTGGAATAATAGGTCAAAAATCGACACACAACAATAATAAAACCTCGGTTAAGCTACCACAAATAAAAATTCCAACATTCAGTGGAAGTTATGAGTCATGGAATTCCTTTTACGATTTATTCTTGAAAATAGTACACGAAGATAAATCGTTGAGTGACACAGAAAAAATGCAGTATTTAAAAACGCATGTACAAGGTGACGCCGCTAAGCTGATCAAGCATTTAACAGTTTGTGATGCAAATTACATAACTGCATGGAATTTGTTGACAAGACGATACAAAAATGAAAGACTAATCATTACTAAGCATATTGATAATATTCTAAGTATGGCGAGAATAAAGAAAAGTAATGCCGCTAACTTAAAAAATCTCCATGATACATTCAACGAAAACCTAGAAGCACTAAAAAGTCAAAACATCGACATTTCAACTTGGGACCCTATTTTAACAAGAATACTTAGTAGAATATGGGACTCAGAGACTGATGAAAAATACGAACAACAATTAATAGAGCCTAATAAAGTACAAGAAATTTCGGCAATGATGCAATTTTTAGAAAAAAGGTTTAAGTGTCTGGAAACTTCAAGCACTCTGAGGGAAGAATCGTTTGTTTACAAATCGCGCCATGAGTCATCAAATTCAACTAACAAACAAGTAGATCAACGTGTATGCTGGTTTTGCCAAAGTCGCGAACACAGCATTTACCAATGTACTGGTTTTAAAACGCTATCAGTGCAAGAACGCAATAACATCGTAAATGAAAAACAGAAGTGCAAAAACTGTTTGACTCATGAAACGTCGGTAAAATGTCACAGTGAGAAAAGTTGTGGATACTGTGGGAAAAGAGGGCATCATTCCTATTTACACCATCATAACAATAATGTTACAACAAGACACGCAAAAAGTGAGCCAAACAAGGAAAATTTGTCGACCCCATCTACAAGTAAATCTATGAAAAAAACTGTGTCCAATATGTCAACTATTAACAAAACAAATATACCAAAAACGACACTACTAGCGACGGCCCTAATAAAAGCTCACTCGTCGGACGGGACATTGCATTTATTAAGGGTTCTATGTGATCAGGGTTCAGAGGCATCATTCTGTACAGAAGAGGTTGCCCAACTATTGGCATACCCACGTATTAAAATACATACAGAAGTGATCGGGATTGCTGACGAAAAACCTAAAACATCGAAAAACTCTATCAATGTCATGCTACAGCCAAGATTTCCGAGCGAATATAGGTTACCAGTCACACTTATAATACTACCAAAACTAAATGGCTGTTTACCAGAGAAAAATTTACCAGAACTAAAAACGGATTGTTTACAAAACAAACTATTTGCCGATCCTACATACTACAAAAGAGGACCAATAGATATAATATTGGGGGCTCAAGAATATAGCGACTTACTACTAAACGGATTACACAAGGTGCAAGACGGAATCATCGCTCAAAATACCGAATTTGGGTGGATTTTATCCGGGATTTGCGGCGATACTACCAATACTAACACAGTTATCAGTATGATGACACGGACTACAGAAGTTCAACAACTAAACAAGTTTTGGGAATTAGAAGAAATTCCTGAAAAATACCAAGTAACTAACGAGGATCAGGAGTGTGAAAACTATTACCAACAAACAACTATAAGAAATCCAGATGGGACATACACAGTGAAACTTCCATTCAAGAATCATAGCGTAGATTATGGGAATTCGCGCAAAAAAGCTATTGCAAGACTATTACAATTAGAACGGAAGTTCGACAAGGATGAAAACTTACGGAAAAAATACCAAGAGTTTCTCAATGAGTACTTAGAAATGGGCCACATGAGGAAAGTATCTAGTACTGACTATTACCACGGTAAATACTACATACCACATCAACCAGTCATTAGAGAAGATTCACTAACTACTAAGCTACGAGTAGTATTTGATGCGTCGAGCAAGTCAAGTACTAACATAAGTCTAAACGATAATATGTTTACGGGACCAAGACTACAGCAAGAATTAGCAGTTATACTGTTACGTTGGCGTAAACACAAGATAGCATTTATGGCGGACATCGAAAAAATGTACCGATACATAAATATTAACCAAGAAGACTACACCTATCAACGAATAGTATGGAGGAATTCACCGAAACATATGATCGACGAATACGAATTAACTACTGTGACATATGGAACTGCAGCTGCCCCATATTTAGCGATTAAGACACTACAACAACTCGCTGCTGATGAAGAAGCGAACTACCCAATAGCCAGCCAAAGAACTCTCCAGGACTTCTACGTGGACGATATTTTGTCAGGAGATACGAGGGTCATTTTCACAAAAACTGTACATTGGTGTTTCGGGTGTGTCCCACAACTTTAGTATTTTTTTTAAAGAATAATATCCATGTTTAAGAAAAACAAAACTAAAAATATGAATCTGTGTTCAGTTTAATAATAAGATTGTATATGTTGCTGCTTGTAAACACAGTCATATTACCATAATTTTTAAAAATTAAGGTAGAAGGTATCTATTTTAGCACTGTCCCACTACTATTTTCATTCAAATAACGTAACCTTAATTTATGTTGCTGACCTAAATATAATAATGTGGTTGATATTTTGAAAAGTATAGTTATGCACGATGTGTTATACGATTACAGCAATAGTCTAATGTGGCACAAAATATTTAAATAATTTAATCTTTGTGAGGACATAAATTGGTTGAAATGGAAAATTCCCTTCCGAAACCGCAATTTTTGCGGAGATGTGCAATCAAAACTACCATATGATACGTATTGTTTTCGATCGGCAATATTTTTAACACTATCAACGGGTTTTAACAAGTAATTTGGTCATTTTGACGGCGGCCGGCGAACGAACAGGTACACCTCAGTAGTGGTCCAATTTTGATTTTCCAGAGCCGCAACCAATATCAAAGTAAGTTTACAAGTTTATTTCTTGCAAATTATTTTGATATCTTTATTAGCTTTCAGTGAACATAAATTGATACCAAGCTTGCTGTTCTAATGTGTTAGTTTAAAATAATTAAAACAAAAGTGTTTAAAGTCAGCCTTCCGTTACTTCCGTTCCGTAACCAAAACGTAAGTAACGTAGAAATGGAATTGAAATGTTTCGGAATGGAATTCTTAGGAAGATGATACATTATATTTGTAGTACTGGTGATCTATTTATTTATAATATCAAAGTGACGACTTTCAAATATAATTCGTAACGTCCTAAATGGGTCACTTTGTTAAAAAAAACACAAACACTTATGTTGCTATATTTTGAGTTTTTGCTATATATCTAGTTGTGTACAATAAGTTTATGTGTTTATTTTGATAATATTAAATATTGTTGAAATGAATGTGTTCAAAATGACCCAAATAAAATTTATGCATTTTCGTAATATTATTTGAATTGGTTGACTATGTCCAGCAGTGGACGTCGGCGTCGTTTGCCTGAAAGGTAATGATGATGATGGTTGTGTATGTAACATAAGCATTTTTTTTTCAGGTACTTTACCTACCTAGTAAAAAATGGTTGTCCTAGCAAAAGTTTATAAATTTCTAAACGAAAATGATTTTATGTTATTGCACGGATCTATATGGCCGTGGTAAATAACTCATTTCCGAATTATGGAAAAATGTTTCGGTTGCGGATTTCCTACCAGTTTAATCGATAAACCATACCACTTTATTGTATCTGATAATACAAAAGTGAGGAATTTAATAAATGTTGACTTTTTTAGTGTCAGCTATGTACATTTTATGCCTAACATGATCAATATTGCGAACATGAATGTGATTATTGTAACTAATTTTTAATAGGTGGGTACTGCATTCTTCAATACCAGCAACGGTTATAATGTGCCTGCTATTTTGTTCTAGGATGTAGGTTCATTTTTCAGCAAAGGATATTGTTGACGTCATATTTTTAAAGATGCCACTTGGCCGAGAAAAAGAAAAGATATTGGGAAAAATTAAAGAAAGACCCCGAAAGGTATGAAGAGTATAAGAAAAAGGATTTGAATAGAATAACATTAAAGAATAAGAAAATAACGGAATTATCAGAAAAAGAAAAGTTAGATCAGAGGAAGAAATAGAGAGAACAGAAAAAAGTAGACCGCACAGCATGGTTGTTTTCTTGTTTACATCTTTATAGTTCACTTCTAAAGCAGTCTACTTTCTGATTTTAAAATTCCTTTTTTTTATTTATACCTTTTTATCCGACTGCCAGGAAAGGGTCATGATTTTCGCTTGTATCTTGCCCATGTGCCTACTCCTATTCCAAGAAAACGAACTAATAATATTGTTTTATTTCGGTAAAAAAAAAAAATATAAAATAATATTATTATTTTAATATTTTTTACGCATTAACGCATGCGATGCGAAACGTAAAGATTTTAATATTATTATTTCCTATTCTTAGAATTGGAGTGCGATTATATCATGTTGAATAAGGTGTAAAATTTGAGTCGTATTCAATTTTATGTTAGAATATTTGTAATAATTTGATCTCATTTACTTGATAATGTGCAATAGTCTTAAGAATTCTATTCCGTTACAGGAACAATCTATTCCGTGACTGTCCTATTTTTTATTTTGTTTTAAATATTATTTTTAGAGCGAAACGTTATTTAATTGTTATAAGATTTTGATAATTAAGAGTGTTATCATTTGATTAATGTAATAAAAAAAGAGTTCCTAAGTTATATGTTTATTGAGAAACATACCAAAAAGTATTGAACTAATTTGGTCCAAAGAGTAACAGAATGGAAATTAAAATATTGATTATGTATGTTTGCTATTGTTGATTTTATGTTTCATCTGTTTTGTATTAAAGTACATAACATCGTTAACCAATTATGTTATTTGATTAAATCGAAACGAGTTTTATTTAATTTCTATAAGCGACAATTATTAGTTTCGGAACGGAACAAATTTTGTTTCCCAGGAGCAAAAAAATTGTTGTATTTGAGGATATAATCCTGATTAAGTGATTTTATTATACTTTTCATATTGTGAAAAGAATAGTAATTGTAAATTTAATTAAAAAATTTAATTACAATAAAAAAAATTTTTTTCGGTATTTTTCTAATAGTGTACACTTTTTTTGAAAATGACCCACGAATGTTGAGGCAGCAAAAATTTTACAAGAAAACTTAATAAATATGCTACAAAAAGGCGGATTCAAGCTACGCAAATGGTCGTCGAACAGTGCTGAATTGTTAGAAAATATACCTAACGAGAGCAAAGACGACCAAATGATGAAAATATCGCTAGATGAAACTAGAAAATCCTTAGGGGTATTGTGGTCACCATTAGAGGATAGCTTTTGGTTTCATATTACTAACAACCAAAATGAAAAACCAACAAAACGATTTATTTTATCGGAAATCGCTAAGATATTTGATCCTCTGGGATGGTTAGCACCTGTTGTCATAAATATGAAACTCATGATTCAGGAACTTTGGACAAATGGCACAGAGTGGGATCAGCCCGTAGAAGAAACTATTAAAACAAGGTGGATTGAATTACAAAAACAACTAAAAACTATTGAGAAGATTTCCATCCCAAGATGGTGTCATTTTTCAAATGAATCGAGAGTCGAGCTGCATGGGTTTAGTGATGCTTCAGAAAAAGCATACGGTGCAGTAATATACTGTCGGATACAAAATAATAACACATTTAACGTAACCCTTTTGCAAGCTAAGTCAAAGGTAGCGCCAAAAAAGCAGAAAACTACATTACCAAAGTTGGAGTTATGTGCTGCACTATTATTAACCCAATTGATGGAAAAAGTTATTAATGGAATGGAAATGCAAATTACAAATATTTATTGTTGGACGGACTCCATGATTACTCTCGGCTGGATCAAGGGTGAAGCTGAGCGATGGAAGACGTTCGTAGCTAATAGGGTATCTGAAATACAAAGAACATTACCAGAAGCAAAATGGAGTTATGTAAATACATTACAAAATCCAGCTGACCTAATTACAAGAGGCATTGCACCAAATAAATTACAAAACTTATCACAATGGTGGAATGGACCAGAGTGGTTAAAAAGTGATAACATGCCTAGTACGAAAACTGTACCAGAGATATGTGAGGAAATTAAACGATGTTATCATATAACGATTATACCAAAAAATGAAATCTGGATAAGATTTTCAAGCTTCAGAAGGATGATACGAGTACTATCATATTGCTACAGATTCGTGAATAAACAAGAATACGAAAAAACATTAAGTTGTAAGGAAATTAATTCAACAACTAAAAAACTCCTCCGCTTAGTGCAACAAGAAGTATTTGCTGAGGAGTACAAAACAATTAAAACCGGACAATCATTGAAGAAAGGAAACAGGTTGTCATGCCTAGATCCGTTTATTGACAATGAGGGCTTACTGCGAGTAGGAGGAAGACTTCAAAACTCCAATTTACCATACGAGCAAAAACATCCAATCCTGTTGTCTCATGACCATCACGTATCATCAATCATAATTCGTGATGCTCATTTAACCACATTACATGGAGGTAACAATATGACATTAGCGTATATAAGACAGAAATATTGGATACTTGGGGGAAAGCGAGCAGTGAAAAGTAGTATTAGAAAATGTGTAAAGTGTACTAGATACAGATCATCCACCGCCTCACAAAAAATGGGCTCATTACCAAAACCAAGAGTGACGGAATCATACCCATTCAGTCACACAGGTGTGGATTACGCTGGGCCAATATCAGTGAGAACAATGAAAGGAAGGGGTCATAAATCTTACAAAGGCTACATTGCGATATTTGTTTGCCTATCCACGAGAGCGATACATTTGGAGCTGGTAGGCGACTTATCAACAGAAACGTTTATAGCAGCACTACGGAGGTTTATGGCTCGCAGAGGTCCAGTATCACACATGTACAGTGATAACGCGACGAATTTTGTAGGCACTGCCAATTACTTGTATAAAGAAATGTTAGACATAACCCAGTCTGACGATTTTCAAAACACGTTGACCAATATTGGAACACAATGGCACTTTATTCCTCCATCATCCCCCCACTTCGGAGGGATTTGGGAAGCAGGAGTAAAATCTATGAAACACCATTTGCGTAGAGTGATAGGAGAGCAGACACTAACTTATGAAGAAATGAGCACGTTCTTACACCAAACTGAAGCATGTCTAAACTCAAGACCATTATGTGCACTAAGTGAAGATATTAACGATAATATCGTGTTAACGCCGAGTCATTTTCTAATAGGAAGAGAAGCGGTAGGGGTACCAGACCCGCTATCGGAAACTAATACAGATCACATAAACAGATGGAAACAGATCCAAAAAATGAAAAAAGATTTCTGGAAAAGCTGGACTAAAGATTATTTACACCAACTTCAACAAAGGTACAAATGGAAAACTAATCAAGGAAACTTGTCGGTTGGAACTCTAGTAATTATAAAAGATGAAAAAGTTTCTCCCAGCAAATGGCCACTTGCTAAAATAAAGGAAATACATACGGGTAACGACGACTTATCCCGAGTAGTGACACTTCAAAAGTCGTCAGGAACGACTCAAAAACGATCAATTCACACATTAATACCATTGCCAATTGAAACAAATACGAGTAGTAATAGTGATGAACCTAAACAGTCAATACAGACAAACACCGTTACAATCCTAAGAAAAAACAAAACTAATCAACCCAAACAATGTAATAAAATATCTAAATGGTTCACGTTGCTATTCATCATGTTACAAATATTGGGTTCAGCAAAATCAACTACAACAACGTACTCTATAAAAACGGTACCACCAGGATTTTATGTTGAAAAAATAGGAACAGCAAGCATTGACAGAGGAATATTTAGGATAGAAATAAATTATGAAAAACAACACCTAGAGCAAGACCTTGTCAAAATAAAAACAATGACGTCACAATTCAGTCAACTATGCACAAATGCGGAACAAATAACAGCTTCCGGATTTTGCAAACAATTACACCACCATTTGTTAGAAGAAGCATCAAAATTTGAGCGAACTAAAGAATATTTGACAGAAGTAAACCAGATTAGGAAGAAAAGGGGAATATGGGGAGAGCTACTAACTGCTATCTTCGGAGTAAATGATGAGGCATACCGAGATATAGACACATTAAATTCAAACCAAAAAAAATTAATTGAAGCTGCCAATCATCAAACCAAATTCATGATATCAACAATCTCACAAGTAAACAAAACTGAAGAAAGAATAAAACAGAAACTTATAGGATTTCAAACTAAACTAAACCAAGTCATAGGTTACATCGAGAGTAACAACCATTGGTTCAGTACTGTCGACCACAACAGTGTAAACATACGTGTTATGCAGACTTACCAACTAGCATATAATTACATGGAAGAAATCACGGATTATTACAACGGGCTATTAGAGATATACTTAACCAAGGCGACAGTATATAGTGTGTTATCACCAAAGAACGTCACTGACCTGATATCATCAGCAAACAAAAAACTACCATCTAAATTAAGAATTGTTCAACAACAGTTACTAGACACCAAGATATATGAGAACAAGACTCATATAAAAGTATACGCCTATTTTCCTATACAAGACATAACTAAATATACTTTAATGTATGTTACACCAGTCCCAAAGATAAACTCTGACAAGTCTGCCCAAAGTATAGAAGTACCTAAAGCGTACATAGGGTTAGATTACAACAACGAAATGTATTTTGACTTGAACTATGAGGAGTTCAAACGTTGTTTAGAATGGACTAACCATTTTATTTGCTTTCCTGGGGCCGTGAAAAACATGCAATTAAAAGAAAATTGCATTGTAAATCAACTATTCAAAAACCAGACACATACGAAATGTCCGACTAAAATATATTATTTATCCAATAAAATAATATGGAAACAACTTTACATGCCAAACACTTGGTTATTCATTGTACGAGATCGAGTTACAACGTCAATACTTTGTGATGGACAAAGAGAAGAATTCGAGCTTCAAAACTTTGCTACGGCCCAGCCATACTGAGATGGGTTCGAGTCACAATGCAGCGCAAGACCAGAAGGACAAGCCCCGAGCCAGCAAACCAACCAGCAAGAGAACCAAATGCACTTGCTGCTAACAAGACAATTACTACACCAACAACAGGCCAACCAACTATCACAACGGAACCTATGTATAGTTTGCCACATCAACACGAAACTATTGAATTATACCAACTGGAGCCTCGGTCCTGAGAGGCGCCAGAATGTTCAACCATGAACATACCACTATTTACACGCGCCAACAACAGCATCACAGCGTCAGCATTAAGAGCGACATACATACGGTCTACGCGCCGGCAACACCAGCACACCGTCAGCACTAAGAGGTGGCCTACTGAGATCTTCGCTTCATCGGCTCAATACACACACGACACACATGTAAATAGGTATCAATGTGTATTGACCACAAAAATTGTATATAATTAAGTCTATTATTGTAATAAAATTAGTCATCAAGCTGGAGTCGAGTGTGATTCATCTCCTATACCTCCTCTTACTGTGGCCAAGACACCTTTAGCCATCATCGGTCCTATGAGTCTGTGGGATCGGCAGTAAGAAAACCATTTCCTGTGTACATTGCACGACGTACACAAAACCCTCTTCCTACCCAAATTCCATCTGTTACCGTAGGTCTCCTTGTGACAGACTTCCCTCTCACGTAACCAACGTAACCTGCGTTTGGTATGGTTTGTATGGTAGGCTAGGGCATTAGGGTACTTTTACTAGGGTGCTAGGTAGGTAATTACTATAGGGCTAGGATAACTAGGGTGCTAGGTAATTACTGTAGGGCTAGGTCGGAGTCAATTGGGCCTTAGGTACTGGTTCAGGCTCAATTGTCTCAACCGTAGTCACATCGTACGCACTTGGAATAACGGCCGTACTAAGCTGTAAGTCCAGGTGTGTACAACACCGTTACCTCAGGTGCTGTTACTTCAATATCTCAATTCTTTACAGAATTGCAAATTCCATTCAGCTGTAACCTCTTTCACATTTAAATTTTTAACGAGGCAACTGTGCGAGCTTGTCGCACAATTACCAGCCAGAGGCATAATACAGACCTGAGCCTACAAGGCTTTATTTAGCGCGTAAACAGAACGGCTACGTGACAGGTACAACACCACTTTAGGCATCTGTCTCACCGCCGACGAGGAAGCGATTATAGCTATCAACGATTTTCTCGCTCAAAAAAACGAAAAAAATATTGTAGGTCTCGTGGAAGTAAAAGGGATATAGTATTTTTATCTCACGAAGCGACGCGCGCTTTAATTGTGGTAATCAAGTGTACAAACACGCTGTGAATGTGTGCGTAAATGCGAGTAGCGTGAGCACATAACACGCATACGCACACTCACTTCCGACTTCGCCATTGCCTCGGATTGCCCTTGCGCTTACACACACATTCTCGGCGTGTTTGTACACTTGGTAACCACAAGTAAAGCGCGCGACGCTTCGTGAGATAAAAATACAGTACATACATTAATAAGGCCGCCCATTGTATGTTTTGTATTCACAATTGTATTTTTTGTTATGTATTTTCTGGTGTACAATAAAGTATATATAAATAAATAAATAAATTAATAGTTGAGCGCTGTCCATTCATACCGCCGGCGAGTATTCGTTTGCAAACAAGAGCTATCAAAGATAGTACCTACTCGCACAGGAACACTCGCTTGGCGGGCAGAAGTGCAGAATATTCACTGAGAGACTCACGCTTGGTACATACGCATACCAGCGAATAATCGCTCATCGGCGCGCGCACTCGCTAACTAGTTTTTAGTTGCAAGCTCTACTCGCTTCTCGCCAATCGCCGGCGGTGGAGCGGGTACAACAACACTTTAGCCGTCTGGCCTGATAGCTGGAGAGACAGCCCTATTTATAACGGTTTAGACTGCTGTACAGACTGACGGAGATTTAGTTGTTTAGAGAATTTATAACTAATTAATATAAGACTAGCAGCGCTCCGCGGTTTCACCCGCATAAGTCTTGATACCGTGGGATGGGAATATCGGGATAAAAAGTATCCTTTGTTAATCCTGGTTATAAACTATCTGTGTATTAAATTTCATTCAAATCCGTGAGGAGTTATTGCGTGAAAGAGTAACAAACCTCCATCCATCCATCGTCACAAATTTTCGCGTTTATAATATTAGTAGGATTCCGATTTGGGGGCTCTTGTGCCACAAATCAATAAATACTTTTTGCGTTAAACATATTTAAAACATGATACTGCCTGTCAGTCGCTGTCATATAAAAAAATACTTGTATTCAGCCGCAACCAATTAAGGTCATAGCACATGTATCAAATAGGAAAGGGATCGGCATCGTATCGCCTTTCGCCTCGCCGTCAAACAGGCGTCAACCTATCGTAAGCACGAAACCAAAGCGGATCAGAAGCTCCGATACGTCGACTCGGCTACGGCTAGGCGACGCCGCGCTTACGGCTCACCGACCGCTGGTTGATGGTGCAGGCAGGTCGAGGAAGGGGAGAGAGGAGCAAGGGTGGACAAAGAGACGTAAGCGCGGGGACGACGAGCCATAAGCGCGGAGACGACGAGCCGTAAGCGCGGGGACGACGAGCCGTAAGCGCGGGGATGACGAGCCGTAAGCGTGGAGACGACGAGCCGTAAGCGCGGGGACGACGAGCTGTAAGCGCGGGGACGAGGAGCCGTAAGCGTGGGGACGACGAGCCGTAAGCGCGGGGACGACGAGCCGTAAGCGCGGGGACGCCGAGCCGTAAGCGCGGGGACGACGAGCCGTAATGCACCGCACCGCGATTCGTGAGCTTGTCCCGAGGCGAGGCAAGCCGAATGGTGATTACGTTACGATTCCGATTAGTATGCGTTGCAGTAGGGAATTTCATACAAAGAATACTGAACGGCTCGCGTTGATACGGTGCCGATCCCTTTCCGGTTTGATACGTGTACTATGATAACCCTAAGACTGGAAGCTGACCCCAACATAGTTGGGTAACGACTAGACAGATTCTGCCCCTGTCAACTTCAAACAAATGACTGAAATTATAGACGTTAATTTTTTTTAACGCTAACGTGTTTAGTTGTTTGTGGTTATTTTTTGCAACCAATAGGTTCTTTTAATTTAATAGGTCACTAATTATTTGTACAGAAATATGACGGGAAATCGGTTTATAGTACATTACTTCAGAGGGAAGAAAGTGACAGTTCCATACCGAGATTATGGCATTTGCGCCACGAGCTTGCGAGGGGCGCAAACCATTTGAGGTATGGAACTGTACTTTATCCTGAGGGATGTATAGTGCTTTTTATTACACCTACGAGGAAAATTATGGACATAAATGCATAGAAATGTTTATATTTAGTTAAAAGTACAATTATTAAAAGTGCAGCTATTTTTTACACGACACCTTAGTAACAAAAAATACTTAGGTATACGTTGAAGTGTATCAAAATCATACATAATCAGTCTATAATGTTCCCACTGGTGAGACACAGGCCTCCTTTCTGTTCTCAAACTCAAACCATTTATTTTCAATTAAACCATTTACAGGCACTTTTGAATTGTTAAGAAGTCCGCGTTTTATATACTTACAAAAATAATTTCGTTTTTAATTTTCTGTATGCACCAAGGAGGTTGGTAACTGGTAAAAAAAAAAACTGTATGTGGCCAGTAACAATTTACTTGAAATTTAATTAGTAGACAGTTAAAGTCTCTTGGCAGTATGACTGCTGAAAAATTAAAAAAAAAAGAAAAACCGGGTATGTAATGGAATTTCATACATACTTCCCACCCTTGGGTCGGAAAGATTTTCATACAAACTTCCATACCTTGGGATGAAAGGATTTGAAGGGCGGGATAAAGGCGTTTCTTCCCTCTAATTGGTATAATTAGTGTGTATTTTCAGAGCAGGTGTGATAAAAAAATATTTATTTTCTCAAAGAACAAATTACAGTTCACTTAAAGAGAAACTTAACTAAATTAATAATAAGTTGTAGTTTACATTACGACGTTCAAGAAAATGAAATGCAGCTTTGATTATTATAATACGACTTTGGTGCCGTGGCTAAACAATAACAACCGCACAGGTCGATCAATCAGGTTAAGCTATGCTTGCCGCGGTTGGTCTGTGGATGGGTGACCGTCTTTATATACCGTGACCGTCCGTGTCTCGGAAAGCACGTTAAGCCGTTGGTCCCGGCTGTCATTCGTGGGTCTTCGACAGACGTTACGGATAGTCAGAAGCCCGAAAGTTTGACAACCAGTCTTACCAAGGGATATCGTATTACCCAGTAACTGGGTTGTGGAGGTCAGATAGGCAGTCGCTCCATGTAAAATACTGGTATTCAGCTGCATCCGGTTATACTGGAAGCCGACCCCAACATAGTTGGGAAAAGGCTAGGCAGATGATGAGATGATTTGATGATTATTAAAGCAAGTTAAATATGAAATGCGTTGGCGTGTTTTGCTCGAAGGTGATCAAGAAAAAATAAATTTGTTTTTTGACACGAACAAGTACAAGTATGTACATACAGGGTTATAAACAGGATGACCATGAACTGTTAAATTGAACTTCGATCAAACTAACTTCCGCCGGCAGCTTCGCCCCCGCGGTATGTCGATAAAAACTATGCTATGTCCTTCCCCGGGATACAATCTATCTATCTGCCAAATTTTATCAAAATCTCAGTGGTTTAAGCGTGAAAAGGAGACAGACAAAATTACTTTCGAATTTATAATATTAGTATGGATATCTCTGTTTATATAAAATACAAAGTCCTGTTTGACTGGTATATCAACGCAAAGCCTAAACCGCTGGTCCTAGAGACATGAAATTTGGAGGGTGTGTTCTTTGTGAAGAGTAGGAAACTACTATCCACTAAGAAAGGGTTTTTCGAAATTCCATCCCTAAGAGAGTGTATGGGGGGAGGGTGAAACTTCACGCGGACGAAGTCGCGGGCAGGAGCTAGTTTATGATAATTAGTATTTTATGTCATGAAGCGATACGTGCTTTGCTTGTGATTACCAACTGTGAAAACACGCTGTGAATGTGTGTGTAAGCACTGGAGCTCTCGGTACCGTCCCATAGCGAAGTCGGAAGTGTGTCTGTCTGTGCATGTGTTTGTTATGTGCTGACGCTACTCGTCTTCAGGCGTGCGTGCATTCACACGTATTTTGTACACTTGGACACCACAAGTAAAACGCGTGTCGCTTCGTGGCATAAAAATACTGCAAGAAGTTAAGTAGATACTTAATGAATACATCAGGTTCGTTTGTATATCACCAGCTCATATATTTAACGCTAACATTTTAAAAACAAAATACCTACAGACCTACATTTGCAGACATAAAACAAATATCTGTTTCGAGCGTTCTATTTTTAATTAATTTTTGTCGATAGTTTGGATTTAATAGTGCTGAAGTTGTCTTTCAATTAAGTCCACGATCGGATCGATCGATGTTCAGGTGGCCTAAAAAGGCCACTTTGGCAGAATCATAAAAGGATAACATTATGAATCATAATGGACAGTTAACTATTAAGTTAATCGTATCAAATCCCATTGTTGAAGGATTTTTCAGTATTTTTTTTTTGTCTGTGCTAAAATAGCAATTAATCCAATCCCAATCTCTTTGATTATACCTACGTAGTGCAGCGAAAAACACGGACTGTCTTCGCCATATTATGATTCATAATGTTATCCTTTTATGATTCTGCCAAAGTGACCTTTTTAGGCCCCCAGTTCACGGTCGCGGTCTGATCTGTATGCAAAGTCAAAGAAATAAATTATCAAGTTTGTTTATCAAATTGACGACCAATTTAAATTACCCGTACATTTAAATCACATCTGTCACTCTTTCACAGTTGTATAAAGGCTCCTGCAAACAGGTGTGACGCGCGACGGGAATCGCGCGCGACATCTCGTTGCGCGACTTGCGGTGCCTTTATGTCGCGCGCGATTTTATCGCGTGTCGCGCCTGTTTGAAGGAGCCTTAAAACGGCTTCCTCTGTGCTTACCCTCAAATTGAATAGCCTTCCTTGTTATACCATTGAGTACTTTAACAAACTTTTCGATGTAACCAAATCAATCTGTAGGCACAGGTTAACTGGGTTCAAAGCCAGAGTCCAATGTTTCTACTTAAAAATTCCTAATGGAAAAACCCAATAACCTACCACTTTTTGCCTCTGAATCAGCTAAAGGTTGACTGGTACAAAATACCTATGGCATTAAATCTACCTCTGCACTTCCGTTTATCAACTCATGTCTGTACAAACGCCAGCACATCAAGCTTTCTTTAATAGATTTTCAACTTTATCGCTACAGCATAAGGTTCAAAGTTGATTGGGAAAATTTGACAGTTTCGGGTAGCTTGATGTGCTGGCGTCTATACATTTGTATGCTTGAAGAGTAAAGAAAGAAATAAATAATATCTAACACTTTGCCGGGTCCAGTAACTACTCAGCGTCACACTACCAATCACAATCTGAATGATTTTGAAGGACATTCCTAATCCATTGCTTCATATGTTCAAAATATTTGTCAGCATCAACAACGTAAATAACGCAATGAATGTTGTTGAACTATCAAACTGAAAGCCATTGCTACTGTTAGCGTGTTAAGGCTCCTTCAAACAGGCGCGACACGACACGCGACACAAAGGCACCGCAAGTCGCGCAACGAGCGGTGCCTTTGTGTCGCGCGCGATTCGCGTCGCGCGTCGCGCCTGTTTGTAGGGGCCTTTAAGGCTCCTTCAAACAGGCGCGACACGACACGCGACACAAAGGCACCGCAAGTCGCGCAACGACCGGTACCTTTGTGTCGCGGGCGATTATATCGCGAGTCGCGCCTGTTTGTAGGAGCCTTTATGCAATTAGCCCGCTGGGATCAAACCCAGCAGTCGACGTACTTGCGGAAAATTGAAAACTGCACTACGAGATACTTACAGATGCCAGCACATCAAGCTACTATAATCTGTAGATTTTCAACTTTTATCGCTATTACCATTAGGTTCAAGGTTGATTGGGCAAATTTAACAGTTTCGGGTAGCTTGATGTGCTGGCGTCTGTACAAGACAGTCGAAACAGTATCAAATAAGTACAAGTTTTCATCTGCACTGATCCAAATAATTGAAACATTTCGTACCCATTCTAAGTTTTGATGACACTTTCTCTAATAAGAGGACCATTATTATTTCCGGCTGCCAAATATCTTGCCAAGAGCAGTTTCAACGAAACTTGTTTCCGCTCAAAACTACAACATACCTGCTAGGTGCTAGCCGTCGAAAACTAGTTTTTTAAGAAACCAATGACTTGTAGAATATTCTGTAACTAGCGACTCTCCCCTGCTTCGCACGTTTTTTACCACTTGACAAAACATCGTTTTTTTTTTTAAGTGAAAACTTTTTGCGCGTTGGGTATTTTTTGAGATGTGAAAAAACCATTGAACTCCCGACACTGTTACCGTAACTGACACCGCGCGTGTTTTGTTTATAAGACGATTGAAAAAATACACACGCCATTGTTCAAGTTTTCACTTCTGTCGGCACTCCCGGAGTGCCGCTGTTTTTTTTTTTTCTTTATACTAGGTGGAGACGACAATGCAATAATAAATTAAACTGCGTATATCTAATGACGTTCCCAGTTTGCATCCAAAACTTCAACCAAATATATTCAATAGTTTAGTCACTACAGCTAGTCAAAGAATGGCAAAACCCATAGTCGGCCCATCACTACTATTTAGTTTGTTTGAAAATAAACACTTGAGGCTCCTACATACAGGAGCGACACGCGATAAAATCGCGCGCGACACAAAGGCACCGCTCGTTGCGCGACTTGTGGTGCCTTTGTGTCGCGCGCGATTTTATCGCGTGTCGCGCCTGTTTGAAGGAGCCTTTATTTTATTTCGATGTTAGGTTAGGTTATCTAATAGCCCAGTCGGGGGTTGCGGAAAGATCGTACGTTTTTCATTTAGTCTGAGATTGATAGTTATTGTTCTACCTATAATACTCCTAGGCATTAGTTTGCCAGTGTTTTCATTTATGTATTGTTGTATTGTTGTCTCCACATTTTGAAACTTTCGGGCTTCTGACGACCCTTAACGACTGTCTAAGGTCGTCAGAAGCCCGAAAGTCTGACAACCAGTCTTACCAAGGGGTATCGTATTACCCAGTAACTGGACTGTGAAGGCACGATAGGCAGTCGCTCCATGTAAAATACTGGTATACAGCTGCATCCGGTAAGACTGGAAGCCGACCCCAACATAGTTGGGAAAAGGCAGATGACGATGTTGTCTTCACATTATACCTATAATATGTACGCATATGCAGTGGTAACGGCCGCGACTTACGATTTGTAGGTCGTAGGTTCGAACCCCGCCAGGCGCTTTACTTTTTGTAAATTATTTCATTACCACTGCTCTTGATACGGCGCAGGAAAACATCTTGAGGAAACCGGTATGCCCTAGAACCAAAAATTCGAAGACATGTGACATCTATCAACCCGCACTGGGCCCGCGTGGTGGATAACGGCCCACTCTCTTTCGCAGAAACGAAGCCTTTGTACCAGCAGTAAATATTATAGGCTGGTTATACACATAAACCTTCCGGAATAAGCTCTCTAAATGATGGTGAAAACAGCATTAAAATCCGTTTCATAGTTTAGAAGAATAGCGCGGTCACACAGACAAACACGAAAAGCGACTTTAATTTATAATACTTATGTAAAGATAATTATTCAAGTTGCCTTGGCCTTAAAATCCAAGTTTTTTGACAAACTTTTTGTCGGAATCAATTAAAGGTCAAGTACGTTCACAGGCTATAAGGTGACTTAGCAAACTTTAAGTTTTAATGATCTCTTCATTATCTTGTCAAACGATTTCATTCGCTTCACGCCCGTGTTACTAATCGTCAAAACTTGTGGTCGACTTTTTTACCCACTTCCTGTAGCGCTTACGCTTTTTTACCCACTTCCTGTAACGCTTACGCTTTTTTACCCACTTCCACTCTTTGATGCAAATACAATATAATTTATTTTATTTTATTTTATTTATTTAGGATCTCCTACAAAAGATGTAAGTACATAATACACGACACATAACATAAAAAGCAACATCAGGTATTAAGTAGGTGCACTCCTTCACTTTTAAAAGACCATAGCATGCACAATAGAATAAGCTAACAAAGTTATAACATTAATAATAGGTAACATTTGGAAAAGTGACTTTATTATTAAAGGACATGGAAAATGAAAATATAACATGAGATACTTAATAGTAGATTGTACAGACGCCAGCACATGAAGCTACTACAATCTGTCAAATTTCATTAATAGATTTTCAACTTTATCGCTAAAGCATAAGGTTCAAAGTTGATTGGGAAAATTTGAGAGTTTCGGGTAGCTTGATTTGCTGGCGTCTGTCTGTACAACTAGTGCAGGGTGTATAGGGGTCGGTAAAATGACACGCCAAAACACACTTTGCAGTAACATACAGAGTCATGGAGTAATCTTCATAGAAAAATATTGATACAGTGCAATAACACGCAATGTCGCACAAGAAAAAAATAACCATTGTCCATGGTTGCCGCGGCTTGACGTTTACAAATTTTATTGTCGTATTGTCATATCCACAATGTATAAGATTTCCGATCCTTAAGGTGCCACTAGTCGATATTTTTCCATACAAATTTCGGGAGAGTATCCATACTCCATTGTTTGACATTGTGCATACAAAATTAAACATGATATCGTTTTGTCTTATTATTAATGTTGTCTGTACGAAAACAGAATAGTAAAATAAAAATCCATTAAAAAATTATTTATTTAGCCAACAAAGATTCGTTTTGCTTGCTATTTTTAACGTAACTTTGGGTGTAAATAAGTAATAAAAAGAACTGTAAACTCTTCAAATCCACGTCCGTACCGACGCAGCTCAGTTACCGCAGAGTTCAATAAACTTTATTTGTAATTGATTTATGCAGTGGTTTTTTCATAAAACTCGATTTTCCGAAGCACTTTTTGAACTTTTTTACGCGCCTATCAGTTCGGAACGGTGTTTCTGTGCGTGACAACTAGACGTGGTTCGTGTACACTAGCATCTAAGTGCTTATAGAGGTATGAGGAACAGGGTGTAAAGTTCATTCATACTCTATAGAAAAGGGAGGATCCTCCGACCAGACGGGTGTTGTGTCTGGCGGGCAACTGCCCATTGATTCGTGTCAGGCCGTTTGTATCTATGCTAGTTGCGCGGTAAACTCTGCTTGCGCGATGCAGGATTTGCGTGACGTCAGTATGACGCGATGTTTGCATGAGGCGTTGTAGATACCGATACATCACTCCCCCCCGGAGACCGGAAGTTGATAGTGGGCTGAGTCTTGTATCTTGCGATGCTTGCCAGGCCAGCTGAGGTTCCAGTGAGTCGGAACCGGTTGCCGCATAGTTCACGGTGAGTCGGAACTGTCTGCGAAGATGTCCCCAGTGAGTCGGGGTGGCGCTGCATTATGCTCCAGTGCGTCGGATGTAGTACAGCGCCGAGTTGAGGCTGGCTGCTGCGTCGACCAGGAGAGGAATTGAGCTCTTCTTGTTGACCGGCCGAAAGTGCAGTGTGCTGTGCCGAAGTTGCTGATGAGGCTGAGGGTGATGACCAGGTATGCGCGGTCGCTGCATGCTGGTGGTCAGGATACCCGTTGAAGCCGTGGGAGCTGGCTGGCTGGGTGACTCGCCGCTAACGCTTGCGGGAGTGATGATGATGACGTCACGCTGAAGTATTTGCACGAAGGCTGCGCTGACGTTCATGTTCGGGGTCACCAGTATCGAGGTATGAGGAACAGGGTGTAAAGTTCACTCATACTCTATAGAAAAGGGAGGATCCTCCGACCAGACGGGTGTTGTGTCTGGCGGGCAACTGCCCATTGATTCGTGTCGGGTCGTTGTATCTATGCTAGTTGCGCGGTAAACTCTGCTTGCGCGATGCAGGATTTGCGTGACGTCAGTATGACGCGTTGTTTGCATGTGGCGTTGTAGATACCGCTACATGCTCATCACTGATACTAGGTCTTTTGGACACGAAGCCAGGTGAGACAGCGTGCTTTTTGACCATGACCAGTGAGTTCGAGCTCGCGACTAGTTCTCTTAAGAGAATTTGTTCTTAAAAATAATCCACATCCAAACGACGTGACAAAGCAGTTCCTATACCCATACACGTGTGGTTTGACACTTAACAACCCCTGACCTCCATAAGTCCGAACTACTCCCAAGGGAACAAGCCTGTGTCAGGTAACTAGACTTCCCACCAGCATTAACACAAAAATGTTCATATAAAAAACATGGTCACGTATAAATTCATTCGTGGTGAACATTTTCTGAATGAAACGTCAAATAAAATCGCAAGTATACTGCAACCATGAATTCTGCGCCGGAATTCGGTGTGACGTCACGGTACAATATGTAATAACTCGACACAGTGCTCGGTGGAATCCCTTCAACATTCCACCTAGATACCCTATAGCAGAGTAAATACAAATGAGTAGGATATCTTCATACATACGCACCGAACACGGTTTGTACCTCTACGTGAGCGCGCTCGTACGCGGTATGCGTCGTCGCACGCACACACTGACAAAATTTATCGCTGCTAAAGGTGCGCCAGTCGTGGCTACGCCGTACGTAATACCGCCCGCGATAAAATGAAAAAATCGAATCGCCTAAAGTGGTAATCGAACCCACGGTTTAAGATGCGACTCTTAACGCCAGAAAAGTTTAATAACCACTTTAATAATTTGAGGTTATTGTAAAAATATATTCGATTTCCGAATTTAAAAATTATACTTTTACTGGTAAATGAAAAAGTAAAAAATACTTTATAGTAAGTATAAAAAATACAGTTTCATAATAATTTTATTTTATTTGAATCCATACATGATCCAGTAAAGCCACATTTTAATTAATCATGTTTCGATCGTAACTTTTGAAATAACTAAACAACATGACGTAGGTAAAGCTAATTAATTTAAAAAAAAACTTTGTATTAAAGACCGATGCTTACCCTACAGGGGAAAATTGTTTTGTATAGAGATTGACTATGCATTTTTGACGATTGAATCCATACAAATATTATAAATTCGAAAGTAACTCTGTCTGTCTGTAGGTTACCTTTTCACGCCTAAACCATTAAACGGATTTCGATAAAATTTGGCAGAGAGATAGAACCGCATCCCGGGGATTTGCATCCCGGGGAAGGACATATTATTATGATAGTTTTTATCGACATACCTCGCAGGCGAAAGTGCCTACCGGAAGCTAGTAAACTATAAGTGACAGCCCTACGTGTTAGGCTATTGTCATTCGCTCGGGGCTCGAGTTGGCTTTCTTATTTGTTTTTTCTATGCCTATAGTACTGGAATAAATATAACTCTAAGAATAGCTTTGATAAATCTTTTGTTTAGACAGTAGAAAAAAGTTAAGTCATTAAATGTGGTAAAGTATCTTGATACCAAAATAGCGAGCCTTCTGAGGCTAACACGAACGCGCGACCATTACGTAAATTCGAACGATTAATCGAATCGTAAACACAACTAAGTTTACTGGGGGAATAGCGATAGTGGGTATATTCCGTTGGATGATAATTTCCACCAAGCGCAGTGGCATTTCTATATAGCAAATGCTAAAGGGGCGGCGAGTGATGAAATGGCGTCTAATCAATTATATGTTTGTTGCCAATATAAAAAAAAAAACTGAAGTGGCAGTGGGCAGGGCACATTGCTCGCAGAACAGATGGCCGATGGGGCCGAAAGGTTCTGGAGTGGCGACCGCGTGCCAGAAGACGTAGCTTTGGAAGGCCTCCCACAAGGTGGTCTGACGACATTGTGAAGGCCGTAGGAACCCGTTGGATGCGAGAAGCACAGAACCGGTCGAAGTGGAGGTCCTTGGGGAAGGCCTATGTCCAGCACTGGTCGTATTTCGAATGAAATGGTGATGATGATGAATATAAAAATGCCGCTGCTTTTAGTAGAAATTATCATTCAACGGAAAACCCACTGTCGTGATTGCCCCAGTAAACTACATTTGGTTTAAATTTTGCTTCAGTATTTTTTTCTATCTCGCGAAGAGACTCGCGCTCTTTTCGTGATAACCAAATACGCTGTGAATGTGTGCGTGAAGACGAGTAGCTTCAGCACATTACACACACACACACTTCCGACATCGCCATTGTCTCAAACGGTACCGAGAGGTCCTGCGCTTACACTTACACACACATTCACAGCGTGTATGTATGTACACTAGTTAACCGCAAGTAAAGCGCGCATCGCTTCGTGTGATAAAAAAACAGTGGCACTCCGGGAGTGCCGACAGAAGTGAAAACTTGAACAATTACGTGTCTATTTTGTGAATCGTCTTATAAATAAAACACGCACGGTACCGGCTACGGCCATCCGTCTTACGAATTTTCGATCAGCCGGTCGATTCTGTAAAAATCTCACCGTGAATATTTAGGTGAAGTGAGTTTGTTTTTGCTAGGAATTGACACTATTGACAGCTCACTCCACGCTCACTTCACCTAAGTTTTCATGGTGAGATGGTTACAGAATCACGTATCCTGGCGCGAGTTTAACATTTTTTACCCATTACAAAAAAGTGTACAACGCCGCTAAAGAAGTTTTCACTTCAAAAATATTATACAAGCACAATTAGTACCATTGTTACTGGGTTTTTCCATCAGAAATTTCTCAGTAGCAGTCTGGAGTCTGGATTTGTGGCAGGTTGATGGCAATAGGTTTGCCCTCTATTACATGGGACTTAAACATAACTGGCAAAATGTAGGTAAACCTCGAACAAACCCTGCAGGGATCACAGGCGTGACGTCATGTGCAAAACGAGTATTTCCAATTTTAAAAATCGTTCCTATTGACGTTACGTTTATTTCGCACGTTCGTGCTAGGCCCACCGACTAACGCTGTCGAAACACGGGCAATAATGTTTATATAATACCTGACTTGATGAATTAATTAGAAATTTGGAAGCTCATCTTAAAAAAGGGCTACGGGTGCTCCGAATCGGGCCGGTATCTTTGATCTCAAAGCGGGGCGTCAGCTCCGAGATTAATAACCAACTATGCCGTATAAATCACTTAACGCATTTTTAACTCAAATAAAATGTCTTAACTAAAATTGTATGTTATCGATTATCGATAGAAACGTCTTTGGGAACGTTAAACAGCTTTCTTCCTCGTTTGCCGACTAATTTCTCGAAGAATATTGGATTATTTTTCTCCGGGCGGTCTACGAGAAGATCAATAGATCACTGTAGTTGAGCAATGTTTGCCGCGGTTTGTACTAAATCGATGTTCCTTTACAACGGCCTTCGTTTGAAGTTGTGTAAGTTGTAGCATAACAACCTCAATACATTAAATAAATTGTCTTTAATAAATAGTAGATTGTTGCATCGACCGCAAAGTGAGTTATTAATGCACGAGAGATAAAATTATGTTCACTAAATTAACACGAGTGCATTAATTACTCACTTTAGCAAGGTGCGTAATCTACTTTTCTTCTTTTCTTTCAACTACCAATCTACCTACCGTGATAAAATATACCTACTCAAAATAAAAACTCAAGTTAGTGAAAACAAAGTTTTCCTAAGCTTTTAAATATTTATCCCGCGACTTTTGCGGCAAAAGGTAATAACCTAACGTAAGGTAATAACCTAAGGTATTAACCTGTCTTACCCAGGTACTCCTTGGTAAGACAGGTTGTCAGACTTTTGGGCTCTAGTATCGTGTTACCCATTAACTGGGTTGTGAAGGTCAGACAAGCCGTCGCCTAATGTAAAATACTGGTATTCAGCGGCATCCGGTTAGATTGGAAGCCAACCCCAATATAGTTGGGAAAAGGCTAGGCAAATTTAAATACAAATAACATGGCGGTTTTTCAACTTTGACCGTGATTGCATTCACTCGCTATATTATTTCTAAACAGCCTTTCGTTCAAGGAAAATTTCTAAAGAAAACCATTCATTCAGTAATGGTCACCATGCAGTACGCAACTGAAACAAACATCGTTCATATACAAATTAAACCTTTGCTTAGCAAGTCCGGCTTATTAGTCAATTCACAAGAATGTACTCGCCCGAAACGGGCGAATCGTCGTTTTTAAATAATATTATTTTTTCTACAGGCGACTGGCACGAAGGTAATTTATTTGTGGGCAAGTCGACAATATTACAATAAAGTAAGTTATAGAAAAAAGACACTAGCGCACAGAAATGATAAGAGCTAAATATTATAAAACGTGTACTTTTTTTCTTAACTTCGTTGCATATAATTCAAAATGTGCCAATTGCCTATTACATTTTTCTCGCCCACAAGTAAATTAACTTCGTACGTGTCGCCTATAGAAAAAATAATAAATATTATTTAAAAGTGATGATTCGCCTGTTTCGGGCGAGTAAATTCGTGCGAGTCGACTAATAAGCCGCAAGTGCACATCAATAGTAATGACGTTTACCGACCTGGCGAATAGCTGTTTATTAAGCCTGGCTACTTAACTCCATTGCTGTGTGTACCTAAATTAACATGTACATTTTCTACGGCTGTAAACTCGTAATTACATTGTATGGTCTGTTATAAAAGTTTCTCATGAAAATGTAAACACATGGATCAGAAAAAGTACCTGTGGATGACATTTACAAATTGAGTGCTTTGATGTGATTTTTTGAATAATTAAACCCGCAATTCAAATTTCATGTGATAATTGCGGTTAATTTTATAACCTCAATTTCTATCGATGTTTTTTCAATTAGAATTTATTATTGTTATTCATGCTACCATCGTTGGTTGCCTTGGAAAAAGTTGGTAAAATTTAACGTTGATCTTCTTAATACAGATGAATGTCTTTTACTATTTCCCTTTTAGTGAGTTTGTTTATACTTTTATCAGATACTTTTAGAACACACCATACCTAAATATCATGTGCGTTTTTTAAGACTGTAAACACGTAATTATAATGTAGTTCCAACCTGTATTATGTATGCATTTTACGACCTATTTCTCATATCATTACGTCCCCCGGAATGGATTGTAAGCGACGGAATTGTAGTCATTAAGGTAAAACACTCACACTGTAATTTTATTTCATTGTGTTTTAACGGTCAAGCACGAACGAATAGGTACAGTGCGCCGCGCGTCTGTGATAACTAAACTAATATAGTTTACAGTGTGTAACTGTATTGATGCACATTATGAAAGTAGGTAGTGTGTTCAGAATCGTTTACTGGATCGATTTCTGTTATATTAATATTATATTTATTTTTACCTATGGGTAATTTTTTATCCTAATAATAATTAAAACTGCGTAAATTACAGTCACACTTTCGCTGTATAGTAAAAACTAACCAAAATGGACGAAGTTTATTGATTGCTGGTAGCACCAGGATCACAGTTGCCGAAAATCGAGTTAAATTGCGTGCAATAGGAGAAGTCTATGTCCAGTAGGAGATAAGATAAGATAAGATTTCTTTATTTGTTAAACATTGTATACCTACATACAAGAGCATGCAAGATATTATATAGTTTGAGTCCAATCATGTTTAGCCGTAAGTATCGGCGTACAAATATTTCCATAACAATGAATAGAATTAACAATAATAAAAATCGAAAAATGCAATTATAAAGTTTTGATTTAGAAACTTTACAAATTAGAAATTATTTTTTATGTTATAATGTCAAAATTAAATTTAAGGCAAAAAACTTTAATGTCAATCAATTACAAGAATAATGTCAAAGTAACTACATGTCTGTCATTAAAAGATTTATGTCAAATTTACAAGATAGATGTCAAAATTACAAGATTAATGTCAAAAATTACAGGAATTATGTCAAAAATTACAGCCGTGGTCATGTAAATTTAATTTTAGTGTCAGGAAAAAGTCAAAATTATTCAATCAAAAACTTTTTCGGCTAGAAATTCGGCGACATTATAATATGCTTTTTTCGATAGAAACATTTTTAATTGGCGCTTAAATGCATTACTATTCAGCTCTTTCCAACGTTTAGGCAATATGTTATATATAGTAGGTGCCATGCATACGATACTGACTGCTGTAGGCTGATGATGATGCTGATTGTAGGAGAAAATTCAATATACATACATTATGATCAGAACATAATATTCGAATAGTCTCTTTCCAGGCAAGACAAAACAAAGAAGTTGCAAGACGCATCGAAAATGCCTGGAGGAGCTATTGGGCCATGAAATACCTAATGAAGGCTGATCTTCCCTTGTCCCTTAAGAGAAGACTTATTGACGCATGCATACTTCCCATCCTCACATATGGTGGTCAAACATGGTCTTTGACAAATCAGCAGAGGTCCACGCTCGAGGTTTGCCAGAGGGCTATTCAACAGACCGGGTTAGGAATACGACCATCCGTTCCATCACAAAGATAACTGAAGGCCAATTCTCGTAATTTAAAACGTTCAAAATCTAGTCGCAGTCTCATCTCGGCGACAAGCAAATGTCAAATACTTGTCAAAATGCAGGGAAATTAGACGTATTTTTTGACAGATTGAGACTGAGATCAGACTGTGAACGTTGTTAAAATTTGTAGAATTGCCCCTCTGATGTCACTTTGAAAGCTGCCACGCTAAAGTGGAACTGGGCTGGACACATCTGCCGCATGTCAGACGAACAATGGGCCAAACTTACGACCCAATGGGTCCCTCTTAATGGCAAACGACATCGTGGCAGGCCCAGACGGAGATGGCGGGATGAGCTGGACTCCTTCAACATGAACTTTTCCTTAGCAGCTTTGAACAGAGAGAAGTGGAAAGAGAGCAGGGAGGCTTTTTCCCTGTAGTGGGACATCACACGCTAATAATAATAATTCGAATTGAGATGTTTGGTGGTGTACGTTAATTCCGATACCTACATGTATAAGTATACAGCATGAATCAGAAAGGGGCTGAAAGGTTCTGGAGTGGCGACCACGTCCCGGAGGACGTTGTAAGGCCTCCTGCAAGGTGGACCGACGACCTTGTGAAGGCCGCAGGAACCCGTTGGATGCGAGAACCGGTTGAAGTGGAGGTGCTTGGGAGGCCTATGTCCAGCAGTGGACCTCTTTTCTTCTGAATACCAGTATTTTACATGTAGCGATCTGACCTCCACAACCCAGTTACTGGGTAATACGATACCCCTTCGTAAGACTGGTTGTCAGACTTTCGGGCTTCTGACTACCCGTAACGACTGTCATCATGTCGACTGCCATCGGCTTAACGTGCTTTCCGAGGCACAGAGGGGTATCTTTACACGATATGTAAAGATGGTCACCCATCCACAGACCAACCGCGGCAAGCATAGCTTAACCTGATCGATCGACCTGTGCGACGGGCCCCTCCATGGGAACAACATAATAATCTCGAAAAAACAGTCAGCCGTAGCCGCAGCTCGAAACAAATTTATGAGACATTTGGGTCGAGTAAGTATTGAAGTTTTTTTATGGGATATTTATTAGCTGGTGTCATAAGGTTCCCGCAGAAAGGCGCGACGCTACGGAGCGACGCGATTCCGGTAGAACAATTTTCATAAAGTTTTCATAGATATTGTCCTAATAGAACCGCGTCGCGTCTGTCTATGAGGAAACTTTTATTCTATTGAAACTCCGTCCTACGGTAGGTCAAGGCGGTCGATAGTACTTGCGTCAATGCCAAATGAATTAAAATCTAGGCTTGTCTTTGTAACTTGTGTTTAACTACGTATCATCAAATATTCATTGTCTCCGTTGATTGATAAATGGGTGGAAGCTAAAGGTTAATATTAGTGTTTCACTTAATACATTATGTGTTTGTTTTACTCCATGTGTTTGTTTTGTTTTAGATTGATAGCTATTGAGTAAATTTAATAAAAAACGATAAATTAATACCTTATCAGATAAACCTGTTCTTTTTTCATTATTTTTTCTCGGTGACATATTTCCTGATAGATTATCTTGATACAAACTAGGTAGAATTTATACTTCTTTAGACGCGTTGGGCATTTTTTGAGATGAGAAAAAACCATTGAACTCGCGCCAATGTTACCGTAAACGAAACCGCGCGTGTTTTGTTTATAAGACTATTAAAAAAATACCCGCTTTGGATGTGGTCGGCTGTCCTCGGAATGTACTCGGTTTTAATGTAAATCCGATATGTCTGTGAGTGATGGCAAAGTATTCTGTTTGTGTTTTGTTTTCACTTCTGTCGGCACTCCCGGAGTGCCACTGTTTTTTTTTTCATTCAAGTTACCTAGCCTTTTCCCATCTATATTGGGGCCGGCTTCAGCCAGCCAGCCTTATCAAATGTAGCTGAACACCAGTATTTTACATGGAGCAACAGCCTATCTGCTGTGTTGGCGCAGTGGTAACGGCCCAGACCGACGAGGTGCAGGTCGTGGGTTCGAACCCAGTCAGGCGCTTTACTTTGTGTAAAAGATTTCATCAACACTGCTCTCAAAACGGCGAAGGAAAACATTGTGAGGAAACCGGCATGTCCTAGAACCATAAATTCGAAGACATGTGACATCTACCAACCCGCACTGGGCCCGCGTGGTGGATTACGGCCCACTCCCTCTCACCGAGAGGACGCCTTTATTCCAGCAGTGGGAAACGTTACAGGCTGATTATGATACCACCTATCTGAGCTCCACAACCGCGTTGATTGGTAAAGGCTCCTTCAAACAGGCGCGACACGCGATAAAATCGCACGCGACACAAAGGCACCGCAAGTCACGCAACGAACGGTGCCTTTGTGTCGCGCGCGATTCGCGTCGCGCATCACGCCTGTTTGCAGGAGCCTTAATACGATACCCCTTAGTAAGACTGGTTGGTTGGTAAGTCATCATTATCCTGCCCTGGTCCCATAATATTTAGGGTCACCGCTACACGGTCGTTTTCTTCTTCCATTCTTCCCTGTCAACCGTCACGCTATCATACCCCCCTTCTCCCCCTACCCCTTCCTTCCTTTTTTAGGGTTCCGTACCCAAAGGGTAAAAACAGGACCCTATTACTAAGACCACTCCGCTTCACTCCAGTCCACTGTCCGTCTGTCAGCAGGCTGTTTCTCATGAACCGTGATAGCTAGACAGTTGAAATTTTCACGGATGATGTATTTCTGTTGCCGCTAAAACAACAAATACTAGAAACAGAATAAAATAAATATTTAACAGGGGCTCCCATATAACAAACGGGTTTTTTTCGGCCTTTTTGCCTTGTGGTACGGAACCCTTCATGTGCGAGTCCGACTCGCACTTGGCCAGTTTTATCCTTTCCTTTTTTCTTGACATTCTCTTTCTTGGTTTGTTAGTAAAATTATTTATTAAAACGGAAAATTAAAATATTTTTACACCACATAAGTATAACGTATATTCAAACTTTAATACTTAGTTGAATTAATAAAACATGAGTAGCACATAACTGACAGCGAAGCAAAGAAAAACTTTATTATGAACGGTACCAGCCATACAGTGTCATTAAAAAAAAAACACGCAACCAGCTTAGGGCCAACACAAATAAACACGATACGATGTCGCATTGTGACACGTTGCGACCAAAGATGTTAGAGACAAGGCGAAACTTTCAGGCAATTGCCAATGAGGGTTTTCGTGAAAATTTACGACACCAGTTGGCACCACTGTGACAAGAGGTCTTCCAATATGAAATATATGATGACGTTCATCATTCGATTCATTCATTCGTTCATCATTCAGTCATGACTGAAGAAAATATAGGCTCTTTGACAGATGCCTGGACCTGACGTGTCAGTGCTGCCACCTGGCGAACGTCATTTCAGAAAACCCTCAATTTGCTTAAACAGCGCGTCGCGGCAATAAATAAGGTTCAAAATATTGATGCGTTTGATGTTAGTTGAATTCACAAAACATAAAAACAAAAGTCATCATCATCATTTCAGTCGAAAGACGTCCACTGCTGGACATAGGCCTCCCCCAAGCACCTCCACTTCGAACGGACTTTTGCACTTTTAATTAAATAAAAAAAAATACACGGCTCTTTCGGTTAATTTTGTTAGCTTAGTTGATTGGATTACCTTTAATATCGTTACATAAACTATGATAGTTTTCGCTCAAAATGTTGAGAATTATTCGACAAAAAATATTTTTTTTTGGCTCTGTTTTACAATTTTATTGTTTTATCGTAATACTTTTTTTATTTTTATGAAATATTTTTAACTACTTAAATTTTTTCTTTGAACATTTGACCATACACTTAATTGTTTTTTGACTTGTAATATGTACCAACACGCCTCACTGTGCGACAAAAACTGAGCGTTTTACGAACTAGTCTTTGCAACTTATTTTAGGTGTAAACAGTAAATGAAAATAGTCCGTGTTACGCAGTAACTGGGTTGTGGAGGTCAGATAGGCAGTCGCTCTATGTAAAACACTGGTATTCAGCTGCATCCGTTTAGACTGGAAGCCGACCCCAACATAGCTGGAAAATGCTAAGCAGATGATGAGTAAATGAAAATATTAGATACTTATTTATTTATTTAAGGATTACCAACGAGATACATTACAATTATCTTTCACCATTATAGAACTTGTGTATAATATACATTATTCTGTAATGCACACTCAATTACAGGTAACAGCTTACACAGTTACTTAGTTATCAATAAAAAATAGTTATTTATACATGTCTTTTTAACAATGTCGGTAGCAACGCGCCTCGATGCGACGTTTCGTGTCAATGTGTTTTGGCCCTTAGACCCTTACGTAACACTACTAATAAATTGGAGTGTAGTTCCATAAAGTTACGAAAACATGAACTTTCGATAGCGGTTACATCATTTTTAAGTTACGGCAAAAAGGTCAGACTGCCTCGTTGTTATAGTGGTCGCAAGCGTTACTGCTCAGCATGAGGTCCTTGGTTCGAAATGCGAAATGAGGATGTACACACACCTCTACTTTACCCCTCAGGATTACAAGCGTGGTGTTATGTTATGTAGGCAAAAAGTTACCATGAAGATCCAAAAATGAAGACCAAGTTTCAATTGATGTACCATTTCTCAAATTCTTGTACGCATTCTTGACTTTTCAAGACCTCATTACTATTTGTGAAGGCTGACAAAGGTGTCCACAGTCCATTCACAATTTTATGTTACCTCTAACAGCCGCAATCCACTAGCAACCTTATTGTCAAAACTATAAAGATCATTGTGAATTTGACAGACTTGTCAATGGAAGCAACCCAACAGGAACCTTAATTCAACGGCAATAAAGATCAGTGTGGTTTGTACAGTGATGTAAACTCTAGAGGTATAAATAGCTGTGAACGGAGTGAAATGTTTTTGTCAAATCTAGTCACGCAATGGGGGTGTCTACGTAACATATACGAGTCATCATCTGCCTAGCCTTTTCCCAACTATATTGGAGGCAGCTTCTAGTCTAACCGGATGCAGCTGTATACCAGTATTTTACATGGAACGACTACCTATCTGACCTCCACAACTCAGTTACTGGGTAATACGATTACCCCTTGGTAAGACTGGTTGTCAGACTTTCGGGTTTCTCACTATCCGTAACGACTATCAAAGATCCACGAATGACAGCCGGGACCAAAGGCTTAACGTGCTTTCCGAGGAACGGAGGGGTCTCGGTATGTAAAGATGGTCACCCATCCACAGGCCACCGTGGCAAGCGTAGCTTAACCTGATCGATCGACCAGTGCGGCTGTCATTATTTAGCCTCGGGCCCCTCACGTAAAATGCGTGCCACGAAAGATGAGACTTGACGCACCACGTGGTCTGACATGCGCAGAACACGATTTTAGGTATCTTTAGCGGTATGAGGTCTGAGTGCGGGACGGGACCGGACGTCATAGGGGGCAGCGGAAAGAGCGGGGGAGGCGGGGTCAAGTCTCATCTTTCGTGGCGCGCATTGTACGTAACACATACGAGTATCTATACTAATATATGAATATAATTATGAGCAGCGGTGGCCCATTGGTAACAACCGCGATTAAAAAGTTGTAGGTCGTAGGTTCGAAGCCGAACAGGCGCTTTAGTTTGTGTAAATTATTTCATCACCACTGCTCTCAAAACGGTGAAGGAAAACATCGTGAGGAATCCGGCGTGTCCTAGAATCGAAAATTCGAAGACATGTGACATCTACCAACCCGCACTGGGCCTGCGTGGTGGATTACGGCCCACTCCCTCTCACAGAGAGGCGAACTGTGTCCCAACAGTAGGAACATTTTAATTGATTAAGTATGCTGATTGTGATGATGATATGATAATAATGTAATAAAGCTGAAAATTTTGTTTGTTCGAAAGCGTTAGTCGCGGAAAGAACGCTAAAGGAAAACAAAAAAAAATAAAAAAAATAAATATATATATAAATAAAATAATAATAAATAATAATAAAATAATAAAAATATATATATGAAAAAAAATAAAAAATAATAAAAATAAAAAATATAATAAAATAAAAAATAAAAAAAACAATAAAAAATAATAAAATAATAATAATAAAAAAAAAAAATAATAATAATAAAATAATAATAATAATAAAAATAATAATAATATTATATAATATATAAAATAAAAAATAAAAAAATAATAATAATAATAATATTATATAATATATATATATAATATATATATATATTTATTTTCTAAATATGTATTTAGAAAATAAATAATCATAATCATTAGAATCAGTAATACAACTTGTTAAGTTAGTATAATCCCAAAATGTCAAGATTTCATGAAATAGTCATTCTGTGGCATCAACACAACTCTCTAAGACCAAGGTCTTAGAGAGTTGTGTTGATGACTTTAATGATTATAATTATGTAAATACATATTTGTTATGGCCGCGAATCATATTTTAATCAACGTACAACTTAAAACAGACCAGAAAATTGGAAAAAGCATAAAAAAATTGAATTTCGCGGGCTACACTGGCGCTTTGGTCTTAACGTTGAAATAATATACTTAGTTTGCTGTCCAACAAGGACACTTATGGCCGATTCCTTTAATATACGGTCCGATAGGGTAATATTAAGACGCTTGTATCTTTACGATTTTCTAACAGACAGCTGGGCCCAATCCTGTATGGTATTTATTATTCCCCAAGGCATCTTACCACGTGCAAAGCATACCACGTACGGTTGTCAAGTAGTTGGAACTGAAAAGTTATTTTGACAGTTCAAACCACGGCAACTTCGCGTTCATTTCGCGCGGTTTCGTTCATGGTGTCATAGAGAATACATTATTAGCAGATGTCGTCATTAGCTAAAATTATTAATGAATCATTAAGTTCTCATAGTGATTAACGGCTCTATGCTGCTGGGAAGTTTGTTACGTCACATCTTCTTCCCAGCGAAAGCACTAGGAAGTGGTGAAGGGCGGGCGTTTTGGGGGACTGACTTACATAATTTTGACGATCAAAAAGTGCTGACTCAATAATGGCTTTTGATTTTCATTTCACCGATAATGAAGCAAAGACCTCACAGCTTTGCATAGTAGACTATACGGAAGCCGCTATCACAGGTAAAATTCACTTATGATTTTTAAGGTTTCCGTACCCAATGGGTAAAAACGGGACCCTATTACTAAGACTCCACTGTCCATCTGTCACCAGGCTGTATCTCATGAACCGTGACAGCTAGACAGTTGAAATTTTCACAGATTTCTGTTGCCGCTATAACAACAAATAATAAAAATAAAATAAAGTTAAAATTTAAAAGGGTATAAAAGAAACGTTTTTTTCGGCGTTTTATGCCTTGTGGTACGGAACCATTCGTGGGCGAGTCCGGCTCGCACTTGGCCGGTTTTTTTTATATTCCCAGTTTGGCAAAAAATTGCTACCATTGGTAAGCAAAGCGATTCGTTTTTGTTTATAGGAAGTGAGCATTAATCGTTAATTATAATACAAGGCTTCTGCCCGCGACTTTTCCTTGATTCCCTGACCCGCCTGTCGCAGCGCAACACCCGTCCGCGCTATCACTTCGTTTTCGCTTAGCTTTATTTTGCTAGGCTCCTAAGGGTCATAGCGTGATGTTAAATAGCCTATAGCCTTCCTTAATAATTTGGCTATCCAACGAATTCTTAAAATTAAAAAAAAAAATCAATTCCGACTCGATCAAACAAACATACAAACTCTTTCAGCTTTATTAGTAGTATAGATTAAACACATTAGAGACTTTTGGCGACAAACTAATTAGGTTTAGTATAAATAGTATGGATTAGACGAGAGTCCACAAAAAGTAAAATGAACATCAATCACTTACAAAATAAATATCAAAATAATAATGAGACCTATCAGAAAACAATTCAGGGAAAAAGATATTGACAAACCAAAAAAATTGCGAATCAGTGAATGACATATTCTCAACTTGTCAGCCCCACACTGTCATTAACGAATGTCTTACAAGTGTACTTGTTTCAAATTACAAACAATTTATTTCCCTGACTACAGTCAAACCAAAACCAACCAACCAAATTGACATCTTTAAATGTCAATTTGCCGTATTATAGTCATTTCAGACAACTGTCAAAGAATGACATTAGATTTGCGATTAGAAAAACCTAGATACAGTTAAAGGCTCCTGCAAACAGGCGCGACGCGCGACACCGGCACCGCTCGTTGACACCGCTCGTTGCGCGACTTGCGGTGCCTTTGGGTCGCGCGCGATTTTATCGCGTGTCGCGCCTGTTTGAAGGAGCCTTAAAGTTGGTAGTCGATTTGCTAACTAAACAAATAATTTCCCCGACTTGACATACATAATGCCTTAACAACATTCTCCGTGTCAAGTCATTGTAACATGAACGCCTGTCCTGTTTCTAAACTTTTACTTAAGACTAAGTTTAGACTAACTTGTTACTGCTAAAATAACCTTATTACTTCGAAAATGCATGGCAGACAATCCTGAAGGAATAGAGTTGTTCCCCTTTGGAATTCTGGTGCCACGTTACGATCGATGTGGGTACAGTCAACGAAATAGTTTGCTGTGTTAGCACTTTTTACAATCACATGACGTTTCTTGTCGAATTTTTCAGTCCCAGACTGAAAGTAACTACCTACGTTGCAAAAATCATTATTTTAGCATGAATAAATTAATAACTTTTTAATCGACTTCAAAAAAGGAGGTTCTTTATTCGCCCTGTAAGTATGTATATGTATGTATGTTTGGATGTCCGCGATTTTCTCAAAAACTATTGAACCAATTTTGATATATCTTTCATTAACATGATTTACATACTTTCAGGAAGGTTTAAAGGTTTAAATATATTAGGTGATTTTTCTTATGTACGAAGTTATATGCATAAATGTACTGCATATTCGTATTTCTATGCGAATTTTGATTATTCTTCTAATCGGTGTCTTTAATTCTTCAATGAACCTTGGCAACGCTTGGCTGCAATTGTATATCTATGTATTGTTTTTAATGGATAAGGTATGGGGTGGTCCCAGATTAACTTTGCTTGGGTAGTTTTTGAGTTAGCTTCAATAATACATTTTTTTTCCACTTAGTTTATATTGATGATGTTTTAATAACTTCCTGACACTGATATTTACAAGTAGTGTTAATCGCTTAGGGCATTATGAGCTGACTTCACATTACACAAAAATTTTGTGTAATGTGAAGTCAGCTTGATGTCGTCGTGCGTACGTAGTACAAGTCTACACAAACCGACCTTGATAACGAGGCTTAATACAAAAATATGTTCGACATACTCGTAAAATATTAAAACGTATTCTGGGCATATTGTTATTAACCTATATCGATAAGGCAGGTGGAAGTTTTAATTAATATGCGTACCCGGGACAATTTGCTTCGCTCAATGTATACTTATTCCCCCCGCATTTGGTTCCCCCCGCACTATATTTCAACCATAATAAATACCTTTGTTATTTTACATTGTAACGATACATAGACAGAGCTATAGGGTTCTGTGCCCTAAAAGTGCCAACGGAACCCTATTACTAAACCTCTGCTGTTCGTCCGTCAGTCCGTCTGTTTGTCAGTGGGCTGTATCTCATGAACCGTAATAGGTAGACAGTTGCATTTTTCACAGAGTATGTATATCTATTGCTGCTATAATAACAAATTATAAAAATAAAATAGAGCTAAAATTAACGGGGACCCCATACAAGAAACGTTTTTTTTTTTGGAATTTTTGCTACGTGCTGTATCTCATGAACCGTAATAGGTAGACAGTTGAAATTTTCACAGATTGTGTATTTCTATTGCTGCTGTAACAACAAATAAAAAAAAAAAACTTTAATAGAGACCCATACAAGAAACGTGTTTTTTCCGGCGCTTTTAGCCTTGTGGTAAGGAACCCTTCGTGTGTGAGTCCGGCTCGACTTGACCGGTTCTATGAGTCAGACATATTAACCTCCCATTAAAAAAATATTGGATTAATTATTTTAATAGAAAACATCGGTTGGCTATTTTGTTTTCGAATGGCAGCTCAATGCTCAATGTATTTTTTATTTCATTTGGACATAAAAAAAAATATCCGAATTGAGAACCTCCTTTTTAGAAATCGGTTACTAAATTATCTCTCGAGCGACTTGAATTAAAAAAATAACATGACCGTAGAATTAATCTATTGTATTGTAATAAAAAATATTGTAATTGATTTATTTTAGCAAGAGGACATTTTTCAGTGCGGATTTCTTTGGGCGCGCGTGACGTCATCAAAGTCTTTGGACAATTAAATAGGTACTTACTTACTAAATTACATTACTTGTTGTTGTGATTTTGTTTTCTTAGCTGCAATAATTTATAGTCATCATTTATTTTCGTTGTTTATATGTATATTTAGTATGTATTTATTTATGTATCTATTATACAGCAGTATATATATATATCTATGTATCTATTATAGTATATTATGTTGCACCATTAAGAACCCCATTTTTTATATCCACGCATTCACTGTCCATTCCAAGGTTGCCTGGAAGAGATCGCAGAAAGCGATAAGGCCGCCCATTGTATGTTTTGTATTCATAATTGTATTTTTTGTTATGTATTTTCTGGTGTACAATAAAGTATATATAAATAAATAAATAAATAAATTATACAGTAACAAACACTACAGGGTCCCGATTCTGTATGGTAATTATTATTCCCCGCGTAATCTTACCACGTGAAAGCCACGTACGGTTGTCAAGTACATTTCGCGCTATTTCGTTCATTATGTCATAGAGAATACGTCATTAGCAGAATAGAATAGAATACTCTTTATTATGTACACCATATAAATTACAGACATAAATATAGAAACTTTACAAAGGGCGACGCAATGAGCGGTCTTATCGCTAAGAGCGATCATTTAAAGACAACCTTTGGATGGATTAAAAAGTAATTTAAAAAAATTAAATCGACTTCAAAAAGGATTTAACTCAAAATTAAGTAATAACTTTAATTTCGGAAGTTGGTGTCTTGGGATCTGTATTTCAGTTTTAGTTTTTTGCCGAAAAATGGTCAAAAATTTAATATATTGCAGTTCCAATAATATTACATAGGTGGTATTACATAGGTGGTAGGTATATTACATACGTGTCGAATTGATAAACTCCTTTTTTTTTAAGTCGTTAAAAAGGGCAAGGACGGAAAAATACTGTAAGCAGATGTCGTGATAAGTAAGCTAAGGAATTGACGTGGTTTCGAAGTAGTGAATTAGGACCCTGTAAAATGTAAGCTTATATAGGCTTTACGAGCATTAATTTTCTAACTGACCGACTTTTTGACAGTTCAAAAGTGCCCGTAAATATTTTAATTGAAATCTGCGTGCAGCTTTGAGTTTGACCACATTTAATACCTTTATTGCTTTCCACATTTGTTGCTTATGATACGCAAAAAAATTGCGGAAAATTACAAAAATATTTTCTCGAATCGACTTGAGAAAACTTTTTTGTAGTTTTTCGTAAAAAAAACCTCGTATAAAAGACAGAAAGATGTACAAATAAGCCATAAAAATACATTACTGGTGAACTTTCTTAATCTCTTCCGTAAACAAATTAACAACAAGACGTCGTATTCACGAAGCCGCCATTCTGTGCCTCTTAGTTTAAATTTTTAATTTGTCAACTCCTGCAACTAATTGTTTCGTGTCAACGACACTGCAAGCCAAATGCGGACAGGGTTACCAAACGACAGACATTTTCGTGAAGTGGTCCGATTTTTTTACCAATTTGGTAGTTTTTATGCGAAAAGTAAGACATTTTTGAAAGATGTAGAATAATAAGGAAACTACCTACAAAATCAACAACGTCAATAATCGTGTTTTGTTTTTTGTTAAGTTAAGAATTGTTTTTTTTTCTTAAGGCTGCCCAAATGTAGGACACCGTAACAAGCTCAGTTTTATGTCGCACAGTTAGGCGTATTGATACATATTACAAATTACAAACCAGAAAAAAAAAGGGGAATTGTCAAATGTTCAAAGAAAATACTTATTCAAAAATATTTCATAAAAATAATGTACAACGGTCCAAAAATAAATTTTGTAGCATAATCCTTAAAGTGTTGAGGTTAAACTATCATAATTTATGTAATGATAATAAAGGGAATTCGATGAACTAAAGAAATGCCTTAAAATATTCCACTGAGCCGTGCATTTATTTTTTTAATTTTATTAAAATTGCCAAACTACATTTCTTTTAATGGTCATTCGATTCAACTAACATCAAACGCATCGATGTTTTGAGCATTATTTGTTGCCTCGATGCGCTATCGTCAATTACCTAAAAATTTGCACACGATAAAATCGCGCGCGACTCCAACTCACCGAAAGAAAGAAAGAAAATACCGCAAGTCGCGCAACGAGCCTTTGCCTTTGTGTCGCGCTGATTATATCGCGTGCCGCGCCTGTTTGTAGGAGCCTTTAAGGGGACTACATGGCCTAAAGAGCATTCACTGTCGGACTGCATAGAAAAGAAAGAGAACCGTGATGACACAACGCTGGTAATTTATTCCAAAATATGAAGCAATTATCTATTTACAAAAATCTATCTTCTAGTACCTATGTTGCTTGTAGAATTATCTGACAAAAAATCAGAATATTGTGGTTTTTATTGTGAAAAGAAAGTTTTTAGACGTATCTTCATGATATTTTCTATCGTATCAAATTAGTTGTATTATGTTTTCAACACACTATCTAACTAGCATATATCCTGAAGAATATCATATATTTTTCTAATTTGGTTTACTGTAGTCGATCATATATTTTAAGCATTATAAAACTTGCGTTTTTTACGTTTAGGTCCTGTAGCCCCCTTAATTTTAATGCATTCATGTCCTCACAAAAGTCAAGTAATTTTCTGAAAAAGGGGATTGAAGATTTTAATAAGGAGTCTGGCATACCTACTCTCGCGCCATTTTAATTTTATTACATAATTGGACCATTAATGTCAGCTATCGATTTAACAGGTTTCATGCATGGCCGCCATTTTGAAAAAAAAATGGCGGACCGGTAGGTATGCTACGGATCTTCCAAGCCCTTTGTGATTTTGTTCAAAAGTCGCAATTGTTATCTGGTAACCCTTAAGTTTGGTATAATTAGACGGTGGAGCCCTCAGCTATAGAATACATCTGAACATTACTGAACTTCTCACAGCTTGTTCAAAGTTCGTTATATTTTGTTGACATGTCCCGCATTCAAACTGCACACAATATGTGAAATGTTATGTAAATACTGGTTGTGTTTATCACTTGAAGCTTTTAGATAATTGTTTTTTCGCGAGTTTTATTCGATTGCAATAACTTTTCGTCGTACAGAGTTTATTTGCGAAAGCAAAACCAATATTTTTACGGCGACGGTCACAAGGATTGCTAACCCAAACACGTTGAAACTACTTGAATCGAACCTCAGAATTCTAAACTAGCTGTGGCTCAGGCACAAAGTAAAAAGTTTTCTGATTTCCCTACAACATGACCCCAGATACCTCACACGGTCTTAAATCCGTCTTTAGGACGGATTTTACTTCTAATTTTGAGTTATTTATGTTCAAATAGGGTTCTAAGCCCTACCCACATCCGTTTTTGTGATCAATGAAAAATTCTGGGAATCCAGAGCGAAAGATAATTCGGGGAAAACAATTTCCCGGTGCTGTGAAAACAATTCGCTCTTTGTGAAATATTTGTTCGTGAATGATGTTAAGTACGTTGCTGGGTTTCGACGTAAGTTACTGTAGAATTTTAAGTTACTTATGGGACATTCTGGATACCTTTACAGCGATATATGCTGTCATCGAATTTTTAAGAATTCTCGAAAGCATAGTTGAAATTTTTTGTGTAGGCCTACAGTAGCGAAGGGTCAATTTTTGTAAGAGGTAAGCCGGAGTAGATTATCTTTAATATGATTATATTATTTGTCTAAAGAATACTGGCTGTGCCATTTTTCAAAGGGAAGCCGGTAGGAATTGAGTTGTATGGAACCTTCGCCATTGTATATTTTTACGGAAATATATTCCGCGTGCATTTTTAATACGTACTGCAGTGCGATTTTGTAACCATCTCACCGTGAACACTTAGGTGAAGTGAGCGTGGAGTGAGCTGTCAATAGTGTCAATTGCTAGCAAAAACAAACTCACTCCACCTAAGTTATCACGGTGAGATTTTTACAGAATCGATCAACAGCAGTGCGATTCTGTAATCATCTCACCGTGAAAACTTAGGTGAAGTGAGCGTGGAGTGAGCTGTCAATAGTGTCAATTCCTAACAAAAACAAACTCACTTCACCTAAATATTCACGGTGAGTTTTTTACAGAATCGATCGGCTGTAGTCAAATTGATAACTAGATAGATAGGTATTTGACATTATACGGGGTGTAATTTTAATTTTGTTTTGTTATTCTTCTTCTTGGTTGCGTACTTCATTACTGAAGAACGTCGTATCCGTGAAAGGCCTTCGTGACTTTATGTACGACTAGCTTCAGCCCGCGGCTTCGCCCGCGAGGTATGTCGATAAAAACTATCCTATGTCCTTCCCCGGGAGGCAATCTATCTCTCTGCTAAATTTTATATTTTATTTTATATATTTCAGCAGGTTTACTTTAGATAAGTATAAAAACTTTATTACAAAAAAAAAAAAAACAATCGAATGTTTTTATTTTTTAATTTTTAGTTGTACCTACCCCACACAATTTCATATAACACTACTTGCTATGTAAATATCAGTGACAATAAGCTATTAAAACATCATTAAAAAAAACTAAGTGGAAAAAATTCCTATTATTTAAGCTAACTCAAAAACTAGCCAAGCAAAGTTAATAAAATGTATATGGGACCACCCCTGACTGCCCCTGAGGCATACTTTATCCATAAAAAAATGAGAGAATTTTGCAAATTCGTCATAATATGACAGAGTTATGCCCGAACATACCTGCATAAAAAAAACCAAATTGAGAACCTCCTTTTTTGAAATCGGTTAATTAAATCAATTCATAAATAAAAAAGTTATGCCCGAACTTACTTGCAAGATTAGAGGTACTTACCCCAATAACAATACATAGGTAACAACTTTGACAGAAATGTGAGTGTACCGTGGTATACTGAACACATCTGCGTACCCCTTTAGAGGGTAGAGGCGTGATGTTAAGTTGTGTGATTGCGTAAATAATGCATAAGTATGCGATAGCAGCCATCGTGGTTGATTTGATGGCATTTATTGAAGAGTTCCGTTGTCTGTCTCCAAAACTCATTATCAGATCTTTACGAAATTTAAATGGAATAAACTTCTTTCGTAAAAAAAAATGCAAATCTGTCTATATTATGCCTGAACATGCATTAAGAAAAAATTATATACTTATAAACATCCGAATTAAGAACCTCCTCCTTTTTTGGAGTCGATTCAAAATAATAAACAAAAGTGGTTTCATGTTATTTTTTAATTATTTCCAAAACAAAATGTTTACCATCGCGTTGTTACTTCGATCTTTTTTGTTATGAATAGGTTCAGGGGTTCAAAACAATTTGTTATACTGGGATCTGCCCACGACTTCGCCAGCGTGAAATTTCTTCGTATACTTAGTTAGCATCGCATGACCCGGGCACGCCGTTTGTTTTAACTTAGGATTCCTTTATTTTTTTTTATCAGCTTCTAAGGGTCGTACATTTAACATCACGTTAAATAATTAACCTATAACCTTCCTCAAGAATTGGACCAGCAAATGACTTCTTTTTTAAATCCGACTTTTAGTTCCAGAGATTAGCGCGTTTAAACAAACAAACTCTTCTTTATTTTTTGTATACGTATAGATTATAGGTAAGAAATCTTTTTTCTTTTATTTTATGTAAACAGAAAACATTTCAAAATAAAAATAACAGAAAGATAGCAGAGCACTCAGGTACTCCTTTTCATCTGAAATCTTTTTTCCTTTCTATGAACATTTTCTTTCCTTTTAAAACGTAGGTACATAAAAGTCTTTCAAGGTATAGTATAAAAACCTTAAAGGCTCGACGCAATCCTAGAACAATTTCTATGAAAACTTCTTGGAAATTGTTCTATCAGATTCGTGTCACATCGCGTCGCGCCAGTCTGCAGGAGCCTTAAAACCAACCAATCACGAGCCCTCAAGGTTGACTTTAACCTTTTTTTCTCTTTACCTAATCCGTCATAGGTATAAAGGGTGTCCTAAGCCTGTCACGGCATAATTTTTCAGCGACGATGATACATGGTGCTTTATTTATTTTCACGCATAAATGATCTGCTTTGTATTAAATAACAATGTATATGCTGATATCGTTTTTCACGTGAATTTATTAATGATTGTTGGAAACAATAGCATCGCTGCTGTATTCCAAAAAGGGGTTAGCAGAAGTGTTCCTACAGTACACTTGTAGCCTAACCAGCCAATGATATTCCCACTGCTGGGACACAGGCCTCCTGTTGGTGTGAGGGAGTGGGCCGTAATCCATCACGTGGACTCAGTGCTGGTTGGTAGATGTCGCATTTCTTGGATTTTTTTAGCACAGTAGTATTTCGCCTAAACTTCGTCTAAAGCACAGGTGCAAAAAGACGCTTTTTTTTTTAGTATGGGATATCATCAAATGAACCCTCCCGCTCTGGGTGGAGCGAAAGGGAGTATCGAAAAAAGACGCACGAGACAGTAATTTTGTCGTACTGGACCATACCTGGAAACCTTCTAGTTACGGAGATATTAAAGGTCTAAATTCCATTTTTTTTTCACAAAAACAAGTTTTGTATGTTATAATGTAACTTATCTTCAAATAACTACTCCCACTACTCCTGTTCCCTTGCATGCACCCATAAGCTCAATGTTTTGCGTGCGTCACATTGCCTGGTGCAGTAAACAGTGATTTTTAACCGACTTCAAAAAGGAGGAGGTTCTCAATTTGACTGTATGTTGTTTTTTTTGGTATGTTTGTTACGCGATATCTCCAGAAATTATAAATCGATTTAAAAATTCTCTTTTTAATGGATAGGGTATACCTCAGGGGTGGTCCCATACTTATAAATTTTATTAACTTTGCTTGGGTAGTTTTTGAGTTAGCTTCAATAATACGAATTTTTGCCACTTAGTTTATATTGATGATGTTATAATGACTATGTCACGTATATTTACACAGCAAGTTCTGTTATACGAATTTGTGTGGGGAAAGTAAAAATTAAAAGTGAAAAATAAAAACTTTTTTCCAAAAAAAAAACAACCGACTTCCAAAAAAGTCACTACAAAGTGAAAAATAACTTTAATTTCGAAAGTCGGTGACAAACAACGAAAATGCGATCCCAACGACACCCGTTGATGTACAGAATGCGTAGGCAAAACATTTTTTTTTTGTATATATTATTGCAATTAAGATTTTAATTTTATTTCAAATGTACAACATAAAATTATGATTTTAAATATACTGAAATAAATAATTTTTGAATTGTTAATAGTTGCAATGTGATGGTCTTCACACCGATACACCCTGTATAATGGTATATATAATTACAATGCGTGCCACGAAAGATGGGACTTGACACACCACGTGGTTTGACATGCGCAGAACACGATTTTAGGTATCTTTAGCGGTATGAGGTCTGAGTGCGGGACGGGACCGGACGTCATAGGGGCGGCGGAAAGAGCGGGGGAGGCGGGGTCAAGTCTCATCTTTCGTGGCACGCACTGTACGTCTCTAGTTATAGGCAAGTAATAGGAACCCATTGCCATTACCCTCATGGGTAATTTCGTAACACACTTACAGGAATAATGGCTTTCATTTTGACAGTTCTACAACATTCATTGCGTTATTTACGTTAATGAGCAGACAGTGTTTTCGAACATACGAAGTAATGGATTAGCAAAATCCTTCAAAAATGAGTCAGATTGTAATTGATAGTGTGTTACGAAATTAGGGATTCGATTCGATTCTGTAAAAATCTCACTGTGAAAACTGAGGCTGAGGCTACAGTAGGCAGCGATTTGCGATGCGACTGGAAGAGCGAAACGAGAAAAACGTGGTATGGCTACATTACAAGCGAAAAAAAAAGCAATTTTCTAATGAATTCGCTTCAATTTCGCTCATGTTGATGTAGCCGATGCCGTGATTTCAGTAATGTTGTTCCTATCGCATAAAGAAATCAAAGATCGCTAGTAATATTTGATGCACGGTGTAGCCATATACGTGAGCATTCATTTACTTGTTTTAATCGCTCATGTGTCGCAGGTCGCGTCGCGGCCTAATGTAGCCTCGGCCTTAGGTGAAGTGAGTTTGTTTTTGTTAGGAATTTACACTATTGGCAGCTCACTCCACGCTCACTTCACCTAAGTTTTCACGGTGAGATTCTTACAGAATAGCACCGCTGATCCGCAAAAAAAGACTACCTATTTAAGTAGAGTTTCCTATTGAAGAAACCCTGACCCAGAAATCGAAATCCAAACGACGACAATCGACAAGGTACTCTTCAATCAGTATCATGATTTTATTTATCAATTGGGTATAGATATACACACCGAAGCGAACTCTGCCATTAACTGGACATACCCCTAATCAAGGGTCGTTAGTATCAATTTCGTCAATAAAAATCCAATAACACCTCCCAATATTTAAAACGACCTTCCAAATGACAAATAAATATTTTATTTAAATATTTACCATTCTATATTTATGTTATTTTGTCAGAATGTATGAGCAAACATATAATAGTTACAAGATGATGTAGCGGTATCTACAACGCCACGTGCGAACAACGCGTCATACTGACGTCACGCAAAATCCTGCATCTCGCAAGCAGAGTTTACCGCGCAACTAACATAGATACAACGGCCTGACATGAATCATCGGGCAGTTGCCCGCCAGACACAACACCCGTCTGGTCGGAGGATCCTCCCCTTTTCTATGGAGGTTGAGTGAACTTTACACCCTGTTACCCTCATAACTCTATAATGATACGAATAAAAAATATTCTCAGTCAATCACACTACAAAAAATTCTATTTGGTTCCATCTTACATTGCTGAAATCCAACTGTTTTTCTTAAATTTATTAATAATCGAAATCACGACACTCGTTTAGCTTTTCCCTCCACTTTTAGAGGTGACGGTTGACAATTGTCAATCTCTTGACATAATACTAAAACACATGACATTTTCAACCGACTTATTCTGTTAAAGCCTCGCAGAAAAAACTAAGATGATGTGAGCTGTCATTAAATGATAAATGATTTATTTCTGTAAGTAGGTTTGTACAAACACTTTTACACGTCAATCATATTTTTTTTTAAACTACATGAGGTCGGCGTTTCCTAACTGACTATTCTAAGAAAGGCCGAAACAAACTCAGCGGTCACAGTCTCTTTTAAAGTTCAGACAAAATCTTGGTCAGATCATGTGAAGACCATGTAGATTGGTGTCTGAAATGGTCTTTTGAGGAAAGAACCACACAGATTGAGCGGAACTGTCCAGTCAGTGCACGGATTTGTCAAAAATCGTGCAGCTCAACTCAGAACTTGAGAAGCTCAACGATTCGATGAACTTTATTTTACTTTTTTATACAAAATATTCCTTTATAATAATTATGTTTTACTGCTACCAACCATTTTCATGCCATTTAAACAGACTATAAAAACATTCTAATAAAATCAAGCTCTGAGATCTCATGCAAGCATTTTATGTAGTCAGGCACAATACATTAGGTAGGTACTTTCGAAGACGGTTGTAAGTTTTCGCAAGTAGGGCGAGAAAAAGCGTGAAATCGATCATCGGGAGCGAGGTGGAAACTTTAAAAATCCATTTAACTTGGTCACGTACACAGTGGCGAAAAGGTTATACGTTATACGAAAATGTTATTCGAATTATTCGTACCACACAAACATTACTTAGGCAACTTGACACTGCAACTGTGAGTCCCGCGAGAGACTTAAAACTAGGTGGGTAGATGTAGTGCACACAAATATTGCAACATGCAATGTTTACGACACACTTGTCAAGGACAGAGCGAAATTAAGAAGAAAGATGGCTAAAACTAACGAAAATAACTCGCTAATATAATAATGAGTTATGTCAGTATGTATGTGGGGGATAATCTTCGGAACTACTGATCCGATACTGAAAATTTTTCACTAATGGGAAACTACAGTATTGCCGAGTGTCATAGGATTTATTACGCGGACGAAGACGCCAGTCGATAATAAATAGTAAGAATTCACGAATCGAGATACGTAATCACGAATCGAATTTCACGAATCGAGATACGTAATCGCATAGCTGAATAATAACAACCAAAAAAAACAACAACACAGCTCAATTTTGATGTTCGATTCGCTTGAGCAATGTTCAGTTTTTTATAACGTAGCTACTTTTCAAGAATTTGTTGAATGAAACTACTATGAGCAAGTCATAGTTATGATTAAAATGAGTATGTCATTATGACAGAATAACTCTTTATGACGTAATCGCAAGGTTCGTTATCGAATAAGTTTTTTATCACTAATTTGGAATAGCCGCGAGCATACTGTATAGTCAACTGAATCGAATAACAATAGGTCAGGGCAAGGCGATTCGAATAGACAATAATTCGAATGCTAAAACATTTCGGAATCAGGCATCACTAGTTCACTCAATTGAAACGACTGTCCAAATATACCAAAGGTAAAATTTCAAATAAATAAATAACATTCCTGTTTGACAGATATCATTAATCATTGGCGAAAGATTGTACAATGTATTGGAGGTAATTAAACGTAATGCCTCGTTCACACGTCTCCAGTAAAATGAACGTCGCATCCGTGGTTAAGTCGACAAATGTCAGACTTCAGAATGAATGATTGTAAGAATAACAGAATACAAAGACGTTACGGTTAACTTTTAAATTAGTTATAATAAATAACGTTAAACCGCCGCCATTGTTGTTCAGCTTTATTCAAATTCCAATTTTCTCGTATTCATTTACCTAACTGATCTTATCGGTGATGTTCTTCAAAAAGGTTAGGTGCGTAGTACTCGCAACCGGCGAACATTGCTGGTTGATTCTGTAAAAAACTTACCGTGAAAACGTGTGTAAAGTTCGTTTTTTAATCCCAGAGACTAATCTGACATTTAAGTCTTTTGTGTTTGCGTTTTTTTTAGTATAGAAGTTTGACATTACTCCTGTCAGATTAGTCTGTGGGGTTAAAAAACGAACTTTAGTGGTGGAGTGAGCTGTCATTCCACCTGATGCTAGGGATTGACACTATTGACAGCTCACTTCAAGAAAGAAAATACATTTATTTGCGGCAAACATGACGCATAAAAAGGACACAAATACAAAAAAAAGTTGGGGGAAAACATGCGTCACATCCACGCAAAACGGCCATCGCTCATCATAATGTCACAATGCTCAGTGTAATGTATAATGGTATGTCTGTAATTTATATGGTGTACATAATAAATAGTGTTCTATTCTATTCTATTTATTCCGGAAAGCAAACATATTATATATTAATATTAAACTTACACATTTACCTATAAAGAAATCTCCATATTTTGTCAATCCATAAAAACCGTGCGAAGCAGGGCAAGTCGCTTGTATTCTGTACAAATAAATAAAACTTGAAGTGTCTGTTATTTTGACTGTAATGTCAAAATGTCTGTCTAAAGTTCTGAACGTTCCGGATAATCTCCGAAACGGTTAGACCGATTTTGACGGGAGTTTCTCTGGAAGATAGCTGATCTTATAAGGAGTAACTTACGTACAGACGCCAGCACATCAAGCTACCCGAAACTGTCAAATTTTCCCAATCAACTTTGAACTTTATGCTTTACCGATAAAGTTGAAAATCTATTAAAGAAATTTGACAGATTGTAGTAGCTTGATGTGCTGGCGTCTGTACATTTTAGAAAAAGAATTAGGGTCCCGCGCAAAATAATCAAAACTTAATCCAACTTGCTTTACGATATGCATGCGAACGATTTCGCAGGCACAGCTAGTATTCAATAAAAATAAAGAACGCACTCGACTTAAGACTGGCGACGTGTAAATAAGCCTTGAGTTACAAAGTCGAAGACAAGTAAGTACGAATTAATGGTTTCCAGCGAAGCATTGAGTCAGTTATTTAATATAATTTTGTTGAGTATTATGCTAATCTTGTTGGTTTTTGTAAACGTTTATTATAATGAAATATCTATTAGGATACTCTGCTCGGTGGAATGGTCATGGTTGGTACTGTTTTATTTTTTGGGTTCCGTATTAAGAGCCCTCTTACATTTCGCTACTGAGCGCGCATATTTTATAAATGGCATCTCGCAGTTAAACCTATGAGGTTGTCGTCTGCTTAACCTGGCTTGCACAGGCAACCACAGGGTTGCCTCAATAAATTAAGTTCTCCAGCCAGGGCGAGCGCGCATCCCCGGCGCAGTGAAATAGTACATACTTTTATTTTATTTATAAAAAAATCAAAGTATCAATATTTTTATAATATTGTTTTAGTAGTTATTGGAAACTATTTTGGTATAAATACTACGTGAAAATGATGTAGAAGTACGCAGATATTCAGACTTGTTTCCAGTAGAAAATTGAATTAGGTCCAGTCGTTTTTTTTCTTTATTTATAAGGCATATAACAAAAATGTATTCTATTATCATAAAAGCATAATGATAATTGTGATATAAAAAAATTTGTTTAATGGATTATATTCAACAGAATCTGCAAACTAGAGCTCTCAAATCAGCTGTCCATGAGTTTTTGCCTAAACATGCATCACTAGAACGATTATTGCTAAATAAATAGATAAATAGCTATAGATTATTGCTAAATAAATGCTAGTTGCGTGGTGAACTCTGCTTGCGAGATGCAGGATTTTGCGTGACGTCAGTATGACGCGTTGTTCGCATGTGGCGTTGTAGATACCGTTACATTATTATTGTAGAAGAGAAATCGAACTATCTTTAACAATTAATTGTTATTTATACCAACAAATAGTATTCAATTTCAACGAGGAAATCATGCATCTACGCGCATTTTTATAATAATCCTCTTATTACACTTGTATTCCCCGAATAATTGGGCAGAAGTGTATCTCTAGTACAGACGCCAGCACATCAAGCTACTACAATCTGTCAAAATTCTTTAATAAATTTTAAACTTTATTGCTAAGGCATAAGGTTCAAAGCAGATTGGGAAAATTTGACAATTTCGGGTAGCTTGATATGCGCCACGTCTGTACAACCACCAGCTACTGTAGAGTGGCCTCCATAAATTTGTTTCTACCACTTCAGCTGTGACACACCACAAGAAAATTTAAAATTCTAGTGATCCAGATATTTGAACTGCTATAACGTTGTTGTTACCTTTGATTTATCATAAAAAAATCAAGTACATCAAGACCCAAGGCGGGTTGGTAGATGTCACATGTCAATGAATTTTTGGTTCTAAGACATGCCATGCCGGTTTCCTTACGATGTTTTCCTTCACCGTTTTGAGAGTAGAGGTGATGCAATTATTTACACAAAGTAAAGTGCCTGCCTGGATTCGAACTCACGACCTACAAACTCGTATGTCGGGGCCGTTACCACTGGGAAACCACTGCTGTGTCGAAGTAAACTTAAAGAAGCAAGGTGACTACAGAATCCTACTCTACAGTTGTCCGACACACACTTGACAGTTATGAATAAAAAACAGAGTAAGATAAGAAATTCATCCTTCATGAAAAATATGTTTCAGTGTAAAAATTCCGACAGCATACTCCAAATGTTTTCATTGAGCCAATTTCACTCTTTTTTATTAAAAATAGTTTGTTCAATGAAAGTATTAAATCAATATTACAGCAGCGTTTCTTCTATCTACCTTTGGATTTGTTAAATGTACAAATGTTAACATAAATGTATATACAGGGTAGATTTTTACTGACAGTAACATAAATCCCGTTGTACAGACGCCAGCACATCAAGCTACCCGAAACTGTCAAATTTTCTCAATGAACTTTAAACCTTGTGATTTAGCGATAAAGTTGAAAATCTATTAAAGAAATTTGACAGATTGTAGTAGGTTGATATGCTGGTGTCTGTACACGGCACGGGTTCTTTTTGTACGACGCCCGAGCTTCGCAGGAGCAGCGGTGGCCCAGTGGCCGCGAGTTCGAGTTGTAGGTCGTAGGTTCCACAGATATAGATACACCTAGATAAAGCAAGAGCAACTACTTCGCGTGCCAAAAATCGCACCAGCTTACGTACAAAAATCGTAAGCCGCCACTTTCGCATTCAGTCCTGTGTACTGCTGGCTGGGTGAGCGTGAAGCGCTGGTGCTAGACCCGGGGGTGGGGCGAGACGGGTGCCGCACGCGGCGGCGTCTTTGAATCGATTTGATTTTCCCATCACTAAATAATGCTTGTGACGTCATAGTAGGTAGTCAAAAAATGGTACGCTTGGATTTCATACAGTTCGTGATACTCGCCTTATCTAGGTGATTTTTTTGGACGGGGAGGTAAGGCCGTTTTTACACGGCGCGGTTTCTTTACGGTACGGCGTATAAACCGCGCCGGAAAAAAACGTGTCTGACAACAAGCTTTTTAAAAGGAAGCGGAAGGCATACGTTACGTATACCCTATACCTAACGTATGCCTTCCGCTTCCTTTTAAAAAACCCGTTTCACTTTTAATAAAAATATATTTCACAAGTCGTGATGAATTCATACTGTACTACTTAAAATGTTTTTAAATAAATAGACCGCCTTGTTGGTTTATTTATGGTAATTGCATGGGTTAGGTGGCTGCTGAACGCGGAGTGCTAGGTTCAATCCCCAGGTAAAGCAATGTTTTCAAAAGTGATAACGTCTTTAGGCGCCTTGGGCATTTTTTGAGATGGGGAAAAAACCATTGAACTCGCGCCACTGTTACCGTAACCGACACCGCGTGTGTTTTGTTTATAAGACGTTTAAAAATACCCACTTCGGATGTGTTCGGCTGTCCTCGGGATGTACTCGGTTTTAATGTACCTATATCCGATATGTCAGTGAGTGATGGCAAAGTATTCTGTTTGTTTTGTTTTCACTTCTGTCGGCACTCCCGGGGTGCCACTGTTTTTTTTTTGTTCATCAGGAATATCGCCAAAGCAGCTCAGAGTCTGGTTTTGTGTCCAGTTAATGGCATTAGACTCGTCATGGGACTTGGTATTTTAAAAGATAACGAATGCATTGAAGATGGTACAGACGCCAGCACGCCAAGCTACCCGAAGCTGTAAAATTTTCCCAATCAACTTTGTGCCTTATGCTCTAGCAATAAAGTTGAAAATCTATTAAAGAAAGACAGATTGTAGTAGCTTGATGTGCTGGCGTCTGTACTTGAAAGCGCTGCCCAAAGGTAGTCACCGTAAAACGCTCAGTTTTTTGTCGCACAGTTAGGCGTATTGGTACAGACGCCAGGACATCTATTACAAGCTGTCATATTTCTTTAATAGATTTTCAACTTTATCGCTAAAGCATAAGGTTCAAGGTTGATTGGGAAAATTTGACAGTTTCGGGTAGCTTGATGTGCTGGCGTCTGTACATATTACACGTCAGAAAAAAATTAAGTGTATTGTCAAATGTTTAAAGAAAAGACTTATTAAGTAATTACTAGCAGCGCCCCGCGGTTTTACCCGCATACGTTTCGATCCCGTGGGAATATCGGGATAAAAAGTACCCTATGTGTTAATTGTTAATCCTGGTTATGAACTATGCGTGTGTTAAATTTCATTCAAAACCGTTCAGTAGTTTTCGCGTGAAGAAGTAACAAACACACTCACAAATTTTCGCCTTCATAATATTAGAGTGATAGTGTGGTAAGGCTCCTACTAACAGGCGCGGCGCGCGACGCGAATCGCGCGCGACACAAAGGCACCGCTCGTTGCGCGACTTGCGGTGCCTTTGTGTCGCGTGTCGTGTCGCGCCTGTTTGAAGGAGCCTTTATGTAGGAAGTAGGGAGGGGGGGGGGTGTAGAGTATTCTATTCTATTCTTCTATTCCATTCAAGGGTTTTATACACACACACATAGAAACCCGTTTTCCCGAATGTTTGGGTAGAGGCGTAGGTACAGGACACCCAATTTCGACAGTTTCATGTTGTTCGATATATTTTTATTATCTTTCAGTAGCACGATAAAAATGTATGAAAGAGTATCGATGAGGCAATACCGGTATTAACTCTCTCAAAAGCGAAAATATTATCTCCGTAAAATATTGGGAATTCCGATAATTATTACATGAATACTTGATAAAAGGCAGGAAGCAATCAGCTTGCAATTTATTTTAGTAGCAATCGCTATACCGAGCGGTTAGATGGATTGAAATAAGGCTGTATTGTTAGGCCTGGCTATTTTTCTAACATGGTAGTTTTGAATTTCTTTGTTTACTTATCAACGATGGTTTATCTTGCGTCCGTCTCATTTATTTATTAGTCTTTTTAAGGCTCCTTCAAACAGGCGCGACACGACACGCGACACAAAGGCACCGCAAGTAGCGCAACGAGCGGTGCCTTTGTGTCGCGCGCGATTCGCGTCGCGCGTCGCGCCTATTTGCAGGAGCCTTTAGGATTCCGTACCCAAAGGGTAAAAACGGGACCTTAATACTAAGACTCCACTGTCCGTCTGTCTGTCTGTCACCGGGCTGTATCTCATGAACCGTGATAGCTAGACAGTTGAAATTTTCACAGATGATGTATTTCTGTTGCCGCTATAACAACAAATAATAAAAATAATATAAAGTTAAAATTTAAAGGGGTATAAAAAAAACGTTTTTTTCGGTGTTTTATGCCTTGTGGTACGAAACCCTTCGTGTGCGAGTCTAACTCGCACTTGGCCCGTTTTATTTGCTTTGATTTGCAATTCAATTCAATACTAGCTGTGCCCGCGGCTTCGTTCGCGTGCATGTCGTAAAACAAATTGGATTTCATAGGTTTTAAATTTTGCGTGGGAACGTAGGTACAGTGGCGGACTAACAGGGGGGCGGAAGGGGCGGCCCGCTCAGGGCCTCTGGTCTTGGGGGGCCCCCAAATGCATCCGCGTTCCCCTGATAAAATCCTAAACAAGACTTTAAAAATGTGCTTAGTACCTAGGTACATAATTTCATCAAGATCAAAACACTACAGCCATCTAGACTTTTTACGTGGTACTAATATTCTTTTAACTTTGCTGAACGCGTCCAATATGCTGGGAGAATTCCCGTCTTTGTAGCGGGTACTTCCCCAGGAATCCCTGAATGAATGAAGTGCAAATAATTCACTCTTGTACGCCTACATTTACATTCACTACATTCTATTTATGTCGAAAAATAAACATAGGCTTCATTTAACAAATATTGAATTTCATTACGTTGATATTTAATAGTTTATTAGTGTGTAGGTACTGATATTTTAGCAAACAGATAAGCCTTTTTCAAACTGTAAAATAATAAACGCGATCTTATCCGTTCAAAGTAATTTCATTAAAAAGTCCAAAATCGCTTGCTGACCACGTGGTATGTCAAGTCTCTTCTTACGTGGCACGCACTGTACCTACCTGGATTTTAGCAATCTATGGCGTCATAATCGTAAATGCCTTACAGGTTAGACGTTTCAAAGTCCATTACTTTTCGAATTCTGAAGAGAAGAAAAGTGGCGTTGCCGACGAAATTAACTAAATAAACAAACACTTATTTATACATACAAATGTGAACTGAATAAAAAGCTTGTAAAACTACATTTTTTTAAAGCTGGGGGCCTCATTCAGCTTTGCCGCCCCGGGCCTCTGACGGGCTTAGTCCGCCACTGCGTAGGTAGTTATTTGTCTAAAATAAAAATAGGCTGTTACTCCTTCGGTATAACATCAGCTATCTGCTGGTGAAAGTCCCGTCAATATCGGTCAACTTGTTTCGGAGATTAGCCGGAACAAACAGACAGACAACAAAACAATTCTAGGTATGTTTGAAGACAGTGAAACATTTCTTGTAATGTTAACAACAAAGCATTTTCACATTAATTTCATCATTTGCCAATGTCAAACGATGAAAGCGAAAACGTTGTATTGTATAGGTACCTATAATTATTGGAAATCAATACTTATTTGAAGAATAAAAATAGCCGTTTGACATACCTATTACTTAGTTCTGTACTAAAGCTATCATACCGCCATATTTATCTCTCTGATAAAAATTGTCTAAGGGCCGTTTTTCATCATTACCTACATAACCTTTAAGGGTCCTTCAAACAGGCACGACGCGCGACGCGAATCGCGCGCGACACAAAGGCACCGCTCGTTGCGCGACACAAAGGCACCGTTCGTTGCGCGACTTGCGGTGTGTCGCGCGCGATTTTATCACGTGTCGCGCCTGTTTGAAGGAGCCTTTACCTGAAGAATAAATTTGCCGTTTTGACATATTGTCCATACAAAAACAGTCAAAGTAACAAAATTATTCCTCGGATAAATGTTAACTGGCGATTGAAAACCCAGCCCTAAATACAAGCCATGTGCCCGATAGGGTTCCCCATCAAGTAATATGTCAACTTTCCATACAAATTTTCTTCCTATATATTTTTTTTTTTATTTGAAATGGGTTTGCTCTTGACTCTAGTCTAGGTCAGAGATGACAGAGACAAAGTCTAAGATGGAGTGAGCTCACCCAGAAGAAGCCTGTTCACTCTTACTTTGAAGAGATTCGGGTTGTATGCACTCGGAAACACAAACGCAGGTAGAGAGTTCCACTCTATTTAATCCCTTGAGAGGATGAATTTTCTAAAATCCTTCCTTAGTGCTCAGTCTCGTTACATAAATGGAACTCTTGTCCAAAATGTCATGCTTCTAGATCCAGCAGTTTAGGCTGTGCGTTGCAAAGTTACGAAAACTTAACATTTAAAACATACATCAACACTTTAAAAACATATGTAATAGTAAGTACCTACTTACATTTTTTTTTCTGTCATCTATCTACGATCATTTTGTTTACAGGCAACGGCTTCGAAAATACCCAAATTTGGGAACAACTGATTTTTTTTTCGCGATTTCAAGTTTGGTCCATAGTAAAAGTTGTTCATAATGATGAGTACAATGACCTCTTAAGAGGTTGTTAATGTTGGCAACCCTAATTACAATTACTATAAGCGACTGCTTGTTATCAAAGCACGGATATTGTGTAGACAACAAAGTAAATTAAAACAATACCTACAGCGAAACGAAGTTTGTGCCAGTTTCAGCGGATGGTCTTGGCAACCAATATGGCGGAAGAGGCGCAAAACCTTTAGTGAAACGGGTAAAAGTTCAAGAAAATGTTTTTACAATAACACTGAAAACTTCTTAGACGAAGATCTCAGTACCTACCATTACGAAATACAACGAACAAACAAAATATATAAATATAGCTATAATATATTATAGAATTCTTAATCGAGCTACCGTGATTTTCCATGTAAGTTATCAACGCCTAAAACATCAAAATAATGATGAGTCAAACAAAAACTTTTGATGTAGTTTTGAAGCAGACAAACTGGCGACCATTTTGATGTCATCATTGTTCCAAATGGCGGAGTGGCTTGATTAAAGAGTCCGGAAAATGAAACCCAATACAAGCCTTAATTGTAATCTATAAATAGAAGAGACCTGAGGGGTAATTCTCGAAAATGAAAGTCTGATGTCAGTCTCATTCTGTCAAAAATACCTCTTGACAAGCTTTTGATATTGATTGTTGCTGAGATGACATTGCAACTAGATTTTGAACGTTTTTAATTATAGGAATCGACCTTCTGGCCTTGAAGCAAAAACATATTCTTCACGTTTAATTAAAATATACAAATGCATGAAAATTATTTTTCAATTACCAGCACTAGTATAACGGAAATACCATTCTGTGATTGAGAACAGTATTTAATAACTGACAAGATGTCTGCCGCAAGACCGCGCGCAAAAAAAAACCGTTAATTCAAGTGTTTTGGCTCATCACTACCTATTCGTCCGTCTCACGGAACTACTGCCACCCACAAGGATAATCAATTACTGTTAAAAATATAGGATTATGTCATTATAATTTTACCACAGTTTACGTATGCGTCATGTATGTTAATCCACATAATATGACATGGCTTTATAAGTGGTTTATGTATGCGGGTAATTTCCTGCAATAGCTAAGTTCCAGCGCAAACGACTTGTCGCCGCGACTAGACGCAGAACTGTCGTTTGCACAGACGTCGTGCAAGAAGCGATCACTTTCTTTGAGTATTTGAGATAGACCGAATATGGAGCTGAACCAAAGGTAATAAGCACTTGTCTTTGTGCTTATCATAGGAAAGAAAAGCGCATCCGACTATCGTCAGGTATGCTCTAGCCCCGTGCGTCTTGTCGCTGCGACAAGTAGCGAGAGATTACGACTTCCGTAGCCTGTCGTTGCGACTCGGCATATCAACGGCAAGTGTTTAGAGCTTTGCACAAAATATATGAACATTGTCGGTCGCAGCCCGTCGCATCTATTCGGTGTTAGGTATGTTAATAAAGTCCAAGCATATTTTCTAGGAATAGTAGTGACGCGAAAACCGGACTTCAATAAATTATAAAAAAAACAGCAAACATTTGTTTTCATCTTATAAATCAATAGAAACGCCAAGGTACTTTTTCATTGAAGCGAGTCTTTGAGTACAGAAGCCATACAGATTTAATTGGAATTCTAGAAGTACTAATAAACAAGTGGAATGTTTTTCTAAGAATGTTTATCGTTCCCGATAGAAGTTTTGTTTCTATTTTTAGTCCAGCTCGTGGCTAAAATAATAATAACAGCCGCACGGGTCGATCTTAAAGGGTACTTAAGCACCGCAGTAGATGGGTGATCGTCCATTACATATCGATAGCCCTCCGTGCCTAGGAAATCACGCTAAGCCGTTGGTCTCGGCTGTCATTCGTAAATCTCTGATAGTCGTCACGGGTAGTCAGAAAGCCGAAATTCTGGCAACCAGTCTTAGCAAGAGGTATCGTGATAACCAGTTACTGGGTTGTGGAGGTCAGATAGGCAGTCGCTCTGTGTAAAATACTGGTATACAGATGGTTAAACTGGATGCCGACGCTAACCCTTTTTGGCGCAGCCGTAAGGCACACCTATTGTCAGTGGCGGATTTACCAGCAGGCCAAGTAGACTTGAGCCTAGAGCGGCAGAATTTAAGAGCTGCAAATTTGGCGACCAATTATTTTTGTTAAAGTACCTTCTTACAGAAATCAAACGGTTTTCTGATGTCTTGCAGCAAGCAGTCCACAAGACATCTTTCCGATGATTTTAGGGAAAAGTCATCGGAAAGATTTCTTGAACTAAGCGACAAGTGATCAGTAATACTAACCACTCAATTTGGGCACCCCGCTCGTACGTAAGGTTTGAAAGGCTAAGGTAAAGGCGATTCCAAAACTTCAACAGCAATAAAAACGAGTTTTTAACCGGTCAAGCCCCGCTCGTGCCCTATGTAGCAATACAATAGAAAAATCAATTGTGTCTCGTTAGCGGAGCCTCAGAGGTCATGCTTTTCGTAATAAGTCGGCAAAGTAAGTCTTGTTCACTTTCTGTATAATGGTCAAAAGAAAACAGAACCTAGTCAAGGTAGGGTGCTAAAATTTTCAGGCTAGCTTCGCTCTCTCTTGCATTATACATTCTCTGTATCCTTGAGCTTTTCTTCATAAGTCGACAAAGCAAGTAATGCCTAGTTCTTTTGGAATTCTCAGAAGTAAATCCAACATATCCAAGTTTGTTTCAAAATCGTTGGCTCTTGCATTCTACATTCTCATAGTTGCTTAGACCCTCCCGCATTTAAGTCGTCAATGTAACTCCTATTTCAGTTCAAAAATATTTTAAAAAAAAACTAACCTAACCGAGCCAGTCGGGTTGTTAAAAAATTTCGCCTACTAATCAGTAGGCAGATTATGCAGGGTGAGAAGAGGTAATGCTGCTAAATTGTTCACAGGAGTTTATGATAAATATATCAAAAATTCCTGTGACCAATTTAGCAGCATTACCTATTAAGTACACCCATGTCAAAGCTGCGTCCCTGAATAGCATAAGTAATATTGTGCTGGAGATATACATAAACATTGACACAACATCACGCCTTTAATCCCCGAAGGGTTTGGTAGAGGAGTATATACCTATATATAATACTGACACCCACATTTCACCAGTTCCAGTTATGTTTATGTCCAATGTCATAAGGGCGAACCTACTGCCACCAACCGGGCATAAATCCAGACTCCAGCTTGTTGCTTCTGAGAAAATTTTGATGAAAACCTAATAACACTTCACCCGACCGGGTACCGAACCCAGGACCTCATGCTCAGCAGTAACGCTTGCGACCGCTAGACCAACGAGGACCACCCTAAAAATATTCTCTGCCACCCATGGTGCCCCCCTAAATCTTGGGCTGCGACCGCGCCTGCACTATCACGTCTCAAAAGGAATACGTCAAAAATGACAAGTCACCCTGTATAAACTCAGAAGACCGGGAGGAGGCCGCATTTTATTTTGCCCCCTTATAATTAGTACATGTTTGAGCTTTGATTAGCTCAGAAATATACCCAAAAACTATTTCTTGTGCTATTTCAACCAAATTGTTGGATTGTAAAAATAATCTAGGATCTGAGATTATTGTAGAGGTCGGTAGGGGCGGCAAAATTTTAATAGCCTACTGGCGGAAAAAGTGTAAATCCGCCACTGGCTATTGTAGTTTAAGTACCTATTATTTTCACTTTTTTATTATGACATTTATATTATTTTGTGTTTTACGAACTATGTCCATAAAAACGTTATTCTTTCTTTCTATCAACAGTTTCAACATAGTTGTAAAAGGCTGGCTAGATTGATTGATTGCGTTAGGTACAGACGCCAGCACATCAAGCTACCCGAAACTGTCAAATTGTCCCAATCAACTTTGAACCTTATTCTTTAGCGATAAGGTTGAAAATCTTTTAAAGGAATTTGACAGATTGTAGTAGTTTGAAGTGCTGGCGTCTGTACACTGCTTAAATATTAGCCAAATCTAGTCCTTTTTAAGATCGGAAGCCAAAACCTATAATTATTTTAGTACATACATTTACTAAGTAAACATTGAGAGAGTTCTTGAAAGGTATACGAGTACCTACCAAAATTATTTACGTAAACATTACTTACCTAGAAAATGTCGATTGCTTTTAACAAAAGAACCCTTTTCCAAACATTGGCAAAAATATAAAAAAACCTTTGACATTACTGTTTCGATCAACGGTAAAAGTACTTCAAAGTAAACGGGGTAAACCTACATACATAATAAAATATTGATAACTCACTACGGACAGCTAGTTTACATTTAAAATTCCACATTTTAAATATCGTGTGTAGATAAATGGTTTTCAAAAGCCGTCGCTGCTACACTGCTTCTGCGAAGCCATTTACAGCCCGTTTAAAGGATCCTTCAAACAGGCGAGACACGCGATAAAATCGCGCGCGACACAAAGGCACCGTAAAGGCTCCTGCAAACAGGCGCGACACGCGACGCGAATCGCGCGCGACACAAAGGCACCGCTCGTTGCGCGACTTGCGGTGCCTTTGTGTCGCGTGTCGCGTCGCGCCTGTGTGTACGAGCCTTAAGTCGCGCAACGAGCGGTGCCTTTGTGTCACGCACGATTCGCGTCGCGCGTCGCGCCTGTTTGCAGGAGCCTTAAAGTTTTAAAAGGTACATAGAAAATTCTAGTTACGTATCTAATAGTAGGTATAATAACGGGCGAACTCTTGTTACGACACACTTTTTCTACACTATAACACTTGTGCATACCTATTCTTTCGGGGGGCTTTATCATCATCATCTCAGCGGAAAAATATTTACTGCTGCACCCATTGACTTATATATTACCAGGCTGAACCCTACTTGCGTAACACACTATGTATCAATGATGAATATTGCTGATCCATTGCTTTATACGAGTATGTTCATAAATTTGTCTACTCAACAACTTAAATAACTCAATGAATGTTGTTGAACTGTCACAATGGAAGCTATTGCTACTGATAGTGTGCTACGCAATTACCCCGCTGGAGATAGGCTTCTACCAAGCGTCGCCACATCGAATACAGGGAACATACAATACGTGCCACGAAAGATGAGACTTGACACACCACGTGGTTTGACTTGCGCAGAACACGATTTTAGGTATCTTTAGCGGTATGAGGTCTGAGTGCGGGACGGGACCGGACGTCATAGGGGCAGCGGAAAGAGCGGGGGAGGCGGGGTCAAGTCTCATCTTTCGTGGCACGCATTGTAAATAATGTAAATAGAACTTTCAGCGCTGAGGCGAGCCTCAAAAATCCTATAGCGTCCTTTTATTTAGGCATTATTACAGGTTTCGCCTAGTGTAAGTTAAAACTGGCATCAATGTTCTGCAAATGTAGATAGGTTGCCTGGAAGAGGCCGCAGAAGGTGATTAGGCCGCCCGTTGTATATTTTGTAGTGTCCAATCCATTTTTTAGGGTTCCGTAGTCAACTAGGAACCCTTATAGTTTCGCCATGTCTGTCTGTCCGTCCTTATTGTGTTGTACAATAAAGTATACATTTATATACTTGTTTTTTTTTGCCCACCGGGGAAAATTCAATATAACGTGTATAATTGTGTTGTACAATAAAGTATACATTTATATACTTGTTTTTTTTTGCCCACCGGGGAAAATTCACTGTAATGTGTATTATAGGTACTTAAGCATAACTAATTCTGCAGTCGCGTCACCTTAAGTACTTAATAGGATTACCTATGGACCCTAACTTTCTGAAACCTCGTCTGCACCACGGCACAAGATTGGAGAAATGTAACGCGACATACATCTGAAACATTCTGGTATTATTTCAGAAAAATGTTTCATGATTTTTTTAAATTTAAATATCTATATCAGCATTGCTATCAATGCTGCCAGCTTTTTGGACACTCTTCCTATTATATAAGATTTGAAGCTCTATGATTCTTTCCCCGCCTTGTTTTTTTTATCGTCTGAACAAAAACAGGGTATAAAAAATTAAAAAAGTAGTAGCCTATGGCACAGAAATTCCTTTTTTTTACAAGCAATAAATTAAAAAATCTGCTTTTTTTACGTTCCATCATTTACATTGATTGAAGCCATCAGCTGGCTTTAATCAAAGAATTGAATGTCGCTACGAATTAATTGATAATTGCCGCGCGTAGAGAGGGGTTACATGTTGATTTTTATATTATTTTGTCGATTTACTTATAAGTTTATTTTTTTTTTGTGAAACAAAGAAGAAATTTTATTGCCATAGGCTTCTACTCCGTTCATCTCTTATACCCTGTGTTTGTCCAGACTGTAAAAACAAAACCCCGTTCCCCGAGAAAAAAATACAAAAATGTTATTACGACTGCGGACAACGCTAGTCTGTTATCAGCTTTAGTTGCCTGTTACAACGCCTTGGAGACCAATGGGATGACCTATCCTTAGGAGGGGTCTACACGGCATCGTTTGATGTCATATCCGATAAATTAAACAACCCTAAAACTGGAACTAGTTCTTTATCGAAAATAAGATAAAACTCAGTTCAAACTGATGGCACTTTAAGGTCGTTAGCATATGATTATGAACGATACAATGTTTTGCATGACTGTTGACAAAGAAGTTTCTTATAATTATTATAGTGGTGGTGACTGGTCCGACATAACATATCATCACGCCTGTATTCGTCGAAGGTCAAGCAGAAGTGTACCTATAATACACCCACATTAAGGCTCCTTCATACAGGCGCGACACGATACACGACACAAAGGCACTGCAAGTCTTGCAACGAACGGTGCCTTTGTGTCGCGCGCAATTATATCGCGTGTCGCGCCTGTTTGTAGGAGCCTTTAGGGAAATTACATGTCGAAGATGCCTCACTGCGATACTTCGCGGTCGCGGTTTAGCTCGCTTCCTCAATGTCACCTCCATGTAAAACAAATGCATGCTATAGACACGCACGCACATGCCGAAGAATACCGCTCTGTGATACATCGCGGGCTGCTTTAAGGTTCGTACACACAGGCGCGACGCGACACGCGACACAAAGGCACCGCAAGTCGCGCAACGAGCGGTGCCTTTGTGTCGCGGGCGATTCGCGTCGCGCGTCGCGCCTGTTTGCAGGAGCCTTTAGGATTTACCTCGATGCCTGGCGTGTGCGTGCGTGTCAATTAGCATGCATTTGGTTTCCATGAAGGTGTTATCGACGCAGCCAGCTAAACTGCGACCTCGAGGTATCGCAGTGAGGCATTTTGGGCATAGTAACCCTTACGCCAGTTATTTTTGAGCCCTATGTAATAGGGGAAGCCTTTGGCCATCAACCGGGCACTAAACCAAACTCCAAGCTGCTACTGAGAAATTCCTGATGGAACAACCCAACGACACTTTAATCGACTGGGAATCGAACCCAGGACCTCATGCTCAGCAGTAGTGGTTGCGACTACTAGACCAAAGAGGCAGCCTGTTGTCCGACCTCTTCTAATTACTTCGTTTTATTTCTTACAGGTACTAAAGAGCTACGACTCTTGTCAGTGCAATACCTTCTAGCTGTTTTGAGGGCCAGATCCTAGACCTCATTGTACGCTGCGATCTTCCGTTTTTTTATGTAAGTACTCATCATTCTTATTACAGTACCCGGCGATAAATATTGCACATCGACCTTTACCTTTTTTGTATTTCAATGTTTGTGGCAATGTAGATGCCACCGCAATGGTTTTATCGAATCGAACATCAGCGTCCTCAAGTCCTAATCAAATCAAATGAACCTTTATTTTTCTTCCATCAAATCGATGTTTGTTCCTTTGATTGTACCAGTAGCTCTTCAATATCAATTAAGTACTACTTAATACAATGGATGTAATTTCTTTTGACGGTAGGTGTAATTACACCGACGAAAGCATTATACTGATGTTATAGATTCTGTTTGATCCGATACCATCTGTTACATTGAAGGTTTTGGGTGTATTATGTTCTAGCTATCTATAGTACTGGCACTGAAACGTGGTCGCTCACAATGGGCCTTAAAGAAGGCTAAAAGTCACCCAAATGGCAATGGAGAGAGCTATGCTTGGAGTTTACCCGTGTGATCGAATCAGAAATGAGGAGATCCGCAGGAGAACCAAGGTAACCGACATAGCCCAAAGAATTGCCAAACTTAAGTGGCAGTGGGAAGGGCACATTGCTCGCAGAACAGATGGCCGATGGGGCCGAAAGGTTCTGGAGTGGCGACGGCGCAACGGAAGACGTAGCGTTGGAGGGCCTCCCACAAGTTGGTCCGACGGCCTTGTGAGGGCCGCAGGAACCCGTTAGATGGGAAAAGCACAGAAGTGGAGGTGCTTGGAGGCCTATGTCCAGCAGTGGACGTCTTTCGGCTGAAATGATGGTAACCTATAGTACGATATAATCTACCTTCATGTATGTACTATACGAAGTTCTATAACTGTGTTTGTTTGTTAATTTCCACTGTCGATCCTGAGCTACCTTTGTACACAGCCTACCTTTGCCTTTGTACACAGTACATTTCTTAACGGTATGGCGTATATATCGCGCCGTAGAAAAACGTCTGTCAACGAGCTTCCATAGTGATCCATAGAACACTGACGACCGTGCCTACACAGGGCGTATAACCACAGTATAAATATGAACAATATGGAAACTAGGCCTATTTGTTGAAATAATTACCTACGCTCCGTTGGAGCGTTAGGGTTGTCCCTCTTAATATCTGTAAATTTGATAAGTGTTTTATTGTAACCAAGTTTTTAACGCGTTTTGCGGTTAGGAGTTGACTGGTTATCTTTCTCTCCTTCTGGTCAAAATGTAAAACCAAGAAGGCGGCTGCGAAAAAATTCAAATTATTCATCGTGAATATCATTTTCATAGTTATCGAGGGTGCTAAAGCCGATAGTGAAGTCACAATGCGCGTCGATCGACCGATGCCTAGTTAACCCTGCACCTTCCCGTTTCAACTCGAGAATGGTTCTAATAGTAATTAAAGAAAACAATATTTAAAAAAAAATCTTTTTTCTTCGTAATTATAAATTATTTACTGAAAACGATGAAAATGCACCCACGAAAACAATGAAAACGACACCCATAACGAAAAATTTGAAATTTTTCGCAGCCGGCTTCTTTGATTTATATTTTGATTACACTATAGGCTTTAGCACCCTCGAAAATTATAAAACGACACACATGCCAAATAAATTGAAAAATTTCACAGCCCCCATCTTCGATTTACATTTTGACCTCACTAACGGTTTTGGCAACTTAACTATGTAAACGACACCCAAGACAAAAAAAATCAAATTAGCAGCCGCCATCTTTGTTTTACAAATAAATTCAATCGTGGTCCGATCACATGGACCATTATTCGATACCGATTATAACAAAAAATCATTGTTATCATTCAAGATCAGCAGGGAGTTTTAAAAAAACGAAAGGTATGGTTTTGAAGAAGCCGAGTTCAAACAGCCGTATATACCCAATACGCTCGAGGCATTTTTAAAAAGATGGACAGTCTTTGGCGCAAGGATTAAATGTATTACGCGACTACTCGTTCCAACACGGCAGTTCACGGCACCCGTGACTGAGAGCACCGCGACTATCGCTTAGGGGTAGCGTAGATGCGCGCGTCTGTGTGAGTGTGCCGTTTTGAGCGTTTGTATGTAGTTTCCTTACTTTTCATATCTTTACTGTGGTATAACAGTAGAAAAGGGTGTGTCAACAAGCTTCCATAGTGATCCACACAACACTAACGAACCGTGCCTACACACGGCGAATAAACCGTAGTTTTTCACGGCAAGAAAAACGTGTATGTACAGTCAACAAAAGAGATAAGTATGCAGGATCGTCGGATATAGTTGAAGTTTAGTAAGAAACCGATGGATGTTCTCGAATAAAATTTTATTTTATTAATAGAAAACAAACAGCTCATTTATCAAATTAAATTTCAGTCGACAACATCCATCGGTTTCTTAGTAAACTTCAACTATATCCGATGATCTTGCATACTTATCTCTTTTGTTGACTGTACAAAGGGCCTAGGGGCCTTTGTAACCCATCCATACTAATACTATAAATGCTAAAGTGTCTGTCTGTCTGTTACCTCTTCACGTTTAATCTGCTGAGTCGATTTAGATGAAATTTGGTATAGAGATAGTTTGAGTCCCGGGAAAGTATATAGGATAGTTTTTATCTCGATATTTCCACGGGATCGATACTTCATCATCAGCCTATAATGTTCCCACTGCTGGGACACAGGCCTCCTCTCAGTGAGAGGGAGTGGGCCGTAATCCACCACGCGGGCCCAGTGCGGGTTGGTAGATGTCACATGTCTTCGAATTTTTGGTTCTAGGACATGCCGGTTTCCTCACGATGTTTTTCCTTCACCGTTTTGTGAGCAGTGGTGATGAAATAATTTACACAAAGTAAAGCGCCTGTCTGGGTTCGAACCTACGACCTACAACTCGTAAGTCGCGACCGTTACCACTTGGCCACCACTGCTCGATACTTATGCGGGTGAATTTCATTGTCAAATATATTTGTTATCATAGTTTATTAAGAGTATTGTTAAATTAAAGAAAGAAGAATTATATGCAGCCCAACTATTGAAGGGGCTGTTCTGCTGTTCATTTATTACGTAAGATAACTTTGACCACATTTTGACGCCGCCTCCTCCTACGTAAGAAAAAATAAGACTTGAATAAACCCCTTCGCCCCTTGCAATCTTACGTAAGATCAGTATCTACCAAAATTGCTAAGAAAAGTAACAAAAAGAAATAAAAATGTCTTTTTTGCGTACCTTTGAGATCTTACCTAGATCCCTCCCCCCATGAAAAAAAAATAGATTTGAAGCTGCAACACCAAATTGTATGCCCCCATTTTGTTATCATTGATTTTTTTGACTTGCCCCGAACTATGGAAGCAATTTTAAAGTCGTATTCACGTCAAAATAAGACTAGTTTGGGCCTGCTCCCCCTCAAATTGTCTTACGCCCCACACACACACCCACAAAGGAAACGTCTCCTCTTTTGTGTTTCATGTAGTGCTTTACTTCTGTTGTACTTTATATTTGTCCTGTATGTAGTAGGTAAATACATAAGTACCAAATCACGTTAACGGCACAGAAAATCAATATAAACACAAACAAAGTCTGCTTAACAGAATGGGTACGCTGTTCGCTTGTTTATTTATCTATTAAGCAATGTACGTAATCGTTCTTTCTGTTCGTATCTTATTCTGTTGTGCGTATAATTTGATAGAACAACAGCTGAGTTTGTTTTATACATAAAAGGATAACATTTTGACAAAAAACTATTTTACAAAAAAAAAAACACTACCAACGTGAAAAATGAGTTTCAATTTCTGAAGTCGGTGTCGTTGGTTCCGCATTTTCGTTTTCTGACACCGACTTCCGAAATTAAAGTTATTCTTCACTTTGTAGTGTTTTTTTTGAAGTCGGTTGTTTTTTTGGTAAAAATGTTTTTATTTTTCACTTTTTAGTTGTACCTACCCCACACAAATTCAATTAACACTACTTGCTATGTAAATATCAGTTAAAACATCATCAATATAAACTAAGTGGAAAAAATCGTATTATTGAAGCTAACTCAAAAAATACCCAAACAAAGTTAATCTTTATATGGGAACACTCCTGAGGCATATCTTATTCATTAAAAACAATACATGCCAAGGGTGCCAAGCAAGAAGAATTATCAAAATTCGCATATAACTCCGTACATAAGAATATTTAACTTATATATTATATACTAAATCCTTCCTGAAAGTATGTAGATCACTTTAATAAAAGAAACATCAATATTATTAGTTCATTAGTTTTTGAGAAAATCGCGGACATACATACCTACATACGGACGGGTCGAATACAAAACCTACTTTTTTGAAGTCAGTTAAAAATGCAGATCAATCGGCCTAGCATTTTTACCACTATATTGGGCTCGGATTCCTGTTTATACGGAGGCAGCTAAATACGAATATTTTACATGAAGCGACTACCTGATCTCCACAAACCTGTTACTGGGTAATACGATACCCCTTGGTAAGACTGCTTGTCAGACTTTCGGGCTTCTGACTACCCGTAACGACTGTCGAAAATCTACGAATGACAGCCAGGAGAACCAAAGGCTTAACGTGCTTTCCAACGCACGGAGGGGTCTCAATATGTAATAGATGGTCACCCATCCAGAACCGACCGCGGCAGACGTAGATTAACCTCCGATCGATCTGCTGTTTTAATTTAGCCACGAGCTCCCCAACACAAAAAAAAAACTCGAATGGAATAATAAAAGTTTCATAAGCATTTTTCTTTTTATAATTTCGGCTATTAAGCAGCCGACCTAGACTTTATTCAAGATAGACCCACAAAATGTAAGCTCATTTTAAAACTCATAAATAAAAAGTAAGCTCGGGCTTTGAATTATGTTCTTCCACATAATCCTCTTATATCCCAAGTAGGTGCCTTCTCTTTATTAGACGGCAATAATACATACAAAGTGCTACACTTGAAAAAGGTGTGTTAACTAAATGAACTCTCTCAAACACCTGCAAACGAATTAAATGAAAACAGACAACATTTTTTCGAGATCTCTACATAAAAACACAATTCCACTCCACACTAGGCGAGCACATAGGCCTAAACCAACATTAAAAACCGAATTAAAAATTGCAGTGTAGAAAGTACAGGTAGGCACACCTTCATTGTACGTAACCTACACATTGTTGCTAAAAACCGTTTGTACTTTCGCGATCAAAAAGCAGGAAACACTTCAAATGACTTACCACGTTTTGAAGGTTTTTTTTTTCCTTAAATTAGGAGCGCCAGTTCTAATCAGGCATGATATTGTTTGGCGCAAAAACCTTAAAATATGCTTGGTGGCTTTAGGAATCCGGTCTCTCAATCATGGTGCTATCGAAAAAAAAGCGGCAAAAAGTACCACAACAATTTCCATGTAATTGGCGTAGTAGATCTGTTTGATGATTACAATCATGTTGAAATTTCTGAGAAGGTCATTACTGGAAGGCAAATAAATTACGGGTAATGGACCCAGGTATATTTGAGATAAACAAATGGCAAAAATGATGGCCAACAAACAATCTTAGAACATAATTCGCTACTGATGTGTGGAAGTTGTATTGTTTAAGTGTACCTAATTTACGCGGCTTTTTTTTTTTTTTTTTTTTTTATCGTGGAGAAATGCTCATGCATACTGCACTACCACGGGGAGATAGTACAGTTATGTGGGACTCTAACCCACTAAAACTCCACGGTGTCCTCCTCTGCCGCTTACGGCGGGAACACGGGCACGCGTTAGCACTCATCCGCGAACCCGCCGCGGCTGTCCGTTGCCGGACCCTCCTCTGGGGAGTACTCCCCATCACCGGCGCACTAGAACACATAGCACGCCGTGACCACCCCAGGGACCAAACCAGCACATGGGCGCCAGACGTCCCCGTGTCTGGGCACCCTTGGTCCCCCCTGCGACGGGTCAGGACATTGGCCCCGCCGCCTGCCAATTTTCGGCTGCAGAGGATAGGGAGAGCGGCCAACGTAATACCGACACTCCTCTTCCCCTGCAGCCCCACCGCGTCCGCCATCGTACGGTGGCGACCCCGTCAAGGCCGCGGAAGGTAGGGAGAGCGGCGCACCGTAATACCGGCACTCCTCTCCCGCCGCGGCCTCCAACCCTCAGCCGCGATGCCTCAGGCACGACATCGCGGCCCGCCTCAGTTGCGATGTCGCCCAAGCGACACCGCAACCTACTTTTGGCCGCTACGTCGTTGGCTTGTCGGCAAAAGCCCTGACGAGCGGCCCCTCCTCGGGTTCCTCTTCGCTTCACCGTGGGTGTCCAAGCCACGGCTAATTTACGCGGCTTGAGTCGAGACTCGAGAAGGAATTTACTTTCGACAAAATGTTCAAAATATATTGTTGGACTAATCTTGCGTCGAATGTAGCGTGACGGCAACCGCAATTTTGTTTAAAACCGGATGCAATGTAATTTAGTCGACTTTAATTTCAAAATTTGCTAGGGTGACGCTTTGGTCGCACCCTTGTTCACAAGTAGGTTCCTTGTTCTGAGAATAAATGTACTCACCAGTTATATTAACTCATATCTTATCTTTAATGCCGTCTTTCATAATTTCGCCATCCAAAATTAGGGCACAAAGTCCCTAAAGGGAAGAATGAAAGAGCCTTACGTCAAAATCTTTTCAATTTATTACCCCCCCTTATTATGGAAATCTATTTTGTATTTAAATTACTGTGCGGTATAATATAAATGTGAAATTGAGGGTAAATTCATTTGAAATAACTTCAAAGCGCGTTTTAACTTTGACAAAGGAACAAATATCATCATCATTATCTGCACAGTCTTTTCCCAACTATGTCGGAGATGGCTTCCAGACTAACTGTTTACAGCTGAATACCAGTATTTTACATGGAGTGACTGCCTACCTTTAACAACCCAGTAACTGGGTAATCTATACTAATATTATAAAGCTGAAGAGTTTGTTTGTTTGGTTGAACGCGCTAATCTCTGGAACTACCAGTCGGATTTGAAAAATTCTTTTTGCATTTGATAGTCCAGTTCTTGAGGAAGGCTATAGGTTATTTAACATCACGCTATAACTTTAGGAGCCGAGCAAAAAGAAAAAAGTCAGAAAGAACGCTAAGCAAAAACGAAGTAATAGCGCGGGCAGGCGATGCGATGCGACGGGGTGGGTCAGAGTAACAAGAAATTTAACACAGACGAAGTCGCGGGCGGAAGCTAGTACTATATATGTATACCTCTTGGTAAAACTGGTTGTCAGACTTTCGGAATTCTGACTACCCGTAACGGCTATCAAAGATCTAAAAATTACAGACGGTTTAACGTACTTTCCGAGTCACGCAGTGGTCTCGATATGTAATGGATGGTCACCCATCCACAGACCTGCCTCAGCAAGCGTAGCTTAACCTTTGATTGACCCATGCGGCTGTTATTATTTAGCCAAGATGCCCAGTCTCAAAGCCGCGTATGAACCTTTTTTTTTTTTTTATTTGAAATGGGTTTGCTCTTGACTCTAGTCTAGGTCAGAGATGACAGAGACAAAGTCTACGATGGATTGAGCTCACCCAGAAGAAGCCTGTTCACTCTTACTTTGAAGAGATTCGGGTTGTATGCACTCGGAAACACAAACGCAGGTAGAGAGTTCCACTCTTTTGCTGTGCGCATTATAAAGGACATTTGGAAACGCTGAAACCTATTTATAAACGTTCGTTAATCTTATTATTTTTTGTTACTGTCGGTTTTTGCTATTCAAATCACAACATGTCTTGTTAAGATCATTGACAGGTCAGAAAAAAAATGTCACTGAGTCATAACCAGGGTTTTTTTTCAACGCAGATCGAATGACTAAAAGCCGTAAGTAAGTTCATGGAACTCAAAGGAAAACAAACGAAGAGAGCTTTTGAACACAGCCTTTGTATTTTCAACATCAAGTGTTTGGTTTTGAATTATGCTTAAAAATATAAAATTTCGTACACAAATGTGTATTAATTAGGAGCTGTGGGCGACGAGCACAATTTGCGTGTGCAAACACGCACGGCCGGGGGTACCAGGGCCCACAAATTAACTGAGCTAAAGCAAATTGATACATATTCGCCGCCCAACGCTTTGCGCTCAGTTAACTTCTCCAACTCGCGCGGAATCATAAGCAGACGATACATTAGCCGTTTCTTTTATCTTGTATTTTTCTATACAAATGGAGAAAAATATCTACTTTTGTATTTTTTATTTTTGAATTTATTATTCTTACGCCAATGCGTAAGAATAATAAATTCTCTACGGCACTTGGTAGCAAGAGCAAGTCAATAAATAAATAGGTTACAATAATGTCGTAGCCCGTAGCAATGCTACGGAAATTGCTACGCCATCATACTAGGCGTGATAGTCGTTAGAATTTAGAGCGTTTACGTACAACTGTTCAGCCGCCTGGTGCGTTAATTACTTACTCGTGTTTTACATAACACCACGCCTTGTTTCCGGAAAGGGTTGGGCAGAGAGGTATACCCACATTTCGTCAGTAATGTTAAAGTCCCATGTAATAGTGGGTGAGCCTATGACCATCCTGCCGGGTCAGCGGGATTGTCCGAAAGGGTTACCGCTGGCCCGGAACATAAAGGGCGAAGGAAGGAACACGGGTGGGTTTTAGTCAGTAAGAGTCTGACACTCCCTTCCGCTCCACCCAGAGCGGGAGGGAAAAAAAAAAAAAAAAAAAGAAAAAAAAGCCTATGACCATTAACCGAGCACAAATCCAGATTCCGGGCTGCTACTTATAAATTCCACATAGAAAAACACTGCCTTATCTGGGCATCGAACCCAAGACCTCATGCTCAGAAGTAGCGCTTGCGACAACTACACCAACAAAGCATTCGTGTTTTAATAATAATAATAAGCGCAAATTATTGACATAGCAGTACCAATACAAAACACTATAGCAGAAAAGCTGTCAAAATATACAGACTTTAATAGAAAAAAAGCGCAAATTATTGACATAGCAGTACCAATACAAAACACTATAGCAGAAAAGCTGTCAAAATATACAGACTTTAATAGAAAAAAAGCGCAAATTATTGACATTGCAGTACCAATACAAAACACTATAGCAGAAAAGCTGTCAAAATATACAGACTTTAATAGAAAATAAGCGCAAATTATTGACATAGCAGTACCAATACAAAACACTATAGCAGAAAAGCTGTCAAAATATACAGACTTTAATAGAAAGAAAGCGCAAATTATTGACATAGCAGTACCAATACAAAACACTATAGCAGAAAAGCTGTCAAAATATACAGACTTTAATAGAAAAAAAGCGCTAATTATTGACATAGCAGTACCAATACAAAACACTATAACAGAAAAGCTGTCAAAATATACAGACTTTAATAGAAAAAAAAAGCGCAAATTATTGCCATAGCAGTACCAATACAAAACACTATAGCAGAAAAGCTGTCAAAATATACAGAATTTAAAATAGAAATAAACCGAATGTGGCGATTAGGCAGCGTTGTCATAATCCCAGTATACTGAAAGAAATAAGCAGTAAATAAAAATGAAAAAACATTAATTTGAACTGCTTTAAACAGTTCCATATGAGCCTAACGTTCAAAACATTATTTTTTTACTGATCCGAAAACAGTAAAAACTTGAGGCAAAATGTTACCGTCATGACAGTAACTTTAACGTTTTAAGTAGCTAAAAGGTCACAAAATTAACTGTTTTATTCAATGGTGATATCGTTCAAACCATTGGAAATAACTTATATTTAAACAGTAATGGTGGTTTTCCTTTTTTTTTTGTTGTTTTTTTTTCAGTAAATAGTATATTCAATCATTAAAAGTTACTGTTTTGTCTTTTACTGTTTTTACAAACATTTCTTCTTACTGTATAAAGTCGGTAAGTCTTAATGAAATCGCTTTAAGGCTCGTACACACAGGCGCGACACGACACGCGACACAAAGGCACCGCAAGTCGCGCAACGAGCGGTGCCTTTGTGTCGCGCGTCGCGCGCGCGCGTCGCGCTTTAATGTATTGTAGTAACAATTATTTTTTTCAATGTAGTAGTCTCAATCACGGGTGTCAGTCCCAAACAACTGCACCAATCTTTAAAAACGCTAGACTTATCTCCTTCCACCTACCAAACTCTACAGAAAGCTACTATTCTGAACACTTGCAGAATTGTCCGAAAATTCCTTCAAAATGACAATGATGCCCAAACATTACTAACAACACAAGGTCTAAACATATCATCACATCATTATTTGTTATCTATCATCTATCGCTTAGATTAGCAATAAAATTGGCTTCGGCCCGTTCTATAAAACCGGCACATCAATGCCGAGATACAAAACTGACCAACCAATAATAATAATTATCTATTATTTTATTATCAGGCAACTAATCTTATGTAATAATAAACTAGGTAATACTATTAAAAACCTTATAACTATGACTACATGTAACATTGTCGGCGTCGTTTTTCACTACGTGGTGTCGCGTAACCGTCCTAGGAAACGTCGATATACGACACGAAAAGTTGCCTTTGTGTCGCGCGCGATTTTATTGCGTGTCGCGCCTGTTTGAAGGAGCCTTTAAAGTTGATGTTGTCTCGCAATTCCAACCTTTCGACCCTTAGAGTCCAGTTGGTGGTTGGTTGGTTCAGTTGGTTGGTTTTTCCCCATCATCATCATCATCATCAGCCTATAATGTTCCCACTGCTGGGACACAGGCCTCCTCTCAGTGAGAGGGAGTGGGCCGTAATCCACCACGCGGTCCCAGTGCGGGTTGGTAGATGTCACATGTCTTCGAATTTTTTGGTTCTAGGACATGCCGGTTTCCTCACGATGTTTTCCTTCACCGTTTTGTGAGCAGTGGTGATGAAATAATTTACACAAAGTAAAGCGCCTGTCTGGGTTCGAACCTACGACCTCAAACTCGTAAGTCGCGCCGTTACCACTTGGCCACCACTGCACCTTAATATAAAGATTGGCTTAATCGGTTTTTCCCCGATTAAGCCAATCTTTGTATTAAGGTCATTCATATTAAAATAACTGCAGTGTCTTGCAAGACTAAATATTTGCCCACGTTCAAAATTGTTCTGTTTTAACTAAAGAAACTGCTTCGGGGTTACAATTTGTACATAGTATTATATCAAATTACGGTCATTTGTCAGCAAAAACACTTGAGTATAATGCTCGTTAGTACGATGTATACTATGTTCATTTTATGTTTGCTGATATGACAAATACGAAAACAGACTATTACGATTTACGATTTTCTCTTATGCTATACATAATAAATTCCATTCTGGGAATGCCTATGCCCAGCAGTGGTTTTCTGTCGGCTGAAATCGTGATACGATGTTAACTCTAGGACATGATGCACACTAAGCGACATGCGACTGCGACAGCTCGGCGACTAAGCGCAACGACAAGCTGCGGCAGAAATGGTCATACTTACATTTGTTTAAAGCTCCGCACACTTGGTTTCGATTTACAGAGTCGCAACTACAGGCTAGGAGAGTAGCTCTCGCTACTTGTCGTAGGGACTAGACGCACACGGTGCACGCGCACATCCAACGATAGTTACATACTTTTAGCCTCAGCATGGTAAGCACCAAGCCAAGTGCAAGTAGAGTTTCCATTATATCTCACTAGATGAACAACAAGAACGACTCTCTCGAAGGAAATGACCACTTTCTGCACGACGCGGACGTCTGTCGTAACGGAACGACTAGTCGCTGCGACAAAACGCACAGTTTGCGCCCGCATTAACGTGCGTTTTTATCCTTCTTTTGTATTAAGAACAGCGTAAATCGCTCGTTAGTACTACATTCTAGTAATTACTCACCGTTACCTTGGCAACGTTATAATGCAAAATGTTACCAATTTTAGCTTACATACTAACCCCCCCCCCCCCCCTTACTAATAAACGTATTATATCAGATGAATAGTTAGGAACGCGATTTCTCTCTTTCAGTCGTCAGTAATTTGACTTTCGAAAGAAGAAAACACGTCGTTGTGTAACTATACAGACGCTATACAACGTTTATTAGTAAGGGGGTACCTACATGTTTAGCTTTATATGTTTACTGGACATTATCTATAATAATAGCGACCTTGTTGGTAATGTTCTTTAGAAAGGTCAAGTGCATAGTACTCGCAACAGGGGGTCTCTCTAAGTCCGTCAAAGTCAAAGCATTTATTTCAAATAGGCACATAAAAGGCACTTTTGAAGCGAAAAATTCGTCAACAAAGATACGTCCCGTCCAAAAGTAGATGATCCGTAAAATAATGTATCGAATTCCATCTCGGACGGGTCAATACATATCTGGCGTAGGGACAACTGTCAAATCGTGTTGTCTTGTCATTCATTCTTAGTTCGGGCTGCTTAGGGCCGGTTGTTTCAAACGGTCTGTTAACGTAACATACGTACGTCAAATAATAATGAGTTAATCGTAATTTGACGTAAGTCAAGGCCATAATTTTGTAATTGTAATTTGAAATAACGCTTTTTTTGGGTTTGACCATAGTTAGGGCCTTTTTGACGTATACGCGTGCGTCAAGAGGACATGAAACAATTCGCCCTTAGTTTGGCTAATCTTATGTATGAAAAAGTGCGGAAAAACAGACAGACGGACGGTATGGATTTCAAGCTTAGGAAGTAGACCTTCTGACGTGCGTGTAGGACTTGATGTAAACGAATCAAAAGGAGTATGTAAGGATCGTTAAGGCTCCTTCAAACAGGCGCGACACGCGATAAAATCGCGCGCGGTACAAAGGCACCGCAAGTCGCGCAACGAGCGGTACCTTTGTGTCGCGCGCGATTATATCGCGTGTCGCGCCTGTTTGTAGGAGCCTTTAGCAAGTAGCGTTCTGTAGCTACTTTGTAATCCTCTATTGCCTTAATTCATTTTCTCAAAATTATATAAATAGTAAGAGCAGTTGTGGCCAAGTGGTAACGGCCGCGACTTACGAGTTGTAAGGTCGTAGGTTCGAACCCAGACAGGCGCTTTACTTTGTGTAAATTATTTCATCACCACTGCTCACAAAACGGTGAAGGAAAACATCGTGAGGAAACCGGCATGTCCTAGAACCAAAAATTTGAAGACATGTGACATCTACCAACCCGCACTGGGCCCGCGTGGTAGATTACGGCCCACTCCTCTCACTGAGAGGAGGCCTGTGTCCCAGCAGTGGGAACATTATAGGCTGATGATGATGATGATGATATAAATAGTAAATACTGGCATATTTTTTGTATATAAAAATGTACGTTACGTAAAAGAAAATGGCCAAAAGTCGTACCGAAAAGTCTCATGTATCAAGATCAAAATAATAAAATACCTAATTATTTTCATATTTTTTTTACGACAAGACGCGTCGGGAATTTGATTATTGAACAGGGAATTTAATTTAAACTAAAAATGTGTTGAAATTATTTTATTCCATTTACATGACGTTCCGGAATTTGTTTTTTTTAAGTTGCGGAAGACTGGAGTATCCTAATACAGCCATTTAATTGCTTAAAAGGAAACTTCTATCACTAGCTATGTAATACAAAGCTTTTTAAGAGGCTTACAGGACCTAAACACGAGAAACGCAAGTTTTAGAAACAATAAAAGTATATGATCGACTACAGTAAACAAAATTAGAAAAATATATGATATTCTTCAGGATATATGCTAGGTAGATAGTGTGTTGAAAACATAATAAAACTAATTTGATACGATAGAAAAAAATCATGAAGATACCTCTAAATATTTTCTTTTTACAAAAAAACCATATATAAAATCATTATGATTTTTTGTCAGATTATTCTACAAGCAACATACAAAAGTACTAATGCTTTAATTTTTTAGTCCAAACAATAGATTTTTTGTAAATAGGTAATTCCTTCATATTTTGCAATAAATTACTAGCGCTGTGTCGTCGCGCTTCTCTTTCTTTTTTATGTAGTCCGACAAAGAGCGCGTTTTAGGTCATGTAGTCGCCTTAAAGAAATAAACTATCTTGTGTTTGCTGTATTCTACTGCCTAGCCCCATGGAAAGAAGGCGTGAATTTATGTGCGTATATAAATCTAGCTTCTTGACACATTTGCTACCAAAGACATGGGCAACTAAGGTGCAATAAAACGATGATTTTTGACTTCCCAAGTAAATAAGTAGACAGCACTGTTAAAAGCATAATGTTTACATAACAGGCGTTTTACGGAAGCATTGTGTTATATTTTTCTAGTACGCTGCCATAATACATCGTAGGCAGGTAACCCATAAAAATAGGTATAGTGAAAATGGGGCGATAAAGATGTTTGTCATGTACATAACTGATATCTATTCAGGTACTTAGATATATGATACTGGAAAAAACTCGGGGTAAAGTTACATTAAGGCTCCTGCAAACAGGTGCGACGCGCGACGACACAAAGGCACCGCAATTCGCGCAACGAGCGGTGCCATTGTGTCACGCGCGATTTTATCGCGTGTCGCGCCTGTTTGTAGAAGCCTTTATACTAGCTATTATAAATAGGTGCAGCGCAGACGACAGACTATCCGTGACGCACTTTTTAGTCTCTGAAAACAGAACCTATGCAATTATATGCAGTAACGCAAAAAGTCCGGCGCACAAAAAATCCGTGTAATTCGGGCAGACCGCACCGCGCCGCGCTGCGCCGCTCGGCACAAAAAGTGTGTGAAAAAAATTGAACGTTTGCTTCAACGCGCGCTAACGCAGACGGCGCACACTTTAGTCGGCAATCTGCATTTGCTAGGGGTGGACGTAACGCACGCGATCTATTATCATGGCGCCAGAGGTCGATGTAACGATGTTAATTCAAGAAATACAAAACAGACCAGCACTTTATGATACTTCTAAGGCAGAATATCATGATAGACATTTAAAAAGAAAAAAGTGGGTTGAAGAAAGATGTGCGTCGTGTGCGTTGAGTCTGTGAAAAATCCGCGACCGACTTTTTGCGCGCCATGCAGACTTTTTGTGCGCCGCAGACTCGATCGCACAAAAAGTCTGCCGTCTGCGCTGCATCATAGAGGTATGAGGAACAGGGTGTAAAGTTCACTCATTCTCCATAGAAAATTGAGGATCCTCCGACCATGGGTGTCGGGTCTGGTGGGCTACAGCCCGACGATTGATGTCGGAGCGTTGTATACAGGGTGACTTGTAATTTGACGTATTCCTTTCAGGGCGTTATAATGTGACCCATTTGCAACAATTAAGCACCCCATAAAGCGTAGGCGAAAATTCATGGGATTAAAGAAAACTTAATTTTATATATTTTTGAAAAGTTCCCGGAATTCGTCACGAGATATCACTTTTCTCTAAACTCTCAAATTGAATGGTCACCAATGCTATTCCATTGGGATCCTAATACTTTAAAAAACCTTTCGATGTAACCAAATGTTCAAAAATATCAAACATTTAATTAAACGTTGAAGGAAGAATACAGAGACAGACAGACAGAGTTATTTTCGAATCCATACTAATATTATAAATTCGAAAGTAACACATCTGTCTATATGTTACCTTTTCCCGTCAAAACCACTGAACGGATTTCGATAAAATTTGGCAAAGAGATAGATTGCATCCCGGGAAAGGACATAGGATAGTTTTTATCCCGATAATTCCACGAGATCAACACTTACGCGGGTAAAACCGCAGGGCGCAGCTTGTTTATAATATTAGTATGGATTCTATATCCGAATATTTCATGGAAGCCATTCCATCACTTGGAACAGACGCAGGAATCCAATCCAATAACTTCGACCTCAATTTATACCACTTTACATACAACAATGGCTTCAAAAGGAATTTAAATTAACAACACAAACGTCGAACCAATATGGTTCAATATTAACATTTAAGTTCACAATATCGATCAAAGTTGCCTATCGTACGTCTGGCACAACATATTGGACCCAACTACTCAATACACGCCATATTGGTTCAATATTGGTCGCCAACATTACCATAATGTCTAGGGAGATTTATTGTCCTACACAGACGCTGACCGTAGCGAAGTTTATTTGTTCTATTAAGGTAATACTTATAAAAGTTATTATATGATTTGTGGTAAGCAAGTTCAGTATCTTTTATAGACTTGAGTCAAATATTTTCACGCGGCAACAGTAACAAGGAGGATCGTTTGGGAAATGGAACTACTTCCAGCGAAAATTTGACTTTTTTTTTATTTGTTGACATTTCGGGGCCTTTAGACGTCATTCGTGGGTGGAAGTTGTGGGTAGTCCTTACAGTATTAACTACTTGACTTGTTAAATATATATTTCGTAGACCGTGAGTCGTGACAAAAGGCATTAAGTGTTAACTTTCTCTTAAATATAATAATCCCATCAATTAAATGTCAATTAATGACGAAAAGCGATCCCTTTCAGCTTCCATTATTCCATTATTTACACTCGCCTCCATAAATTTATTATTTACACTCGCCTCCATTAATGTTTTATTTACACGCGCCTCCATTAATTTATAGGTATATACTAAAAACTAACGAGAATAATCTTAATTATTTTCATTATTCAATGAAAATTGCTTAAACTTAATTAAAATAGTACTATGTTAAGAGAAATGATCGCAGCCTAAACAAAAACATTTTTCAGCAACAATACTTAAGATAAAAAGCTTAATTACTCAAACTAAAAATATTAATTAGTATGCAATGGTGTTACTTGAGGAAGTCGAGTTAATAAAATAAAACTTTTGTTATTTCGCTCATAAATATCGAAACTTTGTGGAAACATGTTTTAACAAAACAAAGCTTTTCATACATTTCTGTGTGTAAGAAAGAGAAAATACGCGTGATGTTTGAAACTAACTTGTTTTACTGCGGTTTTACTTGCATCCTAGAGGAACTACCATTATAAACTGGAATAAAAAGTATTCTATGTGTTTATACAAAACATGGTCGATCTATATGCTAACAAAATTACATCGAAATTTGTTCAGCCGTTAATGTGATTTAGGAACAAACATAGAAGTTTGTTTCATTCAATCTACCTAGCCTTTTCCTAGGTTGGTGTCGGCTTCCTGTCTAACCGAATGCAGTTGAATACCAGTATTTTGGAGCGACTACCTATCTGATCTCTACAAGCCAGTTACTGGGTAACAATACCCTGTAAGACAGGTTGTAAGACAGTTGGGCGTCTGAATACCCGTAACGACTATCAAAAAACTACAAATGACAGACGGGACCAAAGGCTGCCTATCTGACCTCCACTACCCATTAACTGGGTAATACGATACCCCTTGGCAGTGGCGAAGGTTTCATACAACTCGATACCTACCGGCCTCCTTTTGAAAAATGGAAAAATGGCACCTTCAGAATTCTATAGACAAATAATATAATCATATTAAAGACATCTACTTCGGCTTACCGCTTACAAAAATTGACCCTTTGCTACTGTCCCTTGGTATGAGTGGTTGTCAGACTTTCGGGCTTCTGAACACCCGTAACGACTGACAAAAATCAGCAAACGACAGCCGGGACCAACGGCTTAACGTGCTTTATAAGACACGGATAGGTCTCAAATCTCGATATGTAATGGATCTCCGAACCGACCGCGACTATCGTAGCTACACCTTCCAACCACCTGTGCAGCAGTTATTATTTACAAGCCCGAGGTACTTTTAGGGTTCCGTACCTCAAAAGGAAAAAACGGAACCCTTATAGGATCACTTTGTTGTCCGTCCGTCCGTCCGTCTGTCAAGACCCTTTTTCTCAGGAACGCGTGGAGGTATGAAGCTGAAATTTATATCAATTACTCAGGTCTACTGTCCCTTGAAGCTGTGAAAAAATCAAACTTCTAAGCCAACGCAATCAAAAGATACAGCCGTTTATGCCGCAAATTTTCGACACTTGCAAGGGAATCAAAACCTACAGGGTGCTTCCCGTGAACTCAGAATCTTGAAATTTGGTACGAAGCAACGTCTTATAGCATAGATAAAGGAAAAATTACGAAAACCATAAATTTTTAGTTACATCACATAATATATTTTTTTTAATAATTTTAAACTTACTACCCATTTCCTCATAAACGCGTAGAGGTATTAAATTGAAATTCATACCAAATACTCAGGTCTATAATACCTTTAAGCTGTAACAAAATCAAACTTCTATGTCAACGCAATCAAAAGAAACAGCAATTTAAGCTGCATATTTTGAAACTCGCAAGTACTCGCAAGGGAATCAAAACCTAAAGGGTACTTCCAGTCGACCTAGAATCTTGAAATTTGGCATGAAGCAACGTTTTATAGCACACATAAAGGAAAAATTCCGAAAACCTTAAATTTTTAGTTACATTACAAAATATATATTTATTTTTTAATAAATATAAACTTATTACTTTTTTCCTCATGAACGCGTAGAGCTATCAAGTTGAAATTCATATGCAATAAAAATACCATAGTTATGACTCGATTGTCGTAATGAACGAACTTTGTAAACCTTGCAGGTTTGTACGGAACCCTCGGTGCGCGAGTCCGACTCGCACTTGGCCGGTTTTTTATAATTCCGATCCAGCCTGTCCCTTGCTGCCCTTTCCCAGCGACGCCCTAAGCCGAGGTCCGTACCCCCACAGGGGGTGCCCTTAGCGTGTAGTCGTTTGGTTTTGAAGTTTTTTTAACCCTCGCTGGAAGCCTTAAAAGCTCCTACAAACAGGCGCGACACGACACGCAACACAAAGGCACCGCAAGACGCGCAACGAGCGGTGCCTTTGTGTCTCGCGCGACTATATCGCGTGTCGCGCCTGTTTGTAGGAGTCTTAATTTATTGAGACAACCACAGACAACCCCGGTTAAGCAGACGACAACCTGGTTGAACTGCGAGAAAAAAATTGTTCACAAGAAAAAGAGGTGCTTTTTATGTACTGGAATAAAAAGTATCCTATGTGTATACAAAATTACATCGAAATTCGTTCAGCCGTTAATGTGTATATAATGGAGAAACAAACACATAGAAAATTACTTAAAAAACGTAAAATAATAGGATAACTTTTTGCATGCCAAAATAACAAAAGACTACACCAATAAATCCAACAAATTATTCTATAGAAGCAAAAAAATCTGTACAAAATTAATATAAATTACTTATATAATTTTAATAGTCACGTGAGATCCGCATTAACAGCGCGTAAATTAGCATTAGCATGAACAAAGAACCCAGTTTTGTCTGTTACAAAAAGTTTTCATTGAAAACATAGTTATGTTAACTGTTATCGAAGGCATAAAGAAGATAAAAAAAAACCGGTCAAGTGCCAGTCGGACTTGCGCACCGAGGGTTCCGTGCAAGTTTGTAGGTATCTAATTACAAAGGAGAATGGACAAAAATATATGGAAGCTGGTACACCCCTCCAATAGCAAAGACAAGGTCTTTTTAACTGGATCATCATTTACTATGACAGCTTTGTTGAAATGTTTGTCCACTCTGATATTCAACGCCCCTTGCGTTGAAATTTTTCGTCGCTTCTTGTGAATACATTTTGACCGCGTAGTACCTACTTAGTTTACTTTTCTATGAAACAGAAATTTTTTTCGGGCGAAGCATTTCTAATCTAGATTAATGTGCTGAATTCATGGTTTAAGTTTGCGCGTTGATGCCAACGTTTAACCAACAGGCTAAAAGGGTGATTTCGAAAGTGTTTGGAATGTTTTTTTTTTCAATGGGAATTAGGAATTATTTCTTCTACTATAACTAGGGTTTAGTCTTCCCCAAAATTCAGCAGTATCCGTTTCTATTCCTACGGCTGGGCTCGACATATATTATCGTCGTAGCGCGTGCAAAAGTCGCTGTGTGTTTTTAGTGAACTTATTTGAGGTATATGAATTATAACACTTAGCGTATTTATACGGAACTTTCGATGCATGAATATCACATAGCTACATTCCGTTACTCTTTAAATATTGCTCTTATCACATAGCTGTTTATACAGTATGTGTGTATTGAAATAACGATTTAAACTGCATAAAGAACCGAAAATAACTAAATAACACATAGCGACTTTTGCACGCGCAACGACGATATGCCTCTGCCAAATTCCGTAATATCCGGTTTTCCGTCACATGTTCACACCTGCAGCCCTCCATCCTCAGGTAAATATGGAAGGAAGGGCACACCTACGCCTGCTAGTTTGCGAATTCTATTGTAAAGCTACAGTTATTATGTAAATTCTATGAACGAACGATTCTATATAAGGTCAAAATACGTAGTCGATCTTTTGTCACATAAAAATAGATATCCCAAATCTACATAATAAAGAAATAAAATGTTAACGACCACATAAAATTGTCTTGTTTTTATCAGTTTTGTATAGCTTTTGCTCGCGGCTTCGCCCGCGTTTGACGGAAAAAATCCCATGGGTACGTGCTACTAACTATGGAGCTGTCCATTAATCAAATGAGGCTCGAAAGGGGGGAGGGGTCCATAAAAAATCACGAAATATCACAAGGGGGGAAGGGAGGTGTAGTAAAAAATGCCAAAAAAAACATCACGTGATTAATGGACAGCCCAAATATCATCCAAATCCGTTCAGCCGTTTCTGTGCCATACGCAACATACATCCAGACAACCAGACAAACGGACAAACATTTTTCGTTACTATTTTTAACCGACGAGAACCTTCTTCAGGTTCTCAAGTCGACGCGTATATTTTTAGTATTATATGTAAACAAGATAATATTTATTTAGGAGATCTACCTAAATCTAGTTTGAAGTGTGAGTAATGTCTCAAGCTGCAAATTAATTACTTATTTAATTCAAACACAAGTTTTACTTGAAATATAAATTATGTTATTGTGACACTAATACCTACTAATTTCTTATCAGTAAAATGGTACAGACGCCAGCACATCAAGCTACTACAATCTGTCAAATTTCTTTAATAGATTTTCAACTTTATTGCTAAAGCATAAGGTTCAAAGTTAATTGGGAAAATTTGACAGTTTCGGTTTTTGGTAACTAGTGCCTAGTATAGTATAGTTCCTAGTGCAATACCTACCTACCTAAAATATTGCCATCATTCAGTAAAAAGCCGTAACCAACATGTAAGCTGTGGTTACCTGTAATTGGGTGTGAATTACAGGATAATGTATATTATACAAGTTAATTATAAAATAAAATTGTAATCTATCTCGTTAGTAATCTTAGTAAACTAGGTATTATACTTACTTCAAAGTTGATTTTGAGTAAGTACTTAATGACAGCTTTGTCTGAAGTGAACTTTCAAGCTCTGTCGATAGTTTTAACTTTAACAGAGTGGACGATTACGATTTCTGTGGCTACTAATGAAATATAGATTTATCAACTACACAGAAGGGTAGAGAATTTCTTACTGAATCCTACCCTATATTTAACTCATTTTTGATTAAAATGTTAGTTACGGCCTTTCACCTTATGAGGGCAGAATAGTAAAGGTTGTATCGAACCTCGTTCAAGTGACAGCACACTATTCGAAAGCGATCTCATTTGTTTTAGCGGATTTCCACCTAAACACCCTTCAAATTATCGAAGTGGTAAAGTAATAACACAGCATTTATTTTTAAATCGTGGTCTAAAGATTCCGTAAGTTTGTAAAGTCTATTCAAGTCCTGGTTTCCAGTTGATGTCAATATCAACCTATTTTGGTGTAGATTGAGTTGAATTCAGAATGATTAGTTCTATTAAAAAGTTGTAGTGCAAACTGAACTATATGTGTAAGTTTTAAAGTTTATTTTTCCAAAAACAGTTATTTGCTTACACGTTTGGAAACTAAATTGCGAACGCAGATTAGTGAGTTAGTGACTACCCAGTTTACGCCGGACGTATTTAATCATCTCTCCTGAAGGCTTTTAATACACCCTTATATTAATATTAGTTAAATTTTCTACCAAGGTTATTTTGCGAGTAAACCCGCAGTTAAAACGGACATGGTTTAAAATAACCTCACGTTCGCCGTCTCCACGGCTTGTTGTACCTATAATATCCAATTTCCACGTATGTGTAGGACTTATGTGTGCTTGTTCGTGGCTTTTAGGCGACGTATGACTGTATCAGGTTACTGTACAAGTACTGGACTGCTTCCTTTTCCTTTCCTTTTTTTCTTACGGGAGCCATTAATGGACAAATTATTGTGTTGTTATCTCTCCTTGTAGGTTAGAAAGTAAGGGCGAATTTCACCAATGATACTGAAGGTGATCAGCGCATTTAAACCACGTTTAAGAGCTGTCGGTGTTGTCACTGCTTGGGAATTTTGTCAGTCTTAGAGGGGCCAAGCCTGCTATATTATATCATTATTTCAGCCGAAAGACGTCCACTGCTGGACATAGGCCTCCCCCAAGCACCTCCACTTCGACCGATTCTGTGCGTCTTCCGGGGATACTTAGCATCCCTTGCCTCACCGTGGCCTTGGCCGCTACCGTAGCCAAGCGGTATTAGGGGCCAAGTTTTTTTTGTGCTTGTCATTCTTGGGGGGGGGGGGGGGTCTGGGGGTTGCCATAACCGCCACGTTTGGCAGGCGGGTTGGCGATCGCAGTATGGTATGGTGATGGAATCCATAGAGACCGCTGCTGCCCATTCTCCGGTTCGGCCCTTAGTCGCCTTTTTTTCGCCCACGGGAAGTATGGGGTGGTGCTATTCTTTAAGTCCCACACAGACACATATATTATATTATATAGTATCCTGCTATATTAGAGACCTAAATACAAAACATCTTTTCATAAAAATATAATAAAATTATGTTAGGCGAAACTAGTACCTATATTTTAATTTTAATACAAAATGGCGAGGTGATAGGCAGTCGCTTCATATAAAATACCTTTACCTTTTATTGTATTTTATACAAAGAATAAAAATAATTATCAAAAGAAGCAAATCATAATTGTTTTAACAGCTCCTAATAGATACCGGACTGTTTGTATCTCGTGCGACAGAGATAACGCTCTACGAAACCGAAATTAGCCGATTGTCTCTTTCTAAATGTCGATGTGCAATATTTATCGCCGGGTACTGTACTCAGCTGCATCCGATAGACTGGAAGCCGACCCCAACATAGTTGGAAAAAGACAGACGATGATAACAAAATGGTGAAATGTGTAATAGTTATGAGTTATAACACTTTTATAAAATACAAACCCGTTAATAAAATCTCAAAGTAGTTAAAAATATCCACTTTAAAATAAAAGTTTTGAAACATACCTACCATTTTTTTTTTATTCTTTCACCGCGGCGTCCGTTACCTACTACTAGGAACTATTTTTATTTATTTATACAGAATGAAATTGAATCGGTGCGGCAAATAAAAAAAAAACTAATAGAACATGTTATAAAGTAGTAGCCCGCGAAATTCATTTTTTTTAGGATTTTTGCAATTTGCTGGTCAGTATTAAGTTGTACGTTGAATAATATTTATGATTCGCGGCCGTAACAAATATGTATTTACAGAATTATAATCATTAAAGTCATCAACACAACTCTCTCTAAGACCACGTAAGTCCAAGAATAACTGTTTCATGAAATCATCATTCTTTGGACTTACGTGGTCTTAGAGAGTTGTGTTGATGACTTTAATGATTATAATTCTGTAAATACATATTTGTTACGGCCGCGAATCATATTTTGATCGACGTACAACTTAATACTGACCAGCAAATTGCAAAAAACGTAAGAAAATATGAATTTCGCGGGCTACCTTAGCGCTTCCCCCTTAAGGAAAGGGATGGCACATACGTGCGCGTAGGCGAGCGATTTGGCAACGTCGCATCGCATCGTATCGTCGCGCGCCCTTTTATTTCTTAGGACAGGCAAAATTAGGTAAATACCGCTAGTTAAACTCTTTGCCAACTTACTTTATGTTGTGAATTCTGCGATGAATGAAATGCTTTAAGGCTCCTTCAAACAGGCGCGACACGCGATAAAATCGCGCGCGACACAAAGGCACCGCAAGTTGCGCAACGAGCGGTGCCTTTGTGTCGCGCGCGATTCGCGTCGCGCGTCGCGCTTGTTTGCAGGAGCTTTTACAGGAGCGCGTTAAAATTGATACTTTAATTTCCTTACTTGTTTAGATAAAACTGAACAAAAAAATTTTTGCTGGAATGACGATATTCGTGTCTACTTGGAGTGGAAGTTTGCACTATCTAAGACCATAATTACACGATATTTTTCAATAATTTAGATTTAGAAAATGACAGTTTATAATGATTATGTAACAGTTACTGCACCTCCTAATTTGATTATCGCATGTTTTCATATTTTTTCTTCCTGTATATGCTTATTTGTACACCAAAAAATACTACTACTATTTTTACAAGCAATGACTCCGGAAATACTATAATTATTTGATATAAAAAAAGTTGTCAGCTCTATTTGATACTGACAGCTCTTGAACGTGGTTTAGATGTGCTGATCGCGTTTAGTTACGTTGGTGAAATTCGCCCTAACACTTACGGGGTGTTTGTGTCGGCGGCGTGAAGTTTACGAACAAAACCTATATGTATGAACCGTACTATTTTACGTCCGCGTGCTATTAATCTCAATACACCGTAGAGGATAGTAAGTTTCTGAATATCCGTTTTATTAGTCGATTCGCATGAATTTACTCGCCCGAATCGGGCGAATCGTCACTTATAAATAATTTTCTCGTGACTCGCACGAATTGGCACATTTTGAATTGTATGCAAAGAACTTAAGAAAAAAGTACGTACATGTTTTGTAATATTTGTGGGGATTTAACATCACGACGGTAGTGACTTGTCGTCACTAGGGATTTTGACAGGGTCAGTATTATTTTTCCGGAGTCTGGTTGATAAAACTGAATAGCCTCGGATCACAAGTACTTAGTTTCATTTCGTACATTTGGGAACTCTTATTATCACTTCTGTGCGCTAGTGTCCTTTTTTTCTATAGGTACTTTATTGCCTAAAAATTAAAATGTGCCAAGTCGTGCGAGTCGCCTATTGAAAAAATAATATTACCTATTTAAAAGTGACGATTCACCCGATTCGTGCGAGTCAATTCGTGCGAATCGATTAACAAGCCGAGTATCCATATCTAAGAACCAATTTCTCCGCTTCTTTTTCTCTCGTCTTGTATCGGCCCGAACCTATGTTTAAGAATAGATCATGTCATTGTCATGGTAATATATGAGCCTGTCGGCAAGATGTTAGCGGGGTTCTCTGCACATACGCCTGACGTATCTTCATTGGGGTAAATATTTCAACCTATTTCAGCACATTTTCATGGTAAAAAACAAAAATAAAATCGAAAGCCATTAATTCTATATTTATATATCTAAAAATAAATAAAATTAAAGTGTCTGTTGTAATGTCAAAATAACAACTTTTTACCATGAAACTTAATACGGTGCTTATATTTAAAAAAAAATGATTTTTTTTGTAATTCTGTCTGTGTTTGTTCTGGCTAATCTCCGAAACTTTAGTATGGGGATACTTTGAACACTGGGGAAGGGCATAGGACTAATTTTTATCGATATACTACGCGGACGAAGACGCAGGCGGACACTAGTGCAAAAAATAAAACTTTAAAAAAGTGTATAACATAAACAATCTGTGTCAACTTGATAGTTTTACATAAAGTAGCTGATATCTAACTTTGCCTTCTTGGAAAGACAGTGTAAATAAATAACCTCTTACGCGACATAAAATTCCTGGGAAACGAAGGAAATATTTTGTAGCCGCAAACCGGAAAAAAGACAAGCCATCTGCGTCGTTGGCACTTTCCAGTCCTTAATGGATTATTAGGAAAATTACTTGCAACAGGAAACTACAACTTTTACGACGCCATTTTCCTGTAAAACCGGGTAGTAATGACAATGTTGTCTTCATAAAAATCGGTAAAGTTGAAACGAAGAAACCATTTCGCGTTAAAGTATTAATAAAACAACCTATACGTTTGCACATTACGCGAAATTACTGTCGCGAAGTATGAATAAATAATATTCTGTAGCAGTTCTCGAGACGTGATTGCATTGATGTTTCAAAACTGCGGTGCTATTCTGTAAAAATCTCACCGTGAAAACTTAGGTGAAGTAAACGTGGAGTGAGCTGTCAATAGTGTCAATTCCTAGCAAAAACAAACTCACTTCACCTAAGTTTTCACGGTGAGATTTTTACAGAATCGACCGGCTGCATAGAAAGGAGAGGAAATGCCAGAAGCGAGTCGACATTCGGTCATCAGAATTTCATTATGAAAAGATTAGGTTTCCGTCGCTCTGTGTACACAAAACCTTCGGTCGTTCAACACTGGTATCGTGTTTCAATGAAACATGTGACTCTGCGTACTTACTTAGTCTAGCTTTTAATGTTGATATAAATAAAACAAAGTCAGGTTAGTTTCGCCCTACGCCATTTATAACTCAAGAACGGCTGGACCGATTTTTATGATCTTTGATTTGTTGAAAAAAAGAAGATAATTCATTATGAATTCTGAAACAGTACAGTGGATCACACCATTGCCCCACCAGGTACCTTTGGCTCATTCCGGAGACGGACTCATCTTTATCCCCAATACCAATGGTGTGATCACATCCCCATCCTCTCTGAGGTTACTTTATAGAATCCCCATTCGTATAGCCCGTGACTTTGAAAGACATCTCAGCCGCAAACATAGCGCACATTCGCATACACTTTTAAACGCCATTTCCGAACGCGCTCTACAACTAACCATTCATACTCTGGTTCATATCGAAGTGAAACATGCGCACGACGTCTAACTTCTAAGGGACGGCAACTATTGAGAAGCCCGTCGGTGAAATACAAAGCGATTCTGTTAACTGTTTACGAGCGTCCGACCGTAATGTTGGGTTAACATGACCGCTAAACTTTAACTTTAAACATTCATTATTGTTTTCTATGCTTACCTATTTGTTTGTTGGTTGTTACGTGATTTGTGTTATGTACTTGTTTACGTTATATTCTGTTTATTTTTCATTAATTTTGTAAGATTTAGGTGGATAAGAATATACACGATATATTGATGCTCATAGCTAACTAATTAATTACTTCACAGCTGCACGATCGATCAGGTTAAGCTACGCCTGCCGCGGTCGGTCCGTGGATGGGTGGCCATCTTTACATACCGAGACCCCTCCGTGCCTCGGAAAACACGATCAGCCGTTGCTAGTTCTGGCTCGGCTGTCATTCGTGGATCTTTGACAGTCGTTACTGGTCGTCAGAAGGTCGAAAGTCTGACAACCAGTCTTACCAAGGGGTATCGTATTACCCAGTAACTGGGTTGTAGAGGTCAGATAGGCAGTCGCTCCATGTAAAATACTGGTATTCAGCTGCATCCAGTTAGACTGGAAGCCGACCCCAACATAGTTGGGAAAAGGCTAGGCATATGATGAGATACATTAAACATATAATGATCTTATTGGTGATGTTCTTCAAAAAGGTCAAGTGCTTCCTACGCAACCGGTAAGCGTGTATGACCAAATGTATGAACGTAAAAGAAGCAAAATGACTATGTAAAAATCATTCTGTAGTTTTTGGCGTTCTGTAGTTTTTACATAGGATATGTGAAGAAGATCTGAGTTTATGAATGTATAAAGTAAGACGGGTGACGGGATCCATAAAATAGGTACTCAGGTGACTACATCAATAACCTGTCTATAACTTGCAAGATGGGAGGACCTTTTTCTCACATTTTTTATGCTAAGACAGCTAGTCTGCTCGGCATGCGTTGCTATGCCTTTTTTTTATTAGGAACCTTTTCCAGCGCGCACACAACAACTTAGCAAAGTTTCATCACAATCGATCAAGCCATTTTTGAGTTTTTGCGAAACCAACGCGTGGCCTTTAATTTTTATTATACACCGTATTCCGCACGATATACATAAACTTCGTCCAGTTTTTCAGACCATGGAAATAAGCATTTTTCATTATGGATACATTAATGAATTCTTATTTTTAATTTTTGTTAACTTTCACACAAACTAAATACCTTGACGTAAATCATCCGATATGCATGCCTCTTTATCCGAATTGGCAACGACGTATTTTCATTCATAAGATTTGATGGGCTTGTCAAAAGTAAGTTAAGACCCTTTCTTACTGCATAGCTCAATTCAATTTCATTCAATGAAATTACAAATATCTTTGTAACGAAGCCTTTTTAAGTACTACATCCATTGTTAGATTTAATTTGTAAAAGCTATAGAAGCGTTTGACAAAGTTTATGGATAACGTGAAGAACACGGGGTATAGAGATAGATTGATGAATAATTGAAATATCCAAAATTAAATGTAATATTCATAACAAAACAGGCATTTGAAAAGGTCAATATTATTAAAAAGTAGTGGTCGATAAAAATCAATCTTGATTATGGATTTTATTTCATGTTAATGGCCTATGCAAATGTATTTAAAGTAGGTACGTAGGTATAGGAACACAGTTAGTTAAAAGCTTCTCAAGAAGATGCTAATATTATTACACCTCTTATTAAGTTATTAGTCGATTCACACGAATCTATTCGCCTAATCGAATCGCAACCCGTGAAATACTTATTATTGAGTAGTTCCGGTGGCCATCTGTGGTTTTCTTCATGAGTTCCTTTCCACCAAATGATGGTTTCCGAGAGCAAATGCACGAGTTACTATAAAAAATACCCAAATCGCTATAGGTGTGCCTATAATATTTCAGAAGTTCCCTCAATTCCTCATGGATCATTAGAACAGGATTTTGATAAAAATGGGGCTAATCTGGACCTGTTTAAATAAAAAAATAATTTTCCAAATCGGTTTATAAATGACGGCGTATCTACTGGGGTAACAAACATAAAAAAATACAACCGAATTAAGAACCTCCTCCTTTTTTTTAAGTCGGTTAAAAACGATACTGGCGCACAGAAGTGATAAGAGTTAAATAAACGAGACGAGATTTGAATAAACGTGATCTTTTTCTTAACTTCATTGAATAGAATGTGCCAATTGCCTAATATAAATTTCTGGAGTTGTCGATTCGCCCACAAATAAAATATTAACTTCGTGCGAGTCACCTATTAAGAAAAAATAATATCATTTAATAGTGTCGATTCGCCCGTTTCGGGCGAGTAAATTCGTGCGAATCGACTAATAAACCTATTAAACTCGTCCACACTGTAACATCGAAAAATAAGAATGCAATGGGACTAGCCTTGACCAAAACCGTACTAACTCACGTCGATCCCTAATTGATGAGAAAGTTCAGCGTACATCTTCATTAACGCGACTAAGCGGGATCCAGAGCGTACTATACCGTAATATTATTGGAAGCAGAAGGTCATCCCTATTCTTCACGTCTTTTTTTTTTCAATTCTTCACGTCTTCATTTATACTTCTTTAATAAAACTAACACACATATGTACTTTTGGAACAAACCATAACATTCTAACGATTTTATTTTTGTGTGTAGGTTTGTACTAACTCTTTTTCACGTCAATAATATACTTACTATACTTTTAAGAGGACTACATGACCTTAAGCATAGAAAAGACAGAGAAGCGCGATGACACAACGCTGGTATTTTAACCCTTAACTTGGCAGAAAGTAAAAAACTTGAAAAAATGTACTTTGTTGATATATTTGGCCTTAATTATGATTAAAAGACACGAAAAAAATAAAAATAAAAATCTAGATGTCCTAGGTTTCGAGAAAATCTATGTACATCACAATGTACACTGCCAATCATAGCGAAATGTTGACATTGTATTGTTTGTACATTGTGGTGCACATTGCCAGGTTGATAATGAAAAACATTTTTAATATTTATTATCTATTTATTTGAATGAAAACGAGAAAATACAAAAAAAACTTAATTATTTTGTGTGAAAATTACGGAAGCAATTACGCTTTTGTTTTCCCACAACAAAACATAAATGTACGTTACATTTTATACAGAAGACAGTTGTCCTACCACTTTTGCAATACTTGCAACGCATTGTTTCATCCCCTGCTTCTGGGAGATGACCCTTATCATCGAATCGGACGCTGTCTGTTGGACGAACAGAGACTGGTTTATGGATTTTTAGATCTTCGCCTATGTCTTCTGTGACGTTTATATTTTTTACTGTTCTATTTGATTTAGTCAATCCTTCGAACAATTGAAATCTAAAATCCTTCAACATAATATTTTTTCCATCCCGTCTATGCAAAAGCCAAGCGTTATTGATACACATGTCAATAAGTTGTGAAAATATTCCCAGATACCAACGATGACTTTTGAAGGGGGTTCTATATAAAGATATTAACATGTCCGCCAAATCCACCCCTCCCATGTGCTTATTGTAATGTTTTACAATTTGAGGACATTCTACGTGTACCTTCTTTTTCTCATCTTTATCGTAACGCTTGATAGTTTCGATGGGGTGCGAGTCTATATACGAGCTAATAAGTGTAACAACCTTATTGTCATTCCACTTTATCACCGCCAGCTTATTTTTATTACAGACAGCTTGAGCGCTAGAACCACGTTTCTTCTTCTTCATTTGTTGGTCAGTTGGCAATAACTCCTGACAGCCTCGTAAACGATTAGTCCTTATAGTACCGAGACTTAGAATCCCGTACTCTTCACGCAGTATATACGTTAGTTCAGGTGACATAAAAAAGTTATCAGCGTAAACAATGGCCGGTTTTTGCGTTATAGTTTGGCACAATGCAATCACTACCTTGCCCCCCAAACCAATTGAAGCTTCATTGTGCCTAAATTTCAGTCCACGAAAGGTGTCATCGCCACCATAAAGAAGAAAATCGTATATAATACCCGAGACTCCCGCACGCACGAAATTCTTGAAACCCCATTTTTTAGGTTTCATTTTTACATACTGCTTTCTTTTACCGGCTTTACGACCTTTATAAGGTATCATCATCTCGTCAATCGAATATTTTCCTTCTTCTTCGACTTTCAAAAAGTTTTGTCGTATTCTTTCCATAACGGGACGAATTTTGAAGTAACGGTCTGAGTCTTCTAAGGTGTTATCAGCAAAGTGAATATACCGACGTATTTGTTGATATCTTTTGAGAGGCATAAGATCAGCTATGAGAGGGTATCTTGTCCTTTTAGCCCAATAATCTGTATAGGCTGGCATCTGCACTATACCCATCAACATTTGGATGGCTAAGAAGTTCTTTATCTCATCTTCTGTCAACTGTACAGATCGCCCTAGTTGTTGCACTGAGTATAAATTTGTATTAAGAACAATGTCATTAATTATGTCAGGTGAAAAAAAGTAATAAAAATAATCCAGTACTGTATCAATATCTGTTTGATGTAGGTCGTATAAGTTTTCTTCAAGACAAGCACTATGACGAAATACTGCTTTGGACCAATGATAATCTAGAACAAATTTATTGACTTTAACTTTTTTGGTCACTGCATTCTTTGTTGTCTTTTTACGCTTAGATCTGGTAAGTGGCTGCTGCTGTCGGCTAGTGCCGGGCTGAGGAGACGGTTGTTGAACGGTAGGGGTTGGTAAAGACTGTATGGAGTTCAGTGTAGGTAAAATGTTGTAGTTGCTCGTAGTCGGTGAAGGAAAAACTTCATCGAATATTGGCGTTAGTGGTATACTTATAGAGACTTCATTCTGCTCTTTATTGGAGTCAGTCGAACTATCTAGTAAATTGAGGGCTTCAAGCGAAGATGCTAGCGAAGGTGGATCAGAGGAATCTGGAGAAGGTGGTATATAAACATTGGTTTCTTCATCGGACGAAGAACTACCCTCAGAACATGCATTTTTTGCAGGAACCAAAGCCAAGATTTTGTGCGAGCGAGTTAGTTTTAAATTCTGCAGGCAAAACAGAAAACAAAAGTCAAAACAAACACCTTCTATCAAAGCGTTACAAAAAACAAACGAGCAAATACCACCAAAACAATCGAAAACCCAATACTTCGTAAACCTGGCAATGTACAGTGTGGTTACCATAGTTTACGGTCAGTACTTCAGCGTGTCATTGGCAGCGTGCAGTGCGATGTACATTCAATTATTTCAATCAAAAGCGTGAGTTAGTATTTAGGTAGCTACGTAAAAATGCACTAATTGAATTCTGGATATACTTTACATCAAAGCACATACAAAATATTGCCAAGTCTCGAGACAAAAAGTTTAATAAAAAATAAAACACTTACTCGTGTCACACGAACAGCTTGTTGCTTTGCGGACATTTTGATTTTGATATGTGTTTTATTGTGTTGTCATAGTGAAATAATTTTCTACCAATTCTACTATAATTGACAATATATTGGTAAAAAACAAAATGATTTTTTTTCCCAGTAGTAACAAGAAATATTTTTTTTTAATGTATGTACAGTACGATGTACGCTGTCAAGTTAAGGGTTAAAGCAAAATATGAAGCAATTATTTACAAAAAATCTATTATTTGGACCAAAAAATTGAAGCACTAGTACCTTAGTATGTTGCTTACAGAATAATCTGACAAAAAATCAGAATGATTGTATGAATATTAGTATGGTTTTATTGTGAAAATAATTTTTTTTGAGATATCTTCATGATTTTTTTTCTATCGTATCAAATTAGTTGTATTATGTGTACAACACAATAAGCATATATCCGGAAGAATATCTGATTTTGTTTACTGTACCTACTCCTAGTCGATCATATACTTTTAGGCATTATAAAACTTGCGTTTTTTTGCGTTTAGGTCCTGTGGTCCCCTTAAACTAACGCGGCTTTATTACAAATACAAGGTTTCTCTTTAGACCCAGGTTTAAATCATCGAACCATTTTTCATTTTCGTACTATAATGCGACAAAGTTCTTATGACAAAAACTGACGTTAATCTCGAGTCTAAGTTGTCAATTTTGCATTAAGAACTTTACGTTCGTCGGAATAAAGTTTTAAATACAGTAACTGTCTCGCAGGTTTAGGCTGTCTTAAGTTTGAACTCGTTTTGTAATAAGACGGGATGTTTTTAACCGAATTCAAAAAAGGAGGAGGTGTGTTTCCTATCTAACTAAGTACTCTAAGGAGAAAGACTGAAACAAACTCAGGGGTCAGTTTTTAAAGTCCAGTCCATTAAATAAAATAAAATATATCGCGTGTCGCGCCTGTTTGTAGGAGCCTTAACTTGGTCAGATATCGATTCATGAGATACAGCCTGCTGACAGACAGACGCACAGCAGAGGGTTAGTAATAGAGTTCCATTGACCTTTGGGTACGGAACCCTAAAATGGCAAAGAATTATATAGTTAAACTAAGACCTAACCCCCATACTCTCTGATGGGGTCACCAAGTACCACAAATTCCCTATACGCGACTATCAATCGTATAAGTTGGCAGTCAATGTGTACTTACCTTGAGAAATGGCATACCTTTCGCCTCCCCTCCTATTTATTATTCAAGGGTCTTCCGTCCTTTTCTGGCTGTTACGAAAGTTATGTGAGTACTTATATTATATGAGTTCTAATATATTGCACTCGCTTTTCTATTTGACATCAAGGTCTTACGCAGACAACTGGCGTAATTTTTTGCCTACACCCGAGCGCCAAAAGGTTGGGACAAAAAGTATGGAAATCTCACAGATTTTTTGTGATGCCAGACTTAGTGGAACAACGAGCTTGTCGTCTAACTTGGCCCTTACTAATGTAACTTAGAAACGTATATTTACTTAAGTAAGGTAGCAATACCGTCTTAAGAACAGTGGTGATATATCTGTGGCAGATGCATTGTCGGATCTGCTGTTTTACATAACCGCCAGCCGTTTTACAAAACAGCTCCGTTATGTAAAACAGTTGAATGACGTTTTGCGATTTTCCATAATTACTGAACTCTAACACACAGAATTGCATAAACGTTTTGCATTTATCAATGAGCGGATAAACGATTAGAAGTGATGTAAAACAGCGTGAAGTGTAACGTCAAATTGTTGATTTTAGTTTTAAATTTTGACACTCGTGGCTCTATGTCATTTCAAAAATACTGGCGTGCGAAACAGAAATACATAAAACGAGTAATATGAGTGATAATCACCTTAACTCATTTGAAAACAGTGATTTTAAGGACAATTTGAATATAAAGTTTTAAGAGTTTTATGAAAGTGAGTCCTAAAAATACTAAGTAGGTAGCCAAGTTACTGCGACCAACTTAAAAGTACCGCTCGCTCGGCTCGCGCTCAGTTTATTGCCGTTCTAACCTAACTTAAACCAATTGGTCAGGGTGGTCAGGTTGGCCAGGGTTACTTACATAATTACTGCTACCGTTATGGCATTAGAAGCCACACCAAACGCTTATTGTGAATGCAGATAAACCATTCTGCATTACGCCTAAACATGGGTAGCAGTTTTGTTAAACGTAACGCAATATCAATCCAGCTGAACTTTCTTCAGCTGTTTTACATAACGGAGCTATTTTGTAAAACAGCTACCGGTTATGTAAAACAGCGGATTCGACAATCCATCTGCGACATATCCAAGAACGCTTTCAAGAAATCATGAATATTAGAAGACTAAATTATTCTCGTACTTCAAAATCTAACCAAGCTTTATTCAAGTCACAATCTCATCTCAGCAGCAATCAATGTCAAAACTTGCAAGAACTGTAGGTTATTATGACGTTTTCCTGACTGATTGAGACTAAGATTGGATTGCGAACATTTTATTAAATAGGAATATTATCCTTTGTTCTTTGAACAGAGTACTTAGTTGCTGCTAAAAAGACTTCCATAGGCCTCTCTTTTTAACCGACTTCAAAAAAAGGAGAAGGTTCTCAATTCGGTTGTATGTTTTTTTTTCCACGTTTCTGTGCCAGCCTCATCCAGGTTTTGCGCGCGATGGCAACAATGTCGTCTACCCATCTCGCCGCCAGACAACCAACATTAACCGAAAGTACTAAAAAATAAATTCTTACTCCTCAAACTAAGAAACTGCCACCGAAAAGGTTATGTTAGCAAAAGTAACCCTAGTAGAACTTTGTACAGCAACAAAGTTATTAAATTAAATATTAATAGCGCTTTCACACAATTTGGAAAAGTTGAAAGATCATGTGGCTTTAGGCGTAGGGGACGCCTAAAGCCACATGATCTTTCAACTCTTACTGGGGCTGGTTGTGACAGGGGTAAGTAGATATTATTATTATTAAAACCGCACGTTAGTAACATTTTCGTTTTTTCGTAATCATTTTGTAAAAATATAATTTAAAAGAGTGTCCATGGAGTTTCTTGCCCGTTCTTCTCCATAGGTACCTACGCTTTGGAATGGGCAACTAGCTTCATATTTTCTGACTAACCGACTTTTTGACAATTCAAAAAGTTGTTATGGCACACGGCATGCAAGCTGATTGGTGAATACCATAATGACATGCAAGCTACTTGCATACTTTTGTGCCAGCTACTGGCATATGTATCCTTAGCATAATAATATAAATATAGATTTATAATTTGCTCCACGGCCTAAGTCACTGTAATGCTAATGGCTAAAAAAATCCCAGCCTTGTGTAAACAGTTCTCGCATATGCCAAGCGAGGATAATAAGCCAGAATATTGCTCGTTTGCTATCCTAGCTTGAATAACACCCCTCTTTTTTTGTTGGGGTTAAAAATTAGCCTCGTGTAACGCGGGCTTAAGAGTCCAGACTATAATAGTTTTGTAACCACTGACAAGCCTACTGCACCTATAATATGACCTAGGCACCTTCCACCCCTATTTTTTAGGATGGGAAATCATCAATGACCCCTCCCGCTCTGGGTGGAGCGGGAGTGTCACTGACTAAAACCCACCCGTGATCCTTCCTTAGCCCTTTATGTTCCGGGCCAGCGGTAACCCTTTCGGACAATCCCGCTGACCTGGCAGGTTTTGGCCTTAATGGGCCCCTTCAACCTTCTACCCCTGATATTTTCACTCACGATTTCACAGAATTTCCAACCTTTAAACTGTGAAAGATAAACTCGGACTTTGACCCTTAGTTCCAGGAATTCTACCTTCTCTCCTAACTACATTCATAACATCACGCTTGTATTCTCCGGGTGGGCAGAGGTGCATAGTACGCGCACATTCCGTCAGAATAATGTTCACATAAGTCATATGTTATAAGGGGCCCATTGAAATGCCATCATTGGCCAATCATATTGCCCGAGGGGTAATTGCGTAACACACTGACAGCAATGGATTCAATTTGACAGTTCAATAACATTCGTTGCGTTGTTTGTAATATTGTTGAGCAGACAAATTTTCCGAACATCTGAAGCAATGGAATCTATACTTAATATTATAAAGCTGATGTGTTTGTTTGTTTGGTTGAACGCGCTAATCTCTGGAACTACCAGTCGGATTTGAAAAATTCGTTTTGCATTTGATAGCCCAATTCTTGAGGAAGGCTATATGCTATTTAACATCACGCTATGACCTTTAGGAGCCGAGCAAAAAGAAAAAAAGTCAGAAAGAACGCTAAGCAAAAACGAAGTAATAGCGCGGGCAGGCGATGCGATGCGACGGGGTGGGTCGGAGTAACAAGAAATTTCACGCGGACGAAGTCGCGGGCAGCAGCTAGTCTTTAATATGATTCAGATTGAAAATGTGTTACACAATCAGGGTACTGCAGAGCTATTTACAACCATTCAATACACTTCCGTGTCGAATAGAATATCAATCAATGCTATCGAAGAATCCCTCTAAACGCTATTCACAAAGAAGGAGTCGAAAGAAGTCCGAATATTTGGGCCGTTTAAATTGAATTGTATTCTTTGGCCGTCAGGAGCAAGGCAAATCAGATAGTCGAAAATGTGTCTTTTTCGACACGGCAGCCTGTCGAATGATTGTGAATGCTGGGCCTATTTAAGACCCCATGGGGTCTGATATACGCAAGGTCAAATGAAAGTTACTGGCGGGAAAAATATTTGATTTTCTAAACACATTATTTCACGTAACTAGAGCAGATTACGGAGTCCACGGCCTGTGCTGGTGTAGGTAAAATAATTATGAATAAGCATAACCAGCATATAATGTTTCCACTGCTAGGACAAAAGTCTCCTCTCGGTGAGATCCCGAGTAAGCCGTAATCCACCACGCGGGCCCAGTGCGGGTTGGTAGATGTTACATGTCTTCGAATTTTTGGTTCTAGGACATGCGTTTCCTTACGATGTTTTCTTTCACCATTTTGAGAGCAGTGGTGATTCAATTATTAACACAAAGTAAAGTACCTGTCTGGGTTTTGATTTCCCATCCTGGAAAAAAAAAACGTACCTGTCTGGGTTCGAAGCGACGACCTATCAACTCTTAAGTCGGACCCGCTGCCACTGGGCCACCCCTGCTCCAAATATGTAATGATGAATTATTTGTATTTGTTTATTAAGATTATATTTTTGAATCACCGTTCGATAAAGTTTCACCAGGATAATTTTATTTTATTTATTTATTTATTGGTATATCTACGATCATTCAACCTATTAAAACAAGCCAAAATACAAGGCAAGTGCCCAACATTAAACCATAGACATAGGAACAGCACAGAAACAGTAATTTGACTCTACACTTAATTAATTAATCTGAGTTTATGAGAAAATCAACCACACTTGGTTGGTATCCCGACGAGTCGTACTCAGCGCTTCTCCACGTTTATTATGCGCACAGCTAAACTGTGGAACTCTCTGCTGGCATCTGTGTTCTCTCCCACATTTAAACCGTCTGCTTTCAAAGCAAGTGTGAACAGGCATCTTCTGGGCACGCTCGTTCCATCATAGACCTCATCCATCGCTTTCTATCAGACGTGATCGAGGTCTAGAGCGGGGCACGTTTAGCAATTAAAAAAAAAATAACTCAAACATAATGTAGATCAACAATTCCAAGAAATCTTCCTTCTATCCTAATTCCATATCAAACACGTCCCTTGTTTATACTAAAGTTAATATTTAGACAATCAAGTTTACGTTTAGATAATTATATATCGTATACGTCTGTAGGTCTACAAACACAGCTGGACTACTGTTTACAAAATCTGTATTTGATACTAAAATATTCAACGTAAATATTAAATGGATGGACAAACTCGGCAAAGGTTAATAGAAACCGATTTAGGAACAGTAGATATTAATTTATACGGTTTGAGTTGGGTATTAATCATCTGCGAATTGGCATAAATATTTGATTTTAATATCATAAAGTTGCGCGGTTCAGACTTCTTTTTCGATAAGAAATGACAGTGATTAAAGGTTACATCATTATTCAATCTAACCAAATACATGTTTTCTATGTAAATTAATACAAAGACATTGTCGCAGAGTTAATAATAAAACATTCCATCTGCCTTTGTCTAACCTTTTTCCAGCTATGTTGGGCTCGACTTCCAGTTTAACCGGATGCAGGTGAAATTTACATGGAGCGACTGCCTATATGACCTCCACAACTCAGTTACTGGGTAATACGAGACCCGTTGGTAAGTCTGGTTATCGGACTTTTGGGCTTCACACTACCCGTAACTACTGTCGTAGATCTACGAATGACAGCCGGAACCAACGGCTTAGCGTGCTTTCCAATGCACACAGGGACTCGATATGTACACCCATCCACTAACCCACCGCGGCAAGCGTAGCTTAACCTTGAATCAACCCGTGCGGCTGTTATTATTTAGCCACCAGCCTTTCGAAGCAATATTGTCCAAGAGCTTATAATAAAATATGCCATCTCATCTATCTTAAAAACTAAAAAGTCACTCCGTTAAAACCCATAGGGCGAGGCAACCACCAGAGTGACGTCATCAACTCTTGAACTCAACAAAAAACAAATTACTCATCGTGAATTGTTTGAGCTCATCTCAACAGTTTACCGCAGTTCCGTCTCAACAGTGTTTGCTAATAATTATTAAGACAGTTCGTTAATTTATTTTCAAACATCTGCAACTTTTCTCCTACTTAGCAAAGTTCGATTGCTTCCAAACACAATTTGGGATTCCGTCGAGTACTTTATCTTGTGACAAACTAGATCTGAAGGCCAAATTCCGTAATTAAAAACGTTCAAAATCTAATCGCAATCTCATTTCAGCGACAATCAATGTCACAAACTTGTCAGAAATCAAGGGAAATTAGACATATTTTTGACAGATTGAGACTGAGATGTGAACGTATGTTGTACAAATCACGTAGATATTCATCTCGATAAGGCCAAGCGCGGAGATGAGTAAAGAAGTGCACAATTATAGAAACATTTCCTCAGTGTGCATATGCAATGTTGTCGATGACAGCCACCGATGTGTCGACGGCTGTTGCCAACACGAGTCGACAGTTGCAGTTGACCCTGTCGTAGACGCGTGTCGCGCGTGTGAATGCAAACTAACCTACAGCGTTCAGTAAAATTATATTTATGCTAGTGCCTACGGTGGAGCGTAGTAAAGTCAACACTTTACTACGCTCCACCGTACAGCGGACATACATAGTTCACCACACATCAACATGTGTGGTGAACTATGTATGTCCGCTCACTTTTTCCTCTTCGAATGCCTGTCACTCTTGTACCACTCCGTCAATGGACTAATAGTAGTACCTACACTGTAGACCTTATTTCAGCCATGGCGGCCAATCCCAACCTAGCCTTCGGTGCGGGAGATGTACAGACGCCAGCACATCAAGCTACTACAATCTGTCAAATTTCTTTAATAGATTTTCAATTTTATCGCTAAAAGCATGAGGTTCAAACTCGATTGGGATAATTTGACAGTTTCGGGTAGGTTGATGTGCTGACGTCTGTACTATAGTGCACAAACGTGTGCACAGATACAGGTGCTCTATCTCTTTCTCCACTCTCTTAGTCCGATGGGACGGCAATCCGACACGACCGGAGAGATCAGGCGCTGGACCAACGGCTTAACGTGCTTTTTGAGCCACGGGTGTATCACACTTCCAATCTCCGAGCTGTTACTAAGAAATTTCTAATGGAAAAACCCAATAACACGCTTAGCAGTCACACTTGCGACCACGAGACCAACGGGCCTGTCAATAGACCACACCCTCGATTTCCACCGCTCATATCAGGCTCCAGCCAATACTCAATAAGAATAGAAACGCGGATTAGCGCGAGGGAGCAGTGTAGCGGAGTATCCCAGTTCACTGAAGCGCGAATGAAGTGAATTTAGTGGAAATATTATTGGTTAATGTTTTCCTAGCTCTGCACCGCTCCGCTCCGCTCGTCTCCGCTCCATTGTACCGCTGCCTTAGACGGAGATCGAAGCCGCAGATAAACTGAAGTAGGCTTACTTTTGCGAAGCTTGTCTAATCAACGTTTTTGTTGGAGAAGGTGTAATACCAATGCAAATCGCAAATTCGGACGCCATTGATAAGTTTTTTTTTTAGTAGTAGATACCTTGATTTGTACATTTAGAGATCCATACTTTATTTAATCCTTACTAATATTATTAGTTATGAATACGAAAGTGAGTTTGTTTGTTACGCATTCACACTAATACGGCTAAACAGATTTGGATGAAATTTAGCACATTGGTAGATCATGCATGATCGGCTGGTCCATATATTCAAGGTCGCTCATCGAGCTATGGAACGAGCTATGCTTGGAGTCTCTCTGAGAAAGTTTACTATGAGAACAAATCTGAAATCGGGAAAAAAAATCAGCTGTTCCCTACATTTATGTTCGCGAAGAAAGTGAAGTGATGAGTATAAAAATTCAGCCGTCCTTTAGGTCGAGTAGGTATTGAAATTTATTTTCTATGGGACAGTTGATACATTTTTCGCGATTATGATATTGGTCCCATGGAGAAACTTGTTTAGTTTGATGGTCTGTACCACTCCTTAAATTTGGCTGGTCTTTAAAAACTAACCCTGTATACATGGATATTCTGGAGCGGTGCGAAGTTCGCCGGGTCAATTAATTTGACATAAAGCTAGCCTTTTCATCCTGGATATTTATATAACAAAAAAATCTTGAAATACAAAACAAATGCAGTTGAAGTCGCGGGCAACTGCTAGTGCCTCTATAAAAAGAACTATTGTAAAAACAACGGGACAAAATGTCACTGCCTTAACTTTAGTGCTAACTGGTTTAGACTGACAATTACTTCCAACTATTAATAGGAAAACTGTCTTTTAAACGAACGACTGTTATCGACAAGATTAATTGTTCCATTATCGGTTGATTTTAGCTTACAAAAGTTGGCATTTAAGACTCTAGAGTGCTATCTTTTAACGGTACGCTGAAATTGTATCATTAATACTCTAAATGAGAACAGTCGTGGCCCTGTGGTAACGACCCTGACTTACCTAGTTGTAGGACTTGTAGGTTGTAGCTTTGAACCCCGATGGGCGCTTTTATATAAATTATTTCATCACCACTGCTCTCAAAACGGCGAAGGAAAACGTCGTAAGGAAACCGGTATGTCCTAGAACTAAAAATTGGATGAGATGTGACATCTACCAACCCGCACTGGGCCTGCGTGGTGGATTACGGCCCACTCCCTCTCACAGAGAGGATGCCTGTGTCCCAGCAGTGGGAACATCATAGGCTGATTATGATACCCAATACTCTAAAGTTTAGAGTATTAATGATTCAATTTCATCGTACCGTAATAACAGTAATTTTGCAAATATTATAACCATTCCGTGGGTACATAATTTTGGAACTGGTAACCTAAGTAGGTATACAAAGTTATTAGGCATAAAAAGGGTACTGTTTGACCAGTCCGATTCGGTCGATCACGTACGCGATGGAGCCACGAAACGAGCACTCATTAAATATACAAAAGATTATCGGTGAAAAATATCTCGAATTGAAAAAAGTGACTCGTCTGTTTGGTAGTAGATACATTATTAACAGAAATTGGTTATCGGCTGTCAAAATACTGTGACGATGAAGAATTGTTACAATTTCGTCATCTATTATTCTATTGATTATGGACTATCCATAAATTACGTCCTTGTCACCGTCCCCTCACCATCCTTGTCACACCAGGGGAGGTTTGACCAAATATTTACGTGAATCCGTCACATATTCTGGGGGCCTAAAAAGGCCACTGGCATGGCAGAATCATAATGGACAGTTAACTGTTAAGTTAATCGTATCAAATCCCATTGGTGAAGGATTTTTCAGTTATTTTTATTGTCTGTGTTAAAATACCGATCAATCCAATCCAAATCCAATTCCAATCTCTTTGATAATACCTACGTAGTGTAGCGAAAAAAAGAAAAACACGGACTGTCTTCGCCATATTATAATTCATAATGCTATCCTTTTATCCTCCACTACTAACATTATTGATTATATATTTTTTTTTAATAAAATCAACAATAAATCAGAAAATTCACTTAACATAATAAATTCAATGAATACCTAATACAAAATTGAACCCAATGTGTCCATGGACTTTGAACTCTTTCCTTAATATTATTTATGACTGGCATAGCAATCACTTCGTTCTCGACTTGGATGAAGTTAGAAACATTCTATGAGTCAACATCTTCTTCATCCACCTATATAGCATCGTCATCGTTTAGTAAATAATGTACCTTAGGTGTAGAAACAGTAGGTGTTACAGTGAGCGTGAAACACGGCCGCCACGTGCCACAAAATGATACAAATAAAAACCCCAAAAATAACATTCATAGAATTGATAATACATATTTTTAAGATTTTCGTTAGTGTTGAAGCTTAGAGTTTTAATGCTTTAGATTTATACATGTGACCACGAAGTTTATCATTCGTCCCCTTGTGACACGATGTCACACTTTATGCCCTCCCCCTTAACATGTGACGTAATTTATGGTCCTTTAACTGTTACAAACCATCTGAGTTAGGTTCTGCTAACTTTACGACTTTAACAAGATAGTGATCAATATGTCATATACATAATAATATCATGTATAATATTTACTCTTTTTCTCCAAGAACAAGCTAACCCGATTTCATTTGACATAAAACTAAGCAAATTCAATCAACTCCCAAAACTAATTTTCGTCTACGTCTACGATTTAATCAAGAATATCAGCCGGGTTTAATGGCAAGCCCTGAAATTACAAACACTACATTTTCATTTAAGTTTGCGGGTCTCTCGCAAGAATGCTAATTGTACCTTTATTTTAATTTAGTGTTACCCGCAGAAACGTTTCACACACAATCCAATATTGTTTCGAATGTTCATGTAGGTATGCAGAATTTGATGCTGTCAAGAATATTGCTTAAGCTTGGCATAAGGCTTATAAGACCGAAAGGATCATTATTGTGTAACACACTATCAAAGTCAAAGTCAAAGCATTTATTTCAAATAGGCACATAAAGGCACTATTGAACGTCAGAAATTACAACAAATAGAATTGATTCTAGTCGCCCTATCAGTAGATAGTGTGTTACACAATAATGATGAACTATCAAAATAAAAGATATTGCTACTTCATCAACATTCATTGCGTTATTTACGTTCAAATCAAATCATTTATTCGCATATCACAGGTTCAGAGGATGATACAAAAGGTTCTAATGGTACACTGTATTATAACCATGTGAGGTGTGCAAATATATTAGGAACAGAATTATTCTTATTCGGTTATCTTATCAAATTACATTATTGTGCAGACAAATTTTTCGTTCACACGTTAATGAGCAGACAAATTTTTCGAACACATGAAGGAATGGATTATCAATATCCTCACGTCATAAAATCGCGCGACACAAAGGTACCGCAAGTCGCTCAACGAGCGGTGCCTTTGTGTCGCGCGCAATTATATCGCGTGTCGCGTCTGTTTGTAGGAGCCTTTATCGAACTCAATTGAAGTTGGGTAGGACATCTGGCAAGGCGCAGTGATAGCAGGTGAAGTGTATGAGTGGCGTCCAAAGACTAGGAGATAGAGTGTCGGTCGTCTGGCGGCGAGATGGGCGGACAATATTGTTGCCATCGTGGGTAGAACCTGGATAAAGGCTCCTTCAAACAGGCACGACACGACACGCGACACAAAGGCACCGCAAGGTGTCGCGCGCGATTATATCGCGAGTCGCGCCTGTTTGTAGGAGCCTTAAGGCTGGCACAGGAGCGTGGAGATTGGTACACGAAGAGAGGCCTCTGGACAGTGGGTGAAGTCGGACTGTGGATGATGCTGATGATAACAAAGATTGTTTAGCGCTTAAAAGTTTGTATTTTAATTAAAAGGAACTTTTAATCTTACAGCTGTGCTTTATTTCGTTTTCTATAGAATTTTGTTAAAATATTATTAGAAAAGTATTTTTAGGGTTCCATACCAAAATGGTAAAATGGAACCTTTATGGTGAGACTCGGTCAATCTGTCTATCTGTCTGTCACAGCTGGATATCTCAAGAACTGCTAATGCTATCAACTTAAAATTTAGAATGGTTTTACTTGATGTTTGCCCAAATATTTTGCAAATAAGAAAGTAATAAAAATATCTGAATTTTTTTTGCAACAGGGACTAAAAGGGGGTCTGAAAAAATCGAAGTGGGGACTAGGGCATTTGGGGTATCATATGAAAGAACGCAGTTTGCACATTCTCAAACATTTTTTCTTTTTTTTAGGACGCATAGTTTTCGACTTTTGATGAAAAATGTAAAAAAAAACAATCCCCGATTTTTCTTTTTGCAAACTTCGGAGATAAAGGGGGGGCCTTTATCTCCGAAGTTTGCAAAAAGAAAAATCTGAAATTATTCTATGTGATAGAAATGTACATAAAGATTACAGGAAAAAAACATAGTCTCTAAATAGCACACTTTTTCAGAAATCATTAACAAAAGTTACATTACTTCCACTATCGGTCAAGAGATGGCGCTGACATAAAATTGCAATATTCTACAACGCAGTGCACAGTGTTAAAATTTTCTAATAAATATAGGCATCGCCGATGAAAAATTAAAAACATGATGGTACGGAACCCTCGGTGCGCGAGTCCGACTAGCTCTTGACCGGTTTATTTAATCTCTCTCAGCTGTGGTTTATTTCGCTTTCTAGAATTTATTTTGTTAAAATATTATGTCTTAGTAATTCAGGTCCTGTAAGTCTATCTTGATTTTGAAATTAGCCACGAGGTTGCGATTACCATCTTATCCTTATTATTTACTGTATACAGTAATAATTTAATACATGAAAATTATAGTTACAAAGGCTTAACTTAAGCCTAATGTGAAAAACCGGCTTATTAGTCGATTCGCACGAATTTACTCGCCCGAAACTGGTGGAGCGTCACTATTAATTAATATTATTTTTTCTATAGGCGACTCGCACGAAGTTAATTTATTTGTGGACGATTCGACAACCAGAAATATGTATGAGGCAATTGGCACATTTTGAATTTCCGTTTCGAGCGAGTAAATTCGTGCGAATCGACTAATAAGCCTAAAAACCAATTGAATTGTGTTCGTTAATGCGAGTTGTTTGTCTCAGAAAGGTTCAAAGATATTTAACATTATGGTGAGAAATTAACTACTTAAAGGTACTTAGTAACAAAACCAAAATCTTTAGAAACTCATTTCAATTCGCTTTTAGGAGCAAGACTTTTTAGTTATTAAAAACCCAACTTTTATAATTCTAAAGTTAATAACTACGTATTCCCAAGGTATTCACTTTTAATATATCTTGATAACTTTTCACGTTCCTTTGTACAACTTGTTAACAGTTAATAACGAGTAGATCCTTTTATGTTCCCTTCTTTCATGTAACGAATAGTTATCAAATTGAACTAACAAAGCTTCCAAGATTTTCTTTACTTTGAACTTACGAGTAGTTTCGTTTAATACACATTCTATTCTGTTAAAAATTATTGTGTTTAAAGTTAGTTTTTGTGGAATTTATGATCAAAACTGAGATATTTCGTTATGAAAAGCTTATTTCAGCATAAAATATACGTAATAGGCTACTGGTTTTGAATAAACTATCTTCGTAAAACATACCCTATGTCACTCGGCAATAGTGCAGCTTTCAGCCAGTGGAAGATTTTTTTTAAATTGAATCTATACTACCTTAGATTACCTCCATCATCCAAACTTACAAACTTTACCTCTTTATAATATTAATGCAGATAACAAGTGGTTACAGCAATATTGAAGACTTGGTGACTGATCTACAAGTATGTACAACTCTCAACATTAAAATTCCTGAATTAAATAAAATGTACTCAGTATGTGTAAACAGTATTTGTAAATTACTACCGGATCTTTCAGTTCAGGTCGTGGGTTTTTTAAAGGACCATTATTTATCTGTTACTCGTATGATTTACATAATATATTATATTGTTATTTTTTATATTAACAAAAAACACATTACAATCCTGTAGAATAATTTCAATCCTTTTTTTTTGCAAAAATAAAAAAATATTAAATTAACCAATTCTAAACCCCGCCGCCTTCATAGCCCGACCATGAAATAGTACTCCGTGAAACCACAAGACGCGCCGGAACCGAGTGACCCTTGCTCCTGCCTTACATTTCCGTTCAATTACCTGGATCTTGTTCGATGCTAAGCTAATGATTAATTCTGTTTGTTTAAGGGTGCCCGGGCACTGAGCGACCGCGACCGCGGCCATGGTCGCAGCGACCACGACCGCGACCATGGTCGCAGCGACCACCGCGTTAGTAAGGCCGCGTCCGCCTTTAGTGCTCATACACATGAACGATACGCGTCAACGGCTGAGGCACCTGTCGTCGACATTGAGTACGGTGCTCAAATACACGAGTGGCATGTTGTCGACGACAGCTGCGAATACGCGATTGTCGCATTCATATGTCATGTTTTGATCGGTGAACCGGAACGCGTGGTCGCGCCGGCGGTGGGCGCCTTTTGATTTTCCGAACAAAAACTGACATATTAGCTCGCGACGATCGCGTTCTATGTTAGGACGCGTGGTTACACTTTGGTCGATTCGACCATGCCCCGCGGACGTGTGCGGCAGGGCTAAGATTGCCCCAACTTCTATACCTTTTTTATCTTCCATAAAGCGGCCTTTCCACCAGAGATGAGCGAGGATGCGTAGCGAGGGATTTGTGTGAAACCATCCAATAACATCGCTTTATTTTTATAGCTTGAACTAAGTTAGCGTTGGAGTTGGTATTGGTTAGTTTTATACACATCCCTCGCTACGCATCCTCGCTCATCTCTGGTCAGAAGGCAGCCTTATCATAATAATGGGGAAAGCTTTTTCTTTATACGGATTCATTTGATTTGATAAACAGCTGGTGGCAGCAGTTGGTGGGCTTTAATAAAAGAATGAGGAAATTAGGTCTGAAAGCAGAATGTTAGTGATTACGATAGAATGGAAGTGGAGATATAAGATAACTAGATGACCATGAACATTGGCACAAGAGGACTTAACGAAGACAATGATGAAGAAGTTAGATAATTTGTTTATGATTTTTCTACTTTATTTGTTGTGCAACTACCCGCACCTGCGACATATGGTTGTATCAGAAAAGTTTGCTCATATCTAAGGGTGGGGTAGGGGTGGGTTGGGGGCGGGTGTGGAAGGGTCCGGTCGAAGTGGAGGTGCTTGGGGGAGGCCTATGTCCAGCAGTGGACGTCTTTCGGTTGAAATGATGATGCATGATGATGATCTAAGGATGGGATACAGATCATAAAACTGAACAGCCATCCCATATGTTTGGGTCGAGAAGTAAGTAAGTTTTTTTTTTGGATAGTTGATATTACGATGTCGTTCCCATGAAGAAATTTGTTTTGTTTTCTGGACTATTTCACATCCTTAAGGGGAGAAAAATAAGTATTCTATAGACATTTGAAATTCCTCATGTCTCGTCTTTATATCAGCGTCCTTTCAAAATATATATGTATTTAGGAACCTAGATATTCTGTAATCTAATCGGAATTAAGAACACACTACCTTAAAAATATGTTTTATTTACAAATTATTTTATTATTACGTTTCTATAAACTTCTCATGGTCCGCCGGGCCCTTAAATTTTATCAAAATCAAATTCAATATAACCACCGTATATTTTACCGTATAAGTATAATTCCATATATTTTTCTTTGTAGTACCAACTAGCTACGCCCCGCGGTTCCACCCGCATAAAGGCTCGTACACACAGGCGCGACGCGACACGCGACACAAAGGCACCGCAAGTCGCGCAACGAGCGGTGCCTTTGTGTCGCGCGCGATTCGCGTCGCGTGTCGCGCCTGTTTGCAGGAGCCTTAAGTCTCGATCCCGTAGGAATATCGCTTAGCTATAAAATAGCTATAGAATAGCTTAAGGTTCGCGAGCACATTCGCAAGAAGCTGGCAGTATCATCACAACGGTAATATTTTCTCATTGTATGTCTTATTTCTTTTTATTAAGTTTATTTATGTATTTATGTATATTTATTTGTAATATATTTATATGTAATTAGGTATATATTATATTCAGTTTTAATAGGTTTATGCCTATCTTTATGTTTAAAATATTTATTCCACAATGGTCTGATTGCACCTACCACTGTTTGTCTCTGCATCACCCAAAGGTTGACTGGTAGAAAATGCCTATGGCATTAAGTCCGCCTCTGTACATTTATGTGCTTGAAGTATTATTAAATAAACATCGGGTTAAAAAGTATCCTATGTCCTAAACCAGGTCATGATTTACTCAAGTACCAAATTTATTCCAAATCCGTTCAGCGGTTTTAGCGTGAAAGTGTAACAAAGAAATATATACTTAAAAAAATGTAATATTTTCTCTTTATAATATTAGTTTACTTTAACCGAATATAGCAGAAGATCACAACAGCAAACCTTTAACCTTTAGCAAGCCTTTTTGTTCACAACAGCAAACTTTAGTGGGGCAACCAATAATTTGCCGCTAGAAAACCCATTTGCGGCTGATAGCCAATTTTTTCATACATCATCATTTATGGAGACAAGTTACAAAGACAATAGAGATAGCCTTTTTTATTTTATCGAGCTTTGAGCAGAATTTTTCATCTAAAAACCCAGTGACATTTCACCTACACTGAAATTCACATCCAGCGGTGCTATTCTGTAAAAATCTCACCGTGAAAACTTAGGTGAAGTGAGCGTGGAGCGAGCTATCAATAGTGTTAATTCCTAGCAAAAACAAACTCACTTCACTAAGTTTTCACGGTGAGATGGTTACAGAATCGCACTGCTGCAGGGTAATTGCCTGACAATGGTTTTCTATATGCCAGTTCAACAACATTCATTGCGTTATTAACGTTGCTGAGCAGACGCACTAATTATAATGATTCAGAATAATTATTCAGATTTTGATTGATGGTGAGTTACGCAATTAGAGCGCTGGGTTTTAAGGGGGGATGCGCCTACGCAGAATTATAATTATTAAAATCATCAATACAACTTTCTAAGTTTAAATAGCCCTATTGAATGACTATTTCATGAAATCATGACATGTTTTTTAAAGTGTGTCGTCCCACTCACCCACTGAAGACCTCCCACCTGGACATGAATTACCTTGGGTAACCTGGAAGTCTTTAAACAGACTCCGGACCCAGGTTGGCCGAAGCAAGGAAAACCTATTCAGGTGGAGATTCATAGACGACTCCGCCTTGGAGTGTAAATATGGTGCTGTTCCACAAACAATGGGACACTTAATATCGTGTCCTGCGTATCCTCTCAGCTGCACGTTACAGGAACTGGTGGAGGCTGGCGATGGCGCCAAACAAGTAGCCGAATTCTGGGCCGATTCCATTTAGATTGCTATCGACACGCTAAGAAGAAGATGATGACATTTGAGACCGATTCTAACTTAGAGAGACGACTGACGATTCTAATGATTATAATTCTGTAAAAACATATTTGTTGCGAACGCGAATCATATTCAACGGTGCTATTCTGTAAAAATCTCACCGTGAAAACTTAGGTGAAGTGAGCGTGAAGTGAGCTGTCAATAGTGTCAATTCCTAGCAAAAAGAAACTCACTTCACCTAAGTTTTCACGGTGAGATTTTTACAGAATCGACCGGCTGATCAACATACAAACTGCACTCTGATTGCGTAACACACTATAATTCACAATCTGAATCATTTTGAAGCATATTGCAAATCCATTGCTTTATATGTTCGAAAAATGTGTCTGTTCCACAACGTAAATCACGAAATGAATGTTATTGAACTGTCAAAATGAACCCATTGCTACTGATAGTGTGTTACGCATTTACCCCGCTGACAACATAACATGACATCACGCCCGTATTCCTGCAAAGGACAGGACAGGAAGTCAGAGGTGTAGGTACCTATAGTACTCACAATTCGCCGGGCTACCCTAGCGCTTTCTCCTTAAGGGGCATACAGGACCTAAACGCATGTTTTAGAAACGATAAAAGTATATGATCGACTACAGTAAACAAAATCAGAAAAATATAATGATATTCTTCAAGATATATGCTAGGTAGATAGTGTGTTGAAAACATAATACAACTAATTTAATATGATAAAAAAAATCATGAAGATACCTCTAAAAACTTTCTTTTTACAATAAAAACTATACTAATATACGTTAGTATATTAGTATGGTTTGATTAGTATGGCTTGGTTTGAATCTGACAAAAAATCAAAATGATTTAACAATCATTTTGATTTTTTGTCAGATTATTCTACAAGCAACATACTAAAACAATAGTGTTTCAATTTTTTAGTCCAAACAATAGATTTTTTGTAATTAAATAATTGCTTCATATTTTGCAATAAGGTCAAAGTCAAAGCATTTATTTCAAATAGGCACATAAAAGGCACTTTTGAACGTCAGAAATTACAACAAATAGAATTGATTCTAGTCGCCCATTCCAAAAGGTAGTTTTCGTATGGAGAAGAACGGGCAAGAAACTCCACCGTTACTCTTTTAAAAAAATAAATTACCAGCGTTGTGTCATCGCGCTTCTTTCTTTTCTATGCAGTCCGACAGTGTCCGCGCTTTAGGTCATATTGTAAGCCCCTTAATGAGGCCTCTTCTTCTATTTCAATTCAGCCATTTCATTCAAAATTTCTTACAGTGGTAGTTAGTTCATGTACTGCAAGACGGTGACTGGATTTTTCAAGTGGTTCTCTTGCAACTGGATAGGCGGCGCCACCGTCGCGGCAGTGTACTACATTCATTCTGTGGGCTGCTGAATCATTTTCAGCTCTGAATCTCATTAAGCTTTCAAGGGCCGAAAGTGGTGATATTTCAAAATGACTGTGTCACTGTTACTGGCGTAGGAAAAAAAATAATTGCGTTCTGTAAACTGTTTGGTTGATTGGCAGAAGAAAACATCGTGAGGAAACTGCCAAATAGCGCAACACTACTTTTTTTTCTTTACATCTCACTCAGTCAGTGCCGAATTATCCATAAGGCACTTTAGGCCAGTGCCTAGGGGCCCACTATGACCAGGGGCCCAGCACTCCCGATTAAACAATGAAAAAAAAAAGGGGATTGTGTGGTTTTATGAAACCACGGTAGAAGTGAAACTTTTTTTCACATTATAACGTAAAAGCCAAATTGCGTTGTTGTGGTATGAAAAAGGGGGGGCCCGAAAAAAGCTATGCCTAGGGGCCCCGAGATGGTTAATCCGGCCCTGCACTCAGTACTCATCTTGTTGTTATCGTCATAAACATTCTTATTAATGTACTAGCAGCGCCCTGCGGTATCACCCCCTTAAGTCTCGGTCCCGTGGGAATATCGGGATAAAAAGTATCCCGATAAAAACCGTATGTTAAACCCTATCTGTGTTCCAAATTTCATTCAAATCCGTTCAGTAGTTTTTGCGTGAAAGAACAAGAAACTTCCATCCATCCTCACAAACGTTCGCCTTTATAATATTAGTGTGATCATATATTTATATATTATATTATATACGATAGGAAACGATAGGATTTTTTTGTACAACCGAACGCCTTTTTTGGTCGGCCTGTTCTCCAGTTGTCCACACCGCATTATTCATTAAAATATTCTATTATTCTTCTAATATTATTATAATTTTTGGCGATACACTCCCAAAACAAAAATCATCAAAAAATATCACACACCCAACAAACAGCAAATCACAAGAAGCCAAAATAGTTGATATAACAATTTCATCAGCCGCGAACATATAAGAAAAGCTAATAAACATCTACGATCAGGAAGAACTTTCCTCCAACTTCTAAGGGAACGAAAATTAATATTCTCCGAGTCGTCTCTTAAGAACGTTATTAAAAAAGTATCAGCCATTTTCGCGCAATGTGCATGATAATATACCAACACTACTTTATTCCATCGTACGAACTTCGTCTGTGTTAATTTCATTATGCCTAACGAAGTTACCGTCAATTTTCTTACATAACACTCTTTTGATATAAACTTTGGTAATAATTTTGTTAGTCGTAACATTAATTACACACACCACGTTAACTTAGGTTGGAAAGATGTAAACTATTACAGAAATCATAAATGTAAATGAGGTAGTAACAGTAACTGCTGATTTTGGTCGACAAACAATTTGGTTGATAGCTATTTAAACTAAGGTTGATAACCTGAACATTACGATTGATTCGATCTATATGGCTGCTGAAGAATTTATATTAAATACTAACAAATCAAAAACAAACGTGAAATGAATTACGAATATATATTCGTAATTTATTAATTTAATGGACCGATTGGATCTCCATTCGGTCCATTATTGGTGGGAGCAAAGATATTTAAAGTAGTTGATGAATTTCAGCAAACTGGTCACAGCTTAACAGTTAAGAGGATCTAGAAGGAATGGGCAAATACTTCTGCAGAGCCTTTGATCTGGTAAAAGTTATGTAACGAGGATTTTTCCAATGTATCCCTTTCTAGTATAAAGTGAAAAGTTCTAATATTGGTTAGTTTCACAGAAGTTTATATACTTAAAGTAAAGCTGTAGAGTTTGTTTGTTTGAACGCGCAAATCTCTGGAACTACCAGTCGGATTTGAAAAACTCTTTTTGCATTTGATAGCTCAAATCTTCAAAAAGGCTATAGGCTACTTAACATCACGCAGGGCCCTTAGGAGCGCTAAGTGAAAATGATGTAATAGCGCCGGCAGGCGATGCGATGCGACGGGGTGAGTCGGAATGGGGGTACAACAAATTTCACATGGACGAAGTCGTGGACAGAATCTAGTTTTAGATAATATTGATTGAATAAAGGAACAAGTTATTGAAAACGAAACAATAAGATATGTAAGTAACATGGAACCAAAAACGATAAAATGAAATAAACGTGATATTGATGCTCCAATAGACATTAAAGTATGAAAGCAGTCATCGCTACTGGACTGAACGGTGAAATGAGAATTTAGCATTCACGAAGATAGCAATATTATTGAAATAAAATCGTTATTGAAACTTGAATTCTCTGTGATGTCTCATAGAATACTTTTTCCTCCAATGCCGAGTGACTTTTCATCTAAAAATTGTTTATATTCATATTGGTTTTCACTCCCTAAAGTTTTACGTTGCCTCTCCGTTATCTGGTATATCCTATGATTTATGAACGATGCCACACGGGCGTTGCCAATGCGTTGCGTCGTCGCAGCGCAATGATTTCGACTCAGTGAGTGCCACACGAACTCTGCGATTTCGCAACGCAACGAAACTTATCCCGACGTCACACCTTCACGACATCGACATCCACCTTCGGTATTCTTAAAAATATTGCGCTGCGCTCCGTTGTCGTTCCGTCGTCTCACCACAGCACCCGTCCCTGCTTCGTCTCCCTGGCCTCTTGTCCGTTTTCGCTCACGTTCCGTCGCGGCACGTCGGTTTAACGCACCGTGTGGCATGACCCTTAAATTTATACGAGGAACTACGGAACGTCACCGGTCAGGGGTCGCAGCGCCAATGCAACGCATTGGCAACGCCCGTGTGGCATCGCCCTATAAGTCTGTATTCGGATCTCACTCCATTCACTGTTTACGTGTCTCAGGATTCCCCCCTTCAATAAACAAGTGTATATTACGTTTATCTCGCATGTTTATGTTCTACAGCCTGATATTTTCTCGATTACAGCCTCACAGTGTGCAGCATCTATGTACGTCTCAGTCGTTTATTTTGGTTTTATTCCTCACATAAAACAAAGGTTGTTCTGCGAATATATTTGGTGTAACTTCATGTGATATATATCGGCCATTTTCCAATTGTTTGTTCTTGGTACACATGCAGCGAACGAACGTCCTCTCTTAGATATTTGTTTGGTAACTACAAATATTTTCGCTCCAGTTCATTCGTTAGGGAACCTATGTACAAGTAAACCTAAGCTTTGACCAGAAATATTATATGGAACTTGAACGTGGCTTTTTACTGAAGGAGAAGCTTTTTTTGTTACAAATTTTGAACAGGAATTTAAGAAAACTGTCTATAATATGTTTGCAGAAAATAGTATTCGACTTAGTAAAAAACCTGACGAGAGCAGTGCTGGCTGGCCCAGTGGTAACGGCTGCGACTTACGAGTTGTAGGCCGCGGGTTCGAATCCAAGTAGTTACTTTGTGTAAATTATTTCATCACCACTGCTCTCAAAACGGTGAAGGAAAACATCGTGAGAAAACCGTCCTAAAGAACAAAAATTTCGAAGATATGTGACATCCACCAACCTGCACTGTACCCACGTGGTGGATTATGGCCCACTCCCTCTCACCAAGAGGAGGCCTGTGTCCCAGCAGAAGGAAAATTATAAGCTGATAATGTATGTTATGTAAAAAACGATGCTCTTAATACAACCCTGTCACTAATTCAATACTTTGTATTCTAACCTCTATGTTTTATTGATATCCTATTAAAACCCAGGTTTTATTCATACAGGCTAATGCCATCCGATAATACACGATCCCTAATTAATCCAAAACCTAGTTCAATATAAACGAGAATTTGTTTAAATTACCATAATATCGTTGCAGTATTCAGCTTGGGTTTTAATTAAACTAATAATGGCAAATAAAGCTACAAAGCAATATAATAGGGGCATTAATCACCATCTAATCAACGTTGATTGAGAGTTAAAGGAGAAAATATCAAGTAATTTTACGAGAAAATGATCAAAGAAAATCCTTGGAAATGTTTCTTGTAGACCAGACCTTTTGTCTTGAATTTAATTCAACATTTCGTGGGCTTGAGTCAATTGTGTCATGTCCGTACTATAAGTCTACTGTATTATAACTAGCTGTGCCCGCGACTTCGTTCAAGTGAATGGCAGCAAACAAATTGGATTTCATGGGTTTTAGTTTTTTTGCGCGGTATTTAATTCTTTTTCTGAAATAAAAGTAGCGTAAGTTACTTCTTATAACATCAGATATCTGCCTATTAAAGTCCTGTCAAAATCGGCCCAGCCGTTTCAGAGACTAGCCAGAACAAACAGAGAGACTAACAAAAATGTTAAAAATATGTTTTTTATTGTAAGTACCATATTCATATGCATATATGTAGTAAAAAGTTTATTTATTTGTATGTATCTCTATCTAATATATAAAATTCTCGTGTCACAGTGTTTGTAACAAAACCCCTCCGAAACGGACAGATTCTTATGAAACTTTGTGTGTACCTATATTCAGTAGGTCGGAGAATAGGACTTACCCCTAAGTTATAGGGGTGGTTCACTCCAAAAATTTGTATTTTATTTTATGGACAAAGTTTTTATTTTTTTATGATTTGACATTAAAAATACATGCAACCCTAAATGTTCACCCTTCTACGCCAAACCCTATTTTTTAATAGTCCATATAGGTATGTATATAAAAATGAAATGACGTTTGTTAGTCTTACTAAAACTCGATAACGGCTGGACCGATTTGGCTAATTTTGGTTTTGAAATATTTGTAGAAGTCCATGGAAGGTTTAAAAGGTGAGAAAAGAAATGAAGAAGTTGTAATTGTTGCTTTTACTTTTTATTTCCCATACAAACTGTTCGTACCTGACAAACAGGTGCGTTCAGTAATACGGAGGTAATAAAATTGTATAGTTTAATTTATTCAATTGTTTGGTCTATCCTTTACTCTTTTATTTTATTTCTACAAGTATTTTAGTTTATTATCAAGACAGACTTTTTTATGTAAGTAGCTTGATAGGTACATCTTTTATTGATATTTTTTTTCTTTTCATGTAGGTTAGGGGTAGGGTAGGAGTAGGGTAGGGATAGGGTAGGGGTAGGGTAGGAGTAGGGTAGGGGTAGGGTAGGAGTAGGGTAGTAGTAGGGTAGGAGTAGGGTAGGGTAGTAGTAGGGTAGGAGTAGGGTAGTAGTAGGGTAGGAGTAGGGTAGGGTAGGGTAGGAGTAGGGTAGTAGTAGAGTAGGGGTAGGGTAGGTATAGGATAGGAGTAAGGTAGGGGTGGGGAAGGAATATGGTAGGAGTAGGGTAGAGGTAGGGTAGGGTAAGGGGTAGGACACCACGCGAACGAAGTCACGCTGGGCAGCTAGTATTATATATATATATATAATACTAGCTGCCCAGCGTGACTTATATTTATAATTAACTTGTTTTGACATGTTAATGTCAGATTGATATAAACGTGTTGACGTGCGGTTTATTCGTATACGATTTCACGTTAATTAGTGATATATTACTCGTACGGTGTTATAAAACGCTAATAGGGATTATATAACGTGATGCCCGTCAGCGTTCACTTGTACATTTTTAATGATATCATTAGATTTACATTTGACTACATTAAATACAGGGTGTGGTGGCCAGTAGATTTTTAATAGAGTAACCGTGGAGTTTCTTGCCGGCTCTACTCCATAGGAAACGACCTATTGGAACCGTGCACCTAGCTTCTGACGTTTCATAAGTGCCCATGTAGGTTTAAGGCTCCTACAAACAGGCGCGACGCGCGACGCGAATCGCGCACGACATAAAGGCACCGCTCGTTGCGCGACTTGCGGTGCCTTTGTGTCGCGTGTCGCGTCGCGACTGTGTGTACGAGCCTTTATGTGAAATAAAATATTTGATATCGTAGATGTATGGATTCGTTTCTTCTGCATCAACTTGCGAGATAAAATATAATATAAATATAATATAAATCGGGCAACCTTATTAATGGCGTATCACGGGTATGTTGCTTCTACGCTACGCTACGGACTCATATTTTGGGGGAACTCGCCAGACAGAGAAATGGCGTTCAAAGCCCAGAAACAATGCATAAGGGCAATGTGTGGCATACAGAGCACAGAAAGCTGTAAGCCACACTTTCAACAGTTCCAGTTGCTAACATTTCCGTGTCTTTATATATATGAAATGGCGATCTTTGTCAAAGCGAATCTGCATCTTTATACCCATCCAAGAAGCGCACGACACAAAAATAAAATATGCGTAAGACGTCATAAAAAAGCAGTATTTAATAAAAACATTTTGGGCATGGCACCAAAAGTATACAATAAGTTGCCAAAAAGTATCACAGACCTACACAAAATGAACCAATTCAAATTATGCTTGCACGAATTCTTAGTTGCAAAATGTTACTATTCAATTAATGATTATTTAAATGAAAGATGAATCTATTTTATCTGAAATGGCACCACAAATATAATAACTATTGAAATTTTGTTCTGACTCGTGTATTATAATAGATTGACATTTTTTATTGACATTCTATTTTTTTTGTAACTCAATTTATAATTTATTCTGTAGCTAGGTATATATTAATTTGCACACCTCAGTAGGTTATAATACAATGTACCTTTCATACTTGTAACACCTTTTTGACATGTATTATGCAAATAAATGATTTGATTTGATTTGATAAAGGTCTAAAGTCGCTTTTCAATATCTTGTTTTTTCTAAATCATGGTGTCACCACTAAATTACGATAATGGAAAACCTCAAAGGTCAAGCTCAAAGGTCAAAGGTCTTACCAAGGGGTATCAAAATTACCCAATAACTGGGATGTGGAGGTCAGATCAGCAGTCGCCCCATGTAAAATACTGGTACTTATTCAGCTACATCCGGTTAGACTGGAGGAAGACCCCAACATAATTAGGAAAAGGCTAGGCAGATGATGATCCGCGGTAAGTAATAAACAATTATTGCTTCTCTACATATGAGACATAGCTTTTAAAATTGCGATTTCAGGCAATTTAATTTGTAACATAAGTGGCAGTGGGCAGCGCACATTGCTCGCAGAACAGATGGCAGATGGGGCAGAAAGGTTCTGGAGTGGCGATCGTTTACTGGAAGACGTTGCGAACCGACCACCACAAGGCGAACCGACCACCTTGTGAAAGCCGCAGGAACCCGTTGGATGCGTGAAGCACAAAACCGGTCGGATTGGAGGTGCTTGGGAGGCCTATGTCCAGCAGTGGACGTATTTCGGCCGAAATGATGATCAATTACAATTTGCCAAAGCAATTGGAGTGTGTGTTGACGGCATTATTCCCAGCAATGCGGCAATGTCGGATTTGACAGCTAATATTGCCATTACCATCAGGTAGGTATGTAAAGTATAGGCAATACAGTCACAAATACGGAAGTATATAACACGTTAAATTAATTACTCCTATTATATATTTTTAGCCTATTAAACAATATTCCGAACTAAATGTCGAGGAATTTAAATTGATGAAGCTAATGTATGACTAATTGGGCAATAAATACGGCATCGACCTTTATAGATAAAATATACTTATTGTTTAATGCCTAATTATAAACGTTAATAAAACAAGAGAAATAGAAGGATTCGAAGGTAATTAATGAGGGTTTTCTGAATTGACGTTCGCCAGGTGGCAGCACTGACACGTCAGGTACAGACATCTGTCAAAGAGCCTATATTTTCTTTAGTCATGACTGAATGATGAACGAATGAATGAATCGAATGATGAGCGTCATCATATATTTTATATTGGAAGACCTCTTGTCACAGTGGTGCCAACTGGTGTCGTAAATTTTCACGAAAACCCTCATTGCAAGACGTCTCAGAATAAAAATTGTTTGTTAGTCATTTAAAATCTAGGAGCTTATGGCTAATTAATAACAGCCGCACGGGTCGGTCGATCAGGTTAAACAACGCTTGCCGCGGTTGGTCCGTGGATGGGTGACCATCTTTACATACCAAGACCCTCCGTGTCTCGGAAAGCACGTTAAGCTGTTGGTCCCGGCTGTAATTCGTAGATCTTTGACAGTTGTTACGGGTCGTCAGAAGCCGGAAAGTCTGACAACCATTCTTACCAAGGCCCAAGGGGTATCTTATTACCCAGGGACTGGGTTGTGGAGGTCAGATAGGCAGTAACTTCATACAAAATACAGGACCAACGGCTTAACGTGCTTTCTGAGGTACAGAGGGATAAAGGTGGTAGATTAAGGGGACTACATGACCTAAAGCGCGGTCACTGTCGGACTGCATTATAGAAAAGAAAGAGAAGCGCGATGACACATCGCTGGTAATTTATTGCAAAGTATGAAGCAATTATCAATTTACAAAAAATCTATTATTTGGACTAAAAAATTAAATTAAACACAAGTACTTTTGTATGTTGCTTGTAGAATAATCTGACAAAAAATCATAATGATTTTATACATGGTTTTTATTGTAAAAAGAAACTTTTTATAGGTATCTTCATGGTTTTTTTTCTACCGTATTAAATTAGTTGTATGTATTATGTTTTCAACACACTATCTACCTAGCCATATATCCTGAAGAATATCGTATAATTATGTTTCTGATTTTGTTTACTGTAGTCGATCACATAGAATACTTTTATTGCTTCTAAAACTTGCCTTTTTTGCGTTATGTCCTGTAATCCCCTTAAACCCTTCGATATACCCGTGCTTTTGTTATCACTTAGCCAATTGTTAAACAATTGAAAGTAAAGAAAAATATTTCTTTAAACCGACACTCCCAAAGATTTATTATGCTATCTAATCCTTACATTAATCCGATTAGGTGATGGATCAAGGCAATATTTCTCTTTTTTATCATTTGTTAAGAGATAAATCTTAGTAAAAAAATAAATGTTTTATTCAAAGAAGGTAAGTAATTAAAAATAGTCGATTAATTTAGAGCAAGAGTACAAACGTAGAAGCGATCGCGTTTACGACGTACGGTAGAGCGTTTACGCCTTACGGCATTTCATACAAACTTTCAAGCCCTTGTTTTTCGAAATGAATGAACCGATTTTCCGATTTTAATGAAACTTCATACGCATAAGCAAGATACAAAGGTCTAAAAAGTTACTTAAGAACATTTTTGATATGTCTTATTAAAAAAAAGATAACTGGAAATCGCCGTTTCTATGGAAAATTTAAAATCGGTCTAATTTGGCTGTAACACTATTTTTCGAAAATGCTTATGCGTACGTAGTTTCAGTTTTAATTCAACTACAAAATAAATGCACGGCTGAGTGGAAACATTTTAGGTAGATTGGTAATAAAGGTAATTCAATCAACTTAAGAAACACTTTAGTTAATTGAGTTCCCTTTATTATCATTACGTAAAATATGATAGTTTACGCCCAAAATTTTGAGAAATAAGATGCGAATAAAAATTTTTTTGCGCTCTATTTTACGATTGTGTTATCATGATACTATTTTATTATTATGAAATATTTTTAAATAAGTCTTCTTTAAACATTTGACAATACACTCAATTTTTTTCTGGCTTATATTATGTAGTTCAATACGCCAAACTGTGCGACAAAAAATGGAGCGTCTGACGGTGTCCTAAGTTTGGGCAGCGCCTTAAGTATTCGAATTAAGGCTCCTTCAAACAGGCGCGACACGCGATATAATCGCGCGCGACACAAAGGCACCGCAAGTCGCGCAACGAGCGGTGCCTTTGCGTCGCGCGCGATTTACGTCGCGCGTCGTGCCTGTTTGCAGGAGCCTTTAGCCATTTTATGATGTTTAATATTAGCAATCTAAGATGTAGGTAGATTATCTACTGGTACCTTAGCCTGTTCAGATTTCATTAAAAGAATTCGATTCACTTCAAAATTATCTAATTGGTCGTAATAGTACGACCTCTCGCCAACGCCTCAAGATTTTAACAAACCTTAGCTATAATTAAAATAATTTTTCATTTTATTTCTTAATAATCGAATATATCTTAGAAGCTATTTTGTTAAACCTTTACGTAATGATCATAAAGTTCAAATGATGCGTAGGCCGGTTAGCTATAACAGGATATTTTAAGTAAGCTTTAGAAAAATTTGCCTAAACATTTTATGTAATTATGTAATTTGAGAAACCTGTCATAATTTGCGTTCTTATACCACGCCAAACTTGTTATTCGAATTCTTAAGTAATAATCAAAAATTCCATCCATTTTAAGCCAGTGCACACTCTAGAGGCAAAACAGTTCATATACGGCACATATTATGTCAAAACGGATATTTCTGTAAATTTTGACAAACTTTGACATTTTTAAGCGGTCATTAGGTAACTACTGAGTGTGCGCCATCTTTGTTTTCATAAAGGCTCCTACAAACAGGCGCGACACGCGACGCGAATCGCGCGGTATAAAGGCACCGCTCGTTGCGTGACTTGCGGTGCCTTTGAGTCGTGCGCGATTTTATCGCGTGTCGCGCCTTTTTTTTTTTATAATAGTTTTATGGCCTGGTTGCTAAGACCTTTTAGCCACGTCTTTGTTTCATTTTATTTATATCTTGAGTCTAACATGACATTAGAATATGGGTGTACACATTCTAATGTATTAGGAGTATTTGGCAGCAAATGTATCGAATCAAGTTTCCCGGTAAACTTCGCTGAGGTAGCCAAAACTACAAAAAAATTCTCAGCTCCATTTTACCGGGATCGCGACTGTTTCAATGATTACACATATTGTCCAGTTGCGCAGACACTTGAGATACAAAACTACACCAATTTTACATCACAATATCCACTAGGAATCAATTTGCGAATAATTAAAACAGCCAAATAGACTTCACTCGAAGAAATCCCGCCAAAAACTCGGCGTGTCGCGCCTGTTTGAAGGAGATTTAAAGCAAAAGTATTTCTATTATACAGCCTTGCCTCATTCTGCACACAGTATAGCTTTATAGTTCGCCGACTTAATGGCTACTGAACCATTGATTCGTCCATTTAAGGTAAAGGGACATTTTCTAAGGTCAACTGTCAACTTATAAATGAGAATTTCCAAATGAGTCGCAAATAAGTACATTATCATGATGATTGATGGGGATTTGCGGTTTTATAATCTGACAAAAAGCTACGTTTGTTTTTAATTTAAAATCAAATTAGTGGAAAATAAATCATGGAGCATAAAAACCATTTCAAAACTTATAACAGGAAGTTTACAGTCGTCCACACATCGCGTCTAGGTAGTACAGACGCCAGCACATCAAGCTATCCGAAACTGTCAAATTTTCCCAATCAACTTTGAACCTTATGCTATAGCGATAAAGTTGAAAATCTATTAAAGAAATCTGACAGACTGTAGTAGGTTGATGTGCTGGCGTCTGTACTTTGACCTTGAGCAGTGGGGTAATTGCGAAACACTAATAGCAATAGCTTTCATTTTGACAGTTCAAGAACATTCATTGCGTTATTTACGTTGTTGAGCAGATAAATTTTTCGAACATTTAGAGCAATGGATTAGTAATATCCTTCAAAATGATTCACATTGTCCTTATACACAAGTTAAATCTTACTTTGGGTGCCAGAGTTCATCGAAATCACTCTATTCCTTAGTTGTAACGCTACATAGTGTTTAGATAAGTGTTTTTGTACAGACGCCAGCACATCAAGCTACTATAATCTGTCAAATTTCTTTAATAGATTTTGAACTTTATTGCTAAAGCATAAGGTTCAAAGTTGATTGGGAAAATTTGACAGTTTCAGGTAGCTTGATGTGCTGGCGTCTGTACAACTAACTACTACTAAAAAAAAACACTGGCACTCCGGTAGTGCCGACAGAAGTGAAAACTTGAACAATTACGAGTGTATTTTGTGAATCGTCTTATAAACAAAACACGCGTGTTAAGGTGTGTTCCTTATTTTATAGGGTTTTTTGCAAATCAGGTATGATGACCAAAGTGACTGGTTTATTCTTCTCGTGAAAGGAATTTATTCAGATTTACAAATAAGCACACAGTTATATATCCGTGGTTCAGCGCCATCTCGTCGTTGTTGGATGAACTACGTAGTTAGTACGCGAGGCCCTCGTAGTTCTTCCCGATATGCATAGATGGCGCTGTCCTCAACAACGCGCGTCTTAAGTTTTACGTCTGACGTTAGTACGCGAGGCCCTCGTAGTTCTTCCCGATGTGCATAGATGGCGCTGTCCTCAACAACGCGCGTCTTACGTTTTACGTCTTACGAATTTTCGATCAGGGTCACGTGACCTGACGCGAATTTAGAAGTTTTTACCCATTCCAAAAAAAGTACACAGCGCCGCTAAAGAAGTTTTCACTTCAAAAATCTTTTTTATTTATTATGAATGACAGTGTGTTATGTAATTAGCGTGCTAGTCTAGCGTAAAAATAAATGTTAATGGAATAAAAGGCTCATTTGCTTATTGGCCTATGTGTTAAAACTTTTGACTAACGAAAAATTCTTTCTAAACTTGGGTTCACCATTAATTAGTTCATAATAAGCTAGGAACATGATATTACTAAGATGCTAAATTGCCTGTTAACGCCTTATAATGAACAGAATATTTCTTGTTCCAAGAGTGGGTGGAGACTATGACCCGAGCTATTGTTGATTTGATAAAATATTGCTGCTTTTTTCAATTTCATCTATAGCTAAACTAATGATAAAGCTAAAGAGTTTGCTTGTTTGTTGAAACGCGGTAATCTCTAGAACTTACAAGTCGGATTTGAAAAAATATTTTTGCATTTTATAGCCCGATCCTTGAAGAAAGCTATAAACTACTTAACATCACGCTAAGACACTTAAGAGCGCCTGCCGGGTCAACGGGATTGTCCGAAAGGGTTACCGCTGGCCCGGAACATAAAGGGCTAAGGAAGGAACACGGGTGGGTTTTAGTCAGTAAGAGTATGACACTCCCTTCCTCTCCACCCAGAGCGGCAGGGGTCATTTGATGAGTTCCCATCCTGAAAAAAAAAAGACATTTAAGAGTCGCACAAAAACAAAAAAAAATAGACAGAATACAGTAATATCGGGGGAACACGAAATTTAACGGAACGGAGTCACGGGCAGAAGCTAGTTATATTATATTATGTAAATTTGATAAGTCTAGCCGTCACTTCTATCAATTTTAATCGTGTTTTAAAATAATGACCTGTCAAACATCAATTCAACAAGTAGGTATGTACCAAAAACGTTATAAAACCTCAATCCAATAGATATGAAATTCCATTGTCTAAGATGTTGGTAAAACCCAAACGGATAAACTTAACGGGCTTAGTATACTACTATCATATACCTAAAGAATTTAATGTCTGTCCATTTACCAGGAATTTGAATACATACTCTATTTTATTAGCAAATCGAAATATCTGGAGTCTGGACATTTGCATAAAGAATCAGCGAAATATGAGCAACCATTGTGAGTTGCAGAAAATTGAATTCTAAAATATATCTGACTTCAGAGTCGAATATTAAAGTATGCACGGCAACACATCAAGCTATACATAACCATTATAAGCTGACGTCTGGTTGTACGAAAAACCTATACAATTCGAGGTCAGCTAAAATTGGAAAATTATAGCTTGATGTGTAGCCATGTATACCAAGCCTTTAGGCCGAGATTATAGGATTAGACTAAATGGACTAACACTTTAGTCATCAGTTGAAGTTAAAAACATCCAGAAACCGCAAATTATGTTGTTTTAAATTAAAGTATGGCCACATACAGAGCAATAATCTTATTCATTAGCTTTGTCCGTTCTTAATCTATACTATAATATTATAAAGCTGAAGAGTTTATTTGTTTGTTTGGTTGAACGCGCTAATCTCTGGAACTACCAGTCGGATTTGAAAAATTATTTTTGCATTTGATAGCCCAATCCTTGAGGAAGGCTATAGGCTATTTAACATCACGCTATGACCTTTAGGAGCCGAGCAAAAAGAAAAAAAGTCAGAAGGAACGCTAAGCAAAAACGAAGTAGGTAATAGCGCGGGCAGGCGATGCGATGCGACGGGGTGGGTCGGAATAACAAGAAATTTCACGCGGACGATGTCGCGGGAAGAAGCCAGTCTATACTATAATAAAGCTGAAGAGTTTGTTTGTTTGTTTGGTTGAACGCGCTAATCTCTGGAACTACCAGTCAGATTTGAAAAATTCTTTTTGCATTTGATAGCCCAATTCTTGAGGAAGGCTATAGGCTATTTAACATCACGCTATGACCTTTAGGAGCCAAGCAAAAAGAAAAAAGTCAGAAAGAACGCTAAGCAAAAACGAAGTAATAGCGCGGGCAGGCGATGCGATGCGACGGGTGGGTCTGAGTAACAAGAAATTTCACGCAGATGAAGTCGCGGACAGAAGCTAGTACGTAATAATGACGTAGGTATATCATCAATCTTATTTAATTTAAATACATGACAAGGACAACACTTGGCAGATTAACCACAACACCAATTTTAACTATAGATCTATGTATGACTAACCTCTGCCCGCGACTTCGTGCGCGTAAAATTTCTTTTACTTCGGATCCACTCCGTCCGACACGTGATAAAATCGCGCGCGACACAATGGCATCGCAAGTCGCGCAACGAGCGAGCGGTGCCTCTGTGTCGCGCGCGATTATTTATCGCGTGTCGCGCCTGTTTGTAGGAGCCTTAACAAATGTATGTCATAAAGAGGCTCTTAAAGAAGACCTCCTAATTGACAGGTTACGCAAATCAGATTGCGAAAACAGTACCAATTACTATTATTTAAACTGACATACAGCACTTTTGTGAAGTGTTACGTAGTTCCTGTTCAAAAATAAATCATTACCGATCGCCCACACGTCACCTTGACTCAACGCCGATTATACAGCCTAATGTTGTAAAAGCACTGCTTGAGTACCAACCTCGCCATATCATTGGGCAATTCTACACGTCGAAAAGGCGTAATGACTCAGTTTAGTACGCCTGTTCGACTGATGTCCGTCCATTTATCACGCTGACTGTAAAATATGCGCCTGATGAGGTCACAACAAACGTTAATGAAGTGTGGCAACCCTAACGTTTGACAATTAACGTCATTTAGACCCGCAGCACGGTGTTGCTACATGCAAACAAGTATGTTTGTAGAATTAGCATTGGGAATCAGTGTTTGATCATACTGAATTTGAAATTGTTGCCAGCTAGAAAATTTAATGGCTGGTGAATTTATGGGTACAATTATCGCAGATGTTATCAGTTAGGTACTTCGTTAATTGCCGTAATTAATAGAAAATAATAAGAAAAGCACATGAGAAGAAAGCGTAAGTTTATGACCAGTCGCCAGCACATAAAGCTACTACAATCTGTCGATAAATTTTCAACATTATCGCTAAAGAATAAGGTTCAAACTTGATTGGTAAAATTTGACAGTTTCGGGTAGGTACCCGAAACTGTCACACATTGTCATTACCCGAAACTGTACATAATTACGTATTAAGAAGTATTAATATATGTGTATGTGATAGAAAAACCGTGGACAAATATTCAGTAGGCTCAATGTGGACCTTTTATTACTTTGCTTTTATAAAGTATAACTAGCTTCTGCCCGCGACTTCGTCCGCGTGAAATTTCCTAATTACCCCGTCCCACCCGGTCGCATCGTATCGCCGACACGCGCTATTACTTCGTTTTCGCTTTCCGAGTTTTTCTGTTTGCGCGGATCTTTAGGAACCTAGTGTGAATGATTGTGAATGTTCCAAAAGAGTTGAACTAACAAACGCAAAAAAAAACACAAGTGAAAACAAACCACAAATAGAATACTTTGCCATCATTCACTGACATATCGGATATACATTAAAACCGAGTAGGTACGTCCCGAGGACAACCGAACACATCCGAAGCGGGTATTTTTTTAATCGTCTTATAAAAAAAACACGCGCGGTGTCGCTTACGTTAACAGTGGCGCGAGTTCAATGGTTTTTTCCCATCTCAAAAAATGCCCAACGCGCCTAAAGTTTTCACTTCAAAAACAAATCCGAATAGTAGTTCCAGAGAAAAGCGCGTTCAAACAAACAAAAAAACTATTCAGATTAATTATTAGTAGGTATTAGTTTAGATATATGTACACAACCTACATGTCCATATAGATTGTGTACCTGTGCGGACTTTTGGTACCTGTTCAAGCCCGAGGCTAGTCCCCTAGTCCCACGTGAAAATAGTTTCCAATTTCCCGAGAACGGAAATACCTAAATCAAACATAAAATATTCAACCTTTTTTACAAAATTTAACTAAAACTCAACACTTGTTTGGTCATGGCGTGACCTACAATTGTTATACATAATCACTCTTCTGAATGACATTCGTTTTTATGAATACGTGCGGCTCGACTCAAGCATAATTCGGGCACCATGACCTCGGCGTAAAGAGCTCATGAATAAGGGTTCTGCTGGAGTCCGTATTAGGCAGGTGTGCTCGAAATATATGTGGTGTGAAGATGTACGCTCCAGTGACCCTTCAAGTAGGCGTTACGAATCTGGTGGAAATTTACATGGATATTACTTGGGGCAATTCGGATACTTAGCTATAGACAATTTTATATATTTCTGGAAACTACTGTAACAAATGTTTTTCCTGTACAAATATATTGTTCCTTTATTGACGTGTTGTTAAAAACTCCTATCAGCTTATATACAAAACTAGTTTCGGCCAGCGCCGCGATGTCGTCCGCATAACATGTCTTGTTTTAATATAAAATATATTCTATGGCACTCTGCAATACTGTAGGTTCTTATTAGTGTAAGAATTTTCGGAATCGGTTCTGTAATTCTGAAGATTACCCCCTTCATACAAACTCACAAATTTTACCTCTTTATAATATTAGTTAGTATAGAATATCCAACAAACCACGTTCACCAATCTGACGGCCAAGAGAGGCAATTAACTTCTAGATTGTATGCTCAGTCGGCCACAAAAGGAGAGATTCAGTCTACTAGAGTAGTGCTCCCGGGGTTAGGATAAGGATACAGGTATACTAATTATTAGTATACCTGTATAACTTGGATAATGTAAATAGGAACGCCACTAAAGCGGGCAGAAAGCTTAAGTGGCGTTCCTGGAAGCAATTACAGCTTAATACTTTATCAAACAGTATTGTCAAGTGTATAAACTTAGCTCCATTTCCCTAACAATTATTGTAACTTGATTCCCATGACACCAGAAAACTCCAAATGACAAAAAGTTTCACAATCAAAAAGATTGTAACCATCCTTAACAAACTTTGTATTAAACATCTAACAAGCTCAAACTTTTCTTATTTTATAATACATGCTAATGTATTTTTTTTATCTCACGAAGTGACGCGCGCTTTAATTGTGGTAAGCAAGTGTACAAACACGCTGTGAATGTGTGTAGCAGGAGTTCTCGCGGTACCGTACGAGGCAATGGCGAAATCTGTAGTGTGTGTGCGAGTGTGTTATGTGCTAACGCTACATTTACAATTCACATAAACATGTACATTTTCTAATCCATTTTTATTGAAAATGTATCTGTGGATGCCTATTTGTAGTGATACAATTTAAGTGCTTTTATTGATTGAATATTTTTGAACCCGAACTTCTAGTTTTTCATTTGACGATAACTTAAATTTCCGTCGATGATTTTTCAAATGCTACGAGTATTTATTAATGAAATTCAAACAACAATTTTTGGCGAAAGACCTTCTAAATACTACGACGATACGATTACGATTGTGATGTAGCGGTATCTACAACGCCACATGCTAACAACGCGTCATTCTAACGTCACGCAAAATTCTGCATCTCGCAAGTAGTGTTTACCGCGCAACTAGCATAGATACAACGGCCCGACTTGAATCATCGGGCAGTTACTACACTACCAACACTACCTACACTCACTTGTTTTTATTTTAAGTATTCGTAATAGTGTCACTTTTATTTCGATGTGTTTACTTTTTGTTTCTTTATCGGCACCTTGTTTTATAATCATGTGGGTAATTTGGTTATCATCTAATATTGTACTTTTGTGCTGTCTTCTTGTATGTGCCAAATAAATGGTTTATCTATCTATGTATCAATCTACTTACACTTTTATCCGATACTTTTGGGACAGACAGGGCAGTACCGTGAAAACTTTACGAGCTCCTTAGTACCGGAATGAGTAAATGCAACTACAGTTTGTCATATTGCTTCAATCATTATTCCATAGAAGATGGTTCTGCGTTTTTACATTTTCTTCTTGGGCTGGTTCGAGGTGGCACGGAAAAAGAGTTCGTGAAAGGATTTGGGGACTAGGCCTTTGCCCAGCAGTGGGACAGTGCAAGCTACCTAAAAAGAAAAAAAAAACAGTGGCACTCCGGGAGTGCCGACAGAAGTGAAAACTTGAACAATTACGTGTGTATTTTGTGAATCGTCTTATAAACAAAACACGCGCGGTACCGGCTACGGCCATCCGTCTTACGAATTTTCGATGAGGTCACGGGTCCTGACGCGAGTTTAACATTTTTACCCATTACAAAAAAGTGTACAAGGCCGCTAAAGAAGTTTTCACTTCAAAAAATGCCTCCTGGCTTGTCAGCCAAATCTGACGCCTGCTGTTTTTTCTCTTATTCTTTTTATAAAGTACTTGCTGCGCTCCGCGGTTTCACCCGGATAAATTTTGATCCCGTGGGATTATCAGGATAAAAAGTAGCCTACATGTTAATCCAGGGTGTCAGCTACCTCCAAACAAAATTTCATCAAAATTGGTCTAGCCGTTTGAGCGTGAAGAGGTAACAAACATATAAACACACACACACACACTTTCGCCTTTATAAGTGGTATTATTTTAAGCACCAAAAAATAGGCTATAATCTCTACAGTACATACCTAACATAACTTATGCTCATAACAAAGGGCACAAATCAGATTCCGATACACTTTTCATCTTGATACGCCATCCATTGTATGCAGAAATTAAAAATTAGTAGTGATAAGCTTGTAAATATGGCTGCCCGTATCTAAATCTATAAGATTATGTTAATGTATTGTTTTACGAACAATAATAAGCTCGTTACTTTAGTTATCTGGTGTAATCTCATCTTTAGGATATCTGTAATTATATTAACCTGTATTGTAATGAACAATATTTTATATTTAGGTGATTAATAGCATGTTTCACTGCCTTCGGATAATACTGATTAATTAATATGGCAGATAGTGTAAATTCGGACACGGCAAAAGAGGCCCTTATTGTTTTAAACGGCATTATAGGCTGGTTTTGTGTAAATTATTTATAGGTTCCTAATTAACTAACAAACGACACTTATGCATTGAAATACCTCTGTTACTGGCCAGTATCAGGGGTAATTTTTAGTGTAATAGGTTTTGTAATTTTGAGAATAGATTTGTTAGATTTTTACCTCTATAACAATTGGGGTGTAGTTTAATAGCATAAATAAGCAAGACAACTATAATAGGCCGACCGCTTAAAAAACTGAGACGTTGCCTGAGGTAGACACGCGGTGGTCAGCGGGATTGTCCGAAAGGGTTACCGCTGGCCCGGAACATAAAGGGCGAAGGAAGGAACACGGGTGGGTTTTAGTCAGTAAGAGTCTGACACTCCCTTCCGCTCCACCCAGAGCGGGAGGAGTCATTTGATGATTTCACATCCTGAAAAAAAAAAAAAAAAGAAGGTAGACGCGCGGTGCGGGAGGGGTGTGGTGACGTGATGCGAGAGCTCAGTGACTCGTCGACTTGTGACAACTGTCATACCTCCCGCACCGCACAGCTACCTCAGCCAACGTCTCAGTTATGCGGTCGGCCTATAACAATAAATTTATCATGTTCTAAATATAAAATATACGTTTTTAATTAACTTTTTCACCTCTGTAAATGAAAAACCGTACACTTTGATCTGTCTTAGCGGGCTTGCAAGGTTGCAAATAAGACAACTGTCATTTGAAACCTGACTATTTTAAAAACTGGGCAAATGAAAAGCCTCTTTAAGTCAATTCTAGGTCCGTTGAGATCCCACTTATTCAGGTTACACTGTATTATACACATTAAATAAAAATATACTAAACCTAATGAAATGAAATGCTTACATATCAGATGGTCCGGTTTTTCAACAGTTTCATAAACAAACATGCAAATGATGTATGCACAAATATAAATTAAACCAATAAAATTGGTACATAAATCATAGTTATTCTAACAATAATATAATTATAATATATAATATTATAAATGCAAAAGTAAGTTTGTTTGTTTGTTACCTTTTCACTGAACCAATCATCCTGAAATTTTTAAAGGTGTAAAAGTAACGAAATAAAACGTACCCGTATGTATTCGTTACTATAAAAATTAGTACTCGTTACTATCGTATCGTTACGTTACTCGTTACTTCTGATACCTCATAACATGCTGTTATGTTAGAGCAACGAATCAAGTCGTATTCGTATTGCGTACGCGTACAGTATGACGTCGCGGCTTCATCGCAACATTCGTAATTTGTAGAAAATATACTTATACATTACATACCAAGCTGCCTAAGGTGCATTTTTTCCGTATTTTGAACCAGAGTTGTGTTAAAGTTATACTAAATTTAGTTTGATTTATAATAGGTAACTGTAGAACTACAAGTAAACTGTTGACGGAATCTAGAAATTGGTTTTCCGTTTTTTTTTTAGAATCTACTAAATTTGAATTTGGTTTAAATACGCGATAATAAAAAAACAAAAACATACATACTTACATATTTTTAATTTGTAAAAAATATTTTCTTACCTTGTTTATTTGTTTCTCATCCAATTTAAAACTTCGTCTACACACACAATAGGTACCTTTAATAAACATAAACAAACATCGCTCTTTAGAACGTACGTTTTTAAATTCAGCGAATAAGTGCGCGCATACGTAAAACATACGACCAGCAAATGTTTCAATAATATACGCATCAACGATACGATGCGTGAACTGAACCAATGTACCTATAGGTGCCCGTACTACGAAAAATGCGAGTAACGAAATGCATTCGTGAGTAACGTTTCGTTACTCGGTACTAGACGGCGCACCCGTTACTCAGTAACGAATACATACGGTTTGCTACAGCTTTAGAAATTTTGCATATACGTTGTCAAGTGTACAGAAACGGGCATAGAGTACCTTTCATCCCGAATAAAGAGGAAAACAACAATAACGTTATTATGATAATAGATGGCGCCACGTGTCCTGACTGAACTAGCTGACCCGACAGACCTTGGGGCCTAAAAAACTCACTTTGGCAGAATCATAAAAGGATAACATTACGAATCAAAATGGACAGCTAACTGTTAAGTTAATTGTATCAAATCCTATTGGTGAAGGATTTTTCAGTTATTTTTTTTTTGTGTGTGCTAAAATACCTAACAATCCAATCCAAATCCAATATCTTTGATTATACATACGTAGTGCAGCGAAAAAAGAAAAACACAGACTGTCTTCGCCTTATTATAATTCATAATGTTATCCTTTTATGATTCTGCTAAAGTGGCCTTTTTAGGCCCCAAGGTCTGTCGGGTCAGCTAGTTAAATATAAAATGTCAAGTATTTGTCAAATTATGATGTAAGATGTTCGTGTGAATCATTAAAGTCTAAATTCTCATTATCAGAATAGAATGACTAACATTAACGTAAGCTGTTAAATTTTAGATATACCTAATCTATTTCGATACGTAATTATAATGTATTTTTGGATTCCTTGATTTATTGCTTTCAAAATAAGTACCGGTACCTAATTAGTAGGTGACAAATATCACTAATGAGACAACAAAGCGTGTTAACGGACAAGCGACATACGCACTCCAAAATAGTCGTTATTTACTCAGAAATTAACTATTTTCGAAGTCGTCTGTTGACATCATTTATGTTCTCCTGTATCGGTAATAACAATGTATACTATGTATAACTCATACTGGGTAAAAATATTAGCTAGTCAGAAAGGTGATTGAGGGCCTATTTGCTCGGGGAGAGCTGGACGTAGGTATGGTCTGCACCTAGTGCGTAACACATTATCAATCACAATCTGAATCATTTTGATATTGCTAATCCATGGCTTGTTATGTTCGAAAAATTTGTCCGCTCAACAACGTAAATAACGCAATGAATGTTTTTGAACTGTCAAAATGAAAGCTATTCCTTCTGATAGTGCGATACGCAATTACCCCGCTGTTCCAAAAAAGATACTTTTAAAATGTTGAAAACGTGAAGAAATGGACCAAACAACCTACCTGTGGATGCCAAATTGTAGTGCCGTTTTTTTTCATTTGACAGTTGGGGTTAATTTTGTAACCTCAGTTTTCGTCGATAGTTTTTTTAAATATAATTTAATAATTTAGTCAAACAATAATTACCTACCACTTACAAATTGAGTGCTTTTATTTAATTATTTGCATACTTATTACACCGAAATTATTACTTTTTAAATCACCTTCTAAATAATGTTAAAAATATGGTGTGATACAAAGTGACACTTTTTAAATACAGATGTGTTACGAATTCCCTTTTTTAGTGAGTGATTGCGTCAGAATTTAACCTGAACAAGATTTGCTTACAATTTGTTCAGATACTTTTGGAACAAACTATACATTCAAGTATCGCCGCTCATGTACAATTTGCACAGTTATTTTACCTCTGACAGTTGCAACGCAACAGCAACCTTATTACAACAACGATAAAGATCACTGTGATTTTGACAGACTTGACAGTTCCAGCAACCCAACAGAAACCTTATTGTCACGAGAATAAAGATCATTGTGATATTGACAGTGATGCAAAATCAGAGGTAAAATAACTGTGAATGGACTGTGGGCTAGATTAATCCTTTGTTACTGGATCCTGATTTCTGGTAAGCTTACAAAATGTGAGTAAAAATATTAAAAAAAAGGCGTATATCTATTGTTCGAAATTGGAACTGTTCCAATAAATAGCAATCAGCTGGTCCCCTATTATGTTCATTTGGACCAATAGCAGACAATAAAATGTGTCAATTGTTCTCTCAATTTTAGTATAATTAAGAGAGATACCAGTGATGCTTTTCTCTAAGCAACCAAACTCGAACGATATCGAGGTTTAAATTTTCATAGTCTAATCTTTACAAGCATATTTTCGAGCTTGAATAACGCTGACAGAGGAGCGGTTGGTAAACAAAATTTTGTAAGTTCAGTGGAAGTTGCATTGATAGAACCAGATGCGTTGCGTTAGTCCCGATTTTTGCCAAACGCCTAAATACTAACTATTCCTGCTACAGTTGTATTTTCATAAATACGTACAACTGTAGAACGATCCTTAGAAGGACATTCAATGATATTCATATTATTATATCATTGAAGGTTTTATTTAGTTTCATCTGCTAGTAAACAAATTAAAACTAAAATAAAACTTTGTGATTTTTGCAAGCTAATTTTCATTATAAGCTTATTGTAGTATAATTTAGGTTCCAGTGTTAACTATACATATTTTGGGCAACTTCCACATCGCCTGTCGAGTTAAACTTCGTATGGTCATAACGTTGCGATGAAAATACATTTATTTGGTAGATCGCAGTCATCTTTCTACCCGTTTCGTTTCTACGGTCAGACAGAATCGTCTTCTCAAGAGAAGGGACGGGTTGTCAGACTTTTGGGTTAGGTTACCAGTAACAGCTGTCAAAGATCTAAGAATGGACGCCGGGACCAACACAGCAACGGCTTAAAAACGTGCTTTCCAAGGCACGGAGGCGTCTCGAGATGTAATGGATGGTCAACTCGACGAACCGACCGCGACAAGACCCGTGAGTAGCCACGAGCCCCAGTGGGAGAGGACAGCAAAGACTAGAAAAAAAAACGAAGCGAATTCATCTTCGAATATCATGTGAGTTGATATCGAAGCGTTACATACAACACTAGCAGTATATTAATTAAGTCACATTAATTTTCAAAGTACATTACAGTTTCGCAAAGTAGGCTAACCCTAGCATAGTCACAACAAGTTTAGTTTATACTAAACGCAACTTTCGCACCCAGTTGTGACAGTTTCAGAATTATACCCGGCTTGTAGCCGAATAGCCGGTAATAAACTGTAGTGTCAGGGCGTATGAGCCTTTACATAATATATGGAAGCTATATCGAAGTTTTGATCTTTATATATTCGGTTATTTAACGACTTGTTCTGGCACAAATGCGACTTGTTTGTTTGTTACAAAAGTAGTTATTTTTCCACTCTGCAATTGGCATTTTTGTTTTTGTTTTGATTGTTGTTGTTTTGTTGTCAATGCCCTGCCAGTGTCGCGGGTGCATCGCGGATTAATTTCTATTCTTAATGACAGTGGAAAAAATTGTCAACTTTTTATATGGTTGAGTGCGAGGCTTTTGTCTACTTTGTATGTGTATATTTTTTATATATTTGTAATATGCGTTTTGTTTGTGAAAAATAACAATTTTTCTTTCTTTTTGTTGTGTATTGTACTTACTGACTGCGCGTACGACATGCGTATGTGTGTGTCGGCGCGCACGCGTTATGTAATAAAGCAGTATGACACTGACTCGCGGTTTGATTGCACGTGCGCTATCCCCGCTCCCGATAAATACGTAACAGTGGCGACGAGGATCAAAACAACACGAAAATGTTCTCTAGTGGAGTTTTTGGTGCTATAACCAATTTTGACCACCTCACAAACGAGTGGGATACATATAAATCACGGCTCACGCAGTGGTTTGTTGCGAACGACATAGATGATGCGTCGGATAAAGCCAAGGTCAAACGGAAAGCAATATTATTAAGTGCTTTGAGCGACTCAAGTTACAAGCTAGCGAGTGACCTGGCGCTGCCGCAGAAAATTGAGGAGGTAGAATACGACAAAATTATCCATCTGTTGGACCGCCATCTTACCCCAAAACGGCTTGGTTTTGCAGAAAGATATCATTTCTACTCGGCTACGCAGCGCCAAGGTGAAAGTCATACTCAGTGGGCAGCAAGGATTAGGGGATTGGCGGCACACTGCGGGTTCAAAAACCTGGAAGAGGCCCTTCTTGACAAATTTGTGATGGGAATGGCAGCAGGTCCCGAGCGGGAGAAATTGTTCGCGAAGGATCTGCAGGAACTGACGCTGGTCAAGGCCGTGGAGTTGGCTGAGAACTTGTGCGCGTCGCGCAAAGCAGCAACGACCACCCAAACATCGAGCGGCGCGGGCGGCAACAGCTTGGCCGCCGCGGCCGCCGGCAGCGCGGGGCCCGACGGCGTGTTCAGTATCTCCAGGAGCGAAAAGTGCAGTGTGTGTGGATATACCAATCACAAGTCAATTCAGTGCCGTTTCAAAAACTACAAATGTAAAAAGTGTAACCATAAGGGTCATTTAAGTAGAATGTGTGCGGCTAACTCAAAAGTAAATATCATCACGAAAGATATTGCGGATGTCGGAGACGATGGTAAGTCACATGTACTTAACATAAAATGCGTGAGAGGTAGACCAATGACGGATTTAATACAAGTAAATGGGGTATTTTTGGAGTTTGAAATAGACAGTGGATCAGCCGTTAACGTCATTTCAGATCATACATACCATTCTTATTTCAAGGAAGTGCCATTGTCCGACAACGATAAAAATTTATTTAGTTATACGGGAAGTAAAATTATAACCTTAGGGTTCATTCGGTTGTCTCTGACGTATGTAGATAGCACTCGTGTGTTAAAGTTCTACGTAGCGCGCGGCGGCGGCCCGTCGCTCCTAGGCCGCGAGTTCTTACATACTTTTAACTTAGAGTTCGCCCCGGCGGCACCCGTTAATTATATAGATAAACCACAGGATCGTGAAATCACTAAAATTATTTCGCAATTTCCCAAACTTTTCTCTAGTAAATTAGGTTGTTTCAACAAAAATAAGGTATCTTTAAAATTAAAACCTGATGCAAAGTTATTATTTTTTAAAGCAAGGCCTGTCGCTTTCGCTTTGAGGGAAAAAATTGATGTAGAGCTGAATCGTCTTGTAGATCTTGGGATATTAGAACCTTTAGAATATTCGGAATGCGCCTCTCCCATAGTCCCGGTATTAAAAAAAGACGGTAGTGTTAGGATCTGTGCGGATTATTCTGTAACTATTAATAAGCAATTAATGATAGAAAAATACCCAATACCAACTATCGATGAATTGTTCTCTAAATTGCACGGTGGTGAGCAGTTCACCAAACTAGACCTTTCTCGAGCTTATAATCAATTTTTACTGACAGAAGACTCACAGGCACTTACATGCATCAACACGCACCGTGGCCTTTTCAAATATACAAGATTAGTGTTTGGGCTGGCGAGCGCGCCGGCCGTGTTCCAACGCGCTATAGAATGTGTGCTCGCAGGATTAGACGGAGTAATTATTTTCTTAGACGATATTTTGATAACAGGGAGTAATCCTAATGAGCATATTAACAGGTTAACGGTAGTGTTAAAACGTCTAGAAGATGCAGGGTTAACAGTTCAGAAGGACAAATGCGAATATTTTAAAAATGAAATTTGCTACCTTGGTCATATTATCGATAAAAATGGCATACGAAAATCTCCAGATAAAGTCCAGGCTATATTAAAAGCTCGAAAACCGACAAATGTTTCGCAGCTACAATCATTTCTAGGGTTAATTAATTATTATAGAAGCTTCGTGCCAAACGCTTCGTCGATACTTAGCTCATTATATGAATTACTTCATAAAAATAAAAACTGGGAATGGACCCCAGTTCACGACGAAGCATTTGAACAAATTAAAAAACTACTTGCTTCCGATCAGTTATTAGCCCATTTCGACCCTGCCGCAAAGCTGATACTAACCGTAGATGCTTCGCCACAAGGGTTAGGCGCTATCCTATCTCAGTTATCACGTACCGACGATCGCGAGAGGCCTATCGCATTTGCTTCACGCACGCTCACGGCTGCGGAAAAAAATTATTCGCAGTTACAGAAGGAGGCAACGGCCATAATTTACGGGGTGAGAAGATTTCACCAGTACTTATATGGCCGTGTCACACCGTTCATACTACGTACGGATCATAAACCGTTGATAACGATTTTCGGTCCGCATCGTGGAATCCCTGAAATATCTGCGAATAGGCTACAACGTTATGCGTTATTTTTGTCAGCGTACAATTATGCCATCGAATATATTCGTAGCGGTGATAACAGTGCAGATTTTTTATCTCGGGCGACGTTAATGGACGACAACCGGGTGCAGGACGAAGTGCGGGGGGAAGACCGCGACTGTGAGGAGCGCGCTGCTTACGTTAATTTTGTTGTTGAAGGAAGTCTACCTACTACACTAAAAGAATTACGTTACGAAACCGACAGCGACGAGATTTTAAAAAAAGTTAAAAATTATGTTATAAAGGGTTGGCCGCGTAAAGTTCACGAACCCGAATTGCGAGCGTATTTTGACTGTCGTTCCCAATTGGCATTGGAAAATGAATGCTTAATGCGTGGTCATAAAGTAGTTATTCCGCATGCGCTTAGAGAGAAAATGTGTGGAGAACTACACGATTCGCACTTCGGGGTAGTAAAAATGAAGGCGGCTGCGCGCGAAAAATTTTGGTTTCCGGGAATCGATGCGGCGATTGAACGGTTGGCAGCCGCGTGCAGCGTGTGCGCACAGCTGCGGCCCTCCCCGCGCCGCGCGCCCCCCTCGCCGTGGCCCTACCCGCCACATGCCTTCTATAGAATTCATTTGGATTTTCTTGGACCGTTTCATAATCAAATGTATCTAGTTATAGTAGATGCATTTTCTAAGTGGGTCGAATGTTACACAGTTAGCACAACATCATATGGATCAAAAACTGTTATAAGTAGATTATGTGATTTTATGTCTAGGGTAGGTATACCGCACACTTTAGTGACGGACAATGGTACTTCTTTCACGTCTAGGGAGTTCGAGAATTTTTGCAGTTTAAACGGTATTCAGCATGTTTTATCACCGGTATACCACCCGTCAAGTAACGGACAAGCCGAAAGTTACGTTAAAATAATTAAAAAAGGTCTCAAGAGTATCATATTGCAATCTGACGCTAAAATATCTCTACAAGGAAAAATCGCTAAATTTTTATTTGATTATAGAAACTCCAAAAATAGTACCACAGGTAAATCTCCAGCAGAAGTACTTTATGGTCGACCTCTACGCTCGCGACTAGACTTAATTAATCCACTTCAAGTCGTCTCGACATCCACGGATCTTTCGCTGACCGTAAGGAAAAATCAGTCTTTACAGAGTAAGAATAAGGGAGGAAGGGAAAGACCAAAATTTAATTTAGATGACGTTGTTTGGATAAAGCGATTTTATGGAAACGATAAATTTTGTTGGGTGCAAGGAAAAATCAAAGAAGAGATTGGAAATGTCATGTATTCGGTGTATATTCCGGAACTTAATTGCAAAGTAATTCGTCACATTGACCAGATTCGACGGTTTCAAGCCAAAGGCGTTTCAGAGGCGGAGAACAAAAAGGAGGATTGGCATTTGGATATAGAGGCCGATGATAGTAGCTTGTCGCCGCACTCTGAAGCCGCAGGCGTAACGAGTGAGAACGGCGATTCCATAAGCGCCGAACTTCCAATACCCGCCGAAGAGTTTCAGCTTGGAGAGGAGGAAAGGACGAGAGTTGAGCCATTAGCCTCGCATTCGCCCTCGACACCAGATCAGTCAAGAATAATGAGTCCCGATCTGTCTGTACCGGAACTCACAGAAGGCGGTGAGAATATCTTACAATCAGACCAAAATAATCGTAGATCCAAACGACGTGTTCTGCCTGTTAACTATAAGCCATTTTTCTGAAGTATGTGGGGAAGGGAATGTTGTGTATTGTACTTACTGACTGCGCGTACGACATGCGTATGTGTGTGTCGGCGCGCACGCGTTATGTAATAAAGCAGTATGACACTGACTCGCGGTTTGATTGCACGTGCGCTATCCCCGCTCCCGATAAATACGTAACACTTTTCTTCTTTATTTTATGGATCACTATTCTCTTCAAGGAAGGGTTTTTCTATCAGAAGTTTTTCAGTAAGAGCCCAAAGTTTGGATTTACGAAAAGAAAGACAGACAAAAAATACGCTTATTTGCGGCAAACATGACGCAGAGAAAGATTATAATCTTACCAAGGGGTATCTTATTACCCAGTAACTGGGTTGTTGAGGTCAGATAGGCAGTCGCTCCATGTAAAATACTGCATCCGGTCAGACTGGAAGCCGACCCCATCATATTTGGGAAAAGGCTAGGCAGATGATGATGATTATTGTAACGATGTTATTACACCATATTATTGTAGCTTCATAGCTCTGCTGAACATATCCTTGGTTCAATCCTCAGGTTGTCAAAGAGTTATTAGGTTTTTTCCAATACGGGTCATCGATAGAAGCCCGGAGTTCACGCGTGCACAAATCCAAACTGGAAACCGATCCAGATCTATGCCCGGTTTATGGCAAGAAGCACGACCCTATTACATAGGGACTGGCGACATATAGATGTCCCATCCGTCTCTGCCTGCCCTTCGGAAACACCATAAAGATTGTGTCTAGTAAGTGTCCCATACATCGTTAATTCTAACAACGAAACAAACATGCCTAATCCATTTAGGTAAGTTACAAAACACCAACAGCGGTTCGTTGACCGTCAATATTATTTTGCCCGTCAACTACTTTGCATATAACCGACCACGCCCAAACAAGTTAAAGTCATTAACATCACTTAATATGTCCAATAGGCCCGCTATTTTGGCACCTATTGAGATTTATCTATGATCTACGCATTCGAAAATTGACACCAATTTTAAATGAGGCTGTTACTTGTTCTTATGTCATTTAAATGTGGAATTATCGAATTTTGTAAGGCTTTTGGCGCGAACTTGGCCTGACGTTTTATTTTTTTAACTATAGTTAAGAAGTGTTTTTTTATATACTACCTTCTTAGCGTACCTAATGCTGATTAATGAGGGGCATGTTCAGCCGCACGGGTCGATCGAAGGTTAAGCTAGTCTGGCCGCGGTCGGTTCGTGGAAGGGTAACCATACATTACATTCGAGACACCTGCGTGCCTCGGAAACCACGTTAAGCCGTTTGGTCGCGACTGACATTCGCATATCTTTGACGGTTATAACGAGTAGTCAGAAGCCCAAAAGGCGGACAATCAGTCTTACCAAGGGGTATCGTGTTACCCAGTAACTGGATTGTGAAAGTCAGATAGGCAGTCGCTCCATGTAAAATACTGGTATTCAGCTGCATCAGGCTCGATAGGAAGCCTGCCCCAGCATACCTAGTTGGGAAAAAGGCTAGGCTTTGATTTGGTTGTTACCGTGATGCTGAATGTGAATAGTGAGGAGCATATCATGAGGACATTTTTGAGGATAGTGGGTGAAATCTGTAATGTCTAGAAAAGGACTGACTATTGAGACAATGACTAGTTAGCAATAGGTATACAGCCCGATTCAAAATGGCGGCTCGGAAGTCGGAACATGAGGCGCATCGATGCGCAGTAACAAATTCACCTGTCAGCGGGGGTGAGCGGTTAAATACTGCGCAACCAATAGTGCACTTCAGAGCCGCCATAAAAATTGAATCGAGCTGTACTTAGGTAGGTACGGAAAAAACTACGTGACCTAAAGCTCGGCCTTTGTCGGACTGCATAGAAAAGAAAGAAAAGCGCGATGACAACGCCGGTAATTTTTTGCAAAATATGAAGCAATTATCTATTTACAAAAAATCTATTGTTTGGACTAAAAAATTAAAACACTAGTGCTTTACTATGTTGCTTGTAGAATAATCTGACAAAAAATCATAATGATATATATTAGTATGGTTTTTATTGTAAAAATAAAATGTTTATAGGTAGGTATCTTCATGATTTTTTCTATTGTATCAAATTAATTGTATTATGTTTTCAACACACTACCTAGCATATATCATGAAGAATATAATATATTTTTCTCATTATGTTTACTGTAGTCGACTTTTATTGTTTCTAAAACTTGCGTTTTTTGTGTTTACGTCCTGTAAGCTCCTTAAATATAAAATTGGAGCATAAGAATGATTCTTACTGTATATATCTTTCTTAAGTGTTGTTACCTCTTGAAATAACTTACTTAAATGGAAAGAAAAATATAGCCCAACCGCCCAAACTCAGAACGAGTGAAGAGCCTCCAGGCTATAAAACAATAGACTCCCGAAACAATATTATCGTTTAGTTCAAAACACAAAGATATCTCTCAGTGCGACATTTGTGTTTTTGTATTTAATAAAACCTATTTAAAAATACATGTAGGTAATAAAACAAAGTTTTCTTAAACTTAGACCGATATTTTGAAGTTTAGACCAGGTCAGAATTCCGGGCTTCTGACAATCGGTACCTACCGCCATTTTGACTTACTCTTTAAGGCTCTTACAGTTCGGCCGACGAGAGAATAAGTTCTTTACAGTTACACCTGTCAGTTCCATACAAACAAAGCCGTGTTTTGCGAATGTGACCTTTATTAGCTTCAAGAATTGTAGCACTGACGAACATCAGGAACGCATTTTCTCGACGGCTGGACTGTATTTTTTTTAATAATGGTCAACCATCCTTCCTAGGACCACAGCAAGCGCAGCTTAACCTCACCTATCGATTGATTCGATTCCTATCTTGAAATAATTTCGTTAACGAATGCTTATGTCGACTGCACGCGTTATATGAACGTCATTAACAAACAATACGGTTTTCAATGAGATCCATGATACCAAACAAAGCACAAATGACGTCCAATTCCAGTTACACAGTATTAGTTTTCAGTGAACAAATAGTGGATTTAGTTCCTTGTTGGTTTAGTGGTCGCATGCGCTACTGTTAAGCACTGTTAGGGTTAATGGAGGAACACCAAAGGAAAGACCGTTCTAAGGATTTCAATTACAAATGCGTTTTTGTTTGTGCAGAATAAACAAATTTTCTTTCTTTCTTTCTTCTTACACGTTTATTAAACCTTATATTTATAAATAGGTAGGTGTGTTTAAAATGTTACGTGAGACGTGTGATCCCACACAAGGCTAAAAGAGTAGTACAGTCACTATGCGAAAGTAAGGAATTCGGTCAAGTGGTTCAGGGCGGGCACGGATACATAAATAACATTTATGAGTTAGAATGAGAAAAACGATAGTGTTGAAGTAGGATCGATTGTTTTTGCTATACTCCAACAAGCACGAGGTCTGGGTTCAATCCCAAGATCGGGCAAAGTGTATTTACACTATATGTACACTGTATATATACATACTTCGATATTGTGACTGACTCGTGATAGCACAAGTTTAAACCTTAGTGGTTTTTTGGTTGCTATTTAATATAAATAATCCTGTATTTTGTATATAATATAAACGATAAATAAATAAAAAAAAAATTAGAATTTTCCATAAGGAATTTCTCAGTAGTAGCCCGGAATTTGGATTTGTGCCTGGTTGACGGCAGCAGGCTCGCCCCCTAGTATATGGGACGTTCGAAGTTTAAATGGTACTGACCGGCGTTACGGGGCGTACAATGCGTGCTACGTAAGAAGAGACTTGACCCCGCCTCCCCCGCCTCTTTCCGCCGCCCCTATGACGTCCGGTCCCGTCCCGCACTCAGACCTCATACCGCTAAAGATACCTAAAATCGTGTACTGCGCATGTCAAACCACGTGGTGTGTCAAGTCTCTTCTTTCGTGGCACGCATTGTAATGTAACGTGTTACACGGCGAGCGTTCGTGCACTCAGTACGGGGAAACAAGGCACTCGCAACGAGCAACGCGCGGCTCGTTGCTCGCTGCGAGTGCTCCACTCCGCTGTCAGTTTTTTGGAAAATCTTTTTTGTTCGTTTCTTTAATTTGGATTATACAATAATTGAGTAAAATCTAAGCTCCCAACACAACTTCGTGGTCCGACATCTTGACTACGAGTGGCAACGAATCTGGAGCACGGGCGAGCAAAGAGTTCGAAACCAGCATGTTACACGGATTTTAGAACACGGCGTAACACGTAACACGCTCGCTGCGAAGGTACATTGCGGACCGTAACACCGGTCAGTACCTTTAAAGGCGGTCAAACGTATCTTAAAGACGTTTACACATCAAAAAATTACGGTTAAACAATCGCTAATCATTACTTAACTTTAAACAACGTTTATAAAGAAACTCTGTTAAGTTTATAGTGGAGTTACAGCTACCGATCTTCGTACAAATCAATTACGCATAGTTTGACATAATAATTTGAGTGTGACATCCTCAATTATCGAGTGAACGCTAATCATGGCTTTGATGACTTCCTGTCGTCTAATTAAACACAACCTCAAGTCGCTTTCGTTCTGGCAGTATAACAATATTAATTGCATTGTTACAATGTTGATCACTGTATAACAATATTAGTTGCATTGTTACAATGTTGATCACTGTATAACAATATTAGTTGCATTGTTACATTGTTGATCACTGTATAACAATATTAATTACCTACATTGTTACAATGTTAATCACTGTATAACAATATTAATTGCATTGTTACAATGTTGATCATCACTGTATAACAATATTAGTTGCATTGTTACATTGTTGATCACTGTATAACAATATTAATTACATTGTTACAATGTTGATCACTGTATAACAATATTAATTGCATTGTTACAATGTTGATCATCACTGTATAACAATATTAGTTGCATTGTTACATTGTTGATCATTGTATAACAATATTATTTACATTGTTATAATGTTGATCACTGTATAACAATATTAATTGCATTGTTACAATGTTGAATTATTTACACAAAGTAAAGCGCCTATCTGGGCAGGCGCTTCACTTTGTGTAAATAATTTCATCACTACTGCTCTCAAAACGGTGAAGGAAGACGTCGTGAGGAAACCGGCACCCTAATTGCGTAATACATTATAAATTGGAATCTGAATCATTTTTAAGCAAATTGTTAATCCATTGCTTCATAAGTTCGAAATGATTTTTCTGCTCAACACCTAAATAACGCAATGAATGTTGTTGGACTGTCAAAATTAAACCGATTCCGATTGATAATGTGTTACGCAATTGCCCCGCCGGCCGCGCCGAGTGCCCTAGAACCAAAAATTCGAAGACATGTGACATCTGCCAACCCGCACTGGGCCCGAGTGGTAGATTATAGCCCACTGCGTCTCGAAGAGAGGAGGCCTGTGTCCCAGCAGTGGGAATATTATAGGCTGATTATGTATGTTGATCAAACCAGTGAACTGACAAAATAAAAAGTATGGTGTTCATTACAACATTTTTTTTTTTAAAGAAGAGTAACTGCGTAACACACTAACAGTATGAATGCCTGTCATCTTGACATTTGAACAACATTTATTGCGTTATGTACGTTATTGAGTGGATAAATATTAAAGGCGTTAGGCGTACTATTTCTTTTGCATTAGATACTAGATAGGTACCAATCAATATTAAAAAAGGGGACCAACGGGACCTTATTCCCAAGCCTCCGCTGTCCGTCTGTTCGTCGGTTCGTCTGTCTTTCAGCGGACTGTATCTCAAGAACCTTTTTTTATTATAATTCTGTAAATAAATATTTGTTACGGTCGCGAATAATATTTAGATTAACATCAACCTGATACTGACCTACAAATTGCAAAAAAAAACTAATAATAAATAATATAAAATTAATTTCGCGGCCCTGAGGCTTTTCTATATTTATTTGCATTAAATAAACCATCATAATTCATATTTCTACACCGCTACCTACCGTCTGAATTTCGACTCGAAATAATATTGAGAGAATATCATCGCACCTACAAACCACACTGGTTAGCGCTCGTTCATTTTCTGTGTGAAAACAAAGGTTTGCTACCAACATATTTTCAGTTTTCCAGCGGTTCGTCATTACCTACTATGCCGTAACAAAGTTCATTACTAAAAAAGAGGACCACATGACCTGCGGCCGCACACGGTATTACGAACAAACTTACTCGGGCACAAATAACTATGCTTTTATGAATGCTGTCATACGAATGTCACCTTTTCAGTTTTCAGTTTGTTTCAAAACAAACTTTTGCATTTCAAACGAACTGAAATAACGAGTGTCCTCTGTTTTACTTTTAGGCGAAAATAACACTGCGGACACCATTTACTTTTTATGTAACGTAGTTAATTATAACATCATCAACCTTCTAGTTTTATGGCGCTGTAAAAAAGTTTTGTCCTGTATCGTTAATTAGGAACTAAAAGTTGAAGTTTGTTTATGTCATAGCTACATACGCTTGAGATGTCCACGACTGAACATGAAACCAGTGGCTTAAATAAATCTCTTGTTGATATATAGAAGATGTAGATCTATATCGCCACATGCGAACTATCTACGCATCACACTGACGTAACGCAAAATTCTGCATCGCGCAAGCAGAGTTTACCGGGTAATTAGCAAATCTATAACGTCCCGACATTGAGACAGACACAAACACAACGTTGAGTGAACTTTATACCCTGTTCCTCATACCTGTAAAAAGACAATCTTTTCTTACCTCCTACAAGACCCATAAAACAGTAGAATCCTACTTTAGACCAATCTATTATAGGCCTTTCATACAGCCATTCATTTCAGACCGGAATCACCCACCGCTATACCATCTCTCCGTTTTGTGATACTTCCCGGTTCTATGCGTTCCTTGTTTAGGAGTTCCACAACGTAACATCACGCCTGAAATCCCGGAAAGTATGGCAGAGGTATACCTATAGTAACTACACCCACGTTTAGCCAGTTAAGTTTAATTTCCAATTAATAGGGGGCAAGCCTGTTATCATCAACCGGGCACGAATCCAAACTCTGGGTTGCTATTGAGAAATTCCCAAATGACACTATGCCCGACCATTTTTTTTTTGAGGATGACAATTCATCATATGACCCTTCCCGCTCTGGATGGAGCGGAAGGGAGTGTCAGACTCTTACTGACTAAAACCCACCCGTGTTCCTTCCTTAGCCCTTTATGTTCCGAGTCAGCGGTAACCCTTTCGGACAATCCCGCTGACCCGGCAGGTATGCCCGACCTTGGGATCGAACCCAGGGCTTCATGCTCAGCAGTAGCGCATGCGAGCACTAGACCAACAAGGCAGTCTAGGGGTTTCATTGCCATATTAACATTAACTCACGATATTTTTCTTCTTTTTCAGATATTCCCTATACCATGACTCCAAGTCGGTCGAACAGATGATGTCGCGCAAGTCGTGACGAATGCGCGAGGCCAGCGCTCCCCTCGACCAATGAGAGAGCAGCGCGGGAGCATGGATGGGCCGTAGAATGCGCCTCACTCCGGTGCCGATATACATATTCCTTCTCATCTGTACCGGTGGCTATGCTTTTATACCTGGAGTTGATGGTAAGTTTCCAAATATTGCAAGACATATTGACTAATTAAAATCTTTTGAGACCTTTTCAGACGTCTCTGTAGTTATTTGCCACACCTGCAGACATAATAACAGTATTTTATTCTACACTAATTGCGCCCCGCACATTCACCCGCATCCACTTCATCCCGTTAGAATATCAGGATAAAAGTTACCCTTTGTCCTAATCATGGTCATGGTCTACCCATGTCCCAAATTTAATTTAAATGCGTTCAGCCGTTTTAGCGTGAAACCATAACAAACAAACATACAAAAAATCTAATCTTTTCTCTTAATAATTAGTTTAAATTATAAATAGTTAAAATACTATTGAATTCAATGACATGCGATCCGAGAACTTCGTGTCCAGCAGTAGACTGATATACTTAAGCTGATGGTGATAATGACGGATCATAAGACCTGATATTTACGGGCTCCCTATACGAGTTCTTACTTGTCAAAGTACATACATAGGTACATTGAAGAGACTTTTAAGAAATAGCAAACGAGCTATATTTCGCCACGAGAACAACAACAATAATACTACGATAGTCCTCGAAGAAAAACAGAAAATATTTTTGAAAAAGACTGAGAGCTCGCCAGTCCTCCGTCCCTTAATTTCCAAGTCAAGTCTCGAGTCCCATTTGGGCGCCCTTATCGGGCGATAGCTAAGGACCGCAAACGTCAGATAAAATAACAATAGAAAATTCTGTCTGCTTCAAAATAAATATCTAACAATTCAACCAGTATTCTAACAGATTTATTGGCTAATATATCTTCTGCGTGTCTACACAATTCAGGTTTCTAATGTCTGATGCTTACTCAGATTTATTAGGCGAGCCGAAATTTACGGTTTTCTGCGAAAATTACAGAATGTAAATTCAATATTTCGCACAAACATTATGTAACATTAAAATATTGTAATTAGCAGTAGTAACGGCCGCGACTTACGAGTTTGAAGTCGTGCGTTCGAACCCTGACAGGTGCTTTACTTTGTGTAAATTATTTCATCACCACTGCTCTCAAAACGGTGAAGGAAAACATCGTGTGGAAACCGACATGTCCTAGAACCAAAATTCGAAGACATATGGCATCTACCAACCCGCACTGGGCCCGCGTGGTGGATTACGGCCCACTCCCTCTCACAGAGAGGAGACCTGTGTTACAGCAGTGGAACATTATTGGCTGAATAAAAAAAAGATGGTAACTTGCCAAGAAGGACTGAAATCAAAACCGACACTAATAACCATTACCAGTGAATTGGTGATTACTTGTTCTAGTGTATCCATATGCCCATTGCCCATCATTCCGTAATCGCCTTTATGATACTCATAAACAATGGAGTTGATAAATTTTCAGTTATAGCCACGCACATATCCAATTCATAATCATATTCTTCTATGGAAGCGATGAAAGCGAATTACTTAGCGAATTATAAAGTGTAGAAAATGCTCTGTGGACTGTATAAGGACATTCAAATAAAACTGACAAGTCTTCTTTGATCTAGGGTGAATTTCACCAAACTTTTATACCTAGAATAAGTTTTAAGGCTCCTGCAAACAGGCGCGACGCGCGACGCGAATCGCGCGCGACACAAAGGCACCGCTCGTTGCGCTACTTGCGTTGCCTTTGTGTCGCGCACGAATTTACATCACATTACATCATTCACGTCATTGGCCGTTTTGTAATTCCTTACATCATATTTTTTTGGTGCAAGTTGGGTGCGCGTACGTCAATTATGACGTTTCTGAATGTTGCCACTACATAAAGCGAAAAACGTTTATAGAGGTGATATTCTCTTAGCATGTATATTTCCTTTTTTTTGTTTGTTTTTTTTCTTTTTTATATTCCTGTTTGTATCAATCACGTTTTAAATTAAATTGTATTATTTTGCTTTTTGTACGCTATACCAGTAAAGCGTTTTAATAACTGGTTGCTTAAAATTATAAATAATTTGTCATAATACTTTTTGATAAATTATAATTGTTTGCTGCACCGTGCGACGTCATCACGTCGGCGCCGGCTGTCGCTGAAAACCAGCGCTGGGGCTCTGTCTTGCATAGGGTCGCAGCATAATGCTGAGCGATAGCCGTTTTGCGTGGATGTGACGCATGTCAACCTTTTCATATTGTTTTTTTTTTTGTTTTGTTCTTTTTTGCGTCATGTTTATCGCAAATAAACGTATTTTCTTTCTTTCTTTCTTTCTAATTTATCGCGTGTCGCGCCTGTTTGAAGGAGCCTTTATCCTGAGAATAAATTTTCAACATTTGACAGTATTTCCATACGAAAACTGTCAGACGTCAATTTTATTCCACGGATAAATGATATCCGACTTTGGTAAACCGTAAAATCAGCCCTTAGCAATCCGAACCCCAGGACATTCAAAATGTCATAGGGCTTTTCCATTAGATATTCAGTAGCAACTACTTATCTGTTAATTACCTAAGTACATGGAACTTTAACATAATTGAAGATAAATGTCGACAGTGGATAATTTACACAACACTATCTTTCTCTACGGGTAACACAAGCCTGACTTTGTTTTCTAGTTTACCTTAATGAAATGTTTCTGACTGATATTTAATGGGAGGACATTATTTGCCAGGTCCGGTGTCCAACGTGGAGGCTCTGGAGGGCGGCGACGTTACCCTGCTCTGCGACTCAACCCCGGACTCCTCAGACGACGAGTTCATGATCCTTGTGTGGTACAAGAATAATATGCCAATATACAGGTAAGATATTACAATAACATTCTTGCAATTATTGAACCAAGGGCTGATTTTTCAAACTTCAGATAATTTTATAGGAAGAATAATTTTGAATTTTTGACAGTTCTTTCATACAAAATCTGTCAGACGTCAATTTTATTCCACGAATAAAATTTATCTGTCGATTGAGAAATCAGCCCTAAATAGATAGATATTTTGCGTTACGGTTTACGGCGTTGAGATTTTCAACACAATAAAAAAACAAGTACCTAACGATCTAGTGCCGATATATTTTACTGTTTTAATATTTATGTGTAAAGTTCCCGTACTAAGAGGGGCTCGTGGCTAAATAATGTCTGTCGGTGGATGGATGACTACCCGATACATTCCGAGACTTCCCAGTGTCTCGCCGTTGGTCCCGGCTATCAATCATAGATCTTTGACATTCGTTACGGACAGTCAAAAGCCCGCAAGTCTGACAACCAGTATTATGTTACCCAAAATAAATAGGCAGTCGCTTTATGTTAAATACTGGTATTCAGCTGCAAACGGAAGACTCTCAGCCAACCCCAACATATTTGAAAAAGACTAGGCAGACGATAACAAGGACACTTTTCACAAAAACTATGTATTATTTCCTGCAATTATTTGACAAAATAAACCGTGATTTGTGTCCACTATAACATCGTGCGACTTTGCTAAATTTAGCGGGAAGTCGTAAGAACAAGGGCGTTGTGGGAGTTTGACGTAAATTTTTGAGTTACCAGATAGTTATGACATGACAGGCGAGGTTTCTATCTTGGGTTAATCTCAAAATAAACTCATCTGTAGATCGAGGTGTGAGACTGCGAATGTTTCACTTTACAAGTGAATTCTCTTCTCGAATTGATTGCTGTCACTAAGTGAGGTTCGAAGTGAACTTTAAAAAATAGCATTACTGCCTGTCAATTCTGTAAAGACCTCACCGTGAAAGGCAGTCAGAAGTAAGCTGTCAATAGTGTCAATTCCATCAGGTGCAAAGACAGATACCTGCAAACTCATTTCGCCTACATTTTTGCAGAATAGACCAGCTGATGTTAACACAAATCGGAATACGAGAAGTTAGTCAATCATAAGGGGCTGTTCATTTATTACGTAAGACGATTTGAGGGGGGAGGGGGTCCAAACAAGTCATATTTTTTCTTACGTAGGGGTGGGAGGGGTCTACATCGTTTTTAGGTACGTAAGATAACAAAAGTAAGCAAAAATGATAAGTATTTAATTTTTTTGCTACATTGATACTGATCTTACGTAATATTGAAAGGGGGTGGAGAGGGTTTTACGTAGAGGGGGGGTCAGAACGTGGTCAAAATTGTCTTACGTAATAAATTAACAGCCCCTAACCTGTGATCACAACTTATATTATATAAAAAAATATAAACATCCGAATTAACAACCTCCTCCTTTTTTGAAATCGGTTAAAAACCACCATTCACTCACGTATAATTTCCCAGCTTTATCTTACGCCAAGTTGTGGATAATATCTCCATATTCGACGCTCGTCAACGCCTTACTGATCATTCAACAGCATAAATTAAATCGAAGTCATAAGATCAACGAACTCCAACCCACCATTTAAATCCCACAAACCCACAAACAATCAAACCAAAAAGTAGTATTATTTATTCTGTGCGGAGACTAAGCAGATACGTAAACAAAAACACAGCATGAGAACGAAATAAAAATATGAACCGAAACCGCGTAGTCCCTGATTTTAACGAACGCTTTCTTTAAGACGACTACATGACCTAAAGCGCGGTCTTTGTCGGACTGCGTAGAAAAGAAAGAGAAGCGCGATGACAACGCTGGTAATTTATTTCAAAATATGAAGCAATTATTTAGTTACAAAAAATGTATTGTTTGGACTAAAAAAATTAAAACACTAGTGCTTTATTATGTTGCTTGTAGAATAATCTGACAAAAAATCATAATAATTGGTGGTTTTTTTGTAAAAAGAAAGTTTTTAGAGGTATCTTCATGATTTTTTTCTATCGTATCAAATTATGTATATGTATTATGTTTTCAACACACTATCTACCTAGCATTTATCCTGAAGAATATCATATATTTTTCTGATTTTGTTTACTGTGGTCGATCATATACTTTTATTGTTTCTAAAACTTGCATTTTTTGTGTTTAGGTCCCCCTTAAACACAAAAAAAGAGTCCAACAATTTGAGAACCTCCTTCTTTTTTGTCGGTTAAAAACGAGGACACCGAAAGACTTGTGGTAGAACTAGCGCGCGCGTGTATCGACCAATTGCGAGGGTACCCATCTACAGGGTGTAAAAAGATGGAAGTTTTTACATTCTGTAGATAGTACTACATCTTGGAATGATCTCGTGATGGAACACAGAGCCGTTATCTACGCATTCTGTCCATCAAACTAAGAAATATGGTCTAAAAAATATTGGGGAAACGACATTTATTTTCGGTGTGAAAAATCGCTATTAGCTGTGGATATTCAAATATCCTCCATAATTCAAAAAAGCGTTGAAATGTAAACAGTCTTTATTAAAACGTACGTATACTAGAACACTAGATCCGCTACCCTCATGCTACGTTTAATAGAGCACCATTTTTGGAAATTAGCAAAGGCATAAACGCGTTCATACGCGGGTAGCCATTTGCTCATTCGATATTTGAACATCGAAAAAGCACTCATGCGAACAAGATGTAACAGCAATCAATCTTGCGCAAAAGAAACTCTGGTAGAAACACGGCGTATAAATATTCCTTATTTTACACCATATAAATTACAATCAGAGGCGTTTAAGGGAGATTTGGCGGAAAAGACAAAAAAGAGAAAAGCGGAAAGCTATCAGGGAAGACCTTTGCGCAGAAATGATAATTAGAAACATTAACGGCATTTGACTTTACAATAGCCAGCCTTGCTTTTCGAAAAAACTTGACCTAAGGGCTTGTACACAAAACTGCGATGCGACGTCGCATCGTAAAAATCTACGAGCTCGCACGACGCATCGCAAGAACTTGCGAATTGATTCGCATCGCGCATTCCTGCGATGTTGCATCACACTTGTTGACGCCATTTTAGCAGCGTTGCCAGAATGTTACTTTTGTAACATTTTACGTTACTTTTGACCCTCTCATGTTACACGCCTCAAAATGTTACTTTTATGTTACTTTTAAGACTTAATAAAAAATATTTCTCAGCAAACAAAAAATAAACATGAAACGAAACGCATACAAGAAAGGTTTCGTTCGTTATGTTGGCGCACTTGATTGTCTTGATTTTGTGACCAAATTCTGATGCGACGACAGCGCGAAAATCTTTCACTTCGTTTGTCGTATCGCATATTCACTCACTCGCGTGAATTTCTAAATGACCCATCCCGCTTACTTAGGCGAGTGAGCGACGGCCTAGTAGTGGCATCCGTGTTGGTCGTGTGTTGGTTCAGTTCAGTTTGTTATTACGATTCTTTCGAAGCCTACTAAGGGGACAGCTTTTTTTATGTAATAAAGTGCCATGTTATTATTAGTGTCGTTTTCCACAAAAAATAAGGTAATGTTACTTTTCTCGTGAAAATGTTACTTTTTGAGCTCTCTCATGTTATATTTGACTATCTGTCACTGGCAACACTGCATTTTAGTCCACTCTGAGACATCGTGTGGGCAAGACGTATTCAAATTTAATGTAAAAAAATGAAATTATACTATATATCTTTTTATATAATTGAAAAACTCTGTTCAGCAAAGACTAATCGTGAACAAATAATTACCTAAGTATTGTTTTACTTTACGTGATAGTGAGGCCAAGCATTTCCAGACGCATAACAAGAATTCTCCCCTTGTACGGTCGTTATAAAATAAATTAATAAAATAATAAGTAATAAAATACGTTCAGTACGGTTTCATTGACGGTCGTCGAAGGAATGGTCACCCGAATCGTGGAAGAGAGACGCCTTGCCGCACGAAATCGCATCGCAGTTTTCTGCGTTGCGAATTCGCATCGCACCAATTCGCAGTTTTGTGTACAAGCCCTTACCCTCCATTTTTTCCACAGCTTCGAGATCCCAGACAAGCAATGGTCGGAGCCATCTTTCAACACGAGTTCCAGGCTTCGTGCCGACATCCTCTCCCAGCCGACCTCGGTCACCATATCTTCGCTGTCGGAAGACGACCAGGCCATGTACCACTGCCGGGTCGACTTCCGACTATCCCCTACAAGGAACGTTGGCATCAATCTCACTGTTGTTGGTAAGACTGTTTTTAATTAGTTTTATTATTAACCAACCCGGCCCTGTGCGGATGCACGAGATTCATGTGCGGTGTGTGGATTCGAGATTTATGTGCTATATTCATGTTCAATATTAGTGTATCTATTATACAGGGTTATTGGAAAAACACCATCAACCTCTTAAGAGGTCATTGTACTCATCATTATGAACAACTTTTAGATACTATGGGACGAAATCTGAAAACGCGAAAAAAAATCTGCTGTTCCCTACATTTTGACGAGTTATACGAACATACATAAATGTAGGGAACAGCTGACTTTTTTTTTCTCGATTTCATATTTGGTCCCATAGTAAAAGTTGTACATAATGATGAATACAATGACCTCTTAAGAGGTTGTTGGTGTTTTTCCAATAACCCTGTATACATAAACCTTTCGGGAAAAAAACCGCATCAAAATCCGTTGCATATTTTTAAGGTGCAGCGCAGACGACAGACTATCCGTGACGGACTTTTTAGTCTGTGAAAATAGAACCTATGCAATTTATATGCAGTAACGCACACGACGCGCAAAAAGTCCGGCGCACAAAAAATCCGTGTAATTCGGGCAGACCGCACCGCGCCGGGCCGCGCCGCTCCGCACAAAAAGTCTGTGAAAAAAATAGAACGTTTGCTTCAACACGCGCTAACGCAAACGGCGCACACTTTAGTCGGCAATCTGCATTTGCCAGGGGTGGACGTAACGCACGCGATCTATTATCATGGCGCCAGAGGTCGATGTAACGATGTTAATTCAAGAAGGGAAGACCAATACACCTCCTCATTGTTGTTTCTGAATGAGTCAAAGCAGGTCTTAAAATAAATAGCAACTCATCAAATGTAGTAACAGACATTTTATAAAATTTGAAAAAAAATTCCGGATGTTGTTTCAGAATTGAATGTTTAGTATGGAACTGTCCCTTCAGTAATCTTTCCAAAAGTATAGGATGTACCCAAAATTGTCTATTTCTTCTTCTTTTTCTGTACTTCATGTACAAAATAATACTTCTCGATCTCTGCACGATTTCCATAGCGTCTACGTCCCTACAGCTCTGCCGACAGAATGATCGAATATGTGCGTCGTGTGCGTTGAGTCTGTGAAAAATCCGCGACAGACTTTTTGCGCGCCATGCAGACTTTTTGTGTGCCGCAGACTCGATCGCACAAAAAGTCTGCCGTCTGCGCTGCACCTTAAGAAAACGTAGTCATACAAACAGACATGCAAAGTGACTTTAATTTCTACTATGTACAGACGCTAGCATATCAAGCTACTACAATCTGTCAAATTTCTTTAATAGATTTTCAACTTTATCACCAAAGTATAAGGTTCAAAGTTGATGGGGAAAATTTGACAGATTCGGGTAGCTTGATGTGCTGGCGTCTGTAGATGTCGCCGCCAACTAGTTTAATCTGGGCTAGTCAAGTAATTAAAGGTTAGCGATCCCAGTCATTTGCCTAGCTGTTTGATTAAATGGCTGAATTCAAGCCGCTAGTTGAACAGGCCCTTAAGTTGAAAGGCTAAGCAGTTAACCGACTGGCTATTTAAGCTAGTTAGCACATACATAATTATACAGTACCCGGCGATAAATATTGCACATCGACCTTTGGAAAGAAACAATCGGTCAATTTCGGCTTCGTAGTGTTATCTCTGTCGCACGAAATACAAACAGTCCGGTATCTATTAGGAGCTGTTAAAACAATTATGATTTGCTTCTTTTGATAATTATTTTTATTCTTTGTATAAAATCGAATAGGTCGATGTGCAATATTTATCGCCGGGTACTGTATATAGCAGGGGTGGCCAACCGGTCGATCGCGATCGACTGATCGATCGCGACTATTAGTCCAGTCGATCGTGGCAAGGAAAAAATATAAATACGTAGAACAGACTGCGCAACGTACCTAATCACTAACTGCTGCACGCATCATATTGTATCATTTTTCAATCACCGTTCCGTCACGTTATTTATCCTCTCTTCTATGCACTTCTTTTGTTTTCGGTGCGCGATAACAATAAGCGGGAAGCGTGTGTGACGCGGGAGTGAGGCACGTGCGGTCAATCCATCAGTCAGTTGTCGACAGACTAGCAGAGTTACGAGTGGTTACGAGTTACATTTTCCCTCTTAATAAAATAAAAAAGACTACATAATTATGTACTGAACTATGATGTTTCATTTTAGATTTCAAGAAGTATGTAATTGGTAGATCGCACAGGGTGTCGTCAGTGAACAGTAGATCTTGGGTCTAACCAAGTTGGCCACCCCTGGTATATAGGATACTACCGTTGGTAAAAATATGCTCACTTTGTGGTTTAGCATATTCAGCCTTTAAAAGGCTACAGGCAATCTCTTTGTGAGAAGACATTGTTGTTTGCCTGCTTACAATTTTACTGTCATCCTGGAAGACAACTTTGAAGTCCATCTTTTTATTCGTAGAACCTGAAATACATACTACAGTCTATCCCAAAAGTATCGGATGAAAGTGTAAACCAACCATGTCCAGGTTAAATTCTTACGCAATCACTCACTAAAGGGAACTAGTAACACATTCATCTGTATTTAGAACGTTTCAAAATAAATATCCAATAATCAAAGCACTTAATTTGTCAGTAGCAAAACAAATTGGCATCCACAGGAACGTTATTTGCTCCATTTGTTTACATTTTCATCAGATACTTTTCGAGCAGACCATACCCACGTTTGCTAAGAACTTTATATAGTACATACTACATTTTAACCAAAATGTAAAAATATGTTTTTATGGTTGGTGTCGTTTTCTACTGAGAAAGCAGTGTTGAACAGTGTGTAAATTATATAATACAGGATGGGAAAAGGCAAGGATGGGAAGGTGGTACCTATGTTAAATATTTAATACACTTTCCCAAGAAGTAGCAGATTTTTTTCTCATCTTATGTTACTTTCTTCAAATTTTCATGACATTGTATTTTCTAGGTATTTTTAGGGTTCCGTGCCACAATGGTAAAACGGAACCCTTATGGTGAGACTCCATCTATCTGTCTGTCTGTCCGTCTATCATAGCTGGATATCTCAAGAACTACTAATGTTATCAACTTGAAATTTGGAGTAGTTTTAGATGACGTTAGCCAAACTATTTTGCAAATAAGAAAGAAATATATTTTTTTTGCAACAAGGACTGAAAGTGGTCTAAAAAATTCGAAGTGGGACTACTAGGGAATGTGGGATATCATATGAAAGAGCGCAGTTTTCACATTCTCAAACATTTTTTTGTTTTTTTTAGTCCGCATAGTTTTCGACTTTTGAAGAAAAATTAAAAAAAATACCTTTCTCCCCCCTTATCTCCGTAGTTTGCAAAGAGAAAAATCTGAAATAATTCTATATGATAGAAGTTTATGTAAAGATTACAGGAAAAATAAATCGATGTCTCTAAATAGCACACTTTTTCAGAAATCATCAACAAAAGTTACATTAGTTCCACTATCGGCTAAGAGATAGCGCTGACCTAAAACTGCAATATTCTACACCGCAGTACGCAGTGTGAAAATTCTCTGACAAATATAGGCCTCGCCGATGAAAATTTAAAAACATATTATTATGATGGTACGGAACTCTGGGTGCACGAGTGCGACTCGCTCTTGGTCGGTTTTTTACTAAGTAGTTGGTTGTCAGAAAGTCGAACTTTAAGATATTGAACTTCTAACTATTCTTAAAAGCTCTAATGTATGACCAATAGTTTACAAAGAAACTTTCAATATAAGTGGTATTTCTATCACTCTTCATTTCATCACCGCAGCGTATTACAAATTCAATTATACTTATATACTTAGTAGGAAAGTTACTTAAACTTTGTATGGGTCACGGTATTAGGTCATGTACACATAGATGCGAGCCCTCGCCTACTTAAACATTTAAATCCAAGGCTACACTGATGGTAGAGAAATTAATTATAGTCGTGAATACGATTAAAATGTTCGTGCTTTTATTTTTAGTGGGTAGACATTGAAATTCACAAAGCATAGACCATTTTTGATGCATTATAAAAAAAATATATTCGGATTGCAAATATTAAATCTAATAAAAAAATAGTCCGAAATAAAATCGCGACCGCAATTATCGATAGGTATATCTTTTATCGAAAATCATTTCCATATATTATCATCAAGAAATCGGATAGCTACCAAATAAAATTATAGTACCATAAAAATATAGAGCTACGTAAGCATGCTGCTAAGAATATAGCGGTGTTAAATCGTTATTTCGTTTTAACTTGCCGAATTCCAAACACAGTGTCTAAACACATTATACCGAAGGTACGCGACCGAAGTTCGGCATGATAACGCCTGCAATGCTATTTAACGCAACATAAGTTCGGCATAATGTGTCGTCAGTAATACAAATAGCATTTGAGTCGCATCATGCCGAACTTCGGTCGTGTACATTCGGCATAGTGTGTTTAGACACTAAGGGTCAATACATATCTGACGGAAAATGCGTCGGGCGTAACTTTGTCTGCGTCTATTTATTCGGTCGACGCACTAACGTATCATCGGTTGAGTGTGAAAGGTTGAACATTTTATCATATACAGCAGAACCTTGATAAGATAAAGACCAAGGGACCGTTAAATAATTTGAGTTATTGAGGTTTTTACTTACTAAGGGAGTTTTTATTGGTTTATATTTTTACTTACAGAGGTCCGTCCAATGTGCAAAGAGATGCTCCCGGAACGAAGGCTAGAAGCTAATGAATGATACAAATAAGTTACTGTACTGAGACCTTAGTGTATTGTTTACATTTGAAGCCATTTGGTAAACACGTGTAAGCAATAACAATGGTCTTCAGGGAACCTTTTTTGTTTGCAAATTCATTTGAAATGACTAATTGATAGATTATTGAAGTTACAAAGGTCGTCGTCGTTACAACTTTGAGTTACTGGGTGCAATGCCCAAATTATTCGTTTAAGTTATAAAGGGTTCGTATTTTAAGTAAAAGAGGTTTTGGGCTCCGAGAAGGGAACAGAAAATTTTATGAATTTATAGAGGTTATTACGTTATCGAGGTTTAAGTTATCAAGGTTCTACATTGTCTATTCTGGCGTTACGCGACCGATAATACGCGACGCATTTTCCGTCAGATATATACCGACCCTTAAGGAAAGCGGAATAAAACCCAAATAAAAGAGGTTTCCGAAGAGGAATATAACTCCTAATGACCCACGCTTTGACCACCTGCGCCACAACTTTATACCACTAAGTTAGTAGGGCTGAAAACCTCGGCTTTCAATATTACAGTGGTACCGCTACTTATCCAGTAGATGTAAAGGCTATTTTTGTTTGTTTTTTTTTGAGTTTCATTAAACAGCAGACCTGCAAAATTAAGGAAGTAAATACTAGACAAAATATTAGAAATAGCAGACAAGACTCGGTAAAAATCTTTAGCCATGCTAGTCATCACCAAGTAGATTGAGGCATTTGAGGCATAATAAGAAAGTTAGACGATTCCAAATCCCAAACTTTTACTCCACCAACTTCAGGAGCCGCCTGTTTCGGTACGAATGACGTTGATTGTTGTGCATTTCTTAATTCGTTTGGACGGTAATTCGATTCAAACTTCGGAATATAATTAGTGTTTTGTAGGCCTACGGAATTGGCATATTTAGATGAACTGAACTGGTTCCAACCAATCACTTTTTATTTTTTAGTCGAATTTACAGTCCGGCCGTGGAAAGAATGCGTTCCTGGTGGTCGATTCTGTAAAAATCTCACCGTGAAAACTTAGGAGAAGTGAGTTTGTTTTTGCTATATAGGAATTAACACTATTGACAGCTCACTCCACGCTCACTTCACCTAAGTTTTCACGGTGAGACTTTTACAGAATAACACCGCTGCACCCTAATTTCGTAACACACTATCAATCTCAATCTGAATCATTTCGAAGGATATTGCTAATCCATTGCTTCATATCTTCGTAAAATGTGTCTGCTCAACAACGTTAATAACGCAATGAATATTGTTGAACTGTCAAAATGAAACCCATTGCTACTGATAGTGTACAGACGCCAGCACATCAACCTACCCGAAACTGTAAAATTTTCCCTATCTACTTTGAACCTTATGCTTTAGCGATAAAGTTGAAAATCTATTAAAGAAGTTTGACAGATGGTAGTAGCTCGATGTGCTGGCGTCTGTACATATTCCTAGTTTAGAATACTTCTCACCAATGGTTTTCACCAATGTTAGTGGTATAGATAACCCCGCCGACTTAGTGTCGCGAGGTCAAAGTGTAGATGCACTGAACAGTTGGAGTGCATTCATGAGGAAGGTTTAGGTATATAATTCTTTAAAGTTTTGTTTAAATTGGCTGAAATATAACGATGTTTGTTGAAGATGTCGGAAAAATCAAGCCGACTGGGAGTTTTACTTGCGTGCGCCTCGTAAACTAATAGAGTTACATATATGAAGAAAAAGTATTTATTGCGACTCGTACAGGAAGATCACAAACTAAACTAAACACAGAAAAATAAAAATATAAGTTATATAAAAAAAAGTAACAAAAGGAAAATAAAACAGAAAGTCCTATACGAGGCCAAAAGGCTCCTATCTCAGCATGATGCTGCGACATTTAAAAAAAACTATTTGTTCGCGACATTTAAAAAAAACTACTGTTAATATGAAAACTACTTGTTACGGGATTAATGCATTGTTTACCTGGATTAACACATAGGGTTTTTTAATCCCGGTAGTACGTACCCGTGGGATATTTACGAACATCCACGGACGCAAAACCGCGGACAAAAGCTATAGTCCGCGTGGAACTAGTTGGCCGCGCCTGAGGTATGTGAGCGGTGGGACGGAGGGGCGGGGGCGCTTTGTCATTACTCAGTACGTGTGTTGCAAACACTAGGCAACCCCGCCGCCCTCACCCCCGTCCCCACCCAAGGTGCGGCCAACTAGTTCCGCGCGGACTGTATATATATAAAAATGAAATGACGTTTGTTAGTCTCACTAAAACTCGAGAACGGCTGGACCGTTTTGGGCTAATTTTGGATTTGAAATATTTGTAGAAGTCCAAGGAAGGTTTAAAAGGTGGGAAAATATGAAGACGTTGTAAGGAAAATAATAAAAGCAACCATTTTATTATCTGTCAAACAGGGTACGTTCAGAAATTAAATAATACGGAGGTAATAAGATTGTATAGTTTGATTTATTCCATTGTTTGGTCTGTTTCTTTACTCTTTTATTTTATTTCTATTTTAGTTTAATAACAAGACAGACATTTTTTATGTAGCTTGATATTCTTTCCAAGTTTAGTCACAAAATAAATTTCTGAACCACTATAAATATTTGACAACAAACAAATATGTCATTTCTTTCTTTTGTGACTTTTTGAAAGTACTGCCATTTACCATTTTTTGTAGTATAATGTATTTACATGCCAAGGAGAAGACGACGGTCGTAGAACAAACAACCATTTTTAAAACTAGGTACCTATTGTTTATTAATTATTTTTTCTGATGATGACAAGTTCTGAGGTTGACGTCATCACGTCAAGCAACGCCGGCTGTCGCTGAAAACCAGCGCTGGGGCTCAGTCTCGCATAGGGTAGTAGCATTATGCTGAGCGATGGCCGTTTTGTGTGAACGTGACGCATATTTTTCCCCAAGTTTGTGTTCTTTCTCTGCGGCATGTTTAGGTGGGTACCGCAAATAAAAGTATTAAGTATCTTTATTTCTAATTTCCCCTTTTTATTTATATTTAAAATTAATCTAAATTTTTACAATCTTGCTCTAAATGCGAGGCTCAGTAAAATTTCACACATCATTTCAGAAAATCAAAACAAAAATCCCGTTTTAATTGAAATACCTAGATATGTATTAATTAGCAAACTCAGATTGAATTTTAAACTAAAGCAAACAACTTTGGTAAAAAATTGATCACCTGTTCAGCATTTAATAAATCTTTAAGGAATAAGTACCACCGGCTTTACCTTCCTGCCATACTTACAGTAAAAAATTACTTCAAAAGTAAAGCAATCATTTATCTAGTGACGTGCGTTCGCGGCGAGCTCTGTCGCGTTATTGAATACATGAGGGCTTTTTGTTTTCACTCTGGCAACCCTGCATTACTTTTTTTATTACAAGAGAGATTTATTTTTACTTCTCTTTTGTGTTGTGCTTCGGCCGCGATGTGTGAGATTGTGTCACTGTACTTTGAAAACATGTTTTTCGCGGAAATTTAAATATAAAAAGGATTTCTTTAAAGCCTGCTACACTGTGTATACTTGTTATAAGTACTGCATTTATCACCATGTTTTGGTAATCAGAAGGCCAATTCCCGTAATTGAAAACGTTCAAAATCTCGTCGCAATTTCTTTTTCAGCGACAATCAAAAAAAAAATAAAAAAAACAATGTCAAAAACTTGTCAAAAATGTAAGGACATTAGAGATGTTTTTGACAGATTGAGACTGAGATCAGACTGTGAATGTTCTTAAAATTACGAGAAATGCCCTTCTTATCGGTGATCTAGGCGATATTATGAGTGATTATGAAATTGCCTCGGACTACCTCGTTGGTATAGTGGTCGCAAGCGCAACTGCTGAGTATGAGGTCCTGGGTCCGATTCCCATGTCGGGCATAGTGATATTGGGTTTGCCCATAAGGAATTTCTCAGTAAAAACCCGGAGTCTGGATGTGTGCCTGGTTGATGGCAAAGGCTCCCACCTATTACGTCATAACTGGCGAAATGTACACCTCTCCCTAATCCTTTGAGGATTGCAGGCGTCATGATACGATTATGAAACAGCTGGTCGATTCTGTAAAAATCTCACCGTGAAAACTGAGGTGATGTGAGTTTGTTTTTGCTAGGAAATGACACTATTGACAGGTCACTCCACGCTCACTTCACCTAAGTTTTCACGGTGAGATTTTTACAGAATACCACCGCCGCTGCTGTTTTAAAACTAAAACTGTAGCTAACCTATCTTTACAGAGATAGTTTCAATCAATATGTAGCGTCCAAAAATACAAAAAAGATTAACGAAGAGAGAATAAATCGCATTTAAATCCGTCGTTAGTCAAACATGTTGGAAACATCACTGTCCGACATGTTTGTTTTGACGCCTGCGTACTACAGACGGACGATGAATGAACCTTTCTCGGGAGCATTAGCAAAGGAAAAAGTTCGCCTTGTAACTTTAATCGGCCGTGAACGAATACATTATGTAGAGAGCCCATTCGTCTAGATATTCCCGGATTTATCTCAGACTTCAAAAGTTTTTTGAAGTCGTTAGGAAAAATTATTTATAGCTAAAGTTTTACGAATTACGATGGAATTGAACAACAAATTTAATATTTGGATTTATGAATATTCATTTCTAGAAGCTCGCGGCTAAGTAATAACATTAACTAGTAACAGCCGCACGGGTCGATCAATCAGGTTTTAAGCTTCGCTTGCCGCAGTTGGTCTGTGGATGGGTGTCCATCTTTACATACCGAGACCCCTCCGTGTCTCGGAAAGCACGTTAAGCCATTGGTCCTGGCCATAGTCCCAACTGTTATTCATGGATCTTTGACAGTCGTTACGGGTCATCAGAAGTCCGAAAGTCTGACAACCAGTCTTAACTGGTTGTCAGACTGTCGGTTGTCGATATGGTAACCCTTGGCTTACCAAGGGTTTTCGTATTACCCTGTAACTGGGTTTTAAAGGTCAGATAGGCAGTCGGTCCATATAAAATACTGGTATTCAGCTGCATCCGGTGAGACTAGAAGCCGACCTCAACATAGTTGAGTAAAGGCTAGGCAGATGATGATGAATATTAATTTCTAGTGTTGTATAAAAAACAAGTTATTTTGACACACATTATAACGGTTTCGTAATTTAATTGAATTGTAAATTCAACATTATTCGTTCAAACTTGATTTGTAAATGTAAATTAAACTCGTATCAAGTGAGTTCAAGTTGTTTGCAAACATAATTTAGATAAGAATGTCGATCTATATTAACTTTCGATTTAAGATTTTCGTTTCAAACTAAAAACTGTTGACTTAAATATCATAGGTACGCACATTCAATAATGTGGATGTACTATCGGTACACCTAACAAAATAAAAATAAAATAATACCTAACAGCCGCACAGGTCGATCGATCAGGTTAAGCTACACTTGCCGCGGTTGGTCTGTGGATGGGTGACCATGGTATCTTAACATACCGAGACACCTCCGTGCCTCGGAAAGCACGTTAAGCCGTTGGTCCCGGCTGTCATTCGTGGATCTTTGACAGTCGTTACGGGTCGTCAGAAGCCCGAAAGGCTGGCAACCACTCTTACCAAGGGGTACCTATCATATTACCCAGTAACTGGGTTGTGGAGGTCTGATGGGCAGTCGCTCCATGTAAAATACTGGTATTCAGATGCATCCGGTTAGACTGGAAGCCGACCCCAACATATTTGGTTGGGAAAAGACTAGGCAGATGATGATGATGTACAGACGCCAGCACATCAAGTTACCCGAAACTGTCAAATTTTCCCAATCAACTTTGAGCCTTATGCTTTAGCAATAAAGTTGAAAATCTATTAAAGAAATTTGACAGTTTGTAGTAGCTTGATGTGCTGGCGTCTGTACAATCGGTACACCTCTACCCAAAGCTTGGAGGGCGTGAAGTTATGGGGAAGTTGGGGGGCTGAAATCAACTTAATTACCATCAAAATAAAGTAAAAAAAAGTGAAACATCGTCAAGCGGTTGGTCGATTCGTGACCTGAGGGCTGGCCTATTTTTTGGCCAAAGAATCAGCATTGTCATACAACGTGGCAATGCTGCGAGTCTTTTGGGCACGTTTCCTGTTGACAGCGATGCGGATGAATTTCCTGATGCCCTTTGATTATTTCCCCTCCTTTTTATATACTTGTACACAATATTATTATTATTTTAATACTGTTAGCTTTAAAATTAAGTAAATTTTTGTTTAAATTGAAATAATATTAATTTGAAACATACGTTTGAATAGGCTTTACCTACATATTTTCATAAGTTTCCGCTATGTAAGTCATCATTTTCCTGCCCTCGTCCCATATTACTTGGCGAAACACGTTTTATTCATCCATTCTCTCCTATCACAACCCCTTCTCTTTCATACATTCCTTACACAACCCATCCATATAAATATTAGTAAAATACGTTTCACCCAAAATGTTTATAAGATCACCAAAAAGCCATCCTATATCCCTTTCCAAATAGTACTTTATCCCGGATCAAAAGTCAATCGGGTTACCCTACAAAATAGCACAATGAGATACATTATCCCTGTTTATAAAAAGCTTTAAAAGATATCCTCTGTTCGGAAGTACAAAGGCATAAAACATCAGATGACGGGATTAACCTTATGTCTTCCGGAAGGTGGGGTACAGGATACGATATATTGATAAATGCTTATATTGAAATCATGTGAGGGGCCTATGGCTAAATAATAACAGCCGCACAGGATCGATCAGGTTAAGCTACGCTTGCCGCGGTTGGTCTGTCGATGGGTGACCATCTTTACATACCGTGACACGGAGGGGCCGTGTCTCGGAACGTTGGTACCGGCTGTCATTTGTGGATCTTTGACAGTCGTTACGGGTAGTCAGAAGCCCGAAAGCTTGACAACCAGTCTTACCAAGGGGTATCGTATTACCCAGTAACTGGGTTGTGGAGGTCAGATAGGCAGTCGCTCCATGTAAAATACTGGTATTCAGCTGCATCCGGTTAGACTGGAAGCCGACCCCAACATAGTTGGGAAAAGGCTAGGCAGATGATGATGATGATTGAAATCATACGTATTTGGAGAAAGTAAGGAAAATAGATAGGCTTAGCCTAGAGACCAGTGCAAGTGGTGACCCAGAGGTAACGGCCGCGACTTACGAGTTTCGAAACCAGACAGGCGCTTTACTTTATCGCCCGAAGCACACCTCCGCTGCGAAACCATAGCAGTGGAACCGCAGTAATTTCGCCATGTCTTGTCCGTATGTACGAGAAGCGGAAAACTAGCGTAGTTGCCTGTTCTAACGCATAGATTTGACTTCAATTCTATCTTTTTCTCCGCGCGGTTTCGTCGATCGGCTCCGACGCCAGCCACACTTCCGCGCTCCGGCCGCCATTTTGTTGCAGTGCCGCGTTGTTTTCGCCAGTGGTTGTGGAAGTCGACAAAACTAAAAACCGAAGCTCCATTTTTTTATAAAATGGATGCCAATTTGTCAGAAAAATTAATTTAAGAGGTCAGAAATAGACCTATTTTTATTTATTAAACCACCCAGACTATAAAATAAAAATAATATAAAAAAATACGACGACATTTCGCTCCGATTGCCTAAGTCAACGTGACGTTCCGACGCCCAGTTCCGCTACTCAAACTACAATACATTTGCAGCGAAATTCATCCAGCGGTTACGCTACTCGTATTTCGCAGCGGAGGTGTGCTACGCGTATGTAAATTATTTGATCACCACTGCTCTCAAAACGGTAAAGGAAAATATCGTGAGGAAATCGGCATGTCCTAGAACCAAAAATTCGAAGATATGTGACATCTACCAACCCGCACTGGGCCCGTGTGGTGGATAAACCCACCACCCTCTCACCACTCACAGAGAGCATGCCAGTGGGAACAGTCTAGTGTGCCTGGGGGTATCATACGAGGCGACGGTAATTCGTTGTGGTCGGGATAAAGTTGGCAGAAAAGTACCTAGAGCTGTGCATCTGTATTTCACAAATGACATGAATTGAAACCGCTCGCTGAACGTGTTTAAATTAATTCCTTCTCTTGTTGAAAAGAGCCAAAATACTCCGAAAATAAAAGGAATGACAAAGCTATATGCTAGTCTAGTAGCAAAGAAAAACGTTTGTCACTTTAGTCACAAACACAAACCTGAATGTTCATACTTTTAAAACGACTGAAATGATTGCATCACAATTATTCCGAACATAGCACTATTAGGTTTTCACTGTTGTTTGTTTACAAACTGAAATCTACTGTAGTTAAGTATACTCGTAATAACTTGTTTCTGTACTAATACTCTAACATATTGAATAGGGGTACATCTAAAGATTATGGTTCCAAAATATTTGTATTCTCTAATGAGAATACAAATATTTTTTGCAGGGGGGGGGGGGTTTGGGGGTTTTTTTTTGTTGCAGGACTAATGTCCTGCAACAAAATGCAACAACATAACTGAAATAGTGCTTATTTCAGAATGATAAAATAGTTGAGATATGAAAATGGTAATTATATACCGGGGTTGCACATCTTGAGTGCAAATTAAAATCAGCAAAATACAGCGGTAGCTCCATTTCAGTGGTGAGAAACATGATACTTAAAATTTGGTCTGAGACTTAAAGTAGCTGAAATTATTTTGAAGATAAAACTGCTAGACAAGACAAGATGTTGTAGATGTTGTTGTTGTTGTTGTTATTGTTGTTGTTGTGTGTAGTATATTATCTTACTTATTCTTACAGCCTATAATGTTCCCACTACTGGAACACAGGCCTCCTCTCAGTGAGGGAGTGGGCCGTAATCCATCACGCGGGCCCAGTGCGGGTTGGTAGATGTCACACATGTCTTCAAGTTTTTGGTTCTAGGACATGCCGGTTTCTTTAAGATGTTTTCCTTCACCGTTCTGAGAGCAGTGGTGACGAAATAATTTACACAGTAAAACGTCTGTCTAAGTTCGAACGTACGACAGACCTACAACTCTCAACCTCAAGTTCTGAGTCGAGCTACACAATTACTGAGAAATGCTTGCACTGATTGGACTGGTCCACTCAAAACTGTGTGGTACTTTCCTTAAAAAACAATTTTAGACATCAATCTGCCAGTCTTTTGGGCACGTTTCCTGTTGACAGCGATGCGGACGAATTTTTTGATGTCCTTTGATTTTGTTCCCTCCTTTTTATATACTTGTACAGACGCCAGCACATCAACCTATTTTTTATTTATTTTATTTTACTATTTATGTACACACATATATAAACAGATACGAAATATTCAGAACAGAAAAATAGGTACAAAGGTGATGCTTATTTCATAAGAAATCTCTTCCAGCATACCTGCAATAGGACAATAAATAGAGACCTACTTACAATCTGTCAAATTTCTTTAATAGATTGTCAACTTTATCGCTAAAGTATAAGGTTCAAAATTGATTGGGAAAATCTGACAGTTTCGGGTAACTTGATGTGCTGGCGTCTGTACATATTATAATAATTATTATTTTAACTCTGTTAGCTTTTTAAATTATGTAAACACTTTACAATTGTGTCTGAACTTGAAAAAAACTGTGACCTCTGAGTTTGTTTCGACATTTCTTCTCAGAGTAGTCAGATAGGAAACGCCGCCCATTTCAGACAACTGTCAAAGAATAACAGCTGCAATTTGAATATAGGTACAGACAAGTTGGTAGTAAATCTGCTTAAATCCTGAACTTTACAATAACAGAGCCAAAAGTTTGAAATTATCTGCCATACCTACTTATAAGTTAACCAGAATTTATTCGGAGGCAGTAAACTCCCAATTCCGCGAATTTACGTCTGACGTGTTAAAAATTACTTTACGTATTTCCGTTAATCTTAATTCACAAGAGGGTATGAAGATGGAAGAGTGTGTTTCCCAAAATAGAAGTAATTGAACCATTCCATTGATTCCCACGGGCGTCGTCAGGTGCGAGGGTAATGCAAAAAGTTTATTACAAAAAAAAAAAACAACGAGTGTCTTTGGTTTCGTATTTTCGCCTTTTGCCACCTATATCCGAAATTAAAGTTATTTTTCACTTTGTAGTGTTTTTTTTGGAAGCCGGTTCTTTTCTTTTTAGTTTTCACTTTTTAGTTGTGGTATCTACATCACACAAATTCGTATACCTTCACTTGCTAAGTAAATAACAGTGACAGGAAGTTATAAATTACTCTGTGTTTTTACCTTATAATAAAAAGTTTACTGCATTTGATTACCGTGTCTTGAAATGAATGTCAATTTCTGTCTTCTAGTTGTATTGTCACAGCGTGTTTTCTGTTTGTAGAACACTTCACGAGCTCTCTTAGAATATTATTGTGATACTATGAAATCCTTTGAATAATATGAACCATTCGATACCTGGCATAATTGGGTGCGTTTAAAAAAAATCTAAAACGCGGAAATTGGCTTCTTTTACTAACTTTCCACGTTTTGTCCAGCTGTTAGCTAATTTCTATTCCTGCTTGGGTGAAAAAAACTTGAAAATCTTTACTAAACTGTTTATTTTCTTTCCAGTACTCCCAAGCCCGCCGTTCTTCATGGACGAGATGAGCAACAAAGTGGTCGGCAGAGTGGGGCCCTACCACGACGGAGATACCCTGGTGCTGCGCTGTCTCGTCATAGGAGGTGAGGAAACTCTACTTCTTAAAACAGAATTGAATACTCTTTTTTATACATCATCATCTGCCTAGCCTTTTCCCAACTATGTTGGGGTCGGCTTGCAGTCTAACCGGATGTAGCTAAATACCGGTATTTTACATGGAGCAACTGCTTATCTGACCTCCACAACCCAGATACTGGGTCATACGATACCTCTTGGTAAGACTGGTTGTTAGCTGGGCCAGTATATTAGGTCCGAACTACAAGGCTAAATTGGGCTTAATGATTGCGGCCTCGAATCTGGGTTAATTTAGCCATTATATACAGTGGCCTCCAAAAGTTAGTTGACATTTTTCCACTTTAGCTGTGACTCATTATGATTTAAAATTATAGGGATCCAAATGTTTAAATTGCTATAACGTTTTTATTTACTAATTCAACTACTTTGACTTATCATAAAAAAAAAATAAAGTCTAAGCTCAAGAAAAATAATCCCTTAGGAGTACCTGTTTTTAAAAAAATATTATTTTACTCTTTGGTCAAATGTTGTGTTTATTGTGTATAGAGGTCTAATAAAGTAATTTGCTAACTGTCGCCTACAACAGGGGAAGAGAGCTAATGTCTCAAATACAGATTATGTATTTTATAACTAGTTCAGTCACACATATGTTCAAAATCAGTTCATAGAAACAAGTGTCATAAAGTGTATCACCATACTATTAAATTGTTGTATATTTTTGAACAAAAATGTTACTTAGGGCTGATTTTTCAATTGACAGATAATTTTTATTCGTGGAATAAATTTGACGTCTGACAGTTTTCGTATGGAAGAACTGTCAAAAATCCAAAATTATTCCTCCGATAAAATTATCCGGCGTTGGAAAAATCAGCCCTCATACTTGTACGTGTCATCTAAATTTTAGATAACACTAGACAGGTTTTGTGTGCCCCAGTGCTAGCGAAAACGGTCATTATATTATAATGACGATGAAGTGACGAACATGAAGTGAAGTGTCCCATCGTTTGTAGAACATCACTACAGGTTGGAATATCTCATGTCAACTGATTTGATGATCAAAGACAAGCAGAATATATTCTTGATTAACCTAATCAACGATATATTTTGCTGCACACGAGTCAATTTGGTTTCAATTAAACATCCTTCGTATAATTAAAATTAAATTTTCTCGTGTGCTAAGCTAATCCTTCCTTTTTAATTGTATAATCATACGGCACCGAACGTCAAGCAATGCAATGTGTATGCAATGATTTTAGTAAGTAATTGATTATCAAATGAGCTTATAGTGTATCAACAAATTAGTAGATATTAAATTTGCCTACGTTATAAGCAACAGGAATAAATGAGTATTAGACGCGTGAGTCGGAACGTCTGGAAGGATAATAACTTATTGATGGTGTCTTTAAAAAATATCAGGTGCGAAATACTTACCTATACTTGTGGTACTTTTAATCGGCGTACGTATATGACCTGCATTATATATTGCATATTCACTATCGTTCGATAAGCTTCGGTACCGAATCGAACATTAATCAATGTTATCAAAAGAGTCCCTCTAAAGGCTGTTCTAAAATCTAAAACCCGAAAATGTTGTCAGTTTAAATCATATAGACGACCACCATTCTTCCGACAGCTCTACTGTCGGGGGAGGCAAGATAAATTAGTCACTGAGAATGTTCACTTTCGATTCGACAACCTGTCGAATGGTTGTGTATAGCTATGCTGATGCATGCAAGTAGACGAATCATAAAGAGTATAATTCAGGGTCCTCCGTCCCTCTGAAGTCCGTCTGTGCTACTGCCAACCCCCATTAAAAACGCGAAATTCAAAATAAAATCATACGTGTTTCAATCACATGTTTCCGTATTAAAACTCTTGGTAGCAGGAAACCAAAGAAATTTTTGTCGCTAATTTCGTATAACTAGGTAGCTACTTCTCATTAATTACAGTAGCAAGTATACTTTTCATTAATTACAAATAACGACATCCGATACTTAAATAAAAGTATTTTTTTAACGAAGCAATATCCCCGATGCTAGCAATGTGCAAAAAAAAGCGACCAAATTCAAGTCGGACTCGCACATGAAGGGTTCCGTAACAACGTACAATATTCAACACTACATTTATAAAAAAATACTTTAGTAAAAAACACGTTTCTTGTATGGAATGTGGATATGTACAGACGCCAGCACATCAAGCTTCCCGAAACTGTCAAATTATCCCAATCAACTTTGAACCTTATGCTTTAGAGATATAGTCGAAAATCTATTAAAGAAATTTGACAGATTATAGTAGCTTGATGTGCTGGCGTCTGTACATATAAAAATGTTATTACATATTTGTAGTACACACTATAAAAATTTCAAGTGCCTATCTATTACGGTTCAAAGATACAGCCCTGTGACAGACGGACGGAAGGAAGGACGGGCAGCGGAGCCTTAGTAATAGGATCCGTTGGCACCGTTTGGATACGGAACCCTGAAAAGTTCGACGTTTCTGCGAACCACGGCAAGAGATCAATTAAATACATCTATTTCGCTCAAGTATCTACGTTTTACTTGTTTTAACTTGTTCTGAAGTATTTCTTTTAAAACTGTCATTACAGCTAGCTCGATTCCTGAGTTAGTTTTTGCAGATTGGGAACTTCTTTTTCAACAAATAAGTTGGTTGGTTTGAAATAGGGTAATTCATGATACAGATATATATGTCTAGCTAGAACGGTCTTTTTTGCTTTTCACAAGACGAGACCGTTCCAAAAGCCTCTCTATGCCAAATAAGTCTTTCGTAGAACGATTCTTGTCGATTTCAAAATCATCATAATTGGCAGTGTATGTCTACTGCTGGGGGGTCGCATTTATTGCATAAACCCTTCTTTTCTTTTTTCTTAACTGAATTTTTAGGTTGCTAAAGTTGTTAAAGATGGGTAAGTAATAGATGATATAACAACAAAATCTCTAATATTAACAACATACATATAACAACGGAACCTATAATTTTATTTAATATAGCGATTAGTTAATTTAATGAACGATTGATATAATTTTATGATAGGTAACTAATTTTTATAAGCATAACATACATTAAATATAAAATCGTTTGACATACCACTCAAATTATATAAAACTATTTTGGTCTAATAAAACAATAACTTTGTATTTTGTTTAATAAATATTTTAAAGTATTTTTTCTTTGTTTTATTCTTTGTAAGTTCTATCGTAGTTATAGGTAATAGTCACCTAAGTAGATATTAAACATAACGAGTAACTGATTACCACCTGCGCTAAGATAGGTCAACGGAGCCCCGCTTAGCAGGGCTCCTATTTCTGGGTGGTTTAAAAAAAAATAACCACGAAGGCTAAGGTGGGAGCGAAGCGGAGCGGAGCTCCCACCCCCCCCCGGATTTTCGATTAAATAAACAATATACATATTAAACGTTAGACCAAATGATTTTCGATAACATAAACGTTATATCAAACAACGTTATAGAATAAATAAATGTTATATGTAAAGAAATTATATCTACAGTTGGTATATATCACGTTGATTATATCTTATGAACGATAATAAAATGAAATTAGACCAAATGAGTTTATACGTTATGAGACGCACCCGTTAAAGATATGTTTCACACATACTTTATTATTAATTTTATTTTTTTCAGTATCTAATGCTGTCCAAACTTTGCTAAAATTTCACATTCTCCCATATGACTTTTATATGTCATATTATTTTTAAAACATAAGCGAGATAAGGTTGGTGTTTCCTATCTGACTACTCTGAGAAGAAAGACCGAAACAAACTCAGAGGTACAGTCTCTTTTAAAGTCCTGACATAATCTTGGTCAGATCATGTGAAGACCATGTAGATTGATGTCTGAGATGGAAAAGTACCCCACAGATTTGAGTGGACCAGTCCAGTCAATGCAAGCATTTGTACTGACAAATGCTTGCACTGACTATGACTACCGACTGACATGAGTTGAGCTACACGATTACTGAATCATGTAGCTCAACTCATTTAAAGAACAGTCAGCCTAGGCCTTAATATGCCAATATATCTAATATGTGTTCATTACCAACATTCCTCGTTACTGTTCCACCAAATATATAACTTTATGTAGGGTCGGGTCCGTCACTATAATTCAAAGGGTAGGTCAAACTCCTAACTTTGCCACCACCGAAATTCCAACATTTCTAACTGCTGGACGAACGCTGCCGGTTATCGTTTCATTTTTGCTGACTACCCTCGTTTTCGTGGCGTTTGCCCTGCTGTGTTAAACTAAAAATGTTAAACTCACACAGTCACACAGTGTGGGAGATACTTTGTTAGTTGGGGATGTTTGTTTGTTTTTTATCCCAGAATTCTTTGAATGGAACAGGTATACCTACTGATTGGGCAGAGCTGTGTGTAATGTTTACGTAGATAATATTTGCCGGATAAATCTCTGCATTAAACTTTCTTGGAAGAGATAAAGAAATAAAAAGAGATATGGAGGCTGACGAAACCATTGTGCGTGTGCTCTTTGTAGACACAGGCGTCACCCAAATTAGAACAGAAACCCTCGGGTCACCCAGATCTTTTACAGATGTTGTCAACAGACTAGGACACCTTCTCTACTTGTGGAGGGAGGTGGGCTGGTTGGAATGAAAAGGGACGGCCGCCATGGCTCACGTACAATGGTCAACTTGTAGGACTAAGTGCGGAAACCAATCACAATAACGTAGAACATCGACATAAAGAGGAAGAAATAATGCTTTACTGGGCGACTAGAATCAATTCTCTTTGTTGTAATTTCTGATCTCCAAAAGTGACTTTTATGTGCCTATTTGAAATAAATGCTTTGACTTTGACATTATATCGAGCAGTAAATAAATACTAGAAGGAAACAAATGTCTTATTGCATATTTGAATGTTGTCTGTCGGCTTTTGGAAACCTGCGGTTAACTGAAACTCGTGACGTTTATCACTTTAAAACCAGCAGTGCGATTCTGTAACCATCTCACCGTGAAAACTTAGGTGAAGTGAGCGTGGAGTGAACTGTCAGTGTCATCTTACCAGATACTAGGGATTGACCAAGCATACATTTACAATCATAATCGAGATTTTAATAATATTTTTTTAGCCTAATCCTATTGATATTTTTATATAATTCAAAGCTAGTATTTTAGTGGTCAAAACATTAATATTTTGTGGGGTTTTACTTACAATAAAATAGCAAAACAGAAGCGCAGTCAGAATCTCAATCCTGTTTTTTTTTATTTTTTCCCTAGTCTAGTAAGTCCTTATATAGACTGAGGCGCGAGCGCGTCACGCACGAACAGTAAATAAAATTAAAACATTCACGTTTATGACAGCTAGACTGATGAAAATACGCATCGACATTATTTGGTTATTATGAGCAATTGTAGATCGAGTCTAGTAAAGACTGCGACGATGTTCAGCGTTGTTATTAACCCAAATCGATTGAATTAGAAGAGATAACCGAGTGTGTCAAGTCATCGAGTGCTAACGGATGCCTAGCTGACGGACCATAGAATGTAATCCCACGTAGTTTGTGTGGCGTGATCACTTCACCCGATTCACGACACTAAATGTCGTAAATCGGGTGAAGTGAAGGTGAAGTGATAAGATCACGCCGCGCTTGCGCGTTAATCACTGTCATTATCACATTGCAGATTGCGTGATCACTTCACCTTCACTTCACCCGATTCACGACATTTAATGTCGTGAATCGGGTGGAGTGAAGGTGAAGTGATAAGATCACGCCGCGCTTGCGCGTTAGTCACTCATTATCACATTAGAGATTTGTTTTTACATATTTAACTTGTAAGGCGTCATGTATAAGAACATTAGGAAAATGCAATACCAACGTCAAATAAGTGCAAATATTTTATCGCTCATCGCGCGCCCGTGTTTGCACTGCACCGTAACCCTTAAATGAAGAAGTGGTTGGTGTCAACCCTGAAGTGTATGTATGGTCCCTAATAGTGCATAACGTAGTAAGTACTCCTTTAGAATATAAGTAAGCAGTTTACATCAATGCGCATTGTAACATAAATTCACTAGATATTCATTAAAGCACATTCTATCAAGCTGGTTGTCTAATTCTAACGACCCTTGAACCCCCAACATTTCATGGCGACCCTGCCTTAGAGTCTGCCAAGGGGCAGATTAAGCAAAGTTTTCGTTGAGCGATTTTCAAAATGTGTAACTAAAGTAGAAAAAGACGAGGTATTCGCCAATCAAAACGCGGCTGGTGGAGGTGTTGACGCCGAGGTGGTGTTGCCATGGTTACGAGATTCGAGTGGAGTGATATATGGTACATTCCGAATTGCACTGTAATCGACTACAGCGTGCTTGCACCTTGACCCCAATTCTGCTGTATGGTATTTATCTATTATTCCCCGCATAATCTTACCACGCCGTACGGTTGTCAAGCGTGGTATTTTGACAGTTCAAACCAGTTTCGGTCATTGTCTCATAGAGAATACGTTAATAGCAGATGTAGTGATTAGGTTATTAAGGAATTGACGTGGTTTCGAAGTAATGAATCATTAAGTGGTCATAGTGAATTAGGGCCCTTTTCTGAATTAACGTGAACGCGATAACGATGTCCCGTGAATCGACATATATGAAGTCATGGCATGTGCCATCTTACGATAACGCCGACTACCGACCATGCCCTAAATTAATAATTATCACCGATCTTTAAACTAACGTGGCATTTTCGAAATTGTGCTTCTGGCTACAGTCGCCACCTTACCAAAGAAGAGGAAATTCGTAGTGTATACACAAATAAATACTATAATCCAACCATGAGTAACTATTCAAGTGAATAGGTATATTACTGACTCTCAGCTGCCATAGTGGTCATTTATCTAAATCGGAAAGCAAATTATTCATGTGAGCGATGATGACTTAATTCGGAATGAGCCATATTTCACGCCGCGCAAGCGCGTTAGGCGCTGGCGAATGTTTTGACCACTAAAATACTAGCTTTGAATTATATAAAAATATCAATAGGATTAGCATTAAAAAATATTATTAAAATCTCTTTTATGATTGTAAATGTTTGCATTTGCATGGTCAATCCCTAGCATCAGTGGGATGACACTGACAGCTCACTCCACGCAAGTATTCACGGTGAGATTTTTACAGAATCGACAGGCTGATCACACACTGATCCAAAGTAATTATCGGTTCTTTCTTCGACTTTTTTGGGTGAAGCCGTGTATTTTTTTTATGGCGTCTTGTTGTTGACCTTGAGAGGTCGTGACTACTTAACCGGACTATCCTGTGGTTGCCTTAAGTAAACTCAAAGCCTCCAGCCAGGGGTAATTAACTAATATAGGGTGTCTCAATAAAAGTGCACTTTTTAATTTTAAAATAAAAACATGTATTTTATGAGAGAGTTGTGATATTTTTATTGGATTGTAAAGAAGACATGTTCCGATTAAGTATGGAATAAAATATCCAGCAAATGGCCCCCATGGCTCTGAGGACAGGCCATCACTCTTTTCATGAAATTATCCATGACTTTTACACAGAGTTGTGGCTGTATCTCACCGATGACGCGTTGGATCTCTGATTTGAGCTCAGGAATTGTTTCTGGTTATTTCGTATAAACCCGAGATTTCATAAAACTCCAAAGAAAAAAATCGCAAGGCGTTAAATCGGACGATCTGGTTGTCACATTAGGTGCACTTTCTCGGCTGAAAAGAGTTTCCGGGCGGTTTCAGCGTAACTTTCCCATTTTTGTAAAGAGTTTTCACAATTATAACGCGTTGTTCTTTAGAAAAGCGCTCCATTTTTAATAATCGGAATAAACATAGGTAAATTAAAATAAATAATAGGTAAATAAAATAAACGAAAAAAAAAAATCTAAATTTAAAAAGTGCACTCTTACTAAGACACCCCATATACTAAGCGACTACACGCTAAGGACACCCTCTGTGGGGTACGAACCTCGGCTTAGGGCGTCGCTGAGGAGATGGCAGCAATTTGGGACAGGCTGGATCAGAATTACTATTAGGTTTTGATGAGATCGGCTTTTCCTATCTGACTACTCTGAGAAGAAAGGCCGAAACAAACTCAGAGGTCACAGTCGGGAATTTAAGTCTACAGGCACAGGTGCGGCGCGGGCTGGCACTACATCGAGCAAGGGTCGGGGGGGGGGGGGGGGTGAAGCCGTGAGGGACACACTGTGTTTTTAAACCTTTATTCTGTTTGTTTTCGTGTTTCATACATATATTGTTCCCACTGTTGGGATACAGGCCTCCTCTTTGTGAATGGAAGCGGACTGTAATCCACCACGCGGTCACAGTGCGGGCTGTTGGATGTGTTTCATGAACCGTCGCCAAATAAATGTTATTCTTTCTGCAGGTCGTCCCCCACCCCGCATAAGCTGGTATTCGGGCGACACACTGGTGGATGCTTCGGATGGGGACAGCGAAATTCCAGCGGTGCGGGAAAATGAGCTGTATCTTCCTTTGACGAGGGACAATGCGGCAGCACTGTCCTGCAGAGCTTCTAATACACACCTCGCTCCGCCTATAGTAGCTAGCTTGGAGATTGAGTTGTATTGTAAGTTTTATCACACAAATATTCTATAGGCGAAAGTTTGTGAGTGTGTTATACTCGTACACACATAAACGGCTGAACGGATTTCGATGAAATTTGGTACACAGTTTTTTTTTAAACGTTGCCCCACACTAGGAAATTACTCCTGTATCGTGGGTGCGTTTACAAACATTTAAATTCAGATACACAAACAACCAGACCCGGAACAACTTCCTGTAGGCAATACAAATATTTGTTCAGTGTGGGAATCGAACCCGCGACACGCAGCGCAGCAGTCGATCGCTCAGCCACTGCGCCAACCGTGTCGTCACACGTCCCGTGCCGTGTCGTGTCGTGTGTGTGTGAGTTTATAACTAGGATTAACACATACTTTTCATCCCGATATTACCACGGGATCGACACTTACGCGGGTGATACCGCGGGGCGCAGCTAGTATTTTATAATTATTAATTTGTTTTATATTCGTTTTGTTTTTTTTCTGTTTATCTTTCTCAGTACATATAGATACGTAATGCTTGGACTCTAGAATTTTTGTTCAGTTAATTGCAATGCGGTCGCCCCTTATTATATGAGAATTAAACTACGCGTCGACTATAAACCTCTACTTACCCCATTGTAGATTTCTGCATGTCGATTCTGTAAAAATCTCACCGTGAATACTTGCGTGGAGTGAGCTGTCAGTGTCATCCCACTGATGCTAGGGATTGACCAAGCAAACATTTACAATCATATTCGAGATTTTAATAATATTTTAAATGTTAATTCTATTGATCGTTTTATATAACGTCAAAGCTAATATTTTAGTTGTCAAAACATTAATATTTTGCGGGGCTTTAAAATAATATAGCAAAACAGAAACACTCAGTCAGAATCTCAATGTTGTTTGTTTTACTTTACTAGACTTGATCTACAATCGCTATTTTCATCAGTCTAACTGTCTTAAACGTGAATGTTTTATTTTATTTACTGTTCATGCGTGACGCGCTCGCGCCTCAGGCTATATAAGGACTTACTAGTCTAGGGAAATAAAGAAAAAAAAAACAACATTGAGATCCTGACTCAGTTTCTGTTTTGCTATTTATTGTAAAATACCCACAAAATATTAATGTTTTAACCACTGAAATACTAAAATTTTTATAAAATTTCAATAGAATTAGCATAAAATAATATTATTAAAATCTCTATTATGATTGTAAATGTATGCTTGGTCAATCCCTAGTATCAGGTGGGATGACACTGACAGCTCACTCCACGCTCACTTCACCTAAGTTTTCACGGTGAGATGGTAACAGAATCGCACTGCTGGAGCTATTTCATGAGTTTTATTTGTTTGAACGGAACGTAGTACCTACACACTTCAATGTGCCAAAAAAAAAAAATTATTGCTTGCAGTTACCTGAGTGATACCTACCATCGACTTCAAAAAAGGAGGTTCTGTATTCGACCCATACGTATGTATCTATGTATGTATGTCCGCGATTTTCTCAAAAACCACTGAACCAATTTTGATGTTTCTTTCATTAACCCGTGAGAAGGCGCGCTATGAGCAATTTGCTCACACAAAAATTTAAAGCAAAATTTTTTGGTGATACCGACGCCCTAACGTCTCAAGCGCCTAGGTACCTTCCTAACTATTCATCGACTCCCCCGTGACGCAACTCTCGTACCGGTCAGTTCTGTTGCGACCGCTCAGCTAAGTTTTTGTGGAGGCCGTGTACCATCGTGCGGCAATTTGCTCATCACGCGCCCATCCGTGTAAGTATTATTTTTCCAATTAAAAAAGTATAATTGTATTTTCTAGATTATATTATTTTATTTATTTATATTAAATTGGTTAATTATTACGTAAATACTCTATTGTAATATTTTAGTAATAATATTTATTGTTTTAGCTACAACACACATGTAAAATGGGCGACCGACGTCAAGCACAAATTTGTTCGTGGCTGGAAGAGGATTCTGGTGATGAAGCATTGGATGCGGATCTTGAGAATGGAGAACATATCGTCAGATCTCAAGTTTCTAATGAAGCGATTTGTGTCGGCTCCTAGACCTATTTAGGCCAAGCGGATTCTGTTCTATATGTAGGAATAGACGGTCAAAAAAAGCATGAACTTCGTGCAAGCAATTACTCTGCACCGAACATATCACATATATGTGTTTAATGTGTTTCGAGAGGCACACTTGTCCAGATCTCATGGAAGAGTAATTTTTTTATGTTTTTGTTATGTAAGATTTTTTATTGTGATTTATATGAAGACTGTCAAAATTAGAAAATAAAAATTAGTTGATTTTTTATTTGTTTTAGAAGTTGCATTTATGTTGCATAGTTTTAATAAAAATACTTATTTTCTTATTTATTAAACCTTGTTTTATTCATATAAATCCATTATAAGTCAATAAGTACTATAAAAGTAGAAATATGAGCATTTAAAGTAGTGTGAGCAATTTGCTCGCGCGCGCCTCTCCATGTAACAAACAGAGGCGCGCCTTCTCACGGGTTAACGTGATTTACATACTTTGAGGAAGGTTTTAGTGTACTTATTGTTAGAGGTTGCAAACCTATATAAACTATCTTGTCTACTGCTGTGTGTGTCCTAGCAACCGTAATAACTTATGTTCGATAATTATATTTTTCTGTTGCACTACAAACATGTATTTTCTTCCTGCAACCGGATCCCATTCTCTAATATGGTAGCAGAGCGTGAGGAAACAGAACGCGTATGATATAATTAATTACATTATCAAGTAATAATTACGAAATCGCGAAAATGAGTAACCAATCCATCGCAATTGAAAAACTCTCCGGGGTAAATAATTACACCACCTGGAAATTTCAAATGAAGATGTTGCTTATTCATGAAGACTTGTTTGAATGTGTCAACGAGGTCGATAAGAAAAATAAACCAGAATGCGAAGACAAGAAGAAACAGGAAAAAGCGCTAGCACGAATCTGCCTCAGTGTTCAGCCATCTGTTTACTCCGTTGTCAGGAACTGCAATACTGCGTTTGACGCCTGGAAGAATATACAGAATTCGTTCGAGGACAAAGGTCTGTGTAGAAGATTAAGTCTCCTCAGAATGCTTTTTAGTTTAAAATTAGAGCAGTTTGAGAGTATGGAGGCGTATCTTACAAAAATTCTAGATACAGCCCAACAACTGCAAGACGTAAATGCTTCTCTGGAAGATGAGTTCGTCGCTATAATAATGCTCAGTGGGCTCCCCAAACAGTTTGACCCACTCATTATGACGTTAGAGCATAGTACCCTTTCTCTCTCAAGTGAACTGGTGAAAACTAAATTACTCCAGGAGGCACAGAGACGAGGTGATGCAGAAGGTACGGAACAGAATGCCCTAAAGACTTCGACTTCGATCTCGAAGCGTCCCAAGTGCTTTCGATGCAAAAAATTAGGTCATTATGCTAGAGATTGCAGACAGAAAGCTTCGCATAAGGATAAGCCATCTAGTTCCAGTTGTCAAGAGGAGGAGAAGGTTCAGAAAACTCCTAATAGGACGACTATATTGTCGGCTCTGACGGTAAAGCTGGATCGAGATGTGTGGTACGTCGACAGTGGTGCAACTTGCCACATGACTAATAATAGAGACATTTTGCATGATTTTGTGTGTGATACGCCAAAAGAAATAAGCGTTGCGAACGGTGAAAAGCTTTTTACATCGGGTCATGGTAATGTGAAACTTTTTTTACAAAACCAATGGGTAACTGTCAGTAATGTAGTTTTTATACCGAACTTGTCATGTAATCTGTTATCTGTCAGTGTTTTGACACAAAAATGTTTTGAAGTAAAATTTATATCGATTTTTTGTAAAATTTACAAAAACGGAAAGGTAGTAGCTGTAGCAAAAAGGGATGCATGCGGTCTTTATAAATTAGAAACCGGGGATGCGTCTATAAGTTCCGTTTCGCGCAAACACAGTATGCCAGTAAGCGTCTCCTTGAGTACCCGGGTAGATGTTCATGAACATCTACCCGGGTACTCAAGGAGACGAGATTGCAATCTCAGGGTTTATGGCATCGTCGGTGTGGTATGTAATATGATGTGCAAGCTTGCAGTAATGGCTTGCAAGCAGTTTACGTAGTATAGCAAATATGTATTATGTTAATCAGTGAATAAATGGATAGCACGACATTCGGACGTTTCCTTATAAGTACTAGCTAACCCTCAGACCAATCCTACATGGCGACCCTGCCAGTCGAATTTGCGGATCAGAAGATGCCAGGATTTCAACCACGTTTTGGCATTCTTTAAATATCTACATGGACAATTAACGTACCTACATAAAAATGTGTCGCTCAGATATCAAGAAGGACGAAGTATTCATCACTCAGAGTGCTTCCGGAGGATCAAACAGCAGCGCGGAATATCACCTTTCAAACATAAGCGTCGTGATGTTCGTCATCTGCACAATACTGTCTATTGCAGGACTTTACGGACTATACGTTTTGTACAAAAAGTGTCATCAAAATTGGATTAGGAGCGAAGTATTGACACAAAACTTGAGACGGTCCTTTCGCCGCGTGACCACTAGATCCGGAGAGGAACCTACCTGCGTTTCCTGTACCTGCCGTAAATAAAATGACAAATAAATAAGTAATGAAGAAGTGAAGCAAGAAGATAAAATAATAGAAGAACGAAGAACAATTATTGAAGAAAAATAAAAATTACAGAAGAAAAAAAGAAGAGAAGATTGAAGAAAGAAAAAATTTATTAATTGTTGGAGGAGTCAGGGTATTCCCGGCTCAGTTACCTGTGGTGTCCAGGGTATAGCCCGGCCCAAGCTGCCATTCCTGAGGATGAGCCAAGCAGTGACTTCAGAGGACAAGCCAAGCAGGCCTTCCAGAGGACAAGCCTAGCAGCCCATCGCCATCGAGTCGGACCAACTCGATGTAAGGTATGAGTGCAGTGCTCATGAAGTGTTAAATAGACTCTATAATTATTCATGGAAAGACTTAGTGAAATATATGAAAGTTTACTAGATTTATGTGTTACTATTAGAAAATTAGGCCCTAAACGGCGAGGTGAAAAAGTAGGACAGCGAAAGTTTCAGGAGGCTGATAATTTGTATAATGAGTTTACTTTATTAATTGAATACGGACGTATACGTAAAAAGGAATTACATTTAGATCCATCAATACCTAACGAAATTGAGAAAATATATAGAAAAATCTTAGGTTATAAAGAGGTAACGGATATTTCAGAAAGTTCGTCCGACGAATTTTTAGATATAGAGGAAAATAAGACAACATACAAAATGGAGAGTTTCAGTTTAAAAACGGCTAGTACTTTGATTCCAGTTATGGACGGAAAGCAAGAAACAGTAGAGAGAATAATCGAAGGTATAGAGATGTATGAAAGTTGTTTGAAAGAAGAAGATTGTAAGAAATTGTTAGTTTCATTTGTGTTAAAGACTCGTCTGTCAAAAATAGCGAAATTAAAACTGAAAAAAAGTTACGAAACAGTTTCTGGTTTAGTAAAAGATATACAAACTTATATTCTGACAAAAAAATCTGCCAATTCAATAATGGCACAGATAAATAATATAAGTCAAAACAACTTGACTACAAGCGAATACGGAGAGAAACTAGGAGATTTGTTTACTTCCCTTACCATAGCACAAGCAGACGGAAACCAGACAGCCGCCGAGATACTAAGTCCAATAAACGAAAGGTTAGTAGTAAAAAGATTTGCAGATGGTCTGAGAAATCGTCGACTTAGCACCATTTTAGCAGCTAGAAATTACAGTCAACTGAAGGATGCTGTACGAGCAGCAGGTGATGAGGAGCTGTCACTTGCCGGAATTTCAGGTCAGGATGCCGTGTTATCTTACACACGAGGTAGAAACTCAAGGTACAGTCGGAGTCGCGGAAACTACCATCGTGGGTATACTCAATACCGTGGAAATCCTTCCTACTACCGAGGTAACAACGCAGCCCAGCATTACAGGGGTCAGGGACCCGCACAGCGAGGTTTTTACCGTGGCAGACATTACCAACAGCGTGGATACTCTAGGCCACCGCATAAAAGTTACTATAGAAGTAACAGGGGTCATTACAGAGGTGCCAAGCAGGACAACGTAAATGTTGTCACTGTGCCAAAAGAGGAAAAGGATAAAGAGGAAAATTTAGCTCAGTTTTTTCGGAGCAACTAATTATGGTTTAGTATGTAAAAGTCTCGATTTTATCTATTTGTACGCTGGCAAACAAAAACTAAAATTTTTAATCGATACGGGCGCATCTATTTCATTAATCAACAGTGAGTCGGTAACACGCGAAACAAAATTATATAGCGATCAAACAACCATAAAAGGTATCAGTGGAAAAATACAGGCATATAACTTCGCGTATATATCTTTGAAATTAGAAACGGGTGTACAATTTCGTTACAAGTTCTATTTGTTCGATAATATTCCATGTGAATCAGATGGAATACTCGGTTTAGACTTCCTGAGAACTTATAATGCAAACATTGATTTACCGACAAACGTACTCAGCTTACAATTAAAAGACAAAGCGCCGCATTATCGCATCGAAATACAAAACCGTCAACCTATTCATACGAACTCGGAAGATTATTTGCTTATTCCAGGTCGAAGTGAGTCTATCCACTATATCGACATAAACAAAAATGTTTACAAAGAATGCGTTTTACACCCAAAGCAAATAAATGACGACTTATTCATAGCAGGTTGTATTTTTCAACCAAAACGAGGAAAAATTCCAGTAAAAATCTTAAACACAAATGAAAATTTAATCAAAATACCGAAATCAAAATTAATACACAACGATGATTTCGAGCATTTAGATAACTATAATATTTGCTTATTTAATAAATCAGAAACGGGACTGGAACGAGTAAAAAAATTACTATCGGAACTAAATTTAACACATTTAAACTCAAGCGATAGAAAAGAATTGGAAATAATTTGTGCAAAATACTCAGACATATTTTTCTGCAAGGAGACAAACTAGATACAGCAAATGTAGTAGAACAGTCAATAACAATAAAATCAAATACGATCCCAGTGTATACTAAGCCTTATCGTTTGCCACAATCATCGAAATCGGAAATTAATAAGCAAGTTAAAAAAATGTTACAGGACAACATAATAGAGCCCTCTAGCAGTGAGTGGAACAGTCCTATTCTTTTAGTACCCAAAAAATCAGATGGAGAAAAGAAATGGCGTTTAGTAGTGGATTACCGAAAAGTTAATGATTGTATTCAAGACGATAAATTTCCACTACCAAACATTACCGAAATCTTAGACTCTCTTTCAGGAAGTATTTGTTTCAGTCATTTAGACCTTCAGCAAGGATTTTATCAAGTTAATTTAAAACCAGAGAGTAGGGATATCACCAGTTTTTCGACTAGTGAAGGCCAATATCGTATGAAGCGCCTTCCTATGGGTCTCAAAATATCACCAAATGCGTTTTCTAGAGCCATGTCAATTGCCTTGTCGGGACTAACATTTGAGAAATGTTTCGTTTACTGTGACGATCTTATTGTATTCGGTAGGACAGTAGATATACATAATAAGAACCTTATGGATGTTTTCGATCGTTTAAGAAAAATGAACCTTAAGCTAAATCCAGCAAAGTGTGAATTTATGAAAACTCAACTACTCTATTTAGGTCACGAAGTTTCAGCTAATGGTGTATTACCAGATGCACAAAAAATAACTGTAGTTAAAAATTACCCAGTACCAAAAAATGCCGAAGAGGTTAGGCGATTCGTTGCATTTTGCAACTATTATAGAAAATTCATTCGATCGTTTGCAGAAGTTACAGTACCTTTAAATAAATTATGTAGAAAGAACGAAACTTTTGTATGGACAAGTGAGTGTCAAAAAAGTTTTGACATTCTCAAAGAAGAGTTAATTAATCCACCAATTTTGCAATATCCCGATTTTTCTAAGGAAAACGAATTCATACTTCAAACGGACGCATCTAATATGGCAATAGGATCAGTCTTATGTAACAGCGATCTGAGACCAGTAGCTTACGCCAGTAGACCACTAAATAAAGCAGAGTTAAATTATCCTACGATACAAAAAGAACTTTTAGCAGTAGTGTGGAGTATAAAATATTTTAGACCATACTTATATGGAAGAAAATTTACTATTCTAACGGATCATAAACCACTCATCTATCTATTTGGGATGAAAGATCCATCAACACGACTATTAAAGTTTAGATTACTATTAGAAGAATACGATTACGAGATTAAATACATAAAAGGTACAGAGAATAATGTTGCTGATGCATTGAGTAGGGTTACCATAAGTTCGAACGAATTAAAGTCTTTAAATGAAAAAATTGTAAGTATGGTAATGACAAGGGCACAACGAGCGAAATTGAACTCGGAGTGCAAAGCAATACCTCAACCGGGTAGCAATGGTTCTCTTAATATAGCTGACAAACCGAGGTTAGGCCAACCAAGGATAGCAGAGATACTAAGAAAACCTAATGAAGCAGTAGAATTAAAATTTTTAAAAGGAAAAGATCTAAACAAGAAAAATATAGATTACGAAAACAAATGTTTTGCTTATGTTAAGAATGAATCTACTCTATTTATCAATCTCAATTATATGTCGCATTTCTCGCGAGTCGAATTTGCGGATTTATTGAGTGAAAATTGTAGAAAAATAAATATAAAAGAACTATGCATAGTAAAAGATAAAAACAATGTCGAATTCATAATAGAATTGATCAATGAAATAAAAAGTAGACCACAGTGGTCCGGACCACAAATAAATATACTAAGAGGAATAAAAAGAGTCCTAGAAAATGACGAAAAGACATACATACTACATGACTATCATTTGCTGCCAACAAGTGGGCATGCAGGCGTACGACGTATGATAAATAATATCAAAGGTAAGTACTTTTGGCCAGGCATGGAGAACGACGTACGACGCTACGTTTCTCAGTGTAAAAAATGCCAAACTAGTAAGTATTCCAGAAATATAGTAGAACCGATGGTCGTAACTACAACGGCGACAAGTGCTTTTCAAAAGGTATTTTTAGATTTAGTTGGTCCATTAGATAAGGATTCAGAAGGTAACGTTTATATTTTAACCTTACAATGTGAGCTCAGTAAGTACATCGAAGCGTATCCATTACAGAGGAAAGATACGGTAAGTGTAGCTAGATCATTCGTAAACAACTTTATACTTAGGTATGGTTTACCTAAAATCATCGCTACCGATCGAGGTACGGAATTCATGTCGGAAACAATGTCAGAGGTTTGTAAATTGCTGCAAATTAATAAAATAAATTCGACATCATATCATCATCAGTCGATAGGTGCTTTAGAAAATACCCATAAGCATCTTGCAGCATTTTTACGTACTCAGTGTGACGGACATCCAGAAACATGGAGTCAATGGTTGAATTTTTGGTGTTTTTCGTACAACACTACCGTCCACACGGAAACAAAATACACACCGTATGAGTTAGTTTTCGGTAAATCATGCAACTTACCTAGTAATCTTACCAATGACGTAGTAGAACCGCTTTACAACCCAGACAACTATGTATTAGAACTCAAATATAGGTTACAGTTAGCACATAAGGAAGTTAGGAATAATTTAATTTTAAGAAAAACTCAAAGGAAAATAGTGTATGATAGAAAATGTAATCCTATTTCCTATAAACCAGGTGATTTGATACTTATAAAAAATGAAACAGGTACAAAATTAGATAAGTTATATAAAGGACCTTATACTGTGTTAAGCGATAATGAACCTAATGTCGTTATAAATAAAGGCGATAAATTAGAGACAGTTCATAAAAATAGAACAAAGAGATATGTAACTTAAGTAGCTATATTTAATCGGTAAGTTAACATTTAAGTGATATCATGTAATGACAGTGACACTAAAATTAATAGTAATTTACATTGTTTAGAATTATATTAATCTTACTTAAATATTCGCGAATGTTTAATGTTTATTGAATGTTTAATGTTTATTGAATGTTTAATGTTTATAGAATGTTTAATGTTTATTGAATGTTTAATGTTTATTGAATGTTTAATGATTATTGAATGTTTAATGTTTATTAAATGTTAATGTGTTTAGAATAAGACTATAATAACCAACTACCTATTAAGCTAATGTTTGTTTTGCTAATTAAAATCAAAACTATTTGCTCTGGGCAAATAAAATGTAAAAAAAAAATGTAGCAAAAAAAAAAAAATAAACATTTTATGTTATTTTTTTTTTGTAACAACCCCTATGATGTGGTATGTAATATGATGTGCAAGCTTGCAGTAATGGCTTGCAAGCAGTTTACGTAGTATAGCAAATATGTATTATGTTAATCAGTGAATAAATGGATAGCACGACATTCGGACGTTTCCTTATAAGTACTAGCTAACCCTCAGACCAATCCTACATCGGCTTGGACATCTGAATAGTCGCAGCATGAACCTACTCAAGAGTGGTATGGCGGCTGGTATCGACTTTGATGTATCAACATACGAACAATGTATCGCTTGTATTGAAGGTAAGGTTACTAATTTACCTTTCCCTAAGAAATCTTTTTCACGTGCAAGTGAGGTGTTAGGGCTGGTTCACACGGACGTGTGCGGTCCTATGCCAGTGAAATCTATAGGCGGTGCGAGATATTTGCTAACATTTATTGACGATTTTTCTAGGAAGACATTTTGTTATCTAATAGAATCGAAAGACAAAGTTTTTGAGTGTTTTTTGATTTTTAAAGCTCTGGTAGAGAACGAGACTAATAAAAAGATTAAAATCCTAAGAAGCGACAATGGTGGCGAGTACATCAATACGAGATTTAAGCAGTATTTGAGTAAGTGTGGAATCCGGCATCATACTACTGTTCCTCACTGTCCACAGCAAAATGCAGTTGCCGAACGCGCGAACCGCACGATTATGGAGGCGGTGCGCTGTATGCTTCTGGAAGCAGGTTTGGATCAACGATTCTGGGCTGAGGCTGCGAACACTGCGGTGTACATTAAAAATCGCTCACCTACAAAGGCAGTTAGAGGTGCAACTCCAGAAGAAGTTTACACTGGACATAAGGTAAACTTAGATAACTTACGTGTGTTTGGTTGTTTAGCATATGCTGTACAACATAATCGTAATAAACTGGATCGCAAATCTAAACCTTATATATTCGCGGGATATTGTGAGAACACAAAAGGATACAGGCTCTTGGATGTTGAGAGCTATAAGCTAACAATAGCGAGAAATGTTAAGTTTATTGAGAATCAATTCCTCAAGCATCTGAACTTCACTAAAGTAGAATCAGATATGGTTATAGAACTTAAGACTCCTTGTGTATCCGAGCATATAACAGTGTCTGAACAAACTTCTGTGACTACTGATGATGCTAATGATAGCGAGGCTTCGACCAGTAACTTGAGCACAGATCATCACTCAGATGCTACTTATGTTCCAGATGTTTCATTTGAGACAGATGACTCGAGAGCAGAATACGTGGAAGCTGATGAGAACTCCTTCCTGTGTAGTTTTTTGACGGGGGAAGCGTGTGGCAGTGATGATCCAAAAACAGTTGAAGAAGCGTTGAATAGTCCTGAAGCCAGGCAGTGGCGAGCTGCTATGAAAGACGAGTATCAATCCTTTTTGGACAATAAGTGCTTTACCTTAACCGATTTGCCGAAAGGTGCAAAGCCAATAAAGACCAAATGGATATTTAAGAAGAAAAGAGGGCTTAACGGTGAACTATTACAATACAAAGCACGTCTAGTGGCAAAAGGATTTACACAAAAGTATGGAGTGGATTATTTTGAAACTTTTTCACCTGTAGTGAGATACGAAACCATAAGAATGTTATTAGCTTTGGCTGTGGAGTACGACATGGAGATTGACCACATGGACGTAAAAACAGCCTTTCTAAACGGTGATTTAAAAGAAACCATTTTCATGGAAATACCAGAAGGTTTTGAAAAAGGTAGAGGCAATAACAAGGTGTATCGACTACGCAAAGCTGTGTATGGTCTAAAACAAGCGCCTAAATCATGGAATGAAAAGATCAATCATGTTCTTGTCAACAAAATCAAGTTTAAGAGATTGGTTTCTGAACCATGTGTATACATAAAGCGAAATGGCGACAAGTTTGTGATTATTGCATTGTATGTTGATGATTTAGTCATTTTTAGCAATTGTAATGCGGAAAAAACTAAAACTAAATCATTGCTGATGAAAGAATTCGTGATGAAAGATCTTGGTCCTGTAGAAAGAGTTCTAGGATTAAGAATCAGGAAAGAGAATGGCAAGATCACTCTAGATCAAAGTGCCTATATTAAAAAGATATTAGAGAAATACAAAATGCAAGACTGCAAATCTGTTGAAACTCCAATGCAGTGCCAAAAATTGTACAAAGCTGAAGAAAAGGATGACAGTTTGGAGTATCGAGAATTGATCGGTTGTCTTATGTATGTAGCGGTCTGTTCGCGCCCTGATATATGTCACGCTGTAAGCGTATTAAGTCAATTCAATAACTGTTTTTCCGATGTCCACTGGAAAGCAGCTAAACGCGTGTTGCGTTATCTTAAACGTACAGTAGATTACTGCATTACCTATAAGAAAACTGGCTTATCTGTGACGGGTTTTGCTGATGCAGACTGGGCTTCTAATGAAATTGATAAACGTTCTTATACGGGATATGTTTTCAAAATTGGGAATTCTATTACGTGTTGGGAAAGTAAGAAACAGCGTACCGTTGCGTTATCGAGTACTGAGGCGGAGTACATGTCGCTCTCCGATGCTTGTAAAGAAGCACTGTTTATAAAAACTTTCTTGCATGAATGTATAGGTAGTAACATTGAAATAACTATTTTCAATGATAATCAGTCGGCCTTAAAATTGACTGAAAGTAGTATGTTTCATGGAAGGTCAAAACATATAGACATACGTCATCATTTCGTCCGGGAGGCAGTCAGCAATGGTGATGTAAAAATAAATTACATGCCAACGTCCAAAATGACGGCGGATGTCTTAACTAAACCTTTGTCGGTAGAGAAACATAAGTATTTTGTAAACGAGTTAGGTTTGGCTACTGATGTATGTTTACAAGATAAGTTTAAGGGGCAGTGTTAGAGGTTGCAAACCTATATAAACTATCTTGTCTACTGCTGTGTGTGTCCTAGCAACCGTAATAACTTATGTTCGATAATTATATTTTTCTGTTGCACTACAAACATGTATTTTCTTCCTGCAACCGGATCCCATTCTCTAATACTTATAATACATTAGGTAATTATTAACAATGCTATGTTGTGCAACCAGCATCGTGTAAAATATGTGAATTCTCAAAAGATAAATATTATATTGCCAGTGCCTGCATACAACGTGTCCATCCACTGGGTGCGCGGCACAGTCGGTGACGCCTTGCGCGCGAGCAGCGTTGCGCTAGCGCAGTGCACGGCGCGCGGCTCCTACCCGCAGCCCGAGCTGTCCTGGTGGCTCGACCATAAACACCTCACGCATCATAGTAACCAGGTATTTTTTGTTTATAAAATCTTTCAGTACCTACGCGTTCGTATTATACTAGCACTTATGTTATTATAAGTTTTAATTGTCATAGCTGTAGACTTTTGGGAGTGAAATTTCATTCCAACCATTAATCCATTAATAAGTATCTACTGTGTTTTAATTTTTCTCTATTGGAAACAACTACCAATAAAGATAACCATTTTCATGTTAAAGTATTAGAAACTATGACCCGATAATTAATAAGAAATTATGTGTCTCTATGTCTTTTTTGAGAATAAAATATCTCTAAACCAACAACCAACCAATATCTTTAAACAATTCTATAGTTTTGGGGCAATCGGGCTAAAAGAATATTTTTGTCTCTCATGCAAAATAATCTTAGACCAAAACACACGTCTATTATAAAAACAGCAACGCAATTTTAAGGTAGCAACGCACCTTTCATTATGACAGACAAAAAATTGCTTCCCAGGAAGCGGAGAGAGAGTAAATCAATTAACTAACGAGGGATCCAGGTTAATTATCGCGCATCAATCATCGAAAACGTTGACCTAGCGAACTACGAAGGTGCTCGTGCGACAAAATTATGATTTGTGTCATTAACCACATAAAGGGCCCTTAGAGATGAGGATAGCTGTTGTGGGAACAAATATAGTTATCGTAAAAAAAAGAAAAATAAATAAATACAATTTTTATTCAAAAAAGATATATAAAAAGTAATATATAGTAGTAGTATCGTGCGGGTAGTATACCACTGGATAAGATTTTTTTGGACTTGTAACCAAGTTGCGGCAGAATTCGGTTTTATGGGGACGGGAATATGAATTTCCTCCATTCAAAATTTTTCTTTGCTTGAATTCAGTATGGATTCGTCATCATCATCTGCCTAGCCTTTTCCCAACTAGGTATGTTGGGGTCGACTTCCAGTCTAACCGGATGCAGCTGAATACCAGTATTTTACATGGAGCGACTGCCTATCTGACCTCCACAACCCAGTTACTGGGTAATACAATACCTCTTTTGGTAAGAATGGTTGTCAGACTTTCAGGCTTCTGACTACCCGTAACGACTGTCAAAAATCCACGAATGACAACCGGGACCAACGACGTAACGTACTTTCCGAGGCGTGGAGGGGTCTCGGTATGTAAAGATGGTCAACCATCCAAAGACCAACCGCGGCAAGTGTAGCTTAACTTGATCGATCAACCTGTGCGGCTGTTATTATTTAGCCACGGGCCCCTTCATAATCTTCTATAATCTATATAAATAAAACAAAGTCGGGTTAGGTTATTACCATTTATAACTCAAGAAATGACGGATTGATTTTTATGATGTTTGATTTGTAGGATTTATCTCCGCCCCGAACAGCAGAATAGCTGTTAAAACTTGGAAAAAATTCACAAAAAAAAAAAAAGAATGTCGATTCATATTCTCATGCATTTTGTATTTATTGGTTCTGAGGAGGTATTACGAAGTTCGCTAGCTAGTATTGAATAAATGAAATATTTTATCTGCAAGTTTGAAGAGTTCAAAGAAGCACATAATTTTCACGGTTCAACCATAGAATATTATTTATTCTTACGTTTCAATCCATATTGAGCAATCTAATTTTCTTTTTAATAATAAAACTAATCGAGCTAGATTATCTGAGCAACATATCATTTGTACAATGAAATTTACACGTTTACTTGATAACATCAAGTAAACGTGTAAATTATTTGTATTTGAGTTCAAAGGAATTTTCCTATTCAAAGTAAGTACGTATTACTTATATGGCTCAATAATCGACTATCAAATCATGGTATCATTTATTCTATCTTTCTTCAATTTCACGCTATTAAGAAATTATGTTTGTTCGAACACTACCTGTATTGAGTAATTTCAGAATATTACGTACTTATTATAAGTGGTTGGAAAATTCTAGTCAATTTCATTATTATTAAATTATCTACCCATATATTTGTTTTTGTTAACTATATATTTCTGTTTATTGTAGACCTGGTTCAACGCGTCCCTCGCAGCGATATCATACCTAGAGCTAAGTCCCGCGGTAGGTGACAACGGCGCAACTCTCGCTTGTGTCGCCACCAACCCAGTAATGGCGCCCAACCGGGGCTCCAAAGCTGATGTCATAACACTTAATGTAACATGTGAGTTTCTGTACCGATGACGTAATGAGACTTAGGTATTATCGTAGTCATCAAAATAAGACTTTTAGCGTCTTTGTAATCAAACTTGTAATGGCACCCAACAGATGTCCTAGTTGGGCGCCATTAAAGCTGATGGTTTTAACTTCAATGTTAGAATACCGAAATATTAACTAGACCTAAGTAGCTACCACTGAAGACAATAAAAATAAGACTTTTACCGCCGATTTAATGAAACTTGTAATGACACCCAACAGCGGCTCCTTAGCCGACGTAACACCTAATGTAACATGTGACTTATCATATCGATGTCTGAACTAAACGTAAGTGTAACAGTAAACGACTAAGTTGCGAATTTTACCTTCATTGTAACCAAACTTATAATGGCGCCCAACAAATGTTCCATTTGGGCGCCATTAGAGATAGTTTTTAAACTGCAACATTAGATGTAATTTATTACAAAAATGTCTCATGTCTCTCTGACACAGAACTCAGTGGTGTTAAAAAGTACGACAGTTTGACTCTCACTGTTGCAATAGTCAATAGCATATATTTTTTTAATGTAATGGCGTTACGCTCAATAGTGTGTTGTCATTACAACTTGTGCAGCACTTTCTACATTTAAATACATTGATATGAAGCAATGTACTCAAAATAAATATAAAAAAGTCTGTAAGTATTATGTTGACAAAATTTCGTAATAGCGTCCTACAGAGATTTGAGGGATAATAACATGTCATTATTTTCTTAATGTTACCTGTTAGGTACAACAGCGACAATGAAGCTTTAGCAATTTTAGTACCACCCAATCGGATTCCAGGTTCCAACGTTAGTATATTATGACATTATGTTCAATTTTGCTTAAAATGTATTATATCCAGAACAAAGTCCCGCAATAATAAGATTCTGTGTTACTACACACTTAGTGGCGCCCAACTGGGACTGCAAGGTCAATACCATTACGCTTGCCATTACATGAAAGTTATCTAAACACTTCATCTAGAAGGTAATTGGGAGAACTGTATTGAAGGTTTCATTTTCGAAGTACTTTTTAGAAATTAGTTTTAACCAATTCCTCGTGGGAAATTTATTTTGTTACGAAAATAATCATGTTATTTCCTATGAAACAATTGAATTGAATATTTTAAATAACGTAATTTTACGCAGTGCCCTTTGGTAAAATCAGAGAACCAATTTAAGCAGCGATTACATTTATAATAATGGCCTGGCTCGTTGGTCTAGTCGTCGCGTCGCAAGCGCTATTGCGGATCATGAGGTACTGGGTTTTTCGATCAGGAATTTCTAAATAGCAGCCCAGAGACTGAATTTGTACCCGTTTGATGGCAATAATCGGCTCGCTCCCTATTACATGGAACTTAAACATAACTGGCAAATTGTGGGTGTTATTATAGATACTCCCCTGCCAGCTGCCTAACCATTCGGGGATTACAAGCGATATGCTATGTAGAATAATGGCTATTTTCGAATGTGTGTAATTCTCGATATTATATTTTCAGATAGTCCAATGGTGGACGTGATAAAGCTGGGCGACGGCAATCTGAACGATGTGGTTGAGTTAGACTCATTGCAGTTAGAGTGTGACGTCAGAGCCAACCCGCCCGTTGAACAATTCCTGTGGTATTTCAATGTAAGTGTCCTTGCCCATCATAAGACAAAGAATGACTGTTTATAAAGTCATGGACTGACTTTAGTAGTTTAAAAAACAAGATTTATTTCAGACATTGCAGTCCATAGATTGTAAGAAATTACGAAAGCATGATTTTGAAATTAATTGAGCACATACTAGTTTTCTATTAGCGATCTCGGTGATGTGGCTAATAACACAAACATTTGGTAAAATAAACACTTTTATTTTCTAAAACATTCTTATTTTGCAGGAAATAGAAATAAGGCCCGGCGGCATCTGGGGTGACGCGACGTCCTCGCACCAGCTGCTGGTGGAGGAGGCGACGCGCGCGCACGCCGGGCGGTACGCATGCGCCGCCGCCAACGCGATAGGAGAAACCAGATCTGACACCATCATCATTACTGTTTTCTGTAAGTATTTCGATACTTAGTACATTTGTGAACTTATCCATCTTCACTTACGATACTTATGCAAGTTACATAAACGACTCCGAACTATTCGAATCGGTTCGATGATTTTTGTGGAGTGACAATCGCAATATCCCTTGACCTATACTCGACCATCTTTGTTGACTATACAAAATAGCCATCACATAGTATTCTGAAAGCTTAAGCAAAAAAAACTACGAAAAGTTAACAGGAAATTAACATTATTTCACTTTAATATAACCACAATTTTCTAAATTCCAGACCCACCGGAATGTACAGGCTACGGCGTCAGACTCGTCAAAGAGACAATACACTGCGTCGTCAAGGCGTTACCGGTTCCCGACACTTTCTTCTGGCACCTCCAGCCTTCTGGCTTCGAGATCCAACACCTGACCACAGGGTCCCCGCTTTTACCCCTGGATCAAATCACAGGACCTTTAGCGCAGACCTTGAAGGCTAGCTGTGAGGCCAGCAATGGGGTGGCGTCGCAAGAAGAGCCCTGTGATAGGCTGTTCACTTTTGAGCATCTGAGGCCGCCACAGCCTCAACAGTGCGATATTGCGTACGAGTTTGGGGAGTTCCAGATGAGGTGTCTACCAGGTAAAATAACAGTATTATCCTTTACTCTCACCAGACCACAAAAAAAAACAATAATGAATTTAAAAAAAACCCTTTTTTGAACATTCCGAAATAAGAAAATGTTTATTATTATTGTTTTATGTTTATTGTTGCTAATATTGTATGGGCACCGTACCCAAAAAAAAATACTTTCGCATTATGAACTATGTCTGTATGTCATGCCCTCAGGGAGTACCTAGTTTAATTATTAATCCTAGGAAAGCATGTCTGAACTCACTTGGAGAAAAAGGATATGTGAGGAAGTACGATGGATTTAATAAAGGGAAATATTTAAATTATTCCCTAAAAACTTATTGACCTCCTTATGATGATCCCTCTTTGAAATTAATAAACCCCAAAAACTTTTTACGCTTCTAATAATGGTCTTTTTTCAAAATAATTGAGACTCTTTTTAACTTCCTGGCTTTTTGTCACAGTTAATGGTTGGGTTGGTGTCTAAGCTAGGGTACCCCGACCAAACGGGTTAGGGTACAAGACGAGCGAGTGAAGCGAGCAGGGTTGCACCAGCGCCCAGCGAGCGCTGCAACCAAGTTGGTTGCAGTTACTTGGCCATTTAGTATTTTAGGACCCCAAAATAGGTTTAAAGTTCACATAAACAGGCGCAATCATTATATTAGAATGTCCAATAATATTTTAAGCAGCGGATAGTGAGAATTATTAAATGTGTGATACATGCTTTCTTGTATGCACCTCAAAAAATTACAGAAAGTTAAAAAGAGGATCAAATATTTTAAAAAAGTGCATCATTAGAAGGGGAAAAAGTTCTTAGAGGTTTATTAATTTCAAATGTGTCCATCATTAGCAGGATTAATTAAACTACTCAATAATGAGGGCAACAAAAATCAACATAGTTCATAATGCTACATAATTCCGCCTTTTTATGATTGCAAAGGAGAATGGATAAGACCGTACCCAGACACAAAGTTAAGTGGACCCACACATTATTAAAATCTCAGATTTTTTACTATTACTCAATCTCTTTTACAGTGGAGAACGCAACATACTACGAAGTATCAGTCTGGCGGATGTCAGAAAGCAATTCCACACTAGTCCTAGAGCGTCGCGCGAGCATGGGATTCGGTAGCGGCCGTGCACTAGCCGCCGCTGGACCGGGCGCCGCGGGTGCCGGCGTGTCCGGCGGACTAGCCGTGCGAGCCGGGCTCGGGGCCGTGCGGCGCGGCGACGAGGCGGGGGCCAGGGCGTGTAACAGATATGGCTGCTCGACGCCGCTGCTGCTGCGGCCGACGGATACGTTGCTACACGCTGCTGATCCGCCGTGGTGGCATTGTAAGCACCACACTTATTTATTTGTTTCGTTAAAACAAATTATAATCATAATTATTTCAGCCCTCGTCGACGACTAGCTACCAGGGGCGGATCTACTTAAAGGCTTTTTGGGCTGCAGCCCAGGGCCCCGTGGATACAGAGGGCCCCCAATCGAACTGAAAACAATAGACGATATTATTGTCAATAATAAAAAATATCTAGAATTTAAAAAAATCGGATCATAATAAAATGGCAATTGGTTGAGTAATTAGGTAGGGCCCCTAAGCAGTATTAGCCCAGGGCCCCACAAATTCAAGATCCGCCCCTGCTAGCGACACCTAGTGGTTTTCATTAAAACTAAAACTAAATACAAATACTTACTTTAGAACCACATACAAAAGCTTCATAACGTAATATTTTCACCCCTTGCTAGCACCTAGCGACATCTAGCGAGTGGTGCGATAATCAGTGCCCATTTCAAGTTACCAATGTTTTACATTCAGCAACAATAGGTGGCACTTACAACATCCTTTCTGGTATATTATGAAAGTTTCTAAATATTAGGTTTCATCTATTATTCCTGTGTCCAAAATAGAGGGAGTAGTTTGCACTTTATGAATTAGCCAATTAACGTTTCAAAATTAATGATAATTGTCCAGAGGCCCTCGCACGAACGCGCAAACTAAACATAACGTAACTATAAATAAACGATTTTTGAATCGAAAATACAACTATCATAACTTTTTAGTTTATTTTTATGCGGCAAGCGCAATTAGTATACTCTATAAATATGAATAAATTCTCATAACTAAATAAATTTAAAAAATATTATATCTACGAAAGGAATATTTTAAAATTTAAAATCAGGCGTATTTACGTTACGTTTTCCCTGCACGTTCCTGCTAAGCTAAAATATACCACTCAGAGAGCCTCCTTGACTGTCTCATGATCTATGACCATAGAGAAAAAAAAAACACGAAGAAATAAAATTAAACTCTATTATTTTCAGTTTTCATAGAAAAAGACGTGGGTATATCAATAGGCGCCGTGGTACTGGTGGCCGTGTTCATCATTTCCTCTGTACTCCTGGTGCGACTGGCAAGGAGACCGCGTTCCAAGCCGCAGCCCGTCATACAGGTGTTGCAGCTTGATGACGTGGCCAGGAACTATCTGGATAATATTGGAGGTATTTATTTATTCCAACGCTGTTTGCAACGTTGGTTGAAAGTAAACATAACTTTTTTTTTATTTTGCTTTCTCTTTGGTCGCGGCATCTCCGGCTTAGGAATAAAGTCACAACCATTTTTTTTTATTAGGATAATGTCGAAGTTACAACTGACATCGTAACTCTAAAAAAATTGGGGTTTTTTTCCGAAAAACGAGTATTCCAGATTCTGGGCAATAGACCAACAGAAGCCAAAAGCATAACTTTCGTAATTTACACCAAAACATAGATTTTAAGTCATAGCCGTGTATGCCGTGCATGGACACTGGATCCTAAGCCTTTCTAATCATCAAATCCTCATTCCAGAGCATAAAGTGCGCGCGTCGTGCAGCCTGCGCTCGTGCAGCAGCAGCTACTCGGACGCGTCGGGCGACTCCGCGCCGGCCGAGCGGCGCCGCAAGCCGGCCGCGTGGGAGCGCTGGGAGCCTCCCCCGCCCGACGTCACCCTCACGCTACATCGGGAAAGTGCTGTTTAAAACTACGACTGATTTAAAACATGGCTACTGACTTGTCGTGTCTGCTTTTGGTAAAACCCTGGCATCAGTGCTTAACCTAAAAATAACCAGTTGATGTGGTATCGCCGGACGAAAAGCTCTTAAAATATTGAAGACACTACTGGATTACTGTAAATATGGTTATCTACTATAAAGTTTTTTTTTTTTTGACTGATTTTTAGGGTAAGGCTCAAAATTTTCATTTTTCAAAAATTTCCATTGTGCGACGTCGCACAGTATTTTGAGCCTTACCCATATAGGGGTAAGACTCAAAATTTTGTGCGACGTCGCACAACGGAAATTTTTGAAAAATGAAAATTTTGAGCCTTACTGTTTAATGTTTGTTCAAACCTCTGTTCGAGGCAGAAAACAACGAAAACCAACGAACTCGTGACGTTAGTTGACAGTTTGACGGACACTATGGTTCAAGTTCACTAGTTTGAATCTGGCTGGTCTTATTAGATATGATTCAATAAAGGTTCGTGTATTCGTTTGAAACTGTGCTTATTTATCTATCGACTGTTAAATATTGTTCAATCGACCAAACACCAAAATAAGATCTAAAAAATTAATATTCAAATAGTTTTGTCTGTTCATCTGTTAAGATTATAAAAATATCCATAGAAATCTAATTACACTGCCATATTGTATATTTTAAAATAATATATCATGAGGTTAAAAATCTTAAATAGAATTTAAAAGTTACTGTTGCGCCATCTATTGTTAGATTTTCAAAACCCTTGCTGTTATTAAAATTTTATAACTTTCTAAAAGTGATTGTTAAGAGTGAATAATTATAATATTTAGAACGCATTATAAATATTATTTAAATTTGAAGATTACCATCGTATTTTAATGAAACAACAACCTGCTGAAAACTGCTCACTTCATAAAACGGTGATAAAATAAAAACATGATCACAAATTTTACAGAATTTCAGCAGTAGCAATGAATTGACATGAATAATTTTACAAAACGTTCTAAGTTGACCTTTTTAAAAACTTTTATCAGTCGGTAACTTAATCAGAGCATAGAAATAAAAATAAGTACATGAAATTATTAAATACCTACTTTGCCAATTTTAAACGAATGTAATGTAAAATTAATTTGATAATCTATTCTCTACAGCCCTTTCAAAAGCAAAAGTGTCTTTATATATAAGTAGTTAAAACAATGCATTTATTAATTTATGGATTACGATATACTTATCTCATCGTTAAACCATCCATATCACTTGATTTCTGTGCCATTGACCCATAAAAGGCTCCAACGAAAAAAAAACAGGCTTTAAATTATTAAGTATATTTGTTTATTACAAGCTTATATTTAGAAATACTGTATAATTAAGTAAATCTAATAAAAAATATTTAAAACCAAATATGTATGTTTATTCATTTACATCATTGATCTGGAATATCTCCTCTCCCTCCGTTATTATTTTCTTTAGCATTCGCGGAGATGCCATGTTTGTTATCGTTTACATTTAAAGAAGAACCATCAGCGGTCTTCTGTGGGTAAGAATAATTCTCATTATATTTTACAACTGTTGTAGAAGTTTGGATATTTTCTCCTAATGGTTGCTTGGGCGCATAAGGACTTTTAACACTTTGAGGTTTTTCTGTTACCTTATTACTGTACACAACATTTTTAAATTGAGCAGTGTTCTTTTTTGCAGTTCCACTATTTACAGCAGTGCTATTAACATATTGATTAGCATTTGTTTTCACATTGGTCCTTAGAGCATCACTTCCTTTCACAACTTTTCCTGTATTAGGATTTCTCCTTAATTTATAAATGTTAATAGGAATCTCTGCATTCGAAACATTGTCTTTCGAACCTACATTAAGAACAGCTTTAATTTGTTTCATTTTTCCATTCGATCTTATTAAATTCCCGCCTAGAGAGGCGTTTACGCGTGCGATATATTGCCCTAAGGTCTGAGGAAAATCGTCTTTCTCACCCAAATTATTAAAAGTTTGTACTTTCCTAGTCTGCGGATTTACTTTGTCTTTTGAGGCACTAATATCTTCCTCAAAATGGAGCGATTTGTGTGAGTGTAAAGGAATAGGGCGAGGATTATTAAATTTAGTCTTCGTTGGTCTTAAATTATAACGAACAGGGGTATCTTTCAAGGGTCTCAACCTATGAGATGTCAATCCAAAACCATTAGCAACGTGAGACTCTTTTGTTAACTCCTCACGAAATGAATTCTGTACATACGAATTTGCTTCTACTCTTGGATATAAGAAGTCTACAACTGGAGGACTCTGATACTGAAATACGTCTTGCACAGGGGCAAACCGATTTGGGTCTGCACCCAACACGATAGCTTCATCGACCCTTTTCTTAATACACATCGGAAGTTCAGTCTTCGTCTTTATAGTTTCCACTAGTTCCACTCCACGGTTATTGTGATCTGTGTAAATCATCACTGGCTCATTGTTCTGAAGTTGTTTGTACGAATATGTTGGTTTAAACTGCACTATTGTTTCATCATTTTCTTCAACAGGCCTGATTACCTCTGTAAAGACGGGTCTAGTTTCAACTACCTCTGTCAAAACCGGTCTAGTTTCAACTACATCTGTAAGAACCGGTCTAGTTTCAATTACTTCTGTAAGAACTGGTCTTGTTTTAATTACAGGAGCAGTCTTGATCTTTTCTTCTACGACATAATTAGGAGTGTTTACTGAAGAAAACATAGGAACAACAGTCTCTTTCATCACATTGTTTTCCCCTCCATACAGAATTCCCGTTGAAAGCAAATTATTGACTTCTTTCACAGCCACAAGAGTATCGTCTTTAGATTTTGTGCCCACGACTGTTCCAAAGGCATTTAAGTTTACCTTTCCCACAGCTGGAGGGTTCACAAATTCTTCAACTACAAGTTTCTTTGGTGGAACCATTACGTCATCATATTCAGGTAGCTGAAATAGTATATTGTATCCATTTTCTTCCCGTAAAACTGGGGCTGGTTGGATGTTGATTTTGCTTCGTCCGAAGATGGCTGATGTTATCAAATTCTTGAGGTATGCTAGGTCTCTCTTGTGACGTACATTTGGGGATGCTACGACCACACTTGCCAAAAGTAAACACTGAAAGGTGACGGAAAAACTTGGTAAGTCTTTGAAGGATTACAATAGCAAAATTGTATGGATCACTATTAAAATAAATGTATGTTGTATGGGTGACTGTCATTGTAGAATAAATAGAGACGCGGAAAGTAGATATGGGGAAGGTCATAAGCATCGTCTACAAACCCACTAACTACAAGGTCAATAGGTATGACTACAAAATTAAATATGAAATGAAATCATGAAAATGTATCTTTGAAGTAAGCAGATCAGCAAAATTTATTTAAGGACATGTTTCACAATATACGGAACGATCACTATGAACCAGACAACTTCAAAAATTTTTTAAAAGTAACCACGCATTTGTCATAATATGATTCTAGACTAGAAGTAGTAATTTCTCGTTGGTTATGAAATTAAAAATCTGCCGTTTCATAAAGAGTACAATACCTACGCTACGCGATCAAGATATATGGAACAACTAAAGTTCGTTTTTGAACCCCAGAGACTAATCTGACAGGTGTAATGTCAAACTCTAAATGTCAACTATACTAAAAAGCTAGGTTTATTACCACTTCCCTCATTTTAAATTTACGAAACCTGTAAATATGTTTACAGTAATAAGGGATTGTTCAAAAAAGCGTATGAAGTAATCACTCGACCAACAAGGGATCCACACAGACTTGTATTAAAGGATAATCCTAAGCCAGCCAAGTATGCTAAAAGCTGCCTTGTGATGTGTGTACGTATATACAACAAAATACCAAACGAACTAAAATTACAAACTCATTTAAAAGTAATTTATATAAATGGCTTAATGAACATAACTTTTATGACATTAAAGATTTCCTTAACATGTAAATATAAAATACATAAGTACTATTAAATTATGTACTTATAAATTATTTTGCATGCAATTGATACAATTTGTGTATAGCTAAACAAGTGGACATTACCTACGCACAAAAACCAGACTGTATCACCTTTATACCATGTTTAAACAAATAGACTATCTTATATTATCCAAAAAAACGCAAACATTAAAGACTTAAATGTCAGATTAGTCTCTGGGATAAAAAAACGAACTATAATATATTTTTTTATAATCGACGAAACATTCCTACACTAGAATCTAGAATCATAATCTTGAACCATACCCTGAATTCATGGTTGCAGTAAGGTTGCAGTTTACGCTCTGGTTAATTTTATTTTCCTGTATGTATGGAATTACGAGATGTGCTAGAGCACATCTTACTTAACCATAACTAATCCGCAAAACGTGAAACAGGATAATTCCAACATATCAAGGAACCATGGACATCAAAATAAATATACATACTCACATTAAAAATAAACAGCCGCATATTAAACTCTCACAAACGTCTCTACTGGTAAACTTCAGCCACGCACTGCACTTCAAAACTGAATTTAAAATCAACCATATCCCCGGTTATATAGCAATAATTTGTGGACAAAGCCTGCATTATAGGAAATGAGGCAACTTAGGAGTGATTAGTTAAATAGTTAATTAATTGCTTCACAAAAATATGCAACCTGTTGAATCGGCTCAGGAATTTTTACAAATGCATATTTTATACTAATCGATCGATTATATAATGAGTTGCATTATGAATTACCTTCTTAACTATAATTTAATTTTTTTGTTCATTATTTTAGGGGTCATATGGCAAGTTTAGGATACCATGCGGTATATCAATAACTACTATATGCAGGAATATCGACTCGCAAACTGTAACTATTCAGCACATGATTCTAAACGCCCTAGCATAGAAATTTTTCGCCGGTTATCAAAAAATAAATCTGCTGTTTCATAGAAAACCGCAATACCTACGCTGCCAAAATGTACGGAACAGCTATTTTTTTAATAACCATCGAAGATTTTCAACTTGAGATGTCCAGAATCATGTAGGTATTTAATGAATCCACGGTAACGGGTTGCGCGTCAATGTCTCTGCCACCCTGTTTTATCCTTATAAAGTAACTAATAAAATCTGCAAAGAAAGGTCGAATAAATCACAACCCCCTTTGGAAAAAAAACAGAAGAACTTGATTCTATACAATAGTAGGTACCTATGCAAAGGAAATAACATTATGAGACACAGAACATTAAATTAAATCATTTGCCATATGTCAGCTAGCCACGTCAATATATCAACAATGAAACTTATACCTAAAAATTAAAAATGTAAACAATACTTCTTAAATTAAACCGCTGGGGTAAACGAGTTCTTGAGTGGAGACCGCGACTCGGCAAACGTAGTGTAGGACGCCCTCCGGCCAGGTGGGATGACGATCTGCGAAAGACTGCAGGCAGATGCTGGATGCGTCAAGCTGAAGACAGGGCGCTATGGCGCTCATTAGGGGATGTCTATGTCCAGCAGTGGACTGCTATAGGCTGATGATGATGATGATGACTTCTTAAAATAAAGACTTATTTTCGTTGGATCCCACATTTGAATCCCATTTTTAGGTATTAACGATGGGTCCCATTTGCTATTTCCATTGAATCCCATGTTATTGTGTTATAATATAATCCCATGTTATTATGTTATAACAACATGTTTACTTTTCAGAAGAAAAGTGATTTACCTAAAAAGCAGGTAAATCGTTTGTTCGGCCCACGTACTATTAAATGATTGAATGAATGAAAGACAGGAGAAACATTTTATTTTATTAATTTTAGGAAAATTCACAGCTAATATATTTTAATATCTAGTGCAATGTGTAAGAGATGGCCAATTACAACCATTAAAGTGAGTAACATTAACAAATACGCGAAAACAACGAAGTAAGAGATATGCAAATGAATTATCTCACGCTCAAAAAATACACTAAAGAGAAGAAAAAAATTGTTAGCCTCCAGGCATCAAGGGCGTGACAGCTTACATATTTATGCAATGCCGTAATGTCGCATAGCTGTTACTGAAAGTCATAAATGATAAACTAGGACCATTGAAGTTAAATAAATAATACATTTTAATAAAACCAATACTCATATTATTATAATGTTTATTAATAATATAATAATAACTAATGGAAGACAAGAGTTACAATCTGTTGCGTCTATTGAGATTCTCATGATCATGTCCACTTAGATCAAAGAGAATATAACCACTAAAGAGCGTATAAGCCGATTTCTTCGAAGCATACGACCGATTTTAACCTTATGAAAAATACTCAATTAAAATCATAGAAATAATATTTAATCAAATACAATCAATTACAAAAAAAAAACATGTATCCTGATAATATTGATTTTTAAAATGAATTAATTTGGTATGTTTTACGAATTAAAGTTTTAGGGTCCTGATTGTTCTTTGTAAAAAATTATAAACGACTGTCTACATATTTTTGAATTATGCATCTTGCTAATTCAATAAAATGATTTGTTGATTCTATTTAAAATTGATGAAAATTAATATCCGGGAATATATTATTCCCAATCAGAGATTTTAAACCCGACCTTCTAAAAATATTTCAAAACATGTATGTTAAACAAACAGATGAAAAAGAATTTTTACATCAAAGACCGCCGCCCTTAAAAACTACAAAGTGAAAAATATAAACTATACTTAAAAAACAACAGATAGAACATTATCAAATTCACTATGATGTATGATTGTATGACCGTCTTCCACGAAATTGTAGCGAATCCAAGTGAAAGTTGTACTAATTTGTTGTTATGTGTGCCTTCGTACTTAATAATTTTATTGGGTGTAAAATCGCCCGACCGCACTGGGACTGATCGGTCCCAGCATGTACGTCCCAGCGGTGCCTGACGACATAAAAAATATCCTGGACCGATCGGTTCCGGTCGGGGAGAGAGAGAACAAAAAACCCGGAAAATACATAAATAAAAATTCCTTTTTGTAACTAGATGTCTTGGAATGTTTTCCACACCACTTCAACGTGCATGAAGACATTGTGATGCGTTTTAATTGCATATAAAGTTATAAAAAATTGTATTAATTTAGCGTGCACAGAGGTCTAACACTTGGACACAACTAAAATGGTTACTAGTACCGTAGCCTATACATAGGCGACCAAAAGCCAATAGTTTTCAAGCGTCGAACACTGTATGCGCAGTCAAGTGGTTATACATAATAGTCTTTAACTTAGATACACTATAATTAATATTTGTCTTAATTAGGTGATACAGTTTTTATACCAAATTATGTCGATATACCAAAAGATAGTTTTATACGAAAAATGTTTTGGTGACCTTATATTTAAACTTATTGGTATACATATATATATATATATATATTTATTAATTTTATTTGACTAGAAAGTCGTTCAATGATGACATCAAAAACAATCATCGCGAATAAAATATGTATATGAGAGCTTATATAAATCTGGGTTTAAAAAATTACCAAACCTTACAAAGTATATAAAAATAAATTATAAGTATACCAAACAGATTCTAAAAATGTATTAAAATTTGGATGTAAAATACAAAAACACAAGAAAAAAGAACGAATTTTCTGAACGGCCTTCCATATTTCCCACAAGGCAACATAACGATCTACGAAACAGACTGCCACATAGATAATTATGAGTATCAGATACGAAACTCTGCAAAACCGTCTTGGGTACTTGGTACTTGGTAATTGGTACTTCTTAGTATATAAGCTAAAAATTAAAAAAATATTGCTTAAAATAAGAATAAACTATGAGATCACTCGTTTATATTAAAATCGGGTTGAAACCCTACTATATCCATATTTCTGGAATATTCTGGATCCTTCTATTTACGCGCACCAGGGCACCTCAGCGTCGAACACGTGTCTCGGAGGATGGATGGCGTGGGGTGCGTGATGGGGCTGTGGGGAGCCATGGAGCAGCTCGCACATGAAGCTGATGTAGGTGATGGCTAGCCTCAGGGTCTCGATGCGGGAGAGACGTTTCTCGTAGGCGAATGTCGGGACCTGGGTAGGGAAATTTACAATGTAAGTTCTTCAGAGAGTTTATGCTCTATTTGACAAAAAGCAAGCCTTGACAGAAACTGCACTGCAAATGTTTATGGTACAGGTCCTTTAATGTTCTTTTTTGTCTTCAGAAGATGTTTAAAAATAAATGATTGGATTATGGAGCCTGTTTTTTTATTATACGGCAATGGCGCTCACTGGCATTGAGTGACATTACTGGACAAAGCACCATATAACAATCTTCGGGGTCTATTACTAGACCACAAACAAATATTTACGATACCTTGTTATCCGGTTTTGTGGTGTTGCACCTGCTCCTGAATTTGAAAATCTGCGACTTCCAGATGGTTCTCGCCTGTAGAATAGTTTTGTAAATCCTTGCCACCCATAATAAGTTAACTGTCGGTGGCCTTTTGATTAAAGAGAACATTACTTAACTTTACTGCTGGTAAGACACAGCGGTTCCTTTTATTTTCGTTTTAGCATGAAAGGTCTTACAGTGTAGCTAACACAATATAACACAGCTAACACAAATCTTACAGTGTAGCTTCCCAACCAGAATAACATGCGTGCAGAAATCGAAAAAGCGTCCGTTAGCATGAGCTCTGCCGATTCTTTAAGTATATATATCAAGTAATAACAAACCTTCTTGAGCCGCTTAAATCAAGGAACAATGCTTTTTGTTGCTGATGATTTGATGAAACACCGTCGTGGCAACGTATTATCTTTTTTTTTGTCGTTGGACCTAACAATGGTTTAGAGTTAAACATCAAGTACAAACCTTCCTCCGCAACCTATCGAAGCCCTCATTAAGGTTGAAGGTGCGTCGCTGCTCGCGTATGTTGGCGGCTCGACGTTGAGCGACGGAGGCGACACGATGCCTCGATTTCTTGCCACCTGGATACGGACACGCATTGGTTTAGCTTAAGTATTGAATACCAACCTTCCTACGCAATTTATCGAAGGCTTCATTGAGATTGAACATGCGGCGGCGCTCACGAATGTTGGCGGCGCGACGTTGCGCGACGGAGGCGACGCGTCGCCGCGGCTTCTTGCCGCCGGAAGGGACGCGGGATCCGGCGCGTCCTCCGCAACCCGCCGCCGACCACACTGGTCAGGCCAACTTGTTATTTAATAGGAATATAAAGGGCTAGCTCCACCATCGAGCGGTGTTGATGGCGCCCCAGTAGCCTAGGTAAAGCTGGCTGGTGGATCATCGCAAGACCGCGGATGGTTCTGAATAAAACCGCAGTAATCATCACCGCAAGCTGATGGCTCTCCCGATCAGCCGATTTATTTTTTAATAATCGACGATTTTCTAGAATTATGTATGTACTGAATTCGACGTAACAGTTTCCACGTTCATATAAGATAAACATGGTAATTATGTGATTATTTAATCAATTAATGTGACCTCGAATCGTCTGAAACACAGGATTACCTAGTTCAGGCACAAATCATGGGTGAACTTGACATAGATTTAAGAAAAACTGTATTTAAAGTTAGTCCTTACTTCTTAATAAATTTTATTATTGTATTATATCCCTTATACCCTGTATAGGGAATCACACACTGCCGCTCATTGTCTTGTCGCGGTTTCTAAGTTAATGATAAAATATTTGATATTTAAAAATTAAAAAAAAGACGGTCAATTTCAAATCACACTCGCCCACCGATGGCTCCGTACAAATTTGTAGGTATGTAACTACAAATTTACGGTTTTCGGATTTTTCCTTGACTTGTGCTACATGACATCGCTTCTTGCCAAATTTCATGATTCTAGGTCAACGGGAAGACCCTATAGGTTTTGATTCGCTTACGAGTGTCAAAATATGCGGCATAAACACCCGAATCTTTTGATTGCGTAGACTTGGAAGTTTGATTTTGTCACTGTTTCAAGGGATTGCAGCCCTGTGTATTTGATATTAATTCCAACTTGATAACTCTACGCGTTCCTGAGTAAAAGGGTCTTGACAGACGGACAGACACACCGACAACGAAGTGATCTTATAAAGGTTCCGTTTTTCCTTTTGAGGTACGGTCAGCAACAAAAGTCAATTAACACTTCAGTATTTTTAATCTCAGTTATTGACCAAAATATTTGTTCAAAATTGCAGCAGAAGTACACTGCAATTTTGAACAAATATTTTACTCAATAAAAAAGATTAAAAAAAACTGAAGTGTTAATATTTTGCTCAATAACTGAGATTAAAAAACTGAAGTGTTAATCGACTTTTGTTGCTGACTGTACGTAACCTTAAAAATAGTATAGTGTTGTCTACAGTTACAATCAATCAAATCAAAGTATAATTTCAGGGTAGCCGTTACCTACGCATTCTGTACCTAAATCAAACTAATATCGAGCAGTAAAAAAATTGTCCTGATATTTAGCTCCCTAATTGGTCGGCTATTTGCACATGCGTAGTAGTATGTTAGGGTGCTTACCTAAAAAAGCGGGTTTCCGGTCCCGACTCCCTGTACAGCGATGCTATTCTGTAAAAATCTCACCGTGAAAACTTAGGTGAAGTGAGCGTGGAGTGAGCTGTCAATAGTGTCCTAGCAAAGAGAAACTCACGTCACTTCATCATTTACAGACTCGACTAGCAGGTCTCTGCAGGTTGATCTTCGGAAGGAAACGGTTACATGTTTTACCAGTTCCTTTTTATGTGACTCGCCTGCACCGGAAACCTCTTTCTTTATGTAGGCACCCTTACACAATTTGACAGGAACATCGACGTAAACTGTAACCATTAATTCAGCACATGATTCTAGACCCCATAGAAATTCGTCGTCTGTTATCAAAAAAATCCTACTCTTTTATAGAAAATAAAACAGAATAGCACCGCTGCGGTGCTATTCTGTAAAAATCTCACCAAAATCAAAACAAACTCAAGTTTTCACGGTGAGATTTTTACAGAATCGACCTGCTGCTAATTTTCTTTTAATAAATGATGATAAATTTCAACGATTTTTTTTCGGTTTGATTTCATTATATTTTTATTGTTATTTTTTTTTCGATTTTCGTTTTTTTTCTATTATTTCTCGATTTCAGAATCATAGCCGACTAACTAGGAAGCAAAATATCAGGACAATTTTTGATGTGGAAACTTCTTTAGGTGCGTTGGGCATTTTTTGAGATGGGACAAAAACCATTGAACTCGCGACACTATTACCGTAACCAACAACGTGCGTGTTTGGTTTATAAGACGATTAAAAAAATACACACGTAATTGTTAAAGTTTTCTGTCAGCACTCCCGGGGAGCCACTGTTTTTTTTTTTTTCGTGACAAGCTAGATTAACCTTTGTGTACCATTGTAGTAATAGCGGAAAATGGTGTTCCTTCAAGGTAAAAATAAGTCCAAAGCAACAAATATTCGCAAGTAGCTGCTATCATGCCAATGAATTCTCGAGGTCCCGTCAATAACGATCAAGGTAACCTACGCTTGGTTTTGTAACCAACTAGCTTACGTATATTTACCCAAAAATTAAAACTGCGTAAGTGCCAGTCACCGTAGAGCAAAAATTGCAGTCACAAAAAATTGCACCGTACTGATTTTTTGGGATGTTGTTAGGCACCAATAGTGTAAAACAAGTTTGCAGCTTCAAAAGACCAGTAGGGCGATTCTGTAACCATCTCAACGTGAAAACTTAGGTGAAGTGAGCGTGGAGTGAGCTGTCAATAGTGTCAATAAATTCCTAGCAAAAACAAACTCACATCACCTAAGTTTTCACGGTGAGATTTTTACACAATCGACCGGCTGTGCTAACTGCGTGGTACTCGAAAAACCTCGACATTTTCGGACTTCTTTAAGTTTTTGCCTTCTAAAAGGTGCATCTTTCGGAAAAGTCACACTATTCGTACGTTTACTAATTACCTATTTACACAAAATTTGCTACAATTTGAGCGCAACAGTACCTCTGTGGTCAATGGACATCCATTGGAACCCGAGATACAGCACAATCAAACATTGACCATATTCACAAAAATAATGTTCAAAATTATAGTTTTAGCTGTCTTCAGACAGCGATACTCTGTCGAAATATTAGTTTTGTATAGGTACTTTAAAAAGGTTTCGGAAGACTTTTCCGAAGGTTTGAAATGACTGGCCCCTAGATTGATTTCAAACAGTGCACCAATTCGTTCTCTGCAAATCACCGATACATAAGCAGTAAGATTCGAAAAAGGAATACTACGTGCATGAGCATGCATTGAATTGAAAGTTTCTTCATATCACCCATTTTCAAGGTAAATAAAAGAAAGGTGACACCTTTAGACATAAAGAATTATCTACCTCTCATCATTATCTGCCTAGCCTTTTCCCAACTATGTTGGGGTCGGCATCCAGTCTAACCGGATGCAGCTGAATACCAGTATTTTACATAGAGCGACTGCCTCTGACCTCCACAACCCAGTTACTGGGTAATACGATACCCCTTGGTAAGACTGGTTGTCAGATCTTCGCGCTTCTGACTACCCGTAATGACTGTCAAAGATCCACGAATGCCAGCCGGGACCATCGGCTTAACGTAGTTTCCGAGGCACGGAGGGATTTCGGTATGTGAAGATGGTCACGCATCCACATACCAACCGCTGCAAGCGTACCGCCACCACCACCAACCAACAGCTACAACGTTAATAATATTAAGCTGTAGTTACCCAGGTCAGCCGGCGGGAACGCCAGGATGTCGGGATACGGCACGGGAGCCGGCGGCGCGTCCCACAGCGGCCCGTACGGAGACACCTCGCTGCCCTGAACAAAAGACAATCCAACTCAGCCTACTACAGTCTACAGGTCTGCTGCTGGAAACGAGAAAAGACATACCTACCGTGCTATGGTTGTTATCATCCATTATACGACTTTTCAAAAGTTCTTCAGGGAAGAAAGTTTAAGGAATTCCAAGCTACCACGGTTAGAATCGTATTATTTTGTTAAGCTTTACTCTGAAGGGACCTTCAGAGTAAAGCTTAACAAAATAATACGACCATTCACCACACATCACCATCCATCCACCATCCAACCATGGTCCATGGTCTTCCATTAACCTACCTACCTAAACCTATCTGTCTAGATAGGTTAGGAATAGGTAGGGTCTAGGTAGGTAGGTTAATGGAAGACAATCAAAGGGATTTGGGTTTTTGGTTTATGTTTTGTGCATTTTTACGAATGAATGCAAAAAAGTAAGTACTAATTAATTAATTTACAACCATGGAGTGTGCTTTTAAACCAAATTTAAATTGAGTTCAAGTGCTTAGTTTATGTGGAAAAGAATTAGATATTGGGTATGAGAAGAATATTGCAGTCTTTTGCTCTCAGAGGCCTGCAACCGAGACCAGAATGCAGGATAAATGGGTAAGATAAGAAAAAGATGAGTCCAGGTACATACCGCTGAGCTGCTCCAGACGTGCGGCGTCTCGCTGCCGTAGGACATCAGCGGGAAATGAATCTTGATACCTTTGCACAGACTCCTGGACGAAACTGACACCACCACTGACACACTGAGGACTATGAACCACCGCACTGACAGCCACGGACCGACCAGAAGCCACCAAGCATCAAAATGGACTAAATCAAATTATTTTATCTTCACGCTATACCCAGAGTTTCGCAATTTTATTAATTTTACTTGCCAATCAGAAATACACCCAAAAGTTGAGGACCTATAATCCAAATTGCATCTACATTGTCTCAAATTCACCCCTAACCATGGTAACGTCAGTCTTCTCGCTTCTGATTGGCGGAGCGAGGGGTTAGATGAGGGTGGTTGACTCTGATTGGTCGCAGCAGGCGCAGGAGGCGGTCGGTATCGACCTCTTGCTTCTGAATTTTGCTGTAAAACTGTTTAAAGCATGAAAAAATAGTTTACCTTTATTAAATTCTACGGAGTGATTTTTGATCGTTTTAATATAAGGTCCCATTAAATTCATGGACAAACTTTTATAAATCATTCAAACCACCAAAATAAGGACGATGGTATAAAAATATAATAAGAAAAACGCATAGATACTTACAAGAAAAATAATCAGCTAACGAAAATACACTAATGTGCCGCCGGCAATTTATTAAGTCAAAATGAGATCACTTTAATCAGTGTTTTTTTTTTACTTGGATGTCTTTTGTCAGACATACTGAGCGCGTGTTAAAATTTGTCCATCTATTTCAATGGGACCCTGTATACAACGAAGTAGTCTATATTTTGCCAGTTAATATTTAATAAACACATTTTGGTATTTACTGTCACAAAAAAAAACACATCTTTCCGATTCGATTCTCGAGTTTTATTTAGGATGGAAATCCTTCTTAATTCAATTTACATCTGTAACTTTGAGAAATAGTCATGTTACACAATTTATCTATATACTATTACTACACAACGACTATATTATAGTATAGGTACGTTACGGTAGTGAACGTTTTCTTGTATCTACAAATGTTAAGGTCAGTACCTTAACATTTGTAGCTACAAGAAAACGTTCTCTGGAGACTGTCATTAACTTTTTGAGTAATTGCTAACTGTAGTTTAGTCAAGCTACTTGTTGCCCATTAGGTACTGCATCGTCTCAAACAGGGCAGTAACAGCAGTCTGTTACTGCCCCATCTGAAAAATCCACCCTGTATAGGTACTTCATCATTTCGGGTTTTCGTTATAGTAACTAGCATAACAGTACCTATGCAGAAACTACTAAGTACTTACCTAATTAAGTTTCTGCATTACCTACATCAATTTTCTAGTCATTCCTAGTATTTAATTCATCATGATTTCATATACAGCACTGATTTACAAACCCAACTTGTCATAATGCACCTGCACCCAGTAAAACTAATTCGGAGCACATTGGCTAATCTGTTATTGATCATAACGCATTACCCAGATAGGCGTGACCCGGACAGATGGCAGATTGGTCACGCGTGCATTGTCCAATATAGAATACTGACAGAATTGAGGATATTTGTCAACTCTGACGTGAAATTAGTGCGGATAGGGTAAAGCAGGGTAAAGCTGTATTCATGAATTCATCGAGGGGTTATATGTATTGAAATGTTAATATTGATATGTTTGCGTTGACAACTGTTGAGGTGCTCGTCAGGCGATAATTTGATATGGAATCTTAATTTTGTTGGATTTTCAGTTACGGCACAGATCCCAGTAGCACCCGCTTCCCTGCTACCGTGTCAGGAGATTTTAGGTAAATAAACGGCCGTCAGTCAGGTTTTCATGTTGGGATTGAGTTATCGAAACCAGGACACCGGAGCTCAGCAATATCACGTGTCAGGGAGAGGGGGGGGGTGTAATAATATATCACGTGTATTTTTTAGTACACAAGGTCACACTACAAGCCGCTTTCGATTTTGTACACGTTTGACGAAAAAATAAATACACGTGATATATTACTACACCCCCCCCCCTCCCCGCTTGTGATATTTCGTGATTTTTTATGGACCCCTCCCTCCCCCTTTCGAGCCTCACGTGATTAATGGACAGCTCCTTATTGATGCACTATGTTAGATATGAGTCTGATAGAAATGGTGTCAACCGACTTGATTTAGGCATTCGTCATCATAATCAGTCTATAATGGGGCCCGTGGCTAAATAATAACAGCCGCACATGTCGATCAATCAGGTTAAGCTACGCTTGCCGCGGTTGGTCTGTGGACGGGTGACCATCTTTACATACCGTGACCCCTCCGTGCCTCGGAAAGCACGTTAAGCCGTTGGACCCGGCTGTCATTCGTGGATCTTTGACAGTCGTTACGGCTAGTCAAAAGCCCGAAAGTCTGACAACCAGTCTTACCAAGAAGGGGTATCATATTAGCAAATAACTGGGTAGTGGAGATCAGATAAGCAGTCGCTCCGTGTAAAATACTGGTATTCAGCTGCATCCGGTTAGACTGGAAGCTGACCCCTACATAGTTGGGAAAAGGCTAGGCAGATGAATCAGCCTATATTATTCCCACTGCTGGGACATGGCCTCTCAGATAGTAATCGAATCCACCACGAGGGCGGTGCGGGTTGGTAGATGTCAACTGTCTTTGAAATTTTCGGTTCTGGGACATGCCGGTTTCTCCACGATGTTTTCTTTCGCCGTTTTGAGAGCGTGGTGATGAAATAAGTAATTTAGGTACACAAAGTAAAGCGCCTATCTGGGTTCGAACCTACGACCTACAGCTCGTAAGTCAGGGCTGTTACCATTAGCCACCACTGCATCATTTAATAAATTTCTCAACCAAATGGTGTTGATACGAAGTTCACCATTTGGTTGAGAAATTAATTCCATAGAATAAATTTCTCAACCAAATGGTGATGATGCGAAGAGTCTGTTCAATCTGTTGTCTGTATTCTGTGACTTTTATAATTGCAATGCGTATCATTGCGGTTATATATAATAGTCCCGTATTAAATGAAGAATTTACAAAAAAAAAAGAGGTTAGTAAACAGAATTTCGCGTCATAAGTTCCAATATACCCAACACAAAAGTTAAAGTTCCAAGTCTTAAAACTCAATCCTAACAAGGGTATCTTTATCCGTGTCAAATTATGAGATTTAGCAAAACATGTCAACGAATTACACGCTTCAATTACATTTACAATAGAAAAGGGAGCTGATATTAAAAGTCAGGGGCGTCGAGCGGTCGCACGTGGCGCCGAGGGACAAAATATGTTTTGATATGATAACTAATGCTTTGTATTGTGATCTAATTGTTTAGGGGGCTGTCTTGTTACGCAAGTGTTCTATTTTATAGTGGTTTGTGTTTTAAATTGGCTATTTGAAGCTAATTTTGGATTTTAAAAACATTTAAATTGTCGGTCTTGTTCTACTTATTCTTTGGTTGCTAAACTTACGAATTTGTCAGTAGATCTGTGGATTTTTGGACTCACCTACGGAGACAGACAGACAAAAAAAAAGGACATCTTTCATGTTTCGAACATTTTGAACCATAAAAAAACAGGAGCTGGCCGGAAAAAAAAACATAAATTATTTCTTATGGGAAATAAAATCCTCAATTTTTTTTACTATTACAACGAGATTATACAATTAACCTACCCGCTGCTGTCTAAATTTAGAAATACTAAAAATCATATTTTGACTGTTTTGAGCTACATGACCATTGCAATTTTGAACTAGGACATGAATTCAATACAGCGGTTCTCTCGATTGTGTTTTTGACAGATTTGTCTTACAAATTGTGTCATTCAGCCTACAGCAGTCCACTTCTGCAAACAAAAAACACAAAGGACAAAGGCTTCTCCAATTGAACTCTATTTAGCTCGACTCACAGCAACTTTCATTCCACTGCTACCAGCCACCCTGCGAAGATCGTCGCTCCACCTAGCCTGAAGGTGTCCCACCTTAGGTACGCTTGCCGATTCACGGACTTCACTCAAGAATACGTCTACCCCAACAGTCATCTGTCGGTTCTACGGCAAATATGGCCGGGAAATGCTTGCTTATTCCGTGAGCTATGGCTATAACATTAGTTCTCTGCCGAAGCACTTCATTACGATTCTATCCCTCACAAAGATTTTAAGCCGCTCAGTGAACTATGGAACGGGCTATCCGTTCGACCTGAAATTTATGGACTAGCCGTATATAATAGGTGTCCACGTTTCGGCTCCGCAACATAACAGGCAGGACGCACTGATTATAGACCTAAGTCTCTGTGGAATACGCGACGATAAAACTCGACGAGGCTTCAAAACGCTGCCCGGACCAGCTGAATTCTTCTGACTTAGCCTGATCTCAAAGTTGTTCTTACCATACCTACTGCAGTTTTCACGAGGTTAACGTTTTCTCGAACAACCTCGAATGGCTGAAACTCGTCGGGTCTTCAGTAGACGATTTATGACGAATTAATGTTGAAATATAGGTAGGTAATAAAAGATATCCGTCAATCTTTTCGTAGTAATTTTTTAACACCTATTTATATCACACTGACCTATGCGCTCCCATCGACGACGCCCAAGATTTGAAATACTGTCGTGCCAGCGACACGAAGAAGATATCTTACCTTAGTATAACTAACGCCTATATCCATTCTAGTTCTACCATACGGTAACAAGCTTAGAAATGAAATATTTTTAAACGGATTTTTTTAGAGGCAAACTACGAATTCCTACGAGTCAATCTCCGGATTTTTTAAATCGTATCGGCAGTTTCTATGCCTTACTTACTACCTACCTTATATACTAAACCTTCATATACGAAACTTTGAAACCTATTCAAATCAATGAAATTCAAAATATTTTATTTCACATAAACCTACTGGGCACATATGAAACGTCAATTGGTCGTTTCCCATTGCCGTAGTTTATTTTATTATACAGGTATATCTCGTAAAATGTAATGGTACGGTTTATGCCAACCAATACGGTAGAGATCTCGAACGAGATTGTCTTCCCACGAGATTGAATCTCGAAAAAAGGCTCGACATCTCTTTCCCTAAACCCGAGGCACGAGTTATTTTTTTTAATCCTATTATATTTTTCTAATCGCCACACAAGCGTACAATCGCCTTTTCTACGCAAATGCGCTAATATGTTTTTAATAAGTCGGAACCGAAGATAATGCAGCGTTTGGACACACTTCCACACAATGCGGGGATGACGCAGGGTGACTTAGCGAAGGGTAGCCTAGCGTCAACTTAGGGGATGGCATTTTCATAGTTCTGTTCTGTTTTTATTATTTTTATTTTTCCGAGGTGTTAATCGACTTTCGTTGGTGACCGTACCTACGAGTTTTCTAGATATGTACAGAGGTATTGTAGAGATTTAACCCTGGATGGCTTTGCCTACCGACCTCCACAATTTTTTAATAAGTTAACCGCATATTACGAAAAAAACATTAATGAATATTGGGGCTGAATGTCTAATCTTTTCTCTTCAAAAAACAACAACAACACATTCTTGCAATTTTTGTGAACCACAATACGTGGTCGCGCCGACAGAGGACGCCTTCCGGTTTTCCGAACAAATGTCGCGGGGTCAAGCGAAGCCTGTGTTGAATCTGTAGGTAGCAAAGGCATCGCAGGGGCGGATCTTGAATTTGTGGGGCCCTGGGCTAATACTGCTTAGGGGCCCTACCTAATTACTCAACCAATTGCCATTTTATTATGATCCGATTCTTTTTTAATTCTAGTTAATTTTTATTATTGACAATAATATCGTCTATTGTTTTCAGTTCGATAGCTCTGTATCCACGGGGCCCTGGGCTGCAGCCCAAAAAGCCTTTAAGTAGATCCGCCCCTGAGGCATCGTGTACTTTTAAGCACAGGTGAGGTCCGGTGTGAAAACATTCAGAAAATCAGAATTTAAGAGGGGACGAATGAGGAATTTCAAAAATAGGTATTTGAAGAAACTATTGCCGTCGCCTTACCTCAAGTCTGCCCCCGTAGTGTGTGATATGGGACAGCTGCAGTTCAAACCGAAATTATCACAAAAAATTTGACAAGATCGAAGTTTCGTAACTTTTTTCTTCTCGAAAACTGAGCCGATTCAAATATTTTTTATATTAACATTTTAAGAAAGAATAGGTATGTTTAGGTTCCCATCATTTTTTTATGTTAAAACGGCGGTGTAAATGTTTTTTATGTAAAAATAGGGCATTTTTTGTAATTTTTAGAAGGCCATATTTTCTTTACTAATTAGTTGCTGAATAAAAGAAAATGACAGGGACGTGTTTATAACAGACCTTGATTATATGAAAAAAAAAATTTGCTCTAAAGGCACTATTCAGGAAGAAAAAAGGGGAATACATTTGTGTGGAGAATCGCACGCCCTGTACCCTCTTAAGTGTCTGTCGAGAAGTTGTCGTGTTGTGTGACGTTGCCGATTCCCAGTTATACAGACCCAGGGTTCGAAAAACCCAGTTCCAGGCCGGGTTTAGAGCGGAAACCGTTTCCCTACGTTTTGGGTCCAGTTTACATTGAGACAATATCTATCTCATGGCTTACTATGATCTAATTTTTTCAGAGGCGTGTCAAGTCTCTAGTGTCATAAGCCTTCACTTTCTTCGTAACATTGCACTAAGGCGCCACTCCACAGCAGCCCACACAGCTAAGTTGCGCACGCGTATGTTTATACTTATCTAGCTTTGCTTTGTATGAAAATGTAAGCGTCGTTTACTGCGACCCACGGCCGCTACTCACGGATGCGGATCTGGAAAACAAATTAACCGCGACTTAAATAATATGGCTATTAATTAAATTAGCTTTTAATTTGGTAATAGCCATCTCTAAAGTCAAGTAAACCGAGCTCGCTTGAATAGTGTGGTGAGCTTCCAAGCTTGGACATAACAGCTTTGTAGCACTTTATATTGCTTGAAATGTGTCAAGAGCCATTTAGCCTGGCAGTTATTTAGACATGGACCAGAATAATACCGCTCTTCGACGCTTTGGGTACCTACCTATGGAACCAACTCTGAAATATAATAAACAAAATGACTCGGGCAGATGCTTTTTAACAAAACAAAAAAAAAAGTTGATTTTTCAGGATTTTTTGTCGATCTTTGACAGTCGTTACGGGTCGTCAGAAGCCCGAAAGTCTGACAACCAGTCTTACCAAGTGATTTCGTATTACCCAGTAACTGGGTTGTGGAGGTCAGGTAGGCAGTCACTCCATGTAAAATATTGATACTCAGCTGCATCCGGTTAGACTGGAAGCCGACCCCAACATAGTTGGGAAAAGGCTAAGCAGATGATGAAACCCTGTATGGATAAAGCAAGAATACAAAAAAAAAACACCATGAGCTTAATCAAATACATTTATTATTATTATACTATCTTATATATATTATAGCTCTTCTCTATTCTCTATTAATCTGTGAGTCGGAGTGTTCGGAGGCATGCCCCGCGTCCCTATGTCAGGACCCCTCCTTGGCCGTCACTTTGCCGTTTTCCGTCGCTTTTGTTGTGATGCGCTCCATGACCTCGTGGTTGTAGGTTGAGTGTAGCATTAGCCCGAGGACTCCAGCCCTGTGGGAGAAAAATACATTTAGAACTTACTACTGATAACTTTGTGTGATAAAGTTACGAGAGGTTTAGTCGTTCATGCGGGTGAACGACGCTTGACGCGGGCAGAATTTATATGGTTTTTCTTTACGTACTGAACGCCATTATGAAAACGATAAAGCCAGCAAGAAATCTGGGCTATTTATTCAAATGAACAGCTAGAAAATCTGATGGAATATTAGAAATACGCATCATAAACCTTTTTCTACATTGAGAGTTTTATAACGAACGCACTCATGAAATGCAAAAATGCAACAACTTTACTAAAATTAAACACCTGCATTCAGTAATACTTAAGTATAGTATATAATTTTGAGGCGGCGAAAAACAAACAATTAACGAAGATCAAGTATACCATCATTTTACGCTTTTTTTTTCAGGATGGGAAATCATCAAATGACCCCCCTCCCGCTCTGGGTCGAGTGGGAGTGTCAGGCTCTTGCTGACTAAAACCCACCCGTGTTCCTTGCTTAGCCCTTCATGTTCCAGGCCAGCGGTAACCCTTTCGGACAATCCCGCTGAATCATTTTACGCTTTAGGTAATGAACTGGCTTGTTTAGCGCCGGCACAAACTTCCTTTTTTTTTCGGTTAAAAACTTGTTCCGCTCACCTTGAAGCCATAGCCAGTCTAATACTCCTCTCCTGCTCCACCAACTCGTCCAATTTCAGCCACTGCCGGACCCGTTCCATGTCGATCTCAGCCCTCCTCAGTTTCTCCCACTGGTAGTGCTTCAAGCAGGCCTTCTTAGGAGCTCGGCAGAACTCTCCTGTCGGCTTGAACACGTTGTGGACGAGGGGGCAGCCGCACACGTCGTGGTCGCCGACTTTAGGGTCTTTGAAATGTTCAGGGCACATTACCTGTGGAAGTTATTGTGAGGATTAGGTATGGCTTCTTCCACGATAGAGCAGACAATTGAGAATTAACTAGCTTCGATTAGACAGTAATTTTCCTAAGCTTGATATCCAAGGTAGAATGCTATCATAGCTTTGTAGAACAGGTAGAATTTATACAAAAGCTTGAGATTAGCAGTCTGTTTTTTAACCCTCACAGTTTTTCAAAAAACTGGTTAAAAAACTCTTTAAATTTGTTAGTGTGTTTTCCGATTTTTCCATTTTCCTTCAGTCAAAGAAAGCTGTGTTTTTTACTCAATTTACTGTTGTTGCTAATCTATGCTAATAGGTACCATAAAATATGAAGTTTTTTCCACTTACCCTCAATCTCTTACAATAGGTAGCGTTGATAGGGTTATAATAGTCACAGAACATGCTCTGTCCATCAATGCGCGTGCGATGCCGGCTGCCGAACGACGCCTGCGCTTCGTACTTCACGAAGCACTTCTCCATGTGTTTGACTGCAGTGCGCGAGTGGATTTCGTGACCGCATGTTATGCAATACATTGAGGTTTCGTCGTCGGCATCCTGTGGGGAAAACATTTTTTATTTTTTTATTTACAAAGTGAAATAAAACGGAGCCGCGTAGGAGTCTCGGAACAATAGATAAATCCTGTCTCATTTATATCGACCTGTACACGTAGACTTGACCGGGGGGATACCCGAAAAATTGGGTAATCCGTAAAATGTGGGGCAAATCCCCGTATTTTACGGGTTACCCCGTTATTCTAACTTTACTAATATTGGAACCAGTATTTTTTTACAGGGTAAACAAGGCTCTAACTATAAGTTAAAATTTAAAGATTATCACTTCTTTCAAAAAATTAAGAGCTTTTGAAGGCTGTTTCTTCAAACATCTAATATAAATTAAGAAATAAAGATATCGTCATTAAACAATGCTATTAAAATTGTCTACCGTAAAAAAACCCGTCTTTTTGATGCTAGTAACCCTTAAATCAAAAAGAAGTTGGTGGCAACCCCATGTATTTAAAGGTTTTTTTAGCACTCGTTCTTCGCGTAGTTCTTCTATCGTGTCGATGGCATGCTTTTAGCCATAGCTTTCGCCAGCTTACATTAGTTTTCTTGCAGTAGTCGAATTCTAAGTATATTGAAACCTAGACGACTTCCTGATTCGATCCTTAAAAGTGAATAATCAAGCATAACTTTCTTACAGAGGCCTTCCAATGATTTTCCAATAAGTCTTACCTTATCATCAGTATGAACAATAGTCGCATTCTTAGCCCGCGCCACAATTGCATCTAGATCAGAATGTTGCGTGTCCAACGCTCTCAGTGCGGCCTGCGCACGCGCAAGTCCACCGCGCACCACCTCTAATGCTTTGCGGTTCTTTTGTTCAGCCACACAGGTGGATAGGGACCACTCTTGAATGCGTTGGGGTAGCACCTGAAAGGTCTTTTAGTTATTATAGATTTATTATATACAGGTGACCCGTCCCAGCTTCGCACGGTTTTTATGACTTGACAAAACATCGAAATTAATTTATTATATTAGGTAAGTTTAATATTTATGTCTTACTAGCGGCGCCCCGCGGTGTCACACGCTTCAGAGTCGATTCTGTGGGAATATCGGGATAAAAACTATCCTATGTCCTTCCCCGGGATGCATTCTATCTCTCTGCCAAATTTTATCGAAATCCGTTCAGTGGCATAACCTAAACCTTCTGAAATAAATTCTCTAAATGATGGCGAAATTCGCATCAAAATCCGTTGCGTAGGTGCGTAGGCGAAATGCTACTTTAATTTATAATATGCATAGATTGGCTTTGGCTAGAGATTTCTTACGCGTAGATTTTAAAAGTTCCCGTGCGAACATGAATACTCACAAACAATTTTAGTGCACCTCTGTGGCATTTAAGGTACATTCACAAACTTTCATTTGATTTTTCTATCTATAGCATATTTTGTCCATAGCATATTTCAGTTAGTAATATTAGCTTACACAATTGTGTGTTTAAATTATTTCTACAAGGAACAAATTCTTGTTCTAAGTATTTATGATAACTCATCATCATCTCGTCATCTGCCTAGCCTTTTCACAACTATATTGGGGTTGGCTTCCAGTCTAACCGGATTCAGCTGAATACCAGTATTTTACATGGAGCGACTGCCTATCTGACCTCCACAACCCAGTTACTGGGTAATACGATAACCCTTGGTAAGAGTGGTTGACAAGAATTTCTGGCTACTGACGACCCGTAACGACTGTCATCTGTGTCTGTCTGTCGAATGATAACCGGGAGCAACGGCTTAACGTGCTTTCCGAGCCACGGAGGGGTCTTGGTATGTGAAGATCACCCATCCACGGCCCAACCGCGGCAAGCGTAGCTTAACCTGATAGATCGACCCGCGCGGCTGTTATTACTTAGCCACAGAAGCAATGCTACAAGATGCTAACACTTGCCTGATAAATCCTAGCCGTCGCGAGCCTCATACCGCACTGCGCGGAACAATACTTGGAGCCATACTGGGCCGGACGTGTACACTGTGGCCCATAACAATGGCGAGCCTCTGTTGTTTGTAGGTGTGTTATCGATTCTTCTGGCTCATGCTGCTCTCGTTCATGGTGCTTCTTCTTTATTCTGTTACTGCTGCTGGGATGAGCAAATGAGATGGTTTATTGTAGGTATACATTATGTGATGATAAGACAGTTACTTCGTTTTATTTTTTTAGTCGACGAAAAACGTAGGAGGGTCGTCTCCATTCGATTCCACAATCACATCACCACGATCCACGTGTTTTTTTTTACATTTAGATTGTGTAAAGTAAAGAGAAAGCCGACTGTTAATTTGAGTACCATGCAGGCTAGATTGAATACATGACTTTATAACTGTCTGGCGGTTTTGAGTATATTGTAAATGGCCTACGCAAATATCTTGCAGTTCTGGTAGCGTGTGACGGGTCGTTGAGCTCCCTAAAATAGGGTTGAGCTACACGATGACTGATGCATGCATGCCATCTGTTGGGACAGGTCAACTCAAAAGCTGCAATGACTCTTTCTTCAAAATACCCTTCCAGACATGGCCCTGCATAGTTAAGACAGACTCACATAAAAAAATCACATATAAAATCCTATAATGTCTGGATTTTAAAAGTGACCATAATCTTTTAGTTTGTTTCGGCATTTCTTCTCAGGGATCAGTCAGAGAGAAAATGCCGGCGCCATCTAGTTTTAAAAGATTGACAAACAAAATATTGACGAGTAAACGTGTCTTATAAGATCTACTTACATTACTTAGGGCTAATTTTTTCAACGCCAGATAATTTTATCAGAGGAATAGTTTTCAATGTTTGACAGTTCTCCCATATAAAAACTGTCTGACGTCAATTTTACTCCACAAATAAAAAATTTCTGTCTATTGAAAAATTAGCTCATAAAATTTTACAATTTTCATAAAAAATTCTGTCCAATCTAATTTCTTATCAGACACTTTCACAAAAAGTTTTTTGACAGAAACCACGATGATGGTCCTGTCTGTCTGTATGTATGTCTTTCTTTCGGTCCATAGTATTATATGACTGTGAGAAATTCACACCAGGTTTTACGAAACGTCAATCTAGCCACCAACCCTAATAATTATTCAGAAGGCAAAAAATAAGCCTTATATTAAAATTCTAATACCTTGATTGTCTCGAAGGCTTTTTAGTATTCTTGATACACAACCGCATCTTGCACTTGAGTTTCAACTGGTTACTACTGCTATACTTGTACATATCTTCACAGGCATCACAACTGAAAGATAATATTTCATTAACATTTGTTCAGAACAAAAGTATTGTACTTCATAATATTATGTGTGTTAACTAAATATTTATGATAACAGCAGGAAAGGATAATTGAACGTGTGTGATTGTTATAAGTACTTGACAGTAAACATTCATGGACAATTCTTCTTGCTTATTATACTTTATAAAGCATAACTTGCAATAAGGAATGAGCACCACAGACACCTTAAAATAAAATCGTGATTAAATTCTAAAATAACCTGCAATCTAATTGCGTAACACAGTATCAATTTCAATCTTAATCATTTTGAAGGATATTGCTAAGCCATTGCTTCAAAATTTTGAAAAAAATGGCAGTTGAAGTGTGTATGACCTGTTCTGAAGAAAGTGTAAAAAGCCTTGTTCAGGTTAAATTCTAACACAATCACTCAACTCACTATAGGGAATTAGTTACATATTATATGTGTGGAGGAAATAAAAAAGCTATGCCCTCCTGACTGGATTTAGGCCATGGCGGCCAATCTCAACGGAGACTAGTCTTCGGCACGGGAGATATTATAGTGCTTGTGCACTATAATATCTCCCGTGCCGAAGGCTGTGCGAATGCACCTGTGTGGTGCACACAGGTGCATTCGCGCTGATGTGTCATAGGATGCAAACCAAGCAACACGTCACGTCACGTCACATGTATCTAACACGTCATAAGAATTATTAAAATATATCCTCATACATAGTGACAGATTGCAAGAAAAAGATGAAAAAAAAATGGTTAAGATGTCTGTTCAAAGTAAAAGAGTTATGATGGTTACTTACTGCCCACAGTCATTCATCTGCAGACATCCAGGACAGTCTCCGCAACCATCTTTAGTGCTGGGTCTCTTTGAAGACTTGTTCTCAGAATGATCTTTCTCTTTACGTTTCTTTTTTCTATCATCACGGGGAGCTAAAGCATTTATGGATAAGATCAGAGAGTGATAAATTTCATTAAAAGAAGAATTATAAGTGCCCTGGTAATAGTAAAATCAGTTTTTAAGTGAATATTAATCACTATTATCACTATTAACCTATAATGTTCCTCCTGCTGGGACACAAGCCTCCTCTCTTCAGTAGGGATTGGGCCATGCATCAATCACATCTTTGAATTTTTGGTTCTAGGACATGCCCATTTTGACACAATGTTTTCCTTCACAGTTTTGAGAGCAGTGGCGATGAAGTTAAATACACAAAGTAAGTGCCTGCCTGGGTTTGAACTCACAACCTGCAACTCGGTAAATCGGGGCCAATAGCACTGAGCAACCACTGCTCTTGTAAAAGCAAATATTAAAATTTTTGAAAATCGAAGTGTCCATACTGAGTTTTCTTTTCAGAAAAAGATACTGAGTTTCGTTAAACAATTTGAATATCATAGAATACCAAATAACAGCATAACATACCAACATCTCCATCATTCTCTCTCTTCTGTGGTCTGAACCTAGTCTTAAGAGTAGGATCTTCTTCACGGCAGCGGTCACAAAAGTAGTTCTTAATGTACTTAGCTTCTCTCTCTGATATGTTTATGCAATCTCCATGGTACCACTCCTCACAGGAGTCGCAAGCTCTAAAATCAATCATTTGTATTAAAAAATTAATATAATATGCATTCCAAGGTTGCCTGAAAGAGATAGCAGATAGCGATAAGGCCGCCCATTGTATGTTTATTTTTTGTTATGTATTTTCTGGTGCACAATAAAGTATATATAAATGAATAATAAACTTTTAATAAATTATCAATAGTGTTTGTTAACTTTAGGTCAATGTCTATAGAAGTTATACATTTTTTTTTAAGTTATTGTATGTAGTAAATTCTATATTGACAACAGAGCTTCTGTATTGAGAGTTTTCTATATTGGCCCTGCCCTGCAATCCAGTGGTTAATTCCTGCCCACAATGTAGCTAGGGGCTGTCAACAGAAAACCCTAATTTATCCCAGGCAGGGACTATAGTTATCGAGGTCACTTTTGCTTCCGACATTCTTATATTTTTTTTGGTTTTCTGCATAAGTTGATAAGTTACTTAAACATTGTCGGACGGTCAAGAGAAAACTTAACCCATACCAGTTGGGGTGTTGAAAACTTTCGAGCTTGCTTTCCCCATTATACTAAAGTGCCTAATGCCCATAATAGATTAAAGACGGCCCTGTTTATTGATATAACTTAATAAAAGTTGTTCAATAAGTGAAGTCTCTCACATCATAAATCGGGAACTGTCCGATGATCGGCATATACAGTACGCTTGTCCAGCCTGATTTAGCAAGGTTGTGATCTTAGACTGCCGCTCCGGCAAGTTAAATTGCTTAGCAATTTCAGCTTTCTGCAAAAAAAAATTCGTGTCAGTCCCAAACGCTTACGAAAATCACTTCTTGCTGGTACTTGTGTTATTGTTGTTTAAACTTACGCTTTGCTTATATTTCTTGTCACCCATCTTGTTCTTATTAATTTTTCACATCAATTAATAATTTTGCCTGCTGTTTGCAGTAATGATGACAATTATTTACGGTATTAAAAACAAATCTCAATCTTTTCACGAAGCTATAAATTTATTTTAACCATAGACAACTGACAGTAGCATTTTTGATTTTTTACTCATAAACAAAATCTTTTATTTTTTGGGTTTCACCACAGAGTACACTATAATCACTGACCTATAATATAGGTCAGTGATTATAGGTCAGTGACTATACAATTTCACGCTTGTGTCTTTTTTTAGACCATTATTGTGTTTTTTCAACTAGCAATAATCGCACCTCGGATTAACCTCATTGGTTACGATATTGCCTCTGCGCAAAGTTCCCCTTTATTGTGTTCTATTTTGTTATAATAACGGGGAACTTTGTGTTCTATTTTGTTATAATAACAGCCGGCAGCAGCAAAAGTCGATCTTCAAGGTTAAAAGCACCAGGGTAAGGCGAAAGCACCAGGGTAGCCCGCGAAATTCAAACTTTCTTACGTTTTTTTGCAATTTGCTGGTCAGTATTAAGTTGTACGTCGATCAAAATATGATTCACGGCCGTAACATATATGTATTTACAGAATCATAATCATTAGAATACAACTTATTTGGTAAGTATAATCCCAAAATGTCAAGATTTAATGAAATAGTCATTCTTTGGTCTTAGAGAGTTGTATTGATGACTTTAATTATTATAATTCCGTAAATACCAGGGGGCCACTCCTGGTATTCAGCTGCACCCAGCTATCTAGACTGAAAGCCGACAACATAGTTAAGAAAATGTTTAACACTGCAGTTTGAAATAACACTGTTTACCATAAGGGTATGGCTGCGGAAGGAAAAGCGTAGCTCTCAGCATGTGGTGCAACCATGCAAAGAAATATGTTTTATTTTGATAAAAGTTGGTTGGTTTAATGCTCTAAGAAGTTGGGAATAGAGGTCACTGAAGTTGGGACTGGACAAAAACCAAACGCAATGTGTCAATTATGAATAAAATTATGTTTCCATAGCAACAATAATTGTTTATATTTAGAGGTTATAAAGCTAATAAAAAACACTACTCCTACTTTCAGTGTGGGTAGAATAGAACAAAAGAACAATAATTTATCGACCATGGATTTAGACACCCCTCAAGTTATAACACACGTTGAACATAACATTAACCATTCCATATTCGATTGTAAATGGATTCCATGTTCCGCAAAGTTTGTTGTTATCGGTTCTCTGCCGAAAGGAACTGGTATGTTGGAGCTGTATGAAATTACGTCGGGTGAGGTCCGCAAGATAAAGGAGATAGAAAGGCCGAACTCGTTCAAATGTGGAACGTTTGGGGCCAGCAGCGACGTTGAAAGAAGATTAGCAACTGGCGACTTCAAAGGCACTTTAGAAATATGGTGAGTTCCCTAGAGTAACTATGGTGAGTTCCCGTTAAAATATTGATTTGATTTTGCCTGATTGAGTAACTAATAATCAAACAGACAAACTTTCACATTTATAATATTAGTAGGAAGTAGGATATGCAAGCACCCTTGAATAGAGTAGAGGTGAATTATTCTCACATTTCTTTTCTTTTTTGTGCAGGGACTTAGAGAAAAGTTGTCAGATGTATATCACAAAGGAACATACCGATATAATAAATTCCATAGATGCAATGGGTGGTAATACAACAAACTGTGGCGCTCCTGAAATTGTCACTGGCAGCCGAGATGGTAACTATATTGAAGGGAAAAAAAAAGTTGACATGATTGCACTCTGTTTATGGCTTATATTAAGCTGGCTTATTCAACAATATACAAATCATATCAAAGATATTGTCAGATTATTCTTTTCTATGAATATTAAAGGGCCAGCCATATTAGCCGTAGAACCAATGACTATTGGGGTAGATGTTTTCTTGAGTGGAGACCTCGAATCGGCAATCGTATGGTAGGACGCCCTCAGGCTAGGTGCAGCGTCGATCTTCGCAGGATGGCTGTTAGCAGATGGATGAGATTTGCCGAAAATCGAGTTGAGTGGCGTGCAATAGAGGTAGGTATGTCCAGCAGTGGACTGCTATAGGAAGATAAATATTAAAATTATTATTTCAGGCACAGTCAAAGTATGGGACCCACGTCAAAGGGGCAAACCGGTTGCCAACATGCAGCCTATGAAAGGAGAGACAAAACGTGATTGTTGGGCTGTTTCCTTTGGGAACTCGTTCAACGACGCAGAGAGGATTGTAGTAGCCGGGTACGACAATGGTGACCTCAAGATGTTTGACTTGCGGACCATGTCACTTAGATGGGAATGTAATTTGAAGAATGGGGTTTGTGACTTTTTTTATTTCTTTTGCAGTTTCACTAAATATTATAATACAAAGTCCTCCCACCACATGTCTGTTTGAATGCGCTATCTTGGAAAAAAATATCTTCTTGAATTTGATAGCCCAATTCTCAAGGAAGGCTATTTAACACACTACGGCCCTTAGGTGCCGCGCAAAATGAAAAAAAGTCAGAAAGAACGTTAGGCGAAAATGAAGTAATAGTGCGGACAGGCGTTCAGCGTGTGAACATTGAGCAATAGGTAGATATTGGTTACCTACTGATCTTGCACGGTATGAAGCCGCAGTGGCTTCATACCGTGCAAGATCAGTAGGTAACCGATCGATACTATAGCATTGAATTTAGAGTAAAAATATTATCCACAGGTATGCTCAACTGAGTTTGATCGCAGGGACATTCCAATGAATAAGTTAGTTGCAACAACTCTGGAAGGAAAGTTCCATGTGTTCGATGTTAGAACACAGAATCCTAGCAAAGGTTTTGCACAAGTAAGTAGTTCATTGTGAAGAATGTTTTGTGCACTAAGCAACAAGTAAGATTTTAATAATTGGATAATTTTAGGTTCTGGACAATACATCCAAAAGTGGAACAATATGGGTGGCGCGTCACGTCCCACAGAATCGGGACATTTTCATAACTTGTGCCGGTAATGGTCAAGTCTCCTTGTGGAAATAGTAAGTTATAGTGTTTTTCACAGGCATCAAGCAACAGTTCCGACTATTTGCCAAATACTGTCTTATCTTTATGACCTTTTCCAAACCTCTACTTTTTAATTAAGTACCCTTTCTGACACTTGGGGCAAGGTTCACAGATCGCACTTTGACTTTACTCTCCTAACGCATCCGAATATGAATATTATTTCAATAAAAGTAATTTCTGTTAAGTATACAAATATGAACATTATATTATGAGTAAGGATAAGATTCATATTTGTATGATTATATTGTACTTAGCAGTCTGGTTAAAATGCGCTTTATGAATATATCCCTTATTACCATTACCCCTTCCAGTGAGTACCCCGAGCACAGATACCACGTGGACGCTCAAGGCGTATCCAGCGGTGTGCCAGGCAAGCTGAAGAGACTCCAGCGCATGGTCATCAGCTCTCAGCCAATCAACGCGTGGGAGTGGAACCGAGACCACCTCGGGTTAGCCGTCGCTACTGCCTACGACCAGTATGTCAGGATTTTAATCACTACTAAACTTAATTTGCAATAGTTTGTGATTTGTAAAAGTATGATTACGTATTTTTTTGTGATTGCGTGTCCACACTTGTGCAATGTTTGCAATATAAATAAATTTATGATTAAGTTTTAAAGAGGATTTTAATAACTTCGTAAATGTATAACTACCTATGTATTTTGTTATGTGATTGTCTTGTGCAATGTTTGCAACACAAAAAAAATTTAACGTTAGTGTCTTGTTTGTAATACAATATAAACAAGAATAATTTATACTTAGTATAAATTAACCACTATGCAGCTATCAAACGATAAATTGCAAGACAATCAATAATAATTAATTAGTATAACAACATAAATTGTTTCAATAAGTTGATTGACAAGAAATGTTTGTTGAGATTTTCCACACAATTGATTACTGTTTGATATCTAGTCTCCCCAGTGTTTTTCCCACTTTTCTTTGAGTTTGGCCGAGCAGTGGACAATAATATAGGTTAGCTGAAAAAAGAATCTAGTCGAGCTGTAGTAAATAAAACAACATGTCAATTTTCTAACTAAAAGAGCGATTTATTGTTAGCCCTAGTACTTAGGTACACATTATAAATAAAAATTAAGGCTAGCATTCAGTTCTTATGACCACTAATAAGTTTCAAGTTGATCTATCGTGCGCGACACACTAAAGTCGTGTCGAGCTCATTGTATCATGAACAGTGGCTTTAAGTGTAGGCTTTCTAGGTAGTTAGCGTTACTATTTAATTTTAAGCTCTTTCTATACTTACTTTATGAAAAGAAAGCTCGCAGTCGCAGTGCACACAACGTAAACAGGGATATTAATAGTTAAGCAAATTGACACCCTACGTCAATTTGCCGTTTTCTAGCCATTTCATACAACTGTCAAAGAATTACAATTTTTGAATATACAGACAATGTAAGTTGGCAGTAAATTTGCTTAACCATTCATTTCTCTGACTTTTCATAACTTACACTTTGGCCTCTGAACATATTCACTCGTATTGATAGGTGAGACATTTTCCTTATCTCGTCATTACCCACGACTTTAGAATGTCGCGACGATTAGTCGACATAAAAGCGTGACTGACTACATTCTTCACCCTAACGAAAATAACGCTAATTAATTCAAATTCTTAATAAGAAACACAACTTTATAATATAACACAGACATTACCATCGCTACTAATTTAAATCGTATGGTCCAATATTTCCGTAGCTTTATGGTTCTTATTATGCAACCACACTAGTAAAATTAATTCAAAATCGTCCTTCATATCATGGTTGATAACATTTCTACGCTGATTTAAACGACTACATAATATCGACTCTTTAAATAAGCATTCATTTTTTTACCAAATTTCTTACGATTTAAGTCTAAAACAATGGTGTGCAATCCACTTGCATTTTGTAGTTCACAATTTCATCTGGACAACACATTAGTTTTCTTGTCTTGTAACTTATCACTCGAAAGCTATAATGTTACGTGTAACCCCTAACTAGTGAATTGTACAAAAACTAAATTTTCATACTCCGTAAGCTAATGTTTGCTACTCCTATAAAACTTACATTATTTTTACACTCTCATGAATGATGGACTTATTTAATTTTCGATCAGCTTGCTAAAAAGTCAGATTTTTGTGTTTTCGCATATTTTGAGATCGCATTCGAGCAAGTGATAGCATTTTGCATTAATATGAGACCTTTTTATCGATGGCAATTACGATAGATTGCATGATGGACTTTAACAATGTCCAATATACAATTCATAGGAACTGACGTTCAGAGGTAAGGCAAATGGCGCACTAAAACGCGGGAATGTTGCGACATACGTAACGCAACTGAGCTATTTAACGCTCACATTGTAGCCTATATACCACAAAACTTTAAGTCTGAAATTGTTAAAAAAATGCGTAACACTGAAATTACAAATATGTATGAGTTACAATATTGTAGACTTGTCACAAGAATTTACATATTTGAAAGGTTTTTCGGTTACAATTGTGTGGCTTAGTTTTGTGGTACACGCACTTGTGAAATCTACAAATTTATAAATCGTAACGTGTAATTAATGTATAGTTTTGTGGTATTTTGCATCTCGTGGCACAGCCAGGCTGTTTAGTGCGTCACTTGTTTCAGGCCTCAGTTTTCGCATGAGTTGAGTAGTCAACTGCTAAATCGCAACCAATATAACTTTCCAACAATCCAATACGCTAACGTTTATTTAGTCATGGTGTCTAATCGTCTTTGCACTTTTGTCGACATATTTCTGCCTAGACTACACCAATATTCACAGCATGTAACATCAATCAACATCATAGACATTGACATCTATATTTAGACATAACAGCCAGTTAAACATAGAACATTTCACTCAATTACAAATCGTCTCTAAATATTAACAATCCACTGTATATTCTTCTTAAAACTGATTATCGAATTGAAAAAAAATAACTGCTTACACTCTATTTGATTTACTTTAAATATTATCCCAATATGTTGATTGTCAAATAAGAAATGAGACCATTTCGAAAAGTAAACTACCTTATTAAACATATACCAACTTACTGTCTGAAGCTTACACCAATAGTGTCTATAATCTACCGCTAAAAGGCTGGCTCATACTTAACTATTACACATCTCACACGCTACGGAAAAACCAACATAAGTTACTTACTTACATGTATAGAAATGAATACATTGAATATTTACATTTGATTACCTTATATTAATAGGGCTGGTACTACACTATCAACGTGGTGCTTAGTCATTCATAGTATATTGTTTGTTTGTCACGTGTATACCGTATTTGTGCGAAATTTTCGAATGTAACGGTGTAAAAAATGGATTCGTTGTACTGTTGTAAGCTAAGCTAACATGAAAGAGCCTGTACCCATTCTCGAGAATTATTATCATTATTCTATTTTTCCTGGAGGAGTTTCATATTATTTTCACATGACTACCAACTGATGATGGATCGACCGTGTTGTATTGACAGCAGCATACATAGCGATCGTACACTGTCTGATAGCGTAGTACCGAATAAAAAGCACAGGTGGATTCATAAAAATATTGAGAGGCATGTGCAATCAAAATTATTACATTCTAGATAAGTTTCAAACGAAACATCTATTAATTAAATAATTCAGTTCATTCATAATTACAACAATTATTAATTCTAGCAATAAAATCAGCTCAGCAATATACAAAGCATTATATATTTTTTGTTATTTCCCGAATTTTCTCTTCGTCTTATCGTATCTTACATGTTGTGTTCAACAAATAAATATGAATATTTTATCGCGAATTCATAATGAGCCTTAGGTTAACATACAGACACCGAAAACATAGAATTATGAACGTAACATATTTGCATACACAACGGCATTATAAATACATCGCAATCCATAAACTATCAATAATTAATATTCGATGATAAAACATTTTATTTGTAATTGCGAAATTAGTTTATTAAATAAGTTTATTTAACAGGAAAGTTGGATGTAATTTTATAAATGTATTGTCTATCGTTCTAGTCTAGTCACTTGCGTAAGTAAGGTTTTATGTGAAGCTACAGTGCGAGTTTTAGAATTCGCACTGTGTGTCAGTATGTGTACGTAGTCATGTGAGCGCCCTCACAGGGTGAGGAGGCCATGGCTAGGTACTGTCGCGTTGATAACGTAGCGCAAGCTGAGTGTTGTCGTCACAGGGGCTGCATGGCCTGTCGTCTTGTTTCACGTCCGTTAATGCACTTTGTACGCACACGTCATATAGCCGCTGGCGACCTGTAACAGAAACATTTCCATTTTAATATACTGTAAGAATAGGTGTAAGACCGAACGACAGACGACCTTCTAAGGTAAATAGCTCAGAAATCTAAATTGATTTTATAAAGACGTTATTTATTATTGTTTGTTTGTTTATAAAAAAGCGGTCAGTGCGAGCCGGGCTCGCACACGACAAAATACGCCGAAAAAAAAACGTTTGTTGTATGGAGAACCCCTTTATTTTTTTTTATGTGTTATTATAGTGACAGTAGAAATACACATTCTAGGAACGTTTCAACTGACTACCTATTGCGGTTCATGAGATCCCGCTGACAGACAGACGGACAGCGGAGGCTTAGGTTAGTCCCATTGGTACCCTTTGGGTACGGAACCCTAAAACCACCGATAGAAAACTACACTATGGTATACGTTTAATGGTATAGTTGACTTCCACGCGGACAAAGTTGCGGGCAGAAAACTAGTAAGTAAATATAATTTTAATTTTGATGTAGCTTTCACTAGAGACGACTACTCTTTTCTCAAGGAAATGTATTCGGAGTCACAAGAAGAGAATGAAAGCAAAAACTAAGCTGATAAATACGCTAGAAAACCCTAGTGTTCATATTATTGAATCAAAATAAACAGCTGTAGGCTAAAACAGTTGGCCACAGGACTTATTGAATGTGGTTAGAAAATGTTTTCAATTAACTTGATAACATCTGCTTCCGTTAGTATGTGTTTTCAACCTTTATGAATTATTTATTAAGTTCAAATTCAATGACGATGTTTGTTCATTTATTTGTATCCTGAAGCCTATGGATGAGAACAATAACATCCTTCCGTACAGCTGTTATCTTTGTATCTAATCAATTTGTATGTTTTTATTGTTCCATTCGCTCATATAGCGCTCGGATTTTCTTTAATTTCAGGCTTTTTATATTTACGATATATTTTTTATATTTAGAAAAATTGAAGCAGCGGGCAAATTTTAGGACGCGACGTACAGTCACGAAAGACGATAGTGACTGACGCTCTGTCTGTATCGTTCAGAAAAATACAAGACACACCATGAGAAAACTAACGGCAAATAAGTGCTCATACACACAAGCGAAACGTATGCACAATAAATCACAAACGTGACCTACACCGTCGAATTTCGTGGAACGAATGTTTCTACAAGTGCGTCCAGACTGTGTAAGATATGTGTTTCGAATGGTAAGCTGCGTATGTGACGCCTGAACCAAGATAAAATTGCCCCAGTCAATTACCAACTAAACGAATATCAACTTGACGGTTGTGTAAATAAAGTTGATTTTGTTTTTGCCGCATGACGTTTCTTTTGTGGAGATCGGGTCAGCATGTCAAATATTACGGTCTCCAGGCCAGCCTATCTTTCCAAAAATAAGTAGTAGCCTATTTGCCCGATTGCCCAAAAGGAGGGTTATGTTTTGTTAACATACCTGTGCGAGTGATGCGAGATTCAGTCGAGGTTGTCCTGGAAGATGAGGCGCACGTAGCCGGGCGAGCCTTGCAGCGGCGCGGCGCAGAACGGACAGATGGCGTGGAAACCGTTCGTGCCATGCGGGATGTCCACGCTGGCCCAGTATCTGATGATGTATTAATAATATACGGTATAGTAACTGCAAAATAATGCTGTAAAATCTTGATGAGAATTTGAAGGTGAAAATATGAGTATGATGATGTTTTTCTATGTTATTAATTAGGTTGGCAAATACGCTGACGGCTCATCTGATGTTAACTGGTCACCACCTGTGGATACATTGCCATCTTAGTTCGACACAAAGCTCAAATGTCTTATGTGCCTGTAATTTTACCGACATCCTTTCCTACCAACATTGAAACATAGCAACACAGCTTGGCGGCAGAAATTAATATCTTATCATCAGCTTATAGCAGAGCACTGCTGGCCTGGCGGCATATAGGCCTACCCAGTGCATGACATTTAATTCGTTCGTCGTTCAGCCACTCTCGTCCAGATGCTACTAGCCACTCTGCTAAGATCGTCGCTCTACTTTAAGGTATGTTGGTACTTCTCGATGGTTCTTCTTGGTGGTTTCTCTTCTCTACTGACTACTATATTTATACAAACATTTATTTCTTTATAAATATGTTCTCTTTCTTGTCTTTCCACTTACTTGACAGTCCTCTCGGAGGCCATGTGCCCGCAGGGGTTGAAGGCGTAGGTGGGCGGGCCGGCGTCCACGTAGAAGGCGGGCTCGATGCCCATGCACACGCGCACCACGGTGCCGGCCGCCAGGCACATGGGGCAGCGCCGCGAGCCCGACTCGCTGCCCTCGGCGCCCCACGAGTGCTCGCCTGCGGACGATATGGGTAAGGTACTATTTTTTATAGCTGGTGAATGGTAGTGAAGTCCACAAGTTACATTTATTTCAGTCACGAACCAAATCTATTGAGTACACAAGTTGTGTTTTTATTAGGTTTCGGTCATGACAACCGAATCGAACCTAAGATTTTCGGATTCGGTCAGCGGGATTGTCCGAAAGGGTTACCGCTATAGCCCGGAACATAAAGGGCTAAGGAAGGAACACGGGTGGGTTTTAGTCAGTAAGAGTCTGACACTCCCTTCCGCTCCACCCAGAGCGGGAGGGGTCATTTGATGATTTCCCATCCTGAAAAAAAAAGGGGGTGCTACGCACAGGTTCAGGTCGGCATAATTCGGCACCGGCCCGCAGAATCTTCGGGGAAACAGCTGCTCAGTTTAGCTCGAATTGTGCTGGGCAGACCCAAATATGATTAAGCGATGGTAGATGCAAAACAAAGTTTCCCGATCGGTACGAGCCGGATATGTGTAGTAATCGCTTCGGGTCGGCTTTTTTGTTCTTCAAATACTGCCAAATCGAATGTGCCGAACGGAACATGTGTGTGTTAGCACCCGTTAGAATCCAAAAGGTTGCATTTTTCGCTAACGGCGTTTACGGGGATCTGAGGTTACCTGTCCATTGGGGCGGAGAAGTGCGTTCTAGCCTAAAAAACCGAAAAGGTTTCCCAGAAAATTCATAATTTCACAAAGTTTTAAAATCACACTTATAAATTCAATATTTTAGAATGAATTTGTATTGCGTATAGAGAATTATATAACAGTTTTTTTGTTTATTCATCGAATTAATGATGCTGACTTTGCATCAAACAACTAATATTATGACCAGTCACGATCAACACCGCAAAAATGTCGAGGCTAAAGGAAAAATCCACTACACTTCTATTTTGGAAATGGCCTATATCTAGCCTAGTGAGATAAGCTTCACAAATTAACTCACAGATTACAAACAAATGGCTCAATAACACATTTCCCTAAATCAATTTACACATATTCGAGGCATAAAAACAAATGACAAAAAATCTTAGGGGCTGCCTCCACGAACGAGCGAATCGCGGCGATATTATCGTCATGCCACGTATTTCTATACACTCTCTTAGAACGTGTCTCCACACGGCGATATCATCGCCGCGAAAATTTGATAGCACGGCGAGACTATCGCCGCGATTCTCTCGCTCGTGGAGGCGGCCCCTTATTCGTCATATCTTGTACAATTTTCATATTAACCCTATTTGCTCTTCGCCTTATTAAAAGAATTGTTGAAGATAACTTTTAATTTAATTAACTTTTACCTACACAGCCATATATTCATATTATTTAGGCATGCGCCCCTGCTTCGCACGGTTTTACGACTCGACAAATTACACAGGCCTACAAATTTTAGGTCATGAATTCCCCTTTTCAGTTTAATAACTGATATTGACTAAGTTTGATACGCTGATTACAAATATGTAATCAGTTTTTCTTCATCACGTCCAGATTTTTAGTTATTGACCATGAACCAAAATTGCAATAAAATACATTTTTTTACAATAAAAAAATATTTATTAAAAAATACTTAGTTATGATAATAAATTTTTGTACAATATAATTAATTAATAAGTTGCTTAATTCGTAAACACGTTAATCATCCTTGTGAAACCTTGTTCTTTTTTCTCCGAAGCTTCTGTTTTGTGATTTTCTCTTAAATTTCCGGTTTGGCTCATCTCGCTTCAAAAGCCAACAGTAGTCCGCTAACATATTAGGATTCCATCTTCCCTGATACCTCTTTTCCATGTCCTTCAAGTTCTGATGAAATCTTTCACCCTGTTCTTCGCTAACGGCTCCTAAATTTTCCGGAAAATAGTCAATGTGCGAATTCAGGAAGTGAAGCTTAATGGTCATAGAACAGCCCATCAAGCCAAAATTTGTTATCATTTTGGCCACAATGTCTTTGTAATCAGGGCTTTTTTTGTTCCCTAAGAAATTTTTCACAACTTCCTTAAAAGATTTCCATGCTGCCAGCTCAATATGGGAAAGTTTTTCATCGAAGTTTTCATCCTTCATTAATTTTCTTATATCAGGACCAACAAAAATGCCTTCTTTTAGTTTTGCATCTGACAATGATGGGAAAATTGTACGCAGATATTTAAAACCTTCTCCGTCTTTATTTAAAGCTTTCACAAACTGTTTAATCATACCCAGCTTAATGTGTAAAGGAGGCAGTAAAACTTTTTCTCGGGGAACTAAGCTTCTTCGAAGTACATTTTTTGTTCCAGGTGATAGTTCAATTCTCGGTGGCCATTCTTTTTTAGTCCAATGCTGTGCTTTATTCCGACTGTCCCACTCACACAGAAAACACGGGTATTTTGTATAGCCACCTTGTTGACCAAGCAGCATGCTTATAACTTTCAAATCTCCGCATACCATCCATCTGTGCTGTTCGTAGGCTATATTATGTAAAAGCTTTTCCATATTTTCATAACATTCTTTTAAATGGACAGAATGTCCTACTGGTAGTGAAGCGTATGTATTTCCATTATGGAGCAGGACTGCTTTCAAACTTCTTTTTGAAGAATCGATGAACAACCTCCAGTCTTTAGGATCGTATTCAATGTCAAACATTTTGACCAGGCCAGGAATGTCTTTACAATAAACTAAATCTTGATCTTCAGCAAAAAACGGAAGAAAATCTTTTTCTCTGTTGCGGTACCATGAGAATGATGTACCAGCAGCTAGCATGTTTTTTTCTTGTAATCTTGATCCGAGGAGCTCAGCCGCATCTTTAGGAAGATTTAAATCTCTTGTTAAATCGTTTAATTCTGCTTGTGAAAAAAGTTGAGGCTCATCTTCGCGTTGACTGAAATTAGGGTCAGATTCTTCAGTGTCACTAATTAAATCTTCAGTTTGTATATATGCTGGCGAGGACTGTAAAGTTCCCGAATCGCGGAAAACTACGTGTGTAACTGATTCTACGTTTGGGTAAATAATTTCTTTTTTATTTTTGGAGTTATGTCCAGTGATGTCACAGCAGCAAAAGTAACAATCTTGAACATGATCTTTAGGCTCTCTCCATTGCATCGGTAACTGAATCTTGAAAGAATTCTTCTGTCCTTTTGACCACTTGCGAAGCTCTCGAACACATGTAGTACAAACTTTATGAGGTGTCCAAGGTTTGTCCTGGTTGCTGATGGTAAGTCCAAAATACATGAAGTAAACATTCTTCACAAAGTCTGTTATGCTTGCTCGTTGTTTTACCGTCACAAATTTCCCACAAATATAACAAAAACTATCGGGAGAATTCAAACAATTACGTGATGACATTTTTAAGTTTGCGTTGTCCAGTGCACAAAGAAACTGTGATTTTTCTAAAATGGTGTGGGTATTTATACCAAAAATAATTATAATTAACTACGTGTACCCTCTTCTACGAATTGACATAAAATTGTACATAACAATATAGTTATATCTGTATTTAATACGCTCATTACTTAACGAGGCTAAAATCACCCCTTTTCAGCGCAATAAAGACATATTTCTTATACTAATTATGAAGTGATTAGCAAATTATGAATCATGATTATATTCATCATATTAATAGATTTATTTAATGCAGTAGCAATTTGATAAAACTCGTTTAATATTTTTCTATCAATTTTTAAAGGGAGCTCTCCGGCCAATTTTGAACAAAATCTAAAACTATAAATAAGATAAAAGTCTGACGTGAAGGATTTTTTTTACTATTTTTCTCGTAATCAGCGTGTCAAAATCTATCGAAAACGTTACTCAGAAATGAAAAGGGAAAACCATTGTAGGCCTGTGTATCGAGATTTTTTTTTATTATAATTTTAATATATATGCAAGTTTAATATTTATGTTTCATACATATACACATATAAATGATGGTGAAAAGTAGTGAAAAAGCCCCATCAAAATCCGTTGCGTCAATCAATCAACTCAGCGCATTGCAGTCCACTGCTGGACATAGAACTCTTCCTGGCTGCGCCACAACACCCTGTCCTTCGCCTTCCGCATCAAGTCTGTCCCAGCCACCTTCTAGGTCGTCCGTCCATCTGGCTAGGACGCGTTCCCACACTACGGTTGCCGATACGCGGTCTCCACTCCAGGACTCGTCTACTCCACCGGCCATCGGTCTTTCGACAAACATGGTCAGCACATAATCCGTTGCGTAGTTTAGAAGAACAAGGCAGACACACGGACACGGACAGTGATTTTATTTTAGACAATATTACCATAATATCTGGTACAAATTGCCTATGTACCCTATTAGCTTTTTTTTTTGAGGATGGGAAATCATCAAATGACCCCTCCCGCTCTGGGTGGAGCGGAAGGGAGTGTCAGACTCTTACTGACTAAAACCCACCCGTGTTCCTTCCTTAGCCCTTTATTTATTTATTTATAATTACTTTTACAACTATCATAACAGGATTAACCTAATGCGATGGTGTGGTATTTATATACTTACAATAATAAAATAACCTAATAAGGAACTTCTATAACATACTATGTTATAGAAGTGCTTTATGTTCCGAGCCAGCGGTAACCCTTTCGGACAATCCCGCTGACCCGGCAGGCTTCGGCCCTGACGGGCCCCTACCATTGATGCTGACATCTCTTTGAGGCGCGCGTGGAACACGTACGCGCCGTCCGGCACGGGCCTGGTCCTGATCGGACGGTGAGCTACCCATTACTCCCCGCCCGCAGGCCCGCGCCTACGGTGGCCGGGAGTCGTCGCGCGGCTCCCGACGCCCGGAGCGTCTCCCGCGGCGGCTGGGACGGGAGGCTCTCTCCCTCAGCCGTCCCGCCGCCTCCTTCGCTAGCATGACTGCTTCGCAGAAGGAGGCGACTGCCCCCCACTCCCTCTCGTCCCTGACCATGGCTTGAACCAGGCCCAGACGCGAGAGGTCGCCGCCGCTGCCGATCGCCTCAACGAGGACACGGCGGTACTTCGCCCAAGCGGGGCAGACCTCCACCGTGTGCTCCACTGTGTCCTCTGGGCGATCCTGGCAATGGTGACACACGGGGGTTTCCTCCCGCCTGATTATGTGCAGGAACCTCCTGAAACTTCCGTATCCGGTGAGGACCTGCCTCAGGCAGTAGGTGAGAGCGCCGTGACGCCTCTCTAGCCACTCCTCAAAGAGGGGTCTTACCGCCGCTATCGTGGCGTGCCCTGCGCTGGGTTGCGACAGTCGCTCTTTCCATGCCACCATGAGATCGCGCCGGAGGTCCGTCCGCTCCGCTGCGATTTGCTGCGGAAGCGGAGTTTCCCCCCGGCGTAGTGCCTCCGCGCGCCACTCATACAGGCGCGCGAGGACTATCGCCTCCAATGTACCCTATTAGCTTAAGGGTAAATTTAATTATCTTTTACCTACATAAAACAAATGTATAATATTTTTATATCAAACAATTAATCATATAGAAAACAAACCTTGCACATTGATCGATCGCTGACTTCACCAGGCAATCTGCGTTTTTTGTACTTTTCGAAACACTAAATCAAGAATTCAAGCTGGTTTGATCGCATTTTTTATAGTTTGGCTATGCAATCCCGCGACTCTGAGAGTGACTTTGTATCGTTGTAAAATCGCAAAAATATACTATTCTGTTTTGCATATACAAGTCCCTGGTAACCTCATCTGTAATTTCAAGCAGTATTATGATGAACTCTTTATGGCGGAAAAAAAGGAACCAACCAGAAAGGCTTGAGTCAAAGTTGAGGCTTCAATTATAATTTTTCTTGACTTTGTGCTGAGTGATCTTCTTTTAAAGAACATGACTTGCGACACCTCTAGGGGCGTTCGTTTCTTCGGGCACTGGTTCGGCATTATAAGAACTTAGAGGCATCACCAGCTCTCAACGGATAGTACAGTAGTAGTATAAGGACCTTTAGGCGCTTGGCCAAAGTCAGAACTAACGCCGTCATCTTGTTTTTTCAATACATTTCACTAATACCAACAGCGCCTCCCTGTCAACGTCATTCGAGGGCCAAAAGATCGTGTTAGCAGTGTCTGATGTTGATGATGTTTACCTTGCACATGTCCACAGTTGAGGTACACGTAGGGCTGGTTGAGGTCCTGATGCGCGGTGGACAGTTTGCGCGGAATGACGAGCGTGTTCAGTCCGACGGGACACTGCGGCCGCCCCGCGTTCAGCTCGTCCACTAATTGTTCGAGATCGCGTTTTGTCTGTGAAATTAATTTTTCGAAATTATGTCCAGCACAAAAGGATCCACTAACCCGAACTGGGCCCGCGTGGTGGATTATGGCCTACTTCCTCTCACAGAGAGGAGGCTGTTTCCCAGCAGTGGGAACATTGCCAACACAAAAGGGTTCAATTTAAGTGTGACTCAAATTTTCTAAAAGCTCATTGATACTGTGACCAAAATGTAAAAGTCAATATAAATAATAATATAAAAATATAAAAAAAGATTTGGCAACTGATTAGTGATTCAGAAATCTGGGTTAATGACATTTTAATCAGTATGATGACGTGAAAAATCCGTCAAGACGTATTTTCTATCAGATTCACTGGCGTTAGAAAATACGACGTTAGTCATGTTTCTTTACAGCTGTTTTACAGTGTTGTCATCGACTTACCGGTGAGTTTTTAAGTCCTTCAGCGCTCCTCCACAGTAGCGTAGCGCCACATAAATCTATCATCGTTCCGTCTCTGAGGACATTTGTCTCTGCTTGACAGGGTAGGCCCTGTGAAAGAAAGAATAAGATATTTATAGCCAAGTATGGGAGCGTACATAGAATAAATAACTATCGGCAAATCAATCGGCAAGTTTGAACGTTGAAGGAATATCTCAAGGGTTTCCCACGCGTGTTTCAAATTCCTAACTTATTCTTGGAACAATTTGTACCACCTGTTTCTTGAGGTATTAAAAATTTACTGTCTTGGTACTTTACATCCGTTCGCTTGCATCAATCACGCGATTATACAGCTGAGACTTTTTTGTAATTAAAACTTTACTGGGACACCATTATTATTTTTTTATTTAGGCAGGTCAGAACCGGTTGTTTAAAAGTCTTCTTTGTACCGTAAGGTATTAGCTACATACCATAACGTCAAAATAGCCCTATTTAGAGCATTTTGTACGTCCTTTTACACCGGCAGTCTGTGGATGGATTACACGCGGAAGCAGTACGGCGCACTACGTGTCCAATACAATAACGCGTTCAGGGTACTTTTGGGGCTGCCTCGCTTCTGTAGCGCATCGGGGATGTTTGCCGAGGCGCATGTGGATTGTTTCTACACAGTCATGCGCAAGCGGTGCACATCCCTGGTGCGCAGGGTGCGGGCCAGCCGCAACAGTATCCTGAAGCCTTTTGCTGAACGCTTCGACTGTCAGTACATGAACCACTGTTGCATGGTTCACGTACTGACTAATGTTAAGATATTATTTTGATCGTATTGTTGATTTGATTTAATTTTATAATAATTTTAATTTGTGTTTTTAATTTGACTTTAATTATATTTAATTTTAATTTGTGTTTTTAATTTGATTCTAATTTGATTTAATTTTATATAATAATTTTAATGTTTGTGTTTTAATTTTTATTCGAATTTGTTTTAATTTTATTATAATTTTAAATTTGATCTTAATTTTAATTGTGATGTTGATTTTAATTGTGTTGTTGATTTAAATTGTACACTATGATCCTAAGTTGATCGAGATAAATAAATAATAATAATAATAACATATTGCCTCGTTCGCACAGAAGGCCTAAGATTCCGACGTGCTACATCTAGGCAAGAAGAGCACTGTTCGTCGCCTTAGAGTGAAAACTTCGGGAATGTAAGTAGCATTTTATGCATTTCGGACAAACTTATAGTATCGAACAGTTCTGGCTATAAAAGCGAGTTAAATTTCCATATTAATTAATAATAATACAGAACCTCCTTTTATGAAGTCGGTAAAAAAAACATAAAAGACGCTGTACAAAAATTTTACACCACGCAGTTCTTTCTTCCTACTAAAAAGTTACTTCTTTTAGACTTACGAGGTTTTCACTCTAAGGCGTCGTGTTACTTTTTCTACGGTAACATTCGGGACGGTTTTTTATCGGCAAACGGTGACCCTCAGGCCACAGTTGAAAAAAAAAACTGACCTATCAATACCTCCAAGCAGCTGTCCATTTTATGACACAAACTTTGACCACCTGCAATTTTTTGTTGCATATTTTCTGGCACGTTTTTCTTGTGAATATCATAATTTTGTAAAATACACAAAAAGCTGTTGCGCAGCTATGTCAAATTTGAACTTGCGTGTGTTTTGATGGGTTGATGGCGCTATGTGTTCGTAAATTACCTTCTGTTGTGCAGAGCGGCTCTCCCTGAGCGAGAACACGGCACCTCCGACGGAAGTCTCGCGCCACGGCCCACAGGTGGCGCTGCCGCCACAGAAGTCACCGCGCGGATGCATGATCAGAACACCATTTGTCGTTAGTCCATCTATTTCGTGGTTCTCTGTCCATTTTGTCGCTTTTTCCTGGAAATTTTGATGACACGTTCAAATATTGGTGGTATGATTTCGGTTAAGGAAAATACTATCACTTTCTGGTAATATCATACGTGACTAATATTTGAAGGCTGAAAAATAAACTAACGAGGCTAAGAATGGTATTGTGGCGGAAATGGACACAGAAATTTTATTTATCCATCAATGGATGGAATACTGAGAGTCAAAATGCAGCATTGGATTGCGAAAAACCGAGTGGATTGATGATGATCTGCTTGTATACACACAGCGACCACCCACAACGTCCGACGAGCTGGTTTAAAAATATGTGTTCGTCCTAACTCATCTTCCTATTCAAGAACAAATCAAATCCGCCAGCATTAAAAAAAATTGCTTCAAAATGTTTTATGTCTGACATTAAAAGATCGCTGAATCTAAGTGGAGGCTCATTGCGAGTAAATGGCGACAAAATTGTTGGCATTAGCCGTTCATTTACGTGAAGCTGCTACGTCACAGACGCCTACGGATAACGTCAGATGCGTCAAATCTGTACTAGGTAGGTATGTACTCGGTTTGTACTTGCGATAAAAGACCATGGAGGTTTTCTCAGTAGTTGTTTGTTTCTTACTCAAGTTACAAAACATCCTTTAAATAACTTATCGTCATCCTACGCCTACTAGATAATTTCAGGACCAACCTAGACTGAGCCATCGTAAGCAATCTTACGCCCGGTTCCTGGAACGAAAATTATCGACGTGTCCAAATGAAACTAAAGTCAAGAATTCTAATTGGCTATTGATAATTCAGTCAACCAATAGCAACAGTTTACGAGTGCTTGACAATTTATAAGTTAATTATTTTTGTGAAAAAGTAAAAGTTCGACACACGATCGAATTCTTCAACATTACATAAAATACAACAAAAATACTTTTCGCCCAACCTTACGGTAAAAGTATCGGTCACTTACCCCTAAAAATATATTTCTGGAGGAGTCAAAACCGGCTGCGTAAATGCGGCAGTTGTTCACATCGTTGCGGTCTGCTATGATGCGGCACGCGAACCGTGATATTGTGCTCTGCAGCACTTTTGTATCGCCACTCTTGTCGCCGGCTACTGTGTCCATTACCACGAAGTCGATTGGTGATTCTGATGATCTACCGATCTGGAGACAAGGAAAAAAACTGTTAATTATGACATTTCAGAGTTTTAGAACAAAAAACTGTTAAAATCCTTAACAGTTTCAACGTGATATTAAGGTAGATAGTGATCTACCTTAATAATGAGTGCATTAATGTGTTGTTTGCTGTGAGAGACGTGACAGGAAAAAACGAAATGATCCAATGCTGAAGATCCCTCAAGTTTTGAGTTGAGCTACATGATTACTGACAAATGCTTGCACTGACTGGATTGGTCCACTCAAATCTGTGTGGGAATTTCTTCAAAAGACCATTTCAGACATCAATCTACATGGTCTTCACACAATCTGACCAAAATTGTCTAGACTTTAGAAGACTGTGACCTCCGACCTCCGAGTTTGTTTCGGCCTTTCTTCTTAGAGTAGTCAGATAGGAAACGCCAACCTCACCTAGCTTATTTTTTTTATTTTATAATATGACGTGTAAAAGTGATTCCGATATACTATTTACAGAATAAACAATTTTATTTCATCTCCCATTTTCGTAGAAGAACTAACATCCCACAATAATACGTACCTAATACATTACGTGACATTATTAGAACATTAGGTAATATGTAACACAGTAAATAACAAAAAAAAATATCCTATTAAAATGTGTTTGTGGTCCAGGGAAATGAAAACCCAGATGTCATAAAATAAAATCCGGAGCATAAACCAAAATAAAAACAAAGAACTGATAATAGATTTTAGATTTGCTTACGAGAGTGTTAAATGAATGATAAAATCGAACGATAATAGAAAGTCATGACTATTACTATTAGGTACATCGCTTGGAATATGCATATTTTGACATGACAAGATTCAGTTATCTTGTATCTACATTAATTAACCGCTTAGCAACGGCGTTTTATAAGCATCTAATTGAAATCTGTTGAGCTCCGATTTCTTTATGAGCAAAAAGTTTTAGACTGAGGAAATTTGACGTGACAAAGGTTTTTTTATTGGTGGTTAACGAGTAAATCCTCAGCAGCCTGCAGCTGAGGAGTGTGAAGGCTGCGTTACGTCACCCGTTCCAAAGAGTGATTGCAGCGCTCTGATTGGCAATGCCGAGAAGCATTCGCGAGCCTCCTATCAAATGCTCCTCAAAGTGCATCGTAGAGGCCAGAGGAAGTTGTGAATGTAGATGCTATTAATATTTGTAGAATATAATTGGTAGCCAAATAAATTCGCAATACAGAACTAACCGGTTCATGTAAAATTAAACACCACGGCTTTCCTACAAACCCGACAACTAATTGGTAGTTGGTAACAAAATAAATTTCTTTCTGTATTTCGACGAATTTATTCTGAACAATTTTGATAATTCAATAGTTTGAAACTATTTTTGGGTCTCTGTCTGCGGCGGGGCTCGTGATTTTGTTAAAATATTTAACAATTTCGTCAACGTTGTTCCATTTGCCGTTTGGCAATCACGCACCTTATTTCTTGAGCCAACTGGGACGTCAGTATCATCATTTTATTTTTATACCACCAGCAGGCATTGTATTTACACATTTTAAAGTATTTTTATGTGTTATGTATTTTTAAGGTTACCTCCAGAGCTAAAAACGCTCAAGTAATCCCTAATTAATTCTTGTTTACACAGATCGTACTCGAAGCAACCTTTTAATTCCCAATTACAAGAAATTCGAAATCCATTTCTCTCGATGTTGGGTAAGATGGAGTCCAATTAACTTATAATAACTTTAGGAGTATACAAGCATAACGATTTGATGGAAATACACATTTGAACCGTGGCATCCATTTAGATTAGGTACTTGATAACGTAGGTATAAATCGGTGAAGATAAGCGTTGAAGTGTAATCATTTAAATTACAAAATTATCGAGTAAGTTCACACGCGTGATCACGCACATGATGTTCAATAAGTCCGTGTTGTAAAGACAATGGGTGAAGGCGGTGATCCGTCAACATCGGAATTCGTTGCGTTAAATGGCAGTGTCTGTAATAGTGCAGTAGTTGTAGGGGGCATATCGTACTGGAGTATAAGAATGCAGATTAGCGTGATCGACGCCGCATTGCCGCTGTTGGGTAACTTGAGGCAACGAGGCGTTTGCGTCACGAGCCCGGCGCGACACCGGCGCGACGACGCATACGTTACTAGTAGGTACAGACGCCAGCACATCAAGCTACTACAATCTGTCAAATTTCTTTAGTAGATTTTCAACTTTATCACTAAAGCATATGGTTTAAAGTTGATTGGGAAAATTTGACAGTTTCGGGTAGCTTGATGTGCTGGCGTCTGTACACGAGGTGACGGGACCTAGCATTATGCACTTATGAAATTAACTTTATGACAATCGATCGGCCGACTTTTATCCAAGTCTGCATAGGAAATGGAATCTTTTTCGACCTTTAGCAATAATTGTCTTGTACTTGAGAATGCGTAATATAGGTTATCTAATAAGATCCAATTACATTTGCAGTTCAACGAGTCAACATGTAGTATATGCACTCTCAAAATGACTATTCTCAAAACGAATATAAAATGAGCACGAATCTGTTCAAAGTAATATAATAAATGACGACTACGAGCCGAGTATTCCATGCGAATGCGAATAACTAGCTAGAACATCATTACTCCAATTTGTCGTGTCTAAATTCTATCGGAGTCGTACTAAACCCATTGCGCAACGACAGCTGCGTCTAGGTTTCAATTGAGCAACTCTGAATAATATTTTTTTCCCTCCAAACCACAGAATTGGATCAGCAAGCGTGACGAGAGAATAAAGATGATGGAGATTACATGCCATCCGGTTACCTTCCCGTTACACAGCGAGTTGCGTCCAGTACGCCTGTGCCTTAGCACCAAGACTAATCTAATTTAGCTACGGTTAAATATTAACCAAAACAATCGATAATTATATCTTGTGCAAAGAGATAAGAGCCGTTTCACGCATGGGTATCGGTCGTGTTCCGAATGTGTATTGTTCTCCAAAGTCTGTAATAAAATTGCTCAGCAATTTCTAATAATATTTCACCGTCCGCGTCGGTCGCCATTAATCGTCCTACAAGTATAATATACGGCATATATATGTATATATATATATATATATCTATATACATAAAATTCAAAGTCCTGACGTCAGTCAGGACTTTGAATTTGATTTTTGATTTGATAGCGGTTTAGGCTGTGCATTGATATATTGATTTGATAGCGGTTTAGGCTGTGCATTGAGACATCAAATTTGGAGGATGTGTTCTTTGTGAAGAGTAGGTATCCACTAAGAAAGGGTTTTTCGAAATTCCACCCCTTAGAGGGTGTATGGGGGGAGGGTGGAATTTCACGCGTACAAAGTCTCGGGCAGAAGTCAGTTGTACATAAATAAAGTTTAACGAGAAAAACTCAACAATATTGTTCCTGAATCTCCATCATTCCGCCCGATTGTCTTTTTACCATTGACCAAGGTTAAATGTCGGTCAAGGTTTAGCGGTTGCTGAAACGTTGTATTATGTAAATTGAAGAATTACAAGATAAACAATGCACATAAACGCACATAAAACTAACGTATAATCAACTGTTATAAATTCTACAGTGTTAACAGGTATTAGTGCTGTGATTTGCCAGGGAAGTTACGTCAGTAGACACAGGCATCTATTTATTACAATCGGTTGTAATATCAGGTGGCAAGCAGCGCCATTTTGTACTGGCTATCGGTAAGGTAACGCAATGGCCGCCTGTAATTGATATCAGCTGGCCGCAGCCAGATAAGTAAGACGCACCTACATAACAAAACCACAACTTGAGCGATAGAATAATTAGAAAAACAAGAAATAAATTACTAAGAGCATTTACAAATTTTCCATTATTCGGGTCGCAGGTAAATTGCTAGCCTACAACTGTAAACGTAGTCGAATTAAAATTCTACGTGGTTCAATTGGCGCCCGTAAGAAAAGACTCCTTTGAACCGTACTACTCCTTTAAGGTCCATTGTGTCAGGCGCGTACTGAATCTTTAAGATTGCCATTTGAAAAGGAAATTCGATTAAGTTTCTTCTAGATATGTCCGCTTGTTATTCTTGTCTGGCTTCCGAGATATTTTATGCCATGGAGCATTACATAGAACTTCAATATTCAAACGTTCGATTTGCAAATTCAAAAGAGAATTTCAATTGACTTCGTTGAATTTACTCCCAGAATAGCTATAAATAATTGAATTTATTGTTTTCAATAATGAAGCCGTATAAGAGACAATAAATATTCCCCTTCTTGGAAACAAATTCATAGTAACCGCAGGTGTGAGCGGTTAAGGCAGGGGCTGTGCTTCGTTCGACCCGGCAGGCATGAAGCCTCCACTCAAAGGCAATTTCCTTTCCATAAATTTGATACTGGCGTTATCACCACGCTTCGCTTACTTTTCAATCTAATTTGAGAACGGGGAAGCGGTATCATGTTCACCATTTGACTGGTATTGTCATTGAACAACAATATAATGAAGTATTTTCTAAATACTTAGAAAATACTTCATATAAATGTTGTTTTATGCTAGTCTACTGCAGTCAATGAAATTCCTGAATACAATTTGTATGCAGTTACACCCTACCTGCGTCTAATGAAACTTAATTTGTCTGTAGATCTCATCTTACCCACAAAATTCTACAGTAAAAGTGAAATCTTTTCAGCATTCAAATCCGCAGCAAAACATCCTAGACTAAAACATAAATGCATTTCTCAAAAATACCCTCATTCTTTAGAAAGTACAGTCTGTCTGCCGGCGGGCGCCATTTACATGACTAGTGGCTATACATTCATCTGCTTCCTGTTATTCGACTCTCGGCACTCAACATGGCGACAAAAACTCAGGTACAGAACAAACACGATTAAACGCATTGTTCGTATAAAATTCACTATAATTTTTCGGTAAATAACGGAGAAACTGTACATTCCGCTTCGCCAGTTTTCTGAGACCTCTATTCTCTGCTGGTGTACAGTATTATTATTATTATATAATATTGCTACCTGGAGGCTCCATAATGTTCCGATCCTATCGATTCACGAATCACGTGTATGTTACGTTATCTACATAGTTTTGATTATTGAATAATCTTCACTGATCAATTCGCATGTGCAATGCTCAGTTAAGCTCGATTTAATTTCGATTAAACAAAGTTATGTTATGAGCTCGTTGAGAATTTAATACGCCTACAATCGAATGCTATGCAAATATTACAATATTGACTAGGGCTGCCAGATGTTCTGAAAAAGTTGTAACATTTTCTTGTTTGAAAGTTCCTGACAATTTCAAATTTCCCAATCCATCTTGCGTTTGGAACAACATCATTAATTTTCTGAAAGCTTTTTCCAATAACATTTATTTGTACAGTAATAACTACAGCAACGAAAACAAATGCGTAATTGAGTACGAAATATATCAAGTGGATCCCTGGTTTGACAGCGATCGAAGACAGAGCATTCGATAGCTTCGTGTAGGCGGCAGCGTAGGCGAAGATACGGGGGCTCACACGACTATCTCCAAAACATTCAGTATACATAATTAAACCACATTATCTGAACAATGAACCTACATAATTTAGTGTATTCTAATCCCATCTACATAATTAGGTTCGTGCCAAAAACGAAACGAACTATTAGAGCCATTGCATGATCCAGATTTTTATCGGTGTCGTTATAAGCATAGTTAGTAATCTGGCTCAGCATTAAATAGATTCAATTACTTAGCGTATGTTGTCTGCTTGCACGCAACTGGCTGTCAGTGTGTTAATTAATACACACTTCACACTCTGTATTTCTAACCCTATATTTTGAAAAGTAACAAACCATTACAAGATTGCACTGTAAAAAGGAAGAACCCTACACAAACACGGCGAAGCTTGTTTATATTACCAATTTTAGTTTTGCAAACTCCTGAGCCTCATATCCTCGTATGTCATAAGCATGTTACAGCACGTGTTCCGAGTCAAAGCATCTGCTCATGTCGATATGCGGATACAACATTTCATTTGGCTACCTGGATTTTCACGAATTTCGCATCATGCTATAGTGAGCTCTGTAGGTCTTTAAATACAGTTCATGTTACATATTATACGTGTTAATATTAAATAGGTTATGAAAACGTGAATGTAGGGAAATTGTGTGGAGTTCCAGTTGTTCGCGACATGCCGCTGGCTGGCTGTCAATAGGCAGCTTCCCCTACTAGAGGACGTCTCAACGGAAGATCTTTTGAAAAGGTCGAAAGTGATTGACGTGAAATGAACAAGATGGTTGAATTGGCCGGTATATTGGGACCTCGTGAGTTTCACGGAGACACTCATGTTTTATGTACCGTGTCATGTCACATTTCTATACCATTCAATGTACCTATTGATAAAAAGAATAATTCATTACAGAGTTACCATAAGTTCCAAGTGGAAACGAAGAGTCATCGATTGAAGCCCTGATTGCTGACTAACACTGGGATTTATTTTTGGTACTGCTGACATGGTAAAACTAATTTCGCCAAACAAGGCGAATTCTGGTAATAGTTATAGGAAGTGTAAGATGATCGAAAAAGAATCACGTATTTACCTTTAAATTACACATCCTTGACCTAAACGTATACCTATATAGTTTCACATGTACATTAACGAAACTGCGAAGTTCAGTTCAATTTTGAACCTGTAAGGCTAATGCCAATTGTATGCTACCTACACAGATATTACGCTGCACTGGCATGGAACATTCACCATCAAAGCAACCAATAATCAAGTAGCTGTATGCAAAGTAGTGTGTGCCTCAAGGTATTATGTGTTAGCTAGTAAACCTGGCTTGTTGGTTCAGATTGTATGGTGAAATTGGCCGTGGCGTTTCCGGAAAAGAATAAATAGAACTCTTTTAAGACAATGAACACTTATGTATTGAGGACAAGCATTGGACATTGGAAAAGATGCCTCACGATCGTAAGTTAATATGTGTATGGGTAGCAGGTACAAACCACCAACCCAGGATATTGGTGGACTTGTAAGTCTCGAAGAATAGCTGTCTCTTTTCTGAACGAAAGTATATGACATGTCCGTCCACGATTTCTTAATGAAATTAATGATAGCAAACAGATAAGAAACGAAAACAAACGACACAACGTATTGAGGCAACTGCAGGTACAATAAACCAATGTTTGAAATATTTGACAACCATCATTTTTATGTCAGCCCAGCGCTCCATAGATATATTGCTATTTTGCAAGTTGCAAAGCATTCAAAATATGCACTTGCTCAGAGGGACAATAGGGTAGTTGACTAAGAAAATATATTTAGTCCATCAGTTAGATTACTAAAAAATATTGTATACGTATTTTTTCTTTTGTCTGGCAAACAAAAAATTACGAAGATACAGCGCTTGGAAATTTCGTATGACGTCACGCCGTGCTACAAATTTTAGCACGTTATTACGTCAAAGCCCCCCACTCCTGAACTTTGATGTGATATATCTTTGTAATTTTTTATCTAATTGATAAAACAAAAAATACGTGTTCAATATTTTTTAATAATCTTACTGAGGGACTAAATCGAATCGATTTATTTTTACCCAGGCAACATCCCTATTCTCGTAATTTTAAGTCTCAACCTGTCAAAAATACCTCTAATTTCCTTATATTTTTGACAAGTTTTTGACATTGATTGTCGCTGAGATGAGATTGCGACTAGATTTTGAAAGTTTTTAATTACGGGAATTGGCCTTCTGGTCAAAATCCAGTGCCACTGGTGCAAACAGTGGCAATACCAGGTATAGATAGTTATTGGACGAATTCCGGCGCACAATGAGGTCGACCCACGCAAATAGCGCGAAATGGGACATCCTTCGTTCTAGTTGCATGAGCTGCATTGTTGTTTCGCAAGCTTGCGTACTAGAGCATTAATTAAATTAATTTGTTTACACAATGATCGGTACACCACTAGCGGCTCCTTGAATTACTTTCCATTTAAACATGATTAACGAGGCGTTTACGAATAGGTATAAATTTTGTTTGAATTTTAACCTAGAAAATACTCAAGACTTATGTTCGTTTTTTCTATTTTTATCTGTTCCTATTTTAATATGAAAATAAATCGTTATTTTTCTGACATATTCATGCATACATACTTGATACTGCTGCTTAATTCACGTTTATACACGTAAGAGAATGCTGTACATAGCTAAAACTACATTCAATAAGCATTGAATGAAATATCTATAGTTAAAACTATTCGTCCATGCACGTTGCCCGGCACGGCATTAGGGAAATATAATAAACTAGCAGCGCCCCACGGTTTCACCCGCATAAGTGTCGATCCCGTTCGAAAGTCACGTGGCGCCATCTAATGTAATAATAACATTATTGTTGTTTTCTTCGGGAACAGCACTTTTTTTCGGGATGAAAGTTACCCTATGTCCGTTTCTGTACACGTGACAACGTATATGCCAAATTTCAGGATGATCGGTTCAGTGGTTTAGGCGTGAAAAGGTAACAAACAAACTTACTTTCGCATTCATAATATTAGTTAGGATTTCACGGCAAACACAGCATAATAAAAACGCGTTAGCATTGTTGGCAATGCACGTTTTCCCCAATAAAAAAAAATGTAACCAAACTGGGGGAATATTAAATTATCACTCGCTATGGGGGAAACTATAACGTGGTGGGTAAAAAACGGAGTAGAATGCTGAGTCATGGAAATAACGAGGTGATTTACCCAAATACATGTTAAAAATAAATAATTAAACTTATTAAGAGAAGAGAATCGTAGTCGCGGGTTAATCTGATCGTAATGAAACGACTGCATTGACTAAACCTTTTAGCTTCCCGTTCAATGCAAAGAAATACTTTACGTACAATTTAACAATCGGAAAACCAGAATTTTGGTCCCAGATATATAGGGAATTGAAACTGTATAAAATGTATTCGTATTTTGCCTGCGGGGTGGCATTGGGGGAATTCCGATGCGTCTGGCGTCTTTTGATATTATTACCGAATCACATAACTTTCGAGGAAAACCACAGAGTACAGCCGGGGACACATTCTTTTAATGTGCTTATTTTGCTACAGCACCAAATGACGTTACTCTGTCAATGCAATGGTTATTTGTTCATCGAAAATTCTAAGTATAGGCAAATAAAGACGAAGGTCTTTATAATGAAAATCTACTGGAATCGAGTTATAATTTGAAGACATTAATTTATCAAAATTCAACTCCAGCAGATTTAACAATGCGGAATCCAAGGTAAGTCATTTACTGCGACAATACGCCACACACTGTACATACATTTTCTCAAGTGTGTGTGTGTAATTTATATCTCGTTACGACATTAGATACTGTCGTATTCACATCATTGTTTTCTACGGCATGGCATGAGCATGTCCTTAGGCTCTGGCGGTCAGTGCGTAAATTGTCGAAAACTGTCCATTCGGTAGAAAAACATACGGAGGTAGTGCAATACAACAAAACAAATGTCACAATACAACAAAACAAACTAAAATTATTACGACAATGATTCTTAATGAGTAGCCGATTGTTTGCCATTGTCCACATATTCGCACATGTTCTCGACAGGCCATCCCAATTCTCGGCGCCATTGTCCTACGAACAAAGGCCATATTCCAAGATGGCTGGCGGCAAGTACAATCATATCTACGTCCTTACTCGTGGTCTTTAAAAAGAATGAAATGGCCTGATGGACGCCGACGGTTCTACAGATGACCCAATTTGGAGCGTCCCCAAGGTACGGAATTGCGCCTTTTACGAACCCAGCTGCGTTTCAAGCTGTGATAGTACTTTGATTGCGTTTAAGTTCCGGGATTATACTCGTGTAACGATTTGCTTTTAGTGAAATTAAAACAAGATTCGTCGCTCAATAAATTCTTACGGCGACGGTTCCAACGCTTTCAAGTATGTTGCTCTAAGAGCCTGCACAGAGATACATTCTAATAAATTAACCAAATCTTGTTATTTAGTGACAGCTTACCAGCTAACGTTAAACTGATATAAATTCGTTCCGGCTTTACCGAATAAACAGTCCTGAGAATTGGAAAGTAGGATACCAAAATAAATCAGATTTAATAGAAAATGATGTAAGAGTACTAAGACGTTATAGAATTGAAACTTCATTCAGACTGGGAAAGATCGAAACTAGGTCAGAAAATCGTCATGATTGTCACATTGATAGGTAACATTATCACGTCAAATAATCGGCCCATAATGTTCATTCAATGGGACACAGGCCTCTCCTCCTCTCTTCGAGAGGGAGTGGGCTGTAAACTACCACGCGAGCCCAATGCAACCCGCATTAGATGTCACAATGTCTTCGAAGTTTTGGTTCTAGAACATGCCAGTTTCCCCGTTTTCCTTCACCGTTTTGATAGCAGTGGTGATGAAATTATTTACATAAAGTAAAACGCCTGGGGTCCAACCCACGACCTAAAACTCGTAAGTCGGGGTCGTTACTATTTGGCCACCACTGCTCTCAATTCACATTATCACGTGCTACTGGCAAAATCCTCAACCCAAAATAGTCCAAATCTGTCGCGTCAACAAGAATAGTTTTTCTATATATGCGCTTCCGAAGTGTCGTTTAAACAGCTTATAGTTTGTTATATTACAATCGAATAGTAAGTGCAATAGTACGTGTCTATTGTATTTGAATCTAATGTGTCAATATTTTGTTCATTGTTCACTAAATGATTCACTATTCAATCGATACCTTCTGAAAGGTGGATAGGAAGTAACATAAGGAAATGTGTGGATGGACTTATTTTTATAAAAGGTATTAGGTGCATTAATAAACCATAAGCGAAGCCGATTAGAGAAGTGTATTCAAGTGTCAGGCGGTTTTACAGCCGACCCACAAGGAGGTCAAATGCACAAGCCTAACGGAACTCTTATAATAGTCTTCGTGTGGTGAATGAATTATGGACTGTTCCATTTTTAACGCTATGTCGTCCTTAACAAAACCACCGTCTTTGGAACCGATATTAATTTAAAATGCATGAAACGCCAATGCCATTTTATAAGATTGCCCTTTTTTAAGGCTTTATGGAAGCGAATAATGCCCGGTTTCTGAGGTACTTTTGTCAGTGGTTTATCTATCCATTAGCGCTATTGGTTCGACAACTTGTGGAAGTGCGTTTCCGAACACCGCAATGTAAGATAAACTCCGTTTAAACTCAAGTTAACTTAACTGACCAATGTTCGCCGTTTATCGGTTCCATAACTATATTTGACGTTGCATTTCATAGAAAACTACATCAAAAACGTGTGTTAGGCCCGGTTTCTGAGGTACGAATTTTATGTACGAAGGTATGAAATTAAATGACGTGTGAAAGATAAAATATTAAAATATTTATATACATATTATTATTATACAGTAAAGAATACAATGAGTGTTAGCATCATTGTCGATCATATAGTCAAATTCATTAGCCACTTCGATAGGAAGCATCATTATTCTTTCAGTAAAATTTTGATTCCATGCTATTTTGCAAAATAATGAATAAAACACTAACCATTGGAAAGACAAACAGACTTTTAACTTAAAATGAAACGGCAAAGCAAAAATAATACTACACAAAAACAATGAACTGCTGAGTTAAGGTTTCTTTAAAAAAAAAATGACAATGATGTCGTTCAAACATCTGCCGTAAACTGCTCATAAATAACATTTTTTTACGCGAACCCGTATACAGACCCCTAGTTATCGGTTTCATAGTTATTGAATGGTTTGTTGCGTGTCCAGAAACGCAGTGACAGTTAACCGACGTTTATCTTATGCATAACTTTATTGAATCCATAGTTAATGAGAGTTTATCTGGGGACTTCAGAAACCGGGCATTTAGGGATTCGAAATTTAAAGATCACGAAAAAATATCAATAGTGCGTTTCCAAAAACTGATACTTACCAGCATGTAAAATTTTAAGGATAACAATTTTGACTTTTTCGATAACATATTATTAATACTGTGAACTTGTTCAAAACATGTTTTCTTGACATTCAATAACGGTATTTTAATAGATACTTTTAAGAAAGAAAAAAAACCGTTACATACAAAAAACGTTGTGTATTTGAATAGACAACAATTTAATAGTTGATGATCAATGAACAATTTCAATCAAAGTGAAATAATCAATTAATATTTAATTTAATCAGACTAGTGTTTATTACGAAGACAATAGAAAGGCATTTCTTTTTTCCAATAACTGCCTAGTGACCTAGAAGACGATAACAAAGAAACAATTTGCACGGCCATGTTAATAAAGGCAGGAAACTGTGTAAAGAGACAAGATGAAGATGTTGTTGGCTTTTATTTGTAACACCTCTTCAGCGTTTTCCTTTCAATTCATTCTACTGTATATTTTGTTCATTGCCATGGTTACCTTTCGTAATTTCTCTTCAATCTAAGAATCTATACGCTCATTGTTGCTCGAATTGGTTTTAGACGGAGCGATCGCTATTTGATGATTGCCATCTTCAAATCCACCAAGTAATATCTTGAAGCCAAGTCAGACACTTGCTAGGAGTTATTTCACATCCATCAGCAGGGACCTCTTACCCAATAAAATGGGTCCTAATGTGATTATGTCTACGATAAGATTATAATAAGCTAGACATTCTACATAATATTCAACAAGATAATTGGGTAGAACTAGAAACTATACAAGGGTTTGAGATTGGGTCCATCCTATTCATGTCATTTGTAACAATCCTAATTACGAATATGATCTAGGCGAGCATGTTCAGTCAGATAACCAGCATCCTTCGTCTAGACGTAGAGGAGCTTGAAAGCGTGTCTCATCCCAGGGTCCGATGAACCGTCTCGCCACTACCCCCAACGGCACCCTTACCCACCGGGCCTCCCCAACCCATTGAGGCATCTAGGTGAATAATCTCGGAAATATTGAAGTTCACAGTGTCTGCGAATCCGATACAAAGGTTCAAATATTTATATGAAATGCCAGGTGTATTTGTACGGCTTTAGTATACTGTTGAGATCTCTTTGAACTATACGAAATGTGATAAGTAAGATATTTGCTATATGCGAAATGATAATTTATCTGTCAATAAGAGCACGATAAGGTTTTCATAAAACCATTTCAAAGCAAATTAAATTGACAGAACATCATCTCTATGTTATTAATTGAAAAGTTAAAGTTCTACTCAAACAAGGTGTGAATACATATTAGTATTTAATAATAAAATTTGAATAAACGTTAAACGCCTAAAACAAACATATTACTAAAACATACTTGATATAAGAGATTTATTGTTCAAACAGCACAGCTTATTTACACAACCTGGCGACTTTGATTGTAATTTAAAAAGTTTCCAATTTTAAAGCCGTATAAATAGTCTGTTGTGAACGTTTCGGGAGCTTTCTGGGGTGAAACACTTAATTAAAAGATAAAAGGGAAACTTAGACTGAAAGCACTTCGTTATAAAGAAACTTTAGATCTTAGAACAATATCGAAACAACCTTCTAACTTCCAGTGAGTGAAGTATTGCTTTAATTTTAGTCTGGTGGCGAGTCAGTTGTGCGGTTTCCTGCGAATAGTAGGACAGCATTAGAATTGAGGTATAATGGTAAAAGTTTCACCTATAATACAGCAAGTGTGCCGCTAACGATGATAAGCATGAACTCAACGCCGGCGCTGCTAAATTGCAGTTCCACGTTATTTGATTCGCTTTGTAATTTTAGAGCCCCTTTGATTACTTTGCACATGAGAACGAAACGTGTGGTTTCTACCGTGTGACTATAGGTGGCAATATGGAAAATCCTATGAATTTTCAGCGCACAGATATTATTACAGCCGTAAAAGCTATCCAAAAGGAATACTTTCACCAGTAAAAGCGGGACGTTTCCTGGACAGCGGCCAAGGCTGCACTCTCAACGATAACGCCCGAGATTTCCACAGAGGGCTATTTTGCACTATGATTAAGGTTTATTGAATAATCTGTTTACGCAAGCTTTTATAAACAATGCAATAATAAACAATTAATTAGAAAGTCCATTTAAGGAGTCCCTTAAAAGAGTGCTTTTGATAAAAGGATCTGATTTTAATTTCAGTAATTACAAATATTAATACAGCTAAATCCTCATAATAATAGCAGACTTTTACGTGACATAATCTATGACAATCATTGTCAAAAACTTGTCAAAAATATAGGTAAATTTGAAGTATTTTTGACAGATTTAAACTGAGATCAGACTGTGAATTGTGACTGTGATTAAAATTACGAGAATTGCCCCTCCATTCTCTTCGTGATCTTGAAGGTTGCACGAAGATAATATACGAGTGAAAGTAAGTTAACCGGGGCGGGGTGAACACGTAGCAAATATACCTACTTTTGCTATATGAAAGTGACGGTGAACGACCGTTAGACGAATAACCCAAGCTCAACATGATTTTCCAGGGAACCGTAATAAACCCTCATCGTCGACTGACATAATTCAACCTGGATACAGTACAGTACGACCCAAAAGAAAAACCCTTCCATCTGATATGCATAACATCGCAATTCAGATCGGATTTACTACGAATATGCAAATGTGCATATTTGTTGTAAGTTGTAAACCAACCGGTTAGGAGACCTCGAAAATTAAATAATTTTTTTGCCGAAGAACTAGTTCATCATTAATGGGGGACAGCTGTCTACTGTCACGTAGAAGTCAAGACTTTATAATGACTACTGTTTGGTTTGTAGGTTTAGAAGAGCTTCCTAGGACCAGTAAAAAGTTCCTGGAAGAAGGTGGCTTGGTGCTTGTCTAGATCCTCTAGATGTGAAGATAAGCAGTCGATTGCAGATCACGGTTGTCAAGCCACGGTATCGATTACGGCGGGTGTTGCGCGCCGGTCGGCCCGGCGACGTCCTTGGCCCAACCACGCCGTCTCTTACTCCCACCCCAGGTCTGACGTCACGGCTCACGCCCCACCCTCGTTGACACGCGGATCGGGTCATCCGTGACGTCACGTGTTAGCGCCACCAAACATGATGCATCACTGAATTTTTATGACTACCGCTGCCAATCACCAAGGACGGGGTTTTTATGCAAATATTTTAGCAATGCCTTTTACCTCGGCACGGGTACGTGATGGGTCCATCTAACGGTATCGGAATTTTTAATTTATTCGGAATTCAGACATTGCTGGGAGCCTGGGATGATAAATCCCAAAATTAAATCAAAGACAAACTGCTTAATGTTTCAACCGTTTCATGAAACGAAACAAATTACATTGTCTGGCGCTAAGATGAAAATTATGAATTTATCATCGCAAGCTGAAAGGCGAACGGCAGGCTTGTATGGGAATTTCGTACAGCTAATAAAATTTCGTATTTGGGATACTTTTTGTTTTAATTTGTAGTTAATATGATAGACAAGCCCTTTTTAAATTCTTAGATTATTAGAACTTGGGACGTAAAAGATATACCTAATCAGTTTTATTTGTTTAATGTTATGTACTAGTGTACTAACGTAAATTGTTATAGCGAAACTACTATCAAGAGATAGAGTATGGAGGTGCAGATGCTCAACTCAACGTAAAAAAACGGCCAGATAATTCGCTAAATTGCTCAGACCAGTCACAAATCACAATCCTAAAACCACAGCAAAGAACTGAAGAAAGACAGAGTTTCTTTACCTGTCAATAAAATAATTCACATATGAACAAAAAATATTGATGACAAAAATCATTCCTATCATTAAATCGTTAACTATTACGATTAAATGCAACAATTATGCATTCATAAGTATATTATATAAGTAGTATATATGTGTTTAATTATATTTAATGTTATTTCCATTTCTAAATAATTAATTATCATTTCGATATTTGTGTTATTTTACATATGGCAACTTCTAAAACATAACTGCGTTTAGTTTACGATTTTATTGCGTTTATTTATTAAAATCTTTTTATTTATATTATTTATTAATTCAAAGTTCTAAAAATAGCACACTTACATGAAAATAAATGGCTTAGTTGCCTTAATAAGTGGTACAAATTCTAAAACAGAACAACAAAAAAGTATGCTGTACAAAATCTGACTTTCGCCTTTATAACGTTGGCATTGGCAACTCATCACTGGTTCGTTTGTCGGTATTAATTTCTTTCATGCAATTTTTATTGAAGTATGACTTAAAAGTGCTTTCAAGTCATTTATGTGTAAGAAAGCATTTAGTTGCACAGTTAACACCTATGTTATGATTATGACTTATGTTTTCCAGTGTTCTTGTCGAAAACAATATACTGTAGTAAATCTCGCAGATATCTATTTGACTAGCTTTTGCCCGAGGCTTCGCCCGCGTGGATGTCGAAAAATATACCACGGGAACGTACTACCGGGATTAAAAGTATTATCTGATAATCCAGGTCATAAACTATCTGTGTGCCAAATTTCATCAAAATTTACTAGTCAAAACAAAATAGAGCCACTAGTGAATTTTAACATCCGGACGGATTTAATTATTTTAAAGCGTTCTTAATCGACATATCTTTTGTGTGGCATTTTCTGAAGTGTTAACAAACATAATGTGAGGATACCACTTCCATAATTTTTGAATTGGGTACTTTGATACTTTTTTTTGTAACCACTTGAATTTACCCTATTTTAAGACTAATGTGAACAGTCTTACATTTACTAAGTTAGAACGTGGATAAACATTTGGAAAGCGCTATGCCGAGGATTCGAAGACATATTATATGGACATGCAAACCGCAACTAGAGCCATCACATTGATCCAAGAAGGACATTCGCAGCGTTCTGTAGCTTTACAGCTTGGCTTTTCAATGCCAGCGATCCAGAATGGTTGGAATCGATTTCAAGAGACTGGGAGTGTAACCAGAAGACGGGGATCTGGCAGGAATCGAGCTACCAGCTCACAGAAAGACCGCTACATACGTTTGACTGCGCGGAAAGAGCGCTTCTAAATGAAAATTTCTACTCATTTAATGCAAGTATGTATACTTGTTTTTCTTCCTGAATTGTATTATAACAATAATGAGTCTTGTAGGTCATTAAAACTGTATAATGTTGCAAAGGTGCGGCACTAAATCCATCGCAAGAAGATTGCCGCGCAAGAAGATTGCCGTCGTGCACCGTTCACCTCGACCATGTTATAAAAGAGCATTAGCATATTTACAAAAACTAGCTAGACCCAGATCTTAGGCCAACGACCTGTGAAACAGAATTATTTGCTATAAATAGCAGTAAAGATGGAACAAGGCCAATGACTGATTAACCAGAATAATTATCAGCAACCCCGGTAGAGATTGTAGGAGATGATAACTTTAATGGTGCGACTGTACCCTTGGCGTAATGATGGTAAGTTTTGAAAATTATACAAACAATTGAAAAGATTTTATCTCCATGATTTAAGCAGACACCAAGACATTGTATATATCGGTTAATGCTTACAACAGTGCACTGCAGTCTGCAGATAATGACAAAAGCTAAGACAACAAAACGATTCTGTAGACGCAAAAACTGTCTGTAATGCTAACAATTTATTTTTTACAGACGTAAGCAAGTTTTGATCAATGTATTCTTTTGAAGAAATAATCCAGATGGAATACGATGTAGGAAAATATTTATGGAACAAAGTTTGCTATCTTATCGAATATGAATGTTTTTTTTTTCTTTCTCCGGAATATGAAAGATATCATTCATGACTGTGTATCTAGGAGTAAACAATGACGCGATAAATGCTAATGTTTGGAACACTTCCGGTGCCCACTGTGCCACTCGAAGCGAAATAAATATTTATTTGGGTGCTCGTATATAATTTTACGGCAAGTTTGCGATGTGTAGTGTTGGCAACAATGGAAATGGCGTTCAATCAAATGAACAGGATGTGGAACAGTGCGTCGACCGCGGCGGCAACGAACTTCGACGCTCCATAGAAATTAGCAAGTGCGGCTGCGTCAAGTGCCCACTTGGATTAAAGTTGTTCAACAATTTACAACAAACAAACTCGTTATTATTTCAGTGTAGATGAACCCTTTTAGAGAGTGGAAGCCTTATAATAACAAGAAGATCCGCCAACAAAGGACAAAACTATTAAACGATACTTAACTACAGGTAAATGGTAATCTTACTTCGTTTTACATAACCGGTGATACTGTTTGGGTTAAATAAAGAGGCAGTCCTTAAGTTCGAAGAAGGTAATCGTCATGATCTACGCATCAAATTGTGAGCAAATAACGTTATCATTATCGCAGACTATTGTTGGATGTTATCATGGGCTAAGTGTTTATAACACGATCTGATAATAAGGTGATTGTGGCTTCACATGGGCTCAGTTCATCAATGACGTTCATAGGGACCAACGCATTGTTCTCCCGGGGGGCACTAACCCATATGCGCCGATTAGATATGAGAGACGCCACGTCATGCCGCCGCCCGGGTAAACACACTGCCTCATGCGCAACGCAAAATGTAAACAACAAGATTTATAACAACAAACAGCGTGACACTTTGCAACTCATTTTATATTAAAAAGGTGGGAGTTGGGACCCTTTGTGATTCTGGCCCAATTTCAATGCCCAATTTTTATTATTCATAAATGTTACATACAACATTAGACTGTCGGCAGCTCCATTAGAGACAGATGTTTGTAACATTTTTTTTGGCATAAAACCAACGTTTTTTCCTTAGTATAATCTTGTTTTAATCGAAGCATGCCTTGTGGCAAGGCGTGCTTCTATTTGCGCATTGCGAAATTTTGAAAGCGTTTCCGTACCGAGGGGGTTGTTATCCATACCGGTGTAGATGAAATACGCGTCCCCCTTTAGCAATCGTGTATCAAGGCCCGTTGTTTGAGCTCGTGTAGCACATTGTTCAGATGTTTTGTAGTGCAAACAAACAACGTCTGGTGCCCGATAAGAGGACCCACCAATGCGAGGGGATCTTGTGATATCATTTCGAAACCATAAAGCTGTTTTGTTCCCCTTGATGTGGCAATGTCTTTCCGCACGTGTGAGAAAATGTAAGTGTGTTCCATTCTGCAAGGTGATAGAAAGTATTTACGACCATACCTGTATTATAAACACGACGGCTCAATTAAAATGTTTTGTGCGTAGTAGCTCTCATCCTCTCAGCCTACTCAACTCATTGAGTAAGCGTGCGCCGTTTACCTCAAGATTAGTTTGGAAAAACCAACACTTGGAAACCGGACAAACGTAAATCCTGTTGATATGTCTAAGTCACGTGTGTCGAGTTTACGACAACGCGCAACGTACTGAGATCTGTTTTACTATCTAGCTTAAACCAAAACATTGATATAATTTGGGTTTTCCCGCTTATATTAATGAGACGGGAAAGGTCAGAGAGAAATAAGATAATTTGTCAAAGCAAAATGACTCAGAAAAAAAAAACAGTTGCACTCCGGGAGTGCCAACAGAAGTGAAAACAAAACACACAACAGAATACTTTGCCATCACTCAATAACATATCAGATACTAGCAGCGTCCCGCGGATTCACCCGCATAAGTGTCGATCCCGTGTGAATATCGGGATAAAAACTATCCTATGTAAGGACATAGGATAGTTTTAAATTTGGCAGAGAGATAGATTGCTGCCAAATTTTATCGAAATCCGTTCAGTAGTTTAGGCGTGAAACGGTAACATACAGACTGACAGAGTTACTTTCGAATTTGCCAAATTTTATCGAAATCCGTTCAGTAGTTTAGGCGTGAAAAGGTAACGTACAGACCGACAGAGTTACTTTCGAATTTATAATATTAGTATGGATACATTAAAACCAGAGTACATCCCGAGGACAGCCTAACACATCCGAAGCGGCTATTTTTGTAATCGTCTTATATACAAAACACGCGCGGTGTCGCTTACGGTAACAGTGGCGCGAGTTCAATGGTTTTTTCCCCATCTCAAAAATGCCCAACGCGCCTATAGAAGTTTTCACTTCAAAAATTGTGTGTCCAGACGTCTATTACTACCAGCTATGTCTTCTAGTCAATTCAAGGCCTGCCTAATCGCAACAGATGCGATAGGCAAGCCTTGATGCATTGCAGAGGATTTGCTTTCTCCTGAAGTATCAACGCATGCTCCAAGTAGGTACTGTAAAGGAAGACCGCTTCGTTATAGTGGGACTTCGGGTGACAAACAGAAATCCCGTATAGAGGTCTACCAGTATCCAAATGTAGATTCACTGGGTAAATCGGCCCAAGAATCTTCATAAACATCTAGTCCAAACTTACCTGGAACATATCCGTATCAGGGTCTTCCGTGTATTCGACGATGACCGCCTGACTGCGGCTGAGTGTGTACGATATTGAGTGTTGGCTGGCATCGAGGATTGCCTTGCTGCTGTGCGGCGTCTTGACCACATAGTGCTTGGAGCGCCTCACACCGTTTGCCGAAGGTCGTCGGTACAGCACGAACTTGCTGCGGCGTCGACCTCGCTCTCCTGCTGGCAAGTATCCGTTGTAACTGGAACAAGAATACTCTTATAACTTCAGAACTTCTTTGGGAAAAACAAACATTTTGAGTTTAGGTGTTTTAGGCAACATCTGGGAGTGAAAGTTAGAGCGAGCTTTTCATCTTAGGAAAACACCTGAACATTTAAATTTTGTTTCGCGACCATCAATCAACTTCTTATCGATAATCCACAGAAGCAAAAGTAATTGGACAAAGATTTTTGAAGACGAGTTAGTTTTAGTCTTCCAATAGTATTATTTCGGATAAATTGTCTGTCGTTAAGATTTTATCGACCAAATGGTGAATTTGGCAATGACATTGAAGCGGGCGGCCTTCGAAATGAAACTACGTGAGAAATTTCTGAAAGAAAAATTTCAACTTTGTCGACTGACCTTCCTTCCATTCGTGAAAGATTTCTTAGGTCAGTGTTAGCTCTCAACGCTTACAATTACAACAATAAGTGCTCATTGTGGTACTTAGTTATAGCCATTATAAGCATTAATCGTCGATGGGAAAGGTTAAACTTCCGTGAGAATTTAAATCGAACAATCGACACGTACTTTGTATCTTTGGGTTTATATTTCCCACAGCTAAATAGCTCAAGTAAATAAGTATTGAAACATTTAAAATAAACATTGCATTTGCTGTTTCTAGAAGAATGTGGTTCGATTTGAATATTAAATTGTTTGTTGGCAATTATTAATTTTGATTGCTTTTATTTATGAGTTCCGTTATCAAAATCGCCGACGCAATGTCAAGTTCACGTCATATAATACATACGAAGACGAGGATGACGTCAAAATTTGCGTTAAAAAAAAGTAATTAAAAAAAATAAGAAACCCGACTGCGGTGATAAACTTTAATTTGAAAATATAATAAAAATGGCATGGGTCCCGCCTGCTTCAAACTTTTATTTAATTTTAAATGTGCTTGTGTTTAGCTTTTCAGTTTTTTTAACTAATGTTTTTTAGTCGCAGTCGGGTTTTTTATTACTTTTTTTATTTCTAGCTTTTTTGTTCACAAATGTGAAAGATTTCGCAGACGATTTAGTTCTTGGTACTTGTTTTTTACGAAATTACGAATTACGAAGGGACAAAATGTCCCTTCGAATTAAGTTGTAGTTGTATATATGTATTTTTGTAATAACTTTTTAAAACCCTTTATTATGATAGGTTTTCAGAAAAAAAAAATTTGAACACATGGCGGCATAAAACAGTTTTTTTTTTCTATTTTGATGTAACCAGTGTCACTCTCACAATTAAAACGAATCTAACAGCACCTCTCAAGCTGAAATCGATCAAGGCGTTTAGGCTACAGAGCGTGCCAAAGAAATATACATACATACATACATACACTCGAAAAACATAACCCTCCTTCTGGCGCAGTCGGGTAAAAAGCATAAACATATATTACATGCGTCAGTAATTTAATTCGAGTAGTTCACAGAGGTGTAGTATTTTTATGAAACAACAAGAAATCTGACAATGTTGACAGCTCGAGGCATGGGAAGCTGCACAAGTGCGAACCCTTTGTGTTCTCTTATATAAGTCGGCGTAACACACTGTCTGACATAAGATGTTTTTGTTAAAAACTTTATTCTCGCGAATTCCCATCAGATAGGCCCCATTTCCGCACGCTGAGCGAGTTATTTTCACCTTTGAACAAATACTGCGATTCATTTAATATTTTGTTGGAATTTACTGAATGAAAGTATTTGGCTGTTAGAACGGCACGACTACGTTCGCATGCATGTCGGAAGACAAATTGGGTTTTATTTTATTTAAGCGGAACCCTAATTCTTTTTCTAAAATGAAAGTAGCCTAAGTTACGCCTTATACCATCAGCTATCTGCCCGTGAACGTCCTGTCAATCGGTCGAGCCTAGGGATATGTTTTTTTTTGTTATACGATAATTACTTTCTTATGCATAAAGGTGCTCCCTCAATTGGAGCATTCGCCTGTATGTAACGTTACAGAGTCGAGCATTACATCAGTGAGGGAGGAGAAAGAACCGAGCATTACAATGCGCAGTCTGTAAGGTTACAGATTCGAGCATTACATTCTTATAAAGATTTTAAGTTTACTTAAGGGTCGGTTGATGCTTTGTGAAATATCCAAACCGCCTGAATATTTCATTTGAATTTCGTCGGTTTTGAAATATAATAATTTGACATTGTGATGTGATTGTGAATAATGTGACATCAACTAAATGCTCAAAATCGAATCTAAGGGAATTCACAGGCGAATGCTCGTCAGTCAGGGAGGGAGGTAGTATTGTGAAGTTGTTGAATTGTTCAAAATAGCACGTAAACAGCTGTTATTTTAACATTAAAAACAGACACTTCAATTTTATTTATTTGTATAGATTTGCTGGGCAGATGATAAGATTTCAAATTCATCGTTATGCAAAGAATGTACCTAATCAAAATTATCCTCAATACATCATTGGTAAAATCGGCTTCCTATTACTTAGCCCAAATTTTCTCTTTTATAAAAATATTTAAGAAAGGCAAAGAAAGTCTCGGAATCCAATAGTGTTTTAACCTTAACGTTCAAAATAGAGCCAATCAAAACTTCTCCGACCTTTGGTTTCACCCCGGGCTGCCATTGTAAAGGAAAACCTAACTCGTATTCAATATAATTAACTAAATTAAGTCCAATAAAGGTCTTCGGATATACAATTTGTGGTTGCTATGTGATCGAATATGGTGTCGTCCTAATAGAACGCGAATGCGCGATCATCGCGCGAGTAGGTAAGCAACGCGACCACTGCGTGTTCGCGCGATAGCAAAAACTGGGTGTCCTAATATAACGCAAATACGTGAACATCGCGTGAATTTACGACGCGAGCGAACATGAAGTACCTAGTTTGGCAGTGGCACGGTCGGTACCAACAACCATAGATGTCAACGCTCAATTTTTGCTGTTTGCCGCCGCGCTCCACGATGGGCGAACATGGCGCGAATTTCAATCAGGACACCTATTCGAATTCAAATGTTTGATCGCGCGTTCGTACGAACTAAGTTCGCGCGAATAGATTTTCAAACATCGGAGTCGCGCGACCGCGTCGTGCGATTGTCAGTTAGGACACTGGTTCGAGTTCAATTTGTTTGATCGCGCGTTCGTACGAGTAAAATTCGCGCGAACCTACGATGATCGCGCATTCGCGTTCTATTAGGCCGATGCCTATAGATTAGACAGACAGTACAGATTGGTACACAAATATAGCTATTATATTAATGCGTACAAGAAACAGCCAGGCCAGGGAAAAAGCAATGAATTATGTCCGACCAATAAAACGGTTAAATTGAGTAAAAGCACCATTGTTTCTGTTACCAATATTGGCCTACCATAAATCTTTACGCTTTCACATTACCGTAATGATCGTGGATAGGCTTGTACGATCATTACATGTGTGTATGGTGTTCTAATATGTATAAAGGAAATGTGTAGAAAAGCTGGTAATTGACATGTTTAAATAGAATTGTTTTCTTTCAGATCGATAGGGCCTCGCACGTCGCGTTGGAAAATCCTATTAAGGTGTAAAGATGGCTCACTGTCCTTGTGCATGTGGGCGGAGCTAAACGCCCTACTCCCGAATACGTAAAAATGTGTGCGGTGGCGCGCTACACTAAAACTATGATCAAAGAATATGAAGAGGCGCAGACATGCCGCACGTAGGTCGCCCTTTTTGCCTACGATTCCAGAAGGGAATGGCGGATGCAAGGCTGATGTATTTTGTACTAGCTGTTACCCGCGACTTCGTCCGTGTGGAATTTAAAAAAAAGTTATTGTTGAGTTCGCAGAGTTTACGATAACTTATTAAGGCGCTGTACTTAGTCAAAATAGGCTTCGCAAAACAATATTTTAGCCAAATGTATACATTTTAGAACAGCAAAAAAAATATGTTAATCTTGATCATATTTATGAGTGGACCATTGTGTTCAAAACACGTTTTCGGTAAATTTTCTCGATAGAAAAAAATCATAAAATAAACCATTAAAATTGAAATCGTTGCAATTGTAACTGTGTTATTTATAAACAAATCTTGATAAAATTAATAACAGTGATGTAATGTATAATAAATAATAATAAAGGGAACTGTTGTTTTTATATATCGATTGAAATAAGATATTTGTAAGGATTAATTGTATTTAATGATAAATAACTCGAACGAGTCGAACGAAACGTCGACAGCGAGTCAGTGACCCATAGAGTATAAGTAACTAAAAAGCAGTGACTAGACATGGGTCGTACTTGCAAAATCGTGTACCAGGGCTTACAAGTACGACTTCTTTAAGAAACCACGTCCTAAAACTAGATCTCGGGATACTTTCAACTATTTTCTATCTGCATAGGAAATTGAACCTTAACTGTATACAAATAAGGAGCAAACTCGCTTTTACAAATAAATACGTACTTATAGAGTATAGACGATTAAAGTTTCTACTACTATTCCAACCAAGGGCCCTGTTGGAAGAAACAAAACTTGCATAGGAAATTGAACACTGAATTCTTACTTATGGAGCACAATCGCGTTTAGGCATTGGGTCGTACTTGCAAAATCGAGTACCAGAGCTACAAAGTACGTCCACCTTAAAAAACCATAGCTCGAGATACTTTCAAGTATTTTCTATCTGCATCGAAAATTGATCCATGACTTCATACAAATAAGAAATACAATCGCGTATTCAAAAGCCCTGTTGGAAGTAAAAATACTTGCATAGGAAATTGACCCGTTACCTTCTATGAATAAGGAGCATAATCGCGTTTACAATTAATATTTTCACAAACCATTAAAGTAAAAATACTTTCATACGAAATTGTTCCGTAGACTCTAATTGATAAAGAGCATGATCGCATTTGCGAAAACTGACGCGGCTGGGTACCTATGTAGTTGAGCGAGTAGCCGTATAAAATATTTTTAAGTCTTGCAATTATTTCGGGTCGGTACCTAGTGTACGTACTTTGGTATCTGTTTGTTGATGAAAGCTGTTTATTATATTTTATTTTATGATTACCTAGTTTTTTCTAAGTTATGTTGTTGGTGTAAATGTTTGTACTGTTTCGGTTCTACTTACTCATAAGTTGTATAAATAAACAATCAGTGTATAAAAAATGGTCAACAATAAAATAAACGGAAGGCAATAAAGAGATCTTATTCGACGAAACAAATTGTAAAGTAAGTACCTACTTTTTTGTACACATCATATTTTGTTTGTATAGATTATCTATAGACGCGTAATTTCAACATACATTACAACAGCTCGATTGGTCTAGTGGTCTCGTGCATCGCTAAAGTGTCACTAACGCCCGGATTCAAATCTCAACTTTTCCATTCTTTTTGTTGATTTTCTTATTTGATATAAATGTTTTTTTCAGTAATTATTACTTTTGTTGATTTTCTTATTTTTGTAACAATTATAATGCAATTTTATTGTTTTTTCTTTATACTAAAAAGAAATGGTTGGCGAGCAATCCGTCAGGTCAGCAGATAAACCATCGGAGAAAACTTTTCAAGAGTAAGCTTATACATATACATGTATACTTTTGTAACACACTATAGGTATATTATTTTTCTTCCGAGTCAAGCTTGGTGGACGTTTTTATTTATTTTTATTATATTACTTACTCTAGCTAGATTCTAAAGAAAAATAACTAAGTATAGGAATAAAAATGATTGTTTTTATTAAAATAACAATTACTTATTGAATTATTTTAAAAATAAAAAAATTAAAATATGCACATTATAATTAAAAAATAACAAAACAAAAGATAAGCACATTATAATTAAAAAATAACAAAACAAAATATATGCGTCCACTGAGATTCGAACCTGGTGATTACGCAATGAGAATCCGGACAGTAGAGCGCGGAGCCAATCGTGCATCTTATTCGAGTCGCGAAATTACGCTTCTAAATATAATGGAAGTCGCACATAAAAGTCGTCTATTCACCGCCACGTAAAGAAATACAGTATGCTAATTTTAATGAAATTCTTCTAATATTTCTCCATTTAGTTCTTTTTGATCGTTTTTGCATTTTTAGTTTAATTTATTTATTTTTAGTTTTTCGTATTAGCCTTTTTATATACAATATTTGGTGAACGATTTCCTTGGGCTAAAACAAAAACACTAGGTATATTATTTTATTATTTATTCAATCAATTTCATTGGAGATTAAGGAATCTTCACGTATAGGATCCACTTATAAAAAAAAACTATACCCCGTTTCTTTATTATGATTTATTTACATTTGGTTAAGTACCTAAATAAACGCAGTATACAACCTCCCTATTTGAATCGGATATTATTCAATATTTAATTTCATAGGTTTTAATTTTTTTTCGTGGGAACCTATTTCCTTTTTTTTTTTCTAAAATAAAAGTAGCCTAAGTTACTCCTTATTCACCTATCTGCTAGTGAAAGTCCCAGTCACAGAAATAAATCCGCACAAGAATATGAGAAGGTAGTAAATGTAGTAATCAATAAACTCAGTAATGCAAATACTCGTAGATTGACAACTAAGAACGCTCATTTTTTATAAATTAAGGTGTTTGAAAACATTTTTTTTTTAATTGTGGGTTAGTAGTTATTTTCTTAACAGTCAAAATAAAATGGCCTGAAGCGGTTGTTTTAATATTACAAACAGACACTCCAATTTTATTTATTTGTATAGATAGATAGATACTTATTAGTCCACTCAACGAATAACCCAAAAAGAGGTGTAGAGTGCGTGAGCTGGGCCCTGAGCGATTTCTTCAGAAAGTTGCTCAGAGTGCTTAGGGAGTAAACATACTAAAAGTCCCCGCGTCTAGGACGTGAGCCGGAGTGGGGGGTATAAAAATTCCCACTTTTGAGTTTTTCGCTAATATCTATAAAACGGTGCGTCGTCGTAGAGAAAACGTATTTTTCTTGACTTGCTTTGCTTTGGCATTTTTATTTATTTACAAACTATCTTATATTTACAAAATAAACAATGTAAACAAAAACAGTATTTAGAAATGGCACCACTAATAAAGCGTCCACGCGGACTACAATAGAAATGGGCCCTCTGCAGCGAGCTAATCTATAAACGCATACTGATACAATTTGTTCATAAATATTTGCACTAACACAGCCAAAGGCGCGTAGTCGATCGATAGCCGGGGCGGAGCAGCGAGCGACACAGCCACCCCGTCTGAGTGCTAACGCACGACTGCCGCCCGCGCCCGCGCAGAGCACCTCTGAACCTATATCTCAAAGTGGGGCATTGTCTTTGCAACTGTTGATTGATTTAAAAACGCTATTTCAAATATGTAGTACCTCTAACCATCAATTTTTCAGTGTAAAAATATTTCCAAACATCAAAGCCGTTTAGAAGTTATAAGCAAATGTTAGCCAAAATAGCGTTTTGGTAAATATTTTTTTAAGGCAAAAGTATTAGCCTTATGAAAAAACCCTGTTTCAAAAATGCTGTACATGAATCTATAGCAAACATATATTTTTTACAGACCTTCTAACCAAACCGTTAATGAGTTATAAGCTTCATAAAGTGACCGTTTTACGGTACTAAACGAGAGTAAGGCCCTTAAGGAAATAAATCGATCGTGAATTCAAGACAGACACACGAGTCCCTGGCACCCTCGTAGGCTAACGATTGCATTACTTAAAGAAAATAGGGATAGCATTACAGTGTAATGGAATTAGTGCGGTTGCATGCTTGCGTGGTTACGCAACTCGCAACTTGGGGCGACGCGATCGAGTATTGAATAATATTCCAACTAGCTTTTGCCCGCGGCTTCGCCAGGGTGGATGTCGGAAAATTAGTATTATAAAAAGTACCCTTGTATGTTAATCCAGGTTATAAATAATATGTGTAATGTGTGCCGAATTTCATCCAAATCCGTTCCGCCGTCTCTGCGCCAATCCGAATCAAACATCCAGACATCGAGCAAAAATTCTTAACGATATTATCGGCATCAGGCAACACACCTCGCCTCACAAATACTACTACTACTACTGTTTCTCAAAAATATTCAATGTACAGTTTTGAATTCGCTACTATTTTATTACAAATTATGGTATAGAAGCTTGTCTATTCTGAGCTACAAGCTCAAGACTAAATAATTTATAAACATAGCAGGTAACTATTAGTGCTACAGATCAGCTTTAAGGCTCCTACAAACAGGCTCGACACGCGATATAATCGCGCGCGACACAAAGGCACCGCTCGTTGCGCGACTTGCGGTGCCTTTGTGTCGCGCCTGTTTGAAGGAGCCTTTATGCATGTACAGACGTATTGCGTGTTGATAAGCGTGGAGTTTGCTATCAGAATAAGGTTTGACATAACACCATTACGCATTTGATTCTAAATGATGGTCCTGACGAACGTTGCCAGAAATAACGTCATTGCATGTATTATAAACCATACACATACTGACATAGATTAGCTTCTTCCATGGGGCTAGGTAGAACTAAAGGCTTCTTCAAACAAGCGCGACACGACACGCGACACAAAGGCACCGCAAGTCGCGCAACGAGCGGTGCTTTTGTGTCGCGCGCGATTATATCACGTGTCGCGCCTGTTGGTAGGAGCCTTAAAGAACGCCACCTGATCCTTGCATACTCTTTTTACTTCGTTTACGTTCCTACATATCTGGTCCTACACATCTGGTCATACACGCACGCGGTCGCGTACTACACTACGTACCTGACCTTTGTGAAGAATATCGCCAATGAGGTCACTATATGTCCTCCTAGGGCGTCCCCTCTTGTAAATATCTTTTATTAGTCGCCTTTCATTCACCCTCTCAACATGACCAAACCATCTAAGCATACCCTTTTCAATATAAATAAACCAAAACACGTTTTTGTATAAAAGCAATATGTACGTACATAACATAAGCTTTATGGAAAAGGACTCCATATTTTAGATCAACAAAGGATAAGATCAGCATTGATTCGGAAAATTACGGCTGGCTTGACGGATTACATCTTATGATGTATAGTTCTCAAGTCCTCTTCCCTACCCTTGATATCAACCAGAGTTATGAAAATTGTATTACAAGGAATCTGAGGAATATGAGCCCGCAAGGGAAATGAAGTATTAAAGCGTTTTTCATTTCTTTCACTTGAGTATGCTATTATCTTGATGGGAGATTTCGAGGAGGATCATATTGATTTCAGTTAGTGCTTCGGAGTTTTCTCGTCTTTAAAAGTTTTTTGATTGATGTACTTAGTTATTAAACACCCTTTAATATCATCATACCATAATGTGAACCATTTTAACATTGTTTGCCAAATCGCCACTTAGCATAAATTAATGTAGGCACTTTGCTGGAACTGACCAGGTGGCAGTCGCGAAGAGAAGCAAGAGCTTTGCAAATTAAGATTAATTAAGTTATCCACTGCTAATTTAACTAATCCCGTTGCTAATATTATATTTCATCTTATTTTTTGGCTATTTGGCAATAATTTTGGCTACTTACTGAAAATACATTTTTTTTTATTTTCGTTTTTTTTTTCCAGACTGCATGGTGTGGTTCATTTAGGACAGGCCATGTCTGCAAATCTTTATTAATAGCCAAAAATTCTAATTGTCTGGGTTTTTCGCGACCGAGTGTAGTGTGGGAAAAACCGCATCCGCCTGGGGTTGGAGTTGCGAAATGAGAAACAGCTGATTGACGATGATGCATCGTTAGTCAGCCGTTTCTCATCTCGTAAAATATCGTAAAACCCAACGACGAGGATGGGTTATGGTGGTGTTCCATTTAGATACCATTGCATATGACATAAAAGATAAAAATGTCCCTGCCTTATTAACTCGCATAAGTATAATTTTAATAATAAATTACATTTATTTTGTCACTAGGCCATGACGCAGGAGTCCGCTGGATGGATGCGGGAAGCACGCAACCGGTCGAATTGGCGGTGCTTGGTGAGGCCTAGGTCCAACAGTAGATGTCTTTCGGCTGAAATTATGAACAATAGGCGATTCGCGACAAATCGCGACTGTGATTTTAGTTTATAAGTAGAACCACACCAGACTTGAGTGTGCCGCAATTGAGGATGATCTTCCAATCCCAGGATGAGAAAAAGTCTTCTCCGATTCATCGAAACGACCGACCTCAATTAAACTCAATTATTTCTGTATCTCCGAAAAGCCAATGTCACGGGTCAAAGAGTGAACGCACCGCATTGATTTCGTAAATATTTGGTTTTTCAGAATTCGATACGGAACAGTAAAGTACTTTACCGCTGTTGCGGAAAGTGATTTCACGCTTGCGTTATTACATTTAAGGTAAGACAGCACTTTCAAATTTTGGTTTAATTTTTGCAAACAGAATCCTTGTTTCTACGGCGTTGGAAATAAGAGAACAATTCTAATTGGGAGGTTAAGGGGTGGCAAACTTGCCGTGTCAGCGGGATTGTCCGAAAGGGTTACCGCTGGCCCGGAACATACAGGGCTAAGGAAGGAACACGGGTGGGTTTTAGTCAGCAAGAGTCTGACACTCCCTTCCGCTCCACCCAGAGCGGGAGGTCTGGTCAGGTCATCTGATGATTTCCCACCCTGAAAAAAAAAAGGGTGGCAAACAACCTAGTTTTCCTATCAATATTTATGACGACTACTTAGATACATCTCAGCCTCAGATCGTATCTACTTTTTCCTACACAGTATAATAACCTTGATAAATAAATCAATATTAATTCGAGCCACATCCACGGCCACTGATAAACCAAGAATGTAGAACTTACCTACATTCTACAATATTATAAATATTTTTATTACATTTCAAGTAGCTGACCAAATAGTCCGCACGTTTCAGATATCGTGAAAAACTTGTGCTTCACGTGACCGATTGCTAACTGTATCCAAATTACTGAAAACAAAGGCCGCGTTAGCCGCAAACCATGTGAATTCGTTCGACCTCTGTGCTCAATTAAACGTAAATCAAAACAAGCTAACATCTAAAACATTCCCAAAGTTCGACTACAAACTATTAGTACTAAAGGCTTCAAAAACCAGCCTTTTCGAAGTACGATCAATAAAATAGAAATCTGGAATTCGGTCGAGGTTCGAGAATATTTTCGTCAAAGTTAAGTAATTGAACATCCGTTAGCCGAAATTCTGAATTAGAAAACGTATTTTTTTGCGTATGTAGTTTACGTACGTGCCAGCAGAATATTAATAGCTAAACGTGTTAACGGTTATCCAATTGCATACAAAGAAATAAATTCAGATATTCAGTATGCATGCCGCCCCGCTAAGTGGAGATACCGATTAGATATCTTCTTTGCCGACGAATATTATTTTGGGAATATAGGAATTTCGTGACGATTATGGCGTCAATAATTCAGCATTAAAATATGCTGTTTACTTTATTTAAATGACCTTAACGACACCCACGAAAGTGGACGGTGTATTTTTGGACGTGGACCACACAGCCCCATGATGTCATAAATAACGATCCGAGAAACGATTTTAGCTTGTTATGATTTTAACGCTTAGAAGCAGAGCTATTTTGGCAGCATCGCTCGCCTCGCAGACGTACTTCCGCACCATGCATATCTTGTCTGGTACAAAGAAATAAGGAACGTATCCAAATTACGCCACGCAGCTGTAAACCCATATTATGCCTATTGTAAGATATCTCGTAATTCAGTTTGACTACTACAGTAAGGAAACTCCCAGTAGCGCCGTTTTTACAGATACTGACATAGTAACCTATAAATAATCTGATAATTTTGTTGCATTTAATAGCTGATACTAAAGACGTTGCCTGATGATGTAATGGTTTAATCTAAATTCTGAATACGCTAGCGGCATAATTTGACCGATAGCATGAAGCATAACATTTAACATTGAAAATAAGCAGTGACTTTGGCAGTGGGCAGAATAAGAAAACTCGTTGTAGCATCATACGTAGACATACATTATAATAACGAAATCAAAACTGTACATTGAATATTTTTGAAAATAAGTAATTGCTACTAGTTGTGGGAACGAATCTGATACCGAAAATAACGTTTTTTGAATTTTTGTCCATTTGTCTGGCTGTATGCTCCTGATTGGCGCAAAAACAGCCGAACGGATATGGATGAAAAGCACACAGAAATTCCGATAGTACGTTTTTGTTGGATATTTTCCGCAATCAAGGCGGGCGAAGCCGCGGGCTAGTGCGTAACTTAATCACTATACGCAATCTCATAATCACAACAGTAGCTAAAACTTCGTGACGAAAAGAGAAAATAAAGTCAGCACCATATTATACTCGTATATTCGTTCGTACATAATTAAAGACCGGAGTTACGTTTCAGTAATGCGAGTCTCGTCGCTATTTCCACTCTTCCTCTCACGTCATATTTTAATCACACATGCTTTGTATATCTGGCTCGAATTTGTGTGGATTTGGGTCAAAAGGAGCCGCAAGAAACCGTGGGTGGATCCGTGGTTTCTAAAAATGACGATTTATAGCAAATCTGCAACGTTTACTCCGCGATTTTGTTGATTAATAGTAACGAAACATCTTTAACTCCATCAATGGTGAAGGAAAGGCAGCAATATTGCTACTCTAAATGTAGTCCAAGTTTTGCTTTTAACCGATAATTATTTCACAATTATGTTCCTTATTCAACAGTAACAAGACTTTCGTAGTACTATTAGGTGAATAACTTGCACCTAATTCGCGTTGAGTAAACGTTTACAAACGTTCTAACAATAATTCTAATACTATAATATGTAATTTTATCTTTTTGTTTGTTTCAGTCCTGTACTAACCCCACAAGATCTACAAAGTTCAACTGTATCATATTTATATAAATTACTTTTTTTATACATAATGCACACTTGCTTTTCCAATTCACTTTTGACATTGGCAGAATAGTCGACATCGGCTTTACTTGCCATAATAAAAAATAGAATAGAATCAGTAGCAATGGGTCCAATTTTGACAGTTCAACAACATTCATCGCGTTATTTACGTTATTGAGAAGACACATTTTTCGAACATAATATAAGGCAATGCATTAGCAATATCCTTCAAAATGATTCAGATAGTGATAGTGGTGTGTGATCGAAAGCGTGTTACGCAATTAGGGTGCGGAAACAGAAACGTGGTTCCGATTATTATAGCACATGTTTTTGCCAGTTAGGCAGGAGGTAAATTGCTAGAACGTGATGTTGCAGCATAAGAGATATTCCAATTCCATGTTCATGACCTCTATGAGAAACCCAAGTTTTGCGGTCACCTAGTCATGAACTCGATATACTGCGATTATTACGAATTCATGTCATGACCATGATTATGAGAATCCACATGCGTGCCGTAGATTACAGAAACCAAGTACGCCGTTTGTTATGATCACGCCGCGGTAACCGTTTGGTAAATAAAGGTGTTAATATTAGATATTAAACTAGGTCTTAATAATCCGAGAGCCTAGTACCTAATTCTTTGCGAAGAATAAGCGAACACTGAAATTGTATGCTGGGGTGGTAAGAGAAGTGCTTGTCCCATTGGTTGGGTATAAAAGGACATAAAATAAAAAGATGACCAATGTATTTGTTGTTTATAAGTATATGATCGACTACAGTAAACAAAATCAGAAAAATATATGATATTCTTTAGGATATATGCCAACCTAGCATATAGCCTGAAGAATATCATATTTTTTTCTGTTTTTGTTTACTGTAGTCGATCATATACTTCCATTGCTTCTAAAACTTGCGTTTTTTTGCGTTTAGGTCCCTCCGAACCCGTCCGAATTGTACGTCGAAGTTCGGACCCAGACAGGCGCTTTACTTTGTGTAAATTATTTCATCACGGCTGTTGTATGTTAGTAATGTCTTATTAAGTCTACGATATTATTTTATCTGTGGTTTACTCAAGGAAAAAATGATGTTGATGTGTGGGACCGAGGAGTGGTCATGAGGAGAAATAAAAAACTATTTTGTACTGTGCACCTGGACTTTTCTTGATTTAATCATACAAGATACAACATGGTGACAGCGGAAAATTAATTTAGAAATTTGAATAGGATATTTGCATAATGGCGGGGCTTCATACAAATGCTGGAGTGGAGAGGTTAGAGAGTGGAAGCGACATGGCGGAAAATTGGAAAAAATTCAGAGACAGTATAACCAGTTACATTGATGCATATTATGAAGAAGCGTCAGAAAAAAGAAAAGTGGCAATTTTGATGTTCCATGGAGGGGAGACTCTAAGAGAAGTAATACTATCATTGCCAAAGGTTGAGGATGAAAAAGTTTACGAGTTGGTGAAAAGATTAGATGCACACTTTCAGCCAAAAGTGAACATTACTTATCAAAGATATTTATTCTTAACAAAAAAACAAAACGATGAAGCCTGCGAGCAATTCATGACAGTGCTAAAGAATCTTGCAAAGAAATGTGAGTTTGGGGAATTAACTGACAGTCTTGTAAAAGATGTGTTTATTTGTGGTTTGAGGGATGTGTCTTTACAACAAGCTTTACTGAGAATGCCGGACAAGACAGGGGAAGAGGTGCTAGAATTTTGCAAAACACAGATATCAGTAATAAAGCAAGTGGAAAATATCAATAGAGAAAATAAAGGAGATATGGAAGAAATTAATATTGATTTAGTTAGAAAAGAGAACTTGGAGAAAAAGGTGAACAAAAAGGAAACAGAATGCAAATTTTGTGGATACAAACATGAATATGGAAAATGTCCAGCTTATGGGAAAAACTGCAAAAAATGTGGGAAAATTAATCATTTTGCATCAATGTGTTTTTCAAAGGCTAAAAAAGTTAATTTGTTGGATGATGGAGTGGAAGATGAGGATTGGTTTGTAGGAGCATTGGGAGAAGGAAGAAAAGGGTGGTACACAGTGATCTTGAAGTGTCAAGGAGTGGACATGGAAATTAAAGTGGATACTGGAGCACAGTGCAATGTCTTGAGCGCAAAACAATATTGTCAAATGAATCTGGAATTGAAAAATTTAAGACCAGTAAAGACTAGTATAACATCGTTTACTGGAGATAAATTGAATATTATTGGACAATGCACTTTGGCTTGCTTGTATAAAGGAAAGTGTTATAATATTGACTTTATGGTAGGTAGTCGATTTGGATTGTTACAACATTTTAGGTCTAAAATCGGCTGAGGAATTAGAGCTAATTATAAGAGTCAATGAGATTTTTCAGTCTGAACAGGTTAGTAGTGTTATACCACATAAATATTTAGACTTGTTTGATGGTAAAGTAGGATTAATACAACAAGAAATTAACATTGAAATTAATTCTGAGGTTAAACCAGTAGTATCACCTTTGAGGCGTGTTCCATACTCTCTAGAAAATAAAATAAAAGCTGAGCTAGAGAGAATGCAAGAGATAGGTATTATAGAGCCAGTTGATGAGCCAACGGATTGGGTTAGTCAAATGGTAGTAATCCAAAAAAGTGATGGATCTTTAAGAATTTGCCTAGATCCAAGAGCTCTGAATCAAGCCACAAAAAGAGCACACTACCCGCTACCTACCCTTGAAGATATTTCTTCAAAGTTAAGTGGTGCGAAGCATTTTTGTAAATTAGATGCACAATCTGGGTTTTGGATGCTTCCATTGTCAAAAGAGAGTTCTAGGCTTTGTACATTTCAAACAAAGTGGGGTAGGTATGCATTTTTAAGATTACCATTTGGCTTGAATTTAGCTCCGGAAATTTTTCATAAAATTATAAATGAAACATTTAGAGATATTAATAATGTGGAGACATTTCAAGATGATATTTTACTGTGGGCTAACTCAAGGGAGGAATTAAAACAAACACTTCATAAAGTATTAGAAACAGCGTTAAAAAGAGGAATTAAGTTTAATCAAGTAAATTTGTATTTGATACTAAAGAAATTACATTTTTAGGACACAGATTCAGTAAAGAGGGAATTACAGTAGATGCAGAGAAGGTAAAGGCCATCCAGGAGATAAAAACACCGACAGATAAAAAATCTTTACAGAGAGTGTTAGGTATGTTCAATTTTTTGTCTAGATTTATTTAAAAATTTTCTGAAAAGTCAGCTCCATTAAGAGATTTGTTGAGAAAGGATTCTCAGTTTAGATGGGAACCACATCATGAAAAATCACTGCAATTATTAAAAGATTCTATTAGTAGCTCACAGGTGTTAAGTTTCTATGATCCAAATCAGGAACTGGTGTTGAGTGTTGATGCTAGTTCGGTAGGGCTAGGGGCTACTCTGTTACAGAATGGCAGGCCATTGGGTTATGCGTCAAAGTCATTAACAGAAACACAGAGGAGGTATTCACAAATTGAAAAGGAGCTGTTGGCAGTTTGTTTTGGAGCAGAAAAGTACAGACAATATTTGTTTGGAAAGGATATAATTAAAGTTCAGACTGATCATAAACCGTTGGTAGGGATATTTAATAAACCATTACATAAAATTCCGGCTAGGTTGCAAAGGATGATGTTAAGGTTACAGCCCTACAGATTAAGTATAAGTCATACTCCTGGAAAATACATGTACTTAGCAGATGCTTTGTCAAGAGATGTAAAGATAACAGGTTGTGATAAAGAAACTAGTTTTGATGATGTGGAATACCAAATTTCAATGTTAATAGAAAATTTGCCAGTTACAAAAGAATATTGGAAGTTATTGACAAATAGTACTTTAAAAGATAAAACTTTAACATTACTGAAAACCTATTTGTTACAGGGATGGCTTTCATATAAACATTTGCCAGAAGAAATTAAGCCATATTAAAATTATAAGGATGAATTGACAGTAATTAATGAGTTAGTTTTTGTGGGTGATAGAATACTGATACCTAAGGAATTGCAGTATTTAATGTTAAAAAAGTTGCACACAGGTCATCCAGGTATGAATAGAATGGTAAACAGAAGTGAGTTGACTGTGTTTTGGCTAGGGATTAATCAGGATATTAAAAAATTTGTCAAAAGTTGTAATACTTGTCAGAAATTCTCGAACAAGAACACTAAGCTGGAATTGACACCAAAACCAGTTCCTAGTATTCCATGGACTGAAGTAGGATGTGATGTGTTTGAGTTGTATAATGAATATTACTTAGTGGTAGTTGATGCTCTGTCTAATTATATTGAAGTTGTAAAGTTAACAAATTTAAAATCTGCATGTATAATAGAGAGGTTTAAGTCCATTTTTGCTAGACATGGAATACCAGTGAAATTGTATTCGGATGGTGCCTTGTATTTTGATTCGGAATTGTTTAACCAGTTTGCTAAAGAATGGGGTTTCCAGCATATTTTGTCAAGTCCACATTATCCTAAGTCAAATGGATTGGCAGAAAGTGCTGTGAAAACGATTAAATTGTTATTTAAAAAAGCTAGGGATTCAAATCAAGATCCACATCTAGCCTTACTAAATTTGAGGGCAACTCCGAGAGGGTCATTACCCTCTCCTGCAGCTATGCTGATGGGTAGAAATCTAAGGACGAACATTCCGTGTGCGTTTAGTAATATTGTACCAAAATATAAGATTAAAGAAGATAGAGAGTTGATTGTTGAGAAAAAATTAAAAACTAAGATGTGGCATGATAGAACTGCCACAAAACGAGACAGGTATGAGAAAGGACAAGATATTGTTTATAAAAAAATGCCAGATAGTTTATGGGAACCAGCTACAATTGTAGACTGCTCTGAATATCCAAATTCGTACAGGGTAATGGATAGTAATAGCGGGAGGGTATATACAAGAAACGAAATGCATATAAAACCAAAAGAAAGTAGGGTACAACAACAAGATAGTCAAAACAAAGCTGTTGCAGTAGGGGTAGGGGATAAAGAAGTACTAGAGGAAGAAAAGAAGGAGGATAGTGTACGGACCGGGTCAGGCAGACAAGTAAAACCACCAGTTAGATTTAATGATTATATATTAGAAAAATAGTTATGTTAAGTTGTAGTTTGATTACTTTATGTACCTAGGAGTAGATTATTAAGTTAATGTTGGCTTTGTATTTTCCACAGAATCTATAAAGGGGAGATGTTGTATGTTAGTAATGTCTTATTAAGTCTACGATATTATTTTATCTGTGGTTTACTCAAGGAAAAAATGATGTTGATGTGTGGGACCGAGGAGTGGTCATGAGGAGAAATAAAAAACTATTTTGTACTGTGCACCTGGACTTTTCTTGATTTAATCATACAAGATACAACAATCACCATTGGTCTCAAAACGGTGAACGAAAACATCGTGAGGAAATCGGCATGTTCTAGAACCAAAAAATCGAAGACATGCGACATCTACCAACTGGGCCCTCGTAATGGATTACGGCCCACTCCCTCTCATAGAGAGGAGGCCTGTGTCCCAGCAGTGGGAACATTATAGGCTGATTATGCTTACAAACTTCATCATCATCATCATCATTTTCCCATGTAATGACAACGGATGGCGGGGCTTTTGAGGACATATGATGATGATAGCAATAAAAAAGAAAGTGCTGCATTAATACAGTACGTGAAACATAGTGTCAACAGTCCTCAAAAGGCATGGCATGCACGATAAGCGTTGTCCATAAAGATTAAACAAGATAACTTTGTCTCAGTGATGACATCAGCTAGCCATTCGCACATTTACTCAGTGGAGCGTCTGATTGGTTTACAGCCAGATCAAACTTGTAATGATAACTTGTCGTTTTGCTGTTAATACTGAACGGTAGTAGTTCCCCTTCGATTAATTAAATAATAATATCATATTTGATATAATGTTTTCCTGATGAAAAATAACATTTAATACTTTGGAAGACCAGGGATGTGCAAAACTCGCAGAAGACAATTTTGGAACCCTTCAGAAACTGTCCTCTTTCACTTTGTCAATTTTGGAAACAGTGTACAAAATAGGGCGGCCCGGAAGAAATCGTGGAAGTCCTCAAAAAGTTTTGGTAGGTTGGGACTTCTAGTAGGTTTAGGTATCGTCATTTTCTATGATCCGGAAATCTTTTGTGATAAGTTTTCCATGCAACCCCTTCCAGGGGTTGTCTACAATTGAGTGTCAATCATAGTGTTTGCTACTCGGTGTATCCCCTTAACTTCAAGTGTCAGATAGGGTAAGGGCCCCTGAGGTAGGAAGGACTCTTCACTAACAATAGAACATTAAAGTTGTGTAACAATATTTTATAGTTCAACGACTGATTGCAAAGAAAAAATATTTTAACATTCTTATATGTAGAGTACAAGATACGGAAAAATTATGAGGAAATCTAGACTTAAAAAAAGGCACGATCACGCAAAATTTACCAAGCGTAGTGATCAATGCTCGCGCCTCCTCAGGGTCACCTTAACGATTCCTTACTCGAAACCACGTCAATTTCTTAGCTAATCGCATTCACTTTGCGCGGTTTCGTTGATTGTGTCATAGAGAATAAGGCCCCTGGAAGCATCTTCTCATACAGAAGAAGACTCTTCTCTTTTAGAAATGCGACCTTTGCCCTACCAGTGAGATTGAATTGATAGCGGTCGAGGTCTTGCGAAAAGAGAAGATCCAACGGTTTCAATATTGTGTCTCACATTATGCTTGATTTCCTTCTTAAGCGTCAGAAGCTTCAGTACACCAGCAAATTCATGCAATAGTGCGTGGTACCGGTGGTTAGATTCAACTACGTAGATCGTTGTATCTTGAGTAGTTCGTATCGCCATTGGTGTTTATTGAGAATTCAGTCACGCTGTCCATAAGTTTCTTGCTAGTCTGTTTCAGAAAATCAACACCGAGGATCTACATCTTCATGTACAAGATAAAGGAAATCTCATAGTATTGTACTGAATGTGGTCGTGCGTTTCCCGTCACAGAAATAATCTACCGGTCTCGGGTCTCATCATTAAAAGACGACAAAGGGCTGTCTAGTCTACATCATTAGAAACAGGATCCGCTTATGAACCAACTAATTACAAGATAATTAAGCTTTTGTAAATACGGCAAGACTAATAAAGATGTATTTAATAATCACAGATGATCAGGAGTTGCGGTGTTTATAAGTTTAATAGCTGTTGCCTGTGACTTATTCTGCGTGTTTTGTATTTCACCATTTTTTATATGTATACAAATAACATTTTTTATATGGATCCAGGAAAGTAGCTCTAGGTCCCAAAATTTCACTTATCTTTGAAATTTTATAGCGATCGGTTTAGTTTAGGCGTGACAGACAGATTTACTTTAGCATGTATAGTAAGTAGGTAATAGCGTGGATACCGCCTGATATGGCAGAAAAGAGACTTACAGACCTGGAGTTATTATGACATACAAAGATGAACGCATATTATAAAACAATTAAACGTTAATATAAATCATTTTGTTTCCACAACACGGAAGAAAATAAAGATAAAATGTCAACAATAGTCATTATTGTTTTTACGGTTCGTAGTTATTAAGTAGAAAAAAAAACAATATCCTTAGTATAACAAGTTAACAACAACGATGATACAGTAATGTGTAGACTAAACTATTTAGCTATTCCGATGTTTCGGTGAGTCAAACAAGATAATTTCCTAGAAATTATTTGGGTATTAAAATCAATCACAGTTATGTTTGAAGAATTATTAGAATGTAGAACAAAGGAATGTGTTGGCGCCACCATTGACAAAAATTCAGATGACATCTGGCGCGAAGGACCCATGTTGGGGATGCAGAATTAAATTATTCAGTTCATCAAATTATGTCGACACAGTTCTTGATTAAGTAATGAATAGTCACGATAAACGTCTACCGTAAAGAATCAAACTTTAATTATAAGATTACTTCTTTACAGCGAACTTCCATTTTGATTCGAAATTGGCAAACCATTTTGCAAGACAATCTGCGTAGTGTCGTAAAATGGATGTTTATTAGCTTAGTTTCTGTTTTATTATAAGGACAGAGCTTCACTTTCACCCGTTTGTCTTAGGAGAAAACGTAAAACGTTTTACGGAACATTTCAAGCGACATTATTACCAATACTGGCTATTAAAATAATACCTGTAATGATAGACTTCCGTATTTGTTTCGTGCTGTTTCAGTCCAAGTTTCCCCAATGCTATAGGGTTGCACTTTTCTGGCTTCAAAAACGCCGTTCGAATAATAAATAAAAAATTCATGTGACATTAAAATATAATAATAACCATACTTATTACAAGAGTAGTTTTCTTCGCAGCCCGGTAAATGTGGCCCTAGGCTAAGGCCCTGGGGTACACACTCAAGAAACAAGAAAACCAAACGTTTACAAATGAGCACAAGACGAACAAAGGAACTGATTTGGATAAACAATAATATTATTACTTTTATCAGAGTTGTTGTCATATCGCAGACCTCAAACCATTAAATCCAGACTTATAGACGGAACTCAAATCAAATTGAGACGGATATATCTGTAGGATGGCAATAAAATTCGTTCAACTGATGTAATGTTACCAACATTCATGCTTGTAGTAATTTATGTAACAATTTACCATTACTGCCATTAATCACGATATATGATTGATACTGTCTGTCGTGTTATGTAATGCTTTTAGAGGGTGAGATTCACAAAAAAAGGAGTACATTTCGAGGTCAGAAAGAAGATTACGAGTTACGACGAATGTATCTTTGGTACCATAATTATGTTTAATGTTTAATATCGCTTAGATTTATTGTTTGCGTGAAATACGGCACATCAATAAATAACCTTTACAGTATTATTTTAGGACGGAATTTTATTAGTCAGAAAAGTGAGTCTTGCGTGGAACTTCTTAAGCCATGACATTCTATGCTGGTAAAATTTTCAATTACATTAACATTGGAAATCTGATCAAAGTAATAAAAGTCCTCTAGACCGAATTTCGGCAATTTCGAGCAATTTCAACTAACACTAGACACCAGCGGCGGCGCGGTAGATATTATAGTGCATAAGGGTGTGCGCAGATACAGGTGCACTTACTCTTTCCTCTCACTCATGGTCCGATGCGACAATCCCGCACGACCGGAGAGAGATCAGGCGCAGGACTAACGGCTTAACGGCCGAGGCACGGGGGTAACACACCGCCAACTTCCAAATTCAAGCACAAAGCACGAGTACTTTATTGCATATCGTAGCAATGCTTAAACAAGAGCCAAACACAGAACACATTCTTTAATACAGTTTTTTTAAGAGTATCTCAATCAAATAAGCGGAACTTTACAAGCGTAAAAACCATTGCTCAGAAAAAATCTCGTTTCAACTTGCATTGTGGTTTCTGATTGTGTTATAGACTTGGGAATGTGCAAAGTGCAAGCCACAGAGTAGATATGAAATGGAGCAACACGTTTGCATGATGCCTTTTGTGCGATACGCGACTCGGGAGAATTGAATGGTATGTATGAAATCATCAGCATCAAACCATGAAATAGCACGTTGTATTTGCACTTAAGCATTGTTAATATTAAAGAACAGCGGAAGAGAGATCTCGTTTTTCGACAGCAGGCGAGATCACCTCAAGAGTAAACCGCATACAATACTATTACCACAATGGTATTCTAACGTGTCCACACTCCACACTGTGCACGTACTTTCACAGTCAAAATATATCAGAGCACACGCTCTAACCTATAGTCGTCAGAAAAAAAACAGTCACCGCAGCCGAAATCAGCATGGGATGTATTATTATTAATGAAGACTGGAATTTCTGACAACTCGTTCGTGCAAAAATCGAGAAGTCTAGAAGCATGTGGGAAATCGCACGGTCAAAGTTATGTGCCTACCGTGACTGGGCAACATAACACTCATAGTTTATTTTAGTTCAGTTTCGGCGATACTTGCCCATACCATATTGTTACAATATCTTTCCGACCGAAATCTACGCACGTAGATTTCTGTTTGGTGATGGGTCTTTTTACAGCCTGTTTCTACACTGTACTACTACACTCCGTTGCCAGTACTCCACTCCATGTAATCCTACTCCGTGTCGCAACGAACTAACCTACCATTACTGCGTGTCAACGCAGACATACTAGGTATATATACCGGTCGGCATCTTCTGCCTTGCACTCGCACGCTAACCTTGTTATTCTACTCTTAGATGACTGGACAAAGGATAATGAGCTGCAAGTATTGTTTATTGATATGATGCTATGAACCTGAAATCTGATAATGTCTCTAATTAGTTTAATGAACATTACATGCACTCGAACAAGTTTAGAATTTTAGAGTAACCTAAATGAATTTAATAAAATCAACAAGATGTGATTACAAATTAAAACTTGGAAATAGTTGAGTCATAAAAAATCGGGAGTCGGTCGATGGTGAAAGACAGCTTTAAAACAAAAAAAAACCCTCCTCCTCTTTTCTACTTTTGCTGTGCCCGACAGGGTTCACAATGATCATATTTTGTAATACCTACCACCTAAGTTCACATGTGGAAGCAATAAATATATTCATTATTGAAAAACATTGTCTAGTTTGATAGAACAAAAAGAGCTACCTACTTTAGATTAATTTTGATAATCGTTTACTATATCAATAAATATTCTGCGTTCCAGTTAGAGCTATGCAATTTTACAGAGTACTTGAAACCGTAGATAAGCTAGTACTAAGTTGAATCGAAAAACCCTTCTATTTATTACATACAAGGACCACGCTTCCAACGGATCGTACCATATTCTAAGATAATTGGAAGGCGATTGAAATAGGCTTTTTCCTGATATTGTATTTTGATTTCTGTGATGTGAGTTGCCTTATTCAGTGTGGACTTGTAGAGTCACCTGAATGTTGCGACACGACAATTTATCTTTTCCTTATCAAGCGGCTCTTTTGCTAGACGCCACTCAAAGATTCCACTATACTTACAATAAAGTTATAAACAAGAGTTCGTTGCCTCTTACGATCTGATTAGCATCTTACAATATTATTGCCTCTTTATAAATTTTCGGGCTTTCTTCCTTTGAAGCCGGCCCTGAAGGTGCCACTACTCCACTAGTCGATATTTTTTGTAGTACGTTTCAAAGTTGGTGCGTTTCCAGGAATACCCCCAAATTTCGAGAGGTATTACTCCACTGTTTGACATTGACATCCAAAGTTGAACATGATATCGTTTTTCCTTATTATTAATTATGTCTGTACTGAAACAGAATAATAAAATAAAAATCCATAAAACTTTAAGAGGCAACAAAGATTCGTTTTTCGTGCTAATTTTAACGTATTTTGGGTCATCATCATATTTCAGCCGAAGGACGTCCACTCCTAGACATAGGCCTCCCCCAAGCATCTCAACTTCGACCGGTTCTGTGCTTCTCGCATCCAACGGGTTCCTGCGGCCTTCACAAGGTCGTCGGACCACCTTGTTCAGGCCTTCCACCGCTACGTCTTCCGGTACGCGGTCGCCACTCCAGAACCTTTCGGCCATCTGTTCTGCGAGCAAAGTGCCCTGCCCACTATCACTTAAGTTTGGCAATTCTTCAGGCTATGTCGGTTACCTTGGTTCTCCTGCGGATCTCCTCATTTCTGATTCGATCACGCAAGGAAAGTCCAAGCATAGCCCTCTCTATTGCCCTTTGGGTGAATTTTAGCCTTTTTATAAGGCCCATTGTGAGCGACCACGTTTCAGTGCCATATGTCATCACTGGCAACACGCATTGGTCAAAGACTTTCGTCTTGAGACACTGCGGTATGTGTGACGAGAAGATATTGCGTAGCTCCCCGAAGGCTGCCCAGCCGAGTCGGATTCGACAATTGACCTCTTTCTCCAAGTTAGACCTACCTAACTGGACAGTTTGTCCTGGGTAAACATACTCGTCCACGCCTTCGAGTGTAGCGTCTCCGATCTTTATGAGAGTGGGTGTTACATGGGTATTTGACATGACCTTCGTTTTGTCCATGTTCATTTTAAGAGTGCCTTCGGATGCTCTACTGAGGTCATCGATCATTGTACTGAGGTCCTCCTTAGTCTCAGCCATGACACGATATCGTCGGCAAACGGAAGGTGAGTTATGTACTCACCATTGATGTTAATGCCAGCCCCTTTCCAGTCCAGAACCTTGAAAACATCCTCCAGTGCAGCGGTGAACAGTTTCGGAGAGATAACGTCTCTCTGTCTCACACCTCGCTGCAAAAGGATAGGTTTCGAGGTCTGATCCTGGAGTCGGGCTGACATAGTAGCGTTTTCCTACAGACACTTCAGCACCTCGATGTACCAATAGTCGATCTGGGACCGTTGAAGAGACTGCAGTACAGCCCGTGTCTTTATCGAATCAAAGGCGTTCTCGTAGTCCACAAACCTAAGCAGAGCGGCAAGTTATACTCTTCGGTCTTGTGCATAACCTGTCGCAGCATATGTATGTGGTCAACGGTGCTAAAGCCTTTACGGAATCCGGCTTGTTCGGAAGGCTGGAAGTCATCAACCTTGCGCGCGTTCGTGATGACTCTCGAAAACAGCTTGTAGACATGGCTCAGAAGTGAGATGGGCCTATAATTGTTAAGAAGGGCATTGTCGCCCTCCTTAAAGAAAAGTATCACCACACCTCTGTTCCATGCCTGTGGTGTTTTACCCTCGAGTATGACGGAACCAAACAGCTTCTGAAGGGCCGTTAGGGGTCGGTACCGACAAAGCTCAATTATCAAAGTGATCAATAAACTTTACTTTCAATTGATTTATGCAGTGGTTTTTTCATAAAAATCTATTTCCCAAAGAACTTTTTATATTTTTTCGCGCGTTTTAGCTCTGAACGATGTTTGTGTGCGTGCGTACTAGACGTTGTGTGTGTAAACTAGCGTCTAACTGCTCATCACTGATATTATCTCTGTCGGACACGATGCCAGGTGATACAGCGTGATTTTTGGCCATGCCCACCAGTGAGTTCGAGCTCGCGACTAGTTCCACCTTAAGAGGCGTGGAGACATGGGTTCCACACGCAGAGGCTCTTGGGAATTTTAATATTAAATGGAATGGGAAATTGCCCAACGCTTTCACGGCAGTGCTATAGGAATACAATCTGGGTTTGTCCTAAGGGACTGTGAGGCTATTGTCAGGTCAGTTACTCAATTAATTGGGTCTGAGGAGGAAACAACTCAATAACATTATTCTATCAAACTTTTCCTGACATTAAAAGTGTCAAGTTTTTTTTTTCTACAATGTCGCACTAATGCATCTACAGTGGACAGACGAAGGTCGTGAGACAAAAGAAAACAATGCTCACCCGAGTATAACGAGTTCTCCATATTTGATGAGAGGTTTTGGCTTCTGTTCCGAGCCGCTCTCGCCAGCTTCCTCCAGTATTGGTGAGTCCGCACTGTCCGCAGCACTGGAACAATGCAAGAAAAAATATAAATAAACAAGTACTAAGATCATAAAATAACAAAAGAAAGTGTACTAAGTAAAATGATGATAACAATAGTATCTTCTTCAATCATAATGAACTAACAGCTGCTTAACAAACGTAAACAATCAGAAAGTTAGGAAGGGATCGTGTTTTAATAAGCTAAGCTTTGTCGGGACAGTCATCAACAGGATTACCACCCACAAGTTTATTCAGAATGCATGTACTTCCGCCCAACAGATCTTATTGATATGACGGGTCAAGCCTTAGCATCAAGCCGAGAAACTGGTTCGGGACAGCTGTGGGTCAAGATTAGTGGTAAATTATAACCACGCCCGCCGAAACCGGTTACGTTCGATGCACCGACACTTACGCAAGCTACATAAACCTAACTATTAAAACAATACAACGTTCGTAACCCTCTATTTACGTCTCTAAGAAGTAATTAAGCGACGACTAACGTTTCGCAATCACAGTTTACTTTGTTCTCCGGCCTAAAGCAACTTAGTGCTTAGAGTGCTTTATCGATCGCATCGGCGATAACTTATCGGCTGCCTGCGAACTAGGCCATTCTACCTCGAAACACATTTTCAGTCAAAGTACCTGCGGATGGTACAGTTCAACTATCGCTTTTATTATGAGCTGTGCTGTGACCGATACTAATTATATCAATGTTGTTGAGCAAAACAAAAGAATTGATATCTAATAATGGCGTTGTTCATAAAAGTTACAAATTGAACGAGACGGAGGATAGCAAGGACAGCGCCGGTCAGCGTCCCTGATTACGGGCACGGGGTCAAAGCCCTCGCCTCCCGCCACCACACCCTTCTCTCCTGGCTCCACGATAGGACACTCTTCTAATGCCGACCCACAATTACCGAGGGCCAGCATTTAAATAATAACACTCTCCGGACGGCCCATTGTCGATATGGAATATTAAATCATTTGAAACAAAGGCGGCGCAGTTTCTATTTCTTTAAAAAATCACAATCACTGCTACTAACTGCAGCCAGATAATCTAGATTATAACGCCAGTAATAGTTCCTTGTTTTAGGTATTACATAAAAACGTGGCGGTTGATTCCGTGACAATAACAATTAACTTCATTTGCATGTCTGGCTATAATTTTTCCGCATGATTCTTCCGCTTGTCTCACCTTTGTCTGTTACGATTTTTGATCCGATTCCATTTTGATTTAGTGCTTTGATTGAGGAAAATAATAAAGAAGCAAACACGTAGTATACAATAGGTATGTAAGTGTTATCGTAGTGATATTTCTAAGAATTACTACGGAGGTGATTCACGTCACAGAAGTGACGATGGCCTATCTTACCGACTGTTCGGCACACCAAGCACGTGGCGATAAAAGGCTACGTTGCATCCGGTTTTGCCGCAACACACCAAATGCGGCGAATGTGGGAACGCCGGAAGTTTACGAAGAATCACTCCTACACGACGAGAATTCCGTTGACTCATTTCTTATATAAAAGACAAATGCATGATAGTATAGCAATTTACGATACATACAGCACATACACCTACTCAATGTGGACGCGTCTTGATCATGGGCATTCACGGGGCCTAAACCAGTTCTGAATGTACTCACGGTTTCAATGAAGATACTCTCGAAACGGAACGAAAATTACATTTTGATATGAATGTGGCTAGTCAATCGCTTGTTGTGCCTGTACTTTCACCATCCGTAGTCACGATCTTAAGACTAAGCTCTCGTGTATTCAGATACTAACACTTTTACCCCGACCACCTGCTAGGCCTTCCCATTCCCGCTGGTTTGATTGGATATCCAATTTAATTATAGTCACATCGAAGAAATTAGATATAATTTCGTCTCGCCTGCTAGCGTGCGGCAAGTGAATCAATTTAATGGATTCATACTTTCCTTTTAGTGCACCTCAATTCAGTTTAAAATGATCCTTTAGTGCCATTGAAATGAGCAAAAAGAGCAGTCATAAAAGTACAATTTAAACCTTTGTGCAATGCTTTGCAGAGCTGATTGTGGCACAAAGGACATTAAATTGACAAGAGTCCTTTATAAAATGGAGACCGAAATGCAAAAGGTATGGCTATAACTCGACGGATATAAAACATAGGCAAAGGTATTAATATAGTCGTAAAGAGTAATCAACTACCAATGGGCAACGGTCGAAGATCCAACGGTCATTTTTTTTTACAAGAGGCGGAAATTACTTTGAATCGACGCTCAGTCCGGACTCGAAGCGATTTATGTCTGCTGCTGATCTGATGACACACCTGAACGTTGGGCCGATATCTGTTGATATAGCACTTGGCTAAACGAGCGGAATCGTTGTCGAGCGGAGTTTATTGCCTTTCTTAGGACCCTCAAACAGCTATAAAATTGGTTAAATGTAATAACATTTTGAGGAATGGTTGCTTAGTATTGGCCGTGGGCAAAATTCATAGAATTATAAGGCCTGAGCGCGGCGTGAGAAATGGCTGCCGATGACTCCTCAACTCTTGAGTCATAACTACATAAGTTAATTAAAGGCCGAGGAAGAAATTGGTCCAACATGCAACAGGAAATAACCAAAATTGTTCCCAATAAAAATCAAAGTATACAGTATTCTTTATTGTCATAAGTAATAATGTAGGAATGTAGCCATACGCAAACTGCAACTTTTCTAAACGTTATGTGCGGTCTTCGTATAACTCGTACTGATGGATTGAAAGAAGGGTTCGAAAGAGACCGATTTCCAGGCAGGGTCATTGTCTGTTTAGGATACAGTTGTATACCTGCACTGAAGCATGCAAATCGGCCAAGTCAATAGATAAGCCAAAAGGAAAAGAAATAGTTACGGAGTATTGAAACGCAACATGATGAATGAATACAACAGCCCCAAAGAAAATTGTAGTCAGTCGGAAGACAAGGGAAGAATGACAATGATACGAATTCAATCAACATTGCATTCAAATGAAAAACATCTGGAGGAAATCCAAGCTTTTAATATCATAACGCGTAATCCTCTGAGGACGTAAGTTGGTAATCCAATGCAATCATCTTGTGGATAAAATTATCAGTGCTGTCTCTGCTTGGGTTTTGATGTCAAGATCGCGATTATGCTCCATCCGATATTAATTTAAATCGGTTATTCACAACAAATTATCGATCTACTCTATTTTCTACTCTATTTATCGATCTATGTAGAGTAAAAATAAAAAGAAATCATTTAACAGTTACATTGCACAGTATGAACGATTAGAAGACATGTAGCAATTAGTGCATGCTAGGGAGCTTGTTGCGCCACTTATAGTATTAGAAGTGGTGAAGGGTGAGCGTTTTGGGGGACTGTGTTATGTAATTTTGAGGTTCAAACAGTGCTGATTCTCAGCCTAGTTTTAATAAATAAGTTTTGATTTTAATCTCATGCCTTGATGGTAAGTTATTGTGACGAAGTTATTTGCCAAATAAACTGCTATTACCGATAAGTTTGCTAAAAGTGGTAAACTGTTTCTTTTAGCGGTTTATGAGGAGGTCAACGTTCAACAGTTAACGTTTGACGGTTGATAATTAGATGATGACGATGCGCGTTTCTAGAGAGTATAAAATTACACAAAGTAAGATTAGGGCATGCAATCTTTAGAATGATGCGAAGTTGTAGTATGCGATGGTTAACATCACAAAGAGATAGTTATCAGAACATGACAGATCTACACAAAGTAAATATTTTGAATCTTCGAAACACAGCCTAGCCTATCTATCAAAACATATCACAGTAATCGTAAAATTTTGCGAAGCCATGTAGAGCAATAAATCTATCGAATTTTAACAGTATGGTCGTAAATACAGCAGTTGCTTGTAGGTGCTGTATTGCGATATTGGCTGTCAATAAACGCGTGATTAACGTTTGCAATTGTTACCTAGTGGTTTACCTTCTTGTCCACAATTGATACTTGTACCTATATCTTGCCAAATAGGTGTTTAGAGCAGTTGTAAGTTCAAAACGAAGTATTCTCCTCTTTGCTTAAAGTGCATATGTCAACAGAAACTCGTTTTAAAAGCCGAAGAAATTGCTTGAGTCATTGGCTTGTGACTGAAAAACCGCAAAAGCAACTCTGGCAATAAGCCGGAAGAATGAACGGTAGAATGCACACCAACGTGTGAATACAAATATAATCTTCGGACCAAACGTTTACTATGACGATACTCTCGATGTTGATGAGGCAGGTTTCTGACTTGTTTTAGTTATGCAAATTCTGACCTAGCTAGATGTAATTTTACATTCTCACCTAATTTAATTCCGCCGTGCGACTAGGTAATAAAATATCTTTATGGCCTTTCAATAACCTCTTAATTTGACACATCTTAAATTACCGGAAAAAATTGGCAAGTCTTTGCAATGAACGAGGCCAAATGATGCCATGCGGTCAGCGATCCGTAACATGTCGGCACTCGCATGCGGCCATGCGGGCACGCAGCACTTGCAGGGGTGACCTTCCAAATAAGCGAACAAATTCAATCGATGGACTTACCAATAAATCAAATCGATAAAGCCGACTCCTCTATTCGATAGTATTAACATAAGCGCATGGCACGTGCTCGGTCTTAGCTTCCAAAAGAAGGGTGCATTATTTTAATCAGCTATTTAAAAATTCAATGCCGGCCTTTGCAAATTGCAGCTTTAACTGCACTCCGTTGTTTCAAAGCCCAAAAATAGCACTTTGCTTGTAGAAAATGGATATATAAGGGGTCTCTTTCTATGGCAAGATAAACACATCTGTCGCGCAGGTGTGAGCCAACACGCCAATACTGGCGTATCTAAGGCAGGTGCCGAAGAGCGGCCGCCCATAATTGTTTAGGAGCACCATTAGAAAATAGTTTTTTTGATTGAGATAAAAAATTATCGTCTAGTATCATCTGTTCTATTGTAGGTTTGTAGTTTTCTGCATTCTTATATATTTTTTTTTGTACTTGTCATAACTTCGATATAATTATAATTATTGGTTTATTTGTGCAATGTATTAGTGAGTCGGGCCTCACATAGGTGAAGGGCTGGGAGGAACGCTGACACCTGAGGTACAGGATATATCCTAGTTTGGGTGTCAGAAGTTTCACACAACGTGCATATACTTTTGCCTATTTATATAAGGATAAGTTATTTTAATTAGAAAATGCATTGTTAACCATTTTTCTCTCCTTATTGTATTAGGCTTATGAAATAAATTTTATTATTATTATCATACCGAACGTTTTGTCGGTGATAAAAAACTGAAACATAGGTGATATAATTTTTATGGGTTTCCAATAACAGTCTTAACAAAAACATAACAGTTATGCAAACAATTCTTTCACAAAAACATAACCCTATTTTTGTATGATTTGTAGTTTTCCTTTTCTTATTGAATCATTGGAACCGTTATCTCGGGGCGTGACAGACTAACCGAGGGGTTTTACGCGTTCAATGTTTATGTGTAACCTTTTAGCTTGAAACCGCAATATCTATTAAAAATGTATTTTCATGAATGAGTTAAGGTACAAGTTCGTTGCCGACTGCAGACGACAGCAGCAGGCGAAATGTCGCCGCGACATTACTGGTTTCTACGTATTTCTATGAAATACCTTCCGTAGCTTACGACACGTCGTCTGCCACGTATTTCATAGAATTAAGGTACAAGTTCGTAACCGACTGCAGACGACAGCAGCAGGCTACATGTCACCGCGACACTACTGGTTTCATGTCATGTATGTATGTATTTATATGAAATACCTTCCGTAGCTAGCGACACGTCGTCTGCCACGTCGTTCATAGAAATACATACATAGAAATCAGTAGTGTCGTGGTGAAATGTAGTCTGCTGCTGTCGTCTGCAGTCGGCTAAGAACTTGTACCTTAATTCTTACCAAGAGATATCGTATTACCCAGTAACTGGGTTGTGGAGGTCAGATAGGAAGTCGCTTCATGTAACATACTGGCATTCAGCTGCATCCGGTTAGATTGCAAGCTGACCCCCATCATAGTTGGGAAAAGGCTAGGCAGACGATGACAGAAACCAGTAGTGTCTTGGCGACATGTCGCCTGCTGCTGTCGTCGGCAGTCGGCTACGAATTTGTACCTCAACCAATTCGGGTGTCTTTCATATTATTTTTTTTTCCTTACGTAGTTGTCAAGTTGTCCTAAATCAAATTGCTTAAGTTGAACGCGACATAAAAGAATAGGTAGCGTTCTGCACGCGTTCGTGCATAACGTGCATTAGTTTGATAATATAATGACATCTAGACACGGCTTTAGCTCGGCTCAGCTTGCTAAGTAGCTCCCATTCCATCCTTTGCGTCTTTGATTTTATAGTGCTCCAACAAAAAATGGCATAAGTGAAATTCCGCTCTAGTACATTTCCCGTAGGAGATTATATCTTTTTGCCATGGATGGGTAATTCGCAAGTCATCCATTTATGGAAAGGACGTGCTAATTCGTGTGCGGTAGGGATCAGTGAACACCTAGCGATACCGGGTAAACCTGTGGGGTCTGTGAACGTGAAACAGGTACCAACCTTCTCGGAAATGCTCTCAATTTATCAACATAAGTATTATATTATCTGTGACCATACTAAGCAAAGTTACGAAATAATTTCCGCTGAATTCAAATTACTCAGAGGTACTTGACATTCAAATTATATACATAATGCAAAAAGTTAAGTGTAAGTACATATTTACATTGCACTATGAAGCCGGAAGGACTGAGCCATTTATTCCTCATTTCTAATCGTCCTATTGGATTATCATTTCTTAGGAACTTGGATAGTACTTCCGGGAATTAGTTACTAGTACTAACGTAAGTGGCTTTTTGCGAAATAGTAGTTTTATTACGTTTTACAGATTTAATAGAATGTTGATCCGAAACATTTAAGGGACTCGTTTTGCGAGACATAATGAAACTTTAATGAGCGAGGGTTAGAAGAGGGCTCCACGCAAACGCCACGGCTTTGTTCGACGTACCAGGTTTCGTTAAAAATAAAACTCGAGTGTTATTAAACGCCACACTTCAAGTACCTGAACAGGCTTAAATGTTTGTTTGAAGCCAATAAAAGTAAACAATGATGGAATTTACATATGTTTCAAGACTTGACAGGAGTCTGTGGATTCCTTTGTTTGGATGGACCATAAGTGGACGCACAGGCAGAGGTCGACGACAGGACAGGCTGAGATAACAGCGTAAGAATAACATTAATGGCGATCTGGTACTTGAATACTAGCGACGCAATAGTGGCATGCAAGGCCACGACAGATACAAGGATCGGCACGTAATTTAATAAGTTCCTAAATAACTATTATTATTACGGAAGCCGTACAAAAACGATTATTATCTTGTACCTACTGAGTTTACAAACGATTTAAAAATTGTAAGAACTTTGGAGTTTAATTGGAAACTATGTAAACGATAAACAAAGAAGGTCATTACAATGTGAAGGTTTTAAAGGTCAAACAAATAAAATTTACCTAAGTGAATGGTCGCTTCTCGTGAGTAGGGTTACCATCCGTCCGGATTTGTCCGGACATGTCTGGACTTCTAGACTTTTGTCCGGACTTTGTACGGGTCCTTAATTTGTCCGGATTTTTTGGCTTAGATGGAATACGAGTACTTAATAAAAATTATATATAAGTAATACAAAATATGTAAGTCTATAACATTTATTAACTTCCCATTCATTTAAAAACAAAATTAACGACATCAAACATTAAATCTTGTATGGCTACAAACAATCAACTAGTTCAAACAAAATATTTTCTTCGAAATAAAGATAGTTTTACGTAAAATAATCAAACTTAACGCTAGTTTCTGGTATAGGTAATAATTATTATGTTTTTCTGGGCACTTCTTTTTGTGATCCCCGCACCCCGCAACCTCCCTTCCCTCGCGAGCGTCTGCTACCATGCCTACCATACCACTGTAACTAAGTGGGTATGTTTGGATTATGTGACTAAAATGTCCGGGCTTTTATTGAAATGTCAGGCTTTTTGGCTGGACTTTTCAATTTCTAAATGGTAACCCTACTCGCGAGGTCCTCGAGAATAATGGCGAGAGTGTGTGCTTAAGTAAGATAAATTCGCGGTAAGGGATTAATTAAGAGATTAACTATACAATAGGTACATGTGGTACAACCCGTACAACATTTCTGTCATAAGTGTATTTACGTAAAAAGTTTGTAACTGGCGCTTGTCGGCGCTGCCAAGCTCTGGTTGTCAACGCACGCAGTTTTCATATTTTTTGCCAAATCAGCGCGAACCGTCGCGTCGCTGATAAAGGCCGACAAATTCTGAATTAGTCGGCGCTGGTACCCAGTGTGGTTTGCGCTGATTTGGCAGAAAGTACGAACAATACCTTTCCACGTGAATACACGCTTAGATCTCTTTTCTGAGGTAGGTATTACGACTTCTATCATGGTTGCAATAATTATAAACGTGCTATGGAATATAATTATGTATGTGCATATGGAATTATGGACATCATCTTGAAGACGCATTTTAAATAATTTCTTCATATACGCAGCTTTGATTGATAAGCAAGGAATGATGATTGACATTGATTTGCCGCCGACCTCGACCCCATCATGACGAAATACTTCTCTATGTAGTAAATATTATAAATTTTGATGTTAAAAAGACTACTGGCAGTTTTAAAATGTATTTATTTTTATGAACAGAATGTTACGAAGCTTTTTAATTTTTAAAACAAATTTAAAATTCAGCTGGATGTTTTAAATAAACTTGGACACTGGCCACAGTGTGCATATATTATAAATCTCACAATCTTTTTTTTTAATTTGAGAATATCTCAGCTATTTTTCTCACAATAGCCAGTGTATAAATGAGTTGTTTACCTGAAAATGTAGGTCTTAATTTGAATGTTTACAACTGATTTGAAAGGATGTTCTTTCCAATTAGCTGATAATCAGTTTTATCATTGCCTTGATCTACTTAATTTTATTTTAACAAATAAATATGTTTCCGGTTTTAAACTCATTACTACAAGGATTTCCTTTATATCCTAAAGTGTATAAAGTAGATTGATGTAACATGACATAATAGCTCCCAGACATTCATGATTTTGTAACAGCAATAGCTACTTGAATACCTATAAAATTTGTCTGTACAGAACAACAAGCACAACTGAATTATGTACAAAAAGATATCATGATCTTACGAGTACCACCTCTGTAAGTAAGGATTTAAATATAATTAAAACCTTCTGGGATTATTATGTAAAAGAAAATAGGTCACTACCTTTTTCAAAATATTTTACTTTAGGTCTATACAAGTATATTGGCATTATGTCACATGGTATTACAATAAAATCTTACATTCTAAAATTAAATTCAAATCGTGACATCACAAGAACAAAAAAAATTAAACAAAAAAAAAACAATCAGTAGACTGGCTACCAAAGCACATGTTATCTGTTGTGACTGGCTGGATAAAATTTACATGAGATTTGCTAACAGGTTGAAATAAATAGGCTTTCCTGAAACTGTTATGACTGTTTATTATTTCAGTTTGTAGTCAGTTCCGTATCTTTCTTCCTACATTAATGGCCAGTATCATAACTTTTTATTTAAAACATTAATTTTTATCTATGTTTACATCAATGATTTGACACACTGGTGGCATTGTGAACTGATTACATGATAAAAAAAAACAAATTGAACACAAGTAAATAGAAAAAAATGTAGGTAAGTAAATGTTTGTTCTTGTAGGTAGAACTGATTCATTGTCTGATCTGAATGTTAATTGACATACAAACCTGAATAACTGATTCTAGCGACTTGTATATTACAGTTATTTGTGTTAATTTCCAACTATGTTTGTACTTTTTCATGTAAATTCAATGAAATGAACCTACAATAAAACACAATATGTATAGACAAAATACAGGAAAAGGAAGGGAATGAAATGAAAATAAAAGGGTAGGTTAGACAGTACTGTTACATGGTCAACCGTTTCTAATTTTTTACGCATCTGAAGTGCCATAGCAGCTGTATTTTATAGTCTTATGTTTTATTTTTAACCATGGAACAGAATAAACAAAATACTTCAGGATTTTGAGAACGATTACTTGTGATCGATACTTTGGACAGAAACGCCTCGTAATCATGTTTTGCATTTGAATACGTGCATTAAAACGCATGGCCAATTACACTAAGAAACAATTTCACACTGATTATCACGAATCCTTTCCTGATCTGCGATTTGCTACCAAACATAAACAAACAAAAATATCTATCTAAGCGACTAGAATTTGCCTATAGCACACATTCTACTTTGTAGAACAACATCCACCCATGAAACAAAGCATTTTACATTTAGGCATATCTTACTGCTTTATACCCACTAATAAACATAATGCAAAAGGCACCACGTTGTAGATAAAAACTTACCGTTTTACGACCATGATAGAATCCGTCTCCTCGTTTGTGGACCCTATGATTCGAACTATACTTTACAAACGGCACTAATAATATCGGAAACACCATGAATTTTATTATATCACTATCAATTCAATTTACGAAATTCACACATCGCTACGAAGCGATAAACACACTTTTCTTCATTATTTCACTAACTTCGAATAATTCGCACTCCACTTTGATGAACATCAATCAAATCTCATAAACACAAACGAAAACTAAAATGTGTTTTTAGAATACAACAGCACGAACTTCACTACAGTTAGTAATGTACCGACGACGAAAACATTACACAGTGGCCAACATTCCGCAAAGAAAAGTATGTAAAGTTCTTAATAATTTTACAACGTAGTTTTTAAAACCAAAAATATTGTTTTACACGCGATATAATTATAAAAAAATAAATTCTTAGGTTTTGTTTTTCAAGCCTATTCCCGAGAAAATTATGTGTGATGTTAACTTTGGTTTCAAAGTTTGTGGCGTCAATTTAGCCAACCTAACGTCACAATTTTGGTGTGACCCAACTGTTATTCTCACCGCTCTGCTAACGACAAACCAAAATGTAATGGATAGTTCGATCGATAGATTGATTTCTAAAGCCGGTTCCACACGCTTGGCAATTGCTGCAAACTTTAAACGCACAAACGTTTGGATGTTGATGATATTGTGTACAAATCGATCCTCTCAGCAGCAAATAGTGCTTGCCAGCACAAACCAAGTCAAACGTCATCTACTCTTAAGGGAGAAGCGCTAAGGTAGCCCGCGAAATTCAAATTTTCTTAAGTTTTTTGCAATTTGGTGGTCAGCATTAAGTTGTACGTTGATTAATATATGAATCGCGGCCGTAAGAAATATGTGTTTACAGAATTATAATCATTAAAGTCATCAACACAACTCTCTAAGACCACGTAAGTCCAAAGAATGATGATTTCATGAAACAGTTATTCTTTGGACTTACGTGGTCTTAGAGAGTTGTGTTGATGACTTTAATGATTATAATTCTGTAAACACATATTTTTACGGCCGCGATTCATATATTAATCAACGTACAACTTAATACTGACCAGCAAATTCCAAAAAACCTAAAAAAAAATTGTATTTCGCGGGCTACCCTGGCGCTTTCGCCTTAAATTGTGATGGTTTGTCGAGATTTGGTGTGTGGAGCAGACTTAATGGAAAGCGTACAGACGCCAGCACATCAACCTACCACAATCTGTCAGATTTTCCCAATCAACTTTGAACCTTATGCTTTAGCGATAAAGTTGAAAATCTATTAAAGAAATCTGACAGATTGTGGTAGGTTGATGTGCTAGCGTCCGTACCTTCCAAACATTTCGTACTTTCACCCGGTCCAGTAAGAAAATGAAATTTTGAAAACGGGTGTTTCGTCTCACATCTTCCGTTTGTTGTGGTTTAATGCCAATTTTGCCAATGTCCATTTATAGATAATAATAACTGAATTGTAATGTGACCATAGATTGATAGATCTTGATAGAATCAACAGCTTTTTACGGTGGCTTCGTTGTCGTAATCTATTTATATGCCATAAGAACCATGTACTTGTGCACGATAAATAAAATATAGTGTTTGTACCTAACTCTTCGGCCCTAAACCAAGCTTTAAACGTATCAACGAAGTGACTTTTATTTTTGTATAGACTTAGGTACTAGTTACGTTACGTCGCGTTGCTGAGTGGAAGAAGGAAAAACCGATCACACGTTTACAGTTATAAAATCATTATTAGGACGACGAACCGTCGCGCAACGGTTTAAAACATTTATAGTCGCGGATTCGGAGATAATCGACAAAAAATTCTGTTTTCTTTTTTAGGGCAAGACCTGTTTCAATTTCCCACCACAAAAGCGGACCAATAGAGCCGAGCTCCAATCTGTCATATTCAGTGATTATTGGCGTGATTAAGACAGATCAAAGCCTCAGTTTCATCTCTGCATCTCATGCTAGCTACACAGCGACTTTAGTCATCCAATGGGCAGACACAGGCAAAGATAATCTAAGATGGCGCCACCATAGCTGGTCTCAATCTGACCAATGAGGTTATGATATTTTGAAATATAAAATGACATTACCACATTTTCAACCAATGACGATGTTGAGGACCAGCTATGCTAGCGCCATTAGTTCCACAGTGTGTCTCCCCATTTGTTACTAGTGAAAGTCGTTGCGTGTGTATCTAACATTACCCTAAGTGACAGACTGATCGACGAGAATATCACGCCGATAGTCGATAAATAATACTTTTGAACGCGCTGATTGGCCTAAAGGTCCAGTTACCATGTCATGAATTCCAAAAAAAAAATGAACGCGCTGATTCGCATCCGGCGCGGGCGCTAGTAATATAATAGACCGGGAGATGATGACACATTTTGGTAAGTCATTTCTTACAGTATGGCGCTTTCAGGGGGGTTCATACAGCGTGGCGGTACAATGGTGACATTAATTTAACACACATATACGTTTTCACATTTTCATTTCATGAAGAAATTATGTTTCCATTAAACGTTATTATTTGCGGATTTATTTAAAGTTTTCTAAAATTGCATTTTGGAGCAACCTGTACTTAAAGAACTGTCGCGCAGCGGTCATTTGCCGAGGTCACGGATCATAACATCGCATCAATGAAATTAAAATAAATAAACAATACTTTAAAGTAACGTGATATCCCTTTGTCGGCGAGCGGGCGGCGCAGGCGACGCGTGCCCTCCCCCCACCCCGTCGCGTCGCAGCGAAATCTAATTCTTTTTTTTTGCATATCTAGTGCTAGCCTAACTCGTGCCCTTGACACACTTCTTCACAGTAGTGCACATAATTACGTCGACTAATTTTGTGAATGTTTCCGCGAAAAAGACGCTTACCTATTGTTTTATTTATTTATTTTTGTGTAATGAACTAATGAGTAATTAGATTATGGTACTGCGATAAAGACGCTATGTTTTGTTTTCGTTTTCTAATTTAGTAGGTACGTTGACATCTCTTGCGATACGGGCGCTTTTATTTGTGTTATTAGTGCTAGTGTAAACTTGTGATCGTGATGGCAAATACACATCCGAACTACACAGCAGCTGAATATGCGGACATGATCCTAATTTACGGAGAATGTCGTCAAAATGCCGCTCTTGCCATAAGGACATATCGCGAGAGATATGGCGGTTCAAGACAATGCCCTACTAATCCTCGCACTATTATAGGAGCTCTTCAGCGCATCCGCGAAAACCGGCCAGTGGATCCTAGGTCTCAACGCCCTGATCGACCACCTACACGACAAAACCCAATCCAGTTAACTGAAAATGTGCTACAATATTTCCAAAACCAACCCAAAACTAGCCTCCGCCAGAGCGCTAGGCATTTTCAAGTTCATCACAGTACCGTCCATACGATATTAAAGCGCGAAAAGTGGCAGCGCGTGAAGCGACGCGTTGCCGCTCCGAGTTAACGTAAGCCAGCGTAACGTAGGTAAGTAATTCATGAATGATTTTTTGCAAGGGTGATCCCAATTTTAGTTACATTTTTAATATTTAGTTTGTTTGAAAAAATTTTTTTTTCAATTTACGAGTTATTTTAACCTACTAAAATTAATATGATTAAAGGGCACTAGCCCTACACGTGTGTTAAATTAATGTCACCATTGTAGCGCCACGCTGTATACGTAATAAGTGAGAGGAAAATGATGTTCTTACCGGTGGTGCGCGGGACGCAATTGCAGAATAATAAATTGAAATTGCTCGAAAATCCGGAGGTGTCAAACAATTTCTTTCACAAAATTTCTTCAATTTATCGGTATTTCAACAAAAAAAACCCGGCGGTCGCTATGTGCCATACTTCTCCGGTGGGTGTTTAGACCCGCCATACTTTTTTGAAAATGTTTTTTTTTATTTTTTTCTTATTTATTTCTTACAGGCTGATTTTTTTTTAACAATTGCTTTTTATTAATCTTGTACGAAAATCACCATGCCATACCATTCCGACGGTCCAAAATACCCGCCATACCCCCTCAAACATGTCATTTTTTTAAATTCGAGAAACCATTTCTTTCACCTTAAAATTTGGTCTAGTAGTTGTTTTTATGATTAGAAACGTAATTGTTATAATGCCATACCTGTAGAGTGGGTGATATACGTATAATGTTATTAAATAATTGTAAAATTTTATGCAACATTTGAACAATTTCTTACAGTATGGCACCATTTTTTTTTTAAAGTTGGTTATGTGAGGAACGTAAATACGAAATTTGAAAGTTGTATGTAGGGACAATCTTGTTTAATTAAATAATATGTTATGTCGTATAATATTCTACGCTCGAACGTCTTCGAACTATCTTCCTCAATACAAATTCCAACGCAGGTATACAGCAGCTGCTGGTCAGGCGTACTGTAGCTGAAATACGTCGCTGAAAATCGGTTTTCCGGGTATGGCATCACTTTTGGACTTCATGATGAGTATGGGATAATTTTCCTGAATCATACTTTTTATAAACTTTCCAAAAATTAAAATGCCATACTGTAAGAAATCCTTTCATTTTTTTATTTTTTTTTACACCGCAGCGTGCTTATGACGGTCTTTCGTACCATGGTCACAGTATGGCATATTTTTTTCAACTCATAATAGTATGGGAACAATCTGATTTCATTTATGCCATACTGTAAAAAATAATTTCACGGCTTCTATAGGCGTGTTTTAAAAATGGTTAAAAAATACAATTTTTCAAGTATGGCACCACTTTCATACTGCACTAGAAGTATGGCGAATATAATTTTGTCTCACTGTACCATAAACTGACCACGACTTAAGTGCCATACTGAAAGAAATGGTTTCTCGAATTTAAAAAAAATGACATGTTTGAGGGGGTATGGTGGGTATTTTGGACCGTCGGAATGGTATGGCATGGTGATTTTCGTACAAGATTAATAAAAAGCAATTGTTAAAAAAAAATCAGCCTGTAAGAAATAAATAAAAAAAAAATAAAAAAAAAACATTTTCAAAAAAGTATGGCGGGTCTAAACACCCACCGGAGAAGTATGGCAAATAGCGACCGCCGGGTTTTTTTTGTTGAAATACCGATAAATTGAAGAAATTTTGTGAAAGAAATTGTTTGACACCTCCGGATTTTCGAGCAATTTCAATTAATCATTCTGCAATTGCGTCCCGCGCACCACCGGTAAGAACATCATTTTCCTCTCACTTACTACGTATATGAAACCCCCTGAAAGCGCCATACTGTAAGAAATGACTTACCAAAATGTGTCATCATCTCCCGGTCTATAATGTCAATGGGCGCGGGTAATATAAATTTCACCTACACAAAATTTTGTTAGAATCAAAAGTTTTTAAAACAATTTTTGGCAATTCCCTAAACATTGGGAAATATAAAGATCGGAAAATAAAAATTGTGGTAAAATAAATCGTCGGATGGGATCGTTGATGATAATATATGTGTATTATCAAATTTGTAGCCAATTTCATTATTTCAGCTTCACTTTTTGCTTCTTCACTTAGCAATACAAGTCAGTAACAATGTGACAATCTGCTTGCTTAGGCGCAGCGGTCCTTTTCTGATACAGCGGTGAATATATTTTGGCTTACTGACATTTTTGTTATAGGGAAAGATTTTTCGAAAATGAATCAGGTCATCATCATCGCATCAGCCGAAACAGGTCCGCAATAGCTGGTCAAGCATTGCTAAACGAGCGATCCTGCTTTCCACTTATAATGAATCGTTTTGCTGTTCAAAAATATAAAAATCACACCAAAACCGAGATAAATAATAAACAAAAGATAACAACTCACCGCTTCAAACGTGACCTAATACTTGCATCCATCAAAAGACGCAAATAAACTGAATTTAATAGAACACTCCCCCTCCTTGTTTTTACGCAAACATATTTTTTTGACTTTACCCTTTCAACGAGTTTACTTTTCGAAAACTTTCTTATTTTCTGCTCTTGAGATTTGCAATAGAAACCCATAATAAGTAGGTATAAATAATTTGTTAGAATATATTAATTTTTATCACTTTAATTTTATTATTGACTAGAATGTATTGTTAAGTCTTAGTAAGTATGTACACTGCACTCTGATCGACGCGAAATAAATTTGATAGTAAGAAACCAGTCGACTTCGGATCGTACAACAGGGTTGGGTGTTCGTGTAGCGACATGTCGCACGGCCGCACGCTGTAGTGCTGTTCAGTTTCGAGCACTATTATGTTCATCTGTGCCAATCAGAAGCATCACTACATAGTATAAAACAAAGTCGCTTTCTCTGTCCCTATGTCCCTTTGTCCCTTTGTATGCTTAAATCTTTGAAACTACGCAACGGATTTTGATGCGGTTTTTTTTAATAGATAGAGTGATTCAAGAGGAAGGTTTATATGTATAATAACATCCATTAAACAGTGGAGAAGTACTGTTATTTTTGAGGTTTCTAATGTGATGTCGTAAATAATTACATTTTTTCCGCTTACATTGCAAACGCAGGCTGAACCCTACGAGTTTTATCAAAATAATGTACTAAGTATTGTACACATTGAAAAGGTCTACAGAAAAGTCCGTGATGGTATATGTCTATCTCTTATGGATAACCCACAATAACTTTTTTTGTCATTTACTTTTTACGACAAATAATGGCTAATTTTCGAAGCGATTTTAACCAATACAGCATTAATCCTTAACCAATTAAATACCTTGAATACATTGTTCATTTAATATAGATCTATATGGCCCTTTACACCGTATGATTTAAGTGAATATTTTCGAAGATATTACAGATTTAAAAATTGCGGGACGTAGCGTTTGCGGCGGTACCGGCCGGCCGCCCGCCCGGTGCGGCAAGAGCGTGCCTATAAATGGCGCGTCTGTTTTTTTTCCCCTTGCTCGATGTAGTGCCAGCCCGCGCCGCAGCTGAGCCTGTAGATTTAAATTCCCGACTCTGACCTCTGAGTTTGTTTCGGCATTTCTTCTCAGAGTAGTCAATTAGGAAATGCCGGCCCCATCGTTCGTTAAATAATCATAATTCGATCCAGCCTGTCCCAACTTGCTGTCCTCCCCCCAGCGACGCCCTAAGCCGAGGCTCGTACCCCACAGGGGGTGCCCTTAGCGTGTAGTCGCTTAGTTTATTTAGTTAGTTTTAAGCCCCTGGCTGGAGGCTTTGAGTTTTCTCAAGGCAGCCGCAGGATTGTCCGGTTAAGTAGTCACGACCTCTCAAGGTCAACTACGAGATGCCATATTCTAAAAAAAAAAAAAAAAAAAAAAAAAAAACCGCGGTTTTCCCTATAGCACTTTGAATTTAGCAGCGATCGGACGCGTTTATTATAAAAACGCGACGCGATAGCAGGAAATCTTCATGGTATAGGGAAAGGGGGATTGTTTTACTCCAAATTTAACGTGTGCGGGCCACGGGCAGTAATGAATAAATCAAAACTACTGAATCGATTTTAATCACATAGGCTATATATTTTATACCCGTGCGAAGCCGGAGCGGGCCACAGTTTTTCTGTAGTGTATTTAGTATCAGCATTGCACCCGTGCGAAGCCGGGGCGGGTCGCTAGTAGGTAATAAATCAAATTTATCCTGTACCTACACCACTTATAAAGACATAACAATAAACGGACACAAAGCTTTATAGGCTTTATATTCTTTTTATGGTTTTTCCAAGCCTTCTCAGTATTCTTTCTGTTATTCATATGTTTTGCTGTGGCTCAGAATAATCAATCAAGATAAAAGTTTAATCAATTCATCTAATGAAAACAATACCTACTTACACCATACCTACCAAGTTGGACAGGTCAAGACAGATTAAGCTATGCAATAATATGTCATGGTTAAATAAAACAGCTAAAAAGTTTATCTAAAACACGGATAGAATGTCTAATTCTAGATATAATATTTCATACAGCTACGTGGCAGTAAATTCCCGCCAATTGCATCAAGTGGTGCAAATTGAAAACAAAGGAATGTCTATCTATGCAATTACCGGTGCCGGCACTCCTATCTCTCTGCCTATACCTTTACAGATAACAATACTTCTGTAGGTATTTAAGTTTAGTAAGTCTTCGATTAAAATAGATTGCCACGAGGCAAGAAGCCTCAAAACATCTAGAACAGCACTATTGTTTGCTTTGCTATATATGCACTTTTCAATACTTGTGAATGTTTCAAAACTAGACACAGAACTGCACTGTGTGCATAGCGCTAACATTATGACGCATCGCGCTTAGTCACTATGAAGGCAGTCAGACACGGCGAGACACGAATCCGCGGCAGGAAAACGGCCCTCTATGCAGGTTTGAACTTGTTTCTGTATGTTTGTATTATCATTGCGGTGGCGGACTTGTGATGTAATCAGATGACAGTTGTAAAACATTTACGACTGAGCCACATTCCGATATTGATTTGCGGGTTTTGATTACTGACCCTCTTCATTGTTACTGACATGTTCTTTGGAGCAATATCTTTGTTATAACCTTATAACTTATACCTCTACATAAATAGCTTTATATCTTTTGTATTGTTTGTTCAATAAGTAACGAACGATGATAACATTATGAACCTAGGCAGTTATTGTTGCCTAGTCTATTTTTGCACACTATATGAGGAAGTATATAAAGTGCACTCATGGATTCAGCAATAATAGGAGAATAATACAAAGTACACTCCCGAACTCCATAATCGAATTACCGAACCACGCTGCATTTTTTGTATATAAAGGTCTATGACTTTTTAATTGGCCATTAATTCAAATTTGGAACAATGATGACACCAAAATTATGGCCAGTATATCTGCTTCAAAACTGTATCAAAACTTTTTCTTTGCCTCATCATTATTTTGATTTTTTAGACGTTGGTAACCACTGACCTCACTGACCTTTCTCATACAAGTTATAAAATACAGGTCAGTGACTGACCTGTACTTGTTTAATAAAGGTCAGTGATGGTAACATCAAAAAGTACTCTGTGGATGGTAACTTACATGGAAATACACGGTGGCTTTTTTTTTAGAGTCGGGAGTGATTTTACCGTCAATGAAAAATATTGAAATTAAAACAAGCTTATTTTTATTAAACTTTTCCTTTATTGCTTTCGGTATTTAAATATACAATGTAGGATATATCTCGGAACTTATCAACAACATTACATTCGTCAGGTTACAACCAAATTCTGGTCTAAGGCAGATCATAAGACTATTGTGTACAATTGTTTCTCTAAAATATAATACATCTCTTACAAATAAACAATAAAATAATGGACGGTCAAGAGCAAAAAATACTTTACAGTTACGACCTTACGACACACTCATGTGGAGAGCGTGTTTCTTGTGAAACAAAATTTGCAACTTTGAGAAAAGACCAATTTTCCATGAGATGCATAGTAGCAGAGCATTGGTGGCTCAGTGGAAACAGGCGGCGACTTAAGGTCGTAGGTTCGAAACTTCGAACCCAGGCAAGTGCTTTATTTTGTGTAAATTATTTCACCACCACTGCTCTCAAAGGGTGAAGGGACACATTGTGAAGATGTGCTAGAACCAAACATTCGAAGACATGGTACAGACGCCAGCATCCATTTTCCCAATTTCCCAATCAACTTTGAACCTTATGCTGTAGCGATAAAGTAGCAAATCTATTAAAGAAATTTGACAGATTGTAGTAGCTTGATGTGCTGGCGTCTGTACATCCACCAAATCGCACTGGGCCCGCGTGGAGGATTACGGTCCACTCCCTCTCACCGAGAGGAGGCCTACTTGTGTCCCAGCAGTGGGAATATTATATCGTTACCGCTGATTATGCTTATGCATTGCAAATTCCATGCTCGTAATACCATAACGTATCTATAAATTTACTTCAGGACAATATCGCTTTTAAATCTTGCATACATGTAAGGTATTTACGCTCGTGACTGTACAGTGGTACTCTCAAAGCTAATTAATAGAAGCTACTTGTTCATCAAAGTACTTAAGTCAATTAGTCACTGACCCATAGGTACAGTGGGTTAAAATGATTTGTAAAGTATTGTCTTGAATACCTTTTGCGCGTCATACTACGATAAGTTATGTTGGATTTTACTGATATCATCAATATACTAAGAAAAGTGACGACGCGCGACGCCATTACGTCGTAGGTAATTTGTTGTATTTCTAGTTGTATTTCGATATTTAAGTAGTTTGAACCGTTTCCCATGATAAACATTCTGATGCGCATTATTATTAACTACGCGTCATATGTAAACGGTGTACGGACATTGTTCCCAAAAGCATATTTAATATTTTTATATTACGTACTACTTGTAGGTAATATTAATATTATGTAACTGCTTTCTCAATGTGAATATGGTTATAGGTATTCCTTTTAGGGGGTGGGGGGGGGGGGTCTTACTTTATACTTAAGCCAGTTCTCAAAGCGCGTCAAAGCGCGCTCATGGGATCGTTTGTGGTTATACTTATTAAAAGGTTTTCAAGATGCGGGTTTTCAGAACGCGCGTCAGATTTTTTGACATAGGAACAGGGCCTTAGGCTATGTACAAATGGTCGCGATTTTGACGCGCGTTAGAACCAGAATTCCATATGACGTGCGATAAGACTGCAGTAGCTCGTTGTAGCTGTTTGCTTCAGTTGAGCATAGAAATTGACAAAACGCGTCCGATCGCGACGGAAACGCACAATCAAATTTTTTCATCTGATCATAGCCTTAGTCAAACCCTTTTTATCCCAGCTTACGTCACTATAGCAATCGTACGAGTTTTCTACATCACGTAACAACACTAAACTATGCTAAAGATGCTAATTGTCTTTTTTACTAGTTTTCCTTCAAGATGCAAAGCGTATTATATTATTTTCTATATTACTTAGAAATAAGTTGAAACAAGAAAAACTATTTACCGTCACTGTAAGCCCACGTTCGCACGGACGTAAAAATATCGCGGCGGGATTTTATCGCGCACTGGATTTAAAACTCTCGGTGTTGAGCCGAGCGTTGAGAATCTAACAGAGTGCATCCCAGCGCGTCGAAAAAACACTGGAATTTTAACGCTCTGCTTAGTGCCGAGAGTTGATAATCCATTGTGCGAAAACATATCGCCGCAGGAAAAAATCGCCCGAGCGAACCTGGGCTAACGTATTCTAGTAACTGAAAATAAAAACTAGCTTTCTAAACATTCCGTAATAATGTAAATAAATTAAGTCAGTCAACAAACGTACATTTTCCATTAAACGATTCCACACAAGATTATTCTAACATTCGGTATGTATTGGCAAAATCGGTCCAGATACTCTTAAACTAAACCCCCGTTCACACGACGCGGGATTTTTGAATAGGCGCGGTTTTTTTTTCGCCTCCCTATGCATAAAGCATAAAATACATACAAGCAGCGTAAGCAATTTCTCGCTGAGTCAAAAATCCCACTTTGTTAAGACATTACACAATAATTTTCAACAAAAAAATCCTCAAACATGAGTAAAAAAAACAAATGAAGTGAGATCTAAAGTTTCAATTTCATGTTTTGATTTTGACCTAAAAGATTTCTAATTTTAAGCTCTGAAGGGCAAATCTCGTATTTTTAAGAAAGTTCGCATACTAATCTCAGTAGCAATCTGTCAAAAATACCTCTAATTTGCCCACATTTTTGACAAGTTTTTGACATATATCGTCGCTGATATGAGATTGCGACTAAATTTTGATCTTTTTGATTACGGGAATTGGCCTTCATATTGTTCATGATATATAGGCAAAACAATAAAATCGTAACTAAACTACATTAACCTAATTAAATTTAATACATTATTGTGACGACACGACAGCTTAGATGACCACAATTTTATCAGTATTATTTATACGTAAACTGGAATACATTAGGTCACAGTACTGTGTCACAACACTATTGGCTTGGATATAATGGCCACGTCATTGGTGTTTATGATTTCATAAGAAGAATGCGCAAGCCCGCGATGTTTAAATTTTCTTACATTTTTGCAATTTGCAGGTCATTCAATCAACATTCAACATGACACAGACCTGCATTGAATTTCGCGGGCTGTCCTGAGGCTTCCCCTTAAGAGGGCGCCAACCAAACGCCGACCGCGCAGTGGCGCCCTCATCGTTTGTTTGGTTATTCCTTTTATTTTAGAATGAAAATAGTGCCCACTATTATCCGTTTTAGTGATTATAATAAAACTAAACAATGTAAAACTACCGTTTAGAATAATATTAACTTATAATCTTGTGGAGCACAACTTAACGTGCTTATTTTCTGCATTTTCATTTTAAATTAAAAGAAATAACCAAACAAACGATGAGGGCGCCACTAGGCGGTCGGCATAGCCTTAATGGTGTAGACACATTTGTCCGCGCTAAAAGACTGTCCAGTTTAGGCATTTTAAACGCGCAAATTCGTAACTTGGAAGTAAGGATGGGTAGATGTGCCGACCCAGAACGACTTGTTCGATCTTTTTACAAAACAATGTGTTGCGTCCAGTATTATTACGCGCGTAAAACGCCTGATTTCGTACCTACAGAGTTTGTGTGTTGGCAGAAAAGAGGATAGCCGATGTATTCTGTAATAATCTCACAGTGAAAACTTAGGTGAAGTGATCTTGAAGTGTGCTGTCAATAGTTTTCATGGCCTCCCCATGACATTTTTACCGAATAGACAGACGACCGGCCGATCTTACTTCATTACAATGTTTTCGCTCGTATATTGCTCTTGCGCTGTCGACTAAATCACAAAATTTGTAAATCGGCCAAATAGTGGCAGCAAAAACGCTCACTAGCCTCTGTCTTCAATTATAGTTTTGTTAGGTATCTTAATCATAACTTTATGTTACCTATTTAATAATAATATAGCATATTATTGAAATCACTATTCTGTTTCTTGGTTTGTCAAAGCAAACTCATTTATCCCATGTCGATTTGCGAGGTTAGATCTTAGCTTCGGTAAGCTAGCGTGTCATTTAATTCAATCATAATAAACTTTCTCCTTTCTTTAATTTATATGTATGTATTTTATGGTTACTTGTGGGCTGTGGCAAGGATGCAACTCAGTAGATAAGCAAGGTCGAATTAAATTAAATAGCAAAACTTCACAGACTTGTTAGGTTATATATCTAACTAGATACTCCCCGCGACTTCGTCCGCGTGAATATTCACCCTCTTAGGGGTGGAATTTCGAAAAACTTTTTTTAGTGGATACCTTCTCTTCACAAAGATCACATCCTCCAAATTTCATGTCTCTAGGACCAGCGGTTTAGGCTGTGCGTTGATATATCAGTCAGTCAGGACTTTGAATTTTATATAATACTAGCTGCGCCACGCGGTTTCACCCGCATAAGTTTCGATCCTGTGGCAATATCGGGATTAAAGTAGCCTTTATGTTAATCCAGGATGTCAGTTACCTCAATACCAAATTTTATAAAAATTGGTCCAGCCGTTTGAGCGTGCAGAAGTAACAAACATATAAACAAACACACACACACACACTCGCAAACTTTCGCCTTTATAATATTAGTGTGATATAGATAATGTCACTCTACCAGCGAACATAGATTTATATCGATTAGATTAGTTTCGCCCTACCGCGTCAAAATATGGTCACGTTTCTGCTTCGTTTTGACCCATAATGACACAAGTGACTTGACTTTATAGTAGAGTAGCGGCCGCGACTTTAGTTGTAGGTCGAAGGTTCGAACCCAAACAGGCGCTTTACTGTGTGTAAATTATTTCATCACCATTGCTCTCAAAAAACAAAAATTCGAGGTCATGTGACATCTACTTTTCACTGAGCCCGCGTGGTGAATTACAGCCCACTCCCTCTCACCGAGAGGAACATTATAGGCTGATTAAGCTCTATGTTAATAAACGTCCAAAACAGTTTATAGGTGAGGGCAAATCTAACGATTTAAAACTTTGTCACGGAATCAAATTATCAGCCGTAGTTACGTGAACTTATGAGTTTGTTTTAATATAATAAGACATCGATAACCAACACGTATGTCAAGTTTCGCTAATTAACCCTTATTAAAAACGATCCTTTGTAGTCTCCCGATATTCATTTAACCGCATCTGTATAGATTACTTCTCTATTTGGGGTCCTTCTCTTTAATCTTTAAATATGTTATCAGTATACTTGCTATACTTTCCAGGTGCACATCTGAAGCCCAGCTATAAGATAGCGTCGAATACAAACACTTATTCTCAAGCTCAGGCAGTTTAACTCAACTTAAACCTCCGGCTTACATCCAATAAAATTATTGTTTCTGTTGGGAATGCTATCCATAACGCATGATACTTTTATTCTGAATACTTCGACTAGTTTTGGGGCAGTTAAATTGTCTCGGGATAGCCCGATGTGTTCCGGAATAGCCCGATGTGTTTAGGAATAGCGCGATGTGTTTCGGAATAGCCCGATATGTTTTGGATTAGCCCGATGTGTTTCGGAATAGCCCTATGTAATTCAGAATAGCCCGAAGTGTTTCAGAATAGCCGATGTGATTTGGAATAGCCGATGTGTTTCGGAATAGCCCGATATGTTTCAGACACATGAAAAAAAGCTCCATATGTGAACGAAAATTTTGTTGGATGTGAATTTCCTATTTTTCCCTGATATTGGTATTGAATCCTAAGCAGTAAGCTATCGTCAGCATCCAATACTCCTAAGCTTATATCAATATTCCTCGTAGTCGTAATAGTCGTCATCATGGCCGTTTTGCAGCATGGCGGCTAGAGACAACTCGCCAGTGACGTCCACTGGGTCCGGTTCTATTTCATCTTCGTAGTCATCTGCTATTTCTGGAGAAATGAAAGGATAATGTTTTAATCTTAAAACAAAAACAAATTTTCGATATAAATAAATGTAGGATGGCAAATAGCCGTCAAATATTTAACTGTTTTTATGATATTTATTAATATTACTGTACCTATGGAAATATGTATAAAAATCAATACAATCAATGTAGTGTACTTTAGAGCGATATTTCATATTTCCATACAGTAATATTGGCAAATTAAAAAAAAAACGGGTAAATATTTGACAGCTATTTGCATCGTTACCAACTTTCAGAATACACTCTCAAGTTCTACTGTTACATTACAATAGACTACAATACGTATAATAGTTAGTAATAGACTACACTTGACCTAAACACAACACGTAAAAACTTGCTGGATTGTTTTAAAATTATTATCTATCGTTTGAAATCGGGCCTAAGAGACACAATAGCTTGTTATTTAGGGGCTGTCCATTAATCACGTGAGGCTCGAAAGGGGGGGAGGGGGTCCATAAAAAATCACGAAATATCACAAGGGGGGGAGGGGGGGTGTAGTAATACAGTATGTTAAATAACAGAGGGCGTTCCCTTAAACTCGTTAATCTATATCATTAATAGATTAACGTAAAAATATCAGCATAGAAAAATAAGCATAAAATAATCCGAATTCAAAAAAATAATTAATTGTCAATAAATTCGAAACCTCCTGTTTAAAATCAAAATAGTAGCGCGGAATAGTATTCGTAGTAGTATTGCCCAAACGCAATGCGCACGATGCCGGCCGAGCGTCTCCGAGAGTTCACGAAGCCGAGTCAGCCGGCCGCCCCGCCCCGCCCCGCGACCGCGCCGCTCTCCGCGCTGAATGGCGAGCGGCGACTCATAAAGGCGGCTTATTGAATTACAAAGACGTCGTCGCGTTGTTATCAGTAAAATTAAACATTATGTAAGTATGTTTAGTTTTAGCAATAACATTTAACAACCCGTCTCAAATGTCAGCCGGTGACAAAGGAACGCGTCACTAAGGCACCTTGGGCTTGGAAGGACCTATTCACAAACATAGTAAATTAAAAAAACATAAATTCATGTACCTGCCTATCTAAGCCGCGTTTCAATAACATTAAAATTAAAATACAGAATACACGTCGCTCGTCGCTCGTCGTCGGTCTCGTTAACCGGCGCTCGAAGTCAGCTGGACCAAGCAGACCTTGCACTTTTTGAAGTGAGTACGGATGCTGCTTGTTCTTCTTTAAAATTTTAAACACTGCGACGTGACTCATGTTAAACAGGCGGCCGGCTCTTTTAGTGCTTGAACCGGGCTCCTCCTCAAAATGCCTTAGCACGTTCTCTTCCTGCCGCACAGAGATCACGGGTCGGGGGCCACCAGAACGACGTGGTACTACCGGTTCATTGTTACGAATACGCACTAGGGCACTCACAATACATAACACGAGAATTCCGCGGTTGATGTACATTGGGGTAGGTACCTGTCAGCATACATCCTCAGAGCACATGCACCATCATAGTTACACTCAGCATAAATGAGCACCATGTTCACATACTCCTGACCACTGAACTGATAACGCAGCATTTCTCACTCAAGAATGACGTAAGATGTTGCAATGCGAAAATAATGCACGTCCGGTCAGCGCGTGAGATTAGTTCCGAATAAAATTAGGTGGACATTCGGGGGCAGGGGGCGGGGCTAGGCGCATCAATTAGATCGCCGCACACGCGGCCCGTCATTCATAAATAAATTCCGACATTGCTGTCCTTCAAGTACGCGTGTACAGAGTGTTTCTTTACCGTATCAATTTACGATTTTTAGTGAATATTTTAATATAAAAAAAAATAAAAACATTTTATTTTCGAATGGTAATATTTTTTTTAGCATGTATGGATGCTATACTATTGCGGGTTAACGGGAACGCCCTCTGTTAGTTAACATACTGTATATCACGTGTATTTATTTTTTTAAAAACATCCTGCAAACTTTCTAATAAAATTAGATGATTATACCTGTATTTTATAAACATAAAAAAAAAGTCCGATTCTTTGTAGGTACTAAAGATACACGTGATATGAGGGGGGGGGGGGGGTAAGTCTTAAACCTCACCATATATCACCAAGGGGGAGGGGGGGTTAAAAATACAAAAAAAAACATCACGTGATTAATGGACGGCCCCTTAGCTGCAGTACTTACCAGCCTGCGGTGTGGGCGGCGCTGGCGGGCCGGGCGTGCGTGGGCCGGGAGTGCGCGGGCCGGGCGTGCGCGGGCCGGGCGCCGGTGTGGTGGGGGGCGCGGGGGAGGCAGTGAGCGTGGGGTTCTTCTTCTTACGTTTGCGCGGTACGGGTGAGGCTGGGACCACTGTTGATGGTGTTGGGGGTTTGTTCCTAGAACAGATAACATTAATGATGAGATACAGCTGTCGAAAAAGGTGTGAGATTCATTCAACGACAAAAATTTGCCTCGTATATCAGACCAGATCGGTGAAAATTTGTCATTCTTTCCCAGAGCTTTTAGAGCAATATTTGTGGAATGAAATATACAATGTATTTATATAATAAGGTACACACGCCAGCACATCAAGCTACCCGAAACTGTCGAATTTTCCCAATCAACTTTGAACCTAATGCTTTAGCGATAAAGTTGAAAATCTATTAAAGAAATTTGACAGATTGTAGTAGCTTGATGTGCTGGCGTCTGTACATCAACAGTGTAATTTATTAAAAGTTTCGGGCTTACACAGTCGCCAATTACAGGTTTACCAGCAATCTCAGAAATAAGTGATCACACATAATAATAACAAAACTAAACTAAAAACAAACTACAATAAAATAACCAAAGCAAATGTTTAAAATAAAATTATTTTCGACTACTTTTGTGGGACCGTGGGGGTCGCATGCGATAATATCGGGATGGGGAAGGCTATCTAATAGTATATACTCTGGATTTTAGTCTTCAAAACATTGCTGGAAGCGGTAGAACAGCCTTATTCAATCTAATAGTATGGACTTTGTGCACAAAGTAATAGTAAGTGCCGGAGAGGAACTACAAAAGAATTCTTCGGTACCCAAGATTCAGGCTTGCCTTTTTTCGGGCCAAAATACAAAACTCCCTTTAATTTTTTTGGGCAATAAGGTTTTTTTTAATAATTTAACCCATCGCGCGTCTAATTAGCAGACACAATAGAAATTTTATTGTTATCGGTACACATGGTGTACACTCGACGTGAGAAGAGTTAATCACTTACTCAACAACAACAGTCTCCTTCGGCGTCGCGGGCGGCAACGGAGTGCCCGGATGGTCCAAACTCTTAAGAATATCATAATTAATCTTGGAGCTAATCTTCTTCTCCGCAATCATCTTCTCAATAGCCTCCCCAGCAGTAGCAGCATTACAAGGAGTTCTCTTCTTGTAGGAACCTCGTAATTTCTTCTTTTTATCCTTATTTTCTTCTTTCTCTTTCGCACGAAGCTCTTCTTTTACTTAAACATGTACGACTACAAATTAAGATTTTATGGTAAACGCTAGCTGTTGATTCGACGAAGCGGTTTTTTTTTGTTGATGAATGTATTTTCTCCTGGATCGGAATCTTACATGCACAAATCTTGCGCACATAAACACACAAAACTATAGATCATACAAATATTTGGTCTGTGCTGGAATTGAACCCGCAACCCGTACTACACCGTCAAACATTGTATTACAAAATACAGTATATTCTGTCTATTTATCGCTCCTTTTGTTGAAGAGGTTATTTAATGGTAGTCAAATATTTCTTGTTCAGCCATTTAGTTTGCACACTTTCGTCACCTGCTTAACGTTTTCCCAACTATGTTTGGGTAGGCTTCCAGTCTAACCGGATACAGCATGCCAGTGTAACGCAGTTGTTAAATGGAGCAACTGCCTATCTGACCTCCACAACCCAGGTGCTGGGTAGCCCTCCCCTTGGTAAGTCTGAACATTTATAATATTCCAAAAAAGCCATCACAGCGCAATTGCAACATACACTGGCCTGCAAAACTAATTATCACACATTTAAAATTGGAATAACTTTTTAAGTACACAAGATATACTTCCGAAATAAAAAAGACTCGAAACAGAGTTTAATTTTGTATATAAAAACTTCATAATTGAGATCCTTCTTTTAAGAAATGGCTGAAAAGAGCTTTAAAAACAAAAATACAACAAAACATCCTTTTCTAATTACAATTTTACCATTCATTTTTTTGTTTCTGTTTTCAAATTTTTCCTTGATCGATGAGTCTTGTTACAAAAGCTAAGATAGACAACAGCACATAAATTTTATTTATCATGCCACTTTCACCTGAAGAATGTGTTAGGATCATAACTTTTCTGGAACTAGGCATCAGTATGCCGACGACTGCAAGAATGGTGGGTGTGACGTGACGAACGGTCCAGAAGGTGAAGCGAAGGTACGAAGATACTGGAAATCATCTGAGAAGACCTTGTAGGTAATGGCAGACCCAGGTGCACTAGTGCCCGAGAAGACCGTTATATGTTTCCACTGTGTTGAGAAATCGCCACCTTAATGCAGTTAAGTCTAGCAACAGCTTTTTCAGACCCGAAGGGACTACATTAGTGACAGTACAGTGAGAAGAAGACTTGCTGAAGCAAATCTGAAACCCCGAAGACCAGCGAGTGGCCCCAAATTCGAGAGAGAGCATCGATTAGCGAGACTGCGATACGCCCGTGAACACATACAGTGGGATGAAGAAGAGTGGTCAAGAATTTTGTTCACAGACGAGTCTCGATTTTCACTTTACACTTCTGATGGAAGGCGAAGTGTCTACAGGCGGCCTGGTGAGCGATACCTTCAAGACATGACCAAAGAAAAGTCAGATGGATTGTGTGAGGGGTGATATGAAAAAAAAAAGCAGTGAAGGATAGAGTGACAGCTGACAAGAATGGAGGAAAAAACGTGTTGCACCGACCCCGAGTAAGAGGGGATAATGGCAGCGCCAATTTTAAATGTCCATACTCAATTTTTAAAATGTTGTTGGTACATTTTTAGCATAACTAGGTCCAACTTTTCAAACAAAATAACGAGAGGTGCCGTGGAACACTCGGTTGTAAGGAACTTCCTTTCACTGTATACGAGTATGATGTGTTAAATAACAGGCTCAATGAAATAAAAGAAACAACGTTTGAGAATGAACTAAATGAACCGCGCACAATGCTCGTCTGCTACAGGTACAACTCGAAACTCGCACGGATACACAACACACACTCGTATATAATAGAAAACAGACAAAGACAGAGAGAGAGAGAGAGAGAGGCGGAGTCGCATGGAGATGGCATAACGCTTTATCCGTATGTGACGACTTTTAACAGTCAACTCCTACCGCAATCCTTTTTATGGAACTTCATTCCAAAAATACGTACTTTTCTGTTCCCTTAGATATCCAGCATTGAGATTCTTCCACAGCATCGCCTTATGCTTAATTTCCTCCTCATTCATGATGAGAGAGTTGATGTACTCCTCATCTTTCTGATCCAGGACCATCTCATCAGCACTGTGGAGGTCTTTGGACACCTGCTTTGGTTCGGGTCTTAGGAACTTGTCAGATTTGTCCTCTTGGCTGGACCCTGCGAGACCTATAACGGCTAGGTCTGGACCTGAAGACAATAATTAAGAAAATAATAACATAACATTTAAAAAAAAAAGGCTTAATTACTTCACATTTGATATTAGGTGAAATAAAAGTTCAATTAAAGCTGTGAATAGATGATGACGTGTAGATTTTATGGAAACTTCCTTGATTAAAATACCTGTTTAAATTAAATATATGCATATGACGTTATAGATACTAATGACGCCTTGTTTACACAGGACTTGCTAAAGTGCAATCTTATTTTAAGGTCGAAGGATAACTCATAATTACGCAGTGGTACCGATTCCCTTGTTCATAAACTAAACTAAATTTAAGTCTAGTGCATCTTTTTCTTTCTATTTCATTAAGAAAAGGACAGAAGATTATTTTTAGTTTAGTCCTGTCAAATTATTCAGCGCCTGACACTATTACATACAAGTTTAGACGAAAAACTTACATACTTAAATTATGTCAATTTACGTCAGGCGCTGATTAATTTGACAGGACTAAACTAAAATTTATCTTGTGTTCCTTTCTTAACGATATAGAAGGAAAAAGATGCACTGAACTTAAATTTAGTTTAGTTTGTGAACAAGGAAATCGGCACCAATATCCATATAATTTTGACAGTTTATATATTTTAATATACGAAATTTAAGTTAGTAGTCAATTTGATAAACAATTAATTTCTCTGACTTCACATACCAAGTCCTTTTTCAAGCTTCAGTTTTTCAGTTTTGGCATCTTCTTTGTCCTGCACTTTTTTGGCTATTTCTCCAATGAGGTCCAACGCGTCTTCTGCTGCAAATCTTGACGCCTCGGCGTCTTCTGAAGTGTTTTCGTCTGGAAGTATAAAATTATTTTAAATACTGGCTGGCATAGTATAGATGTCGATCGTCCGGCGGTGAGATGGGCGGACACTGTTGCCATCGCGGGCAAAACCTGGCTGAGGCTGGCACGGGAGCGTGGGGATTGGTACAAGAAAAGAGATGCCTATGCTCAGCAGTGGATGAAGTCGGACTGTGGATGATTGTAATGATGATGATAATGATGATGATGATGATGGTGGTGGTGATGATGATGATGATAACGATGATAGTGGTGATGATGATGTTGATGATGGATACGATGATGATGGTGATGATGATGATAATGACGATGATGTGGTGATGATGATGATTATGGTGTTGATGATGATGATAGTACAGAAGCAGTCGCGTTTTAGCATGGCAACAGCTTGACCACCTACATTTTCCAACCCTTTTTTATTTAAAAAACTGGAATAAAGTCCGTTATCGTCCTGATTAAATATCTATCGTGATCTTCAAAATATTTTTAAAATGAAAAACCATACATAGTTTATTCTTTGGGTTCATACGGAGAGATATTGGGGAAAGGGCAATGACCGCTATTGCCATGCTAAAACGCGACGACATTAGAAGTATTAGAACTTCGTTTGCTCTGTTTCAGCAACATTCAAAACAGTTGACATGAGATTTGCAGCGTGTTTAACACGCTGCAAATCTCATGTCAACTGTTTTGAATATAATTATCATAAAAATGAACTAATAGTTCATTTTTATGTTGTTCACATATTGTGACCACCACATTTACCTGCTGATGGGAGACAGAAAATACATATTTCCTTCTGAAATACTTTCTGCCCATATGTTTTCTTAATGTCAATGGCAATCTAAATGGACTCGGCCCAGAATTCGGTTACGTGTTTGGCGCCATCAGTTCCTGCAACGCGGCAACGTGCAGCTGACAGGACACGTAGAACATGATATAAAGTCCCACGTGCCCCATGGTTTGCCCATATGATTTGTGATTTTACATAATGCGAAGCACGACTCATAATGCGAAGCATTAGAGAGTGCTTTAAGATCGAATTTTTTTTTGCCTCCTTTCTGCAACTGTTTCTATTGTTGTGCTTCTGCTAGTACACAGAACCTACTTCATTTATATACCATTGTATAGATAATTTAATGGAGATTAATTCTGTACTTTCCAAACATTGATTTAATGCAGTAGAAACTAAAAACACATCAAAATATTTCCGAATAAATTCCCGTCAATCAAGTGTGAAACCTGAAAACATTGTAGCTTGCGAAAAATTCAATTAATTGAGTAAATTTTTTTTCACTCATTGGAGGAACCCTATTGAAAATGGCTTTTTTATTCAAAGTAATTTAATTATAATTAATTTTTAAAAAATACTAATATAATATCTATATATACATACATATATGGTTTTTCATACGATCAAATGAGCATTATGACTTTATGAGTCATGTACTTTTGGATTTCCAAATTTTTAAAAATTGGGAAGAAACTCCTTCCAAGCAAAATCTACGTTACGGCCATTAATTTCGCATTATAAAACTAAAATATTCATACATTAATAAAAATATCTACGTATCCAAAATATCTATATACAGGTTATTAGTAAAACATTAACAACCTCTTAAGAGGTCATTGTACTCATCATTATAAACAACTTTTACTATGGGACCAAACTAGAAATCGTGAAAAAAAAATCAGCTGTTCCCCACATTTTGACGAGTTATACGAACATAAATGTAGGGAACAACTGATTTTTTTTTTCGCGATTTCAGGTTAGGTCCCATAGTAAAAGTTGTTCATAATGACGAGTACAATGACCTCTTAAGAGGCTGTTAATGTTTTACCAATAACCCTGTATAGAGGTAACGTTAACTTAGTATAATTGCTCCTAGTAGGTATAGTATGATTAAAATATGTTAGATAAGCAAAAAAAAGGCAGTATGAGGAAACTTTAAAAGGTAAATCAATACAATCAAACTTTGTATTAAGAATTTTGGCAAAGCAAAAACATCAATAATGGTTTTATTGCTTTATTTAAAGGATCAAATTGAGATAAATCATATGCGGTAACATTTCAAATGTTTGCGTTTGATTATTATGTATGTACAGGTTTTGCAGCATCATCATCTATCTGCCTAGCCTTTTCCCAACGATATTGGGGTCGTCTTCCAGTCAAACCAGATGCAGCTGTATACCAGTATTTTATATAGAGCGACTGCCTATCTGACCTCCACAACCCACTTATTGGGTAATACGATACCCCTTGGTAAGACTGGCTGTCGGGCTTCTGACGACCCGTAACAACTGTCAAAGATCTACGAATGACAGCCGGGACCAACGGCTTAACGTGCTTTCCGAGGCACGGAGGGGTCTTGGTATGTAACGATGGTCACCCATCCACGGACAACTGCGGCAAGGATAGCTTAACCTGATCGATCGAACTGCGCGGCTGTTAAAGAGTAACAAACATTCATCCATCCATCCGTACAAACTTTCGCGTTTATAATAGGATGTTTATTGTTTAGTAGGATAGGATTATTTATCAAAAACATTATCTTACCAATTCCCAATACAGCGGTGGATGTTCCAATAACAGCGGCAACCTTTCTTCTTTTATTGCTGTCTTTTTCTAATTGATGTTCTATCTCTTTTTGTAGGTCGGTCAGTTCTTTTTCACCATCTTCCTCTTCCATTAACTGGAAACATCAAGATAAGGGGAATTAGTTTCAATTTCAATTCAATTCAATTTATTCAGTTAACAATTTAGCCTTCCTCAAGAATTGGGCTATCAAATGCAAAAAGAATTTTTCAAATCCGACTGGTAGTTCCAGAGATTAGCGCGTTCAACCAAACAAACAAACTCTTCAGCTTTATAATATTAAGTATAGATTTCATGCATATTTTGCACAAGAAGAGACCAGCACCCTAATTTTGACGGATATTGGTAATCCATAGTGCATATGTTCGAAAAATTTGTCAGCTCAACAACATAAAAAACGCAATGAATGTTGTTGAACTATCCAAATGAAAACCATTGCTACTGTTAGAGTGTTACACAATCGCCCCGCAGTCCAGTCGTAAACCCGTCTATGAGACTTATTAAATATGTGGCCGTTATTATTATTATTTTATGGTCTCTAATATACGTAAATCGCATTATTTTCACTTTCACGCTAACTCAAACATTTTAATAAGTAGTGAAGACTATTATAATTTACACAAATAAAACTGTTGTTCTTATCGCGTTGTTATTGTATTGAGAGTTTGAGAGCAGTGGTGCCAGTGGTGGCTCAGTGGTAACGCGGCTTACGAGTCGTTTGCTTTGTGTAAATTATTTCATCAGCTCTGCTCTCAAAACGGTGAAGGAAAACATCGTGAGGAAACCGGCATGTCCTAGAACCAACATTTCGAAAACGTGACATCTACCAACCCGCACTGGGCCCGCGTGGTAGATTATAGCCCACTCCCTTTCGAAGAGAGGACGCCTGTGTCCCAGCAGTGGGAACATTATAGACTGATTATGATGATGATTGTATTCCAATCATCAAATTTTGATACTTCTAATTTAAAAATGACATTATTAAAACGATGACGTATAGTCCGAATTTTATGCGTGGAGTCATTAATAATGCGGAAGTAATAATGCTTTTGAACCGGTTTTTTATTGCGAATCTGTTTTGATGTAGAAAGCAAAATTAATGGTTCTTTATGCAAGTTTAAGACGGACATGAAAAAGTGTCTCCTTAGCGTGTTATTGTGCATTTTACAACCTGACACTGACCTGAAATTTGAATTTCGCGGGCTACCTAGCGCATCTCCCATAATTGAAGAGGTAAACAGAATGTAGTACATTCCAAACGGTTTCTAATACTAGCAAAAGTGCAAATCATATATTGGATTATTAAATTGAACTTTTACGTTTGGGGAATTACTGCTAACATGCTTATTTATATATCTATTAAAATCCGTGTTTAACCACTCAAGTATTTGATTGAAGATCAAAATACCATTGCCAAAATAGCAAGACCGGTATTTTTCTGCATTAGACTAGGTATTCGGTAATGGCGCTAGATCAATATTGTCAATGGTTTAATGTTGTTTTAATACATATTCGTAGATATATTCTTAATGCGAAATCATGTTAGTTTAGGTAGTCTGTATTTTTGACATGTTTTCACGACTAAACTACCGCATCAGTATTCCAGTATATTTTCTTATTTTGTTAGTAAAAAGTATCTTAAATGAACTATGGCAAACAAATAGATTGGTACAGTAAGCAACAAAAATCGATTCGATTCACTGCAGATTTTTCATTCTGATTTAATAATTTCTTCTTATTTTTGAGTAAAATGTTAAATAAAATCGGAACAGAACCAATATTGATAGAAAATTAACTCTTAGCTATTATATAGAACGCAAAAAACAGATTATCTAATAATTTTGTGTATATTTAGATGATGTGTAAAAATAGCAGCAATAATCGACATTTGTTGCTGACCGTACCCGCAAGAAGAATAGAACATAGGGTAATGTACCCTATGTTCTATTCTTCGTGCGGGTTCTCCTCTTAGAAAATTAAATAAGTAAAACACGCACTTCCGTGGGATAGTTACATTACAAAAATACCTTCTGTAATCGATCTTTATCCCTCTTCCTAGCTGCCCTGAAGGCTGGTGGATCCTGTTCCTCTTCCAAGTCTACGGTCATGAACTCCTCAAGGGTCAAAGCGCTGGAAGGCGTATCTCCGAACTCAAGGAGTCGCTTGCGCAGCGTCGACTCGTGAACTTTGACTATTCGGACAACATCGGCTGGCGTTCGGTTGAATTCGTGGAGACGAGCTGCTATGAGGAGTGCTGAAGAAGAAAAGGACATGTTGGTTACATTAGTTTGTTTTAAGCTGATTATGGCACCTGCGGGGCAGTTGCGTAACACATTATCAATCGGAATCGGTTTCATTTTGACAATTCAACAACATTCATTGTGTTAGTTATGTGTTGAGCAGACAAATTTTTTCAAACTTATGACGCAATGGTTTAGCAGTTTGCTTCAAAATTATTCAAATTCCGATTGATAATGTGTTACGCAATTAGGGTGCAGAGTAAAAATTTATTACTTAGGACCACTTACACCACAAATCACTAAATGCGTTTAGCGTTAAACTTATTTTATACATCGTTTTGTTTCTGTCAATCGTTTGAAGATGACAGAGACAGAATGATGTTTTAAACTGATTTAGCGTTCAATCTAGACTACGTTCTGATTTTTTCAAAGAAATATAGTCAATGATTTTAAGAATGATTTATTTCGGAAATAACCCACCACAATTGTAACAAATAACAAGAAATAAAGCACATTTAATTTAAGGCTATTTAATAATGTTTCATGCAGGTTCATTAAATTAACCTCATTATTTTTTGTATCCAAGGGGAAATATATGCCATCATCATCATAAACAGCCAAAAATACTAAAGTAGGTAGGGCATGAGGAACAAAAATATTCCCATAGAAATCAGGGCCACTTGTGCGGAAAATTTGCTTCCGTGCGCAATATATATTTATGACAGCTTTAGATACAGTGAACAAAGAGGTTTTTGTCATAGACATTTCATAATTATCTGCTCTACATTGGCACTCGATTTGTATTAGTAGCATGCAATATTTGAATAAATAATTGCCTACATAAGTAGGTGCCAATTGATACAATATACAATAGGTTTTTTTGCCTCTTTTCTGTCATCATCATACAAGTCCCACATCACCCACTGTTGCGTATAGGCCATAGGCCTCTCTTAGGTTGTATCAATATACAAGGTCAAATTAAATTAGTTAACTAAACTCCGCAGACGAGATGGGTTTCTAAAAAATAAACTTTCTTAACCCATACTTCAAAATAACTACCCGCGATCATTAAACCCCAAAAAAAATGTTTTTTTTTATTTATTATGTTTAGACATCGAAGCCGTCTGTCGAGTGTCGCTAACTAATTTAATCAATAAGGTCCACCAAGGAAGTGATGGGTATCTATATCGAATAAGGATAAAACAAACAAAAATTATTTTTAACCGACTTCTAAAAAGGAGGAGGTTCTCAATTCGGATGTTTCTATTTTTTTTTAATGTATGTTCGGGCATAACTCCATCGAAAATAGACGGATTTACAAAAGTTTTGTTTTTTTTGAAATGGCCCCATTTAAATTTTTTTTAAAGATCTGATGATGAGTTTCGGAGACAGACGACGGAACTCTTCAATAAATGCCAGCAAATCAACCGCGATTGCTGCTATAGCATATGTATGCATTGTTTACGCAATCACACTACATAACATCACGCCTGTACCCTTTAAAGGGTTAGGCAGATGTGTTCAATAGCTTTCTGTCCCTGATATTCACATAGCAAGTAGTGATATATGAATTTGTTTGGGGTAGGTAGGTACAACTAAAATGTGAAAATTAAAACTTTTTACAAAAAAAAAACAACCGACTTCCAAAAAAACACTACATAGTGAAAAATAACTTTAATTTCGAAAGTCGATGTCAAAAAACGAAAATACAGAACCAACGACACCGACTTCCGAAAGTAAAGTTATTTTTCACTTTGTAGTGTTTCTTTTTTGGAAATCTGCTGTTTTTTCTAAATTCATAATTTCAACTAACTGCCAGCGGCCGTTGACCCCTGAATCACGCTTGTGAAGTATCTCCAACTAAATTTATTTGGCCTTTTATAATATTTCGATTCTGTGCCAGTTATATTTGAAGCTCTTGGGTTTTATTTATAAACGTTACTCATGAATTAACTTTAAGCAAAGTTTAATATAATAAATGTGAGTTTTTTTTGTTTGCCTATACTGTCCCACTTCTGGGCGAAGGCTTCCCCCAAATCCTTCTAGGAACTTTTTTCCCGCGCCACGTCAAACCAGCCCTCGCAGCACGCGTCCAGATCATCTTGCTATCTCTTTCTGGGCCGGCCTCGGCGGCGCCGTGCATCTTCAGGCACCAGGCGGAGGCTTCAGGTGGAGGCTTTTGTCCAGCGGTCATCGTGCATGCGGCTGATGTGACCCGCCCAATCCCACTTGAGCCTGGCAGCCTTCTTTCCTACATCCAGTATGCCCGTTTTGGAACGCAGCGTGGTGTTCCGAATTCGGTCCTGTCTTTTTACACCCAGAATGCTGCGTTCCATCGCTCTTTGGCAAACTCCAAGGCAGAACTTTTGCAACTCGGTGAGCAACCAGGTGTGAGCACCGTAGGTTAAGACGGGCAAGATACACATGTAGATGAGTTTGCGCTTCAGGGAGATCAGCAGACCACCCTTCATTAGCATCCTCATAGACCAGTAGCTTTCTCAATTCTTTTTCTTTTCTTCTCAATTCGACGATCGATCCCTTTCCTCCCTGTTTTCGAAAGAAACTAACTGGCTACGCTTAGTCCTGTTGATAATAGTGGGGTTTTAGACCGATTCATCGCAAGTCACACCCTGAAGCTAGCCGTGCTCAGGTCTTGGAGTATGGTCTGGAGTTCTAGAGTTGTGGGGGCAAAAAGGACGATATCGTCGGAAAGTTTGTCAGCCTCTTCTTGCCTACGTCAATGCCCTTGATCTTCCATGAGGCTGCCAATGACTTAAATATCTCCTAAAGTGTGCTCGTAAACTATTTAGGAGAGAGCGGGTCACCTTGCTAAACTCCTTTTTGAATTTGAAATGAAGTTCCAGCAGTATTTAGTTTTATTTGTGCGGAGCTATTGTTGTAAATGGTTTTTAAGTGGTCAATGTATGGTTTTTCAAGTTCTTGGTTTTCTAGGGACGTGAATATTTCTGAATGCTTAATACTATCTGTTGGGGTTTCTGTTTCAGGTCGTCGTCGTGTGTGTGTCGTGGATTGGAATTAGACACAAGGCTCCTTTTGATAATGTGTAATATCGGTTATTTACAATGGTTTTATGATATTCTTCACAATTTTAAAAACAGTATAATTTGGGTGGTTCGTTGGCGGGTCACGAAGACAGTGAAGTGAGGTGCGGATCCGTAGCGCGTTGCTAATATCGCGCTGATGTCCTTGCGCACTGCTTTCGTCATCGGGTAGCATCAATCGTCGCTAATAGATGGCGCTGTGGTCGTCAACATGCCCCCGGCCTTGGAAGCACGAGGTTCCAATGAAGCTGAGATGCTGTTGGTTCGGTCGTCATCCGGATGCAGGAGCGGGCAGATTTTCGGATATGATCGCCGAATGATGCCCGTCGCTGTTTTGATGGTTGCCACGCGTGAGATGCCATCCTTGCCGGTGAATGTCTGCAGCACTCGTCCGAGGCGCCACTTCAAAGGCGGTAAGTTGTCGTCTTTGATTAGGACGAGGGTGTCAGGGGTGAGTGTGTCCTGGTTGAGTTGCCACTTCGTTCTCTTCTGGAGCTCAGATATGAACTCCGTTGACCAGCGTCGCCAGAAGTTCTGTCTCATCTGTTCCACGCGATCGTATCGTGGCAGGCGCTGCGTAGCCGTCGCAGTGAGGTCCCGACTGGCGGGTGCAGTGAGCGGTCGGCCAATCAGGAAATGAGCAGGACATAAAGGACGCAGGTCGTTCGGGTCTGTGGACATTGGGTACATAGGTCGGGAGTTGAGGACAGCTTCAATTTGTGCTAATATCGTACTCAACTCCTCGTATGTGAAATGTGCATTGCCTATAACGCGACATAAATGAAATTTACAGGACTTGACCCCTGCCTCCCACAAACCACCAAAATGAGGCGAGTACGGCGGAATAAATGTGAATTCTATGGAGTTACTAGTTGTGAAATTGATAATATCAGATTTTGAAGAATCTAAAAATTTTGAAAATTCCTTTAAAGCCCCTACAAAAGTCGTGCCATTGTCAGAATAAATCTGCAATGGTTTGCCGCGTCGAGAGATGAAACGTTTCAACGCTAGCAAATATGCTTTTGTAGTAAGACTTGTGACCAATTCTAAATGTATTGCGCGCGTAGTAAAACATACAAAAAGACAGATATAACATTTCGTTAACTTAGCCCCCCTTCCGGCACGGTTCAGCATGAGCAATGACCCAGCATAATCCACGCCACTACGTTTGAATGGATACCCTGGCTCCAATCGTTCGGTAGGTAAGTTACCCATTTGTATGTTTAACGGTTTAGGTCGCATACGCTTGCAAGTCATACAGGTGTGCACCACTTGTTTAGCCAAGTTACGCCCTCTAATAGGCCACCAAGTATCACGAATTGTGGCCAGAGTAACTGAGCCCCTGCGTGTAATAGTGATTTATGTTGATGCTCAAATATAAGGCGAGTAAATCTGTGTTTGCCACACAACAACAAAGGATGTTTTTTGTCATATGAAAACGAGTCTGAATACGATAATCTACCTCCCACTCTAATTAAATCGTGGTCATCCAAGAAAACATTTAAACTAGAAATACTGCGTGGGGATTTTAGTTGATGATTTTGTTTCAATGTTTTATAAACATCTAAGAAAGATTGTTGTTGTGCTATTCGGGTTAAAGTTCTAATAGAAGTATCTAGTTCGTCCATCGATAGGCAACCTGTGAGGCGTTCTGTTTTTTGTTTTGTGCGGCTATTGTTAATGAAACGCATAACGTATGACACTATGCGTCGCAAGCGATTAAAACATGAATACCTATCGAATAGAAAGGAATCTGAATTTACTTGAACTAGCAATGAAGTTTTAAGTGATTTTAATTCAGGTAATTCATCGTGATTAACACTACTTAAATTAATATCATGTTCCCATTGTGTGTTAGGAACCTGTAGAAATGGCGGTCCGCGCCACCACAGTTCACAAGTTTTAAGTATATCTAGATGCACACCACGCGATAACAAATCAGCTGGATTTTGTTTACCGGCTACATGAAGCCACGGCTTATCGCCCGTGATTTCATTAATTTGTACAACGCGGTTCTGTACAAATGTTTTTAATAAATTAGGTGACATTTTAAGCCATCCTAAAACTATTGTTGAGTCTGACCAAAAGTGTACGCTATTAAAGGTTAATCTTAATGAGTTACTAATTTTTGTAAACAACTTTGCAGCCACTAGCGCGCCACACAGTTCTAAGCGCGGTACGCTAACCGGTTTAACGGGAGCGACCTTACTTTTCGCACACAACAGATTGACTGATATCTGTGCGTCTGTATAGCTGCGTAGTGCGTAGATAGGCGCAGGCGCCGTATGCATCTTGCGAGGCGTCACAAAATATATGTAGCTCAATAATATGTGTGTTTTCTCCAATGGCATAACGTGGAATACGTATGTCTTGTAGATTGGGTAATTTATTAATGAATTTTTGCCATTCTATTAGTATATGGTTAGGAACTGAGTCATCCCACCCTATCTTACATAGCCACATCTTTTGTAATAGAATTTTAGCTATAATAATATTTGGTGTAAGTAAACCCAAAGGATCGTATATCTGCGCGATTACTGAGAGAATATTACGTTTGGTAGCGTGAGTTAAGTTATGATCACATTTTGTGCTAAAATACAATTCATCGGATGAATAAAACCATTCCATACCTAGTGTTTTGGTATGACAATTGTCTCCTAGTGAGAATTCCTTAGACCTAGATGGTAACTCTGTTTGTGGAATTGCTGAGTTAAATATCCATTTTCTAAGGGAGAAACAACCTGATTCTAATGCTTCAGAAACATCTTTGCATATTTCTAGTAACCTTTGTTGATCCTGATGCCCCGTTATTAAATCATCGACGTAGAAGTCGTCATTAATTACCTGTGCGATGACGTCATCTTTACATTCAAGCGCCAGTTGTTTTAAACATCTAATACTGAGATACGGCGCGGACGCCGTCCCGTAAGTGACGGTGTTAAGTTGAAATACATCGAGCGGCTTAGATGGATCTTCCCTCCAAAGTATTAGCTGCAGATTTCTCTGATCAGGCTGAACTAATATTTGCCGATACATTTTCTCCACGTCGGCGCATGCTACATACTTAAATTGTCTAAAACGGAGCAAAATTGAAAACAAATCATTTTGTAACGCAGGCCCAATGTGTTGTATGTCGTTTAATGATTTGCCCGATGTGGACTTTGCACTTGCGTCAAAGACTACTCTAAGTTTTGTTGTTGAACTATGTTCCCTGTAGACACCATGATGTGGTAAAAAGTAACAAGGTGACGAATATTCTACTATGCGACTCATGTGACCCAGACCCAAGTATTCACTCATAAAATCGTTATACATTTTTCTATAGCTAGGTGCGCTCCTAATTAGTTTGCGTTCGAGTGCAAGAAACCTGTTTTTTGCCATAGAAAATGTGTCACGTAAAACATCAGCTGGTTGACTAAGTGGAATGCGCACAGAAAAACGACCTTTATCGTCGCGTAACGTCGTATCTTTAAATAAATTTTCGCATGCACTTTCATCTTTGGTGAGATTGTTATGCGTTGAAGATATTTCTTCCAGTTCCCAAAATCGTTTGAGTTCTGAATCTAATGTTTGCGTGAAATTACAATGAGTAAGGTTAACGCGTGAAACCTTTTTATGAACAGTTCCCGATATGACCCAACCGAGTTGTGTGTTTTGTAAATATGGACCATTCGGCAACCGTATCAGACCTTCACTAAGCAGGTCCCAGAACTTATCTGCCCCTAACAATAAATTAATTTCGCCCGATAGATAGAATTCTGGATCGGCCAGTTGAACGTTGCCTGGTATTTCGATGTGGAAATTACTTGCTAGTGATGGTAATTGTGCCGTAATACGAGGCAAAACTAAACAACTAAAATGCGTGTTATACGTGTTCGTTTTGGATCGCAACTGAATACGACATGATTGCGTGGATTGGGATATAGTATTACCTACCCCTATAACTTGAACAGTGGACTGTATCAATGGAAGACTAAGTGTTTTACAAAGCGATTCGGATATGAAGCAATGTTGGCTCCCGTTGTCGAGGAGAGCTCGCGTTGTGTGATATTTATGATGTATGTCCGCTACTTCCACTAATGCGGTCGATAATAATACCGGATTTAGGAAACATTGCGCTTTGGTATTATTATCTTCCTCGTAAATTGTGTGAGATTTGTGAGAAGTGGTGAGCGGCATCTGTATGTGTGAAGCGCTCGTATCATTTGATTCAGACTGTGGCACTATTTGCGTGATTTGAGCAACAGCTGATGATGTGCAAGCGTTTACAACAGCATCTGTGTGAATTAACGTGTTGTGTTTCTTGTTACAATGTCTGCACGGCCCATACCAACATTCGTTTACTGCGTGATCTGATCGTAGGCAATTACGACATAACTTTTTCTCCTCAATGAAATTGATTTTATCTTTAAGAGATAAATTAAGGAAATCTTCACACGAATAAACCGGGTGATTGGAACCGCACTGAGCGCATTTGTAACGTGGTGAATTTGATGGTTTTTTATTGTTGTTATCTTTGCGTGTAATAACATGACTGTGTGACTTGGTGACCGACTGTTTCTTTGTGTGAGCATCTACTGATTGTTTGCTTTGAGGCCTAATAGATTCTAAAAAATCAGCACGATCCTTGAGGAATTTCATTAATTCAGACAGCTTTAATTTTCCTACCTTCGGGAGGGTACTTTTGTAACTTTCCCATTCGCGATCGGTCGAAGAATCTAACTTGGAAGTTATTATGTGGATAATTAATGTATCCCACGTATCTGTAGGTTCTCCTAACGTTTTTAGCGCCCGAATGTTTCTTAAAACTGTATCTATCAATTTACGAATTTGAGAAGCTGATTCTTTATTCATTGAATGAGCATAGAATAAAGCTTTGACGTGATTACTAACGAGCAAGTTGTCATTGTTATATCTATTCTCTAAGAGGCTCCAAGCAACTAAATAGTTGTCGGAAGAAAACTCCAGTGCCTTAACCACTTGTAGTGCATCACCTGTAAGAACCGAACGTAAGTAGTGGAACTTCTGAACGTTATCTAGATTATCACTATTGTGTATCATTGATAAGTAAGTATCGCGAAACTCGAGCCATTGATCGTATGAACCGTCGAATTTCGGTAATGAAATTGTGGGTAACTTCATGCAATTAAAAGTGCGACTTTGACCGGCGACATTCTGAGTGGAAGTATCCTTCAAAATACATTTAGCCTTGCCCACAATAGCATAAAACTGATCTTGAAACGTTTCTCTCTCTAGCAGTTCCCCGTCCAACTGACTATCAGATACAATGGAATCTAGTTCATCTTGTATAGTAGAAAATTGATCGATTATTAATTTAAAGGCTTGAAAACGCTCCTCTAACTCTGCTTTCTGAGCGTCCGTTAGTTTCGAAACATCTAATGACTGCACATACTTAGAAAACAAAGTTAATTTTCGTTTAACGGTACCTCTTTTCTTAACCAATTCGCGAATGATATCTTCACTACTTTCTATTTCTACTATTGAATGCCTCTTATTGTTGGTCATTTCGGTGGCTTGCAAGAGAAAAAGATCAAGTACTTACAGTTGACCGGCGCGCGCCCGAGCGATGTAGGTAGACGCACAATTTGCACCGCGTAGTCGAACACTGGAATTTTTGCGAAAAATAACGATATTAGCACAAACTGAGCACAGGATTTTGGAAGGAAATTGGGTGGATTGACCTGACCGTTGCTGAAGATGGTGCTTGCTTGCTGCTTCGGATGAACATCCGGCTCGAAGGACCAAATATGTTGGGGTTTCTGTTTCAGGTCGTCAGCATCAATCGTCGCTAATAGATGGCGCTGTGGTCGTCAACACTATCAAAGGCCCTCGTGTAATCTACGAAGGCCAGATACAATGGTTTATTGAATTCGGTGTATTTTTCTAGTGTCTGGTTTAGTGTTCGGTTGTTGAACTTGACGAAATCCGGTTTGTTCTGATGACTGATGTTTATAAAGTACTTTCGTGGCTAATTTTAAAGTTATTCTGAATAAGTGATTCGGTATCGGTATAATCTTAATTTTTTGCATAAGTATAGGCAATTAAAATATTGTTGAACTTATGTTCCTAACGATGATATTACATAAGAAAATGCAATCTTCTAAAACATGTTCCAATTAAATTAGTTCAAACGCTCGTAATTTTAACAATAACAAGATCTCATTTTTTATACCTATGGATAACAAAGAACGGGATTCTTGAACCTTGGGAACATTTACAGATGGCCAATTATTATTTTTTATTGAAAAATAATGACCATATATCCAGTTTTAAATGAAGAGTCAAAAATATGGGCAACGAGGTCAGTTGATGTGGCCGGTAAATGGAAGCACCTTATATGGAAAAGGTGTTCTTTCAGTGGATCGAAATACACTTGACCCTATTTTACAATAATGTTATTTTCGTACCGGCTACTTAGCAAAAAGATAAGTTCATAAAAGGCTCATCACATTCAGTCGAAAGGCGTTTGGTACGTAATATTCAAAATTAATTGACATAGGTATGTTTTTAACTGTCTTGATAAATGAAGCACGACGTGTGTCATGGGATTTGATCATCTAAGCTTGAAGTAAGGTAAGTTGCTCGTCAGTGATAACAAAACCTGCCCCCAAATTACGTAACACAATCACAATCTGAATGATTTTAAGGCAAAAGCGCCAGGGTAGCCCGCGAAATTCAATTTTTTTTTTGTTTTTTGGAATTTGCTGGTCAGTATTAAGTTGAACGTTGATTAATATATGAATCGCGGCCGTAAGAAATATGTGTTTACAGAATTATAATCATTAAAGTCATCAACACAACTCTCTAAGACCACGTAAGTCCAAAGAATAACTGTTTCATGAAATCATCATTCTTTGGACTTACGTGGTCTTAGAGAGTTGTGTTGGTGACTTTAATGATTATAATTCTGTAAACACATATTTCTTACGGCCGCGATTCATATATTAATCAACGTAAAACTTAATGCTGCCCCGCAAATTGCAAAAAACGTAAGAAAATTTGAATTTCGCGGGCTACCTTAGCGCTTCCCCCTTAAAGATCATCGCTAATCCATTGCTTTATACGTTCGAAAACTTTGTCTGTTAACAACGTACATAACGCAATGAACTGTCAAAATTAAAGCCATTGCGACTGTTAGTCATCATCTGTCCAGCCTTTTCCCAACTATGTTGGGGTCGGCTTCCAGTCTAACCGGATGCAACTGAATACCAGAATTTTACATGGAGCGACTGCTTATCTGACCTCCACAACCCAGTAACTGGGTAATACGATACCCCTTGGTAAAACTGGTTGTCAGATCTTCGGCCTTCTGACTACCCGTAACGACTGTCGAAGATCAACGAATGACAGCCGGGACCAACGGCTTAACGTGCTGTCCGAGGCACGGAGGGGTCTCGGTATGTAAATATGGTCACCCATCCACAGACCAACCGCGGCAAGCGTAGCTTAACCTGATCGATCGACTTGTGCGGCTGTTATTATTTAGCCACAGACCTTGCGACTGTTAGTGTGTTACGCTATTACTCCGCAGTATAAGCTAGCCTCGCATTCCATTGATCCTCCATACTACTGTAAGTCAGCTCAACGTCCGTGTTACTACATATTTGCAGTGTAGTGTACTACTCCTGATACATCATTATATTATACTCCTTCGAACCGATGCAAGTCTGGCTGAGCTGATAGATAAACATCAAACTCCAGACTCTTGGCTTACGGTACCAACACCACTTTTATGATAATCTATTAATTATTATTATAACCCTGTTGTCCCACTGCAGAGCAAAGGCCTCCCCCCTTCATTTTATGAGAATCTATACTAATACTAGCTGCCCGGCGCGACTTCGTTCGCGTGGTGTCCTACCCTTACCCTACTCCTACCCTTCCCCTACCCTACTCCTACCCTACCCCTACCATACCCCTACCCTAACCCCTACCTTACTCAACTCCTACCCTACCCTACTCCTAGCCTACCCCTATCCGATTCTTACCCTACCCCTACCCTACACGAAAAGAAAAAATAAGTTCGTAGAAATAAAATAAAAGAGTAAAGGACAGATCAATCAATTGAATAAATCAAACTATACAATCTTATTACCTCCGTATTACTGGACGCACCTGTTTGACAGGTACGAAGAGTTTGTATGGGATAATAAAATTGTTGCTTTTACTGTTTTCCTTACTACTTCTTCATATTTTCTCACCTTTTAAATCTTCCATGGACTTCTACAAATATTTCAAAACCAAAATTAGCCAAATCGGTCGAGTCGTTCTCGAGTTTTAGTGAAACTAACAAACGTCATTTCATTTTTAGATATACATACATATATATAGACTCGTATTAAAAAATAGGGGTCGGTGGTAGAAGGGTGAAAATTTAGAGTTGCGTGTATTTTTTAATGCCGAATTATAATTTTTTTTTTGTCAGAATTTCATAAGAATCGGTCATGCCGTTTCGGAGGAGTTTTGTTACAATCACTGTGACACTAGAATTTTACATACCTATTAGACGAATATTACACATTGCGAAAGTAGCTCTGTCTGTTTGTTTGACCTTTTCACGCCTAAACCACTGAACCGACGGTCATGAAATTTGACAGATAGGAGCCTGGGACCTGGAGAAGGCCATAGGCTACCCTTCATCTTGGATCGCAGACGAAGTCGCGAACAACAGCTACTGTATCATATACCTCTTCCTTTATACGTAGAAAAAACGCCTAACGTTTAATAGAAGACTGCGATTAGCTCTTGATGCAGATGCTCAACAGAATAAATTTTAACTCACCAGCTCCACAAATACCGGAAGGTCTTCGACCTGAGTGTATGGAGTCCCTCTTCATCCTCTGGACTAGACGCAAAGCAGTCATGCTGACCTCGTGCGACTTGTCGTTAAACTGCAGTTGTGATGAGAACCGGAGAATATACAGACATGGATCTGGAAAAGAAAATGAGTATCAACTCCGCACAAAATACTTTGTCACAACACCAATCTATCTCTTCTGCTCGATGTCCGTACGTCACTGCAGAGATCCAGCAGAATACCAGCGTCAGGTATATTTGCCTGACACATGCTGAGCTGCACTCCCATTTGGTTCAACCTTGAGACGCACACCGCACTTTGTATATTCATTATATTGATTCAAAGTGACATATGTCTTCATAGTGTCACTTAATTTCTTTTTAGTATATTTTAATTGGTTTTATATTCATGTAATTTGTTATTTAGTGTTCATCTATCTATCTATGGTTAAAGCTTCTTGCCAAAATGCAGATAAACTTTTAAATGTAGACAAATTAGATAATGTTATATCTGTCTTAATAACTTTCGAAATTGAGGAAACCAGATTTTAGAAGGATGCTAGCAACTTATTAATATACCAAAGTAATTTTCGACTTTTATTAGTGTATTTTTATGGCATAAACGACACCAAATAGAAAGCCGACGGGGCGCTAAACCTAGCAAAAGAACAACCCTTTCAATGTTGCAAATAACTCTTCAAACCCATTGCCCCATTGACACAATACCATATAAGTACTTAAAGTAATCCTAAATCATGAAATCCATAGAAGCATGGTGCAGTACAGAAATTGCACGATGCTAGACGATGATGCAGATTAGGTTCTGCGAGTAACTTCATATGCTGACAATTTAAGGGAACGAAATACCTAGTCATATATTTTTTTATTTGCACTGCCCCTTGTTGCACCTCCATTAGATATAACATCTAAATAACATTCAATACCTGTTTATTAATCTCTCTAATGTCTTAAATACATATCGTAAACACTGCAGTGATGCAAGAAGCCACATTGCGATTTGCGCTGTAATGATATAAAATCGTGTGAATCTAATATTTCTAATTATCGTGTCTATAATTTGTTTTGTAAACTGTTGCCAACGATTTGTTAGAAATTGTAAATTGTTGTCGTTGTAATTGTATTACTCTATTTAAATTAGAGACACCAATGGAGACCCCAAAATGTTGGAAAGGTAGGTATACTTTTCCAGCATTTTGTGGTCTCCATTTGATTCTTTTAAATACAAAGAAGGCGAAAAAATGATAATGGCTTTCCTGAGATTGCCAGATTCATAATTTGTTGAACATAATCCAATATTGTATGTTTTGTATTCATAATTGTATTTTTTGTTATGTATTTTCTGGTGTACAATAAAGTATATATAATTAAATAAATAAATAAATAAATATTGTGTCTGTGTAATGATTCATGGACCGAAAATATGAGGTTCTGTCCCAACCCAACCTCGGTTAGGTTAAGCAAGTCCAACCTTCAGACACCCAGGACTCTAAGTCACCTTGGTTACGACCACACTAGACAAACGACGCCATTGTTCTCACGAACCAGAACTGATGGCGTGTGAGCTATTAAATTCAATATTTTTCCTGTTGACACAACGGCATTTGATATTAGTAGTCTTCGGTTCGTCGGCTTTAAAGACGAACATTTTATAGGTATCGAGGTAGCGTGACTGAGTAAATACGAAATACCACATTACCATGCAATACCGTATAATTGTAATATTGGCAATGACTTTATATTATAGACGCTAAATAATGGATACTTTGTTAATGACAGTGCGTTTGGCAATAACTTTATATGTGGATGATATATTATGTTCGAACCCGGTTATATTATGGTAATGAATGATGATACAAACAATGATAGACATATATTATATACTACTTTGAGTTTGAATAAAATTATTTTTATTGGATTGATAAACTGTTTGCAGAATTAAATAAGCAGAGTTATTTTGGTATCAAACATGTTAAGAAATGTATGTTGTGTTTATAAAGTCCTGTCGCAGTGTTATTCCACACCCTGTTCAAAGTTATGCCATTCATGATGATTAAATTGTATTTAAAGCACGATTTAACGATGGACTGTTTTTAAAGATTACTGCAACAAAACAATTAAGTAACAGGTTTCCTAATTATAGAGTCACAAGTCTAAAAATATGAATCAGGCTACGCTCCTTCGTATGAAATACGTCCGGAACCGGTCTAACTGTTTACGCAAAAAATTACATTTCTGGGAAAGACAAGACAGTAGGTACAGCTATTACCGAAGGAGTTAAACCCACTACAAGCATAGGTGTTGACTTACCGTAAAACCTAATAAGGATATCCGGATCCAATATTAAATGGCTTCCTTCTGTCATTTAAATATTCGATACTTCGGAAAAAGAATCTTACGTAACATTAAAGAAAAAAATACATATATTTTTGCACGTAACGCAGCCTGCAAATTACTTCCTCCTCCTCGATGAGTCGATTTAAAAGAATTCGATTCTAATATATTAGCGCCAAATAAATTCATCGAATGCAAAATGTGGTCGTCCAAATCAAAAGGGACCTTATGGCGGTAACTAGTTTCCGAGATATTAATAAATTTGTAAAATACCTCAAAAAAATCGTTTTTTTATTAACTGTATTTTTAAAAAGATGATTGTATTTACTACATGTAGATGTGTTCAACTTTTCGAAAAGTCAATTTAAAAAAGTTTTGTAGTCATCTAAAGTTTAGTAAAAAAGGAACCTTATCGCGGCAAGACCTAACAAATCGTTTTTCTTGTAATTCAAACCATATATTATATCAACATTTTAATATTGCAAGGTAGGTATAAACTAAACTATTCATTCAGGATGGGAAATCATCAAATGACTCCTCCCGCTCTGGGTGGAGCGGAATAGGGAGTGTCAGACTCTTACTGACTAAAACCCACCCGTGTTCCTTCCTTCGCCCTTTGTTCCGGGCCAGCGGTAACCCTTTCGGACAATCCCGCTGACCCGGCAGGCTTCGGCCAATACGGGCCCCTTCGTTTAGTGCTGACATCTCTTTGAGGCGCGCGTGGAACACGTACGCGCCGTCCGGCACGGGCCTGGTCCTGATCGGACGGTGAGCTACCCATTGCTCTCCGCCCGCGCCTAAGGTGGCCGGGAGTAGTCGCGCGGCTCCCGACGCCCGGAACGTCTCCCGCGGCGGCTGGGACGGGAGGCTCTCTCTCTCAGCCGTCCCGCCGCCTCCTTCGCTAGCATGACTGCTTCGCAGAAGGAGGCGACTGCTCCCCACTCCCTCTCGCCCCGGACCATGGCTTGAACCAGGCCCGGACGCGAGAGGTCGCCGCCATGAGATCGCGCCGGAGGTCTGTCCGCTCCGCCGCAATTTGCTGCGGAAGCGGAGTTTCCCCCCGGCGTAGTGCCTCCGCGCGCCACTCATACAGGCGCGCGAGGACTATCGCCTCCAGATCCCATGGCGGCAGTCCGGCAAGGAGGCTTGCCGCCTCGCCCGAGATCGTGCGGTACCCCCGGATCAGCCTAACGGCTACCACCTTCTGGGGCGCGTTCAAATAATGGGCGGCTCGCCGCCGCAGTGAACGCGCCCACACCGGGGCCCCGTTATAGGGCCATGGACCGCACGACCCCCGCGTAAAGCCTCCGGCAGGAGGCGTTTAGCCCCCTCAGGTTGGGCAGGAGCCGCTTGAAGGCGGCCCCGGCCCGTTCCAGTTTGGGAGCCAAACGTCGGAAATGCTCGACTAAGTTCCACCGGCTGTCGAGGATGAGACCCAGGTATTTCATCGTCGTCTCGACGCCGATGTGAACCCCTCCTACCGTTAGTTGGGATCCCGATGGTGGCGTATTCCGGAACCCATGAAACGACATGGCCTCGGACTTGTGCAATGCCACCTCGAGACCCAACTGCCGGATCCTCTCCACGACTATCGCAACCCCGCGTGTCATCGCGTCGGCCGCCGCCTGATGCGACCTCCCCTGCGCCAGGACTAGCGTGTCGTCAGCGTAGCGTATAGCTGCCATTAGATAGTGTCGCACGCCGCCGCATGCGGCATTCTTTGTATATGCGTCTTAGGTCTAAGGTCCCACTATTGTAGTCCATATTTTGTTTAGGTACTTTTAATAGAGGTAAACAATCTTGTTAGGTATGTTTTTTATCATAAAATATATTTTTAAAATAGGCTAAGGCTAATAGCAAAAGTAATTCATTATAACATCTGTTATTTCATTTTGTTTTATCTTGTAATGGCTATAAATTATTTCATAAATATACAATGTGGAACAGGAATTACGACATTAAATTAAAACGAGCACAGTACTAGTCCATCAAAACATTTTAAAACATGAAGATTAGTAGGATATGGAAAATTTAAAAATTTCAATTTTCAAACAAAATAAATGGCAGAATCAACTGCATAAAAAGTAAACACGCTTTATCTACGAAAAGTCACTGACCTATTGCGCGGCGTGATGCGGGGTGCAGCGGGCGGCGCGGGCGGCCGCGGCGCGGTGTTGGGCGGAGGTACTTTCAACAAATCAGCGGCATAAATTCACTAAGTTGCGAGTTGTTAATTAATAAAAGATCACTGATTGAATAATTAATCACATAATATCACATCACAATCTTTAAATCATCAATAGTCAAATTTTCAAAGTGTCCCCCGTTGTTCATTATGCACAAGCGACATCGTCTTATTAAATTTTCACGGACTCGTCTTAACAAGGTCCCCATCTGCCATTCTTTTAAGTTTGTCGAAGGCATTAATTATTTTAATTTTTAAATCGTCCATGGCAGATCTCTGGATAAAAGTTGTTGAACTTTTCTGAACTTGTAAGGTCGCCGTGCATGCCGTTTCAAAATTCTATGAATCGGGTTGTTTTCAAAATGTTGTAATATCTGGTCCTCGATACTTGAATTTGAAGACACGCCCTCTCCTTGAGGAACCAAAGGCTGATGCTCTCGTAACCTCTGAACGGCCAGGGTAAAAACACGGCTATTGGTAGGGCACGTTTTTTGTGTTACCATATCTCTCCCGATATGTACGCAATGCTAAAGCCGCATTTTGGTGACATTCTCCGTACGTAAGTACCATGTCGGTGTACTCCTCAGCTTATTTGAGGCATAATTAAACTAAAAAACTTACAAACCTAACCTAAATCACAAAACTAGCTACCTAATAAATGCCTAAATAACTTAAGTACTAATATTACACTATCACTTAACAATAAGTCACACTAAACTACACACACTATGCACTAATCCAACTATCATAAATCGTCTTTAATCACAATAACAACTAAAACTTTTCATAAAATAACGACAATGCGCGCGCGGCTCGTCTTGTGATAAAAAAAGTCGGCGTGTGCTAACCTCAAAGGGCGCCGCTATGCACTGACTGACATAGTTACCGAGTCAAGGACTTTTTGCCGAAAAATTCCGCTCACACACACACTCGCAATTTTCTATGCACCACTAATGCATTATTTGCGTAAGTAATATTTCTTTTTCTTTCTAATTGTAGTATTTTGCGGGAGTGGGCGGGGCGTGTCAGATAGTGATCGTATGACACTTTTCTCTGTCTTTCAAGCATCTATCTATTGCGAAGTAGAGAATAGAATCGTACGGTTTTGGACAGGTTCTTGACCTTACAATGTTTACCTATTATTACGGACTCAGTTCTACATCATGTTGAAAAATAAGAAAATGAAAAATAATTTCCTGTGGCTAAAGTATTCATTGGATTTGATTGATTTTTTGTATACGGGTAAAGTGGATGCCACTCTTTACGTGGTTTAAAGGAATGTCAATCGTCCTGCCCCACATTGTATTTTTCGACAAAAACGTATCAAGATTGTTTACCTTTATTAAAATACTTTAATTAACCAGAAGTACTAAGAGATAAGTGTCAGCAGACTGCAACGGACCGCCTTAAGGGCCCTTTTTTACGTATATACTTGTTACGAATTTTCATACCTTGTGATAATAAAAAAAAATTTGTTAAATAAGTAACATTTTCATACCTTGTGATAATAAAAAAAGAAAATTTAAGTTATCTTGAATGTTGCACTAAAATATTGATTATGCATGCTAAAAATAAAAAATATTGTTTAGTGCCCACCATTAGGGCCCTTTTTTAATTTGTTTGAAGAAATTGTTCAGTTCTCTATGTAACTTTACAAGATCATAACTAACAGTTATCATTGATCTCTTAGCTTTATTAGCATCTAAACCAATTATGTATAACCTATTTAGTGATTAAGTGTTGATTTTGTTACTGTCAGATCTCAAAGTTTATAAAAAATAAGAATTCTTGGTAGTAAATAAAAACTATTTTTTTTAAATTATGTGTTGTTTTTATTTACATCTAAGGCCTTTCGCAAATCTATGTAATTAGTAGCAATATAGAAACGATAAAAGTTTAGTGAGAAACAGGCGGTTTACTTATTTTTAATACTATTATCGATACTTTGCATCTCATTGATAATGCATTATGTTGGCGGGTCTAGTTCCCACAACAAACAAGTTTATGCAAGGATTGTAAGAATTTCCATTAGTAATAATCATAGTCAATCAAAGTATACCATCAGTTACATAACTTCACACTAAAACATAACTTTTTTGTACGGCATACTTAAATTGCGATTTTCTCGAAACTTATAATTTCGATCAGTGAATTTCAAAAATTCGTAAAAAAATAACGGTAGTGGCTAGAAGGTTGGTTCTTGGTTCTATAGTTCAGTACATTTATGTAGTTTCCAGCTCTGTAGATAACTCATTTCCGCCATAAGGTCCCTTTTGATTTGGACGACCACAAATAGCTTTGCAAAATATTTGGGACGCTTTGATGATTAAACACACGTAGGCAGTACTAAATAAACATTAGGAAAACACGGTGACGTTTCTGATTTTTCAATTTTGGCGTTCATTGATGATTTCCACTGCATTTTGAGAAGCATTTCTTTTACAAAAAAAGCAATGGATATGACTGAGTGACTAATTAACCAATGTGTTTAAATTAATTACTAGGCTGAGGTTAAGTTCTGGGGCAACCAGACCGACAAACAAATACAGATCGATGTTTTTCGTTACTCATAATTTATCTAGATGATGTGAAAACCGTTGGTGTGTTAAGAAACATTATTGGTAATATTATGTTCTTACAAGTTTGAAGCTTTATTATTATGCACAACGGAACTAATAATACCGTAATAAAGGCAATGCAAAGTCACTGAACGTGTATTTTAACGTGTGTGGGGTACCTAGGCATTTTTACAAAAAATATACATTTAAAACAGAACCATGACATGATGACATGGCTAGGACCGCTAAGGACCGATACAGAACCTGTACTTTTGGTACTTACTGGTTCCAAGCACTGGTAGCTGGAGCAAAAATGGACAAGGACGAGGTGAACTAGTGACAAGGTCAAAATCCAGAAAAGATTCACTTTAACATTCCAGAATAATCTAAATTGATAAGAAAACACTGAACACGTAACCACTATTAGTTTATATTACGAAACTTGCAATTGGCGCCAAAACAGGCTAATTTTAATGGATCTTTAATTACAATTGTATCTGTATGCTGAATTCGTATATGGCCTGAAGGCCACTGCAAGGGAACCTTTAATGCGATACCTGCATGAATACTGTGTAACTGTGTTAATTAAATATCGTAATATATATAACCTGTTCGAAGATTGCGAAATAAGAGATACAAGGTACCCAAAATGTATCCAGTTTTGAAGAAAAGTCAAACTTGAATTGGTGAATAAGGGGTTAAATGATAACTTATTCTTCTGCAGACATAGTTTATTTTTAAAACCATGTTATTAATTATGCATACCATGTTATTAATTAAAAATGTGTTGAAAAAAAATTGGAGTCAGTGTCTTATGGGTGGTCAGGATCTGTTATTCGACAACATCGAAAGAGTTTTGGTAGGACCACTATAGTATCTATCTTGAGTGCTACACGAACTCAAAATGGCATCGTTCTTTGGTACCTCCCAATTCAGCCATTCATTATATTATATATCATTCCACTACTGGACAAAGCTAGAATAAAAAATAAGCAAATCAATAGTATAAGGTCCAGTGCCAGTGGTATCAACCCGATTTAAAAGTTGTAAGGTCGTAAGTTCGAACCCAGGCAGGGTATTTAGGTACTTTACTTTGTGTATTTAATGTCATCACTGCTAGAGAGCAGTGTTATATGTGATATGAAGGAAAACATCGTGAGGAAACTGGCATGACCTAGAACTAGATTCGAAGACATGTAACATCCACCAACCCGCATTGGGCCCACGTGGTGGATTATAGCCCACTCTCACATAGAGGAGGTCAAAGTCCTAGCAGTGGGAACATTATAGGCTGATTTGCTTGCTAAATCAATAGTGTAAATGCAGAATTACTGCAAGAAATATTACATCGATGCACACATGCCGTTTCCATAGTTCCTGAAACTGGTACTTACATCACATGTCGGAACTAGCCACTATCTCTAACGTAAAAGGAAGTAATGTTTTGTATGCAAGCCGAACTCACTAGCCTAAAAAAGTAGTACAGAAGCCGCAAACAAAACTAGTATAAGTTGGCCCCTTCACCATCTTCTTGTTACTTGGGATCGGCGTAACACGTTTTCTTCTTCCATTCTCGGGATCATTCACTCCCTTCTCTTCCGTCATTATTCCTCACACAATCGAACCTCCTACACTATTGAAACTCCGTACAACGCTAGGCCAGGTCAAGGTCAAAGTGTTACTAACGATATGCGGTCGACTGTACAGCGCGATGGTAAGCTAACCTTCACCTCACAAGACGCTTCGTTTCCGACCCGAAACGAGGACCGCCTGCGTTGCAGATTAGGTACAACACAATATAAAGGTTATATTGAAGAGAAATTGTGGCAATTTTGTGCTCTTGATGAGTTCACTGTCCACAAAGTAGACACAATAGTTAAATAATTAACCCCAACCATATGCGGTTCATGGGACAGGGAATGAATTAAGTTAAAGGCGATAATGAAGAAATAATGAAGAGAAATTGTAGCTTTTTTTGTTGTCCTTGAGGAGTTTTAAGATAAAAGTTATATTGAAGAGAAAGTTGTGGCAATTATTTACTTTGAGAAGTTTTAAGAAAATAACGAGTACGAACAGTCGAACATGTATGAGATTATTTGGAAATACCACACACATCGCACAGCCAAGGGTCGATATCCTTGGTTGTGCGATGAAGTCAAGTGATTTCTTCAGGTAGGTTATACTTACCCAAAACTTTGGTTTTATCGGATCAAAAACCTAATAATATTGGACCAAAAAAAATGGGCCGTGTTTGCCAAAATGGTAAAACGGAACCCTTATGGTGAGAGTCTGACTGTCTTTCTGTCTGTCACAGCTGGATATCTCAAGAACTACTAATGCTATCAACTTGAAATTTGGTATAGTTTTAGATGACGTTGGCCCAACTATTTTGCAAATAAGGAAGTAATACAAAATATATGTATATTTTTGCAACAGGGACTGAAAGGGGCTCTGAAAAATTCGAAGTGGGACTATTAGGGCATGTGGGGTATCATATGAAAGAGCGCATTTTTCACATTCTCAAATAATTTCTATTTTTTTTAGGCCGCATAGTTTTCGAGTTTTAATGATAAATGTAAAAGAAATACCGTTCCAGCCCCTTATCTCCGAAGTTTGCAAAGAGAAAAATCTGAAATTATTCTATGCGGTAGAAGTTTTAGATAAACTTCTTACATTACAGGAAAAATAAAACGAAGCCTCTAATAGCACACTTTTTAGAAATCATCAACAAAAATTACATTACTTCTTCTATCGGTCAAGAGATGCCGCTGACATAAAACTGCAATATAGCAATATATCTATAACGCATTACACGGTGTTAATATTCTCTGACGAATATAAGCCTCGCCGATGAAAAATTAAAAACATGATGGTACGGAACCCCCCTCGGTACACTAGTCCGACTCGCTCTTGACCGGTTTTTTTTCTATCAATGTACGTTTTTTAAGGATTCGTCTGCGATATTCCTAAAACTTCTTTAAAGGAAAATGGCAAACCCTATCTACAACAGATTTATTAACCAATTAATTACGTAATGAATGCACTAAGATGACCTTATCAGTACCAGTGTTTAGTTAAGCAAATATTTGTGCTACTAAGAATTTACATAATTTTCTATGTCTGCATTTCGCCATTCCCACCAATCATACGTATTAAATTTAAAGGTCACGCGGTTTCCACAATATGGCCGATACAAATTTCGGACAGTTCATGGCTATTAGCACTGTAGTTTTACGAAAATACGTGTTTTGTTTATCAAACTCTTTATTATTATATTCAAGTTCTCATAATATTATGCGAAAGCGAGCTGAACAATATGAGAGCAATATCAATAAGAATAGCATTATTTTCCTTATAACTTATAAGTTATATACAACGTGTAACAGAAACCCTATAGCTATCCTTAAGCACTAAAGATAGCTGCTGGTATAGAGTCACTATACTTAGTTTCAACTCAAAATAAAATACTCTAAGAATTGATACCAAATTTTCGGTATCTTAGGTTTCTGAAATTCAAATCATAACAAACATGTCACCGCACTACGTAGGTCAATCACTTTACTTGCCAATATCACGATAAATCTCTTCCGTAATTCTGCGCGCCTATACCCCATTCGCAATAAGATTAGACATTGAAATAAATCTTTTTTACAGTCCGTTCAACCGATTTTGACTTCTATGGCGTTGGTGGCATGACAAATGGCAGCTGCAATAAACAGTTGGTATTATAATCACGTTTTTGCTTTTAATGCCGTCCTTATGCCTACGGAATAGAAGTAAAAATCGGTTGAACGGACTGTAAAAAGTTTTGTTTAAATGTCTAATCTTATTGTAAATGGAGTATAGTACTGTAGTAGCCTACCAAACGCGGCGTCTTTGTCGGCGCGAACTGACGAGATCAAACATGCCGCCTACCGCTTTGGCGGTGCGGCGCGCCGTACCGCCAAAGCATAGGCGGCATGTGCGCGCGCGCAATACAATACCTACTTTACCGTGATGTAAAAATTAATGTGTAATTATTGATTTTCAGTTTACTCGTTAATATTAATATTAAGCCAGAAATTGCACGTAAAAACCGAGATAACAAAACTTACGTAAAATATCGAAACAAAGTTTAGGTAGGTTAACTAGTTTCATCTCTTATTATTACTTATTACCGAGAAAACAGTAAAATCTTAAAGTTTTGCTTACCATTTAGTAAATTGACTTACATTTTTAAAGGTGGGGTTCGATGTGGTGGCCTTGGTACTGTATGCACAAGGCCGCTCGCTTGTTCATAGACTCCTGAACATTGCATAGCATGTCTGGTGTGATTGTCCTGAAAGCGGCCTCAATTCGTACTTTCATTTGGTCCACTGTATCACACTGCACTGCGTACACTGCATTTTTAATGTACCCCCACAAAAAAAGTCTAACGGGGTTAGGTCTGGGGATCGCGGAGGCCAAGCCACGCTTGTGCTACCAAGCCCAACCCACTGAGGAAAGCGCGCATCTAAATAATGGCGAACATCTCGAGCAAAATGTGCCGGTGCACCGTCATGTTGGAAAATTAAATTATTCCTCATCACGAGATTGACATAGCTTAACACTGGTAGCACTGTGAGGACATCGTCTAATTCATTCCTCAGGAAGCTTAAATAATTTTGGCCGTTTAAGCTTTGCGGCAAGAAAACTGGTCCTACGACAACGTCTCCAATTATACCTGCCCACACGTTCAGTCGCCATTGGTGTTGAAATGACGACTCTGTCGAAGCATGCGGGTTCGTGTGAGACCAAACATGTTCGTTGTGGATGTTGCTTATTCCCGCTCTCGTGAAGGATGCCTCATCGGTCCATAGTATTTTTGAACCAAAATCTGGCGAAGCTTCTGACTGGTTTCTGTACCACTCGCAGAAGGCCACGCGAGGCAAAAAATCTGCCGGTATCAGCACCTGGGTACGACGGAAGTGGTATGGGTGCTGAGTGCTGACCGTCATTGCTTAGCACTCGCCATACCTGCATGTGGTTAGAGGCACCCAGCGCTAATGCAGCTCGACGTGTGCTAGTGCGTGGATTGAGTTCAAAATGTTCCAGAACAGCTTCTTCAAATTCTGGATCGGTAGTACTCGGGCGACCCTCTGAAGCAGGTGCGTGGAATGACCCAGTTTGGTACAGACGATGTACCATCCGGCTAAAACATGCCGACGAAGGCAGCTGTCGACGGTCAGCATCTGGTCTACCCTCAATAAAACGGTGACGGTAAAGTTCTCGGGCAGCTCGCAAATTACCATGTTCTGCTCCGACACACAACATCATTTCGTAATATTCGCTATTACTTATCGACATTTTCAAACACAACAAAAAAAAGTCAATTAGGTGTAGCCGTACTGAACTGATGCGCGTGTCACAGGGACTAGAAACGAGTGCACTAGACACGGAACAGACGTCGACTGGCGAGCAAAACAATAACAATGCTAAATAAATCTCCTATTCCCTGCTATCCTGGTACCTAAATATTATTTCGTTAAATTTAGATACCTACGAGTATAGGGTGGCTGTCCCAATTAGTGTCCAGTACTATTAAAAAATATTGTTCAAGGATTCAAGATTATTTTACATCTTAATAATAATTTCAACTAAACTCCGTTAAACTTTCAAGTAAATCTAACACACCAGAGTTACGTACCTAATTCAAATTCAAAATTGAAAAATCATTCATTTTTTTTCACCACATCACGCAGCGGGACGCTGAACGTGCCCCCGTGATTTTTTACCAAATTCAATAAAAGCGTGCTTCCGCGCGTGGAATTTTGCTCCGTTCCACGAACCCCGCTGCGTGACACGGTGCAGTGTGGGCCTCCCTTTAGACTCTTACTGACTAAAAACAACATTCCCGCAACCTCGGAAATTCCCGCAACCTCGGAAATTCCCGCAACTCCGGAAAATTATTAAGTAATTTCAATCCATTAAAAATCATAATTTATGGGGCCGCGTTATCTCTTTAGAAATTGTATTTACCAGGAGTAATTGAAACTACAGGACGGCAATTGGTGCACGTACCCTACTAACCCATTAGGTTTACACACACTAAGATGCTTACATTGTGTGTGTAACGACGTAATCAGGGTTCTGTGAGCAAACGATTTTCAATTCGGCAATAACAATTCCTAACTCATGATGTCCTAGTACTTTTATTAATTTCTTTCCACAGTTAGATGCAGTTTTGCGACATTTTTTATTGACTTCGTTTGAATTATACTAAAGACTAAACGTGCTCAAACCAATAAAACCCATGTACTATTGATAAAGCATCGACAGACCGTGAACTTCCGATAATTCTTTCGGTTAGTCCTACAGACCAAAATTATGCGGGCGTGCTATTATTTTGTAATAAAAAATAGTATTAACTTGTTGTTAATAGTTTTCGACATAATTATTAAAAAAAAAAAACCTTATTTTTAAAATTATGAACGGAACCGTGCAACCGAACTGTGATTTTATTTGTACTAGGAGAAGCATCAATACCGAAGAGGTGAATTGAAATGATGTTTTGGGTTCAGTTAGACAAAAATTCTTGTTCTAAATCCTTTTTCTATTCTAAGTTTTAATGGCAAATAGTAATGTTTATTTAAGCAATTAATTCTTGGTATGATACACGTAAGGATTCGATTTTTTATGATCAATTCAATGGTACGAGCTGACGATTTTTCGAAACAATTCGTTTTAATGCGATCTTCAAGCAAATCGATTCAATAGTAAGGTGAATCGAATCTCCTGGATCGTATGTGTAAAAATTATTATGATAAGGGCTCATAATAGTTCAAGTCAAGTTCAAGTTGACTTTGACTTTGACTTTAATACTTTAATACCTATTCAGGTAGGTTTATTTATTTCAAACAAGATCAATTACATACATAATTATGCCGACACTTTTTAGCTTGTCCGCATTATTTATGTTAGCACTAAGCGAAGATTGAAACATTTGATTTTAACCGACTACATCTGTACCATCGAATGAAAGTCATTTAATTACGCTGGAAAGGTTATCAATTATTAATATTATTGATTAAAAGTTTAGACGTACCTACCTGACTGGCAACTGTAAATATGTCACAAAATAAAGGTGTGTTAAATGTTGTTTAAAATTTTTTTGATTACGATTTTTGTTGAATTTTTAGTAGATCGATTCAAGAGCATGGGATTCGTTCTGTGAATCGATTAAAAAATCGATTTAAAGCAAAACATCGTTTATCCTTATGGCCACCAAAATAAAAGGATAGGAATAACGTTGGGAAATTCAATACAGGAATATTGTTTTTAATTAGGTATTTATTGTGTTGTAGGTACGATGGTAAGGTGGGGTGGGTGGAAGATTACTATTTACTATGTAGATAATAATTATCTACAAAGTAATCTTCTACAAAAGGACAACTACATAAAAAACCAACAAGTGTGTAAATAATACGCTTAGATAATACGTGACAGTGCAAACAGGTACCTAAATATTATTTCGTAAAATTTTAATACCTAGACCAAAATCAAAGTTTAGGAAAAGTCAGTAATAATATTTTGTAAACAAAAAATAAACATGCGGAACCTTTTATTCATTTTATTCAGAAATACCAGGAGTAAGAGGTATATTTTTACTCACAAATGGTTCACTGACACCGATCAGCTGATTTAGTGCTAGTGATGTGTTTATTTCAATTTGAAAAGTTCGGTTTCTGGTATCAATGTATTAAAAATTCTCATAAGTTCTGAACATGTAGATATAGGATTAAAAAACCCTTCCAACATCGTTTAATATCATCCAAAGAAGCCGTGCCTTTGGTATGTATATACCCTTTCCGTTACACGTTGTATAATCCATAATTATACACCCGTTGATCATAACGTTTATCAAATTAGTCACGCTTCTATAAAATATTACAAAGACATTAATTAAGTCTTTGCAATAAAGCAAAATAATTATGCAATGACTCACACCATGCCTATAAAAGTCCAAACTCCACTTAATCCTATATCATGTTTCAGCATAATCAGCCTGGGTTGGCGGTGGGACCATCAAGCTTAATGAGACCAAAGTACAAACTTACCCACAGATAGCTGATCAAAAAACTAGAAGTCTACAACCAACAATTACAGTTTCAAGAGAATTAGAGTAATTCAAGGTGGATTTGTTAAATTCGTAGCAAATTAATTAGCAGCGAGACAATGGATAGTTGCGTCAAAATCTTTCACAAGATATGCCTAACGATTGCATTTAGTCATAGCAATCTTGTAAAAGCCAGAACATCGGATACCGAGGACTACGGCTGTGATAAGGAAAGAAATCAAGGAAGGATAATGAAGAGTCATGAGGCTTGGCCGTTAATCGTGCTATGACGCGTGACGTCATTATTGTCCAGAAACGAGGTTCGCCCAGACATCCATTTCCTGATATAATTTCCTTAGATTTAACGAAGATAAGAGTAACAGAACAACAGCGGCAAAAGTTTTTAAAAAATGAGAAGATCAAATTCACGTCAACATTATACACTAACACAACTGAGCCATGTAACTTGATGAATAAAGATATTATTATTATCTACAATGATGAAGAGGAAATACTGATTGATATAAAACCTTCACTGTCAATGAAACATAGGGACCCTAGTGCCTAGACTAGACAACACAACGGAGACTAATAATGAGTAACATTGGGGGAATCATGTCCCAAGGTAAGGTCTACAGGAACACCATGAATGGATTTTCTAGTAGGGTTACCAGAAAACTATACAAACTATGCAAGTATTTATTGCAGTTCTTCGGAAATTCTCGAACGTGCAGCTAAGGAAAATGACAGAAAACTGTATTCTTGAATCAAGTCCCTTTGACCTCTGTCGCGTCAATGATTTGCTGGTGTAATGTTCAGTTTTCCTATTGTTTCTTAATGGCCTTATTATTAGTAGGCCTGTTTACAATGAGAATCACGTGAATAACGAGAATCGTTTGCGTTCAGAATGGGATATTGATACCATAAGCAAAGGTTGTTTTTATCTGGTTGAGTAGGGCCGAGAAATTCAATATGAAATAAACATCCCTGATCTCCTGTTATCAAAACGGTGAAGGAAAACATGGTGAGGAAGAAACTGGCATATTCTAGAACCGAAAATTCAAATACATGTGAGTGACATCCACCAAATCGCACTGAGCCTTCGTGGTGGATTACGGATTTACGGCCCACTCCCTCTCACAGAGAGGAGCCCGGTGTCCCAGCTGGTGTTCCAATGTTCCCTACATTATAGGGTCATTATGTTATCCAGATTCCAGATCTCTAGAAAATTATGTGTAATTTTTAATGATTCTTTCATATTTGCTTCCCCTTATTTATGATGGGTCAAAACGAACTCAGAAGCTGCAGATATGTAGACGCTATAGCTATGAAGTTTACTTAGCGATTTCTCTCTTTGCATTGCAACCAAAGCCGGAAATCTTTTTGATCAAGCACGTGGGTGACCCGCAGGCGCTCGGTGACAAAATAGTTGTTTGCCTTATCAATTGCACAATTAATGAACTTGAACAATAAAATATAGTAAGTACCTATAGGTGGCCAAGAGTGAGTCAGGCTGTAACCGAGCGGCATGGAAAGAGCGACTGTCGCAACCCAGCGCAGGGCACGCCACGATAGCGGCGGTAAGACCCCTCTTTGAGGAGTGGCTAGAGAGGCGTCACGGCGTCACCGCCTGACGCAGGTCCTCACCGGACACAGAAGTTTCGGGAGGTTCCTGCACATCATCAGGCGGGAGGAAACGCCAGAGTGTCACCGTTGCCAGGATCGCCCAGAGGACACGATGGAGCATACGGTGGAGATCTGCCCCGCTTGGGCGGAGCACCGCCGTGTCCTCGAAGAGGCGATCGGCAGGCCTGATTCAAGCCATGGGCCGTGGCGAGAGGAAGTGGGGGGCAGTCGCCTCCTTCTGCGAAGCAGTCATGCTAGCGAAGGAGGCGGCGGGATGGCTGAGGGAGAGAGCCTCCCGTCCCAGCCGCCGCGGGAGACGCCCCGGGCGTCGGGAGCCGCGCGACGACTCCCGGCCAACGTAGGCGCGGGCCTGCGGGCGGTGAGTAATGGGTAGCTCGCCGTCCGATCAGGACCAGGCCCGTGCCGGACGGCGCGTACGTGTTCCACGCGCGCCTCAAAGAGATGTCAGCATCAATGGAAGGGGCTCGTCAGGGCCGAAGCCTGCCGGGTCAGCAGGATTGTCCGAAAGGGTTACCGCTGGCTCGGAACATAAAGGGCTAAGGAAGGAACATGGGTGGGTTTTAGTCAGTATGAGTCTGACACTCCCTTCCGCTCCACCCAGAGCGGGAGGGGTCATTTGATGATTTCCCAGCCTGAAAAAAATAAAAAATGGCTATAACCGAAACCTTGCGGTATTTATTACCTCATTGACATTTGAGTGAAAATGTTAGTGTAGCGGTATCTACAACGCCACATGCGAACAACGCGTCATACTGACGTCACGCAAAATCCTGCATCTCACAAGCAGAATTTACCGCGCAACTAGCATAGATACAACGGCCCGACTTGAATCATCAGGCAGTTGCCCGCCAGACAACAACCATCTGGCCGGAGGATCCTCCCTTTTCTATAGAGTATGGATACTTTCCACCCTCTTCCTCATGCCTCTATATTAGTTTACTTTAAAAAGTATTGTTATTTTATAATTGTCAGCCATCAGCAGCCCATCCGTCATCGCATTCGTTTAAAATGCCCGTGAATATAAGCTATGTGGATCAGCCTACATTCACGGAGATTTTAAACGAATTCTGATATTTAATTTTAGGCCCTTCTTTATTTTGTATGAAAAACTCCAGGATTCTTAAAAGTTCATTGAAATGCTAATAAACTGCCGACCACAGAGGTATTTATCTAAGAAAATAACGGCTCTCCGATACAGCCAAACGTGTTTGATACGAAAACAAAGGCGATCTCGCTCAGCAATAGCACGTATATGGTATGCTTACAGCCTGCGCAGACGCATCTTGAATGCTGATGGCTTTAATGCCACCCGCGCTAACCTCATTCGTCGCATGAATATAATGTGTGAATTAAATAAACATAAAATTCACATACTTAAGTTGTGGAGGGCACACTGTCCTCGGGTCGCTTTCAAAACCACTTTGGGTCTTGGACGAAATGACTTCGTGAAAATAAGAACGGCAAACTGAATAAGGAAGGGCATGAAGTACTAGAAGCTGTTGATTGAGATTCTTATCAAGATTAATCTTCCGACTGAATAGCCGATAAACTTCTTTGTTCTCTAAAAGTGTTTTTTTATACGGTTCGACGTCAAAAATTGTTAAGAGGGCAGGAACTAGAAATTAAAGTTATATTTCAGTTAAGCTTCTACTGCTATATCCAGCGGAAAAAAAGTCTTGAAGTGTTATATTTTATAGTCCGCGCGGAACTAGTTGGCTGCACCTTAGGTATGTGAGCGGTGGGACGGAGGGGCGGGGGTGCATTACTCACTATGTGCGTTGCAAGTGCAACCCGCCGCCTCACCCCTCAAAGTCAAAGTCAAAGCATTTATTTCAAATAGGCACATAAAATTACAACAAATAGAATTGATTCTAGTCGTCCCCACCTCAGCGGCCAAATAGTTCCGCGCGGACTATAGTATTCAGGGCTTATTTAATTAGCACTTTTGATTGCTCCGTCAACCAAGCTCCTTACATGCGTATGCCTTTGCATTTTTCTCAACAGATGTTAGGTACCGTATTTAAGAGTAGCTCGTAAACCCGTTACGAGATTACTAAATACAAAACACCATTAAGCTATGAACCTTCAAAACTACCATTAACATAACGTAGGTATAGTATTCTAAAATAAAAGAAATAACCAAACAAACGACGTGGGCGCCACTGCGCGGTCGGCGCCCTCTTAAGGTGATTGGATACTGACACTTTTTCATACATTCTATCGGGGTACAAATCTCGATACTTAAACGATTTTTGCAAAATAAAAGCACGTACATTAAATGATTATGATCTATTATTGACGCATATCGTAAAAAACTTATAAAAAAAACACTATTTGTAGGATATTTAGGCCTGACAAAAAACGATAAATCTTTGTATGTGTGCGCGGGCGGAGGCACGCCCTCTACAGGAAACAGAACAACATTTTTGCTAAAGTTATCAGTTATCATCTAACGATCAAGATCTACTGTAATCTTGATCGTTAGATGGCGTTGTTTGTCAACGGATGGCCAATTTTATAACATGCGTGATATTGTTGACAAGTTTCGAATCGTAGGTACTTTATGCTGTGTGTGTGAGTGGGTGTGTGAGTTATATTTTATCAATTTAATCATGAAGTGAGAAAAAATGCATTACTTACTTAGTGATAGGATTATCTGCGATCTACCCTGGGTTCGATATTACTGTAATGAATGTCGTAAGTTCAAGTAAGTACCTACATATGCATTTAGTAAGTAGGTACTAACTTACACATGAACTCTTCGAGAAATTTTCTGATATAAAAATCATTCTGCATTATGTAGGTAGGTAGGTACCTATTGAGAGAGCCCTTTCTTTTAGTAGGAGTGGGCGATACAAATCGTATATAGATAATATCTATGTATCGGTACAATATCCAATACCTACCTATATATCGGACGGCACTGAATCTATATCAGAAGGCCAATTCTCGTAATTTAAAACGTTCAAAATCTAGTCGCAGTCTCATCTCAGCGACAAAGAAATGTCAAAAACTTGTCAAAATGTAGGGAAATTTGAAGTATTTTTTGACAGATTGAGACTGAGATCAGACTGTGAACGTTGTTAAAATTAGTAGAATTGCCCCTCAGGTATCCGCGTACCTAGAACGAGACACTATACCGATATCGTATCATATGATCTATGATATTCGGTTCAAACTGATTCAGGTACAATGCGTGCCACGAAAGATGAGACTTGACCCCGCCTCCCCCGCTCTTTCCGCCGCCCCTATGACGTCCGGTCCCGTCCCGCACTCAGACCTCATACCGCTAAAGATACCTAAAATCGTGTACTGCTCATGTCAAACCACGTGGTGTGTCAAGTCTCATCTTTCGTGGCACGCATTATAGGTACAGTAGTAGTTACACGGTCTTAGGTACCGTATCCTTGATGCGCGCGGGCGGGAGTGATGTACTAGCTAGAGATGAACGAGCGAGAAAGCGCGCTAAGCTAACGTCTAATACTAATTTTAAACATTATTTACAGGAGCATAGAGTTTAATACCGAATACATTATTTTGTAAACAGGTAACCATCAATAAACGTCAAAGGATTTTAAATCGTATGGCATTCTCAACAAAAATAGGTAGGTACTCGTAGTTTTAAAATCATTTTACGTTGACCTTGGTTGCACTTTGCTGTTTTCGTAGGTACTTTTCGTGTTCTATTTTTAGTTACTTACGCGTCGCGTTAGCTGCAGTTGGCCGAATTTCTCTGCTTGATTTCTTTACTTTATAAAGTAGACAAAAAAAAACCGGCCAAGAGCGGGTCGGGCCACGCTCAGTGTAGGGTTCCGTAGTTTCCCGTCCGTCACAATAAGTGTTCCCACTTATGAGTTTAAAAGTGGGTATCCATTATGTTCGCGCTCCAGCAGCACTCCGCGCTCCTGCAACTGCTCCCGGTAGTGGGTACGTACGCGAACACGGAGCGTGCAACATTGCACGCTCCGCGGCAGGCACTCCGACTCGTGACGGTTTTTAGCGCGAACACAAAGGGGTACTTACGTTCAGGATAATAAAATATGTAAACGAAGTTAAAAAAATGCTTGCATATACGATTATACTACAAACTTAGTCCAGAAATTATTTTGTACCTACAACTTTTTGTCTTTTTTGTACAAAAACTGTTGTTTCCATCAAGTTCAAAATAATTTTCCTAGAAAGTCCTTACCTATAGATATAATATAAGTCCTTATAGTTCTACTTTGCAGATTTTTTTCATAGTTTCTAAACTTATGGTTCAAAAGTTAGAGGGGGGACACACTGTTTTTTACTTTTGGAGCGATTATCAACAATACCAAACGATACATTCACTGATTTCGAGTACTTATACAGTTACAAAAAAAATACAATGATGTACAGACGCCAGCACATCGAGCTACTACCATTTGTCAAATTTCTTTAATAGATTTTCAACTTTATCGCTAAAGCATAAGGTTCAAAGTAGATTGGAAAAATTTGACAGTTTCGGGTAGGTTGATGTGCTAGCGTCTGTACATGAATCGAACAAAACCGAAACCTAAATATCACAGTACCTACTACTTTCGATTCCGAGTTCCACACTGATTCAGTCAATACTTATACAAGATGTTGCTTTGCATCCTCGTCAAAATTCAGGAGGTTGTCATAAAAGACGTAAATAATCAATTTAAATTACGGTATTTACCTGGCCAATAATTATAAACGCTCCTTTTTTTGTTGTTTACATTTGACACTAATTCAGAATGAAGCTCTTCATAAAAGAGGAGAATCACCGTCGCCATTCCACGCGCGAGGCACCGCCCACTTAGGTACTACGACACACATACACGCGCTTGCGCACGTGCGCGCTTTATACCTAGAGTGATCGAATAAATGGCCATAATTTATCCTAGTTCGAATTCGAAAATCACCTTCATTATTGTCATAAATTACGCTAGATAATTAACTCATTTTTAAGTATCATAAGAATGCGGAAATCTTACTAATGAAACTAGTAGTGCCCCAAAGAAAAGTTCATTGACCTACTGTAAGTAGTAACTACGGTAGTTATCAATCAGTTGATTAACAAAATGTTAGTTTTGCTTTATTGCGTTTTATTGCAATCCTGCTGAAAGAACAATCCTAAAATTGGTATTCTTAGATCTTAGGGCTCTTTCAATTTAGAGGTTTCGTGTCGGACCGCTGCCGCACGTTTACCGTGCCGCATGCCGGGCCGCTACAGTACGGTAGCAGTCCGATACCAAACGCCTAAATCGAAAGCATATCCGACTGCCGTGCGTTTGTATGCTAGTGTTAGTGTTAGTGTAGTGTTTGTTGTGTGTTATTATTGTTTGCGACGTTGCCGTCCTGTTGTCGAGCGTTCGCGGTACCGATGGCGCACTGTTGCCGCACCGCGCGCTTTGTATAAAAACAAACGACCGTGCGTGCGCAATACCGCTTCGGCACCGCAGCGGTCCGAGAGATTGAGATTGATAATGTTTTACGCAATTAGGGTGCTGGGTTAGGACAGGACATATGTAATTATGTAGGATACTTTTTTAAACGGTTTTATTTAGCTTAACCTGTTTGTTATTTATTTGGTTCAAATTTAGTAGGTACTTGAAATTTTACCCCCTTCCTGTTGGCAAATTGATCTGATATTTGGTACACACTTTAGTTTTGATGACAATACATCAGTATCACTGTAAATCCAAGATGGCCGCCGCTACGACATGGCGGATTACATATTTTCTCACAACCCCCTCAATGTGGGTATCAAATGAAAGGGCTTCTTGACTAGTAGAATATTGCCGTGCGTTTTTGCAACCCTCTCACCGTGAAAACTTAGGTGAAGTGAGCGTGGAGTGAGCTATCAATAGTGTCAATCCCTAACAATCAGGTGGGATGACAGCTTACATCACTTAGGTTTTCACGGTGATATTTGTACAGAATAGGCCGGCTGTACACTATAAAAAATCGAGCCGAGCGGGCGCGCCAGCGGCGCTCGTCAATCAAGTTCCCCATTTCACCTCGCCCCGACCCCGCACGACTCGACTCCCGCGCACCTCTACGCGCCTGTCGACTAACAAGCAAGTGAGAACGCGATAAAATTGAACGAAAAATAGTGTGCGGAAATATGAAACTTGTTCCGGGAATTCCGGGAAATACGTGTTTTTGAGCAAGTTTCAAGTTTGGCTGCTCCACATTTTCTGACACGATTACCCTAATCCATGGTCTGGGGTTGAAGAATCCATAAACTTGGTATTTACTAGCTAGAAGTTCATGCACGGCGCGGCGGAGGAGGTCCAAGGTAGGTATAAGTACAAACTATTTACCTATTTTTCCCTAAGCTACGATTCACCGTTGCGTAGGTAGTACCTAATCGAATAATTGAATTATATATAATTCTTGTGAAACCAGCATTCAAATTGAAAAGGTAGATACATACAGGAAAGCGAATACACAAACAAACGATTTGTTTTTTCATAGTATTTGCGCTTTTCAGTGTTATTAGCACACAGTGCGTCAAGGTCAACGTCATTCTCAACTAGCTAGGCGTCTCGCCTACTGAAAACCATTCGTTCAGAAACTGAACTGCAAACTAATTCAAATAAGAATAATTTTATAATTTATTAATTAGGTACAAGCAATACGAAAACGTTATTTCAATCAATATAAATAAATGTTTAGCGAACAGTGAAGCAAGAGTGAGGCAAGTAGGTACGACGTATTTTTAATTTTTGAACGTATTACTTATATTGTGCCTTGTGAACTACATTTCAATACGTGAAACGAGCATATATTTCACCTAATTATTTATAGGTATAGTAATGTTTATTAGGGTAAGAAATGTTTTATTATAACAAGTTATAATAACATTCGTATGATGTCGACGATGGTGTACGACGTATTTTAAAACTGACGTATTTTATTAGTATCAAAAATAAATATTCACAATAAAATTGAACGACTACGGACCTTGTTATTTTAAAGATTGTGACAAGGAGTTGGTCGTACACATTTGTAACATCACACTAAAGAACAAACTTCCACTTAACTATTTAAAATCACGGACCATAAGTTTATTGCGTTGAAAATTCTGTTTGCGCGATGTAGAATTTTTGATTATAACTTCGTTGTTTTTGAGAAATTGTTAAGTAATTTTATGTCATTAATTGTGTAACTACTCTATAAACATATACTATACTTGTTTTGTTAAAATTGTGATACAGTGTAACTGTTTTCCCGATTTTTTGAAATCATATAAATTACTTTTACAACAGCGCCATCTAGTAAACGACGATTTTTAATTATTTGTAACTATTGTGGTATAGTAATTGTATTCTAGGTGCATCGTCTTCATATATACCTACTTATATAATTAATGTATACAAATATTGTAAAACATTTCAATCAAGTCAGTTTTTGTTATAAATATTGATGTTAAAAAATGCCTTTTAGGTGCCTATTTGAAATAAATTATTTGACTTGACTTTGAGTCTATTATTTATTTAGGGCTGACTTTTCAATCATCTGATAACTTTATTAGTGGAATAATTTTGAAATTTTTACAGTTCATACAAAAACTGTCAAACGTCAATTTTATTCCTTGAATAAAAGTTATCTGGCGATGGAAAAATTTGCCCTTAGTTGTAATAACACGACAAAACCATTTAAATAATTGGATAATTTGTGGTGTTGAAAAGGTGGCCAATCATGATAATATAATGAGCCTTTATGAAACAAAATAAAAATATATAAGTATTCTTTTTTTCAGTTTTTACTTTATTGAATGAAGGATGGTTATCATAAAAATCTTTTATTTCAATTAACGCCATCTCGACATACTTATTTCAAACCAAGCTTATGAATTCAACGCCATCTAGTGGTATCGAAAGTAAAACTATTTTACTGTACATGTGTGTGTAATCAAATAAAGTGAAACGGCTAAACGTTTAGGGGTACAAATCTTTGTATGAGACGAGTTATCAAGCTAAGTGAATATCTCAAAAAATTAAGTTAATACTCTAGTTGACGCATATAATGAAGTTGTCCCTCAAAGATTTCTGAGTTAGGCGTAAAAATTGAAAATGTTCGAATTTGCGAATGTGCTGCCATCTCGCGAAAAAGTAGCTGGGAGATCAACTATTCAATAGCCTTAAAACAAGAGAATTGTATATAAATACTAAAGCAAAACGATCCATAAAAACATGACAGATAAAACATAAAAATAAACAATAACTTGATGTGTGGGAATCAAAACAGACATTTAGAAGAAATAGATAATGATTCCGGCAACACCCAAACAAAGACGCGGAAAAACGTAAATCAATAATATAACTGCCTCAGGCACTACCGGTAGAGAGAACTCAAGACTGCCTAATAATTCGATACTCACGGCAATACGTGATGATTTGAAAAACCAAATGATTCATTTTTATTAAAACAAACGCAATCTTGCGAGTGCGAGTCGGACTCATACACGAAGGGTTCCGTACCACAACGTAAAAACGCTGAAAAAACACGTTTGTTGTATGGGAGCCCCCCTTAATTATTTATTTTATTCTGTTTTTAGTATTTGTTGTTATAGCGTCAACAGAAATACATCATCTGTGAAAATTTCAACTGTGTAGCTATCGCGGTTCATGAGATACAGACTGGTGACAGACAGATAGACGGACGGACAGTGGAGTCTTAGTAATAGGGTCCCGTTTTTACTTTTGGGTACGGAACCCTAAAAATCAAATAACCATATCTTTATTTCGCGATCAAATCTAGATAACAACGTTTTTAGATTTAGAAGAAATCGATTACAACTGCATTTTGCCCTGCATTGATAAGCTATGACATCATATACTTTCTCGGTCCAACTTGGCTGCAGAGGCAGGTGTCCCCAGTGGCCTTGCGCAAGAGTGGGTCGCCGTGTTCGTGAGCCGACTGAGCCGAGCCGCGAGATCAGGCGCAGTCGGTCGAGCGCAGTGGCACGGGCGCATTGATTCACGGAAAAAATACCAACTAGTTCCGCTGTCCATTCACGAAATATTAGTTCGTTAACCCGTGTGTTTTGATTAAAAAAGGGAAATTGATTATTCGACAGTCAATTAAATATTAAATAGTGTTGTGCCTTGTGATAAGTTTGTGGACAAACCTGTGGTCATGTTGCAAGGGCTTCGGTGTCGAGAAGGAATGAAATGAAGGGGAGGAGTTACAGGGAACCTAGTAAGCTTCCAGTGGTGGTGGGGAAGGTACTCCTGCGCTGGCTCTTCACCAAAGCTGACCTCGTGTTCTTTGTTTACCGGTTTGTTCTTATCTATGATATAATGTGCTTCCTCGTACTTGACACCTCCTACCGCGTACACTGCGATGCCCCGGTATAAATAAATAATGATTGATTAAAATGATTAAAATTAACATAAGTGCATTCCTTGATAGCTTCACAAAGTGATTTAATCGATTGTAAATTATTTTATTCATTTGTCTTCTGCACAGGATGAGATGTTCACCTATCTCTAAATCCTTTGTATCGAACTACCGATGAAAACTTGGATTAAGTGCAAAGTGTCTCGTCGATGGTCAGCAGCGAAGAGTCCTGTGACGCGGTGGTTTCTGCGAGACGACTGTTTCGCAGAAGGAAACCTGGCTGCGGAAAGGGAGAGGGAGATCTCGTCCACTCACCCGGTCCGCAGCAGGCGCACCGGGCGTCGGCGGAGGGCAGCAGCCCCCTAAATGGGTCCAGGGGCGTAGGACTCGGGGACGTCTGTCGCTCCCCACACATCAGGACCTGAGGTGGCGCCGCGTAAAATTCCACACGCTCCCGACCGGGACCCCCGACGTAGGTGTGAGATGGAACACCGGGGTGGTTTTTAGACAGTAAGAGTCTGACAGACCCTACCGCCCGCCCCTGGGCGGAGGACATCCATGAGGATTTTCCATACCGGAACAAAAAAAAAAGGTGCAGTGCCTAACAACATTTCCAGTCAATGTACGACTGTACGTAGATAATGAAGGCTAAAATACACACAATAAGGAAACAGATTGTAGAAGCCGAAACCTTCCGAAATCTAAAAATTCTGTTGAATGATTTACCATGTAGAAGAAAATTATCATAGTTTACCATTCCTCCTAATATTCGGCATGATTGCCAATTTAGACATTCACTTAAAACTTCTGAAAGTTTTCCTGGCCTGGATAAATACAAATAGTTTTTCCCGTTGAACGGTAATTGCGCTAAATTGGAAGAATAATAACGAAGAAGAGTTAACACTAATTCCGTAAGGGTTGATTTCATTCAATAGTCAGATAATTTTTTTCTGGGGAATAAATATGGCGGTTAAGTAGAGAAGTATGTCAAAAACCATAATTATTCTTCAAATAAAACTTTATAAGTTATAAAACTACATATTAAAAAATCGGTCCAAGTAAAGTATGCGAAAAGAAATACAAAAATCTCAAAGGATATTGCCTAATGTATGTGTACCAAACCAACTACCACCCGACAGAAGACACAAATCGTTGTATTCTATTCCATTTTTCTCTATGGCAATGATACCGATGTTGACAGTTCTGCTAATGTCAGATGTGATATGAGAAAACGTACGAAGGAGGGAAAAAAAGCAACCTAAATCTAATACTAGTTGACTATGACACTAATATTATAAAGGCGAAAGTTGTTAGTGTGTGTGTATGTGTGCGTGTTTATATGTTTGTTACTTCTTCAAGCTCAAACGGCTGAACCAATTTTGATAAAATTTTGTATGGAGGTAGCTGACACCCTGGATTAACATATGGGCTAATTTTTATCCCGATATTCCCACAGGATCGACACTTATGCTGGTGAAACATTTATAATTGAATTGAATATCAGAATAACATGCTGAAGTGGCAATGGCTCGGTTATATTTGTCGTAGAAACAATTACCCTTTCGCAATGAATTTGGATAGAAGTGGTGGCCCAGTGGTAAGGCCCGCGACTTACGGGATCTAGGTCGTAGATTCGGACCCTGACAGGCGCTTTTCTTTGTTATTTTATCACCACTGCTATCAAGACCGTGAAGGAAAACATCGTGCATAAAGAACTAAATATTCGTAGACAGGTGACATCTACCAACCCGCACTGGGTCCGCGTGGTGGATTACAATGGAAACATTAGAGGCTGACGGCTGAGGCAGACGGGGCCCGCTGAGGCGGGCCGGCACCAGCCGGGGGTTGCGGAAGGATCGTACGTTCCCGCGACCCCCGGCGTAGGTGTGAGATGGAACACCGGGGTGGTTTTTAGTCAGTAAGAGTCTGACGGACCCCGCCGCCCGCCCCAGGGCGGCGGACATCCATGAGGATTTTCCACCCCGGATCAAAAAAAAAAAAAAGGCAGACGTTTCATGAGTGGAAAGTTGGAGACTGCGAATCTGCAAACGGCTAGGTGAAGCGGCAAGATTAAGGCAAGCGTTTATTCACCCCAAAGAAATCCACACCAACTAAAGCTTTTGAGCTAAACTAGTTTTGCGATCATCAGAAAAGAGGCTTTTGTGTGTGTGTGTGTGTGTGTGTGTAACTCTCTACCAGCGTCTTTGTTCCCTTCCACATTTAACCCGTCTGCCTTCAAAGAAAGAGTGAACAGGCATCTTCTGGACACGCTCGTTCCATCATGGACCTACACCATCCATCCGCTTTCCATCAGGTGTGATGAGAGGTCAAGAACAGGCCCATTCAATAAAAAAGGCTTGTCAAAAAACAATTTATTTTCTTTAGTAGACAGTTGTCAACTTGTCACCGTGAACTTGTGACTATTTCTATATCGTTAAATTGTAGTCAAAGATAGATTGCTAAATCGTGAACTATATATCACCGTTTGTGTTGTATTCAAAGGTTGACTGACATCCAATACACCGATATTTTTGGCGAACAATAAATTAATGTTAAGACGGTCAAGGCAAAATGTTTTTATTTTTTGGTCGAATAGCCCTGACTATGGCGATTGAACTGACTTTCGTTCAATTACTAACAAAAATGAAGTCTTCAGTCTTATGAAAGTCTGAAGAGTTTTGTGAAGACTATTATTTTGAACTTTTGAGTTAACCCTACTGGGTATAGGAGATTGTTTAGGGTGAGCATTAATTAAACTACCCGCGTATCAATAATTGTAATGTAATTTCAATGATACCCCTGTAGACACTGATTTTTTTTTCTTGAATACTGTTTCCCTAAAACGGTAAAAAGTATTTCATTCCATAAAGTAAAACATGTAATCCAATCATATTTACAACTTGAAGAGTCTTTTTATTTTACGGTTATCTTTTACCTCTATAAAGATGGTTCCCAAAGCGGAATTGTCATTAAATGCACAGACACGGGTCAGAGTCGTAAATGTAAATTGGAAACATTTTTGTAACGAAAAAAACATGGAAAAAAACACTGCAATCATTGGCGAGAAAGTCAAATGTTTTCAGTCCAATGATTATTGGCTTGCAGAATAAATGATTAGCCTATATTAAGTTTAACAGGAAAACGAATTATATTTCTTTTAAAGATTAAAAAAAATGCTATAAGTATCTCTGTAGCTTGCTCGTTTTATTTCTTGGTATAGTATACAGTACGAAAGTACGGTAGGTCTACTCTTTCTAACCGACTTCAAAAAGGAGGAGGTTCTCAATTCGCTGTTTTTTTTTTAAAGTATGTTTGTTACACGATATCTCTGGCAATTGTAAATCGATTTCAAAAACATTTTTTTTAATGGATAGCGTATTTTTTTTGAGTTATCTTCAATAATACGTATTTTTGCCACTTAGTAATTGATGATGTTATAATGACTTTCTGTCAGTGATATTTACATACCAAGTAGTCTTATACGAATTTGTGTCGGGTAAGTACAACTTAAAAGCGAAAAATAAAAACTGTTTTACAAAAAAAAAAACAGTTAAAATGTCGGTGGCAAACAAAGAAAATGCGAACCTAAAGACACCGACTTCCGAAATTAAAGTTACTTTTCACTTTGTAGTGTCGGAAGTCGGTTGCTTTTTTTTTTGTAAAAAAGTATTTATGTATACCATACTTTTTGCTCAAGCTCATTTGACTAAGTAATTAACTAGACTAGAGATTATTAAAATATTGTATGATTTTATAAATTAGCGATAAATTAGTGGGGCTCGTGGCTAAGTAATAACAACCGCACGGGTGGATCATCAGGTTAAGCTACGCTTGCCGCGGTCGGTCCGTGGATGGGTGACCATCTTTATACCGAATCCCCTCCGTGCCTCGGAAAGCACATTAAACCCAATAACTGGGTTGTGGAGGTCAGATAGGCAGTCTCTCCATGTAAAATACTGGTATGCAGCTGCATCAGGTTAGACTGGAAGCCGACCCCAACATGGTTGGGAAAAAGCTAGGCAGATTGATTTTATAAATTAGCATAGCAGTGCGTAGCAGAGGCGGTTCGCTAGTTTATAATAAATTATTTAAAATTGCACTGACCATCATGACAACTCCCTTCATCCAAGTTGTTGTAGTTGTGGTATTGGCGCCGCGTATAAAGGACATGTCCAGAAATGGTTTTTTATTATTTAATAATTCCAACCAGAGTAAGTTAAATATATTTGGATAGACATCCCTAAAACTAGTCGTTCTAGTTATATCATACATTTTTAAAGACCTCCAATTTTGAGAAAAATCGTTTTTTGTTTTCGTGAGAATTTGCATCTAAAACGAACAAACCTTCTAATTATCTAGAATAATAAAATGAACACACCTAAAAAAAAAGTAAACTTGTCAAAATTGACACAGGAGAACTGTCATTACTGGCAGTGAGCGTCAACGTCAATCAATTTTTGATGTAGGAGCATGACGTCGGACGAAAGACGCATGGAGCCGGTAGGGATGGCGATCTGACCTCAATTAATCGTTTTATCGGGCGAAAACGATCGATTTTTTTAAATCAATTTTTAGCATAGAAAATCAACATTTATGTTTTCTATTGAGACTATAAGATATATTATTTATTTCCTAAACTTTTTAATGTAAAATCATTAAGAAAATAAATGTCTTGTTTTATACCGAATACTCTTTATATGGTAATTTGTTATTAACGAATTCCCTGAACTAAAAAAATCCCTGATTTTACTGATGAGAAATCGTTTATTAAGGTATCTTTCTTGATTTTCATAAAATTGACTAAACATATTTACATCTAATCTTCTAAGGATCTTTTTCGGCAAGAATCGATAACACTTTGAGCTGGTGACGCCAGCTATGTATGGCTAACGCGATTATTCGAGTTGCGCTCAGATTGAGATGCCGCGATCGAGTTGAATTAGATTGCCACGGTAAATAAGAAGCGAGTACGTAATTGACGTCTCTGGTTTGGCATGTATTTGAACCTTATTTTATATTTAAATTCTACTGAAATTGTATTTTAAATAATTAAAATAGTCTCAATATACGTTTCCTTGCGAATCTATAAAAAAAAAATCGTCGCGAAACAGAGGTGAAAAAACAATAATTCGTTCAATTTCATCCATTTACCAAAGTTCCGTAACTCGAGTTCAACTCGAGTCACATGAATTTCAATCCGAGTAACCTTAAGGCGTGTCTTATCCTGAGTTGGCAGTCTCTAACGCCAGTGACAGCTGAAAAATCATCTGTCAAATATGACATTGTCACAGAGTGACGGAGTATTTATTAGGGTTGCCAACTACAAATAACATCAATTATTATTTTATGATTTTTCGCTTAAATGGAGGGGTTTAAAAATATTATTTCAGTAGTTCTGAGTTCCATATTTTTGTCGTATTAATTGAACCGAGTTTGATGCTGGTTAGATTTTTCTTGGAATAAAAAACCAACGTCCATACAAAAAGCGGACATCTCCTTTGCATTTCCGTTCTCATAAAGCACAGTATATGTATAGTGTACCTTTCCTATTTATACAAATAAATAAAATTGGAGTGTCTGTTTGTAATATTAAAATAACCGCTTACTAAATGAATATGGATGTATACGATACATATACCAAAATAACATTTTTTTACAATTTTTGTGTCTTTCTGTCGGTTTGTTCCCGCTAATCTCTGAAACGGCTAGACCGATTTTGACGGGACTTTCACTGGCAGATAGCTGATGTAATAAAGAATAACTGAGCCAACGTTAACTTTAGAAAAAAAAATTGGGTCACACGAAAAAAATGTAAACCAACGAAATGAAATGAAATCTATACATCTTCTATATACAATTAAATCAAATTGGAGTGTCTGTTTGTAATGAGAGCACATGCAGCCGAATTTAGCAAAATTCTTCTTGATGTTGGTGAGAGAAAGTGTCCAGAAGTGAATAGTAGGTACTCATGATATAGTCTTTGTCAGGTTGTGGCGGATACTGAAATTTTAATACATAGTATTTATGATGATATACACAATCTCATTATCAAAGAAGATTCGTGGTTTTTGTGTAAGATCAATTTCAGCACCTATGAAGACCAGGTTACTGCGCTTAATCAGCGCATTTTAGATAAGCTATCTGGTGAATCACAAACATACCTTTCCATCAATACAGTTTCCAAACCGGATGAAGTGGTTAATTACCCAAAAGAATTTTTTAACAGTATAATTGTGCCTGGTCTACCCCCTCACAAACTAGAACTCAAGATTGGCGTGCCCATTATACTACTCCGTAATTTTAACCCACCGAAACTTTGCAACGACACTACTCGCAACCTAGTACGGTTGCGAGTAGTGTCGTTGCAAAGAAACGTTATAGAAGGTCGTATAATATCCGGATGCAGAAAAGGTGTGATAGTATTTATACCACGGATTCCTATAATACCGTCGAATTTTACATTTGAATTCAAAAGACTGCAATTCCCTATCAATGTCAGTTTTGTTATTACAATCAACGAGTCACAAGAGCAAACGTTAAGCAAAGCTGGCTTGCTTTACCCATGGGAAACTATACGTGCCATGTTCACGTGCGAGGAATGCCAGTAGTGTTGTTGTTTTAGCCCAAGAAAATCGTACGTACACCAAATATTGTATATAAAGAAATTTTGTCAATAAAGCTAACACGAAAAACTAAAAATAATTAATAATTAAACTAAAAACGCAAAACCGAAAAAAAAAGAACTAAATGGAGAAATATGTAGATACAAAAACAAAATATCGATTCATAAAATAGAAGAATTTGATTAAAATTAGCATAGGGATTTCTTTACGCAGAATACAGAATTAATAAGGTATCGTAAACTCTGCGAACTGAACAATAACTTTTTTGTTAAATTCCACGCGGACGAAGTCGCGGGTAACAGCTAGTTATTACTAAAAATGGAGACTGGACTGTTCCTGATCCGTCTTTATTCATCGGCGGTCACAGTCGGTCCGGTCATGCTTACATCTCAATAATGGCCACACAGCTTTACCAAGGGAAATCCTACAACTTTCGCAAGACGACACTGAAGCACCGTTATTTACGTGGTAACAATAAGAAATAGATAGGTATTTAATATTATGTTAATATTATTTACGCTTTTATGGTAATATTATTGACCTGTGTCTATATATTTGACTGTATAGTTGCAAAAATACGTCATAACTTAAAATGGTGTCGTCTGCGTCATAATTTTATGCATCAATCATTATAATGTGTCATGTCCGCATTTAATAGTGTTTCTTAAATAATACGTACTGTCTTTTATTTTAGATTTAAGTAACTTCTGCCTACGCCTTCATCCGCGAGAACTTTTATGTTTTAATAACATAAAATACATCCTATGACACTCGGCTCGGAATTTAATCGGAATCGGATCAGTAGTTCCGAAGATTACGCTCTACATACAAACTCACAAATTTTATCTCTTTATAGTATTAATATAATATGTATAATAAAGATAAATAGGATTTATAACGCTAAGTGAAAGCGCAAAATGACGTTTCGCAACATCGGATTTACTATCACTAGAATATTTAATTGATCATGGAGAGTGAAATCCGGTTTTTTGAAAGGCTTATCAACATAAATGCTATACATAGATAAATAGATAATAATATTAGCTACTCACTGTCACACAAATACACAATTAATGTAGACAGTAATTGTTATTTCAATCACAGTAGTTACTCATGTAACTAGTGTGATTTGCTGATTGAAATAACAACTTAACATAGTCCGCTAACAAACGTTCAATCTCATGAGTCTGTTAGCAGACTATGTCTTGTCAAAATTGCATTTTTTCACGTACCGTACCTTAAATTACTAAGACGTTTTTGGCTTATTGAAAAAAAGAAAAGTATGTATTTATTGGGACTCACACGCATTGGAAGAACACAATCATAGGAACAAAATAATACTAACCTAACAGTCTAAAACAAAAAAAAAAACAGAAGTCTTGTGGGGTAATTCCGTAACATACTAACAGTACCAATGGCATTCATTTTGAAAGTTCATCAAAATTCATTGCGTTATTTATGTTGTTGAGCAGACAAATTTTTCGAACATACTGAAGCAATGGATTAGCAATATCCTTCAAAATGATTCAGGTTGTGTTACGCAATGAGGTTTTTCTGAATTGACGTTCGCCAGGTGGCAGCACTGACACGTCAGGTCCAGATAGATATCTGGACTAAAGAGAAGTCAAAGAGCCTACTTCTTCTTCTCTTCGTTTAATGGCTTTTGCGGAAAAACCACCACAATTTAGCCAATGTCAAGTGTAAAAATGTAAAAATAGTATACTCGGCAACGTGGTACGGTTCAATCAATAAAAATCTTCCAAAATCATTCGTAATCTTTGGCAGCCATCGTAATGGCTGCCAAAGATCGAAAATGTTTGGTAGTCCAAAGAGCCTATATTTTCTTTAGTCATGACTGAATGATGAACGAATGAATGAATCGAATGATGAACGTCATCATATATTTTATATTGGAAGACCTCTTGTCACAGTAGTGCCAACTGGTGTCGGAAATTTTCACGAAAACCCTCATTATGGTGCAGACCATACGTCCAGCTCTCCCTGAGCAGACAGGCCCTCAATCATCTTTCTGACTAGCTAATATTTTTACCCAATATGAATTATTTCTATACATCGTTATTACCAGGCCAAAATGATTGCAATCTTTCGTGCTTAAATCACCCCCTTAAAATGTAAGACATAAGAAAATGTTAAAATGTCGATTAAAAGAGCATTATCTTTCCTCTATACAGTGAGTATAAATATATATATGTTTATATATTTTAGCATTATGTATCCATTTAAGTATATTTATGTTTTTTTTTGCATTATATGTGTAGGTTTATTCAATATTCTAGTTTTAGACTTCACACAACTTCACACATTCATATTTCTCTCTTCTTGTTCTCAAACACTATTGTCTACATTTCTTTTTAACCGACTTCAAAAAAGGAGGAGGTTTTTCTTCTCCTTTCGCAGGTCTGCTAGAAGAAATTTCTTAAGAAATAAGCAGTACCATTGTACTCAAATTATGGCCTATCCCTATGTATTTTACTGTTTGTACATAAATCTATACTATACTAATATTATAAAGCTGAAGAGTTTGTTTGTTTGGTTGAACGCGCTAATCTCTGGAACTACCAGTCGGATTTGAAAAATTCTTTTTGCATTTGATAGCCCAATTCTTGAGGAAGGCTATAGGCTATTTAACATCACGCTATGACCTTTAGGAGCCGAGCAAAAAGAAAAAAAGTCAGAAAGAACGCTAAGCAAAAACGGGGGGACGAGGTGGGTCGGAGTAACAAGAAATTTCACGCGGACGAAGTCGCGGGCAGAAGCTAGTTATAAAATAAATAAATATGTACATGCCTGATTGCCTGCCTGCAAAGAAAATAAAAAACATCTTGCCCACGCCTGTCTCTCTATTGTCTTTATAATAAATTTTTTAAAACGCATAGATAATATTCCCATGTTCCCAATGTGTAGGTACTTACCCATACATAATCGTATAAGTTAATCAATTTTAATTACTGTTTGTGCCAAAAACTAATACCTACACCAAGAGTCATTGTGTTTCGTTCGTATCGTAATAAGCAGCGAAAAATGTTTGAATTTTAAAATTACCATAACAATATTATTGCTAGGAATATCGAATTACTAATGAATTAGTATCTAAATTGAATACATCATTATTTGCTACAAAAATATTATGATAACGCTTTCGGCAACGACTGTACAAAAGACATAACCTGTGACATTACAAAGGTTCGCAGACTACAAAATGTATTCTTATTTTATTTAAAACTAGCTGCGCCCTGCGGTTTCACCCGCTTCAATGTCGATCCCGTGAAAATATCGGGATAAAAAGTAGCCTATAATGTTAATCCAGAGTGCCAACTAGGTAGCTGGCACTCTGGATTAACATATAGGCATAAAGGCTGGATTAACATATACAAAATTTTATCAAAATGGTCCAGCCGTTTGACCGTGAAGAAATTACAGCATTAATTATAACTTGTTTATTTAGTATGTACTATGTGCATTGTGTATACACAGGAGCGATCCGCGTCGACGACAGAGGCAACTGCAAGCGTCGCGCGGTGTCGGCGAACACGCTACTTGTGTATTTAAGCACCGTACTCAAATATACGATAGACACCTCTATAATAGATAACGCAAGAGCAACTACTTCGCGTGGCAAAATCGCACCAGCTTACGTTCAAAAATCGTAAGCCGCCACTTTCGCGCTCAGTCCTGTCTACTGCCGGCTGGGTAAGCGTGAGCGAGAGCGCGAGCTTGTGGCGTCATAGTAGGTAAAAATGGCACGCTTGGTTTTCATACAGTTCGTGATACTTGCGTTATCTTCTATCTATATCTGTGATATGCACACTATAATATTATAAATGCAAAAGTGTGTCTGACCGTCTGTCTGTTACCTGTTCACGCTTCAACGGCTGAACCGATTTAGATGAAATTTGGTATAGAGATAGTTTGGAGTCCCGGGAAAGGACATAGGATACTTTTTATCCCGGTAGCACGTTCCTGTGGGATAATTCCCGACATCCACGCGGGTGAAGCCGCGGGAAGAAGCTAGTGGATACTAAGTACAAGACTCAAGTCGACGGCAAAAATGTTGTTCGCTATCATTATTATTAGGTAGGTTATAGGTACTTTTATATTGGTTTCTGTCATTCCATAGGTACCTAACTGAAAAATATTAGCCTACCATAGACGTGATAAATGCCTCTTCATTATTCCCCACCTCATAGAGTAACCCTAGCGGTATCCCTAGCTCAGCGGGGTATATGCGTAACACACTATCAGTAGCAATGGCTTTCATTTTGACAGTTCAACAACATTCATTGCGTTATTTACGTTGTCTAGCAGACAAATTTTTGATCATATAAAGCAATGGATTAGCAATATCTTTCAAAATGATTCAGATTGTAATGTTACGCAATTATGGTACCGATCTTACCCCGGGTTGGTGCGGCTCCAACATCTCTGTTTACAACCTCTTTCTAGTTTTCAGCCATCTGTTTCCCTTGTCTTCCTCTACTAATATACTTTTATAATCCAAACTTTTGGGGCTACAGACGCTACAGTTTTAATTTGATAACGATACTTATGTTATGTTTTCTTTGATTTCAGTTTTATTGGGTATGCGTGTCATTTACACGTGCGGTCATCGATGAATAGCAGCGTGGATTTCTTTGAAAGTCTGATAGACGAAGATGGGCGCTTCGCCGAGTTAAATTGTCAAGAGCCTCCGCGAGGCTACCGGCCACGACAACGACAGTTACCTCAAGGTAGATAACGTTTTCGCTATCAGTAAATAAATGAAAAAAAAAGACATGCCATAGAACATATCTTTGTTATTGTACATTTGTAAACAAGCTACCACAGCGCAAGAAACAAGTTAAAATGTAAATAAAAAGAGTTAAGTGTTTATTTTACAAAAATTAAAAATTTGTAATGTCATGTAATGTTTCCGAACGTAAGAAATGTCACTGGCCGTTCTCTGGCATGGCGCGGCGACCTCTGCTAAGTCCAAATGTTGCCCTATCTAAAGAAAACCAACCAACTGTACGTTTTATTAAAAAATATGAGTGTTCAACCAATTGCTTTCGTTCAAAAGGGGAAACGCTAATGTGTCTCATGAATTTTAATATCAGCATCACCATCATTGACAGCCTATGTTTATTCACTGCATGTAAAGTCTGTTTTATGTTAGCCTTTCACAGAATGTGGAATAACAATAAGCTAGGTTTTAAAGTTTTACGGTTTTTTTTTTGTTTTACCTTACCCACTCACATTAGCAAAGCAATACCTATTATCATAAAGAATTAAAAATCTATTCCATTTCTTATGTATAAAATAATACGTAAAAATATGTTAAATAAAATACATAATACTTAGTAGCTAGATTTTTTTTTTTTCTTGTTTTTCTGCAATCAGTCCCTGGACTATGAGCAGTTTTGTTGTTGGGTTGATGGTGCAGAGTGGTTTCTCCAGCGAGATTTCCCTCATAATATTTCCATTGGCAAGGTCCACCACAGCTAACCTTTTCAGCCGCCTTTTATGATCCGGCTTAGTGAGCGCTTTCGCCAAAGGATTTGGATGATTCTGTAGGCGTGCTCTGTAGCGTTCTGCCCAGTTTTTTACTTCCTGATGCACTGTGTTTTGGTTAAGATATTCATGCACCTCGCAGTTTCTTGTAAACCATGGTGCATTTGTGATGTTTTTGAGGATGACATTTTGGAATCTTTGGAGCATGTTAATATTAGAGACACTAGCAGTTCCCCATAGTTGGATGCCATATGTCCAAATTGGCTTTAAGATGGTGTTATACACCAGTAGTTTGTCTATTGACAGGATAGAATTTCTTCCAAGGAGCCAGTATAGGTTCCGGTATTTGATATTGAGTTGATTTCGCTTGGCTTGAATATGTGTTCTCCATGTAAGCTTGCGGTCAAGGTGCATGCCCAGGTACTTCACAGAGTCCTTATGTGGAAGTTCGTGATCGCCTAGTCTCACAGGTGGACATATACCTTGTCTCAGACTGAAGGTCACGTGGGCTGATTTGGATGCACTAGTAGCTAGATAAGAAAAATAATATAAGTATTATAAAAAACACGGCCAAGATTATCAATTTATCAAAGTAAAAAAAAAAGTATATTTATTATTTACATTTAAGGTTAATCAAAAGTCAATACAAACTATTTACACTAGATACTAAATTCAATGACTAACTAACTGACTATACAACTAATTACGAAAACAAAGTAAAATCAATATAATTCCGGTACAATATTTTACTTTTCGTAAGTTTTCCATGTCTGCGATATGACAACACTGTCTGTTCCGCCTGCCAGCAAACAAAATGGCTGACGTCAGTGCCTAGAAGCTCGCAGCCCAAATGTTTGCGATTGAATTGTAAAATATTGTGTGGTCACTTATTCACTATGTCGAATTTGTGTTCTAGAATCGTTTCAAAACCTACGAAAAGGTTACAGGACAGTATCCCTAGCATGTCTGTAGCGCAAACAAACGCTTGGATGAATGGTGAGCTTGTGGAGCATTGTAAATATTGATTTATTAATGTGTCAATTTAAATAAGTGTTTTTAAATGGTCGTAGAGGTCAACAATTAGGTTAATTACGGTTATTTGGTTTAGCAAATGTAGTTCTGTGTCATGGTTCGCAAGATTTAATTTAGTTCGCGACCTGATTTCTGTTGTATTTATAGCTTGTCGATATTGTTAATTTACGGGATGGTGTATGTGTTTTCAGCTGAGAATATCAACAATGGTGGCGGTCTGTCGTTGTCCCCACCGCACACGGTGTCGCAGCGTGAGACGGGTACGCAGGTGTCTCAGTGCTACAGTGGACCACCGTCTCCGTGCGGGTCCGCGAGCGCTACGCCTTCCCCCACGACCTCCCCGGCCCCTCCGCCGGGCACCGCCACTTTAGACCCTAATTGGCAAGCCACTAAACCCACAGTACGGGAAAGAAATGCAGCTATGTTCAATAACCAACTCATGTCGGACATCACATTCATTGTAGGAGGACCCGGTGTGTATATCATGAACTTTTGTTATCCTAAAATTATTTATTCTATATCCTGTTTATTTTAGTGATAATTTTAAATACCTATTGAAGAAAGTTTTTCATACATCTATGTTTGATGATTGTTTTGTTCTTCATTTTATCAGTTAAACTTCTCCAATAAACATACACTTATGGTTATAATAATATTAACATGTGACTTTATTTATGTTCCAGGGCACTCACAGATAATACCCGCTCACAAATATGTATTAGCTACTGCTAGCTCTGTGTTCTACGCCATGTTCTATGGAGGGCTCGCTGAATGCAAGCAAGAGATTGAAGTTCCTGATGTTGAACCATCTGCTTTCCTTACACTTCTCAAGTGAGTTTTGTACTTATCACTTCAAAACCATTAAGATCAGCATGTATTTAGGTATTTATGCATTTTTTGTTATTGTTTTAGGTACATTTACTGTGATGAAATTCAACTAGAAGCAGATACAGTATTATCAACACTTTATGTTGCCAAAAAATACATTGTTCCACATTTGGCCAAAGCCTGTGTCAATTATTTGGAAACTAGTCTAACAGCAAAGAATGCATGCCTGCTTCTCAGCCAGTCCCGTCTTTTTGAGGAACCAGAACTGATGCAGAGATGCTGGGAAGTGATAGATGCCCAGGTATGTGTATCTACTGAGAATCTCACCACAATGTGTCTCGAACAATCATCGTCCTACAGCAGTCTTTTGATGGAGCTATCAGAATCGTCCAGTCGAAATTTTTCTAGTCCAGAGAGCATGGAAAATGTCCATGGTATCTACAATTAATAATTTTACTAAGGAATCGTAATAAAATTCCATTCTACCCATCACTGACTGATCTTCTGACCAATAAGTTATTTTATAAAATTGGCAACTATCTTAGTTTTTCTTGTGAAAGTTTTCTGTCAGACTTCTCAAAATTATTGACACAAACTATCTAAATTAACTAAAAAATATCTTTTGTGCCACAAAATTGTATACTCAATTTTAGGTTGTGATTTAGGCTTAAGGGTGAAATGCTATACATATTATACTTTATGTAAATAGATGTTATTACTTTACATTCCAATAAGCTCTCTCTGTGTATCTCTAGTCATGTTCATAAAATACAAGATATAGATTAACTGCAATACAGTTTGCTTGAATTAGTATGCAATGGTATGTTTTCCATACACTATGAATGTTGTGTAATGCATGTAATTGTTTAAATGGCAATTTTGTAATATTTATAATGTAATTAAAAAAAATATAGATCTGAATAAAGTATTGTACAAATTGTATTGCAGTTTCAATAATCCTTCACCTTCTATAACAAATATTGTTTTATTTTAGGCAGAGATGGCCCTGACGTCAGAAGGCTTTGTTGACATTGATGTGTCAACATTAGAATCAGTATTAGCGAGGGAAACACTCAATTGCAAGGAGATCAACTTGTTTGAAGCAGCTTTAGCTTGGGCACATGCTGAATGTGTGCGAAGAGATATAGACCCTACTCCAACAAACAAAAGAGTCATGTTGGGAGGTGCCATATACTTGATAAGGTTTCCCACCATGTCGTTAGAGGAGTTTGCTAACAGTGCAGCTCAGATTGGCATTTTAACTCCACAAGAGACAATTGATATATTTTTACACTTTACTGCATCAAGCAAACCACAACTATCATATCCGATAAAAACGAGAGCAGGACTGAAAGCTCAGGTAATTACAGCTTGGATGCTAAATCAGACTACAATTTACTGATAGAAAATTGAATGTTTTACTAAATAAAATCGTTTTATTGCATTACAGATTTGTCACAGATTCCAGTCATGTGCCTACAGGAGCAATCAGTGGAGGTACCGCGGCAGATGTGACTCCATACAGTTCTGTGTGGACAAGAGAATATTTGTCGTCGGATTTGGACTTTATGGATCCTCAAATGGGGCAGCTGACTATAATGTTAAGATTGAACTGAAACGTCTGGGCAGAGTGCTGGCAGAGAACAACACAAAGTTCTTCTCAGATGGATCAAGTAATACTTTCCATGTGTACTTTGAAAATCCGATACAAATTGAGCCAGAGTGCTTCTACACTGCTTCGGCGATACTAGATGGGAGTGAATTAAGTTATTTTGGTCAAGAAGGGTTAAGTGAAGTGTATATGGGAACAGTGACTTTTCAGTTCCACTGTTCTTCTGAGAGTACTAATGGTACCGGAGTGCAGGGAGGACAGATCCCAGAACTGATCTATTATGGACCCACAGTCAACACTTCAATGGCCAACACCACAACTAATGAGGACTGACAGTTGACTAGATCTCGCCCCTTTAACTATTATTCCGTATAGTAAGATCGGAACACTTAGAAACTCAGTAATATTTGATCGAAAATCTAAATTAAAATTCTATTATAGGTACTTAACCATTCCCAAATGTTAAAATTGTTACGTTGGAAAACTTTAAAGTTCTTGTGTATATTGTTGAACTTGTATTAGCAATTAAGATACGTACCTTAAGATTGTGATATGGGTGTCGTAATAGCTCTCTATAAATCAGTAGGTTCTAGACCTATCATGATACAAATTCATTGCAATATATATAGTTATTACTTAATAATTAAATGTTTGTTTTTCCTTGACCTATTAATTATTATCATTATGTATAGGATCCCATTTCATTAGGAGTTGTAAGAGCGATGTTTGGAAATATTTCTTCTTTCTTTAAATTTAAAACATGAACACTGCAAGGTTGCGGCTTATACGGCTGGACAAAACATCGAGATTTCATTATTTTATGTATAACTTCCAAAATAAACTTAACTAATAAATGATAACGAAAACTGCATCAAAATCCGTTGCGTGGTTTAGAAGAACAACGCAGTCACACAGACACATGAAAAGCGGCATTAATTTATAATAATACTAGCTGCGCCCTGCGGTTTCACCCGCATAAGTTTCGATCCCGTGGGAATATCGGGATAAGCCAATAATAGGGTAGTTGACTAAGAAAATATATTTAGTCCATCAGTTAGATTACTAAAAAATATTGTATACGTATTTTTTCTTTTGTCTGGCAAACAAAAAATTACGAAGATACAGCGCTTGGAAATTTCGTATGACGTCACGCCGTGCTACAAATTTTAGCACGTTATTACGTCAAAGCCCCCCACTCCTGAACTTTGATGTGATATATCTTTGTAATTTTTTATCTAATTGATAAAACAAAAAATACGTGTTCAATATTTTTTAATAATCTTACTGAGGGACTAAATCGAATCGATTTATTTTTACCCAGGCAACATCCCTATTATGTCAATCCAGGGTGTCAGCTACCTCCATACAAAATTTTATCAAAATTGGTCCAGCCGTTTGAGTGTGAAGAAGTAACAAACATAAACACACACTCGCAAACTTTCGCCTTTATAATATTAGTGTGAAGTGTGATTATGTTTAAGTGGCCTTTTACAGTCCACTAGCGCCGCCAATCGAAAAAATGTCATAACTCGTAAATAGAATCAAAAATACAAAATGTGATCTATTATTAGTGTACGTTACCCCAGCAAGAAAGTGTCTCCTAGAGTTATAGGAGTAGAACGTATAATATGTGCCCTATCTGCTGTAAATGTGCCCCCAAATAAAAAATGTGTGCCCCCTGTCGTTTTGGAAAAAAACGGAAAAAACGATTCCTGCTGGGGTAACGTTTTTCTAGCAGGAAAATTCTAAACGAATGATCGGAGAGAGAAAAATTGTGCATGGCCAGAGAGCTTATAGGTGTGCCTTAATGTGCCCCCAAAAAAAAAATCTGTGCCCCTTCAGGTTTTCGAGATATTGCATTTCCTGCTGGAGTAACGTTTTGATGAATCGTATATCTCTACAACCATTGCATGTGCCCCTGTAGAGTAAACGTACACGAGTAGCTCTTTATGTGTGCCCCTTAGTGCCCCAATTAGTTTTAAGAAAATATTTATAGTTTTCAAGTTATAGCGGTTTTATGAAAACCCGAAAAAACATCGCAGCGCCTAAATTAGACAAGAAACAAGTTCGCTGAAAACTGTATTCGGTCCTTCTTGACGCTAATAATAACCATACAAAGTTTCAAAACTATTCATGCATGCGTTTTTGCTAAAAGTCAAAACGATGGTGTCCTAACTTTGACGGCAAAATACAAGGAACCGGCTCAATCCGAGATGTGTAGGTGTAAACCAAAATCATGTGCCTTTAGTCAAAAATATATGGTGAAAATATTCAGCTTGGAATGTTTCGCATTAAGTAAATATTAACAAAAAACCAAAATATGTAAGCAACGGCTGGTTATCCGACCAAATTTGAATGACTACTAAAAAGCGACGGATTCATACATATCGATGACCTTCTTTACTTTACTCACTAACCGGTTCACACGTGTTGTGCCTGAGTACACTGACTTACAAAAGTAATATGTAATTAAATAAAGTTGTTATTGGATTATATTCTACTAGCTGTTTCTATGACGTTACACATGATTAAGTACATTATAAATAGTAGCCTAAGTGCTATTTCAAGGTAAGCTATCTTCTCGATTCTAAATTTCATTAAAATACATCCAGTAATTTATGTGTGAACGAAAGAAATACATCGAGATATTTGCCAGGTCTTTGACTTGGTCCCGATGTTTAAAAAAAAATATAGTTCATGAAATGTGTGATGAATACCTACTAATGCTGCCAGCCTTCTGGGCACTTTTCCTGTTGACAGCGATGTGGACGAATTTTTCGACGCCCTGTAACTCTTTTTGATACTTGTAAATATTTTTATTTCTATTATAGAGTTAGTGTGTAAATTCTTTTAGCTTTAATAAACATACCTACTACTAAAAAGAGGTAGCTCTTTTTTGTATATAAATAAAAAGCCCGTATTTGTCTTTTTATATTAGGTACATATATATTTATTGATAAGCCGTAGGTTAGATAAATTAACAGTACAATGCATGCCACGAAATGAGACTTGACCCGCCTCCCCCGCTCTTTCCGCCGCCCCTATGACGTCCAGTCCCGTCCCGCACTCAGACCTCATACCGCTAAAGATACCTAAAATCGTGTACTGCGCATGTCAAACCACGTGGTGTGTCAAGTCTCATCTTTCGTGGCACGCATTGTAAGTTTTTCATCATTAAGGGGAATGCTCCAACTAGCCCGCGAAATTCAAAATTTCTTGCGTTTTTTGCAATTTGCAGGCCAGTGCTAGGTTGTATGTTGATTAAAATATTATTCGCGGTTGTAAGACGTATATAGTTACAGAATAATAATCATCAAAATCACCAATACAACCCTCCAAGTTCATAAAGGCATAGGAACAAAAAAAAAACAGAAAAAATTTGAATTTTGCGGGCTGGTTGGAGCATTCACCTTACTTAATAGAAGATTCCCTTTTTTCGCCTCCCCACACCGCTGCATATATCTCTGGCCCCGCGGCATCCGCTGACGTCGTGTCGCAAGGAGTCGCTTTGTCTAGCTTGGAGAAAGTGAGACAGCTAGTACGCGTACGGTGTTAGTGTGACAGAGACAGGTTACGTGTAACGTCGCTCTATTATGAATAATAGGTACGAAGTGTTTATTGAGGAAGTGCGTTTGGATTATTACTTGGTATTGGTAAACAGTTGCAGTTATGTTATGACGCCAAGGACACTGTTACGTTGAGTCACGCAGTTGCACTGATACTGTTTGTTTACTTTTTTTTGAGTTGGTTGAAAGTGGCGTATTAAGCATTTTATAACAATTATGTGGTTGTAGGGGTGTTGAATTTTATGGCACGATCTGCGGTGGTAAGTATTTAATGGCATTGTTTTGAATTACCTATTTAAAAATACTTGTCTTATCAAGTACTTGGATTTTTGACGTGACAACGTCTAATAAATCGATGAAGCTGGCTGCACTCACGAAAAAACATGACTCATGTAGCGTTACCTCGCGGCCTCGCTCTGTAGCGTTCCATGGCGGCTTGAAGTGCAAGCGAATATTAACAAATGCAATGCAACTATTCCATCAGTATTTTCTTATGACGTTGTCACGTTCAACTATCGTCAGTAAACCGACTTTACAGACAACCGATTTTTTTCATTACTTTATATACTAATTTCTAATATTTATAGGTAGGAACTTTGATCTGTGATTTGATGCAATAATTACTTTAAGAATTAAAATTAAGGGAATAAAAATAATAATTTCCACATCAACAAGCTGTTTCATTTATTATAGTCACAAGGTGCATTTAATATATTTTTTAATTAGCCCCCAAAACTTTTGAACGCGACTGTACGGACAACAGCTTAGGTATAATACGTTCAATAAAGAAGGTCATCGATATGTATGAATCCGTCGCTTTTTAGTAGTCATTCAAATTTGGTCGGATAACCAGCCGTTGCTTACATATTTTGGTTTTTTGTTAATATTTACTTAATGCGAAACATTCCAAGCTGAATATTTTCACCATATATTTTTGACTAAAGGCACATGATTTTGGTTTACACCTACACATCTCGGATTGAGCCGGTTCCTTGTATTTTGCCGTCAAAGTTAGGACACCATCGTTTTGACTTTTAGCAAAAACGCATGCATGAATAGTTTTGAAACTTTGTATGGTTATTATTAGTGTCAAGAAGGACCGAATACAGTTTTCAGCGAACTTGTTTCTTGTCTAATTTAGGCGCTGCGATGTTTTTTCGGGTTTTCATAAAACCGCTATAACTTGAAAACTATAAATATTTTCTTAAAACTAATTGGGGCACTAAGGGGCACACATTAAGAGCTACTCGTGTATGTTTACTCTACAGGGGCACATGCAATGGTTGTAGAGATATACGATTCATCAAAACGTTACTCCAGCAGGAAATGCAATATCACGAAAACCTGAAGGGGCACAGATTTTTTTTTTGGGGGCACATTAAGGCACACCTATAAGCTCTCTGGCCATGCACAATTTTTCTCTCTCCGATCATTCGTTTAGAATTTTCCTGCTAGAAAAACGTTACCCCAGCAGGAATCGTTTTTTCCGTTTTTTTCCAAAACGACAGGGGGCACACATTTTTTATTTGGGGGCACATTTACAGCAGATAGGGCACATATTATACGTCCTACTCCTATAACTCTAGGAGACACTTTCTTGCTGGGGTAACGTACACCTATTATTACTGTAGAAAAGGCAATAACGTAATTTTATAACACATTGTCAACACTTGAAATATAGCTGTTTAGCTAAATCGTGCATTTGTAACAAAAACGGCCGTTTATAAAAAAAAAAATTAAAATTTATTTAATTCAGGCAAGACCCATATTTACATAAAAAATAAAATTAAAATATCATAATGCTGCAATCACAATGCTACTGCCACAGAATAAAATGTCTCTAAATAAAATGGCTCTAAATAAAATAAATTAACAAAAACAAATTAAAAGGGGTAATGGAATTAAAATTAAAATACAATGTCAAAGCAATTCAAGTAAAGGAAAATTAAAAGATACAAATTGTCAGGGTCACAAAATTAAAAATTAAATCAAAATAAACAAAAATTCAAAATATAAAAGCAATACAGAACATGTCACTAATACATATAATACATCAACTAATAAATATAATACATCAATGTCAATTAGAACTAAGTGTACTGACTATACATGTCTGCTACAGCATTTCCTAATGAAGGGGCAGTCAATTCGCTCAGCGATCATCACCATCACGTTTATGTTTTGAATGCACGATTTAGCTAAACAGCTATATTTTAAGTGTTGATAAGGTGTTATACAATTACGTTATTGCCTTTTCCACAGTAATAATAGAACATATTTTGTATTTTTGATTCTATTTACGAGTTATGACATTTTTTCGATTGGCGGCGCTAGTGGACTGTAAGAGGCCTCTTAAAGCGGGTCTAAAGGGCCTCCGAGACCGGAGTCCCGACCTGCGAGCTGCGAATGAATTGCTGCTCATTTTTGCAAAATATGAACTTGGTTTGATATTCAGTCACCGTGTAATCGCAGCCCTACCTCTGAATTAGTAGGCGAATGCTGTTTTATGTATCCTATGGAATTTTGATAACTCTGTAAGCAGTATTCCAACTAATAATCTGCAGCACTCAAGTTTTATACCACAATTTTGTAGAACTTTCACTATCCCTGCTTTATTCATAATTGTGATGACGGTTGCAAGAGGACGTCATAAGTCGACACAAGCAGAGTAGTAATTACTGGAGGCAGTTTAAGAATTACGCTACATAGTCTCATTTACATACTATATACTAATAATAACGCTGAACAGTTTGTTTAAACGTGCTAATCTCTGGAACTGCCGGTCAGATTTCAAAATTTTTTTTTGCATTTGATGGCCCAATTCTTGAGGAAGGCTATTTAACATCACGCTGTGAAAGGGTCACAGCGTGATGCCGAATACGGACGGAACAGTTCGAGATGCCGAATACGGACGGAACAGTTCGACGATATGGCTGTTTTTTTTTTTGTTGTGTTCTTAATAATGTCAGAACGAAACAAAATTTTTGGAAAATCGCCGGAATTGTTGTTCACGCAGGCGACACTGGGCACGAACGACTAATAAGTTAATAAAAAATAGTGTACTTACCGGTAGGTGGTATGTTGATGCACAATGTTCTTGAAAGCTTGAAGTATGTGCGGCCGACTTGATAGCAGCAGATTGGCACTGCGTCACTCACGTCAATCAAGAGATCTGTGGTGCTTTGTTCAGGAAACTACATATACATAATGCTAACTAATTGTAATTACAGATGGAAGAGAGTGGCAGAGTTTCGAGATAAATGGGGTGCGATTGGAGAGGCTTTTATGTTACATACAAACGACTGCTATAGGCTGATGCCCGCGAAATTAAAATTTTCTTACGTTTTTTTTGCAATTTGCATGTCTAAATATGATTCGCGGCCTCAAAAAATATTTATTTAAGTATTGAATTATAATTATAAAAATCATCCATACATCTCTCTAAGTTCATATTACCCTATTGAATGACTATTTCATGAAATCAGGACATTGGAGTTGTATTGCTGATTCTAATGAATAAAAACGGGCTCGCGCACCGAGGGTTCCGTACCATCATGTTTTTAAATTTTCATCGGCGAGGCCTATATTCATCAGAGAAATTTTCAGCGCCATCTCTTGATCGATAATTGAACTTGTGTAACTTTTGTTGATGATTTCTGAAAAAGTGTGCTATTTAGAGACTTTCTTTTATTTTTTCTGTAATCTTTACATAAACTTCTATCACATAGAATAATTTCAGATTTTTCTCTTTGCAAACTTCGGAGATAAGGGGCGGGAACGGTATTTCTTTTACATTTTTCATTAAAAGTCGAAAACTATGCGGCCTAAAAAAAAGATAAAATGTTTGAGAATGTGCAAACTGCGCTCTTTCATATGATACCCCACATGCCCTAGTAGCCCCGCTTTGAATTTGTCAAACCCCCTTTCAGTCCTTGTTGCAAAAAATATACATATATTTTTATTTCTTTCTTATTTGCAAAATTGTTGGCCAACGTCATCTAAAACTTTCCAATTTTCAAGTTGATAGCATTAATAGTTCTCGAGATATCCAGCTGTGGCAGACAGACTGAGTCTCACCATAAGAGTTCCGTTTTACCATTTTGGTACGGAACCCTAATAATTCTGTTAAGCCATATTTGTCACGTTCGCGAATCATATTTTAATCAACATACAACCTGAATTAAGAAACGTAAGTAACCTTATTCTTATATGTATAGCGCCAAAATAATAGTTATGAGTAAGGCAAAAAGGGTTTTTCTCAAGTTATAATTGACCTTGCTTATAATCAAATACAACAGATTGGCAATAATAAAATTATAATGATGTATCAAACAATGATAATTATATAAACTACTAGCTGTGCCCCGCGGGTTCACTTGCATTAAATTGAGGAAAAACCCTACTAAAATATGATTATTACTTAGTAGGTACATTACTTTAAGAAGCTATTATTTTAGATACATCACGCTATGATCAGTAAGAGTGAAACTATAGTAAAAAATGTCACGGGAACAGCAGTGCGATTCTGTAACCATCTTACCGTGAAAACTTAGGTGAAGTGAGCGTGGAGTGAGCCTTCAATAGTGTAAATTCCTAGCAAAAACAAACTCACATCACCTAAGTTTTCACGGTGAGATTTTTACAGAATCGACCGGCAGGAATAATAAAGGAACGCTGGGTAAGAGTACTGGGGTCTTATAAAATATGGGTATGTAATCTATACTAATATTATAAAGCTGTTAGCTCATGACCGGCCGCCTTGCGGAGTTATTTTAAAACGATGTATTTCCTAAGATATTCATTAAAATCAAATGATGTCAAGGGCAATTTTCTTTGTAATATACTGTCGTGGACTTTTTTTTAGAACTTTTTAAGAGGAACAATTCATTTCCATTGATGCTCCGCTCCTATTGATCGTTGAGTGATGTTTTATAGCCTATAGCCTTCCTCGATAAATGGACTATCCAAAACTATTTTTTTTTTAATTCAAACCATTAGTTACTGAGATTAGTGCGTTCAAACAAACTCTTCAGCTTTATGCTTTATAATATTGGTATAGATTATACTTTATAAGTCATTGGTAGCAAATAGACTGATATTGTACTTGTATGACCTTCAGTAATTTTTCTCTTGTTAATTCAAAGCCAGGCTTCTACCACACTCTACTTTGTAAGAAGTAAATACAGGGTCGCAGGGGCATCGACGCGCAACCTGTTACCATGGCTTCAGTACATGATTCTGGGCCCCCCGGCATTGAAATTTTTGGGTTGGTTGCTGGTGGTTATTCAAAAAAATTGCTGTTCCATACATTTTGACTGCATAGGTATTGCACTTTTGTAGGAAACAGCAGATAAATAACTGATGAAAATTTTCAATGCAGCATCATGTACTGGATCCATGGCAACTGGTTGGGCTGTATACTTGTACTCTATGAGATGACAAAATACTAATATGCTATAATTCTACTGCTGCACATAGACCTCTGGTGGCCTTGATAAGCTCCTTGGTGAGTAATACATAGTTTCAGCAAAACCAGATTACATGTTTTATTTGACATCAGAAATCCTATCACCCTGTTGCTTGATCAATAAAATAAAGATTATCAAAAAGGATACGGGCTGTGCCTTCTGTCCTACATGTCATATACACGCAAGCTGCCTGTGTGTGACTGGAGGGCCTTCCAATAGTCAAATGGCGAGACAGCGCCATCTTGTAGAAGTTGCAAGCAATGTCTATGCACTGCTGATTGAGACGCAGTTGTTGGCAGAGAGCTGTGATGCCTTCACGGGCCTTTCTTAGTGTCACCTCTCTGGATTCCTGCCCAATACCAGCGTTGAAGGCTACGGAGAAGAAACTATGATTGTTTTATTGATGTTGGTTCCTGAATCATTTAAATTAAGATCTGTACATCACCATCATTTACAAGTTTTGCCAACCTCCGTGGGGAAAAGGCGAGAGTAATTCATTTAAAAGGAGATTCTATAGGAATTTGTCAGAAATTAAATATATTTGACTGGGATACAGTATCAAATATCTATGTAAAAAGTACTCTTTTGTACTTGCTAATTATGTTTAGTTTTTTTTCGTTAGCCTATTTTATGTTGCACTGCTGTGCAAAGGCCTTGCCTTTTTTTCTTCTTGTGCGATCTCTGGCCATGTTGGCCCTGTAAACGATATTAGATCGTCACGCCACCTTCGCCTTGGTCTATCTCGACGGCGATGTCCTGCCTCGGGCGTCCAGTGAGTGACGACTTGACATACATACACGGTTAATAACTAAAGTGGTAACTATGAACTAAAATTTGAGAAAATTACTTGTCGCTTTCGTTTCATATTAAGACCGTATTTACCTCGTCCAAAACCTGTAGCTCCTCCCTTAGACTCAGCAGATACGAACTGTCCGATGGTAGAAGCACCGCCATGGGCGTTCTCTTGGAATTCGATTTCAGCAACAATAATATTGTCTTCCAACACCGACCCGCAGTTCGTACACACTGCATCACCACGGGCCGGGTCCACCTCGATGTCTGAGGACCCGCAGTGCTTACATTTCTTCCCAGACATTCTTCTGTTCACAAAAATGAGAACATAAACATTGACTAAGATTTAGGTTAACTGGAGATATAACAATTATAAAACTTTACCGATACCTTTAGATAGTTACCTAGCAACTAATGTCAAACTAACGTACTATACAGCAGTTTTACTCTATGTTTCACCTTTGTATTCACTAAATCTTACTCGAGCCGTGGCAAAAACACAAAAATATTCGCACTTTCGCAGTGCAAATGGCTATAACTATTAGAGTACTTGTCGGTAGCAACAGCAAGGGCAACTTGGCATTTGAAATAGAAAAACAATGAGAGACTATACGAAACCTTACGAGTTGGAAGAGGATATAAATAAAAATGAGAGGCTCAAAATCTGAGCAAAATAATTAGAGCACTCAGCTATTGACCTGACACTGACAATTTGACAGTTTTGACACATACGAGTTTAGTTGACGTCGGAAGGGATGTACCTACTCATTTTAGAAAAGACTAAAGTTTCGTTTCTAGTTTAGTCTAATTTATAAATGTTGCATTAGTAATTGTGACTTTTTTACTGATTTGTCATACAAAATTATTCAAAAACTCTTATTAGAGACACCATGCAGTTTGTAAATTATTAAATTACGCCAAACGCACATTACAGCTGTAACGGGACGCAGCGTAACGCATTTTTATACAAAAAAGTTGTAGTGTATTGCAATTACAATGCAGATTAGTGCTATTTCCCCAATCAACTTCGTAGTTGTCGAGCAGATGAATTTTTCAAACATTTAAAGTGATGTATAGAATTTTCTTCGAAATTGAAAGTGTATTACGCAATTAGGAAGCTGGGCAAATATGCACTCTTAGTCTCTGATATAATGTTGACCCTGCCTGCAGTGCATTGTGCAACAGCGCCTGATTTTCAAAATTATGGTTAGCTAAGGGTCAACCCTGCTGTTACTCAGTCTTCTTTCTCATTATCCATCTCATCTGGCCTCTTAATTTTATTCGGATCGGCGGCCCAGTACGTCTTTTAATTCCATTATTCCCATGCCGGACAATGTTGAGAGAGTGTTCAATTCCGGCCTTGCCATAATAAACAACTTCGGTTGCGCACAAGACAAATTCGATGGTCTGCCTCTTGCCTCGACTTCTTAGAGAGGAAACAGATTTGCCTTTTGTTTAGTGTGCTTCAAGGGAGATTAAAAAAATATTATGAAAATTATCTTTAGAAAATCAGTAGGCTTTATCTAATAAGTATATAAATAAGTGAGCCAGATTGAATTTTTTCCAAATCACCAACAACACGACATCTTGTTTTGACAAATTGAATTTGACATTTTGTTTAACATTGCCATATAAAAAGTCTAATAATTCGAGTGTCTACTTTCGTTTGCCAGACTTCTAACAATTTTTTCCAACCATTTGAAACTAATTCAGCGAAAATGTAGTGAGTTTTCTTGGTATCTCCGCAGAGTCATATTAGTGACGTCATAGAAATGAAGCTTCGCTATTGGTCGGTTATCACGCTATCTTGTATTTTTAGACGATGAGATCACCCTTCAGTTTCGTTTTGTTTGAAGTATGACATTACATCCAAAAAGTAATTTTGTTTATGATATTAGTGGGCGCTTATGTCGTTTCGTTACGGAGCGTAACCAATTCTAAGGAGAGAAGGGCATCCCCGAACTGACGACGACGTCATCGTTTGTGTGCAAACTGCAATGATGAGTCATCATTGTTGTGTTCTCGATGGATAATCTTTTCTATTCAAGGCGCCTTATTTTGATTCCATTGCTGTCATTAATGAACTGTCACTAGAAACTTCGCAGCATTTTATAGTTACGCGGAACTACAAACTTTGTTTGAACTTGTAGATCGCATTGATAATACGCGTTGTTTGACGGACAAATTACGTAAATCGTATCTCGTGTTGAATCTTGGACTTGAGTGAATCTGAACAGATGACGATGAAGCTAGAAATCAGTGATAGTCAATCAAACCAGTCGGACATTTCCTGCGATGATAGTCAATCGTCGCAGGACTCTTCCACAAATGATTTCGTTTCCTCCGTACCGGCCTCTCGATCCTTACTTACGGTAAGTTACTCAAACACAGTCCAAATTCCTCATCTTGATGATAATATTACCTACTTCATACAAAGGTTACATTTGCATAATTCAAAATAACTTTATTTTGGTAGTTTTTAAGTTGTTTCTTAGTATTTTCAATGGATTTGGATTGTCTTTTACTGCTGTGCGATTCCTGCCAAGTAGTGCCAAGTATCAGTTTTTCACCTAAATGCTCAAAGTTTCTTATTTTTACTGCATTTATGATTGTAACAAAAGCTTTAATTGATTTATTCTCTTATAATTTAGTAAGACCTTGGTGACACCTGACTTCCTGGTATATTCATGATAAATAAAAATGACACCGATATAGACATTGAATCTGAGAAGTCTTTTAATGCATTTTTATCCTTGTTATTTAGAAAATGTAACTGGCCTTCCACAATATGTTCCTATCTGTTGTTTAACAATACCTGCCATAGACTTCAATGCTCTGTTATATAGAGATTAAGGAAATCCCTTTTACAATAGTCCATTTTATGTGTCTAAATGTAAAAAAACAACAAATTATATTCTAAGAATACAAACATTAACTCAAATTATTATGTACTTGAATCTGAAACATTCCATAGGGAAAACAAACAAGGTGCTAAAGTTACTGACGATTTGAAAACACAACTGATATACTCAAGTAATACAAGTTGTATTCTTTTTATGAGATTGTTTGGTAATACAATATTATTAATTGTTCAGTTCCAATACAATCAAACAAAGCCTTTGATTTTTTTCTCTTTACTTTATTATTTTCCTCAGCCTACTCCTCATATGCTATGTATGTATAAGGCAAAATATGTAAGATTTGTAGTAATTTTGTATAATTTGATAAAAAAAAAACTAATAAGTAACTATAGCAAATTTTTTGTTTTTCTTTATATAATAGCTGGAATTTAATCAAAAAATGTATCTAAATTACAATATTAACTGCAAATAATAAGATACTACATAATAACATACTACAATATAATTAAATTTAAAAAAATCTGTGTTTAAGTCAAGCAACAATCTAACAACAATAAAACTAATATGATTGGATTCTCCATGGTTAGTTTAATGTCTGACAATAACACCCACTCATATCAAACTAACTATTAAAATAAAGCCTCTTATCCACAACAAAATAACATAAATGACGCCTACAGACAGGGTTGGTCCCCAGTCCACACTAGCTCAAGACTCGGGGAGGCCTTTGTCCTTAAGTAGGACAAATCTATATTCTATACTAATAATAAACCTGAAGTGTTTGTTTGTTTGGTTGAATGCGCTAATCTCCGAAACTACTGCTTGGATTTGAAACATTTTTTTTTGCATTTTTGAGCCTAATTCTTGAGGAAGGCTAGTATAGGCTAGGCTCTTTAGCATCACGCTTTGACCCTTAGGAGCCAAGCAAAATGAAAAAGTCTGAAAGAATGCTAAGTGAAAACGAAGTGACAGCGTGAGCAGGTGATATGATGCGACGGGGTGGTTGGGGAACAAGAAAAATCACACTGACGAAGTCACGGGCAGAAGCTAGTAATGAATAAAGGCCTAATACAGTACATATTTTGCTGCACAGCCCGTGACAATAGAATCATAATATGTGGATAACTTGTTTGGTTTGATAACAATGCTTATCTAATATCTCATGATAATATGGATTTATACCTGTTAAAATGAGTCACCTTTCTTTAAATTTAGTTGTTGTGTCATTGCAAACATATTAGGACGTAGGTGTGATTAGGTTCTTGGAAATTATGTGGGCTTTTGCACTAATATGCTGATAAAGTTACTATTTTTTGATGATTGAAACTATTATTTACTAATTAATTAGTCATACTTCTAAGTTGTTTTTTAATTAAGTAATTGTTTAGCTTTGACCATTCATGTTTTATTAGGTAGTTTAGTAAGTAATTTATATTTTTCGATATAAGTTTTATTATCTGTAAGTTATTAAGATTTAGATATACAAAACAATCTTTTAAATCTAGTGTAAATGTTTTAATTCAATAGTTTTTTTAAAATATCAATCTTAAAATAACATTTAGTTACAATATTTTGATTTAAAATAGTGTCTATGGAGTTTCTTGCCTGTTCTACTCCATAGGTACCTACTATGCTTTAGAATGGGCAACTAGCTTCATCTTTTTATCTGACCGACTCCTTGACAGTTCAAATGTGCCTGTAATTGCTTTATTTGAAATACAGTTTTGGTCTTTGGCTTTATTAATATTATTAAGCTAATGACCAAAAATGTATTATAAAAAGAATAATTAAATAATACCTAAGTCCGTTGATTATATCAATGCCTAGGTCCTATAAAATATAATTAATTGTCAAAACATTTTCACCTACTAACAATAATGGTGACAGGAAAATACTAAAATGACCTTAAATCCTTTCATGACTTGATAGTCAACCAATAGGAATCCCTATTCTATTAAGGAAATTATAATATTGTTAGAATATTATTATTGTCCTAATGAGGATGTTAATGATTTACTTATAGTCTATTTGAACTTATTTTTCTAATTAATATTATTTCATGTTAAACAAATACCAATTTTATTTTAATGGTAATTAAGTTGATTTTAGTGTGACTAGGACTATTGAAAATGTTTGAAGTAGTAGCGTAAACTGAACTTTATAGTGTAGGATTTAAAGTTATTTTTCCATGAACTCATATCTGTTTACATATTTGGCAAATAAATCGCGAATGCAGATTCATAAACTGACGCCTTCTCTACCCCATAGTGGTAGCGTAGTAACTATTTAGTAATCTGTGGTGGAAGGCAGAAACTGCGGAACGCCACCTGCTCCGATCTTCACATACTCCTTTTACCTTGTTTACGTTATACATGTTATTAATTTATACATTAAAATATCCTTGGATTCAGAATCAGCATAGTATGTAACTATTTTTGGTACTTCCTTCTTGCGTGAAGGAGGAAACACTATTTTGTTATTAAATAACAGGGATTGAAAACCGGTACGAATTTGGGTTCCGGTTCTTCATTTCGGTTCTTAAAAAGGTTCTTCTTTTCGGTACGGTTCCGGTTCAGGTTCCGGTTTGGTTCTGGTTCCATAGTACCGGTTCCAAATAAAGGTTCCAATATACCGGTTCCATATCATCCGATTTAAAGGTTCTCTAAGAAAGAAGGGATAATGTTAGACGCGTGGCTAGCGTATCTTTTCTTTAAGTTAGCCTTCGAATTATTGGTGAGTAGAAGTCTGTACTGTACAGTGTCAGCAAATATTGACAGTAACTAATATTAGTTGTTTATATAATCTACAGTTACTGTTAATTTTTTTTTTTTAAATTTGAAATTGGTTTGCTCTTGACTCTAGTCTAGGTCAGAGATGACAGAGACAAAGTCTACGATGGAGTGAGCTCACCCAGAAGAAGCCTGTTCACTCTTACTTTGAAGAGATTCGGGTTGTATGCACTCGGAAACACAAACGCAGGTAGAGAGTTCCACTCTTTTGCTGTGCGCATTATAAAGGACATTTGAAAACGCTTAGTGCGAATTGGTGGAATAGCAACTAGGTAGGGATGGTAACTTGCAGTGCGTCTGGATGTCCGAAGGTAGAAGGGGGCCGGTGGAATGAGGTCGTGGAGTTCTTGGGCACACTCACCGAAGTACAATCTGTAGAAGACCGACAAGCAGGCAACCTTGCGGCGATGAGCCAAGCTGTGAAGCTTGGCATCCACCAGTTTTTCGTCGCCAATGAGCCTCTTAGCTCTGCGTTCCACCGAGTCAAGCGCGGCAAGTTGGTATTTCGCTGAGCCATCCCAAAGGTGGCTGCAATACTCCATGCAGGATCGGACTTGTGCTTTGTAAAGAGTTAAAAGCTGTCCAGGCCTAAAGTATCGCTTCACCCTATTAAGGATGCCCAGCTTCTTGGCCGCAGTTTGGGCTTTGTACTCGATGGTGGCACCGAAGTTGAGACTAGATGTCAACTCCATACCCAGGAGCTCGAGCCGATCTGTTACAGGAACAGATGTACCCCGAAAAGTAGGAGTCTGGTCGAAACGACTCCTTTTGGCGGTAAAAACACACGCCTGTGTTTTGGTGGCGTTAAAAGAAACCAAATTGTCAGCACCCCACTGGGAGACAAGGCCCAAGGTCAAATCTGTCCGCTCCACCATGGCCTCTCTCAAGAAACGAACTTCGGCCCTGCTGGCCTTTGTGCTGGACAAGTATCTCTCTGAAACAGTACTGTCATCTGCGTACCCAACAATACCAGGCTGAAGTAGGTCATTGATGTGCAGCAGGAAAAGAGTTGCAGAGAGAACAGACCCCTGAGGAACTCCGGCATCAATAGCCATATGATCAGAGGAGCAGCCATCAACGACTACTCTGATCGACCGCTCACTAAGGAAGTCTGATATCCAGCTACAAAAATCAGCTGGGATGCCATAAGCCGGAAGCTTGCTGAGTAGACCGGCGTGCCAGACCCTGTCAAAGGCCTTCGAGATATCAAGCGATACAGCAAGTGCTTCGCCGTGTTTCTCGATGGCTTCACCCCAACAGTGCGTGACATATACAAGAAGATCGCCAGTTGACCGTCCCCGGCGAAAGCCATATTGACGGTCACTGAGGAGATCATTGTCTTCAAGGTAGGTCAGCAACTTACTGTTCAGTACCCTTTCCATAACTTTGCAGAGAATGGAGGTAATGGCGATCGGTCGGTAATGTGCAGGGTCTGCGCGGTCGCCCTTTTTGGGCACTGGTTGTACATTTGCAAGCTTCCAGGATTTTGGCACCGTTCTTTTTTCAAGAGAGAAGCGAAACAAGCGTGTCAACACAGGAGACAGTTCAGGCGCACACTGCCTCAACACTCTCGCTGGAATACCGTCAGGCCCGCTTGCCTTGTTCACGTCTAGCCTGCACAAAACTCTTCGGACCTCTTTATTGTGAACTGCGATCTCCGGCATCGAGGAGTCACAATGAGGTACAGTGGGTGGTTGCTTGGAGCCAGCGTCCAGACGTGAATTGCTTGCAAAGAGAGATGCAAATAAATTCGCTTTCTCTCCTGCAGAGTGAGCAAGCGACCCATCAGGTTTCATCATTGGAGGTAAAGTGGGACGACAGATATTCGCTTCAACCGCTTTAGACAGGGACCAGAACTGTTTACTACCCGGAGGATGCGATGCCAGCTTGATCCCAATACGTCCGACATGGTCAAAACGTGCCTTACGCAAAACCCGCTTGCAGAACTTAGCGGCAGAATTAAAGGCTCTTTTCTTCGCGCGAACCCTACGCGCTCTAACTTTGCGGTCGCGGGCCTTGACCCAGGCTTGGTACGCAGACTCTTTTCGGGCCTCAGCGCGGGCGCATTCCGCATTATACCAAGGCCGGGACTTGTGACCAAGCGGAATGTCGGAGAATGGAATAAAATACTCCATCCCCTGCTGAATCACGTCCGCAACCACGTCAGCACAGCACGAAGGGTCACCCGAGGAGAAGCACACCTGCCGCCATGGATAAGACGCAAAAAAGTGCCGCATCTCATCCCAGTCTGCTGACTCGTATCGCCATACTCGCCTCGTGCCTCTAGGACTCATCTGGAGGAGAGCAGGTCGATATGGATTTCACCAGACAGTGGTCAGACGTTCCCAGCGGGGCTGAGACCGATACTGAATGACTGTCCGGATCAGTTGCCAGCAGAAGGTCCAAGCAATTGGGAGTATGGCCGACGACATCCGGTACCCGCGTTGTCACATTCACCATCTGGGTTAGATCTAGCGTTAAAGCAAACTTGCGCGCCTCCAACCCAGCATGGTCAGTTCTCTGGAACGGGAACAACCACTCTTTATGGTGGGCGTTAAAGTCCCCCAGAAAAATGAGCTTCGTTGTTGGGTACCGTTGCTGGGCTACGTCAGTCGATTCCACGAGGAAATTAAAGAGCGCCGTTGTCTCCTGGTCACCGCTGTGCGATCGGTAGACGCCGATGTAGACAGATTTCTCCACGCCTGTGTCCACAAGTAGCCATATGGTAAAAAAACCCGATTTCTCAAAGCAACGGAGACGACGACAACAAATATCATCGCGGACGTACACACAGACCCCAGCTTGCTTCTTGAACTTGTGTTCAAGAGAGTAACCCGGGTAGTTGAGGTACGCCACGTCCGATGGGGTTGCTATCTTCGTCTCCGTCAGGAAAAACAGGTGCGGCTTCTCGGTCTCAAGGTGGTGATGGATCGGATCGAGATTTGATTTAATAAATTAATATAAAATGGACAAAGGTAAGTTTAATCGTATTGTATTCACTTAGATATTATCATCTTCTTTATTTATTGAATATACAGGGTTAATGGAAAAACACCAACAACCTCTTAAGAGGTCATTGTACAACAGACAAGTACACGAATGTATAATATAAATAAAACAATGAAACAAATATAGGGCGCACGCGTTGTTCATGCAACGAATGATGCGAATGATCTACAAATGCAATGTCTCTCTCCTCTTACAAAATCTCCTATCTTGCCGCTATTGTTCTGCGCTGAGCGGCATAGTATGAACTCGTTCGGTCTCGTACTCGTACCGCTAAAGAACCGGTAAAATAAAGGTTCTAATTTAGGTTCCGGTTCCGGTTCGGGTTCTAGCAACCGGAACCACTAAATACCGGTACTTTACCGGTATTTTAGGAACCTTTTCAATCCCTGTTAAATAAGCATAAAACAATACATACTGTGACTTTTGAGACAGGTTTACTTGGAAGGCTTACTTGGCAACTATACATATAAGAAAAAAACTTTTATATTACATAACAAATACCATCGCGCCTGTAATTCTTGAAGGGTTAGGTAGAGATGTACTCACAGCATACCCATATTTAGCCAGTTCTGTTTTAAGTCCTGTGTAATAAGAGGCGAGTCTAATGCCATCAACCGGGCACAAACTGTTACTTTTTTTTTTTTTTCTCAGCATGGGAAGTCATCAAATGACCCCTCCCGCTCTGGGTGGAGCGGAAAGGAGTGTCAGACTCTTACTGACTAAAACCCACCCGTGTTCCTTCCTTGGCCCTTTATATTCCGAGCCAGCGGTAACCCTTTCGGACAATTCCGCTGACCCGGCAACAAACTGCTACTTAGAGAAAAAAAATCTTTTAAATTATTCTTTTTATTAGGTTTGTTTTCAATGAAAAGATAATGTTAACTAAAATAGACTTAAATTTATTTAAATTAATGATTTCTGTAACCACAATAGGTTTATAAAAGGGTCACGAGGAATGTGTACAATGTGGTAATTAGTAATACATACATCACATGGAGACAAACAGATACTACAAGTTTTATCTAAAAAAAAAAACCTATAAATCCCAAACAAATTGGCGTAAGGACAAGAGAATGATGTTGATGATGGGTTTTAAAAACCTATATTTAATTATTACCACATTCTTTTAAATCTCCACTGGGCACTTGCAATCCTTATAAACACCTAAACAAAAACTGAAATTTAAGGTAGAAAATTAGATAAGCAAAGTCAAAGCTTTTGTTTCAAATTGGAACATAAAAGGCATTTTTGAACGTTAAAATTTACAATAATAGTAATAGTTTCGTATGGAGAAGAATGGCCAAGAAACTCCACTGCCATTACAACAATAGGTAAAAGATTAAAAAAAAAAATGAAGCAATGACAAATCAATTGATATGTGATGGTACAGACGCCAGCACATCAAGCTACTACAATCTGTCTAATTTATTTAATAAAGTTTCAACTTTATCCCTAAAGCATAAGGTTCAAAGTTGATTGGGAAAATTTGACAGTTTCGGGTAGCTTGATGTGCTGGCGCCTGTACTACCTAAGTATACAGTTAGCTAGGCATATTATAATTAGCCATAAGGTCTAGGCATAAGTAGGCAATTGACTAGGCATAAAATAAGGCAATCAATTAACCGCATATCCCAGTCCACTGCTGGACATAGGCCTCCCAGGTTTCGCCATAACACACTGTCCTCCGCCTTCCGCGTCGAGTCTGTCCCAACTCCTAACCACCTTTTTAAATCGTCGGTCCATAATGACCACCCTAATTGTGTATAATCCACCTTTTTAAATCGTCGGTCCATTAAAACATATAAGTCTCAATCTGAACAATTTTGAAGGATATTTCCAATCCATTGCTTCGTCCTTCATTATGTTCGAAAAAAAAATCTGCTCTACAACGTAAATAACGCAATGAATATTGTTAAACTCAAAATAAAAGCCATTGCTAGTATTGCTACGGATAGTGTTACGGAATTAACGAGCTGGGGGCACCCCCCCCCCCCACACTACGCTTGCCGATTATATGATAAAATAAGTACCTAGCAGATAAAAACATAAATAGGGACTAATAGTTACCTTACTTCCTATTGAAGGCTGAAGACCGCCAAAATTATTAAGGCGACGCATTGTTAAACAATAATTCCAAAACCGGGCACGCGCGCCCCGCAACCCGCTCACACCTCGATAAGTAACGTAAGTATTGCGAGACGCGATGCCGCAAAGTGGGCTGAATTTCGTGTTTCATAGACATTCAAATCCTTTTTTGCAAGAGAGAGAGAGAGATATCTCCGTTATCGCACAAATAGGGAAAATGCATGTTTTTTTTTAATTCACTTCCTACATTATTATAAAATAGTAATAAAAAATATAAATACTGTTGGAAATGATAAAAACCTTATTTTGTTAGTTTTCAATCCATCTGGATGGATGGATGGATGGATGGATGGATGGATGGATGGATGGATGGATGGATGGATGGATGGATGGATGGATGGATGGATGGATGGATGGATGGATGGATGGATGGATGGATGGATGGATGGATGGATGGATGGATGGATGGATGGATGGATGGATGGATGGATGGATGGATGGATGGATGGATGGATGGATGGATGGATGGATGGATGGATGGATGGATGGATGGATGGATGGATGGATGGATGGATGGATGGATGGATGGATGGATGGATGGATGGATGGATGGATGGATGGATGGATGGATGGATGGATGGATGGATGGATGGATGGATGGATGGATGGATGGATGGATGGATGGATGGATGGATGGATGGATGGATGGATGGATGGATGGATGGATGGATGGATGGATGGATGGATGGATGGATGGATGGATGGATGGATGGATGGATGGATGGATGGATGGATGGATGGATGGATGGATGGATGGATGGATGGATGGATGGATGTATGTTAATGTACCTACTACCTTGTGTGGTTTGTGTGTATAGGGCACAATGAACGGGGAAAGTTGTCTAATGTGTATAATAATTGTAAAATGTATAAATTGTAAAGAAGAAGGTAATTAAATAGGATGCAAGTTTCAAGACGAAACCGCAAGAGTCTTAAAAACTATGGTGACTACACGCACCGTACACTCAGGATATACCCCAGCACCAGGCGAATAGGTATATATTATTATATAAATAAATATAATAAATAGATCAGGAATAGTTTTTCTGTGATTTCTCCGGAGCCAGAAGAGAGATCTTTTTCTCCTGGTTTCGGAGAGCCCAAGCTCGGTGGGTCTATGACTTCTGGTTCCGAAGTTATGGCTCGGGGGGGTGAGGTAACGTGAAGGGTTGGGGGGGGATTAATACAGATGGATATTTAAAGGATTTTGGAAGGCTACAGGAGTCCGCCAGTGGGAACGGAGAATGTTCTAGAGGTTCCAGGAGTCACAGTGTGTCACGGGGTTTCGTTGGAGGCGGGGGGAGGGGGGGGGAGGTGTAGGATATAATGTATAATATAATATAATATAATAGCTCTATGGTATATAACGTATAATTTAAAAGTTAGGTGCTAGGAAATTTTTTGGGGTCTATAATGGGGGGGTCAAAAAGGGGGGTCTAAGGGTCTTATACCAATATATGTTCTAGATGAGAGGGGTGTTATAGGGGGGGGGAAAATTTGGTCAGAATTTTGATATTCCCAGCCGTTCCCGAGATATCTGGATTTTAAGTGGGGGAAGGGGAAATTTTCGGTACTCTAATATTTCTGCCTTACGAATAAGTGGCGTATGACGTATGATGTGGAGGATACGGGGAATTTGGAAGTGGTCTCAGAGGGGTAGGGTGGGGGGGGGGATTTGTAGGAAGTCTTAATATATAACGTAGATGATATATAGCTATGGTCATAGATGGCTATCTGGGCTGGGGGGGAGGGGGAGGGGCGGGGTGAGTCAGTCTGATAAGACATATTAAAAGATCATACCATCCATACTAAAAGAAAATCATTTAGTATTCTTCAATCATTGAAAGTACATACAAACACCATGGCAAGTATCGTTACAAACTTGGATTTGTTCGTTATTTTGAAAGGCGCAATTGTGCGATAACGGAGATATCATCATTTATTGTGTCGACTCCATACAATATTTTTCGAAATAAATTCTAAGAGCGCTGTTTGCAATTACAAACCCAAAAGTTTATCATAACAGGTACATAGAAGGTATTCCCGATCGTATCCAAGTATAAAAAAGCGTCGCTTTCAAAAAAGGATTTGAATGTCTATGAAACACGAATTTCAGCCCACTGTGTGCCGTGGCGGCGGGGAAACATAGACGTCTTGCACATTTTTCTAATAAACAAGCTCTTCTTTTCCTTTTGGAACATCTTTCTTTGTTTTTTTACCATTTTTATTTTATAAAACCGCCAAATAAATTCGCGCAATGCTTAATGTCGTCCGGAAGCCGACTAGCACAGACCCGTCGCTGACAATGGTCAAGAGGGGACTGAGAGTCTGAGTGGGGCGAGGATTGTATACGCGCGCTAGCTTATAACTAAAGGACATAAGCGACAAAATGGTTTTTGTTGTTTTATTTAGATAGAAACGATAATTTGAGAAATTCCTTTTGGTATTTTAAAGAGTATGTATAGACTCATCTACATAGAAAATTAAGAGGCTTAAATCGGTCCCGTTTGCCCATAATATGTGAATCCCTTTTTAAAAAGAGGTATGTTTGATATATTTTTCTCTGTTAAAAAAGTTACCTAATCATGTATTGAAAACTGACAAAATAAGGTTTTTATCATGAACTTTCAGGTCACCAACTTATATTTTGATCCGTTTTGTATTTACTGAGAAAAATTGAGATCCTTGGCGCCAATATCTCCAAGGCGTCCTCTTAAAAAAAATAAACAATGACATGTTATTTGGTTCACTGCCAGTAAAAATAATCGCCTTGCTTTATTTTTTTACTAGCTGACCAGCGAACTTCGTACCGCGTCAGAACGGTCAGAACCAATTAAGTAATGTGGTGTTAACTTCATTCATCAAAAAAAATAACCGGGCAAGAGCGAGCCGGACTCGCGCACCGAGGGTTCCGTACCATCGTATGTTTTTAAATTTTCATCGGCGAGGCCTATATTCGTCAGAGAATTTTTTCAGCGCCATCTCTTGACTTGATTTCTGAAAAAATGTGCTATTTAGAGACTTCGTTTTATTTTTCATGTACCTAATCTTTACATAAACATCTATAATATAGAATAATTTCAGATTTTTCTCTTTGCAAACTTCGCAGATAAGGGTGGGGGACCGGTATTTTTTTACATTTTTCATCAAAAGTCGAAATTAGCCCCACTTCGAATTATTCAGACCCCCTTTCAGTCCCTGTTGCAAAAAATATACATATACATATATTTTTATTTCTTTCTTATTTGCAAAATAGTTTTGCCAATGTCATCTAAAACTATTTCAAATTTCAAGATCATAGCATTAAGTAGTTCTTGAGATATCCAGCTGTGACAGACAGACTGAGTTTCACCATAAGGGTTCCTTTTTACCATTTTGGTACGAACCCTATAAATGGTGTATAATTGACAATGTTGCATGCCAGTACAGGGATCACAGTTTTGTAAACACCTTTATTTTATGCAACCTTTTTTTAGCAAATAAACGATTATGATTTACTAGCTTCCGCCCGCGGCTTCGCCCGCGAGGTATGTCGATAAAAATTATCCTGTCCTTCCCCGGGATGCAATCTATCTCTGCCAAATTTTATCGAAATCCGTTCAATGGTTTTAGGCGTGAAAAGGTAACATACAGACAGAGTTACTTTCGAATTTATAATATTAAGTAGTATGGATGTGGAAAACTAACCTTAAAAACCTCAGTGCCGAAGCAGACGGAAATGCGTATAAAAATAAGGCGTAATTATAATGATTGATTATTCAGTTCTTTTGCGGTGTTTTTGTTAAAGGTAACACGTGTAAGTGAACCATGTACCAACTTAAACAAATACTAAGGAGTTATGATAACATTTTGTTTTGAACAATGGTGTTTCCTTAATTGCGTAACCTCGGCTTTAATTTTCCAATATGTAAATCTCAGTGTATCCTTCATTAACATTATTATGGTTAATTATACGGGGAATATGCTAACACCGTTTATGTATGTATTTTGGTAATTCCGACAAAACAAATAAACCCAATTTAAACGTATAATTGAAGATAACTTGTTCCAGAAGGCTTGTTTTTGAGCGGTACAAACAAATATTGAGAACTAGCAGCGCTCCGCGATTTCACCCGCATAAGTGTCGATCCCGAGGGAATATCGGGATAAAAACTATCATATGTCCTTTCCCGGGACTCAAACTATCTCTATACTAAATTTCATCTAAATCGGTTCAGCGGTTTAAGCGTGTAGAGGTAACAGACATAGAGACACTTTCGCATTTATAATACTAGCTGTGCCCCGCTGTTTCACCCGCATACATTTCGATCCCGAGGGAATATCGGGATAAAATGTCTATGTCCTTTCCCGGGACTCAAACTATCGATAAAATCGCGCGCGATTATATCTTATGCCGCGCCTGTTTGTAGGAGCCTTAAATCGGTTCAGCTGCAGCGGTTTAAGTGTGAATAGGTAACAGACATACACTTTCGCATTTATAATATTAGTATGGATTATTTTTACGATAAGATTTGTTATGACAATAATTATTAGTTAGCATGACTCATGAAATGTTACGTAATGTATGATTTTATCATCTCCTTTCGTATTGACAATATTAAACAATCAACTCAGCCTAACTTAACGCAATGCACTGCTGGACATAGGCCTCTCGCCGGCTGCGCCACAACACCATGTCGTCCGCCTTCCGCATCCAGTTTGTTCCACCCACTTTCTTTAGATCGTCGGTATTGACATTAGCTATTCGTTAATAACGTAGAAAAAAGATTAGTCAGTAAAGATGGTAGCGAGGCTGAATGCTCAGCCGTACCCCCCAATCAGGGTCTATTCAGACGGCCTGCATTTAAACTGCAAGCTAGCTGCAAAAGAGTACTGTGGATGCGGTTTTGATACAGTTGATATCTGAATGGAAACTGTCGATCGACTTGCATGATAAAAGTGCAGCTAGCAGCAGCTACAGTCGGTCTGCAGCTCAAATGCAGACGGTCCGATAAAGCCTAACAGAAATAATGAATTGAGCGAGACATACTTTGATTGTAGGTAATACTTACTGTTGTATAAACTACAGGATTATGTAACCTCATTTGCCTATTTTCCAAGAAGACTATCTGGAATTACCTAATACCACAAATCCTTTCCTCAATTAAAATTCTCAAACTGAGCAACCAACAGAAACGAGCATTGCCAATATGTATGTAATTGTTATGCCATAAAATGACCTACCAAGTAAGTAGGTACCTATTTCCATCTGCTTTTTCCGTTCTGCTTCTGAGTTGTTTGTGTCTGTTATCGTGGTTTTGACCTAAACCAATGTGATAACTGGCGGCAATTATAGCATGCATTTAAAGGCAATAAAATTATTTCAACTAGAAAGGACAAGAGTGGTAGTGGAGTGGTGGTGGTGTAATAAAGAGTGGTTCTGCACTACATCCGATCCGAATCCGAGAAATGCCGGTCCGAAGTGACCATATTTCTATTTGTATGAGGGGTTGCGCACTAGATCCGAACTCTATCCGTCCGAATTTAGAACGTTCCTAATTCTGATTGAAGTCAGATCTTTAATTCGGATTTGGATCGGATGTAGTGCGAAACCACTCTAAGACTTCATACACAGGTACGATATTCAACTGGGCTTGCCAAGTCATTAAACTAGTGAAATACTTAGTAAATAATGTGGCTGGCAATTTTGAATCCAGCTTTGAACCTTCTTTTTGTCGCGTGCTGACAGAGTTCTCCGAGAGTCATGCAATGCAACGCTCTACTGAAATGTCTGAAATCGAGTCTCGCCTTTATGTGGTGAAAAAAGCTTGTAAAAAAAAGAGCCCTAGTGCTTCTACTGTCCAGAACAAATCTGCTAACGCTGCGCTAGCATAGATTTCTGGAATTACTGCAACTTTTTGTACAGAATTTTAGGCTCGTTCTTGTTTGGTGAAGTAAATACAGCCCCCGATCTACTGCCTACGCCCTCAAACAATTCTGCTCAAGCAATTCTTCGGTAAATACCTGTGAAATTCCTGCAACGTTCTATAATTCTTGTCTCACCATAATGGGCATTGTTCATATTTTTTTAAATGTTGTAATTGAAAAACCATTTCGAGGAATAGCGTTACTGATCATTACGGACTAATTAATTTTAAAAAATAGTCATATTTTATTAATATTTTTGATAAAATACGATTGACCTTCTTTGCCCTTCAAATTACGTCGGCTTTGGCCGTACAGTTAAGTATCGTTACCTCAGAAAAAAAAAGTAAGATTGTCTACAATCTGTCAAATGTCAAACTACACTCACCGGCACAATTAGGGGAACACAAAAAAAAGGTTGATTTTTTCTAACATTGTCGGGTATTTTTATAAGTAGTTTTTGTTTAAGTGTTAATAACTTCATCATAACAGATTGTTTTAAGTACCCCCAACTTTAATTTTAAGTGTTTTGACAAGAATTTATGGTTGTTTAAGAATTTGCTCACTTAACGTTTTGTACTCATTCTGATAAGAACTTTAGTGGATGCTGCGAATAGGGACTGTGGGTCATTTAACTGTTTACATTTGAATAGTGCACATTGTTCTGATACAAAATGAGTGATTTACCAGCAACTTCTGTGGCTAGGGCTGTAACCATGATCGAGGAAGGGCACACCTATCGCTCAGTCAGTCGCGCACTGGGTGTATCGACATCGGTGATTCATCGCGTCGTCCGACGTTATAGGGAGACTGGATCGTTCGTGCGCAGACGAGGACAGGGCAGAAATCGAGCAACTAGCGCCTTGGATGACCGTTTCTTGGTCATGCAGACTTTACGAAATCGTCGTCAAACAGCTGTCCAGACCCGAAATCGGTTAGCAGAAGTCCGTAACGTCAACGTGAGTGAAAGGACTGTTAGAAGACGGTTGAATGAAGTTGGCTTAAACTCGTACGTGCCAGCAAAGGCCCCAAAACTCGAGGTAGCTCATCGTGTAGCAAGATTAGCATTCGCTCGAGAGCACCAAGATTGAACTAATGAGTGGGGCCGTGTTTTGTTCAGTGACGAAAGCCGATTTTGTGTAAATTTCGTGGATGGGAGGGAAAGAATGTGGAGACATCGAGGGGAACGTTATCACCAAGCAAATTTCACTGGAACTGTGTCGTATGGTGGAGGGTCAGTTATGGTATGGGGTGGCATATGTTTGGGAGCCCGCACGGAGCTAGTGATCATCAGTAATGGATCGCTAACTGCACAGCGGTACATTACAGAAGTCTTAGAACCCCATGTCATGCCTTTTGCCCCATTCATAGGCGAAAATTTCATTTTCATGCATGATAACGCACGCCCTCACACTGCGCGTATAGTGAGTGACCACCTTAATGAAGTAGGCATCACTCTGATGAACTGGCCAGCGCGATCACCGGATATGAACCCGATAGAACATGCCTGGGACTACCTGGGAAGAAAGGTTCGACAAAGAAATCCAGCCCCTAATAATGTGGAGGAACTTAAATTAGCGTTAGTGGAAGAGTGGAACAATTTGTCCCAAGAACTCATTGATAACGTTATCCGAAGCATGGGAAATCGTGTACAGGCTTTAATTAGAGCCCGTGGCGGCAATACCCGATACTAAAACTCCTTTTTTTTTGTCATTTTTGAAAATGTTTACAGATTTCACTTTTAAGGAAAAAACGTTCAATTCTCATTTTTTGTCATTTTGTTTATTTCTTCACGTAGAAGTATTGTGTGAGTCACTTTAGCGTTTATTTCAGTTAGTTTGATTGCAATTAATTATTGATTAACTAAAAAAAATATGTGCTACATAAATTTGTTGAGAAAAACGACCTTTTTTTTGTGTTCCCCTAATTGTGCCGGTGTGTGTATTATAAATATGTTAAAAAACATTCTTGTTTATATTACATTACATACATTATTTCAACACTCGACAATATTTAATATACTGGAAGAGTTATGGAATACAGGAAGTGCTTTGTTCCAACTTGCAGCAATAATAGTAATAATGTCGCCGCGTGCGTTATTATTCTATTTCTAAGTCGCCGCGTCGATTGTTCTAGTGACGATAGAGGGTAATATATTCCTTGGAGGACACTTACACATAAAAAAAAACATTTTTAAATAAATACGCTAAGATAGGATTCGATTACTTCTTCTTCTTCTCTTCGTTTAGTGGCTTTTGCGGAAAAACCACCACAATTTAAGACGTCTATTCGGCCTATTGACACTTTGACAGATGTGACAGTACTCTTTGGATTGATGACGTTGTATTGACAGATTAAAATTTTTAATTATGTACTAGTCAGGCAACGGCACTTAATCTTTATGCCACTGATGACGTCACCTACCTTAAAAACTTAAAATAATTCAATAATTTTTTATTAAATAACTATCGAGCCAATCATCAAAATATTCAAATTAGTTTCTCAAAATACTCTATATTTTCAAAAAATTAAATAAAATCTAATGGTTAGAAATTTTGGACAATCCCCATGTGGCGAAACATGTTTGCTTCCCCAAATTTCTGTTATGTCTCAAAGAAATCTACTCCCGTTTTGCGTTACTGAAGAGGACATCATCATTCCCTATATAAGTAGCTTTCTGAGATGCATGTACAGCATACGTGTACACAATATTAGCTTCGCCCTTATTTGGTACAGTAAATAGGAGAGTCATCGCTCAAGCTTTTCTGTGGCAAAGAGGACATAATTTTTTTCGATTATAATTTTTTTGTTTTACGATTTTTTATTATTTTTAACTACAAACATTTAAGTAGTCAAAAATAACATACATATCATCTTCAACTGGGAAAAAAAAACATACTTCGTCGAAGACATGTAAGGCTTAAAATGCTCTAAATGGTGTCAACTATCACCCCCTTAAGGCTTTGCATCCAGCTTCCAAACAACCTATATGTATAATTATAATGAGTGTGATGACAAATAGTTCTATGCCCTTAGGATAACCACACGCTGCAGGTGTGATATTGAGGATTAATGATAGGGTTCACGTTCTAATTTAAACCCTTTGTTTAACACTCCTTGCGAAAAACAGTATCACTTTAGTGTTATGTATTTATTTATTCACGGTCCGCGAAACACCAAGTTTTTGCTACTTTTTGATGATTGAATGCCTGGGCTGCGACAAAAACGTATGACTTGTTTAGCCTTTGATTTGACTAGTCGTTTCGTCTTGTTGGACTTTAAACATGTCTAAATTAACCACTAACTTCGTACCGTACCGACTCGTGATTTATTAACTGTGTAAATAGCATTATTTTATGCTTTAGAGCTTACTTGTAGCCTACAAATATTATAAAAATATCATTACACTAATTAGGTACTACGAATTCTCATGACAGATTTACTTAAGGTGAAGTGAAGTAGGTACTGTGCAGGTTCCATACGGTACTTTAGCTACTTATTAGGGTAAATAATAGTACAATGTAATAAATACCTACTTTAATTGCCATAAACCTTTTGTGCCGCTACATGTTTGAAAAAGGTTATAAGCAGGAAAACATTGCCGAGTGGCGATGACCGCGCTCGGCGCTGACGTCAGCGATTCGAGGAAAACTCGGGTCCGGGGCCCACGCGTCGCTTGCGCATGTCTACCAACCAGCACTCACGAAGTAAACGAACGTAAATTGATCACACATTATGTTACCATTGACTGGCTAGTGGGACATTATTCTATGATATTTATTATCATCTTCTTCTTAGCGTGTCGATAGCAATCTAAATGGACTCGGCCCAGAATTCGGCTACTTGTTTGGCGCTACCACCAGCTTCCACCAGTTCCTGTATCGTGCAGCTGACAAGACACGCAGGACACGATGTTAAGTGTCCCATCGTTTGTGGAACAGCACCACATTTATACTTCAAGGCGGAGTCGTCTATGAATCTCCACCTGGACAGGTTTTCCTTGCTTCGGCCAACCTGGGTCCGGAGTCTGTGTAAAGACTTTCAGGTTACCCAAGGTAACTCATGTCCAGGTGGGAGTTCTTCAGCGGGTAGAACGAACGGTTTAAAACCCAAGACGTTCGCAGAATTTGTTGCTACGACTTAGCGTTGAGACCTTGAACAGCGGCATGTGTAGGTATGGCTCAAGGCAATGCAATGTACAAGCAAACAGACGACCTACATGAGATGCCTTAGCTCACTTGTTTTGATATGGAATTTATAGGAAATCTGCTTGCTTATTAGAACAGGACAGCTGATAATGGGCGAATGAGAATAGAATTCTCGTTACGGTTGTCTCTCGGCTAGGGCTTTCAAATACCGGATTTTTTCAATACCGGTATCAATACCGGTATTGAAAAAGTCAATACCGTGATCCCGGTATCAATACCGGTTGTCCGGTATTGAACGCAAGTTCAATTAGGACATTAATAAAACCTATAAAATACGCCTTTTTGTATTTTCAAATCAGTATTGTTCTTATTATTTTATTGAAAATACTAAAATAAATACGTTATACCTACATACCTTTCTTAATTCTTTTATAATAATTTGGTAGGTATTGGTTGATTATTTAGGTAGGACTAGGAATTAGGAACATAATGAAAACTTAAACTGAATCTGCTCTTTTGGCAGGAAGGCATTTAACATAGACTTTTTTGCACAATATAAAAAAAAAATATTTCTTATTATTACCTAAATGTCATCATGTCTCATATAAAAATCAATATAGGTATCATTATTTGTAGAAATGTAAGTAAGTAAAGCATACCTTATCTAGCTAGTAGCAATCATTGGGTAATCATTTTCGTAACATTCTTAATAATTCAGTTATAAAAAAACAATCAAAAAATCTAAAACTAAACAAGAAAAAAAAACCAAGAATCAACATAGGTATCATTATTTGTAGAAATCCAAGTAAGTTAAGTACAGCTTAACTAGCTAAGTAGCTAGCAATCATTTTAGTAACATTATTAATAATTATGTAATAAAAAAACAACCAAAATCTAAAACTAAACAAGTAACAAAATAAATCAAGCGTTTAACAATTTCTGAAAAACAGTAAAAAAATGTAAAAGTAATTATAGACGCGTTATCCCGTCGCCTTTGCGAAACTGACTGACAATAGTGACAATAACAAAAACTACACATAAATACAGCTTGATTTCGGGCATTGTCTCAGGCGGGGTGCGGGAGGGTGAGCTTAAGATAACAGCGCGACGCTTGCGCTGAAGAAAATAAGTGGGAGAATAAGATCACATAATTTTCAGATCTAATGTTTGTAATACCGTAATCACGGTATTGGGGCGTCAAAACCGGTATTGTAAAAGGCCAAAATAAAATCCGAGATCACGGTATTACGGGATCCCGGAATACCGGTATTGAAAGCCCTACTCTCGGCTAACTCATGACAATATAATGTACTGGTGCATTAGTAGGTAGTGTGATTTGCAATAAATAATTGAATATTCATTGGTGCACGTGTTGTTAATTTGAAGTCTTTCACTTAGACGAATATGTAAGCGAGTGTGCTAATGACATAACATGAAAACAATTTGAACGATACAGTTTATCTATGTAAAGTTTTTACTGCAATGGCGTCCAGTTCCAAATGTGGAGCTAAACGACCCACTTATTTATCCGTCTGTAACTTATTGACACTGTAATAAAATGACGTGTTTCTGATAAAATTAATTTGAGATAAAATAATAATTATCTGCAATTATTTTCTTCGTCGCAACGTTTTTTTTCTACTTGGTGTTGACTTTGACCTTCATTCCGTCATTGTGTTTGATTTCAAACTCGTTTCTGTTATTTGGCTGAAAATAGACTACCTACCGATTGTTTTTCTGCTAAATAGGAATTGAGCATCGAATTGTATCGCATTAGTGGGCAGTGCGCAAACGTTGATTAGCAAGTCAATTAACGCGAGTTCACGTTGGACAAGCACCTCACACCTCTACTGTCTCAGATTTATTGTTCCTGTAAATGATTCCAAGATAGTCTACATAGATAGTGATACTTCCTTTTGGTCTAATTAATTATACAGAGGCGTGGTTTGTTTAAAGTTAGATAGTACGGTTCTCATTACCGTATTACTTTGGGCAGAATTTCCAACCTACATCCATTCTGCAGACAGTCTTAATATTCATCGCCTATTTAAAAATTGCCTTGTCATGTTCACAACGCGCAATAACGATTGAATAGATTCAATGGAAACATAATAGGATTAAAAATTGCATCAGAAAATAAAATACACCATACAAGTTTAGAAAACGTAACGGTAGTGTATTCGAATAAATTAAGTAAATTTAACGACAATGACGAAACTAAATACATATTTTATGAAAAAATACTTACGTAAGTGTAATCTTTGATTTAAAATTTTTGGCAGCTGGGATATTACAATACAAATTGGTGTTGAATCGTTTTGACGAAAGGAAAATGTTGAAAACATACCCTTAGAAAATAAAATGTATAAAGTAAAATGTCGAAAACAATTTGTTTATATAAAGTATTAACAATTCCAATGAAAAACGTTATATAAATCGAAATGGTCCGATACGATGCGATATCGATATGAGAACACATTTATTTCGAACTATGACATCGACAGTTTTCGTGGAAAATGGGGCTGAACTAGTCGAAGCATTGGTTCGCGTGACTGCTAGTCAAGGACGGGCCCTTGAACTGTCCGGGAGTTGAACGACTCACGATCTCACACGATGATAGTCTTAAGCACATGTTTTATGGTGGTGATGACTCGTGTATGTTGATTGATGGTCATTTCAATTTTATCTGTATCAATCTTAAGACTTTTGAACAGTATTCAACGTTGGTTCTGTGTTTATGGTTTCGTCCATGCTATCTTCAGGCGTATTAATGTCAAAAAATGTCAAAATGCTGTATCGCATTTGGGTTTATAAGTTTTTGCAAGAAGTTTTAATGTTCTGGTGAAGTAACTAATCGCAAAATCCTATTACCTTTCAGCTAGAGGAACAGTTTGGGTTGCTTTTCTATGGCCAGAGGATACTTGAGCCTTAGGAGCTCTTTCACGCATCCTTTTTCGCGCCTTTTTGTAGCTCGGCTTGCCTATTCTAGACTACACTGCAAAATGGTAAAATTATTTTTCAGGCCCTTTCATGACTAATTTTGTATGAAACTTGCTATAATAGGGTCGAACATAGACCTTGAAAAGCCTAATATTTATTCCGAAATTCTCGGAAAACATATTGGTAGCCCTGAAGCAAAAATTAATTAAGCACCTATAAATTGTTCGGAAAACTACATTTCGGTGAATTTTGTTTTATTTCCTTTATTGAGGAAAAGGGTATAGTGTTATCAAAATACAACGTATTACTTGATTGGACTGCTGCGAATACGATTTCCCGTGAAAATGATAGGCAATATGTGTTTCTGCAAGAGAGGTGACGTCATGTCTATATCAGCCCATCTTATGTAATGACCAATCGTGTTATCAGACGGCGTGGTTCCGTCCGTACGGTACTTTAAACACCTTAATAATAATAATAGTGTCATATTTTTAAATGTTTTTATTTTTTTTATAGGTAAGTACTTGTATTTAAAAATATAATTTATATGTATTTAGTTTAATAAGGGAAATAATAATAGTGTCATTGATATTAATAGTAGGTATATGTTTATATTTGTTTCAAATCTACGTCAAAACGTGCACTATCATCATTGGATTATAAATACTCATGCTTCTTTTAAACGCGTAAATAATTAAAAGATACTTATCAAGAGTCGAAAGGGTAAATTTGATATGATTGTGAGGAACGATTGTTCTGTAATATGATTTTATAATTGTATTAATGATTCATAAAATGTTTTCGTTAACATAAACTGGGAGATTACTCCAACTCACTTGAGAAACTAGACTGGTATATTCGTCGATTGTCGATAATCTTTCATTTCAAAATCTCAAAGGTGATTTTATAAGTATTTAAAATTAGTAGACGGTAGTTTAATATTCCAGTTCTTCATTGTACTGTGTTTCTGTTAACAAATGCCGTTCTAAATATCTATGGGAAAATCGATTGGAACCTCGGATAAGTTACTTATTGCTACAGCCAGCTGCAGTTTGCCGCATACACCAAACCTCATTATTTCTGATGGACGTTATTGAATTAAGAGGCTTACATGACCTAAAGCGCGGTCACTGTCGGACTGCACATAAAAGAAAGAGAAGCGCGATGGATGACACAACGCCGGTAATTTATTGCAAAAATAATATGAAGCAATTATTAAATTACAAAAAATCTATTGTTTGGACTAAAAAATTAAAACACTAGTGTTTTAGTATGTTGCTTGTAGAATAATCTGACAAAAAATCAGAATGATTGTATATTATATTTTAGTATGGTTTTTATTCCGTACGCAAAACGCGCGCATTGAAGTGGAGTTGCGGACACCAGTACCCTTACCATGAGTTGGCATAACTTTACGTAACCGTACTCGCTAGCGAGGGCGTAAACAAGTTTCTATGGAGAATTGTACAGCGCCTCTGGCGGTCACCTATAAAACTGTAGAACGCTAGTATGAGTCGAACGGTAAATCACCTATCGAAATCTATACGCTAGCGACTAACGTTTTCGATAGCAACTCATGGTAGAGGTACTGCCCGTATTACCTATGGTTTTTATTGTAAAAAGAAAGTTTTTAGAGGTATCTCTTCATGTTTTTATTCTATCGTATCAAATTAATTGTATTATGTTTTCAATACACTATCAACCTAGCATATATCCTGAAGAATATCATATATTTTTCTGATTATGTTTACTGTAAGTCTATCATAATACTTTATTGTTTCTAAAACTTGCGTTTCTCACGTTTAGGTCCTGTAAGCCCCTTAAGGGTACCTATCTATTCTATTCACTAACTGATCTTCAGCCTCCATTTTCAAATTGTCACAAGTCTTTTCAAGAATTGCATACAGTAGCTAGGGGTATTGTGTTACATATATTATATTAATTGTAACAGTTCGAAGCGATGCAATTCGTTTTGTTCTGTTAGATGATTCATTATAGTGTAATAACAGGCTTTGTGTCGGTAAAATATTAGTACCTATACTTTGTTTCCTCTGCCTGCTATCTAAGGATAGCAAATTACCTACTTAATGTCTTCGTCTATCACAACTTTTGTTTCAGATTGAGTAACTCAATCTGAAACAAAAGTTGTGATGCACTAAAAGTTTGAACGAATTGTTTGCTTCAGTTTCTTACTAAACACTATAAAAAGAAAATGGAAATCCCAGATCATTTAGTCATATCACTGTTTTGTTTCTTTTGCCAACTGATACTCTTAACTGCATGTAATATTTACTTCCCATGTCATGGAAAAGCTATTCCCTGAATCATTGGAACATCGCTTCATTCAAAGAATCGTAAAAAAATGTATTTGGCTCGGTTAACGAATTGTTGAAATGCTTGGACATAGGACGTTTTGGTTCCGAGACGATGTTTGCGCGTGCGCCGTGCCGCCGCTTGGTATCATACAAAACCGGCCACAACCGCGCCAACTGACTTCAGTCTGATATAAAACATTCTAGCTACGCGTACGTCTACTGTTTGTAGAAGCCTTCATATGAGTCATACTCTTATCATATTGTGAATTGCCGCGCCGTGTATTTCGCGAATTCTTTTCATTGTGAACTTTCAATTTGTTACCCTTAGTGGATAGTTTATATAGTAACTTTGGACAAAATTAGTGGAAAGTGGTCTTCATGTCTCAGCTGGTGCCATACACCTTCATCAGCAGCGAGCAAGACGAAAGTCTGATGTTCGCTACCATGTTTGACTACCAGGCAGACGAGTATAAGAAGCCAATGGTGAGTTTTGAAAACATCAAGTTTTTGTCAGTTTTTGCGGCATTGGAGTCTAGAGTTTAGCGCGACAATGCGTGAAGTGACTTCGTAAACAACTTTCTCAAGTTGGTGACAGTTAGTTCAATGTGTGAATGGTGCAATCTTTTTACCTTTTGTCATCACTTTTACAATTTAACACCGTCTATTTGAATGACCTTGGGACAAATTCGATATCCCACAGTAGCTCTTAATATTATCTATAGTTTGTAAAAGATTCTTGAAAGTTACAAACTTTTTTGAAAAATTTGAATTCCACCATGCCTATGCATGAATTAATTTTACGTTTTAATTTGAAAAACAATACTGGTAGGTACTGTTGTGACACCAATAATAGGGTTCCTGTCGCTTGGAACTGGCTAGAACGCTATTGGTCCGTTGCTTGTGTGAAAAGGACGAAGACTAGATCTAACGTGACCCGTATCACGTTTGCCAATATTTGAAGTTAGAACTTTTTGTTTAATGTTCTGTCTTCAACGTCTTTTAACCTATTTATTTGCAGTTCTGTTAATTTTTCTCTTCAATAATGGGATAAGTTTTGCTCAATTTTGCTCTTAATATGGAATGTTCTAGAAATGCTAGCATTTAACACCTGTGTTACAATATTTACGTCAGTAGCAATTCAAGTTGTTTTGTCTTTATTCGTATTGTTACAATAGTTTATTCCTATTATTAGACAATGACGTAACCTCCACTATCCGAACAGTATGGTCGTCCTCGTCGACAACAAAATATTGTTACAATTTTTGCATTATACCGCCTTTAACAGTTCCTTCGATTTGCAAAAGATGGCGCTACTGGCAGCCTTGCGCGCCAATTTTATCTCCAGATACAACGAACATAGTACGATGTGATAATACTGTAGAGATAATACTATCAATATTCTATTTACAGTTATGAACTCTCATTTTTATGGACACAGAAAAATTCAACAAAGCATTATCAATATTTTTGTATTTAAATAATCATGTGCATCATTTTCACTGTCTCGTGTTGAGGTTTTCTCTTTATCACTGCGTGCCTGACGTCACATATGGTTCGACTAGGTGACGTCACCCGATGACGTCATCTTGTCCCACTGCGCAGGTCTTGAGAAGTTCCACGAACTTTGCTACCTGAACCATTATTAGAATGTAACGACTGTACAGTTTTTACATTATTTTTATTGATCATTTATAATCAAGATGGTGATAAAAAATCTGAGCTGCTTCTTTGAGTTTTAAAATATTACCTACAGATTTGAGGAAATTTCAGCTTGGTATTTCCGTTGCCCGATACCTTCCTTGAAGTGGCTTTGGTCACGTATACCTGTGGTGCATGTAGGCACCTAAACTTGTTTTTCAACCTCAATTCATTTCTTTTCTACTAGTGATTCATATAGTTAAACGGCACGTGCCTATGTAGGTAAGTATATGTATTTCATAATCTTGTGAACATATTTATTATTCCTAGATTTTTTGTTTCATTTTCTTTTATAATATCATATTTTATGTAAAATGTATTAAATGAAAATTCCCACACTACCTACAAAACAGGAAAAAAATGTATGAAAACATGCTTATCGGATGACGTCATACTCTAGACTTATTTACTTTCAATATGCATGAATGAAATCCTAGGATTTCCCCAACACTTAGTGCATTACCTACAAATTACTTACCTCTCCTTTGTGTTACATGAGAGTATCAACACAGGCGTGGCGAAGCGAAAGTGGGGATATATCTTTTCCCCTCTTCTTTCGTTGATAACTTCAACGGACTTTCAACTAGGACAGCAGCCCTATCCCCCTGAAACATCCCATTAAATCCGTGTATGTTGCAGAAACAACTGATCTTTTAGGATCTGATAAATGAGATTATCAGTTGCGTAAGCGCAACCGGATTTGCCGGGCGGCGGCGGCGGGGCAGGCGCAGCGGTGATGGTAACCTTTGCGAAGCGAAAACGTCAAGTCCGGCTGACTTGACCCACTTCGCGCGCTTGTGAAATTTCTCCTGCGCCTGACTGCTTCCAAGAACACGTCTGTGGTTGGGGAATCCCCACACGCTAGAACGCAACACGCCACCATTTACCTGCCTTGAACAATTAATTGTTATTACAGCATTAACTGTTACTGTATCATCATTTAAATCATTCGATCTTTAACTGGTGACCTATTTATTTCTCTTGTCGCAAGTATCGTAACAGATGCATTGTCTATTGAAATGTAAACTGATTTCAACCAAGCATTAACCTCGTTGACTTGAGCAGATGTATTTTATTGACGGACACCTATTAAACTGTTGTAGTCAATACGGGCCGGATGTGGACAATTTGTTTTAATTTGTAATCAACTCTGAATCGGCCTTAGTTGAATATTGTCAAGGAAAACCACAGTCTGGACTTTCTTGTGTGGTCTTACCTCTCTGTGTGACTGTGTGGCTTTTAATTATTTTTATCCTATAACAATTAAGTCTACGGTTATGGATTAAATGGCTTTTCCCATTTCGTTTGAATGAATTCTAACAAAAGAAGTTTTCATTGTTTCCGTCGGTTTTTTCAAAATCGTGGTTCGTGTTTTATCCTCAAAACAAATGCCCACATTGTAAAGAGATGCGTAATACAACTTTGTGGTTCGCCGTACTAGAATGAATTATTATCGAAACTACCTATCGTGTAACAACGGATTAGATAATCTTTATTAAACTAATACACGCTGAGTTTTCCAAGAATATTGTGAATCATCGGAAGTAGGCAAGCCATATTTTTGAATACAGACATGACAAATACTTGTACCATTACTGATTAGCAGTTAATATGCCATAATTTACTCGTTTATTTTTCAAGCTTTTAGCGTTTGGTCGTCGGGTAACACTAAACTTGGCCAAATTTTTCATTAATATTCAGTAAAATAATACATATATTAAAATGAAATGACAAAACTTATTATATTTAGATGTTAAATACACCAAGAGCGGTTTTTTATCCTCACTTCTTGAAAACTTTACATAACTCATCATCTAGTCACCCAACTCGTCATCTAGTTCCATATACCTACATATATTACATAAGCACTTGAAAATATAAATATTTATAGTCACGTGTGCCAATATTAAAGTCATTATAAATAACTGGCCCTCTTGGCGCATCCAATTGATTAAGTCGTTATTCTTTGTCCCGTTTTTGTGAGATGTCTGATCTCCTATTTTATGGTCCTTTGTAATGCAATATAAGTACTTACTTATGTTCATAAATTGCAATGGATAGATGTTCTGATGCAATTCTCCAATGTAGGTAAAAAATTCGCGGTCTGCACACCTGCGCGCAGTCGCACACTGACTAGTGACGTCAGACGTAAAGCACGCGGTGGTAGTATGTTAAACAGAACTTATTGTCTGGGCAACAATTTTCATAGTAAACTACCTAATTAAGACCATTTTTTTCTTCGAACTGTCTTTGGCTCATACTCCTGGTTAACATTCCTATCATCCCTGCCTGTCTTGCTTTACGACAATTTCAAAGATCCTTTATTGTTATATCCTTTCATTTCTATTGTAACAGTACCTGTTATTACACCGTCTCCATTAAATTGCTCCAAAGACAATAAGATATTACGAAGTGATAGCTGTACTATACAATACGAGCTTTTATGCAGTTGCACGAGTAGCTACAATAAACTCTGAAGCTGAATTCTTTATTACCTTTAAAAGATAACACGGCTGCGTTATCCGTTTTGACCCATTACATAAAGTGTTTTCCATTGTCTCCTGGCGTTCATTGCTTTCGAACTATGCTGCGTACAAATCTTACAAAGAGAACAATATTGGAAAGATAGTTAAAAGGTTTAGGGTGGTTCTTTCTACAGATTTGTGTGTGATTGTGTGTGGTTAGTGGTTACAAGCATCCTTCTACAGTTAAAATTTTTTCTGTGCCTAATAAAGTTGTAATTTATACTGTGTTTTTTTTCTAGACAGTCTTATTTTATATGAAGTGTAGGATATTATAAAACTTGGCAATTATACCTAAGTGTAATTTGTCTAGACTTCTAGTCTACAACAGCCAATATAATGACTTGCAAATAAAGCTGTAAAGTACAACCATGAAATTTTAAGTCAAGGCAACTTCACAATAAATGAATGTAGATTTTATCATGATTGCTTATAATATTATATTGTTCCCTCTGATCATAGTCAAAGAAAATTTTAATAAGTCTTACCCTTGGATATTTGTTAACGTTACATTGCTTTATGTTTTAATCAAATGTAGCAATATTTGATTACAACATTTGGTTCTATGGATCATAGCCGAGCCAATCGCCAGATTCCATTGATTTTTTTTTGCCGTAACACATGTTTTTATTTAATGCTTTTTGTCTTTATCTTTGTATATTTGTTAACGTTATACGGGTTTCTATTCTATTCTCTATTAAAGTATATTGGTGCTCCTGCATGGACCACAGCAGAGTCCAAATTCCACTGCTTTTTTTCTGCCGCTATATTGTCCATAATCCCTTTTGTCTTTTCTTGCACAAAATGGTTCTCCTCCAATCGATTAGCTATCTCGGTCACAGTAAGTTGTTAGAGCATGGTAGCTGTCTCCGCGGTGCTAAGTCATGCGGTCTGGTCTTGTCGCACCATAACCAACCACCCACGTAAAATGTCATGTTGACGTTTATCCATATCAAAAGCATCGTAAACTCCAATATTTGTCTGCAATTGAAATGTAGCGTATTAATTTGTCGTGTGAAATTGCTTTCAAGAAATGGGTTTTTACATCGACATGCTATTTGGGATTTAGTGGAATTGTTTTTTAACATTCTTGGAATTAAAGTTATTAAAAAAATAACGTGTCTTGGGGAGTTGTTTTAAATGTCTGTCAAACCCTCTAACGATGTATGACGAAGTCTCAACACTCAACGCAAAGAGTATTATTTCTTAAACCAGGAATTTGCGATGACATAATGTACTCGTACTTCGAGGAAAAGTTTAAAACGGTACTTCACACAAAACTGCATATTTCGTGAGAAAGTAAATGCAAGGTCGCCAATACTGTTAACCTGATGGGATTCGTCTTCTGTATGTACCTACTGCTTCTAGAATTGTAAGACAAATCTAAGCAGGTTCTTTTCGCACATATAAATTTTTGCAGCGATTGCAACTTCAGTTTTGTCTTCAATAGAAATATTCACCCATAAATTGGAGTACAATAAAATCTATTGTAATAACCGGTCACAACGACCCAAACTATTGTGTAGTCGAAGGCGAAACAGGAAAACGTTTTTGTCTTTAATGGTAATTGCGAATAAATAGATATAAATAAAGTTATTTTAGTTACAGACCCAACTGTCCTTATCCGTTTGATACTGAAATTTCCTGTTTGTGTAAGCTCATCAGTTTTATTATAGAATGTGATATTGGACAAAGTTCATGACATTGTATTATTCTAAATCCCTTCCTTATTCATAAACTTGACTTTACTTGACGTCGGTTGATAAATCTTCCCGAGGTGTTCATTGTCTTATAAATCAGTTTGAGAATTATTGTGTTTTGGTTATAGAAAATAATATATAATAGAACCTTAAATAAAGGGATTAATCTCCAGCCTTGATGAGAACTTATTGTAGGAGTAAAAAAATCAAACAAATGACTCTTAATAAAGTCTAACACATTCCAAAATGTAAATGAATTCTGAATGTTGTGGTTGATTGATGCGACCCATCGCGTCGCATCGACTTTAGTTACGGCTACTTATGTTTGAAAGACCCAAGCACGCAACCTTGTACAAATAAAGAAAAAAGTTATAATACTCTTCTGCAGTTTCGTCCATAGCGGTTGCCTCCTGATCTATTCTTAACGTTAATTGTTGGGTTTGGCCGACAATACCGATCTCGTCAATCACAAGGATGACAATGACGTGCCATAAAATTTTAAGAAGTCTATTTACAAATAATGCCGCAAAGCCTGCCGCTTAAATATTTCCTGGAGCACTTTTGGGAGACATTGTAACGGTGCATCAATAATTGCATCGAGTTCTGTTTGTACCAGGGATCCGTTAAAGGTAGTTAAAGATCCCGACTATTGACCACGGGTACCCAATGAGTCACCCGTTTGGCTCGCACGGCATTCCGCCGGACATTCTGTCCATACCATTTATTTATCTTGATCGCGGGATTATGAAGCTAGGTTGCCTCTACAATTAAACATTTACATAAGTGCAGTAAAGTTGAGTTTTATAAATTCTAAACAAAGGATTCCCTGTATAAATTAGCGAGCTTAATTTTCTTTGTTTCACGAAGCAATAATAATTACGTCACAATAATAAGCATGGAGCTGATATTTACAACAGCTGCGGAGTCCTCGTTCCGATTATGGACAAGAATCGTGCTTACCGCTCCGTAGATTACTGACATTTTCCACGTTTCCGCCTGTGCCTTATTAAAAGATGTCATACTTACCGTTGCAGGCCAACTAATTGCATTAGATCATTGTTATAAATATTTACGCACATAAGATTTGACCGTTGATGTCGGCCCATTTATAGAGCAGGAATGATCTACTCGTGGAATTTCAAAGTAGTCGGGACACCGTGAGACTGAGAAACAAATTACTTATAAGGAAAATCTATAAAACCTGCATATTTGAATATGCTATGCAGTTTCTTATAACTGTGATGCATTAAATTAATAAAACTAAGAAGTCGAGCTAATGTTTCTACTTGCGCCTACAAACAATAGACTTCCAGATAGAGTTATTTTGATAACTACATAACATATAGAAAAGAGTACAACGCAATTGGCATACCATTTCCGATTATAAACATTCTATAATTTGTTACCGCAGATAGCCTCATCATATACATGAGAATCACAATTTCCACCCTCGAAGACTCCTTGAATAATAGGGCTATGAATTGTAGGCAGTCTTCTCCCGCCCACAACAAAATTCGTGATAGACGGCACAATAACCGCACTACCAATACCGACGCCATTATTTAATGAACCCTCGTCAGATGAAAAGGTCAAATTATTTGAAAAGATTAATCTTGTAATTTATGTGGGCCTTACGCGCCCCGACAGATTTCTCGCCTGACGGACAGAGTTATATGACATTGATTTTATATTTTATGGAACCCACAAAGAAATATGGGATTCGTTTTTTTCTGAACGTCTCCTACAATCTTGTTTGACATAGATTTGTTTTTTTTGTGCTCTAAATATTTTGATCACTATTGTTTTGCTTTCTCGGCTCACCGTGTCCAACTTCTCGGGTTACCTAATATTAATCAAAGAACGTATATTCCAATCTATAATTATTATAATAATATATTAATATTATAAAGAGGTAAAATTTGTATGTAGGGGGTAATCTCTGGAACTACCAGGATTTGAACAATTCTTTATGCATGTGATTCTTGAGTCTTGCTCAGTTCATGAGTAAGGTTATAGGCTATTAGGACCCTCAGGGGCTGAGCAAAATAAAAAGTCAGAAAGAACGCTGAGCGAAAACGAAGTGAGAGTGCGAGCAGGGATACGATGCAACGGAGTGCGTCGTCGGGAACAAGAAATTTCACGCGGACGAAGTCACGGGCTGAAGCTAGTGTGGTATAAATTGTCCGGCGGATAATTTGCACGGGCATGCCAGTTTACTGAGAGTAATGTACTCGTAAATGTTTACGACTGTGGCTGCGTTTTCAATGTTATTTAAATCATTTTTTTGAGATTCCTCTGGCACTGATATATAGGTTTTGCCATTACGGATTATCGATGATTGTTCAATTTATTATTAAACATTGTAATACTGTAGTGTAAATTAATTGAGTAAACGGCAACATTTCTATGTAACATCTTAATTTTAGAATCTGGCAACTCTCCCCTTCTGTCATCAGCGTTAAAACCGACAATATTAGCTCTGTACATAATTAAGTTTTTTCAATATAAAAATTACTAAAAATACCTTCATGTGTCTTTCATTAAACATGAAAGTGGTCCTTCGAGAAGTGAAAGTGTTTTATCGAAGAAAGTAGGAGAAAATTCGGTGAATTTGTTAATTCATTGGCGCGCGACTACACGGGCGTCGGCGGAACAAGGGCGGCCATTGCGCAAATAATTCCCCGCGCGTTGTGTCTGAGTCGACGTGACGTCTCATAAAAGTCCTACAACGTCTGGAAAATAGCAGGCGATACAATTCAAAAGTGGATTCGACGAAATTGGGCCGGCTATCTGCGGCGCATTGTTCATCGGCCAGGAAATTGCGGCAATAGCGGAAAAATCCTGTTGGCATCCACAACAAAACATTGCTGCCTAATTATATTGATTGCTGTTTGGTATTGCTGTTTGGTGAAAGGACGACAACAATTATGGCAGATGAAGAGTTAAAACGGTTGCGGGTTAGGCGAGGTCATATCAAAGGAACAATAACACGGTTGGAGGCATTCGTTAATGATGCGTCAATACTAACTGCGGCGGGCGAAGTGATGATACAAGAACGTAAGAATAAGCTCGTCAGCACATACAAAGAATATGAAGAGGTAACTACAGATATTTTGTTAATAGATAGTTCAGATATTGAGGATATTTCCATAGTCGAAGAAAAATATTTCAATATCCTGGCTAAACTCAGCCAAACCGTGAAGGATTTAAAATCGAAGGAAGTCAAACCTTGCGCTGATATATCAGCAACCAAATTACCCAATATTCAAATACCAACATTTGATGGAAAAGACTTCACTAAATTTAAACCCTTCATGGATCTTTTCGAAGCAGTATTTGACACTAATAAGTCTTTGTCCAATGTGCAAAAATTATTCTATTTAAGACATTATTTAGTAAATGAAGCATTATCTGTAATCATAAATTTACCTGTTGTAAATGAGTCTTATTCTGAGGCTTTAACTTTACTTAAAAAACGATACGACAACAAGGCAAGATTAATTTCAAATCATATAAATATCTTGCTAGATTTGCCTAGTATGCAAAAAGGAACAGCAACAGCTATACGGTCACTATTGACAGATTTTCAACAGCAACTATATGCTATAAAAAATTTAGGTGAACCTGTTGATAAGTGGGATATGCTATTGATATCCATACTTGCCAGGAAACTTGATTCTTACACAAACAGGGCATACCACCTGGAAAGAGTGGACCTTGATAAAAATCCAACTATGGAGGAATTTATTTCATTTTTGGAAAAAAGAGCTAAAGCCTTAGAGGATAGTTCTCCAAATGGAAACACTACCAATGATAGTGCTCACAAACCCAATCAATCAAAAACTTCTAATGTTAAAACAACCAATGTTGTTTCTAGTAATAAACAAAAGGCTTTATGTAGCTTTTGTGAAAAACAGAACCACCCTATTTTTATGTGTCCAAACTTCAAATTAGCACCTCTAGAGGGACGAATCAAGTTTATAGAGGACACAAATAGGTGTAAAATTTGTTTAAATATACATCCTAATAAATGTAAATTCAGTTTTAAATGTAAGGTGTGCAAAAAACCCCACAACTCGCTTTTACATGAAGAAAAACCCGATGAGGAGGTGGCAAATGCAAATGTTACAATGTGTTCAACAAATAAATGCAATGGTGAAGTTCTACTTCCTACAGTTAAAGTCAAGCTCATCGACAAATATGGTCGTGAGGTTTTTTGCAAAGCGCTGCTTGATGGTGCGAGTCAGGGGTCATTTATAATACAGTCATTAGTTGATAAATTACAACTTAATGTTGAAACCAATAGAGACACAACTGTAGTAGGATTTGGAAAGAAAACATCTTATTTAAATAAAACTGTAAACCTTACAGTTTATTCATGTGCTCATGATCTTAAATTTAATGTAACCGATTGCCATGTGGTAGAAAATATTACATCACAACTGCCCCACAAGTACATTGATGCATCTAGGCTAAATATTCCCGAACAAATTAATCTTGGTGATGTAAATTTTAATGTTCCCTCTGAGATATCTCTTCTGTTGGGTGCAAGTGTATACTTTAAAAGTATATTAGATGGATGTATAAAACTAAAGTGTGGTCCAGTCTTGCAAAACACACTATTTGGTTATATTGTGGGTGGAAACATGGACTGTAATCAACCAAAAAACAGTGGCAATATTATTTCTACTAATTTAATAATGTGTGAAAATGATAACAAATTAGATAACATTATGGATCAATTTTGGTTGTCAGAGAAAATGCCTGAGGAACCAGTGACAAATTCATGTGACTTTGAGAAAGCTGAACAATCGTTCAAAAGTTCAGTTCTATTGAAAAATAATAAATTCTCGGTTAATATGCCTCTCACCAAGGCTCTTGATGAGCTGGAAATAGGAGATAGTTTTTCAGTGGCTCTTCAGAGGTTTCTCTCATTGGAAAATAAATTCAAAAAGGATCATGAGTACTATGAAAAGTACAAGGCCTTTATTCATGAATATTTAAAATTAGGGCACGCTAAGATTGTTGACATAAACTGCTATGATGTTTATGGATCCTCGGTCTACTTTCTTTCTCATCATGCTGTACTTAATGAAGACAGTATAACAACCTTGTTTCGTGTTGTTTTTAATGGGAGTATGCTCTCTAAATTGGGGATTTCTCTAAATGACGTCCTACTAAATGGACCAGTCATACAAAATGAGCTGTTCAATATACTCCTTATATTTCGAACTTATCGCTATGTACTGATAACAGATATTAAAAAAATGTTCAGACAGATTTTAATAAATGAACACCATCGACCATTACAGAATATACTCTGGAGAGATAACCCTTCAAAACCCATACTTTGCCTTCAACTTCAAACTGTGACCTATGGTCTCAAGTGTTCAACTTTTCTAAGTGCCCGATGTCTCTTAGAGTTAGCACTTAGATTTAATAATCAATATCCTCTGGCAGCTCAGGCTATCAAGAACAATACCTATGTTGATGATATCCTCTGTGGTAGCAATAGAAAGGAAACTCTATATGAGCTCAAAAATCAGCTGATTGGTTTGCTCAAAGAAGGAGGGTTCACCTTACATAAGTGGTGCTCAAACAACAGTGAGGTTCTAAATGATGTGCCTGCGGATCAGAGATATTTTGATCAAATTGAGTTAAATAAAGATAATTTTGTAAAAACATTAGGTTTAAAGTGTGACATTATGTCAGACAAATTCACATTTGTGTGTCCCCCTTTTAATGAGACTGAACTATGTACTAAAAGAAAAATTTTAAGCTTTATTGGACGTATGTTTGATCCCTTAGGACTAATAGCTCCTATCATCATGCAATTTAAAATTTATATGCAAAAATTATATGCATTAAAAATGGATTGGGACTCTATAGTACCCTCCAATGAAATAGTAGAGTTCAATAAAACCTTACTTTGTCTTAAAAACATGCAACCAATTGAGGTTCCTCGATATGTTACCTCAACTGAAGTACATTCGGTTCAAATTGTGGGGTATGCCGATGCATCTTTCAAAGGGTTTGGATGTTGCTTATACTTAAGAACACTTTGCAAGGATGGCACTGTGAAAGTAGAGCTCTTGTGTGCGAAATCTCGAGTTTCGCCATTAAGAAGATCTCACACAATCCCACAGCTTGAACTGAATAGTGCTCTTCTCCTTGCTCAATTAACAAGCAGAGCAAGAGCCTCTCTAAAAAATCAATATACTGATATTCCCGTATTTTTATATTCGGACTCACAAATAGTCCTTTTTTGGATCTATTCAAACCCTATTAAAGGAAAACTTTATGTCTCTAATAGAGTCAAACAAATAAAAGATCTTACTACTAATTGTATGTGGTCATATGTTAAAACTTCAGACAATCCCGCTGATCTAATATCACGAGGTGTAGACCCTGATAAATTAAAACATTGTTTAAAATGGTGGCATGGTCCCCAATATTTATCAAATGTAGAGTATCAGCATAGTGCTTTCCAAATAACGTTCCCCTTGGCAAATACTTTAACTACTGAATTAAAGTCCAAAGTCGATAGTGTTGTTGACTCAAAGCCAAAGGTCCAATGCATTAATTTTTGTAAAATTGAACATGGTTTTAATATTTTTGATAGATACTCAGATTTTAACAAATTACAAACTCAAGTTGCTTATATTTTGCGTTTTAAACATAATGCTAAAAAAGGCAGTGTAAGAAACACTGGCCCTTTATCTCCCCAAGAATATTCAGAAGCTTTGAAAGTTATAATACTATATAATCAATCAATTTTTTTCTCAACTGAGATAACTTCACTTTTGAATGACAACCCTTGTAAAACTAATCTGTGTAGTTTGCATCCCTTCATGGATAGCGATAAAATTTTAAGGGTGGGAGGAAGATTGACTAATGCTCCTAATATACCCTACGATAAAATGCATCCTATCATACTGCCCAAATCATCAAACCTCACAAAAATGATGATTCTGAAAGAGCATAAAAGGCTCTTGCATGCTGGTGCCAAACTAGTTTTGTCATCTTTGTCCCAAAAATACTGGATATTAAGTGGACTGAGGGAGATAAAAAAGGTTCTTCATTCCTGTGTAAAATGCTTTCGCATAAAAGCTGAAGGTGCAAAGGTTCTCATGGGGAGTCTACCTTCTAACAGAGTAACTGCTAATAGAGCGTTTCAAGTGGTAGGAGTTGATTTTTGTGGACCATTTAATTTAAAAGTGGCTAGAATCAGGAAACCAATGGTCAATAAAGCATACATAGCAGTTTATGTATGCTTCTCCACAAAAGCTGTGCACGTGGAGTTGCTTAGTAATCTCACAACGGATGCATTCTTAGCGTGTCTTAAAAGATTTATATCTAGGCGTGGCCTACCTAGCTTTATATATTGTGATAACGCAAAAACTTTTAAAGGTGCTGAAAATAAATTGAAAGATTTGTACAAACTACAAGCCTCTCCTAGTCACAAAGATTCTGTTTATAAATTTTGTTTAACAAATTACATACATTTTAAATTCATACCCAGTTATTCTCCAGAATTTGGAGGCCTGTGGGAGGCTGGAGTTAAAAGCCTAAAATATCATTTTAAAAGGATTGTGGGTGATATTGCACTTACATATGAAGAGCTCTATACTGTAATTACACAGATAGAGGCTGTGTTAAATTCTAGGCCATTGTGCCCATTGTCAAGTGATATTTCAGATTTGAATTATCTTTCTCCTGGGCATTTCTTAATTGGTACACAGATAACTAGCTATCCTGAAATCAAATACACAAATATCAATGCAAATAGGTTGAAATTCTGGAATTTGTGTACCAAGCTGAAGCAGGATTTTTGGAATGTCTGGCATAAAGATTATTTAACTCAGCTGCAAAACCGGACCAAATGGAAACATGATAATGTAAACCTAAAAGTAGGTGACTTAGTTATTGTAAAATTAAGCAATGTAGCACCTATGAAATGGCCCATGGGGCGTATTGTAAAAGTTGTTCCCGGCCCGGATGGAAAAGTAAGAGTAGCACATGTAAAAATGTCTGATAAGATTTATGTTCGCTCTTATAGGACTTTGTGTCCTCTTCCCTTAAGTGAGTAGATATTGAGTACATATAGTATTGGTTAATCAATATAATGTTAGTTTACATCAATGCCTTTTTATCTTTTTATATTGTTTTGTTTAAAAGTTTAGTTTGTTTAATACCAACATTACATAGTAAGCATGTAACCTTTCCTTAGTAACTTGATTAACTACAATAACTAGTTGTAGAGAATTTATTTTGCAATTTTTAGTGTAATAACTAGCTGTAGACATGTAATATAATTTCTTTTTGAAAATTGTACTTAAAACATTTTCACTTTCTAACTTCACATTCACATTGACTGAAGTACTTATGTGTTTGGTATTTGTATAACATTATTAAATAAGATAGTTGCTGGCTATATTGTTAAAAATTTCATTTCCATTAGGCATCCTTGCCGCCCCCAACTCTGTTCAATTTATTATTAAACATTGTAATACTGTAGTGTAAATTAATTGAGTAAACGGCAACATTTCTATGTAACATCTTAATTTTAGAATCTGGCAACTCTCCCCTTCTGTCATCAGCGTTAAAACCGACAATATTAGCTCTGTACATAATTAAGTTTTTTCAATATAAAAATTACTAAAAATACCTTCATGTGTCTTTCATTAAACAATGATAAATATTTTTCTTTTATGGCATTCCGCTGAATTTGTGTTAAATTTTATCGCCATGACCTTCAGAGCGTGTAAAGATTGCATACTGAGTTTTTTTTATATACATATTTATTCTCAGAAGTGGAAGATGTGTTGCTTTCCGTACTGTCGTATTTATAATGTTATTATTTCAGACACCAACTCGGTTGTTCGTTCTTACAATAAATTGTTTTGATAACATGGGATGTCGGTAAATAACTGAATTAATGGGTTTCGAATGGCTGCTTTCTTACCGCAATTCTTCGAATCCAATTTTGTATTTGACTACACCTACGCAGTTCTTAATTCTGAAACATTTGCAAAAGGTCGCGTGTCAAGTTGTTACTGGATGCCGCTTTTTTGTTTCTTTTTAATTTGCTTATTTCTTATTTCATTAAGGGGGAAGCGCTAAGGTAGCCCGCGAAATTCAAATTTTCTTACGTTTTTTGCAATTTGCTGGTCAGCATTAAGTTGTACGTCGATCAAAATGTGATTCGCGGCCATAATTAATATGTATTTAGAGTTGTGTTGATGACTTTAATGATTATAATTCTGTAAATACATATTTGTTACGGCCGCGAATCATATATAAATCGACGTACAACTTAATACTGACCAGCAAATTGCAAAAAACGTAAGAAAATTTGAATTTCGCGGGCTACCTTAGCGCTTCCCCCTTAAAAATATTGCGATGTTCACCTATTTATGAAAACATGTTGAAAACTTTGCTTATTTCGTCAAAGAAATTTTTCTCATCGCTATATGAACACAAAGTATAAAAACGACGTAGTTATTAGTTACCTATTACGTTGTATGCTGTAAAACTTCGCAGATCATTGAACCCCCTGCGTCCCATACGCAGGGTTGATGGGACTAAAAGTCTGCACGACCTTACCGATCAATCACCTTGAATGGTATCAATATATGTATGTATATCTATTTTATTTTTAAACAACAATTTGATTACTTATTTTCGTTTTGAACAAAATAATCATATTTTCCTCAATCTTTCTCTTTCTGTTCTACCCCCATTTTATGGTTGATTACTCGTCTGTGCGCGCTTATGAAAACGATTCTGCACATGCACGGTTGATTGCACGACTTTGGCAAACTTCGACATTAGCACGCTTTTAATTATCATCATTATGAAACAGCCCTGTGTTTTAATGACTATTGCTTTATTAGCATTGCACATTGCAAACTTCTTGGAGATATTAAACATTATAATATTTAATATCTTTTCAATGCTAACCACTATCGTCATATTAGAAATATAGACCGCTTCCTTTTTAACCGACTTTCAAAAAGGAGGAGGTTATATGTTCGACTTTGTTTTTTTTATGTTTTTCACCGATTACTCGAAGACGGCTGGACCGATTCCAAAAATTCTTTTCTATTTGAAAGGGTATACTCTCGAGGTGGTCCCATTATCATCAAGTTGGAATCTGATGAGAGGTCCCATGGAAATCGAGGGAAACCCTCAAATTTTATAGGCAAACCTATAGCGATCTGGGTATTTTTTAAAGTAACTTGAGTATTTGCTCTAGGAAATCAACATTTGGTAAAGTGGAGCTGCTGATGAAGACCACAGGTGGCCATCGGAACTACTCAATGACAAATATTTCATGGGTTGCGATTCGATTACTTTAATAAGGTTGCTAAGCAATTTATGCTCGTCACAATGCGTATGGTGAGGTCTCCTGGTTCTTACCAGGAGAACTCCTCAACAATTAACATCCCAGCATCGGGAAACGCAATATTTTGTAACCAGTGATGAGCAGTTGACATTAGGGTTTGAAAGGGTATGCTCTCGAGGTGGTCCCATTGTCACCAAGTCAGAATCTGATGAAGGGATCCCATGAAAATTGAGGAATATCCTCAAATTTTGTAGGCATGTACAGTGTATTAATTGAACTCTCTCAAATGAAATAAAACCTATTGATGATCCAGGGGTTTGAGTCTGAGAGTCATCACTTAAATGTAGGTAGGTAGGTACAACTAAAAAATGAAAAATAAAAACATTTTTACAAAAAAAAAACAACCTACTTAAAAAAGAAAAACCCTACAAATTGAAAAATAACTTTAATTTCGGGAGTCGGTGTCAATAAACGAAAATGCGGAACCAAAGACACCGACTTCCGAAATTAAAGTTATTTTTCAATTTGTGGGGTATTTTTTTGGAAGACGGTTGTATTTTTTTTTTATATTTTTTATGAATTAGATCGTAAAACTATAATTATATATTCCTCTGAATTTAGTATTTCACGGTACAAACATTGCTGCTTGTTATCGACTTCATTTTATTTTCTCATTTAATGATGATGGTCTCAGCTATAACTTCTATGGGTCAATGGTCATAAAGTTTATTGATGGTCAATAAACTGTATAGCTGCATATCATCGTTTATGATTGTTTACCATTTTGTAGTAATGTTGTTATAAAAAATTGTCAACTTTATACATAAGTGTCGATGATTGAGTCAATAGCATAGGTGAGCAGTGGTGGACGGCGGCGGCGGCCTGGCTGGTCGTGCTCGACATGCTTGCACTAATTCAATTATTCCGTTTATGTACCGCACCGATCGCGTTGCATATTGAGTTTCTACCCGACGCACCACCGCACCAGCCCAATTAGGAAGACACTAAAAAGGTGCTGCGTTTGTTTGCGCCTCATTGTTCTCATCGGTATCTGGGCTGCCGCCATAGTTTCGCAACTGGCAAGCCTCTGTTTCCTCGTCTTTTTAAGGAATCGAAAGTTGTTGATTTTCTGCAACGCGCCGAGGTGCCTTGCAGTTGTGAAATTGTGCGTAGGTGCGGTGCATAATGCGCGGGGGCCCGTCTGGTCGGCGGCGGCCGCGCGGGCGGTGGCGGTGGCTGCGCCGCCGGTGCCGGGTGCCGAGGGGCGGCCGGTGGTGTTTACGATGCACCGGTGCGGCGGCGCCGAGTGGGGCGTAGGCGTCGCCGGGGGGCGTCGCGCCAGGCTTATCAGACGGTGGCGGGGCAGGCGCGCGAGCCTCACTCCACGTTCTACCGCTGGCCGCGCGTGTCGTGCACGCTCGCTGACGCCGGTTTTAGATAACAAAAACCTTTGTCCAGTCGAGGCAATAATATTTACACACTGCGTGCTTCGCGCCGCGTAGTTTCTGAGGGGTTTTCCGACGCCGACCGACATCTGTCAGCCGATTGTTTTAGTTGCGCGCACGCGGGAATCGCGCTTGCTTGTATCAAGTTACGACAAGTTTTTGAAGTTTTTAATGAAGTTTCCTGTTGCATTGTGAAGTGCGTTATTTGGATTGCAGTTAGAGGAAATCGGTAAGTTTCAATTTGTTATAAAGGCCGAGATATCGCGATGCAGAATGGGAATTCCCTGGTCGTTTCGTAATGATGATGATACTTACCACATGACAAACAGAGATTATTTTGTTTGGCATTATTATCTGTTTTTTATTGCATCATCTAGGTACGTTATTGGTTTACGACATTATCATCACTAAATGATATCCAGCTATATTAGTATAGCTGGACATCATTTAGTGTGTGTACGATGTCTGGTAGCTATTAGTAGCTAACAGACATCGTACACCCTTGCCATACGTAAACAAGTTGCAAGGGTATACGATGTCACTTAACACTATCGAGCTGATTGCCCGCGTGGTTGTCATTGTTTGTTATCATGGGGTGTAATAGTTGTTGAGATGGTTGTCGCAACGTGTTGGAGGCGGTGCGGCGAAGGCGCGCTTGTGACGCCGCGACGCTGCGCGCGCGCACCGTGTCATCGCTCGCGGTCAGTTGAACGAACCCTCCGCCGACCGACGTCAACCTTGCCATAATCGCGATTATTTGCATCGCCATTGTACCTACTGTGAGCTGTAAGTGAGCCTCTAATTGTCTCACCGAGTCCGCGGATGAACCCAAAAGCAACAGATCAATGAGCAAAAAAAAACAATCTGTGTTATACGGTTTTTGACTTTGCAATTTTTTAATTTAACGTTTAGCTAGAGTATATGTGGTCGGTATTATAATCATGATAAGAATACTGTGGAACATTGTTTGCTTTCTAGTTTATCGGCGCCGCTGCTGATAATTTTTATTGAATGCCCCATCGTTCCTTGAAGTCATGATAGTGTATTTTTACACTTCTGAAAACCAAATGAATAGATATTGTATAGGAATATTAGTAACACAAATTGTTTTTTTTAATATAAGAAAAAAAATAGGTATCAAAAATCTACAGCATGTTAAAACAACATTCTAATGACTGTAGGTCGGATTATATTTTTAATGATAAGATAATTATACCTAAACTAGGAAATGTCGACTATTGACGCCATCGAATAGTTGGCTATCCTTTCCTCATAATATAAGCTGCGATAACACAACAATAACATTAACTAACTGTTTGAATATAATGATGCATTTTTTTACTATAGACAAATCTAAAACAATATCCGAATTACAGCTATCATTGAATAAATCTTTAGTCCCGACAATGATTTGATTAAGTAGAAGCTATCAGCATATAATAAATATTTATCAAAGTAATTTAAGACAAATGCGGGGACATATACATGCACAACAGGGCATCCTGTTGCGCTATTCAAATTAGTTTTATACAGGAGGCATTAATTCTCTTGGTCACATAAAAATTTATAAAAATCTATTTTATGCGGGCTTATTATTCGTCGTGTGTCGTTTAAATGCGTCTTTTCTCTTTTGATGACATCCATAAAGACTCTATAGTTGTATGTAGGCAAACTTTTATTACTTTGCTTCACATGACATGAGTAATTATTTTGTATTTTGCTTATACGATGTTTATACGGTATGGAACGTTTCTAACTTAGCAAATATTTATTATCTTAAGGCCTCAAAAACGTCGTCATGTATATGATAAGTTTCCCTAACACTCGTAATGCAGGGTACCATAAAACTCTGTTGATCCACTGAAAAACTTCCAGGACAAAGAAAACTCAGGTCGACTTTTTCCAAAATTCACTGCAATGAATTAGGTTCCTGGTCAGGTCTTTCAATACATTTTCCTTTCACGTAGAAAGCGTTGAACACAAATTATGACATACTAATAGGTTAACTGTCTGCATTGTGATACACGGATATGAAGACCGTTTGACAAAGCCTTGGGTTTCTGCCAAGCTGATGTCAGTTACACGATTGTACACTTTGCTTGATGTATTGTAACTCGTAGTGACACTGAATCTACACACATTTACGAGTACATCTGAAATTACGTCTCATTTGTTATTTACGCATTGAACTGTTTGATTTTCAGGGAATATATTAAGACGTGTATTTTCCTAATACTTCCAGTATTGCGTTTACATGATATTTTACAATATGTCTACAGCAGTTCATGTATTCATCTTTTATCATATGAATATGATCTCTCCACTAGACAAGATACTATGTAACATTTGGTATCTTGAAGTTTACCAACATACTGCAAATACTTCTTTTCCATCTTTCTCACTGTATTTGAAATTGAGCTCGACAAATTGCTGTAGATCAAAGGTCTCCAGCGCCCTTTTGCCATGTTATTTCTAGTGAAACAGCTATAGACTTGGACTTATTTTTTTACCAAATTTGCAATAACAAAATACCCAATTACTGAAAATATGTAAACATCATTCCTGTTTAGCTGACTCCCGCTTCATCGGTATTTTCTGTAGAAGAGTAGTTGTGAAACATTTTGCGATAAGTGCAAGTGTTTGTGCAGCTAAGTGTTCGTGGAAGGGCGATAAGCATAGTGCCGGTGAAGGCAGCGATTGGGATGCCGCTATCTGCACTGATAACGAAGGGACGAGTCCTGCAAATTGAGACGTAACCCGGACAAAACGAACAATAGATAATATTTAGATCAATAAATTGAGATTTAGACAACGATATTTCATGGAAATGTTTACGTAAGTAATTCTACGACCCGTTTCAAATTAATTACTTAGTTATTGATTAGTGGCTAGTTTTAGTAAATATTATTTGTTTGTATATATGTAAATTGTAATGTTCATACTTATTGATCGACAAGATAAATTAAATATTGTATGTTTTTCAAAACTTTCAACTTTCTACCCAAAAGGAAGTACATATACAACATTTTGGAATTTCCACACCTTTTTATGTCGAAACATAAAAACGCGTTTTTCCTTGAATACAACAAAATACTGTGTGACGTCAGATGATGGGCGTACAATTATCTCTCTCGCCGGCTCTCGGGTGGTGCTAGGCGGTGCCAGGGACACAACGAAGTGGCGGCCTTTGCGCACCCAACTGATAAACCGAAATGCTTTCAACTGCGCACGCGCAGCTGAGCCCACTTTGTATCAGATTAAACGGGATCCTTCAACGCCTGTTTTTTGATGCCGGGATTTGCAGTTGCATCATTGTTTTATCAGATTGCATTATGTTTTCTGAAGCTCTGATCAATATAAAATGGATCAGGTAAAATGCTCACGATTTCATAAAATGTCTCCAAATGTAACTGACATCGGTTGCTTAGTGTTGGTTTTCGCTAAAATATTGCAGGTAATAAAGCATTTTGTTAGCCCGCAATGAAGGCTCGAGTGTGCCTCAAAAGAAATTAGCATAAGTGCTGCCAAACACAGCGAGCACCGAGACAATGGCTTTGTCTGTCTATCCGTCTATACGTCGCCTAATATAACTGTTTCGTTATGTTCTACAATGTTTCTTTAAATGTGCACCGACAAAGTGAATTAGTGGTCATATTTTTGCATTGTAATTCCAAAACGTTCACTATGTCGGGTGTAAACTTTGTTCTCAACGTTTGCCGTAGCTCGTTTATTACTGACCGGCAGTTACTGGTTGAAAGTAATGCCTACATTGACTTCATACTCTTTATCTGCTTCGCCTAACCTTTTAGTATGCATTTTATTTTAAATGCCATTACCCACACAAGGAGCTGCTTTATTATCTCGTTCCGAATCTTGAATTCTTCGTCTGTATTATGGTATTTCCAAGTTTCGAGTTGGAACGTTTTAAATAATGAGAATTTGTACTACATTAATTGACACTTCAGTCAACCGAATAAGCCAACTTTTATCGTATTTTGGTCGAAGTATATTTAACTTTAAATGAACTCCTTGAGTACTGCAAAGACGATTTCTTTGATGGCGATGTAGGCGACGCAATTAAAAAATGAATAAAACAAGGAATACATTTGCGTAGGCGTCGGTCTGAAGACGGCAGTCGCGACGCGGCGACGGGTTACCGAGGATCTCGACTAAATAATACGTAGTGTTAATTCAATTCACCACTCGTATTAGCTCCATAGACATGCAATCTTTCATGTAGGATTAATCGTTAGTAAAAACATTGTTATCAAGAATAAATATTGTAAATATTTTGTCAATCATGTTTTGAAGATAACATCCACATAAATAATCTAAGTAGGTACATGCTAAAGCGATTTACCTATCAAATTGTTTATCAAAACTACCAAAATAGTAAGGCATGTAATTTGGGCTTTGTATGGCCACATAATCTGCCGTAATATTTTTGTCATTTATCGTTTCAGTCTGTCGAAATAACGCTCCGAGAGTACTTGAGTGTTCACATTGCATTTATTTCGTAATTGCGTCACTCCTTGCAGCTAATTAATTCAAGATAATGCACATAAGTGAACGTAATCTGACCGCGCGAAGAGTCACAATAACCATTATCGCGGCGATATAATTTGCATTGCCTTTTAACGCGTTAGGATTATACCTCTTTGTTCTACCGCATTCGTGCAGCTGCTTGTTCCTTATCGGCGCAGAACAATAAATACCGATTTAAAACAGTTCTCACTGTAGATAACTCGTTATGCCCTTCTGTATTATTCAATCTTAATTCACTGGTCTTTGTCCAAAATTTTCCAAAATTCAATGAAACAAATGATATCCTAAAACCCAGGAGTATTAAAAATAATACATTTCATGTCGAGAACAGTAATTGTACTGAACACTTAGAGCATTAAACTGAACATAAAGTCTGTAAAAAAGTGCGAGTTTTTTCGACAAGTGTGCGGTTAGCCGTCGGCGCCACGCGGAATGCTTGCCATTTCCGGGCGATATCCGGTCCTTGCTTCGGCGCCATACGTAACGCTTTAGATAACCTTATCTTTCAGTTAAATGAGACGAATCATAATCTCTTTATTACAAAGTATACAATAAATAGTTTATTGTCCAGCAGGATAATAAACTATTGAATCAGCTATTAAATTTTCCTCTACAAGTTTTTCCAGTTCCTTGTAAGTTACTTTCTTGTTCTTAATCCTTGTTTTTTCTAGTAAAATATAAACATTATACAATAATAGCCTGTCATTTTACACGCAATATTCATTACGAAATTCTTGGAATCCATATTTTGTTACCTAATTTTTTTTTACTTTTCACCAATGTCGAGCGATGATTCATAGTTCAGAATGAATCATTCAACGTAATCGAGTTTTTGAATTGAGCCGATGACGACGAATGTAAATACGCGATCGTAGTGACCCGCGATAGAGAGCGAGTGACGATGAGTCACGCGGGTTTTCCGAGAAACACAGAATGGAGCAGTTTTCGTGAAAACGAAGGTCGACTCCGGTCGGGCAGTCGCTGTAATGACCACCTCTTTTGTGCCAACAAAGACTAATTTTCTTTATACATACTTCCAACTTTGCTCTTCGGTAGCATGGTATTATTAACTATTAAAAAGAATTACTGGTGATTTTACTTGTAACCCTTTGTCCTTTAAAAGTCCCTCTAGGTTATGTGTGATTTGTGTGAAGGGTGCATAAGGAAAGCGACAGTGCATCGATCGCGTCGTCCTGACTGTACGCTAATTTTCACCGCTATCTGATGTTTTATTCATTGCTGCCTAGGTTCGGCTTCATTTTCCATGGTTTACGTGTGTGCAGCGATGGTTTTCGCTTGAGCGTTAGTTTCGTACAATAAAGGTAAAGTGAAGGGACGCTGGCGCGGTGCCAGGGCGTCGATTTATTTTATTATTCGCTCGGTGGCGGTCAATGTCGCGACAGGCCATTCGGCGGCGCCACACATCGGTTGCATGTGTTGCTCTTATTATTTCTACAGTTAAAACTTTTATTATACTTTGTTACTTACATGTGACAATTCTGTCATTTGAATTAATCCAATGTGTGAAAATATGAAGATGGACCAAAAACCGGTTTTTATGATGCTTGATTTTTGTTTCGGTCTCGTTTCTGCTTATTTTATTTTAGGATTATAAACAGTATTCTATTACCTCAAATAATGATCTAACGGAACCTTGACGCGCACCTTTCCTTTCCGGACGAACAATTTATCAAGGATATTTGATTTTTTGCTGCTTCTAGCACAGATTTTTAAGGTGCTATTTATTCAATCGTAATATTTAAGGAGTGGAATAAGATTGCTATACATAAATCAATTTAATTATGCGCTCCAAATTATCCTCATCACATAAAGTAATGCAACACAAGCTGTTCTTTATTTTATTTAGAATCAGTTCAAGGAATTTTCTAACTCGCCGGAGCGTCGCTATTAGTATGAGCAATTAGCGTTCCGTTAATGAGCTCCCAGACAGCCGACCAGATACGAAGAGACGGCTTTAAAAGTACACATCTTGACGGGTTACTGGCCACTTAAACTTGATGGGGTAATAGCCTGGGAGTGCTTTATGGCGCCCGTGGTTAGCGATGTCAATAAGTTCCGTATCTCCATGGAATTGGGGTCACTTTTCGAACAGCTCAAGGTTTGTTATGGCGAGCTAAGAATTTCACATTGCGTACTCCTGTGCAGTATAGTATAGTTCTGGGCGGCTCTGGCTGTAGACTAATTACAATCTATCTATTGTTTACTGCGAGCAGTTTACCCCATTTATCTTTCTCTTTCATCTTTACGTCAATGGCTTTCCGATTTGGTAATCTTCTTCAAGTTGCATCTCTAATTGCTTTTCTTGGACGGGTGGTTTATTAGCTTAGCCTTTGTGTTTAGGCAATCCTTCAAAGAGGTTTCTGCTCGTTATTCTTTTGCGGGCGAAAAACGTTTTTTCCTTTCTACTATCCTTCATGGAGTTCCCATTCCCAGAAGTAATTTTTTTCTGAGATTTGTCTCTCTGTCTTTTCTGAGATTTAGGTCGGTCGGTGGGTTAGGTGAGTAGTTTCGGTCTAGATTTTTTCAACCTAATGTAACGACATTAGGTTGAAAAAATTTAGACCTAAAAGACTTCCTCCATCTACAAGTTCTAGGCACAGCTGTAACCTCATTACAAAGGTGACCAAATATTGTGTGCGGTGGGCGTGCCTCACCTGTCGCATCACGCGGCCGCCACGTGCGCTCGCGCATGTTCTATGTACGATTGTACGCGACGCGCATACCGATCCCAAGCCTCGTAGGATTCACACGTATTTTTACATATAGGCCAAGTTGTTAAGGGGTAATACAGCCTTAAAAACTGGGGATTTTCCCTCAGTCGGAAAATCCCCATCAATTTTTAAGACTGACTATTGTCAGACTAACTTCCCTTCCCAATAGCTGCATTGTAATAATTTGATCTTCTTGGAAGTCTGATTCTTGGTAGATGATTGTTTACATATTGTATTGAAGCAAAGCTTTTATAGCAGACCGCGGTTTCAGCCGAGTAAGTTTCGATCCCATGCGAATATCGGGATAAAAACTATCCTATGTCCTTTCCCGGGACTCAAACTATCTCTATACCAAATTTTATCTAAATCGTTTCAGCGGTTTAAGCGTGAAAAGGTAACATACAGACAGACAGACACACTTTCGCATTTATAATATTAGTATGGATTCTAGATCACAAAGTAAGTCAAAATTTAACCCAATAGTGCCATCCTCTACGATGCGTCCACGCTTTACTCTATCAGTAACCCCATCACGATCTTGAACAATATTATCTTTGGAGAAAATCTGTCCTATATGGCCACCCAAATGGTCATACAATAATACAAATCTATATAACACCGCGGTGCTGTTTATGTATGACACAAGTGGTTTCCGAATACTAATCTCGCACTATTCTATGGGGTCATATACCTTGGCATTGTTATTGTCAAACACATTGGCATTGTGATGTGCGTCTTATTTTTAAAACTTGTTGCTTTTAATGGTTGTTATTTTGGGAAGGAGAAAATTTGGAAAAATACATTTTTAAGGTCAATTTCTCAACATTGGTCTTCTGCCTTTCGACTCTACCAATATCCCTTAACTAGTCTCTTTGTGGAGTTTGTTGTTCTTCTTTATTCTCATGGTGCTTGGCCTATTGCCAGGGCTCACATTCAAGAAATAATGTCAAGTAGATGATTTACTTGTGAGTCATTAATTAATTAATATGTACATAATATACTACTGTCATAATATTAATAATAGTTCTTTATATGTCAAATATTGGGCTTCATATTTTGTGAACCTGAAAAATCTCAAACATTATGAGGCTAATAATTTGCTGTTAGATACTGCTATTCTATCCTATGATATTCATGAGAACTTGACTACCGATGCCGATATTCTGGTCAATTATCAAACCCATGTTTTATTTACGTCAACGAGCTGCTCCTGTTTTCAGTCAATGCCCATTTTATTCGTTTGCGAAATTATGTTTTTATTTGTTTTGCATAATAAAATGTAAAACAGTGTGCAGATGTAGTATCGGGCATCGTTCCCGGAAAGCCACATCGAACCTCGTGCTCTGATACGGAGCTAAATAAAACTCTGACGACGCAGTTCGGGAAACATCGCGACACGACTTTCAATTGAGGAAAATATAAACAAATTAAAACAACATGGTCTTCTTCGAAGCACCTGTGCGAATGATTACAGCGATAACTTTGATAACTGTTAAATATCTATAAGGAAAATGATACGGTATGTCCAACAACTGAACCTAGTTACGAAGGGAACACTGAAGATTTATCATAAACGATATCTTCTAGTTTCTACTTTGAACTAGTCTTAAGACAAGTACAACTTTGATGACGAATTGGAAGTACGTGAAAAAGTTTCCTTTTTATTAAGGTCAGTGAGGATAGTTTTCCGTGGAACTCGAATGCATGTGGACAATGTGGACATTGCACACACGATTAGATATTGCATTATGTGGGAGGGCACACGTGCGGATAACGGTTTGCCTTATCAACTGAGCTTACAAACCTCACCTAGTTGTGGTGGACAAAAGAAAATCCGTAGGTATTTCGCAAGTAAAGAATGTTGCGACACAACTCTTGCGAAATTATTGTGCAAATTGTTATAGATAACGAAGTGAATTAGGTTTTCCCCCTTTATTTCTAGATTCTTTCAAAGTTTCAATACTTTTCTTAGAAAGTCTGCAGGAAAAATTGTCCGGTCATTAATTCTCAAACGGTACACATTAGACTCGTGACGTATACAAAAATTAGTGCCTCAAACAATGGTTCAAGTGCAACAGAACAAAACATTATTGTAGAAGCACTGTACGTTGATACGTCACAGCTAGATATAATGGTGATCTCATTGGCGTGCTGCTAGCGTATAGCGATAACACCGCGTACTACGCTCTCTGAGAACCCTCAAGGGCTCAACGCGTACGATGCCGCGATGCTTCGACGCTTCCAAGAAAATTTGAATAAGCCCTAGCACACAATACACGCAGGAATGACGCAGTTCAGTCTATAGGTCAAGGTAACAATTTCTTTATACAGTGTGACAGCAATATGAAATGAGAAGTCTCAACACAAAGAAAAATTCGTGACATGTTTGCGAAATCCTTTGTCGTCATACGACCAGACAAAGCAAGTAGACTCCCAAGTTCTTTTCGAAGCGAACGGAAACTAAGAGAAATGCGAACAAGGATCCAGACACCCGAAAAGTAACATGACCAAGACTAACAAGCAAGAATGTGATAATAAAGCGTTGGTTAATTGTTAGGTAAAGCACCGTGACCAATTAATGTACATGTTAGCTATACAATGCGCGCGCGCATTTGAGACGAATTTCATTTAAGCAATTGTAGTAATTGACCGGGCAGAGCGCCTTCCGGAACAGCCGCCTGCTTTGTCTCCGCACTTGCACTGATGCACGAGGTCGGGAATGTCGGGCTGTCTGATACGATCTTTTATTATATCCATCATTTTAATCGAATCTTAGCAAGACTCGCACGCAATTTTAACAAAGTAATAAATGGCTATATTAGGTTATACATTGACTCGGTATGTTCAAATATGATTTCTGCACTTTTACAACACGCCTTTTAAGGTAGTATTGACGCGCGTCTATTGCCGTAATGAGCGCGCCCACGGGTTCACGCGTCCTTGCGACAAGGTCCGACCGAGCCTCCCGCCCACCAGTGGCGTCACCGTTCACATCATAAATCTACAATAGTTAATCGATACTACTATATTAAGCTCGAAATACCGTAGCAATAACTAACTGTCCATCAAAATGGACCCAGAGTCTTTTGAAGCAAAATGAAAATTTGTCTCGCGGAAAATTCTGAAGCTTTGTTTGAAAGCTGTTGGATTGCACGAGTGCAGAGGCTTTGTTTTGAGTATAAAGCGTTACCTCAGATAAGTAACCATCGCCGCGTGCGATGCGAAATGATGCGAAATATTTCCGGAGTTAGAGGAGTATTCTATTAATAAATGATTCGACGTCGCTCGTGGGCGAAGATTTCGGGCGAGCGTGCGCGGGCGCGGCGTTCAGTAGCGCGCGATCCGCCGCGGCCGGCCGCCGTACGCGCGCGCAACGAACGAACGACCCGCACTCCCGCGCACACGATTCTCCACGCGATATTCGCGACATACGACCTACGATCCGCCCCTAAACACGCGTTAACCGACCCCTATACGAAAGTCCCGCGATATCAAATCTTGACGGTGCCCAGACGGATCGACCTCACGTAGTTAATACCTACTGCACTTTTGCGAGGGCGGATTATAACGAACAAATCGACTAACAAACTCGAACCGCACGAAGGTGTCGCGTCGCAAAAAGCGCAACACAATAGAGTAAGCGTCTAATTATAAACGTGGTTGAGTTAGCACCGCAAGATGCAGAACATTGATCCTCTGGAGATCGCCAACATCCTCGCCACGGAGCTGTGGTGCCAGCAGGTACACCGCCCACTGACACTATTGTATGCTAGACTCTCACTAGTCGATGTGTTCCACATTCTAGGATCATGTCGTTTGTACTGAGAATTGGCTCTTGCTCCATTTAAAGGTGTCACAAAATTTGTAATGTTGTCTTTCCGCATTAGACTCATTAACAGTTTGCTATAATTTAGTACAACTAGAACTCACTAATTTATGTTAATAAATCCTTATCACAAGTAATTTGCAACGCAAGTGACGAGAGCAGTACATTTGTTACTAGAGCATCAGTTTTGAGGTGAGAGATTTATTGGTCGGCTTTCAACGCACATCACGCACATGCCATTAGCGTACTCACTAAACTTACGCGGACTCTTGAGATAAACAAAATTATAAAATAAAAAAGAACATTTAAAAAGACCATTAAACTATTTACTTTTATAGAAGAATGTTAAATCAATATGTAAATAAAATTGTTATTTTGTTATGTTGATGATACGATACATAATGTGTTGTGAAAATATTTTGCTGATAAATTGCGATCGGAATGTGGAAGCAACCACCGTTCGATCATAACAATAAATATTGCATAACAAATTATAATAATTTTGCAATGAATTATGTGTTGAAAAGTTGCGAAGACTATCGATAAATTTAATTGTATAGTTGAACTTCTCGTTGGAATAATCGGTCGAGTTCATGATTTAATGACGATGCCGTTTAATAGGTCTATTTTGTTTGACAAATAAGTTGTAACAGGTTGACACTCTAGTTTCTTTTCATTCTGCGATTGAATTATTTCGAAATACCATGACGCATTAGGCGGCAGCTTATCGAATCATCAATGAGCTATTGCCTTATGTAATAGGGAAAGATAAAATTTGAAGAAAAATATGAAGTCTTCGGCTCTCTTTGGCCCATTCAGAGCTGGTTTTATTTATTAATTTCTCAGTACAAAACGGGACTTTCATTTGAAATCTTACTTTAGACACTGGAGGCTTAAAATGTGTTTTAAATTTTACGTCTTTTCCCACACAACAATGAGTTTGTTTAACAAGCTCTGTACTCATTCAAAGGTCTTAAGCAAACTTCGAAAATATCTCCCTTTTCTTCCAATACTTATAGCTATGTTCTCTTTTCTAGTTGGCAAACCTTGAGGGCCTCCAGTCAGGGGTCCCGACCCGCACCACGGCCACCATTACGCCCACTCAGCTGCGGAACTTCGAGCAGACTTACATCGAGCTGACCAACTGCCGCAGCGAGCCGACCACGCACGCCGGCTTCGTACCACCTTCAGTCACGCACGCCAACAACTACGGTATGTAGAGTATTATTTCAGGGAATTAGACCGAGATTTGGGGGATTAGAAGCTATGTTTGGGGCATTAGAAAGGAAATTCGGAGTTTAGAAATGGAATTTGTGCAATTAAAAAGAGAATTTGGGTGGGGAGAATATTTCTTAACCAAATTTAAGGAAATGAAGGTAAAACTTTCCGAAATTAGAAACGGAAGTAGCAAAGATTTCCATAATCCAACGAAGCAATGGCCTGTTAAAAATTTAAAATCAATGTTTTTCAATAAAAAAAATCGACCGCAATATAAAACTATAATAACATCTTTCTAATTCCAGGCATCCTGAATTCGGTGGGGTACTGCGACTCGGGCCCGACGACGGCGCTGCATGTGTCGCCGGGCCCAATGTCTGCCAGCGGAGACAGTAGCAGCAGTCCCGGCCTGCCCACGCCCAAGCGGCGCAACATGGGCGGCCGCAGACCCACCAAGACACCCACTGACATCTCCCCCGAGGAGGAAGAGAGACGCAAGGTCAGGAGAGAGAGAAACAAGATGGCCGCCGCTCGCTGCCGTAAGCGCAGACTCGATCACACAAACGAACTGCAGGACGAGACTGATAAACTCGAAGAGAAGAAACAATCTCTCCAGGAGGAGATTCGGAAATTGAACCATGATCGGGAGCAGTTAGAGTCGATTTTACAGACTCATATGCTGTCGTGTCCTCTCGGCAAGCGGTCGACGAGTCCTCCCGATGTCAAGCCCTTCCAAGAGTATGCCTACCCGGAGATGCCCGAAGATGGTGTGCGAGTCAAAGTGGAAGTTGTGGAACCTGTTGTGGACCCCGTCATGGTGTTGGATAATATATTTACTTCGCCGGCGAATGACAAGAAGTGAGTATACTTTTCTTTTTTTTTGGATTCTCGTCTTCTTTTAGCTAGAATGATTGCAAAATTATTTGAAGGGTTATCTGGCTTTCAAGGCGGAAGGGTTTCAAAGGGTATCGTGTTGCCCAGTAACTAGGTTGTGGAGGTCAGATAGGCAGTCACTCCATATAAAATACTGATATTCAGTTGCATATGGTCAGACTGGAAGCCGACCCCAAAATAGTTGGGAAAAAGCTAAACAGGTGATGATGATCTAAAGTTCTGACTGTGAAGCCAAAAACGTCTATTTTTAATCATGTAATTTTTTTAAACATCCTTGCGTTTAAATTTCCTTCTGTTAAACGTCTGTTATTGACAATAAACTAACATTGTGGTTTTTCTTTTTCCAGAATAATGTTGTCGGCGGCCAACCCGATGGTGACGAATTCTGCGCCGGCGCCGCTGGATACGCCGCCCGTGCTTTCGCGCCCCAACAGACCCAACTCCTTACAGGTGCCGCTCAGCCTTACACCCGCACAGGTATTAAGGCTTTTCTATTTATTTTCAACTGTAGTACAAGCTAAGCGAGATTTGCTAATTGGAGGAATTGAGTTTAAAAGTTGAGCATGCAAAATATTTGGATTAATTCGCAAGCAGTGGTGATGAACAGTTTCGTTCTTTATTATTCTCATATTAAGTTTGTTTGGATCGTTTATAGAAGTTCTATGCCTGATATCAGTTTCAAGCCTTAAAACAGTCTTCCTATCAAATGCGTCAAGAACCTAAATAGCCATAACTAACAAAAACCTTTTTCTGTTCCAGTTACACAATAACAAAGCCATGGGCAACAACAAAATAGCGGGCATAGAGATAAGCACGCCCAGCAACGGCATCCCGTTCAACTTCGACAGCCTGATGGAGGGCGGCACGGGCCTGACGCCGGTGCACCCGCACCCGCACCCGTGCGCGCAGCAGCAGCGCGCGGCGCCGGACGCGGCCTCGCCCGACGCACACAACTCGCTCGTCAGCCTCTGAGACTTGCTGCACGCCGTCGGCGAGCCCCTGCCCCTCGGAACGTGACGTCACGCGTCGCGACTAGTTCGTCTTCTAAAGACTACGCTACATTTATTTATTCAACCTGTATCGGCTGCGCCGAAATCTCTCTTTCTCTACTTCCGGTTCGGTCGAATATTTCTATTCTATTACTCTTTATTTATTGAGAGCTATATTTAAGTAACATACTTGCTCACTTGTGCTTTGTATTTATAATCGTAGTCTTGTTAAAGTTAGTGACGGCTACGTCGCCGTCGCCGGCCTACTGAAGTCAATTTACGAGCTGTTTTCTAACATTCTAAAGAAAAAATATTTTTATAAATAGATGTGTATTTCTGCAGAAAAAAAAATTGTGATCGAAAAATAAAACAGAGTTTTATTTGAAGCATTTCAGGGATTTATTTTCGTGTTGTGCTTAATGTCTAGCGAGGCTAGAATAGACGGTGCGTTTTATATTGTAAGGTAATATTTGTAAAAGATCTCTTTTACACAGTTCACTTCGGAATATTTCGGCACACAAATGTATTTATTGAACGATCCTCAAAGTATCTTGTCATAATAAACCTCGTGCCATTTACTACGTCTACTGTCAGGAATACAATAATTACGAGTACGAAATATTTAGTTAACCATAAACTAACAGCAATATTACTTAAAGAATAATTAATATATTGAATGTAAGTTAGCTCAATGTTGATGTAACGTCTTACCGTTCCATTGGATTAGGTACTGGTAGTGTAAAATTATTGTTAAGCCTTTTGTGATACGTCCAGTGATTTGTGAGCGTCCGCGGCTCGTGGCCCGGCGCGGTTGTCTTATTATATATTGTAACTCATGCCATTACATATGTAATATCGTTGAACGTACGTACATACATGCTGCACTGACTGCATTTTTATACTCGCCTTATCTAATGTTAACTACATGAAATTAACTATTTTCTAATTACAGTTATTAAATTGTTACAGTAAATAAAGTATATAAGTCAATTATAATATTATATAAACATTAATGCTATGATAGTATTGATCCGTGGCATGAGTTTCCTAGGATGTCTTTAATCAGTAGAGACCACTGGAATAAAAAATAAATTAGTTTAAGGCAATAATTAGTGTAAGGGCACTTAACGATTTAATTATATATTATATGCATAACTTAGACCAAATTATTACTTCATGTGCTTTATCGTAGTTGTAATTAAAATCTAAGCCAAATATTGAGTTTATGTCGTTACTTTAGGTTTAGTTATTCCCGTTAAAGTATTATTGTCTACGCGCCGAGAGCGGAGAGTATTTATTTAGTAATCTACGACTTACTGTATGACCAGCGTCCTAATTGCGTAACACACGGTCATTTTGAAGGATTGCTAATCCATCGCTGCCTAATATGTTCGAAACATTTGTCTGCTCAACTACGTAAATAACGCGATGAATTTTGTTGAACTGTCAAAATGAAAGCTATTGGTACTGTTGTGTGTTACGCAATTACCCTGCTGCATGGATTATATCTAGTGCAATAGTGCGGAACATTGCCTATGGTTTTATAAGTGACAGTTTTTGCTATGAAGTTATTACTCATTCGAAATATTATTACGCATAATATGAACATCTAGGATTAATAGAGATGTAATTTTTTCTAGACGATTTTTCTTAACGCAATTGTAGAATACTTTTGTATTTTTTCATGAAAACTAGCAAAGCAATATATTTGATAAAATTATTGGAATTTATAAGCAGATGTAGTAAAATATATATGTAAATCAGAAAATATAAATTTTGTTTACATACACCTGAACTTTGCTTTTTATTTTATTTGTGAGAAACCTTTTTACCAGATTATTTATCTAGTATAGGTAAGTGCGAGCTATGGAACGGACTATGCTTGGAGTCTCTCTGAGGGTTCGAATCCGCAACGAAGTGATCCGTCAGAGAACCAACATTGTCGACATAGCTCACAGAATAAGCAAGCTGAAGTGGTAATGGGTCGGCCATATTAACAATTTATTTATTTATTTAAACTTCTCGCACAAAAAGGTAAAAAGGCGGACTTAAAGCCTTAGGCATTCTCTACTAGTTAACCAAGGGTGGTGAAGAGATTGGATGGCAGGTGCTTTGATTGAGAGGAACAATGATAAAAAAAATCTATTAAAATCAGGTACACAAATACATAAATAGGTTATATACACATACATACTATTTACTATAATATATACATATAATATATATATATATATATATACAAATTCAAGGGAGAGAGGTGCCGCCACCAACCAACCAATCCCAACCATTGGGGTAGACGTGTTCTTGATTGGAGACCGGCAAACGCAAGGTAGGACGCCCTCAGGCTAGGTGGATCTTCGCAGGGTGGCTGCCGTGGCTGGCAGCAGCTGGATGAAAGTTGCCGAAAAGCGAGTTTAATGGCGTGCAATAGGAGAGGCTTGTTGTCCAGCAATGGAAGTGACTACTGTAGGCTGGTGATGATGATAGGTAAGTGCAGCGATTGTTTTGGAGATTTTATTGTTGTTTATCACATTAAATACTTCACTAACCAGAAAAAAATAGTGAGTATTTACATAAAAACACACCTACTGCACTTTTTAATTGTTCCTTAAAGTATTACGCGCCCACTTATCAAGTCGACATCTGATGTATTTTTTGATTCCGAGATAAATGTAAAATAATATCTCTAACACACTGATGCAGCTGCATCCCATGAACAGGCCAAATACACCGCCCAGATTTGCTGAAAGAAAATAACATAATATGGACCGGAGCACACAGTGAAGTACAGAGCATCGTGTTTGATGCTTGAAAAATAATATTGTGGACGTTATATCGAAATGTTTTTACCAGTGAAAAACAATATGGCGTGGCCCTAATTTCACTAGTTATGCCATAAGTTAGAGGGAGCGGGCTTAATCCATCACCTGGACCCAGTGCGGGGTGGTAGATGTCGCATGTCTCCGAATTTTTGGTTCTTAGACACGCCGGTTTCCTCACGATGTTTTTTTTTACCGTTTTGATACCAGTGGTGATAAAATAATCTACTAAGTAAAGTGCCTGCCTGGATGCGAACACACGATCTACAACACGTGAATCGCGGCCGTTTCCATTGGGCCGCCACTACTTTTGCGGCTTGCTCTTGGAAGCCTGTATCGCAGCAGTAGGAACATTATATGCTGGTTATGCTTATGCTATGCCAAAAGTCAAGGGTGTCGCCAAGGGGGGGCAGTCAGGGGCGCCTGCCCCCCTCCGTAAGATAAGAGTACGTGGTTTTAATTCCGCTAGCAAGAATTGAATTGACTCATACACTCATTAACTGACAGGGCAAGCTTGTAAAACGGGTCTCGCTCGACCATTTATTACTAAAATCTTGTAGTTTAAAAAAAAATATTTGTACGCTCCTTCATCATGGCCAGACCATTTGAGGTAATTTTGTCCCAAATTCATTGTATTATCTAAAATTTTCTAATAAATACAGGGTAGGAGTGACGCGCAAACTGAAACCATGTATTCTGCATAATTGTGATTCTGGGTCTGAAATTTACCGTCGGTTATCAAAAATAAAATCTGCTGTCATAGAAAAGTATACCTAATACTTACGCGGTCAAAATGTATGAAGCGGCAATTTTTTTTTAAATAACTGACGTAAAACTTCTCCCCCTGGGTTGAAGATTCAAAATCATATACTGGATCCATGGTAACACTTTGCACGTCGATGTATGCCACCCTATATGATAACTTTGCTTACAAGTTTTATTTATTGTACAGTAAAGAACTCCAAGGCATGAAGCTTTACACATTGGACTTTGTACCGTTCTTATTACAGTCGCCGAAGATGCAAGACTCGCACAACCAGTGTAAATCTTCATGCGCTCTTGACTGTAGGTACTGCTCTTGATGCCCTAGGTAGGTATAGCGAGGCTCAGGGGAGGCCCCCTTACAGTCTTACAGCCTTACAGGCGTTGCACGGGGGGGTTCCGGAATTAGTCTTTTAAGAGGAACCGGGACCACCTCTATGTGCTGAAGGTGATCACCGGGGCGGTTTTAGTGAGGTAAAAATCCCACACTCCCCGACCTCCCTCCCCGGAGGTCGGATGCCTTTTGAAGGTTTCCCCCCGACAAAAAAAAATAAATAAAGTTAGGTACCATGTTGGCATGCCGTCAACTGGCACAAATCCTGAGCTCGAGCAGCTTTTTTCGTGACCTGGCCATCGAACCCAGCAAAATCCATGCACAGCAGGCGCACTTCCGGCGTAATCAATAATAAGAAGTTACTTACATGCTAAACTGATGATGGACATGACCGTCTCTTGTTTTTGCATTAAATAAACCGGGTTTGTGAAGAAGAAATGCATTGCACTGGTGCTAGCGTTCATAACTAATCCCATACTGCAAAAGTAACATAATTGTATTAGTCATAAGGTAAACATTGAAACGGCAACAGCTTTACAGTTGGATAGATAGAATACATGAAACTAGATTTATTTGCAAACACCCAGTGCGAGTGTGGCGCTCCTGATCAGGCTATGTCCCATCTGCTAGAATGTCCTAAATGTCCGTTCAGTTACACCTTTGACGATCTGAACAACGACTATGATCCCACAACAAACGTGGCCACCTACTGTATAATATAAATGTACCATCGATACGAAAAGAAGAACACAACTTTTATTATTAAAACAGTGGTACTAACTAGGGGTTCCTAAGAACGTAAGGCAGAGCATTAAAGTTGCCCATGGTCAGTTCTGCTTGGTACCTCCGTGATACGCAGTCTCGAGGACAGTCGCAGGTTTGCGCCGACAGCCAGTTGTGCATGTCCTCTGAAAAGTAAATATAGAAACCAGAACAGCCGTAAACATAATATAAAATGGTATAGTCATAACTTCTATAGTCGACCTCGTAATTGCTTTAACACCCTAAGGCTGAATATCATTTGCACGTCTTATAACGACAAGGTCTATTTCTCTATGTGACAGTTTGATACTTTCAACCTTAAAGTCTAAATTTTCTGGGAATTTTTGTCAAAAGTGATAAGCAATTACGAGGTCATGTATACTTATTTCTTAAAATTAGGTATGTGAATTATGTATGTGTGTGTGTGTGTGTGCTATTGTGTTGTCACTATACACTCATCTGCCTACTCCCAGTGGGGATGTAGGTATATTACACCCACATTTCACAACTTATGTTCTAGTTTCATCATGTATAAAAGTCTGAGAGCCTAGTTAGGCCAAGAAACTTAAACCGGGCAAAAATCTAGACAACTGCTACGGTTCATACTCTTCTGGAAAAAACCCAATAATACTTCCCGATCGGAGAATCAAACCCAGGACACCAAACATGTCACTTTTTTCCTTAGAGGAAAGTGTAAAACCATAATAGAGGGTCATTCTGTTTTGTGCAGACCCTTTCATTCGTCATCATAACTTGGTAATATTTCTTAACATTGTGTAACTCAACTACTAACTAACGGTACAAGCCAAATGCAAACATTATATAGTACCTACACAAGGTCTATCTTGATTAACTTCATAACTTGAGAATTAATGACCCAACTTGAGTATTACCCAATAATGAACACATTTTAATTATTGTGACTCAATAATTATAATTTGGGTTTTTCTGTTAAGAAAGCCTGCGGTAGCCTGACCTTAAGAATTTTCCCGTTAGTTGACTGTAGCCAATAAAACGAGTGTCATTTGTCATAATCTCTTTTTTGCTCCGCCGTAGTCGGGATAATAATAAGCGTTATGTTCTACTTAGCTATTCTGTATACTAACCTACCTATGTCAGTAACTACTTACTGAGCCCAGACAATACGAAGTAGGTACAGGACCCTTTACAAAGTTGCACAGGACACACTTTTTGTCAAATATTGGCCTGCTTTACCTAAGAATGCACGACTTATTTATAACTTAACTTACTTTTAACTTTAATAATACACGGTATGCTGGTAATCCTGCAGGCGGCTTCCGCCCTCACATTGGGCAGGAATGCGAGGTAGCACCCGCAAGCCTTGTGCACGGCCGCTACGTAGCACATGTGGTCGCAGTCTGAGTTGTGGTACTTCCTGAAGAACGGCAGGTGGTGTTCGTCCTCGAAATAGCATTTGCGACTGTAAATTTTCCAACCCAATGTAATTAAACTGGCGATCTCTAAAGATGGTCAGAAGTCCCAAAGAACATATACTGCGTTCGCGATATACGTAGTTTCCAAACATGTTAGTTTCCAATCGATATCCGTGGTTTCCAAAAATATGTCTTTTTGGGTAACCCACTTTAATCTATCCCTCCCTCTTTCTTCTATCTTTTATCTCGTAATAAAGCTGAAGAGATTGTTTGTTTGAACGCGCTAATCTCTGAAACTAGCAGTCGGATTTAATAGCTTAATTTTTGAGAAAGGCTATAAAGCTATTTATGATCATGCTACAACCTTGAGGAGCCGAGCAAAAAGGAAAAAAGTCTGAAAGAACGCTAAGTGACAACGAAGTAGCGCAGGCGGGCGATATGAAGCGACAGGGCGGCACAGGGCAACAAGATATTGAACGCAGAGGAAGCCGTGGGCCGCTAGAAGTTAGTACCCCACATAAAGTTCCGTACTACAACTTCAAACATTTTTATGACTTTTTCAAAAGTACCAATCATTCTGCAATCAACTTAATTTACACTTAGACTTAAAGTTGATATTCGTTTATATGGAAATAATAGAAAGGAAACAAGTATTTAGACTTTAGTTACATCTGGGTCTGATACCTATCAGATTGTATTATTATTCGGTTAGACACACTAGCAGCTAATTAGCTGGCGCGTGTGTATCACATAGCTTGGAGATATTTAATCTGTCCAGTCGATTCTTGAAGCTGTTCAGTGTGGGGGCTGTGAAAACAATTTCCGGGAGCCTATTCTATGCTGTTACAACTCGGTAAAACAAGAATTGCTTCAAACGTTTTTTCTTTGATGAATTTTCCCATAACTTTAGGGAATGCCCATGATGATGAATGGCAATACTGGATATGTGTACAATTTAGGTCGTCGGACATAATAACACCTTATCTATCTGTGGCTCAACAGCTGAGAATTTTTTCAAGTCAAACACAAAAGTCTTTCGAGGATTGTTTTCGAACAGTTTAATGGTAAACTACTTGTTTATTATTGTAAATTTAATTTAATACTAACTAAGCTAAGTTATACTACTACTAACAATATATGGATGTAATTCTGAAATAAAATATTTGAATTTTACTTATGTGCAAAATGGTACATTTTTTTTTTTTTTTTTTTTTTTATTTGAAATGGGCTTGCTCTTGACTCTAGTCTAGGTCAGAGATGACAGAGACAAAGTCTACGATGGAGTGAGCTCACCCAGAAGAAGCCTGTTCACTCTTACTTTGAAGAGATTCGGGTTGTATGCACTCGGAAACACAAACGCAGGTAGAGAGTTCCACTCTTTTGCTGTGCGCATTATAAAGGACATTTGAAAACGCTTAGTGCGAATTGGTGGAATAGCAACTAGGTAGGGATGGTAACTTGTAGTGCGTCTGGATGTCCGAAGGTAGAAGGGGGCCGGTGGAATGAGGTCGTGGAGTTCTTGGGCACACTCACCGAAGTACAATCTGTAGAAGACCGACAAGCAGGCAACCTTGCGGCGATGAGCCAAGCTGTGAAGCTTGGCATCCACCAGTTTTCACATTTCTCAATATCAGCCAGCATCATAACCTTCTTGAGTCCATTTGTATATACAGTTGAAATAATTTTGGATATCTTGGTCATGAGGATTCCCCAAAAAATTTTGATTGGTTTGTTAACAATGAGAATGGCAGGCGGAGCGTGTTTTTCAAGTCTGTAGGTAAGGTATAAAATAAATATCAGTGGACCGAGCTCCGATACTTGAGGAACACCGCTGAGCACTACACGAATCGTAGAAATAACGTCTACAATACGCACATGGAATGTCCCTTTGGTAAAAAATCCCTTATCCAGGTTAATACAATGTAGCATTATGCCGAAGTGTTCAAGTTTATGGATAAGACGTCGCAAGGGGACGCGATCAAACGCTTTTTCATAATCCAAGTACATCACATCTGTAGGATGTCCTTTGTCATGTTTCTTGCATGCTATGCCATGCATGCTATGCTATACACGCTGTGCCATGAGTGCTATGCCATGCCTGCTATGCAATTCTAGGTTGTCGAAACTGTCCATTAGATCTCATCATCATGCGATTGTATTTCCGAAGGCGATGATTGCCGAAGTGCATCCTTTTCCTGGGAGATCTGTAATGTAATGTTAAACGTTATGTTACCTCCACACAGGCAGCGACTGTACTTCATCGGAGCAGTAGGTGTAGGTGGCCTGCAGAATGTGGTAGGACTCCCCCTTAGTGTCGATGATAGCCATCTTATCGTCTGACGGAAATTCAGACCAGTCCGTGTACATCACCTGGATATGAAGAGTGGTACCTAAATGTATTAAGAAAGCTTGACGGTATCGTCTCCTTACATTTATAGTCCCTAATTCCCTATACAATGATATTCATTAATGGGTCATTATGAGTCTGTATGCTGTCTGAAATAATCACAAGATTGCAACATGTCGAAATTAGGAAGTATTTACAGCCAGCCAGTTCAATAGTTTTTGGAGAGACGAGACGCAAGTAGCACTTCTTTAGACCAAAGAATCCCAAGCGTTTTTATAATGCCCTGATTTTTCCACCAAGAAAAAACCGTGCTTTTTGCGTATACGCGTGCTGCGGCCGGCGGCGCGTAGCGAAAAGGCCGCGTGCATAAACCCTAAATACACTTTCATCTTTGAAATTAAATAATAGATATACCATAATAGCTCCAGCATTGAGTAGTGTGCTAGGTATGGCGTCGTCTAAATCGTAGTCTGTGACCACTATCAGCGCGTTAGTGAAGCCCACGGCGTTCACCGTGCGGTTACTAAAGTTTGGGATCATCGTGTTTCTGAAATGCAAAGATACCTGGTAATATCCTATTGCAAGACAAATGCAGTGATGACTGAAGATTGTATCATGCTTGGTCTTTCCGTGTATAAACCTTTTATATCTTAGTCAGTTTTAAAATATTTTCGTTAATCATGTCAGGACACATAATACATTTTGAAGCTTATTGCATAAAAAACTAGGTATATTTAATTACGATTATGATAATAAAGATAAGAATAACATACACCTTTGACCTTTGATGTAATATAAATCTTTTTTTGTTTATTTATTTATGTAAGTACACACACATATTTATAGAGACAAGAAAAAAAGAACAAAAAATAGTTACAAAGGTGATGCTTGTTTCTTAAGAAATCTCTTCCAGCATACCTGCGATAGGAAAGTAGATAAAGGGATATAGACAGCGGGTATAAGAAGTAAATGAGAAAATAAAATACTTACATAAAATCAAAAACAATTCATTTAATAAAATAAAACGAAAATATACTTACATATCATACATACTTCTAAAATAAATATCACTAGAATGTTAATAAATACAATGTAATAAAATGTAGTGTGTGTGTATAGTGTGTTTTAAAATTAATTATTAGAGTACGTCAGAGTCGCATTTTTAATTCGGTCTAACATGTAAAGCAGCTACAAGGAGTATCGTATTACCCAGTAACTGGGTTGTGAAGGTCAGATAGGCAGTCGCTTCATGTAAAATACTGGTATTCAGCTGCATCCGGTTAGACTGGAAGCCGACCCCAACATAGTTGGGAAAAGGCTAGGCAGATGATGATGTAAATAAGGTAGTTAAATGTCTTTTTGCGATATCAATACCGCAGAATATAGCCGTTTAGGTGACGAACATATTTTACCTAGGACTGTACATACGAGTCATAACATTAAAAATCATCATCCTCTTGCTCTCAATACAATTCATGCTATTTTCCCGATCCAAAGGTCCGACTTAAGCAGAAGCTCAAACATCCAAAAAGTCGTGCTTGAAATTACTACACCTACCTGGCAGTCAAACTCAAACTCAAAGCATTTATTTCAATTAAACCATTTACAGGCACTTTTGAATTGTCAAAAAGTCGGTCAGTCAGAAAATATGAAGCTAGTTGCCCATTCCAAAGCGTAGGTACCTATGGAGAAGAACGGGCAAGAAACTCCATGGACACTCTTTTAAATTATATTTTTACAAAAATTCGTATGGAGTATTAAATAATCAGCTGTCAAAAGTCTTATGGAGTATTAAATAATCAGCTGTATTGTACCTTTTACCATCAAAAGTGTAAGGACTATTGAAGGCACAGCAGTACCCATGAGTGGTAAGGATGGGCTTGAATAGGTCTGAGCATTTCTGATAAAGCTTGCCTTCCAAATAACATCGTTTTAGGAATCTGTCACAACTCTGTGGCATCGTGCCCATTACTTCTGGTATCTGTAAGAGAAACATAGGGAAATAAAATCTCAATATATCAACTTCATAGTTTTTCTACTACTATTATGTCATGGTTATTTTGCCCGACGTCCACTTTGAAAATATTTTTCTAGACACTCCAATTTTTTAAAATTACCATCTGTCTTGACTCTGAAACAGCTATTGCCACTATTATACATATTTAAAAACGGGTAATAAATAGTCGTAAGGTAGTTCTACTGCCCCCCTGAAAGTTTCAAACGCCCATAAGGGGGCGTTATCGCCCATGTTGAGAACCTATGGTCTCTACATTGACGTCCGATACCTAGTAGCCAGCTAAGGACATTCGCTATACCAGAGACAATGCTCATGTCTCACATGACCAAACACCACACAGCGACGTTCGTGGCGGCCAAAATAGGTATAGTGGTAGTAACTCCCCAAACGAGTCCCTTTACAAAGAGCTCTACTCCTGTTTAAATAGCTGTTATTCCAAGACAGAGTCAAATACTTACGGTGTACCGGTTTAGGTCTAAAAGATGCTGTAAGTGTTTCAGCATGTTATCATCCAAGTCATTTATAATTTCGTAGAAACCTAAGATCGCGGGCAGGGCAGCTTCCAAGTCGATCGTTACGTTACCATCTCTGCAAACATATTCATTACTGAGAGCACAGTTTATTCGAAAGATGGGCTAAACTGGGCCCCAGTATTTTGAAGTGTTAAAGCCAACACAGTTGCCAAATATTTCCCTTGCACTACTAAAGTAATGTCCCACGTTTTAATTTGGCCACTATACTTCTACGGACATCATACATATATTCAAGCCGTCCAATAGGTACTTATATGGTAAGGTGGTGTGGTCTGGTATGGTATATGGTGTACATAATAAAGAGTATTCTATTCTACTTACATTCTTTTTTTATTGCTAAATGGGTCACCTCTTGACCTCATTCACGCCTGATGGACAGCGATAGATGAGGTCTACGAGCGTGCCCAAAAGGTACCTGTTCATTCTAGCTTTGAAGTCTTATAAGTTACAGTTATACCAGAAAAGATATGCGCTTCGGTAATGTTCGTGTTTCCGAATTAGCACAAACATCGATCCACAGAGTAACCCCCCCCCCCCCAAGTGGCAAAGCTTCCAATTGTTGTACTGCCGCGCTTTGTAGTACCTATCATTGCGCGTTAGTATGAAGTTTTCGCTTAGTTTCCATAGCTCCATATTAGATTTCAATTTCATCATCGCGCGTTCATATTTTCAAAGACAGACAATGATTGTTAAATTGCAAGCATTGCGTGGGAGATGTAGGTACTAAACCTAATTTAAAATCAGTTGACATAAATGTCCAACACTTACACGAGACTCCGGTTAAAATACTTCAAAGAAGAGATGGTCATCTGGTTAGGGGAACAGAGGGTGATGGCAGGGTAGGGGAGGTTCTTCACTGGCTCGAACTGACTCTCAATAGTCACCCTCGTAGGCATCTCCACGAAGCGGTTGTATAGAAGGAGAGTGAGCAAGAATGACATTACTAGCACTGCTATCATGTTTACCGCCCAGAAGCATCTGTGTGGGTGAAAAATGAAATATCTAAGAAATACGCGGGGATCACTCGTAGTGTCGTCGTATAGAACAAAACTTGTGCGGTCGGGGGACCTCCATCAGAAACGAAGTTCCTTATGCGACAAACACATACAATCACAATAGAAAGAGACAGAGAGAGAGAAAGTGAGTCGTCACACACTTCAGCACCCTCGACAATCCTGAAAACTCTCTCTGTTTCTTTCTATTATATACAAGAGAAAGAGTCACAAAGAAAGTCTCATGGGCATAACGCATTTTGCCAGTTAGTCATTAGGCCCAAGTGATAGGGGACGAGCGTATTGCCGTCAACCGGACACAAATGCAGACTCCGGGCTGAGGCAATCATAGAATCAGTAGAAAAGAAAACTTCATTTAAAAAGCGAAAGTCTAGGTGAGTTTCGCACAAGCGTTCGTGAAAGCATTACAATTTCGGGGCGTATGATACGCCCAAACGCTTTTGCTTCTAAATAAAGTATTATTCCTTCTTTTAACACCATAGACGCATAAGCGCAATAATATGTCGCAACGGTGGTATATAATTCAACAAATTCCATGAAATATTACTAGTAATATGGTAAATATACTAAATATATCTTTGACCAGCACGTTGCTGTACGACCAAATGAAATACTAGAAGAATACCTTGATATTATATCCGGATAGAGGTAGAAATACTTGAGTCCTACTATAGTGCTCTGCAAACAGTATGTCCGCAGGAGCTGCCGAAAGTTTTCCATCACATTAATTACTGATATTCTATTTAAATAATATAAATTAGAACAGCTTTGAGCAGCATTCCGCGCTTTCCCTCTTAAAGGGCCGTAGTTAAATGCTTTATCACAAGTGTATATAAATATTTATCGGAAAATCATATCAGTAATTAAAATTGACAAACACTGTATAAACAGTCACGATATGCTAATTAATTATAATTATGAATCATTGTAATCTCTAAATCTGCTGTGAACAAGCAGCGGTGTTTCATGTTTAATTTTTGTTGACGTCACTCCGTCCGTGTATAATTATATTAATGAAATTATTATTTTTTTGTGTAAATACGAAAAAGGAATCACTTTTACGTCTTATAAAAAAATAAGCTAGATGGAAGTAGACATTTCCTATCTGATTATCCCTGACAAGAAATGACGAAACAAGCTCAAGGGTCGATCTCTTTTAAAGATCAGACATAATCTTGGTCAGATCATGTGAATACCATGTAGATTAAGTGTCCCAAATGGTATAACAGTTGATTTGTGAGTGTCAATCAATAAAAGACAATAATTAGGAAAAATGTATAAAGTGATTTTATTGAGAAATTCTCATTACATATTTTTTATAGGTTAACAATGTTCTAAAGTTTCTGTTCACAATTTCAAACAAATATATTGTAATGATATACATATATCTATGAATACACGGTGTATAATATCGTCACTCGTGTTGAAAGTAAATACATCAAACATTTACTTACTGATAATAATGTAAGGTATACATACATAAAATTACGCTAATTTCTCATTAGAGTAGGCGTTTAGGGAGTATCCCTTTGCTTCTACAGAAATCATAGAATTTCACAGAATACATAGGTACTTAAAAATTTAAAACAATGGCACACTACTACTTGAATATAATATATATTTACTTCATATTTTTTCAATTACAATAATTATATTTATAAATATCGATCTAAAAAGTTGTCGACATCGGATATTCAGTTTACCACTGGAGGAGTAAACATTTTATATCTAATATAATATATCATAATTATAATTCCACTTAGTGTGGTGTGACATTTATAAATACACGTTTAAAATATAACACACAACAAGAGTACACTCAAATAATTCGCCTTTGTTCAAAGGTAAATAGTGCCCAAACAATTTTTGGCGTACAATACGCCGACGACAATCATTGCAAATAACGTAGGGTGCACTATCGTGCACTCAAAACCTACTAACACTACTACTTGTTCCAAAAACTCAAAATACATATTCTTATTATATTTTCTTTAATACTCATATATTTTCCAAGTGCTTATCACATTTATTTTCCACATGTTTTAATTATAAACTGATCAAGCTTACAATAACGTAGATAGACATTTTTCGCTTTATACTTAGGTATTAAGTATTTTCTATATTTTAGAGCAGGTACTATTTTGGCTTTCATGAAGAGATTATAACAATATGAAGAGTAGAGTACGCTTTAATGAGGTTTAGCCATGTGTTCACCAACATTTAAATCAACTGGTTAAATATTTAATCAGTTCTATATTTAAAATTTCCGTAGGAAATTTGGCATAAACCAACTGTTTAAATACCTAACCGGTGGTTTAAATGTTGGTGAACTCAGGCCTTAGAGGTACAAACAGTAGAATAATCAGCCTATAATATTCCCACTGCTGAGACACAGACCTCCTCTCGGTGAGGAGTGGGCCTCAATCCACCACGCGGGTCCAGTGTGGTGTGGGTTGGTGGATGTCACATGTCTTCGAATTTTTGGTTCTAGGACATGCCGGTTTCCTCACGATGTTTTCCTTCACCGTTTTGAGAGCAGTGGTGATGAAATAATTTACCCAAGTGCCTGTCAGGGTTCGAACCTACGACCTACAACTCGTTAGCTGCGGCCGTTACCACTGGGCCATCGCTGCTCTTTAAAAGAAAAATTAAGAAATATTTTTTCTCGACTACGCTGTAGTATTTCCAAACCACACAACCGCGCTGTCGCATTTTGGCTATTCTATGTTTTATATAAAATACTGGATGAGTTATTAATTCTGGCTAATTTTGGAAACTTATGTGATATCTACAATTGGTCGTCTTAATAAGCCTATATTGATGAAGCTAAATGACATTTTACTTGTCGAAGTTGAGCCGCAAAAACTGAGCAACTCTTGTAAATATTCCGGTGATATATATAATAATATTCTGTATAGTATATTTATTGTAATATATAATTTTTTTGATTTAGTTATTTAGTTGAGTATTCGCGTAAAATATACAGAATGATTAAAAGTAGTGGATCAAACGAAATAGGGAGATAAAATAGCTCATATCCAATGCTTTTAAAGTGAGAAATAAGTTTTGGTAATGCTTCAACGTTTTTTGGAAAAAAAATTATTGCTCTTGAAATTTGGTAACCAGAGCCGCAATAGTACTTTTGCAGTGCTTATACATTATCTCGTAATAATACAACACCGTTTGTTTTATATCACTTTTTTTTAGCAAGTCTAATTGTAAAAGATTTTATGTTGGAACTCCTTTATCTCCCTATTTCGTTTGATCCTGACTTTTGCACACCCTGTAGAAGATTATTGTAATATAAAATACACCTCTTCGGTTGAATACTGTGATGTAAGTATTAAATAGAGGAATAAATAATTTTTTTTTTTTTCGGATTTTATCTATAATCTGTATGATGATGAGCAAACATTGAGAGATTCAGTAGAAAAAAGTATTTAATTTATTATGTTGATGAATGTGTATACTTAAATAATTATTTTTTACATCAAAACAACCATTTATACTTTCATTGTAAAGATTTAATAATGCAGTATTTTATGATACACAACTCTGAGTGTTAAATTCTTACGTTGTAATTTAAAGTGTCTGTGAATGCGATATTTGTTGGGACACTGTAATACATACATCAACAAGACACCGGACGTTAGCAAACTACGTTTCAATTACTTGACATAATGGGTACGGTCAGCAAAACAGATAGGTTACCAATTTAGTAGGTGGCCAAATCTTTGACAGTGTTTGTCAGGGTTTCGTACGTTCAAAAAGTTATTACGCAGACCTACTTACTGCATTTAAGTATGCGATGTTATTTTTTGGCTACATACCAAACTTTTCTGTTGACTGTACACATACGTCACATCACATTTTTATGATAAATTCGACTATCGAAAGCTACATTTTTTACCGACTTCCACAGAAACCGTGGGACAAACAGTTGTAGGCAAATAGGGATGTTCCTAATGTTTTACAACACTAATATAACAATACTATCATTTGTTTCTATGCCCGCATATACATGTATCTACTTCCCAGTTATTCAATTAGACAATCTCAGTTATAATATTTTAGTAAGTAGTGAACCGTCTCCGTACCCATGTGGGAAGATGTAAGTCGAACCTCGTAAAGTGGGGCTACCTCGACGGAACGGCATCAGGGTGACGATGTGGGGCTGTATCACAACTATGCTCCACCTCTTTTCCTGTCCTTTGTGCCCCAAAAACATGCAGCCAAAGTGATTTCTTTGCGGCTACCGATAACGTCGTGGAAATCGGGAAGTATCGGGCCAACAAAATTTAAATAACTGTCAAAGTGTGTATGAAGAAGTAAGTACATATTATAATTTTTAATCACTCTACTTTAAAAGACTTCTCGTCGTACATTCCATTTTGGTGTTAGTTATATAATTATACACTTCAAAAGACATATATTTGTTCCGCATTTAAGCTAATGATTCGTCTCCTTGTCTACAACTATATAACATAATACTTTTATATACCATTTTGTAATATTTATAATATTAGGCATGCAGGCTTTTACTTTATTATTTAGTAAAATGTTGTATAATTTCAAGATACATACATAAAACACCTATTGGTTTTAATTTTTTTTAATTCTAATTCCGTCCAAATAAATTAATTTTCATATTATGTAAAATTTTAAATACATATATTTATATTATACTAAATATATATTTGTATAGATTTTGTAAATATTACGTGCGTTTTGCCTTAAATTGACTTTGTCTATTTCAAATAATAATGGTATTTTTAATTTTATATAGTCTTAATTACATCAGCGAGGACATATAACAATTAGAATTCAATATTATAAGTAAAATATATTCAGAATAAAGTTGACTACATCCAAACGAATCTTATCTTTGAAAAACCAGTAAAGATCATATTATTTTCGAAAGTTGTCTATTTAAAATATTAAAATTTAATTATTTTCCTGAAAAAATGCCAAAGCTATTTTCATAAAAAATTATTATTGAAATCTGAGTATCTTCGTATATTTCGTAATTATCTAAGAGATGAGTGAACAATGGACTCATACCAGTTACTATACAAAATTGTTAGTTCCCTTACACATTATATATGAAGAGTATATTCAAGACATTTAGAATGAATGACCATACGTTAAAGTATAATATAATATATCAATATTCAATAAATATCCTTTCTAGTATCATAATGCTATCTCACATGTATTGTGCGCTCCAAGTCTTCATCTTCATTAAAAATACTACAAAACGTTAATGTTCAAACTTCCGAAAACGAGAAATAAGTGCTAAAACACTCTCGAAACCAAGCGTTAGCAGAAAAAGTTCCCATCTAAATAATGACCATGTCCAAACGTTACAATTCCCGTTCAACATACATAATATAAGCTTTAATATAATATTGGAGAAAATTACATTTGAGATTTAATCTTTCGTCGGTACAATCACCTATCTAAACTCAGTCAAAAACGTGCCCACAGTGCAACTGAGTGATTCGCTCGTGTTACAACAAACGGAGTCAACGGAATGGTCCTCCGGTCGACGGCAAAGCAAACCGCGTGCTAACAACGAAAGCGACGCACCGAACATCGAGTGGGGGGTGCGGGGGGGCGGCCGGCGGGCGCGGAGCCACACAAGCCCGGGGGGGCGGCCGGCCGCGTTGGGGCAAGGGGCCCTGGTGTGACATCATACAGAGGCTCAAGCGTGCGCGTCCTCCACGCGCTATGTTCCCGCCCGTCAGGAGTCCAGCAATACGTGCCAGCGCTGCACCTGAATAATAGAATAAGTTTCGTCGTTGATCGCCGCTCTAAATTACATAACTCAAACTCAAAGCATTTATTTCAATTAAACCATTTACAGGCACTTTTGAAATGTCAAGAAGTCAGTAAGAAAATATGAAGCTAATTGCCCATTCCAAAGCGCAGTAGGTATCTATGGAGAAGAATGGGCAAGAAACTCCATGAAGAAACTCCATCTTTTAAATTATATTTTTACAAAAATATAAGTTACATCATTAATAAATATATATAAGAGATATCGATGTAAAAAAAGACGTACAAGTTAAAAGCGTCCAGTAACAAAATAACAATCCAAAAATAAAATAATTAAAAATAAGCCGAGCATAAGTATAGATCTCCCAGCAAAAGTTTGCGCTTCGGTAAACAACGTCTATCTTCGGAAATGTGAACGCGCGATTATGAGATCTAATTAAAAACCTTATTACACTACGTGATATTCAGGGACCCTTTCCCTAAATGGGAATGGTGTAATAAGAGTAAGGGAGGCAGAAAAACACGTGTTTTTTTTTTTAATATGGACTCTTCGTCCTTACTCTTATCTAAATATCGGGTCCTAAATACTGTGTATGTAAGTAATAGTATAGGGGTTACAATAATGGAAGTGCTGACCCAATTATATTATTAAAATTTGAGATTAATAACTCTATACAATTTCAAAGAGCTTTTCAATACTTTTGAGTAACATAATATGACAAAGTGAGACCAGCACAGCTATTCACGACTGCTCGATTCTCTATCGAAGTCGACTGTGAATTTTCGTTTAGAGGAAACCAAAGTTACTGCTTGTTTCCTATTTTAATTAAGCATTCAATGTATATTTTATGATAATCCTTAACTTATGTTACGAAATACCTATAATAATTATTTATTTACCATTTAAACATTTTCTACCATAAAAGTTACCATTTTGTAGCGTTTCCCCTAAAGAAACCTTATCAACCGACTCCGATAGCGAATCGAGCGATTGTGAATAGCTGTGTAGAGTGGGTAAGTCGAGAAAAAGCTTCATAAAAACACGTAATGATAGGTGCACTACGACAAAACGCGGCAGTACAATAGATGTTCTTAGCATTGCTTCTGCAGGAGGGTTACTCTTTGGAGCAACATTCGTACTAATTCAGAAACACGAACATTAGCGAAGCGCATACCTTTTCTGGTTTACCTGTACATCTAGGTATTAGCAAGAGTGAAATAATCCGGGCCACTTATTGCGTTAACAGGAGGGATTGATATAATTATCTTGCTTATATCACAAAACTTATATCGTTCTTCGGAAAGGTCTGACCTCCTGATATAAGTTTTAATTGTAAGTAGTACTTGCAACCGGCGCGGCGTGCGTATATGACCAGAGGGGCGATTCTCGTAATTTTAAGAACGTTCACAGGCTGATCTCATTATCATTCTGTTAAAAATACTTCTAATATCCCAACATCAACATTTTTGACAAGTTTTTGACGTCGCTGAGATGAGATTGCGACTAGATATTGATCGGTTTTAATTACGGGAATTATATGCCTTCAGATGTAAGAACGTAAAAGAGACAAAAGGATTATGAAAGGATCGTAGCGGGTGGCGTTCTGTAGTTTCTACCCCAGGGATGAAGGCGTGAGTATAAGTATCTATGTATGTATATCATAAAACTGTTAATCCCTACGATTGCTTCTTGTCTCACCTGCTCTCCCTGTCGTTCGCACAATTCCTGCCAGTGCCGTTCCTCCTCTCGTCCTGAAGCGCTGTGTCCCATTGCGAACCAGCCCACCATCTCGTTGCGCTTCACGCTGCGTCGCCACCACACTGACACCATCAGAGTTACCTCTGTTAGTTGGAATAGAGCTACCTGCAAAACGAATATTTAAAGATGATTAAAATGACAACCAACGACCATGATAGCCCCATTTTATGTCCAGGCAAATCACTGCCCATTCCAAGGTTGCCTGGAAGAGATCGCAAAAAACGATTAGGCCGCCCACTGTATATTTTGCAGTTTGATTAGTTTTTTAACCGACTTCTAAAAAGGAGCAGGCTCTCAATTCGGATGTTTGAATATATTTTTTTTACGTTTTTTTTGTGGTGTACAATAAAGTATATATAAATAAACGTAATTTTCATTATAAACTAATCAATAACGCGTTGGTTAATCGCGTCGCGTACAAAACGCCATTGAAATACTAGTGCTGTGTCATTTTGGCTACTCATTGGTGTTTTGAGTTTGTAACACGTTTTTCGTTTTTTTTTAATTCGTTCACCATTAGTTGTAGCATGGTGACATTCTTTTGGTTTAAACTGTCAAGTTACTGAATTCGATTAAAATTAAAAGTTCAAGTATAGAAATTACGTCTGAATCATCATCTGCCTGCCCTTGTCCTATGTTAGTATGTTACAGCTCGATTAAAATTTTATGGCGGCGCGGAACATGAGGCGAGTCGCTGCGCAGTAACAAATTTAGAAGTCAGCGGGGGCGAGGGGTGAGGTACTGCGGGGTGAGGTAGGTTATTATTACTATTACTTGCTGTCGGCGCAACACGTTTCCTTCTTTCATTCTTCCCTGTCAACCGTCATACTATCATTCATTCCCTTTTCATTCATATCATGTCTCACACAAGCCATCATTATGTCCGAATAAGAATGTCATTACCCGTACCTGAAATATAAAGAGCTCCTTATACAGCGGGTTGGACTGCGCGCGCCGCGTGGTAGACTTGCAGCGCCCCATCTCCATGCCGAGCGAGCTGATGAGGCACAGCTTCACGTACGTATCTGGCGCCTTGTTCGGGGACAGCTTGCGGAAGTGGGTGCCTTTTATTATCTGTGATCATGTAAGGGTATAAATAACACGGGAAATAGCACCCTAATTGGATAACACACTATGAATCGGAATCGGAATAATTTTAAAGCAAATTGCTAATCCATTCCTTCATAAGTTAAAAATTTTTTTTCTGCTCAACACTTAAATAACGCAATGAATGATGTTGAACTGTCAAAATGAAAACGATTCCGATTGATAATGTGTTACGAAATTTCTCCGCTGGCCAGGATTACACAAGGTGATAGGGACATCGACGCGCAATTTTTTTACCATGGATTCAGTAAGTACATGATTCTAGACGTAGCGTAGAAAATTTTCGTCGGTTTTAAAAAAAATCTGGTGTTCCATAGAAAAGTGCAATACCTACGCGGGCAAAACGTATGGAACAGCTTTTTTTTTTAATAACCCCCGAAGATATTCATCGCTACGTCTAGAATCAACTACAAACTAAATAGGTTAGGGTGAGTGTAATTCCTCGGTAATCTCGGACTCGAAGACATGGTCATGTCTTACTATGTCAATAAATCACCATTTATTAATACACTAAGTCATCGCCAAGTCTTTATCACACTTGGCGTAATTACGGGGCCATAAAGGCTCTGGACGTCTCCCAGCTAGATTCTTCTGAACAAAACTTTGAACTAACTTTGCATGTCAACTGCAAGTCTAAGTACAAGTGCGCACTTAAAGCAAATTTGAACATCTTAATCTCATAATCCTATGTCGCCCTTTTATCATGACCTAAGTCCAGATCTGGCGCTGCAGCAGGACGATGCGGAGTTTGAACAGGCGAGGTTTAATTAAATCGTAACCATGGCAACATATCGTACCTCTACGGAGAGATGTCCGGTGGTAGGACTATACTGCAGTCCGAGCAGCAGTTCTGGGGCAGATCTGGCGCTGCAGCAGGACGATGCGGAGTCTGAACGGGCGAGGCTGCACGCTTCGCCGCCAGGGCCACTTGCCCCAGGAGTTGTCACTGTTGCTATGGACGATGGACTGGCTAGGATGCCCGTCAATGAGTGGTTGAGTTCTAACTTCGGGAGCTGATAACGAAGAATTAATGTACGGTAAATTGTAAATAGAAAGAATGCAAGACAATTTGTTTCACCAATACAAAAAGAGAAATTTAAAAAAGTTTAAAAATAATCCGAAAGTCATTGGTAAAACTCTAATGATAGTACGGTTAGCAACGAAAACTGGTTAACACTTTTATTATCATAACATTTCTACATTGATACAAAATTATTCGTTGTACCTACAGCTTTTCAGCATTTTATGAAGTCGTGTTAATTTAATGTTACGTCCGTTCTAATATTGGAAATGTATTTATATTTAAAATAAAATCTCTTCAAAAGATAGGATATCCTAATGATATGAGGAAAAGCATAGAGTAGGCTTCAAAAGACTGCATTGACTACAAAATCAGAAACAAACGTTAGACGACTTCCAAAAATATTATATCTTGACTCCAGTTATTCCACGTTCGCGCTGACTAAACATACTGCGGCGGGATTTTATCGCGCACTGGATTTTCAACTCTCGATGTTGAGCCAAACATTGAAAATCCAACAGAGAGCGTCCGAGCATGTCAAAAAAAAACACACTGTTACATTTTCTACTCTCGTCTCTAAGAAGTACGTTGAAAATTCAGTATGCGGAAAAAAAAATGCCGCGGGACAAACGCGCCTATGCGAATCTGGGCTTACAAATTCTTAAGTTTCATCTTGTCATAAACCTTTAACCCATTTTCTTTTACCTTATTAACCTGCAAGCTAGGCTGATGGTGCTGCCTTGGCATTAGCTGCATCCACAAGCTGTTCTCCACCTCCAGGTTGAGAGTAGCAAAGGTGACAGCTGCCTCGCCCAGCAAGCGTTGGCGACGCATGCGTTCGCACCCGTAGATGCGTATACGTAAGCCGAGACCATGCACGTCCTCTGAGAAAGGTTTTGACGTTTAAGTAATTGAGTACTTTACCTACTTGTAGTATATTTTTTTTTGCATATGAGATGCAAGTATTTATGTTTTCATCAGATCTACCGTTGCGTTGTCCCAATCAAAAAGTGGGATAAATTAAAATAACATGATGTGAGATTTATTTGTCCTTTCGTAAATCCATTATTCACAGGAAAATTAAGCCACGAGTGATCGCCATATATTTTATATATTTGTGTTATAAGTACCGTATATACTTTCATAATGCATTTAGTAAAAAGCTGTTTTTTTGACATTAAAAACAGACACGTCAATTTTATTTATTTGTATATAAGATTCCCATTCTGATTGAATGAGTGTTATTTGATTGTATTCATATTGGAATTTTACAGTAATGGAAATTATATATGCTAATTTGAATTTTTCGTAATCAGAATCCACAGTACTCTTAGAGCATTAAACCAAATTGGTTTAATGCTCTAAGACAGTACTAAACCTGGCTGGTATTAGAATATCGTATATACAATCTGTATGTCTGTGGACCTGATAATATCAACTCCTTGGTTCTATTTGTACAATGTTTATGTACAGAAGTTATTGATTTCAGGATAAACAAAACGGTTTCTTGGAAATGCACTTAATGTTGGAAATATGCATAATTATTGTCTGCCGATTAAATGTTTATATTTCATTCCGTTTACATTTCAAAATACAGAGACTATGGCGTTTTAGTATTATATTTCGTCGAAATCAATAACAAAGCGCCAGTAATTTGGAATTATACAGGGCGGTAATTTGAGATAAGGGGGTAATGGGCAGCTTCCGTAACTGATACAGTTACAGGAAAGCGGTCATATTTTGACTTTAAATATAAGATTTTTGATCACGTTTTTGCAACAAATTACATTTAGGGCTGATTTTTCAAGTCAAATAACATTTATATCACAATAATATTAAGGCGAAAGTTTGATTGTGTGTGTGTGTGTTTATATGTTTGTTACTTCTTCACGCTCAAACGGCTGGACCAATTTTGATAAAAATTTGTATGAAGGTAGCTGACACCCTGGATTAACATATAGGCTACTTTTTATCCAGATATTCCCGCGGGATCAACATTTACGCGGGTGAAACCGCGGGGCGCAGCTAGTGTAAAATAAATATGACAGTGGCATATTTTCTACACAAACGCCGTCTAACAGCAATATTTACACTTCAGTTAAGAAATATCTGAATATTGAAAAATCAGCCCCTAGAAAGAGATATTAATTTAAGTAAATATTTAAAAGCCCGGCTACAGTCACATACATCTTACTTGCACAAATTCCAATTTGCATAAGCATCAGCAAGCATGTTAACTTTAAGATGGTAAAATGGTGTTGTGTGAACGTCACACAGTGCACCATATTTTTTTGCACACAAAATTTGCTGCGTGTAGCCGAGCCGTAAAAGATGATACGCATATATAACGTACTCAGCTTATAACGTCAGTCACTGCTGGGTCATAGGTCTTCTTTCTAAGAGAGGGCGTAGGACGTAAAACACCACGCGGGCCGAGTGTGGGTTGGTAGACGTCACATGTCAATTTTTTGGTTGTAGGACATGCACACATTCTATATTTTAGAGCAGGTACTATTTTGGCTTTCATGAAGAGATTATAACAATATGAAGAGTAGAGTACGCTTTAATGAGGTTTAGAGGTACAAACAATAGAATAATCAGCTTATAAAGTTCCCACTGCTGAGACACAGACCTCTCGGTGAGGAGTGGGCCTCAATCCACCACGCGGGTCCAGTGTGGGTTGGTAGATGTCACATGTCTTCGAATTTTTGGTTCTAGGACATGCCGGTTTCCCCAGAATATTTTCTTTGAGAGCGGTGGTGGTGAAATTATTTACACAAAGTAAAGCGCCTGCCTGGATTCGAACCCACGACCTACAACTCGTCAGTCGGTGCCGTTACCACTGCGCCACCAGTGCTCCCTTCGCGCTGCGTGTAACTGAGTATTCAAAGATGATAAACATTAGAAGAGTCTATTTACCTGGATTGATCTTGTGAAATACAAAGCTCTCCATGTACTGAGGATTCTCGCCATTCCGTATTTTCGATTTGTATTTTTGCTTTTTCAAAGGCAATAACACAACCCGAACCTGTGGAAAAAGGCTAGTATAAGACAAAGACATTGTTTAATGATTATAATTCATGATACCTACTTACATTGTTGAATTCCACGATGACGCATCGAGAGACGTTTATGCTACTGATATAAGGTTCTAATTTAAACGATTTACGCGTTATTGCCAAACGGAAATGCAAATATTATAGATTTCAATAAACAATACTTAGCATAATGTTTATGGTAGGTATAAAGTACCTATTTCTGGCATTGCACATTAATCTTTCATGAGCTTCGTATAACATTTTGACATGATAGTTACGATCTGGGATTTGCATTTCCCTGTTTTTTTCGGCTGAACGAAACCGTATACCGTTGCTAAGGAGGGAGGCAACCTCCCCTATATGGTCGGCCAAAGTAAGTGAACTATCACTTGTCAATATTTCCCTGGAACTGTTAAACTATTAACGCATGTTAACAGGCGTTATTGTTTTACGTAGTGCGAAAGAAATTTAAGAGTGGTAGTCCACCTTTTTTGGCTGGCATTTCGGATTCTTGTCCAGCTGGGTTCAACGCCGCTGATTTATTTGAAAAGACCTTTGTAATGCCATTAAATTAATAATCCTATACTATTCCCACTACTGGGACACAGGTCTCCTCTCTGTGAGAAGGAGCGTGCCGTAATACACCACGCAGGCCCTGTGCGGGTTGGTAAAGCTCACATGTCTTCGAATTTTTGGTTCTAGGACATGCCGGTTTTCTCACGATGTATTCCTTCACCGTTTCAAGAGCAGCGGTGATTAAATAATTTACATAAACGATGGTTCGAAGAGACACAGAAGCGTGGCGTTCATTGCAGGATGCCTACACTCAGCATTGGGTGGCGAAGGGCTGAAGAAGGGTTCGAAGTTTTGGACCCACGACCTGTAACGCGTAAGTCGCAGTCGTTACCACTGGACCACTGCAGCTATAAAGCCATTCCAAAACTTAGCCTATACTTAGTTTTAGGTCTATAACCATCATTGTATTGTATGTGTTTATATTATATGGGCCCTGATGCCTGAAATAAATGAATAAACAAAAAAAAAATCATCGTCACTATTCCTTTTTGAGAACTGTTACAACATTACCTGGCTCTGCAGTATCTGCCCCGTGTTTCTCTGCGGCAGGGTCTTCGCCTGCAGGATGTGGACTGTCATACTGCGAACTGGAGCATCGTAAAACAGCGTCAGTTCTAAGGAGCCACGCTCCTGGGAACTGCTGCTTTCGCCACAAAGGAGAGAGGTGTCCTGGTGAAGAAAAAACATAACGAATATAACATAAAAACATAACGTTAACTTACAAAACATACGAATATACTTTGATTATATCGGAATACGAAAAAGAGCTCTTGGTCAACGTTTTCGACCGGGAAACTAATTGCACTCTTCACATTCCTGATACTAAACAAACACACTTCTGGTTTGAAGCGGAAGGGCGCTGGCAAAGGTAAAGCCACATGAAACTTACGCAAAGTTTTAATTCTGTCTGTAAGGTCGGAAACGCATCGCCAAATCCCTTACAAGTGGTTCAGGTCTTCAGGCGGGAAGCAAACACTTTTTTAACAAGGAGGCAGTCGTTCGTCATTTGTTCTGGGATCACAGACAATTTTAGACTCTAGAATTCAGATCAGAAGTTTATGGTACTCTTTTCACAATTATTTTTCCTGTGATTTTGCAACACTGTCAAAATTACATTGATCTTTATTCTCGTTACAATGAAGTTGTGGTTGGGTTGCTGCCACTGACAAATCTGTGAAAATCACAGTGATCTATATTGTCTTTACAATAAGGTTGCTGTTTCTGCTGTCAGTGGTAAAATAACTGTGAAAGCACGGTAGTATACCATTTAAGACTTACATTATGAGCAATAACATCACTATCGACGCTGCTCTGCGCCTCCAGCGTGTGTATGTAGTCCGCCCTCTTCGGAACCACCTCATCAATCCTGGTCTCTCTGAGCGCAGTGATCTCCCTCAGGCTGGTCTCCCGTAGCTTGTTCTCCATCAGCTCTACGTCCAGCTTCGGAGCTGCAGCGTTCTCGTTCTTTTCCTCGTAGTGGCATTCCACCTCTTCCTTATCCTGGGAATTTTCAGAGTTCAGGAATCGTAGGTAAGCAAGGATTTTGTCAGGTATTTTAAAGGTGGGATGGAAGGCCTGCAATACCGGTTGAAGCAACGGCGGCAGATTGGCGAGCGAAAAACAAATGAGCGCGCTGGGGCTGTATTATAAAGCCATCATCGTTCCGTCGAGAAAAAGAGATGGGGTCTATGCATCGTGCATAGCATACCTCTCTCGCTCACTCGAACAAGCATATGTGGTCGTCCAAATCAAAAGGGACCTTATGGCGGAAATTTTGAGGTATTTTACAAATTTATTAATATCTCGGAAACTAGTTACCGCCATAAGGTCCCTTTTGATTTGGACGACCACATATGATTCTAAAACGTCTTAATACAATAACTGGACAAGTTTAGCTCTGTCTTCACCACCCAATTGGCGTGGTATCCAAGGCTGATCATAGTGATAAAAAATTTGTCGGTGTCTGTCACACAGATTCAGATTTTTTCAGTTAATACTAGCACAGGCATCGTCATTTACTCTATCTTTAAAATACTCAAAACTTTGTACAATGTGTTTCTGTTAAGGATAGATTAGTAGTACACACATTTTGTTAATAAAAACAATATTCATACTTTTTAATATTTTTTTTATATTTATATATTTTTTTATTATTTGCTATCGCCGATGTTGCAAGCCGTAACTTCAAGGGTAATGCGGTAAGAATGTCCATGTAATTTATTATGAGTGATTAAATATATGAATTAGTCACAGCATAAGTAGTAGAGAACGAAATAAGTATAAAAGAGAATAAAATTCACATGCTAATAAAATTTACTAAGACTAAAATGTTAACTACGTAGTTTAGTGTAAAAGACCCCTTTAAAACGCAGCGCATATCAAGATGGTAATCATCTAATGAATATCTCATTTGCCATTCATGAATGTCACGAGAGTAGCTAGGGAAATCTCCTTATCTAGAAGGACTATTTTAACCCATTGACGAGGTTTAGATTGCCTTAAGAAAATGGTAATGAGAATCTTATTCGAGTAAATGGCGCTATAATACTGTTCCGCGTTCGGAACTCACTCAAATACCAAATCCGCGGGCTATATTTATAGTAGGTACAGACACTGGAATTTCGCACATTTAGTAGTGATGCACTCAGGTTATCAGGATATTGCGCAGTAGGGAGTAAAATTATGTAAATTATTGCAATTCCGTTTATTTCCGGACTGACGTATGAGTTTATATATCTGAGGTGGCCTAAATACCAGAGTTAAATGAGAGGTTTATTAACAGTTAAAATGTCATCGCGGTGAGTGAGGCAGACTGGTTGATTTTGAAGAGATCTTCGGATGTAACAAATACGGAATGCAAGTATTAACATAATAAAAGCATGAAACTAGTCATAGCGGAAGAGATTCAAATTTCGAACGGTCTACTGTCTCACCTGTTGGATGCGCAAACGCAGCTCTTCATCCGAGTCGGACGCCTCGAACGTGAATATTCGTTCGGGGTAATGGTTCGGTTTCGACAAAGCATCTATAACAACACAGACGTACGGACAACGTCAATCGATATACAATATTGCCCTAACCCGAGCTAAACTACTCTAGCCTGTTATGACTACATTCTAGCATATATCGTCCTCTACGTTTCTATGTGTGTAAACAAACACCTAGATATAACAGGTAAAGAAATTAATACGAGACCTTCATGACGCACACGACGCCCTTGACGGTACATTTAACACTAAATAAATGTTAGTTCATCTATACTACACAACAACGCTTTCACAAATGACTTCGCTCTACCGAAATCCAAATGTTAATAATTAATCACATAATCAATAGCCATAGGTATATTTTATAAAGGTGAAGGTTTTCATATTTCTATACTTGGAATTTATAAAGAAAAATATTATAATGTGATATCTTATCATCTATTGTGTTAGCAACAAAGAAAACTTTTGTACCGTTCTAATAAAATATGGTAAGACATACAATAGGTAGCTTAGTAACACTGTGAAACACAGAAGCAAAACAAAGGTTGTATGCTTACCGAATTGAGCATTGTCGAGGGGAAGACAGGGGGCGGCGCCACGGGGGTTCACAGCGAGGATGTCATCGCAGCACTTGCGGCTGAAGACGGCGGAGTAGCACCAGCGCCTGCCCAAGAACAGCAGCACCACCAACACCACGACGGCGAAGGCCGCTACCGCGCTTATGTACGCTGTCGCCTCCACTGTACACACGACAAACACTCAAGACTTCGCTCAAACTTCAAACACGACCTTGTGACAAAGATGTTTACCATTAGACGGGTTGATGACGCCGATGTTGGCCACCATTCTGGCTCACTGGGAGCCCGCGGGGCGCATCGTTGCGCGCCGGGACCTCACGCTCCTGACTCTCACTGATCTTATAAGAAACATTCGATGAATATCTCCGTTGAATATAATGCGACAATAAAGTGAACTGAGGGAAATAATTGGGACGTGTTGGCACGGTCGAGCTGTCAGTGGTGCACATGCGCTGTACGCGAGGGGCACGTTGGGGCGTGTGGAATATTCTGCGCCGCTATAGGACGAAGGACCCGCTCACAGGTGTACTTTGTTTCTGTATACAAACGTATAGTCGGAGAAGCTTGTCGTCAAGGCCGAGGGCGGCACGTGCCCTCGCACCCTTCGGTTATACCTACATACTTTTAGAATTAAGTAGGTATATATGTCGCAAGTTTATGATAAAATCATGTTTTTGATCAAAAACCTAGGCTATTGATCAAGAACCGGAATAAGACAAAATTATTACTTAATGTTATCATAAACCTGAGAAAATCCAGTTTTTTTTATCAAAAACCTAGACTGGATTAGTTTTATGATAAAAACAATGTTGGTTGCTATTTCTTTAAATAAATATGAAATTACATACTTACATTAAAAAAAAAAATGGTCATTTTAACCATTTTTTTAAATGTAAGTATGTAATTTTCCAGTTTAATAATTTTGTAATATTTATTGGCATTCAGCATGGTATTTTGATAGTAGGTTGTAATTTATGTGTAAATTTTGCATGCCCAAGTGACGGCAGAGCATGGAAAACGTTATCAAAACATGTATAACATCTATAACCCTACCCATGTAGGCAAAAAATAAATGATTTGATTTGACATTTAACACATAATCCATATTAGTTCTTCAATAATTGAGGTTGCCTCAAGAAATGTTAAAAATAATTTGAAATAAAAGAAAACTGTTATCTAATAATTTTGCATACATTTCAACCGAAATCTTCCATTCGATCGCGTCAATAGCTTATATTTTAACATAAACCTACACAAGTTCATGTTTTTGATCATAAATCTGGATTTTCTCAGGTTTATGAAAACATAAAGTAATAATTTTGTCTTCTTCCGGTACTTGATCAAAAGCCTAGGTTTTTAATGAAAAACCCGATTTTGTCATAAACCTGCGACATATATACCTAAGTCATATTACACTGACAAGGTCTGCATAAATTATATTTACTACAAAGGTCCATTTCTAGGGAATGTAGGCCCTAGAAATTAACCCTTACTTAGGAAAAAAGTTGATTAGTAAGTAGTTGCTCAAAATTGCTAATAGGTACCATACCTAAAAATGCCAGAGAAACAGCTATACAACAGCAAAACTAGGAATTTCCCATTTGTTCACCTACGCTCTTACAGGTAGTAGGTACATTACAATGTTGCAATTAGGCCATTGGAGATCTGCCAGAGCCATAGAACTGCAGTAATACGTCACCCACACTTAAATCAAAGAGCATTTGTGTAAATATAAATAAACTATCCATCAGTATGGAAGGCTTTTAGCAAATTGAACATTATTCAGGTGTCTTTCAGGAAATGTATTAGTATTGGAAAAAGGCGGCCTTTTGGCATAAAAACGAGACACTCGTGAGATAAATAAAAGGAAATAGCAATACTAAAATCGAAGTCATTTATTTCCGGATTAAAATGAGAGTTCTAAATCCATTAGAGAGTAACAGCCTGGCTAATGGAAGCTTTACTGCCGTATTGGAATAAATGTCTTTCTATTTTATTACCCCTAGTAGTATATTATGCCTTAAGCTACTTTTTATATAGATTTTCGATATTTCTGAAGTAGGTTTATGTTTTTGAAATTATATCAGAGGGGCAATTCTCGTAATTTTCAGAACGTTCACGATCTCATCTCAATCTGTCAAAAATACCTATAATTTCCCTACATTTTGACAAGTTTTTGACATATGTTTGTCGCCGAGATGAGACTGCAACTACATTTTGAACGTTTGAAATTACGAGAATTGGTCTACAGACAACAGCAACCTGTCAACAGACAAAATAATCATATGACTGAGCACATAGGTACAGACGCCAGCACATCAAGCTGCTACAATCTGTCAAATTTCTTTAATAGATTTTCAACTTTATCACGAAAGCATAAGGTTCAAAGTTGATTGCGAATATTTGATAAATTCGGGTAGCTTGATGTGCTGGCGTCTGTACATAATCGATTTGTCTTGTTTTCAATGACAGCCACTGTCTTTATTATACAGGCTTTATTGGACATTTCAATTCTGTGTTAAATTCATTTGATGGTGATGTCTCATGCACCGTATATAATTTTCCTATTACTTTTGCTGACATATGGTTACTAAAACATACTATATTCCATACGTACGTACCATAGGTTCTTTCTCTTATACTAAGAAAATTATTATTTTGTTTTTATTTGTGTAGAAAAATATTATTTTGTTTTTATTTGTAAGTTATCAAGTATAAAATCAACCTGACGTTTTCTAAATGATTATAATCTAATTGATTTTTGTGATCCGGACTAACCACATTTAATTTTTGTCTTCTTTTGTTTTTGTAAAGGTAGTATTTATCTAACAAATGTCTTGGATATTGGTATTCAGAGTAATCAGTTGTATATGAGCTTTGTTAATGTACTATTAAGGTGTATCTACAATCAAACATATCCTGTCACTCACACAATCTGATCATTATAAGAAATGTCTGGGATCAATAGTATAAATTATGGATCTGATCGTCACATTAGATCTATCAGTCTGTGCCATCTTGCTGTACTTATTCCATTAATATTTATTTTATCCTATTTCCACTTTAGTTGTGTTGTTACTTCAATATATCCTAAAATCCTCCGTCTTACATTCAAGCTAAGGGTTATCCAAACAAAAATAATAAAAACAAAACTAAAATGGTATTGCTATTCAGTGTAGCAATGATTTTCATATTAGCTTTAATTTAATTATATGTCGCTGAAAGATTGACCAGCATAATCAATTACACCGAAATCTTCATGTAAACACTGCATTATGAAATTAATTTTAATTATTGAATTCAATCAGTGTCGTGAAAGATTTTTATTTTTAATGTGTGTATGTGAAGGTGTGGTCAAGTATCGATTTTCTTGAGTGTTGCCTGTCATTAGACTGTGTTGCTAGTATCAAAAATATTTTGGGTAGAAAATAATAAATAAAAAATCAACAATGAAATACCACATTAATATTTTGAAAATGTTTTTTTTATTAACACTTACATTTTTACAGCGCTCCTAGCCAACAGAGTAATACTATAAAATGAATCGGTGTAAAGAACTGTCGAACGCAAAACAATGTTAGTTCTACAGTGTACGATAAACAAACCGCTTACAAAGATCAGATCATTACAATAATATCATCAACGACTATTGTCAGTGAGATGTACATCGTTCTCATCAAACAAGCACAGAAGGTCACCCTAAAGAAACGAACTTCATTTAAATCTATAAACATTTCATATAATTTAGATTTTATTAGTCGCTATAATGTTATATTTTACTTTTGTAACCATTATTATAATGTTATATGTATTCGTTACGAAAAATTGAAATGAATCGCTCCACTTGGTCCTCGGCGGGTGCACGACTGCCTCCCCGTGTGCGGCGCCCACTCGGCGACGACCGGCCCCCTACCGCGCCGCGCGAGGGCCAAGTGCGGACTAAAACAAGATGACTATCATAACTGTATAATTTTAAAAATTTCTAATTACGCATCCCTACGTTTTGTTATTATCTTTTAATTAAGAAATAAAATCTTACGTAATTACCATGAGCAGCCTATTTTAATAAATTTGACAAAATTCGCTAATAATCTGATTATTTTTTAGAAAAGAAAAGCGTCGGTTCCGGGCCGGGCGGCCGGCTGACGAGATACGAACGAACAATAGTCGACGGCAGTGCTGTATGAACGTGTAGCGGTGCGACGCGCGCGCACCGCCCCCCGCGCCTCTAAGCGTTCGCGACTGTGTATGCTTTATTTATCTACTTTTACAATTGAAAATACGGCATCAAAATTTCAACTACCTACCTAACAGTAAGCAGTAGTACACTAAAACTCAGGCACTCCACATCGACCTCTCATACACCATGCACCCGATCGAATCGTCAACTAAACTTTATTCACTCGAAAAATTCAACTTAAATCTAATTCACTTAAATTATAATAATAATAATGGCTTCTTAACTGTTAATTTTACAACAAATGCGTTTCGTTGGCCGCCGAGCACGGAGCGCGGCGGGCGTCATACTTCTGCCCACTCGATTCACGAACGATGAACTACCGCTAAACGATAATTTATTACTTATTACATAAGTATGTGAAAAACAATTTTTATTAGTATTACTTTTAATCTATCTTATAATGTCATCAGTGTCACTGAGGGCGTACTACTGTAACATGAAATCCGAGTCGGCGGCCGCTTGCGCGTGACGTGCCGTGAGACCTGGGCCGCATGGCGGGCCGCACGGCGGGCCGCGGGCCGGCGGCGAGCGGGCCGGGCCGCACGCCCCGCGGGCCGCACGCCTGCGCGCCCGCCGCCGCCGCGCGACTAACTCATAATAATATCAGACAGAGATTCAACAAATATCGAAAAGATTCATCAAATTGTCGCATGACAGTCGAGATACTCGAACGTTTTAAACGATCTCTATACAAAAATAACATGATTCACGATTTAAAATAATTATGGTGTATTTTTTTTTATATCATCACAAATACCAACTTCATTCTCCACTGTGCATATATACATACATAGTTCGTTAGAAACGATAGTGTAGTGTGCGGTGGCGAGGGGCGGGCGCGGGCCCGACCGGCGCCAGCGCAGCCGCGTCCTCTCGGTCACGTTACGCAATGAAACATCAGAATAACATAGAACACTCGACAGGTACAAACACAGGTGCCCCTGTGCGGAGCGATGCGGTAACAAGCAGTGAGAAGCGTACACGACAGCGATTACACATATACCGGAACGGCACCGCAAACCTCTGTCAGTCTGATATAAGAACACAAATGAACTTTATGTACGCAGTAACTAACTGATGCACGACGGTGTGGACAGTGGTCGGTGCGATTTAGTAGTAAGTCTCTTGTTCGAGCCAGCCGCCGGGGTTGCGGCGCAGGTAGAAGCGTCGGATCTCATCGTAGATGAAGATCGAAAGCATGAATGGAATGGCAGGCAGCCACCACACGAACCTGAGAACAAACAGATCAAACGTGAGCACTCATCAAGCAAACATGATCAAGTATTTCAACTCTCAAGTATTGACCCAATGCATGATACTCACTTGAGAGGGTACATCCTCAATCCCTTGTCCATTCCAGGCGTGTAGGAGAGGAATGCAGCTAGCGCGGTTTCGAAGATGAGACCGAAGTTCAGAGCCCAGTTGCGCATGCCCTGGTGGATGATCGAGTTACGACGCGTCTTGCAGATGATCAGATCAGCCCATTGTACTACCACGATGGAGACGAAAAATGCGGTGTGGCAGGTAAACTCGAGAGCCTTGCGGTCGCGGTACGTCTGGAAAATTGGGAAGTTTCATTATAAACTGAACAACTGATAGATTCTTGGGAGATAACGATTTGTATGAATGTGTCTTTGAATTCGCTAACACAATGGAAAAGGCAAGTATGCAGTAACGTCAGGTGCTACAGGGTCTATATGATTGGTTTAAATGGCCATAGACGTTCTGATTATGATATTCTGCAATCTTCTGTTTTCAGTAGTCTTTTCCATTGTAGAGCAAGATAATAATAATATATCGTTTATTTATGAAAATGGTGCACATTTACGATAACTTATCTTAAAAATTATAGAGGACACAATTGTTCATTTGCCTGAACTAGGTCGAACCTGTGTTTCAGGTTAAAAATTGGAGGAAGCGTGAGGTTAACGTACCCATTCCTGTCCATAGGAGTCAGTCAGATCGTTGATGGCCTTTGAGTCCCATTCTCTTCTGATACCGAAGAGATGCATCGGCAAGAAGCCGTTCTCAGCCATTATGACGAAGTACACGAAGAAACCAGCCGCGGCTTGGATCATGCCGATTTGTCCGTACGCCATTGAAATAAGCCTGTATACACCCGGGCACAATGTCAAGTTTTGAACTCACAGGTCTTGCAAGTTAGTAAATTATTTTTCTTTTGAAGAGCTTCTAATTTTACTTTTATTATCTGTTAATTTAAGTGCAATTTTGCTTGTGAGAGAATTTCAATGTTAATTTTTAGTGATTACTTTTACTCTGATTGGGCTTTATTTTAATCAAAAGAAATTTTCTACAAAGCAGTTAGTTCTTTTTTTGCAAAAATATCACCGTCTAAAGAATGACAAATGAGACTTTGTTTTGAAATAAAAAATTAATATTATTTTTGTATTTTAATAGAGTCCAACATGTTTTTGTTTTAAATTGTTACTGTGTACGATTTTAGAATCAGTCTAATTTGTCATAAGTTTGTTCATCTTTAATGCATGCTTTGAAAACCAGAATACATTGGTACCTCTTTATTTTATTTTTTTTTTTGTTGTATAGAGTTAGATATTTGTTTTCTCTGAGTATTCCGTTTTTCAAGCCATTACCAATATTTTAAATGTCAGGTTAGGTTGTAAGACAATCCATTGAAGGTTCACACAAGCATGCAAGTATCTTTTCAACTACCTGGCGAAGAAAGCTCAAGCGATTTTTTTTTTACAATTTCATTGTGTTAGTAAAGAAGTAATAAATAAAATAAAATACTGGAAGATTAAGCAAGAAGAGTTCAAATAAATATAAAGGAACTGTAACAATAGCTGTACAAAACTGCCTAACCGTGGTGTATGTAACATGTGGGGCTTGGAAGCGCTATCAGCGGTGTGATCTCGGCACTACAACGTGCTTCAACTATGAAGAATATACTACATAATATAAACCAAAATATATATAAAGTATATACTAAGAAAATATAAAAATAAATGTTACAATATAAAAGATGCTCCATGTCGCCTAAGACATTCCTTCAACAAAAACGTTTGTTTAAAATATTAGTCATGAACCATTCGACCACCACTATTCTACTTTGGCTAACACGTAAACTCACACACAATAATAACCACTAGTGCGTTCTCCATGAGGGAGACTAAAAACATTTCTCTAATTGCTCGCTAAAACGTGCAACTTTTTTTTATCGACACAGCATTGCATCGCTAACTTTAATAATTGAATTTCTAATATTGAAATATGGAAGAGTGAAGATTATAGAAAGTACTAGGTCGTCTAGTTCTAGAGACTTCTAAGGTAATTTTGTATAAATCTAAATAAATTTAAACAAGACAATAGATTTAATTAAAATAAATACTGTTGCTATGAAGAATTCGGTATATTTATTTTGTATTATGTACTTGAAAGCGTCGCGTCTATTGATTTCTATCGGGATAAGGGTTTACTCTAATTCATATATCGGGTTGACAGCCAATTGCAATACGATGGACAAGGTGGGGGGATTGGATCGTCATAATCACTCTTCCACATCCAGTGTCAAATGGTACTGTTGAATCACAAGTAGCCGCACCACTCTGAATATTTAATCTCACCAAATGAAGGTGGTTGTATGCACAAGTTATGACGGTGGGCTAGTCATTGTGTTAACACCCAAATGAGAATCTAGTAAGCGTCTGGGCTCGCGTGGGGACGCGCGCCCGGTGGCGGAGTGGGTGCGGGGCCAACCTTCTGTTGACGAGGTTGTCACGGTAAGGGTCCCGGGGCTGCCGCTTCATGATATCGGACTCGGGCGCCTCGTACGCCAATGATATAGCAGGCACCTTCGGTAACACAAGCAATCAGGACAAACCAACACTTGCGCGACTGGCACGCACCGACTTATACATAATAAATATACGTACATACACCCCTCGGCTACGCCGCAACCTATATCTACAACTAGCGTTATCAGAAATTAATTAATATCAAAAAATACATTAAACTATTTATTGTAGGTACTTAAATTACGCAAAAAATTAGCTAGTAAATATAAAAGTGGAAAAATTGGCGTGATTGAGATTCAAAAATTATGGCAGCTGGTACTAGCCTTGAGGAGACAAAATATCTGAAATACTACGCTAGTGAAAGAAGTTACAAATATAAGCCCTAGCAGCATGTTGTATCATGTAAGTTATAATACAGTGTCGCTGTACCTAACAGTATATAGATACGTAGAGACGTTGTGTATAATATATGAGTATGCGTGTGATGAAGCCTGTTACGTAAACGTGTGAGAGAATACCGAATGAAAGGATGTCATTTGTGAGATAAATATCGTGTCATGAGATCATGAGAGGTAACAAATAATGAGAAAGTCAACATACAATAAGTATAGAATAAATAAATATCGGTCATATTGTAAAGACGTTGGGTGTGTTCATACATGCACGATAGACAAATGACAGAGACAGGGAGACACCAAACTTACCTTGGCACGCGAACACAGAACATAGCGGAAAAGAGTATTAAAAAACCACAAATACACAATGGAACAATGCGTTTGGTCTAAGAGCACGACGCCGTGTGTCGAAACACGTTATTCCATCACCACATCAAGCTACATAGTTAAAGGAAATAGGAGATACGTTAGTATAGAAAATATATAAAAAGACATCGCAAGGCAAAGTTAGGAGCGGTGCGATTGTCGCCTTCAATATCCACACACAGAGAGTTCTAGAATCGTGTACCTACAGGACACCGTCCACACACTGCAGGCAACAACCAAGCCTCAATATTGAAGACTAGACACGTGGTAGCAAGCAAGTAGCGGATAGAATAATATCTTTGAACGAGTCTCGTCACTCGTGATGTTTTACCTCTCGTTAACGAGTTTATCAGTGAAAGGGTTACGCGGCTGTCGCTTCATAATGTCAGATTCGGCCTCCTCGTAAGCCAGGGAAATGGCGGGCACCTACACAAACACTAGCGACGTGAGCGACGGGCGAAGCGAACCGCGCCACAAGCGCTCACGCATCGCACGAAAGCTTGGTGCATCATTGTCACATGTGTACAACATCGAACATATAGCAACGACATTACAATCAGACGCCACTACCGAACCGGCGACACAACAGGAACGTTAGTCCACGCCAAGTTCAGCAGCGTATGCTTGCAACTGGTTACGCTTAAAACTATCACAAAAATAAAATTTAACACAAAAAATGTAGATCATGAGATGACTTCAGTTGCAGACGGGGCTCTTTGTAACTTAAAAAAATACAAAATGAACCGAATGGTATGTGGATGAGAATGGAATGTTTTTGAAATAAATCACAATGTTCGATGGACGTTCTGAACTTGAATTGATGGTAATGGAGTGATATGACTGTGGTAACATTCGTGTGTTGTGTTTGTCTTAGCTGTGGGACATATCTATGTGGACCTTTATGCGGACGTCACATACTGTCCGCCATGGGCTTATAAACGGCTAGTATTTCTCAGATGTCAGCAAGTTTAATTATTGAGGGATTAGAATGAAACACATCTACGTACATCATCTCCTCATTCCTACTAGACTTCCAGCTCTTATCAGGAACATGATATGGACAACACGTATTAGTAATATAGCCTATTAGTTTGTCTGCCTGATTTTAGTAGAATCATGCATGACTCTACATTTTTATAACACTGTAACACAAGTTTTTTATTTACGTAATCGTAACTTACAAACTTACAATCCTGACAAAACATAATTTACAAAAGCTACTTTAATATTTAGTGTTAAATTGATATCATATTTTGAACGTTACGATTACGTGAATAAGGTACACATTAGAAAACATCCACTCGTCACGATATCGAGACAACAGCGACGTTATTAGCTGAAAACCAGTTAGTAGTTATATGGCAACATAACAGTATGTAATCACTTCATAAAGACCTCTCATTGACTAGTTTGTCGCAAAATGGGTTCCTAGGCGGACGTTTCATAATGTCTGCTTCAGCCGTCTCGTAGGCCAACGCGATCGCTGGCACCTAAGTCAATCACTAATTTAATATAAACAGTAATAATAATACCAGCTCGAGGGATCTTCAGCTGAAATATTTAAGTAAAATAGTATCTTCTATAATATACTTATACTTTATTCGACAGCCTTTGTTTATTACTATTTGCGATTGCGACCAATCTTTCATTTTTTTAAGCAGGGTTCAGTCACTGGTTGTTAAAGTACTTTGTTAAGGTATTTACTTGGTAAAGTTACCATTTTTCATATGAATTTTGAGAGCTTTCGAATGAACAAAAGCTGCGAATAATATCAGTAACAATAACATAAGTTTATAAAAAATAGTAGGTAATATTGTATGCTACATTGTAAGAGCACAAATTCAAGTACCAATTTAGATCAAATTACACGTCAAAACTCAACTTTGTATCAAAATTCTTATTCAATATAAAAATCAAAGTAACTGACTCTTGCAATGTAACAGTTTCTATACCAGAATAGATCATAGCACTCTAGAAATAAGGTCGAACTTACCATGTCAGTTCCAAGATCGATGCAGAGGATAGTAACGGTTCCTAAGGGCAGTGGAATGTCGCAGAGGATGAAGGCAAGGAAGGGTGAGATTTCGGGAATGTTGGAGGTCAAGGTGTACGCAATAGATTTCTTCAAGTTGTCGAAGATCAGACGTCCTTCCTCTACGCCAGTTACGATTGAAGCGAAGTTGTCGTCAAGCAGAATCATGTCGGCAGCCTAGGAAATTATTTGATGGTCAATATTACCAGGATTTTACACATTTTGTTTTATTGTTTTAAAGCCTCGTTTTCAGGTAAACAAAAGTTGTAAAACATTGTTTCCAACATGTAACTGTATTGTGGGAAACATGTTGCTTTTAGATGTTGTTGCTGCAACATAATTTCGCAACTCTTGATTCCCATGAATATGCGACTTTACAGTTCTTTTTTGGATGTTCCACTTACTTGCTTAGACACGTCAGAGCCAGCGATACCCATGGCAACACCAATGTCAGCCTTCTTGAGAGCGGGCGAGTCGTTTACACCATCGCCAGTTACGGCCACGATGGCTCCAAGTCGCTGGCAACCTTCCACAATGATCAGCTTCTGTTGTGGCGACGTACGGGCGAATACAATTTCCGTGTGATATCTGATTGAAAAAAGTTATTAATATAAAAAAATATATATTTGTACATAATTAAAAGGCATTTTTCTGATTATTCATATGCTGATATAGCACATCCGCTTTGTAGGACGGAAATGTTTATTTTTAACTTATATTTTTTTATAATTTAATACATCAAGTGCAACTTACTTCAAGATCTCATCCAGTTGATCACCGTTTAGCTCCCTGAGTTCAGTTCCGTGGACGACTGCGGCCTTAGCTTCGCGAGGGTTGACTTCAGAAACGGGGATATTCAGCCGAGCGGCAATGTCTTCAACTGTCTCGTTACCTTCAGAGATGATACCTACGGACTTTGCGATAGCCTTGGCAGTGATAGGGTGATCCCCAGTTACCATGATAACCTGGAAAAGGTACAAAAAGATTAGTAAGAAGTTATGACAAAGGGCAATTTGAAACTGTTATTTATTTAACTGTTCATTATTACCTTAATACCAGCCGATCGGCACTTAGCAACAGCGTCAGGCACGGCAGCGCGGGGAGGATCGATCATACTCATCAGGCCGACGAAACGAAGGTTGTCCAATGGGAAGTTAGGGTCATCAGTGTTGAACTTGTAGCCAATGGGGTACTTGTCTGAGGGCAGTTGAAGATCGCAGAATCCGAGCACACGTTCACCAAGCCCACCGAGTTCCAAATAAGCGTTGTTGAAAGCTTCCTTCATTTCTTCATCCAAAACCTGACAAAAGAATGATGCATTAGATTTTGAATGTAGAAGTGTTACGTCATTTGTTTTTGTCAGATATTTTACCTTCTCCTTTCCGCCAATGAAAATGGTGCTGCAACGTTCCAGAATCCTTTCGGGGGCGCCCTTCATGACAAGCAAGTGGCGAGGATCGCTGGGGTCATCGCTCTCGTGGATCGAAACCTGGTATTTGTTGGTTGAGTTGAAGGGAATCTCGCAGGCCTTCTTGTTGCGCTTCCTGATCGATAACACATCTCCAAGAGCCAGTTCCATACATTTGAGCAGAGCAGCCTCTGACGCGTCGCCGGCAACTTCCTTCTTCAGAATTGGGACACCATCCTGACCACCCTTGAATTCAGCTCGGTTGCAAAGAGTAGCGATTTTAGCGAGGGCCTTGAATCCGGGGCTGGTGCGGTCTGTGGACAAAATTATCATTATTATGAACTCCACCCAAAATTGAAGATAAGTTATTTCTTAACTTTCACTATTACATACCATATTGAACTCCAGACTGATCTTCGGTGGTGTCAGCTTCAATGATCTGGTTATCGAACCACATGTGGGCGACAGTCATCCTGTTCTGTGTCAAGGTTCCGGTCTTATCCGAGCAGATGGTGGAAGTAGATCCGAGGGTCTCGACGGCCTCCAGATTCTTGACCAGGCAATTCTTGGAAGCCATTCGTTTGGCAGTCAAAGTCAGACATACGGTTACAGTGGCCAATAGACCTTCAGGTACGTTGGCTACGATGATACCTGGGAGGAAGGTCATAGGTTTAACAATGAGTACCCAACATAGGAAACATATCAAGTGCCTTAAATTTTTTGGTATCAGAACTTACCAATAAGGAAGATGACAGCGTCCAGCCAGTGATAACCGAGGATGAAGGCAATGACGAAGAAGGTTACTCCGAGGAACACAGCCACGCCGGTAATCAAGTGAATGAAATGGTGGATTTCCTTGGCAATGGGGGTCTCTCCAGTGTCTAATCCCGAAGCCAATCCAGCGATACGGCCCATCACCTATTACATAGCACAATTAGGCATTTATTTCGTAAGGGAGATAAAATTAATCTCGCTTTTGTATCTCCAAGTTCAGACTTACCGTATTATCGCCACAGCAGATGACAACGCCCTTCGCCGTACCCTCGACCGCGTTAGTAGAGAAGAATGCCAAGTTCTTGGTTTCCAATGGATTTTCATGAGTGAAATCGGATCCACGAGATTGGGGTTCAGATTCGCCAGTTAAACTTGAGTTGTCAACCTTGAAGCCTCGCGCCTCGATGATACGGATATCAGCAGGGATGCGGTCACCGAATTTCACCTAGGAATTTTATGGACAATGTTTAAGTTGTGTTTGTACATTCGGGACCTAAATGAATTATATGCTGGATAATTGTATCGTGGTTCTTACCTCAACAATATCACCAAGCACCAAGTCTTCAGCACGCAGCGTCAACTTTTCACCCTCACGAATGACGGTAGCGAACTGAGGTACCATGTTCTTGAACGATTCCATGATCTTTGAAGACTTGCTTTCCTGATAGTATGAGAAAATGCCCGTAACGATAACTACAGCCGCCAATACAATGCCGAGGTACAGGTTGTCATCTGCAGGTTCTTCAACGGTACTCGCCTGGGGATTAAATTAGTCAGGGTCAATTGGATTGCTACTTCACTTAATTATTTAAGCTTAATCAGCATCTCTCAATGCACTACTACTGACCTGAATTCCGTAGGCAATAAAGCAAAGGATAGCACCAATCCACAATAATAATGCGAAACCACCGAACAGATTTTTACAAAACTTCACCCACTCGGGCGTCTGTTTTGGCGGCGTGAGTGCGTTTGGACCGTCTCGTTCGAGGTTCTCTTTCGCTTTTGCGTGACTAAGGCCCTGGAAAAAAGAACATAATATGTGTATTCCAGGTTACGCTTAAATACTTGGTAAAGCTTTCAGCTTCATCAAGCTGTATTTTTAAAACGATGGTCTTACATTTTCGGGATGTGTCTGAAATCTTTGGTAGAGCTCTTCGGGTGTTACTTTGTGAAAATCGATGTCCAACTCCTGTTTGAGATCATCTAAATCTCCTGCTTTCCGTTTTTTCGCGGGGGGTTTCCGGCGTGTCTGTAATATTTATACATAGAATATATGTATACGTGACAGTAGTATTTCACGGATCTATATTTTAACACATTATTCAATTGAAGAATTTTTCGCTTAGGTATATCATACAAGCGAAATGATGAAGTATCAAAATGCAATGCGAAATGAAATGCATTAAAAAACCATGCAATACTTTAATGTTGACAGCTGCTGGTCTTGCGACTGCTGGCGTCATTGGTCACTTAGCAAGATTATATGAAAGATGGTAATGTAAATAAAAACCTTGTACTGTCCGTCAGCGGTTCTATTATCGTCCTTAATGGGTCCAATGGTGGCGACGCGGTACGAGTCGGTACGGCCATGCTGTAAACACAACTAGGGGCTAGACACATTCTACTAGGCGGCCCTATGGGCCATGCACTCATGGATGAATGGGTGGTAGTGAAGAGCATCGGTATCGCATGGAACCATCCTAAAAGGATCTCATGATATGCATGAAGAACAAAAGTGAGATGTATGCAATATCGATACTCAAGAACAAAACATTTAAAAGGAAATCATAAAGCATCTGGATGCTGTGTCTTCAATCAATAAACATAAACAATCCAGGCACTTTGTTCAAACAAAAAATAAATGCATGTTGGTGTTAACATAAGACAAAGGGTAGCGCTAATATACAAATTGCATCTAATGATGATTGTGCTAACTATGATGTAATAAACAACAATTTGTAAGGGTGTGTAGGGAAAAAATCAATAGAAGTACGTATTCATTTGAAAAGCGTTCAATTGCAAAGCATTACACAGTAACAGAGCGTATGAGGCATAACCTTGCCAACTGAGTGCTCTATAGAGCTAGGGACCAACGGCTCAATGGCGCTCAATTGGTCTGAACTAGTTGCGCGTGCGAACCTGAGCGAATGTAAGGACACCGCACAGGCGTACAACTCTACGCATGGATGACTTCACACATAGAACCTCAACACCAAAGTTTTATACAAGTGTCCATACTACAACTGAATACTCACATTATCTTTTTCCATAGTGTTCTGGATTATTTATCCTTCAGCGAGTACGTCCTATCGGCAGGGTGTTATTGGTAACTGTCCAACTACTCATTCAGTAATCGACGGCCTCAAAATTAAAATTGCCTGGATATGGCTTATACGTAACAAACTAGTACGCAATATGCGCTAAAGGGGAGTAATGTCACAAAGTCTAAATGCGTCCGCGGTGCCGTAAACAAGCCAGCCGTCGCCGTCGATAATTGATGAACGTTTTCATAGCAGGCCTCATTAAACCGCGCCCTGAATTCCCGTGAAGGTTATCGCGAGAATAACTAGAATAACAGGCTGTGAAATGCACTCGTGCCGGAAAATGCTACGAGTAATGGATTGTATAATTAAGGGAACCTTCAAGTAAGCTGAGAAGTCCGACTTCCGTTACGGGTAGGGGTGGTATGAATAATGGATGTCCAAGATGGATTGAAATTAACAGAAGGGGTGTCGATATAACCGGGGCGCGAGAGAGAATGATGAAAAAGGAACATTCATAGGATATATTGAGTTTGGCTTCTGCCTTGTACCACACGGTGCAAGGCAGGAGCCACACTGGGACTGACATGCGGCAGCGGCAACGGAGGCGGAGCGGCGCGGCAGGGTGTCCCGTGAGTTACATAAGCGGCGCGCACATCGGGCATGCGCACTGCGGACCAACCCCCGCGCGCTACCCTCGACATAAATAGCTAAAAGACAAGGTTGCCACCCCGGGGCCCCGACACGACCGCATTTATAATCTCTATAAAGGTTAAACCGGAATATCTGATGGAAAATCGAAACCGGTTCTAGCAAGAATAAAACAGCGACTGTCTACATGAGGATGATTATCCCACTTTCAAAACCTTGAAAGGAGAGGATCGGATAAAAGTGATTCTTTTGCGGAAGGGTGTTCCCCGGCGTGTGAGAAACAAAATTTCTACACACGAATAAGGTCAAATAATAATAATAATAATAGTACTGACAAAAACGCACTCCTATAAAATCTTTGACCTTTTGCCAGACGAATGAATCAAAATGACCCAGTTAAAATATCATCAAAACATTAAATAGAGGTGATTCAGTCAACGAATGGCATACAAATGCCATGTCATGTGTCAGCCAGCCGGCGAAGATTCATTGCCACGACCGCAAAACTACTTTCAACCGAAAATTTGTGGTTACTACTGTAGTAGATGCGTGACGCATGAATGAGACAATTATTTTTAACATTAATGATGCGCGGCGCATGTGACGTGCCTCCGGATCCCCGTGACGCCGCGATCCTCGATCGTTGCCAAAACACTATTATTATCTAAACCCTACTTTCCCGCGGCCTATCTGGAGATCTAGACGAGCAAAAGGAACAATAAACATGCAACGTGGGCGAATCCACGTTAAATTCCAGAAGCAATGAAAAATGTATCGATACTACATTTATTTTATTATAATCTTGCATTAGCAGCACTAGTGATTGATTGTGGTGCTAAAACAATTTTTCTCAAACGAAAACTTTTAGCGAAAATTTTTCAGTATTTGTTTTTGCATTTAAATAACCGTAACACTTAAATCAACCGGAAGATTTCAGAGCTGTTACTTCGTTTACATTCCCAAGATGTGGATCTTACTTCGCAAGTGCTATTTCTTGGATGTTTGATCAATAAGTTGTAGCACTCGGTCTTCACTTGCAAAAACGATTATAGAAGCAATCAGAATAAAACCGCTAAAGTTATTGGGTCAAGCCACCCCGAAGATAAAGTTGAAAGTTACAAGATAATTATTTTATTTTGATATCCTATGTGTAATAGCATTGACAAATTAAGAACAATGAAGTCATAATAATGTTGTTGTTTAAATTAAAGATCATTGAACCACGAGCTTGAAATATAATACGTAAGGAAAAATATTTCATAAGTGTAAGTCCAAAACTATAACTGAAAACTGAAGGGATTGTTACGTAAAGATGAGGTCCGAATGAGACGGAGGACCGGGTGTATCTGACGAGGAATGCAAGAGGAAGTGATTAAGATGAGACTGGGATGGCAATAGTTCTGTAATTGCGTAATGCATAGCACCAGTCCATGGCGCTGTGGCCGTGGCAACAAATTGTGGATAATCTATCAGGCGACAATCTACTGCAAATGTGTCCTTTAATCATAGTGCATTAATTTATGAGCTGAATAATATAAATCGCTGTTGCAATAGAAACTCTGCATTTTATAATGATGATATGATATTACTATAATTAAAAGTTACTTGAAATTAATTTACTGCAGTTCAAAAAAGAGCGCCTGAAAGAAGCGCCTTCCATCCGCGATAATTGTGAAAAGATTTCATCAACGAAGACAAGCCGGATTAAGTTTGCACGAGAGGAATGGCTGAGGAGTCATTGTTTGTTCAGAATTCAATTAACTCAAGAGGTTCAAATAGCTATAAAATTGCAAAGAGAAGATTGCAGATGTCTCAGGTCGACAGAAGAACTTTAAAGCATTAGGAAACACCTTCAAGGACCACGTCTAGCATCCTAATTGATGCGTGCTGTCGTCATAAAGGATAAAGGAAATACTCCAATAGAGCGACGGTACTCTATGCGATTTAAATGACATAATGACGAAAGCAATTTTCTAATAAACCTTCGGTACTCTTATAGTTGTCGTGTCCGAACCACGGTTGGCTCCCGCGACAACCTGTTAGCCACTTCCTTCAGAACACCTTGTGAGGAATGGTCTTTTTGCCTTAGTAATATGATCACGTGTTCAGGACATGACGTTCGTAGAAGACAGGACATTCGACCTAAATGGGCGTGGGGAAACTAGAGCAAGCTGAGAGCGAAAATCAATATTTTCAGCTAACAGGAATCGTACTGCGCGAAATGTACAGATTTTGCGAATTGCGCTTTCTGTTATATTTGATGCTGCTTTCAACTTGCCAAAATATATTTTTTGATTATTCTATTTCTGTGCGCATGATTAGCGAAGTGCAAGATTTTATTTTAGTGAGATGAAAAGAAATAATCAATGATAATTATGTACCACCAACAGAGCTAAAATTGGGATATTGAGGAATATTCAAAGCCCAATGTAAGACAGTAAATGAAATCGTAGTTTCGAGGCGGTACTACTAATGATTCTTCAGAATTATAAACCGTCTAATTCCTAAGACGGATTATAATTCTGAGTCTTGCCTAAGCAGATCCTAATTTTCTGAAACTAATATTTCAATTACTTTTAAATTGCCATTCTATTTGTTAAAAGTTCGGCAAATTTCATGATTGATCTCTTTTTGGTTTTAACTTTTATAAAGATGCAGGTACAAAGATGTACGAAAATGAAATCAAGACACAGTCACCGAAGTGCCGAATTACTAGGATTGAGGATGATTCCATATTTAAGGAGATTCTCATAAAAACATTAAATAGAAATATATCAGGATGTTTCAAGGAAGTGATTCGGTACTGGTATATGAGGGACCGAGCGGAGTGTCCCTCTCCGCACAGATCGATACGCCGAGTTACGCAACCCGACCGGCGCCGTCTCCGATACATTGCTCCTCTTCAGTCGCCCAAACTTTGCAAATTATTATATCCTTAAATCCTATCCAAAAACATAAAAACTACAGACTAAAACACATTCAGTCCAATATTATAATTAAAATAGACAAAGAAACTCAAGCGGTTGCAAAGAGAAAAACGACGACTTTTTGGCTACGTGCACAGGATAATGGACCGGTTAACATTTTGTGAAAGTACAAAGGCGATAGAACGTGCAAATGGTTTCCTGCGGTGAGACTGCACAGAGACATGAGACGAGGATCGCAAGCACTGTTCACGAGCAGCCGAGCCCCCGATGGCAGCCGGGAGGTCCTTCGTTACCTTTCCGCACTCACTGTTTGCGACATGCACTTACACCTTCACGAAAGCACTGTTTCGGCGACTCGGCACGCTACTGTAAAGGCTAAGGCAAGCACTACTGCAAGCACCGCACTCACCTCGCCCATTTTCGCTAGTCTTTATGTAAAGGCGGATAAAAAGGAACAAGCCGCCTCTCGGTCTCGCCTCTTTCCCTCAACGGAGTGGGGTGGGTTGTCGCTAGTTCTGCAACAACGGGGACCGTTACGGTTTCCTCGTTCCAACGTAAAAACTTAAAAAGTGTGCGCTTTCACGTAGTCTCGTGCCACGGCACTGGCTAAGTCATCTTTGTACGAAACTAAAACCCGGTATGAGAGAGGTGCGCGGATGGCGGAGGCGCGTAGGGCGCGACGTTCGGCGGCCTGCTTCGGGCGGCGACTGACGGTGGGGCCGGCGCGTATCGAGCCGACGGCGCACTGACGTCACACTGCGTCACGACGCCAGCGCCGCGCTGCCAGCGACGCGCGCAACCCGCTGCGCGCGGCGCCCTCTGCTGCCACCGCCCCGCTCGTAACCTTCCACAACCGGTAGGTTGACAGCCCCTACTGATCGACAAGCTTTCCGGCGACACACGTTTCCAAAATACTATCTACCAAATATTTGTACGATCCCGAATTGCTTAAATAACTTATTTAGCTTAATTCTAAACAACCTGATGTATGGAGTGGCTATCATAATAGCCACTATATGAAAGTTCTTGTACTCCGCGGCGTTAATAAATTTTTATGAGCGTTTGTTGGTAGGGCGCGCGGCGTGGGCGGGCGGAAGGCCGTCTCGGCGGGCGGCGCGGCGCGCCCAGACCTAATACTATATCGAGTACTTATCGACAAACGGTCCTATCTTGAGGGCAAACTCTTCGAGGAAGAAGGCTCATTATCGCCAAAATAAGATGTAGAGAGATATTTAAAATGTCAAACTCTTGGAAACTTTCATTTGATCAAGACCTGTGGTTTTCGTAGAGCATTAACGTTACCATCAGTTTATATTTGGGTAGCCAATAAATTTTATAGCAAGTGAATATATTTGCGTCTAGTTTATTGCATTCGTATTATGATAATGTCATAACCTCCGCATATAAATAAATTCTAGACGTACATGTTTTATAGTCAGAGGCCCTCATAGAGTAACTACCCCGGTCGGCTAAATCCGTAGTTTTCAGCTTCTGGAGCACACGTGGGATTTATTACTTTTGATCGCGGACTAGAAACCCGCATTACCTCGAAAAAAGAAGCTTTTGCCGTGTTACATGAGGGTCATTAAATCTTTTGTCCGAAAAAACCGTACTACACATTGTATTTCAAGCTTGAATTTCCCCGTATTTTGCTCAGCTGAGCATAGTAACCACATCGTAGAATGTTCAATGAATTTTGTAAAGTTTTAAACAAAAATCGTGATAAACTGTGGCCACAAACAAAAACGTGGAAACTATTCCAAACGACGAACTAGCGATGCATTTCCGAAGCTAATTTTAGATAATCGATGAAGTAAATTGCCATCGCCCTCTTTGTGGCACATTCGATTTACCGTATGCAAGTAGTAATCGATCCGATTGCCTTGCGATTGCGACGTAACACTAACAGCGAACTAGTGTCTGAATAAATGATTGATGTCATAAAAATATGGCTGTAATAAATAAATCAACGAGTGAAAAGATGTGTGAAGATCAGAAAATGTTCGGCGGAAAGTATCTATAAGTAATAACCGAAATTGTTTACAAATCCTTTGTTATTTATACCACAGATCAAAAGGGTAGCAGTAATAAACTTAGTACTTTGGGCTTCACTGGTAACATGTATTTACGTGTCGGTATGGAATACGTTACATAAGTTAACATTTTTTTACTTCAATGTATTATTTTATCACGAATTTTGCATCCTGAATAAATATCGAGACTCAAAAGTCATCTAATCGTAAAAATATGTACTTTTTAGGGTTTTGAGATACTTACCTACCAAGTTACCTAAAAAGGAAAAACGGAACCTTTATAAGATCACTTCGTTGTCCGTCTGTCTGTCCGTCAGTCAAGACCCTTTTTCTCAGGAACGCGTGGAGTTATCAAGTAGAAATTAATAATAAATACTCAGGGCTGCAATCCCTTGAAGCAGTGAAAAAATCAAACTTCTAAGTCAACGCAATCAAAAGAAAATCCGAAAACCGTATTTTGTAGTTACATTACAAAAAAAAAAAATTTTACGAATTTGTACAGGGCCTTCGGTGCGCGAGTCCCGAACTCCCGACTCGCACTTGGCCGGTTTTTTTAAAATAAGAGCAATTGACAGAAACATGATCTTTTATTTTTAGAAGCAAAACAAAGAATCATGTCATCGAAATGCAATGTTTGTCCCATTTTTGGTTTCCACCCTTTGCTGAAATAGCCTATTTTAGATAACGACGTCGAGACGACGTGTTTTACAAAAATATTTATTTTGTATCCCTTTATCTCAATCACTTAAATCACGGAAGTTCGAAAATTTTCCTACGTGGAAATAGTATTTTTTTGAAGTAGTTCTTTAATTAAAGCATTTACATAAACACGTTTCCGTCTAAAAATTTATGCTACCATTTTCCGATACAAAAAAAAATAAACGTTAAAATATTAACGATTTTCGACATCGCATCAGTATCTTGTTTCACGCCAGTGTTGAATTTGGCAATTCATCCCTCTGTATACGAGGTGAAGGGATTAATGACAGGGCTGAAACTCATCAATTTTCTCGTCATTCCTGCGAACATCATACATCTACAGTTGCCTGTCAGCTCTTGATATAATGACCAGATTAGAGGCACTTAGGTGTATCGAAACATTCTGCTATTATACAACATTGTCGTCATTAACAATTCATCTATTTGCTATGACAATGACTCATTTATAAGGGTTTCCCGAAACAGACACGCTATTTTAATGTGCGTGTTGCGTGACTACTATAAGTGTTACAACTTATAAAACTTCCGAATGGCCTCAACAAACAGGGGTACATTTTAAATGCATGCCGAACTAGGCATATAACACGAGCTATCCGAGTTGAAAAAGCGAAAATGTCCTGGATAGGCGTCAAGAGGTTACCGTGAAATACATTTCTGCCATACCCAGGGCGCTACCTGTCAGATATTAATTTCCGGCACTTGACACCGCCTGCCCCATCGTAATTACACGTGAGCAAATATAGACACATTGTAGGCGCTACATAGCCAGCGACCAGCCTACACCCCCACTTGAGCACGCAAAAGCCCTCGAACAATATTAGCTTTTAATTATAATGATGCTAAAATGGTAGACCTTATAATAAGCATAGCTAGGCCTCGAAATTTGTAAAAGGCCTTCCTTAATAAGATCCCAGAGCATAAAAAAGGAAGAAAATTCTTTTCCATTTGAATCTAGACTACCGCAATAAATGTTATTTTTATGTTGCAACTTTGCAACGGTCGGGTGAAAAACTCGATCGTAAATGCGTTGAAGCAATCGTTGGTATATTTTATTCGCAATCTCCTGCAGCCTATGCCTCTGTTACAATAAAACGTAAAGTTGCACACTTTTCAATTTCAGCGTCCGTCGTGCCCCGCCTGTGCGCGTATTTTTCATTTTACTAGCTCTGGACTGGGATGTGAAACAAAAGGACTTTTCCACTCATTGTTTTAGTTGATCTAGAATTGTGAGCATTCCAACAGTTTTTCTGCGTAATTGCCGAGGATTAATTAAACTCGAGGGAGCTCTATGCCCTCGCATAATATGGCAACTTCCGTATATAGCCCAGCCCGCTCATAAGTATCTGAAGTATTCGCTTCATTTCATTATTCGTTTCCTTATTACTTAATTAGTCCTTCAGGCATCGAAGATTAAAATTGAAATGACAAATACTACATAACCCAGAGTAAAGCCGTTAGCAACACATCGCCACAGACAACCAGGTAAAATGTACCGGAGGCGATCAATATAATTGCAATATGTCAGCTACGTAAATAATAATATAGTGCCTATACGCATGCACCGCCCGCCAGGGTGGCTCCCAGGCATAGGTCAGTTACCGTGCCTTGCCGTCACGCCATGGGTTTGAATTTATATTTAATGCACTTTCAAGCATTTTCTTTGTTCCTTCCAGAATGTACGTCGCAGTCTAATTTCGTTGTTACTAATAATAAATTTAAACTTTGAATATTTTTGAACACCTAATTTAAGCCGCTTTAGGCATTAGATCAATTGGAATGAGCTAAGCAGTAAGAATGTTATGTCAATTAAATATCTATGTAACAAGGTAATTTCAATTTGTTGGAGTAGCTATTTTATTAATTTTAGGGCAGTGGTACACCAAATGTGTTGGACATGGACCTTGGTGTCATAAAGACCATCTGCCACAAAAAAGTTCATGTGGCCACTTGATATGAAATTCATGTCAAAATGCTATGGGAACAAACAGATTTTAAACATAGATAACAATTCACAGGGGCGTTCATGATATATTATGTAAAGCATTTGTATCAAAGTCGGGGCAGCGGGCCATTCCTTCGTCGTGAAAGACCGGCTGATATGAAAATTCGTCGCGAAGCGGCCGGCGGCGGGCGGGGCGTTAGAGAGGGGATGCTTGGTTAGGCGGGCGGAGGGTGCACGGAGGCTCTATTTGGGTCACCCCGGGCGTCATTCTCCACGATCAATAGTAGAGTCGGCGCGCGCCGACTTCCCTCTCGCTCGCGCGCCGCCAGTTACCTAACACGTCTTGCACACTGCCCCACCAACATTAATTATTTTCCAAATCGCCTCTTACATGGGAACTATTTAGATAATACTGAAGGCTACCAATTACCCCATTAGGCCTCACAAGCCACAAGCTCGATCAGGGACGATGTATTGAACATTTACTCAATACAAGAATAACCTATAGTGCTGATATCCTAGTCTTTTCCTGAACTGAACTGGAGGAGTTACGTAACTCCAGGACGAAATATATAAAAAATAATGTACAGTAAACAGGAGTACTGTAAAGATTTTTATCAGTCGACGGCGGTTCTAAATGAGCCATCTCAAGATATTCAGTGGCCATCTTCAAGTAGAATAGATGGTGCAATAAATTACCAGTCAGCACTATCTCAAACGGCTCATAATTTTAAAACTACGCTGAAAGCTTATAATGAGGCGCTCGGAGTCGAGGAGCGGGTTGAAGTGGGCGGATAAATATTACTGACGAGTACCCGATGAAGCGGGGAATGCTAACTAGCCGAAGATGTTCATCTCCGGTGAGAAAATGGAGCCTCCTTCCCTCAAGGAATGCACGGAATGTGTATATCAGATTACGCAATTCTATAAGAAACGTAATAGTACAGAAAAAACATCTCTACATTGAATACCTGTAATTTAACTTACCCTGCATCTTTTGAAACAAACGGGAAATCAAACGGATCAGTCTCGGAGGAATTCTGGACATTTGCATTTTGAGTGAATTATTGGACGAAGTTTTTACATTAAAGTTCATCGGCTCGGATAGGAGACTGTGTTATGCTCTGGGGTTTCAGAAATCAATCCTAAATCTGGAAAGACGTATTACATGTTCGTATCTGTTAGCAACGTATTCTTCGTGAACAGAGTAAATCATCTATTGTTAGGCAAAATACCTAGACCGCAATCCGCGTGTTTCAGAAATAGCCCGGCTTGAGTAAGTACGCCGGGATATAAGGTAAACTTTCGTATATAGGTAACTAGGTGACGTATGCCTTAAAATATTATATTCGTTGGCGAAATGTGCCCATAAGACCCATGAAGTTATTGTAAACCACTTCAAAAACCGAATTTAAAGAGATTATGGTTTACGAAACTTCAACGAGAAACTTTGAACCACAAATCTTAGTAAAATATCAGTTTTGCGCAAAACTGGGATATTGTGCCGCAACCTATTGTATGACGGCTCGTAACGTTATGTAACAGTAACAAGGTATTGAACTTCTCTTACACAAATATAAGGTCCCATTAAAATAGATGGACAAACTTTTAGAAATCATTCAGACCACCAACATAAGGACGACGGTATAAAAATAAGAAAAACGCATAGATACTTACAAGAAAAATAATCAGCTAACGAAAATACACTAATGTGCCGCCGGCAATTTATTATTTTAGGTCAAAATAAAAGTACTTTAATCAGTGTTTTTTTTTTTGCTTGGATATCTTTAGTTAGACGTACTGAGCGCTGTGTTAAAATTTGTCCCCCCGAAAAGAAATGGCGAAACAAACTCAAGGATCAGTCTCTTTTAAAGTCCAGACATAATCTTGGTCAGATCATGTGACGACAATATGTAAATAATAGTCTGAAATGGTCTTTTGAGGAAAGAACCACACAGATTTGAGTGAATCAGTCCAGTTAGGCAAGCATTTGTCAGTAATCGTGTAGCTCAACTCTGAACTTGAGGAGCTCAACGACTATAGAATACATAAAGACTATAATATATCAATCAAACCCAAAATGAGATTAACATTCAGCAGTCGATTGGGTTGGCTCTTCATGTCGTAAACGCTATTAAATACTTACATAAAAACAAACATATATCTCACTAAAAGATCTGCTTCTTACTAATGCACGTAATGTTTATTTTCTCACTCAGCTGAAGCTATGATTGCTAACACAAATGAGATGCTATTAAAAAGAATGTACTTCCACACTTACTAGACATAAAACAGTTCGGACTATTTTCCGTTGTAATGATTGTTAACCAATAATTGGTTAGGATAGCTTTTCTAAACTATGGAGAGAAAATTCTTTATAAATCTCGTTTAGATTACGAGAGAATTCAGAAAACATTAACAAGATAAAAAGAATATCTGAAAGAGAGGAACTGATGTTCTCGTCATGTGTATCTCAATGTTCTTTTCCCATGATATAGGGTATGTTTCTGGTCTTTATTCCATCTGACTTCCGCAATATTATAGAAAAAATATGTTTTAATATGTAAGGTTTTAATAACATAAATAATAAAACGGAAGTAAAAGGTTGGCTACACTGACCGGACGGATGACGTAAGCGGAGGGTTTGACACTCGGACGGGGGGGAAGCAAACGACGGGAAGAAAAATAAGTTTTGGTTCGCTATAAGTTTAGTTTTAAAGGCCTCAAATAGTTATGAAATTGTGTGATTATCTCGATTAAGTTTGGTAGCTAATAGTTTTGATGCTCTGATTGTTGCACTTACAATAAATCCATTTTGAATACAATTGGTTTGTGCTTTATTTCTGAGGTTGATTAAAAATCCTATGTTCTGTCTTTAGCCACAAAAGACCTCAATTCTTCGACTAATACTTGAGGCCCGATGACTTTCAGGACAAGAAACTTAGCTAAAAATACCAGGACAAAAAGATAATATTTTTAAAGGAAACTCAATAAAAGCGATGAATTTTAAGCATTACCTACGCTTTGCCGGTACTGTCACAATTAATTAAATTTTAAATCCACTTTTACTGCTCCCTTCTCAATAAACGCCATATAAAGGGCTAAACTCATTAAATGACGAGAAATGTGCGAGTAACAGATAAAATTACTTATCACGATAGACTTAGTTACGGCTTTGAGAAGTCGTAAGGTTTTAAGGAGCTTGAAAATGATGATCCCTTTGAATAAAGTTACGAACATTCAGCAAATTATAATTCAAAATTCATTACAAAATCTTGTTGGACTTATAATACATAATGAATAAACCGAAACGATTTTCATCACCGTGTATTTAATTTAGTGAGTCTTAGTTTGCGATGGACGAATGGGAGTCCCTACCTATAGAATAAGAAAAGAGTATTATCTCAGATGAAAAACCAGGTCGAGCTAATGAAACCCAACATTCTTGTAAGCCAAGCTGATCCACACAAGACACTATAAATAGCTAAGATTAAGAAGATGAATGATTAGTTCCACGTTGTAAGAGTCAGCTAAGAGGAACGGGTACGCTACATTTACGCTACACGTGGATTAGAGCGGTGCCAACTAATTTAGGGTTAGGTAAAGCCATAAGAAAAAACGACCGGAGATACTGAGTGTAATCCGCATTCAATATAAATAGCAAGTGTAAAAAAGACAGTTAGCGTAGCCAAAAAATTCAGAGTAATTTTTGCATCACCCCAAAACGAAAGCAGAAATTTGTATAACGATTAGCACATATTCAGTTATGTTTATCTATAGAAGTGTCACGACATATACCTAGGCACATTTATATTGGCTTCTTTTAATCTCGGTAGCTACGCAAAGGGTAGGAAATAAAAAATCGGTCAAGAACACATCGAAATGGTGCTGGAATGCGATTGGTTCGGCCACAAAATATACAGCGTAAATCATTTGGAAAGATTTGTTTGAAGATTTTTATCGAAAGATATCATGGCGGTGAATGCGAATGATTTCATGTGGCGATTGAGAAATATCAATGGTAGATAGTTGTTAAGTTTATAGTAGCATACAGCAAGAACACAAGAAATAACTGATTTAGCTCTAGGGCTGGTCAACCACCGCTTCAAACCGCCTGAAAGAAGATGGTTAAAGACACGTGATCGATAACAGTAGCTTGCCATCGTCGTGTCAATATTTCAATATTGGGTTTCCATAATTATATAAAACATAATATAGCTGATGCTAGGTACGCGAACAAATGTGTGCAGAATAAAGTAACGTTTATTACAATAACGTGACTCAATACCATTGGTAAACAATAAAGACATTAGAAGATCATGAGATGTAAACTTTACAGCACCGCAGAAGCCAAAAATGTGTAATTTGCATGATTTTTAAAATCTAGTTAATGTATCGAGAGGTTTGGAAGCTATTCACCATAGCTTTTTCGCTCCGAAATATTCTAAAATCTGTAAAAAGTGGGATGTGGGGCTGTGCCAGTGGGGCTCTTGATTCGCTAACGCTATGAAGTGGGGGATAATAGTTTTACCTCACCTCCACCCGAGTCGGGCGAGGTCGAAGTGAATAAACCGTCGAGTCGAGTCAATTTCCGATATTAGATTTGCTTATAGGCAGAAGTGAGGCGACGGTATTCCGAGTCTGCTTTATCTTTAGCTAGGGCATTAGTTGAATGGTGTTTTCAATCAAACTGTGGCGTCTTGATCGATACGATTAACACTGATTGAATAAGGTTGGGGTTCGAGATTTTTCTTGCTTTTATGTAAAATTCTTTGAACGCAATCCGGTTGAAAATCTTTTGAAGCAACTTGCGAGTTTAAAAACCAGCTGTGCTCCAATTCGTTTTAATGGACGATATTATGCTGTCATTAACAACCGCATGATTAAGTAGTTACTCTATTCAGCTAGTTACTAGTTGAGAACATCGACAGACATGATATAAGCATACGAGGAAGGACCAAGATTCAAATAAATCCACAGTACATAGCTACGGATGTATGCACAAATTATAAGCACGGTGCCATTTCCAGTATCTACATACGCCGTTATTAACTGCCATGAAAGGCACATAAAATTCAATAAATAAACTCCGGGATTAAGTTATATCGCGAATGGAGCTTCATAAAATCTCCAAATTTTGCATCCAGTGACATAAGCTGCGCGCGGATAAAATATAGGAAATCGTGTTAAAATTCACGGGATTACGTTCGTCAAGGGGGATTTCGATCAAAAGCGTCCGGAGAACGGGCGGCCTTGCCAAAGACGTGTCTCTACTTAGTGAGATACGTATTCTACGAAATTCAGTCAATGAAATTATTACAGAGTAAACATTATATGAGCAAATATAAATATCGGACGTCACAGTCGTTGCTACGGCCTGTGCTGTTGATTCACTCGGCTCAGCGTCACGTCAGCGTACAGGCTGAAGGTGAAGACGAAGGAAGTTTATTGCAATATGTACTAGCAGATAATATTTATAGTTCTCAGTAACCATTCTAAAAATTGCACACGTCTCGACTCTACTCACCATTGGTTGATGCTTGAAGAGGAACATTTTAACAAGGTTCATAGTGGTATTTTGGTAACATGATAAACGCAATATTTACAGAAATTGCAGATTTATTTGAATCATAAATTAAACCACTGATATTTACAATATTGGTCCCACCGACAAGTTTTAGTGTTTAACAACTATGTTTCCGTTAGGTTTACGTAATAATTTTGTTTGGTTGGTACCTTTTAAACATACTACAAAATACATATATTGATTCTGAGCGATGGGGCAGTGGATTAGTTAACCACGAAGCCGGTAAACTGTTAGGAAATGTTTTAGTTACGCGTAGTACAATGCGGATGTCATTTGAGAACTGCGGTAGGAGGGCTGCATTAACATTCAGGGGATTAGCAAGCAGGGTACGAGTCAGAGACCAAAACCTTTTTAGAAGCAGAACAAAGAAAAGTACGCATCGTTGCGTAATAATTCTCTGTGAACTGACATCTGCAGCTTTTATACTGAAAGGACAAATTTGAATTTCAAAGCTCTCCGTATATACCTTGCTGTAGTTACGACGAAGGAAAATTTCGAAATTGACGGAAAAGCTCACGTAGACACTTCGACATAGAGATGAAATCGCCAGTCTATTTGTGTACAATTTGATTGGCATATATTTCTAAAACCATGAGGTAAAGGATTTTTTGTTTTATTACATTTTTGACAGGAAAGCTTTGCGACTCTTGTATATTTACTAAAAGATGCAATGACTGAAACCATGAAATGGCAGATTTATTGTGATCTAGTTGTGGATAAAGCCCTCCAGGCCGTATTTCGGCCACAGCGGCCAATCTCAACGGAGAGTATAGCCTTCGGCGCGGGAGATAATATTGTAGTGCACAATGTGCGCGCAGACACAGCGCAGTGCACTTCCTCTTCGTTCACTCTCATAGTCCGATGGGACGGCAATCCGACACGACTGGAGAGAGGTCAGGCGCAGGACCAAAGGCTTAACGTGCTTTCCGAGACACAGGAGTATCACACCGCCAACTTCCAAAATCCGGGCTGTTACTAAAAAAATCCTAATGGAAAAACTCAATAACACTTTGCCCGATCTAGGGATCGAACCCAGGACTAGTGTTGCCCAAATGCAAGACCAAGACAAGACCTTAGCCAGTCTTGGTCTTGGTCTTGCGTCAATACACCTGGTCTTGGTCTTGGTATTGCGCTCTCAGTCTTGGTCTTGGTCTTGCAGCAAGAGTCTCGCAAGTCTTGCGAGACTCTACTACTTAGACTAGACTACACTCAAATACCTATTAGCCTATTGCTCAGGCTGGCAGGGACATCGACGCGCAACCGCTTACCATAGATTCAGTAGGTACAGACGCCAGCACATCAACCTACTACAATCTGTCAAATTTCTTTAATAGATTTTCAACTTTATCGCTAAAGCATAAGGTTCAAAATTGATTGGGAAAATTTGACAGTTTCGGGTAGCTTGATGTGCTGTCGTCTGTACATGATTCTGGACGCCCCTGCGTTGAAATTTTTCGTCGGCTTTTTCTTAATTTTTACGTTTTTTTCTGCAATTTTTTTACTGTAAACTGTATAAAATCATTATTTCTATCTGAACTAATGAGATTTTTAATTAAAAAATAGTAAATTCACTTGTTTCACTTAAAACAGCAATGTAAATAAAACTCGAAAGGGCTACCTGATCAGCTGTATTGCTAAAGTTCATTTGCGAGGTCAACACTGTCTTCGCGCTCACGCTATTCGCTTTCAAATGCCGCGACAAAGGGACCGCAGCGCCAAGCGGTCTCCTCGTATTACTATTAACGCACTTGAAAATAAACTTTAAAATTATTACAATAAAGTGCATAAATGCTTGAACCTGACAAAAATGCGGAAGATTGCGGGAATCCCCGCGCGGCGTCGAGTCGGCCATGAATCCCAATGAATCTAGCAGACGCGTCACATGAGGCATTTTAATCATCTACATAATTGAATGACCCATTTACTACTTTTATTTTAGATTCGTTATGAGGGGATAATTATTTTTCTAAGGCTTCATCGATTTAATGGAGAAGCGCTAAGGTAGCCCGCGAAATTAAAATTTTCTTACGTTTTTTGCAATTTGCTGGTCAGTGAATTTCGCGGGCTAACTAATACCGCTTTCGCCTTAAGTAAAGAAGATTAAAAAAAACGTGCAGAAGTGTATTGATAGTCACGTAATTTTTCGATATTTTTTTATTATCAACAATAATTTTAGGTTTGAATGCAATTCAACAATGTAATTTACTGTTTCATAAAAAAATACATCCATTTTCGCATAATCGGGATTGAAACCAAATACCTACTATAACGCCCAAATCTCAGTTTGACTTAACTGCGAGACGCAAGAGTCTTGCAGGCTTAGTCTTGTTCTTGCTCAAGTCTTGCAGGGTTCAGTCTTGGTCTTGGTCTTGCTAAAATAAGTCGGTCTTGGTCTTGGTCTTGCAAAAATGCAAGAACAAGACCAAGACTGCAAGACCAAGACCGATTTTGGGCAACACTACCCAGGACCCCACGCTCCGCAGTCGCGCTTGCGACCACGAGACCAGGGGAAGTTGTGGATATCATTGTTGGGTAACACTAATTAGCTAAGCCTGGCATTGGCGACTGGTCGGGTGTGCTAACCAGGCTCCAGGGTATTTCGCGAATCAGCCGGTGTTAAGTGCACGTGAGAATTGCCGCGCTCCACATAACTCAATTATGAGCTTGACGGCACCGCATAGGCACATTACCTTCTTATTGGAGTAACGCTATAACTTTTTATCGCTTGTATAATATGTATTAATCTTTCAGATTATAGGCATATTTGCTGTTAATATTCACGCTGGCAAGATATTACTGAAGGTATTAACGGTTTAAACTAGTGAGATCGTAACATGATTAAAGTACAAACTAACCCCGCCTGTACCTATATTTTCTAGACACAAGCAACGATATTGTCTAACAAATTAATTGACCTAAAGGGATCACCATTAATTAATTACCAACACAAAGGTTGAGAATGTGAGATATAAATCCCAAATTGATTATTAAATCCACTTCTCTACACAGTGAAAAGGTCTTGAAAGGACTCCAGGGGACCGTCATCGTGTGCATATGAGAGTATTACCCGAATCTAAACGATTATCCTTTGATCGTTACTGGCTAATGCCGGTGAGATCTGCTCGAAGCGGTCCGCACCGGTGGATCTGGACAGCCCCCCGCGCGATTTCCGTTCACTACACCACTTAGATCAGTTCAATGCACCACGTTTTATTCACACATTACTACGTAAAAATAATCACGATGGTATGTACACAAGCTTTTAACGTTTATAAATTAATTTTTATTAAGTATTCAGAGAAGAATCTCGTAATCCAAAAATTACGAAATGATTGAATTTCATGTGAGATTACGCTAAAGCCATTCGTCCGTGGAGGACTTGCATCGCATACTAATTAGGGCTCAAAGGGACATGAATCATATTAAGTATATGGTAAAAACGCCTATGTTGTTTGAAGAAACTTAAATCCGTGCTTAGTCTCATTAATTCCTCTCGTTTGAAACCGTCTAAAAGAATGAATCGTATAAATTAGTGCTAGGATGAGAAAATTAAGAAAATAGTAGATTCCTAGTGAAATGGGAGAGTAAGTGAGCAATTTCCAAGAAACATACGTAGGAAGTTTGGGAATATAACGGAAAGTTTCAGGTACCTAAGTTCGTTGCCCATTACTAAATTAACTGCTTGGTCCAATTGGACGTGGGCGAGTTATATGAATGAATTTCGCGTCTGTCCTGCTGAGTTCGTGGTCATCGGGCGCTTGTGCACTCTGGATTTTATAAGTAATTCTCCTGAAGTGACTGAATTATTCTGGAACGTCTGCCACATAATTCAATTAATCATAATGAAAGTAGTCCATTGAATCGATTTCGTGCACTTTATTTGCAGTCTATGTCGATTGCTTTATTAATGTTTATGTACCCTTTTTTGGTTGTATTATAAATTGGTACATACAGTCATCACAGCAAAGACCGGAACGATCAAATGAGATTTGTGAAAAGCTCCTCTTCTGCTTCGCAAAATTGCAAATTTAATTTTTGCAGAGCTTTGCTGCGCTCCCAGCGGGTTTTAAATGAGTGCAAAAGTTGCAAAAATCGCCACTGGATGAATATGTACTAGGAATTAAACACAGCAACCGCGGCGTAACAAGTTAAACTTCTAGCGTTTAATTAATATGTGAGCAAATTGCTGAATTAAAATGAAAATGATTTTAGGATCTTGATCTTGAGCACATTATATTCCTCCAAAGCGAAGAAAATGTCCATAATTCCACATCGATTCAAAAACTAGCGAACAAGTTTTTGATAAATTTGTTCCTAATTGTTGGTAATTCGTGTAAAAACAGTTACATACAAGAAGAAAAAGTTATCAAATGATGAAAAGAGTTGATAAAAGTGACAGGTGTTTATTTTCTTGATATTTGTGGAATAGCACCGTAGTTCCATTTGACACTCTTGTAGTCACGCAAAATAGTAATCAGTTAATTTCTGCTTAGTAACTTTACTGCGATGTTGTTCAGTGTAAAAAATTGTTGGCTTTCTTATTTTAATAAAGTATTTTTGTACCTGAATTGGCAAGTTTTTAAAATGATAAAGGCCATGATCTGATGGCCGTTGCGATGATGACGTCAGACTAAGTAATTCAACAACTTGCAGTAGTTAAGTGGTCACATATTGTAAATAAGTGGTGAAAGCGGTCTAGTTTCTTTCTCAATCACCAAGATTCTATTCATGTATTCCTACACGACCTACCAAAACCAAGCAGTTCAAGACAAAAACTTTCGTTCCCTTTTACGCATCAGATATCTTTGTTTGGCTGAACATCTGGGTTGCATTAGACAGTTCTACCCCTGCCCCAAAACCCCCACAGGAAAATCATCTGTGTGATCAGAGTAAAAAAAACCTTGCTTCTTATATTCCTGTCTGATATCTGGTTGAACATCTGGATTCCATTAGATTTTAGCACGGACATTGAGCTGCATGCCCGCACTTCCACAAAGTAGAGATTGTAATGAAAAAGGCTATTACATACAAAGTTGTTTACTCCACTATTATTTTTCATTGTAAGAACAGCTACAGACTGTAACTTTGTATCGCTAGAACTATTTCATTTCTTATAGGTAATTTTAAAGCACGTCAGCGCTGTTCATGGTGAAGCTGCGGACACCACTCCTGACCATCCATACTACCATAGTAGTGCGGACACGACGGTCCATTCGAGAATAGTAATGAAATAGGTATCTTTAAACCAGTGTAGCAAACATAAATTGCTTTCCTAGACCAGGTGAAGAAATCGTTCTTGAGGTTCAACGAGTTTCGATCTATTACCGTGTTTAATCGGGGACAAGAGTGGTCAGCGTTTATTAGAAAATGTACACTTTCTTGGAGCAATTAATACAGTTTATGACCACATTACTCTCACTTACACCAAGCTAGAAAAAGAGGAGAATAAGCGCACTTGTACAAAAACTAAGTGTCACACTAAATGATTTAGGTATCATTATGTGCCGCACCGGCGGGATAGCAACGTTTGCGAGAAATTGGATGTGGGCGTTGTAAAGCGCTAGTTGTATGCTTCGTTATCTCTCTACTTTTAAACTAATTAAACCATATAACGTGTGACAATAAACTTTGACCAATAAATCTAAAAGGATGAAAATATTTACTTCCACTATGTCATGTTCGCGAGTCTGACGAAAATTTTCACACTGTGTTACAGGAGTTCAAACTTTGTCCACTTCAAAAGCGTATACATCTGGTGAATGTTGTAAAGAAATATCTCGTGATGTTATGCTTTACATAACAACAATAAATCATGTTACACAATACGTGACTACACTAAAGCATGACAATAAAGCGGCAGCTTCACATACATACGTTGTCAGGCACACGCATTAGTCATACAATCACAAGACTGGATGGCGGGCACACTGCAGTTAAAGCTGGATTTCATTTTGGCCTTTGATCCCATTCAATGGGGTAATCTGCGTACCTAGACTGAGTCAGAGGAAAAGAACTGTTTAGGTTTGTTAATTTAAATTAGCCAAATTATCTAGTGAGGATGGGATGCAGACGACCTTTGAAGCATTAACTTCTACAGAGCGGTGAATCAACTTGACAAAACCAGAAAAACTGCCCCATTTTCATGGAGAAGAAAATGCAGACACAGGAAATGATAACTTTTAGTAGTCTCGAAAACTAAATTATTTTCTTGACAAGCATCAATCAGATGGGTAAATACATGTTTTTGAAGCTCTGCTCCAGACAATCAATAGCAGAATAAGGAAAAACATCGGAAATGGAAAGAGGGGGAGGATTATATCTGGCGGTGTGTAGGAAAAGCCTGCCCGTGTAAATTATGATGCTATTAGAATGTATTTTGCTCGTGTATAGGGGACCGAGTTTCGTGGGATGAATCATTGCATTATTTACTAGTATAGGATCGCGGAATAAAGTAAATGTTTTGAATGTGTGACTATTTTCGTTACGTTTCATAAATATTTTACACATTCATATTTATTTAGGTTAGGACCGTGTTTGATAAAGAAAATATAGCCTTATTTTGGGCATATAAGCCAATCCAAGTCCTAAAGGTTCCCTAAAGCAGCATTTCGAAGTTGCCGAATTTGTGTACAAATCAATGGCAAAAATCCGTCCACTGGCTCGTTTCACAGCCAAAAACAGACACAAACTTACATAAAAATTTATTGGAGCACTAGACATGAAATGTATCAAAATTTTATTACACGAACGCAATTAAATGATAACCAAATGCATAGTGGACGAGTTCGTAACACACTAGTGCACACTACACATCAAAATGCAGGCAGCAATAACCGGATAAACGGGATGGCTATTCAAAAGAGATTGAATTCATTCTATGTCGCGGTGCAGTTAAATCTAGACAAAACTGATCTGATTCGTTTTACTAAAGGGCTGGTTTAATCATTAATTTTACTCTAGATTGACAGATAACGTGATATGCAAAGTGGAATCTAATTGAGAAAATTGTAATTTAATTATATTTGAATACCCAGGCATTTGGGTGGGATTGGTAGACATGGCAGTTGCGATTTATGGAAAAGCTTTAACAAAAACTCAATAGGGTTTTCCGAAACCGTCTGTTCAGAAGCCTATACAGATAGAGTAGTGGTAGGTGGTATGAAAACGAACTCATTCAAGGCAAATCTCTCAAATAAAAAATAATTTAAATAAATTGAATCGGCTTTAAAAAGAAATTAACTCAAAGTTATGAAATAAATCCAAACAGAATTTCGGAAGTCAGTGTCTTGGGATGTGTTTTAGTTTTTTGACACCGACTTCCGAATTTAAATTTTGAGTTAATTTCTTTTTGAAGTCGATTTAATTTTTTTAAATTACTTTTTTATTTTGTAATTTTTAGTTTTTAGTAAAAACTGGAATATTTGTTTGTAATAAGTAGGTAATCGTTTTGTTGTAAATATTGCACTAGAATTTGACAAAGGTTTTGAAATTTTTTCTCTTTGACACTACACCCGTAGCTCGTATCAATAAGCCAGGCCGTCACACTTACACGTATTAGTCCATATCTTGAAAACTACTGAATCGATTTTGATGAAACTTGCACTGTTCCCTAAGTTGAAGTATATGTAAGCCAGTACAAAAAATGGTCACGATCCGATTAATAGTTGCGGAGAAATTCGTGGACATACATACATACATGTATCTATAAAATTTTGTAATTTGTTTGGAACCCCTAATAGATTGTCATATGTTATCATGCAGTTCCAATAATATTACATACATACGTGTCGAATTGATAACCTCCTTTTTTTTGAAGCCGGTAATTATGAGATTGAATGATTGAATCCTGACAAGTGCCGAAATTAATTAAGCAAACCAAGAACCGAGCCCGAACAGATTAATTACTGGCAATTAGTGGTGAAAGATTACACAAATCCATCAAATTAACACCTGTTGTAGCCAATACATGAAAATATATGGTTAACGATACACCATAGTTGTTATGGAGCTAAACAGAATTAGTTACCATGAACACCATAAAACTTCTAAGGAAAATGTATATTCCTTGTTCTTGGAATTTCTTTGAACAACGAATTTTGCTTACTTATGTCAATCTAGCGTAAATATGCGTAAATCTTATAACAATGTGCATCTACCTTAATCAAAATTTAAAAGTTACCTTAATCTCTTTTCTAGGAAGAACAACGTTATATGAGATAAAGTTTTACAAATGGAGATGTGGGAAAAATGTATCAGGAACTGTGAACAGTTCCTGATACATTTTTCCCACGTCTCCATTTGTTTTCTTTGCTGAAGCAAAGAAAACAAAAACTGTTTTTAAATGAAGAATTAGGTATTTAAAAGTGGTTGAAACCTTTGCAAAACCACGTATCTTTGATACAAATCCAGAAAATACCATTTCAATTATGAAGGATTTAAAATTCTGGTGGCGAAATGGAGTAGCGTACACATTAAACATGTCGTGAGTCTGACGAGACAGGTTACTATCGAGCTTAGCATGCATACGAGACTGTCTCTGACACGACCCAGGGCAAACATAACTACGTTCACCGTGTTGACTTTAAGCGTTTTGTTCGTGAATTACTTGCACCATATACAGCCCCTTATTGTACGTAACACCGACGAAAGGTTCTCTGAGACTTGCATTATTAAAATTTTCGTGAAAAGCAAGAATTCTAATAATGAAATCTACTGTAACGTAATTAATGTTTTTCATCAGGGAACGGCCTCAAGAGATTTTAGAGATGACATCAGGTGGTCCGTGGCAAGCGGTAGTCATTAGTCACTTGCCTTTAGAATGTAATGCTTTTAAAAAGTTAAAAGGAATGAAAATGAAGCTTAACAGTTTCATAATACAAGGAAAATGTTCAGTTCCGAGAAATAGAAACTTCTGTGAACATTATAGCAGTTTCAATTTCTTGTTAAAACAAATGTCGATACTTGGGGTAACTCACTTGTATTCTAAACTTGAACAGTGAAATGAAACCATTCTAGAGTACGTTTCAAAAAAAGAAATTTGATGGATTTGCGGTGTCTCTGTTTGTACCTTGGTCTTGTATAAAATTTAATTTCTGTGGGGAAAAATTTAATTTCTGTGGGAAAAATTTAATTTCTGTGGGGCGATGTACGAGGGGAATATTTTGCGTGTACTTCAGTGTTATTGCAATTGTGCGAAAAACCAAGCGTGGGGCGTCACGTCACAGAGTGGCTCTATATTCAATTTTCCATTTAAAATGAAAGCTAAAAAATTAAAAAATGAATGCTTCAAGAAAATGTATTTATAACCACGTTGTGCGGAAAGATATTAGCACGGCTCAATGATAGATTTCGCGCCATTATACTTACAAAGTAGGTTTCAATATGAGGAATAGAATCGACGTGAACATGTTCAGAGCTTCAGTGGAATCGTAGAAAATGGTGAGAACGCACTAGAATTAAATACGAACCCCCTTTCCCTATGTCGTAACAATGGGGTGAACTACCTCATGTCCTCAGGCAGTCTTATTGTTCAGTTTCTATTTTTTTTTATTGAGACAAATGTATTTGGGATTTTGCATCAATTTGGAGATCATTTCTGAATACGGGATTAAATAAAATATTCTAATCGTAAAATTGGTGGCAAAACTATCAATCATTCACTATTATATCAATACTCTTTATCAAATCACCTTGAAAGGAGTGGAGTGGATACTTCACAATAAGTCGAGGTGTGGTACCGTTAACTTCAATTATGGAAAAAGCCTTATCAGCAACATACCCGCGTCATAGGTATGGGTAATTAAAGTGTAGTTAGATTTTAGCTCAACGCGCCCTAACGAGGAGAAACAAAGACGAAATGGGCTTATCATTTCGTCTACTACTTATAAGCATGTGCTCATAAAATGAATGCAAGTTACGTCAACAGTTATTAGTAGTAGACAATAGAATCATGAAAAAGGCTCATTCGAATTGGGAATAAGACGTTTCACTATCCGTTTGTGAGAAACACAGCAAAAATGTAGTCTCTATAAGGACTCGGTCGATGAAGATTTCGAAACCAATATAGAAGTATATAATCAATGTAGTCTTGCAGTCTGCGAGTCTGCGGGCGCGTCGCGTAGTTATGTAACATTCAGCAGTCCTGTCTAATCAATACCGCCCGGCACTTCATGCTAGGGGGCCAATGTACGAGGAAAGAGTTCGAGGCAAGCTCCACACTATGGATATCTTGGCACAGGCTCTGCCTGACGTTGGCGTTCCCGTTTTGACGTTTAAAGTCTAGGATCACGTGTAAATGTGACCGTATAGATTCAAGTTCCAGATATCGGTCGAATTGATTTCCGTGGCGCCCAACCGAAAATTGATATGTGTCAGATGTTGTTTTCGTTACGTAATTGGATATTTTTCTAACATACAGATGCAAGGACATACTGATAAAACTTTTGCATAAACTTCTTTTTATCTTCTTGCACAAAAATTAAGGTTTTCATTCTCCAAGGTGGCCAAATGCGGTCATTAGAATAAATCTCCAAGAAAGAGAGCATAATGCCGACTACTAAAAACTTATCTTTGGGGTATTACGTGGAGAAAGTACTCGTAGGACCGCGCCCACAAGTTTTACAATGTGAATAACTTACTATTGCCTACGAAGTACTACAGCACTAAGATAGGATTGTTCACGAACTGCCTCAAAAATCGTCTGCGAGTCTATAAAATGGATCTTTTTTTGGGTAGTATTGATATAGCTTGGCCAATTTGCGAAGAATGTCTATAAAATGGGGGGAACTCTCAGAATAGTACGGGGCAATGTTCGGATAAAGAATGTCATAATAAATTTTATTACTAGCGTTGGCATTCCTTCTTTGGCACAAATAGGCCACAAATCACATTATTCTTTGATACAGTGGAATGTGTTACATGTGGTAATGTTTCTACATGCATTAAATTTTAAGATTTACAAGCTCTATTTCGTTATATTATTGTTATTTTAAACATTAACATTATCCCATTTTCATCCCCATTTCAGTGCATATTATTCACAAAAATAATACATACGCCAGGACGAGCCAACTTTTTATTTGTCTTTGGGTGGGATATTACGTTACAGGCAAACAAATGGCTGGCTGGATAGGCAACCACCGGACATATTTTCTTAGTCTCGATGTAGCACTCCCGAAAATAGATAGGATTTTTTCAGCCAGAAACCACATTTTAGGTCTAGGTACAATTACGTAGCCAAATCTGTCAGAAATTATACAGATCGACCTAAAAGCCAGAGCTTTTTTACATTTTTGCAGAATCAAGATAAATATTCAGGTGAAATAAGATTTTTTCGAAACGAAAAACTGAATAATAAGATCTCTCTATGGAAATTCAGCACCATAGTCATATTACAAGCGTTTTACCTCCTTCTCCTTTCAGCTTATGGAGGTAAAAACACACATGTAACTTATATAAAAACCTCGCGGTATTCGATAGAAATAACATGTAACGAGCGAAGTAGTTTGAATGGGTATGGAGTTATTGTCAAGAGGGTATAATCTGTAGGTACGCACGTCGTAGAAACATTAATTAACGTTTTAGTTGTCATTGTAATAATATTTTAATTTTAATTACAATGATTAGGTTCTGATGAAATATGTAATTGTATAACAGATGTTTTACTGATATTCAGCTAATCCGGATAGACTGGAAGCCAACCCCAACATAACTGGGAAAAGACTAGACAGATTGATTACGGATGGACATTCATTTAAGATCTCATCAATTTACCAAGAGTATTTTCGCCGAAAATACAAAAATTGCAGCGTAAGAAAACAAAAGCTTCGTAACGTCGAAAAGCCAGAAGTGGGCTTACTGATAAGCGCACGAACAGTTTTCTTAAAAGAAACCTTGGCGATGGCCCAGCAAAAAGGTAAGACGAAAAATAAAACTGTCTTTACCTACATATATTGCTGTCCTAGCCATATTCCAAGTTACGACTAAACAAAATTGAACTACAAGTAACTGTGTCAATGACAAGCACGCAAGTAACCCTAACAGGCTTTTGCGAAAAGATACCCTGATTTTTTTTTCAAGGACTTCCTTCAACGACCCCTGTCATAAACACGGAATTTATTGGAATAGCAACACGCAAGTCCCCTATAACCTTTCTTACTAATAAAAGTTTCACGTAAGGACGAACGGCGTCAGTCTGCTAATTTATAAGTATAGCTCCTATAGGCAATGTTATTCATTTTGTCGATACGGCGAGCGCACGGAAAGCGGAGATACATTACCGACTCCTGGAAATCGAAACCAAAAGTATACAAATATCGAAAATGGTCGATGACTGGAAGCTCCTAATGGCGGTGTTCATTTACATATAAATTGTCAATTTTTGCCACGCCAAAAATACCTTGATGGATCCGTTCCTATGTCAGAGTTGAGATGAAAATGGATAAGTTCGGCTCGCGTCGAGCATGTCTACTCCATTAGCATGAAATCCGTAATTTTAACCGTAATTACAAGGGTTTTCTACTCCGTATAGCTTACGGAAATAAGATTAGTTCGGAACCCGAACTAAGAATGAATGACAACACTATTTGACAGCTGCCCCTAACCCATACGTGCTTTTCCCCGTCCGAAAAATTGAGCTTGTCACTTGTTTTGACGGATAACTTTGGACGGGCCCGTATCTTCGTTGACGGACAAAACACCTGGTGAAAATCAGAATCAATGATATTCGGTATGGTACAGAATTACTAGACACTGCATTTTTTTTTTACTTTTTGGGACAGTAAAATCATTATGTCTCTGAAATAAAAGGCAAACAGACAAGAGTCGAGGTTCTACAAAGGTTACGTTATGCCATTTTTGTTACGGAATACTAAAAAACTGACCATTTCACGCTACGAGTATCCTCGAACCCGTATAATCTAAAGACGGAACGGTCCCAGTGGTATGTCGGATACGTAATCCCATCTGATTTATACATACGAGTACACACTGAGAATATTTTGCACTTATATTCAAGAAAGGGGTACTAAGAGCAAAAGCGTACTCTGTTGGAAAATTTTTGTTTAATTAAGTACCTACATTTTTAAGTGTGTTAAGGTCAATAGAAATAATGCCTAAAAGTTGGAAATGTGGCCCACTTGGTCTAAAAATATGGCGATGTAATTATAGCGATAAGTTCCAAATTTGAGTACTTTAGACTCGCGGAATTTCAACGCTACGCGCTACGAAAGATATTTTCGTAGACCATCGATCGGCTACGAAAAATTCAAATTAGATTTCTCTTACTACGCTACTTGTGAAAGTGACTATTTTCATTTATTCTTCATTCATCAAATTATAGGAATACAAGATGAGACGTTAGACGTCATTTTCTTTTTCTTACCCGAAGGAAAACTACTGAATGTTTCATTGGATCTCGTACAGTTTACCCACAGGGGGTTATTCCTACGTGAAAGTATGACAATGTTCCCGAGAGCTACTTGCATAATGAAATCGCAACATTTGAATAACATCGGCGAGGCTCTCAACCCTACGAGGGAAACAGGATAACTCTGTATATGTAAGAATGTTCTAGAACAAACATAATTTCAAATACTGAACAGCTTAGGCGACTTACAAATAAGATTATTCCGCCACACGACTGCTCTCAATAATCAAACTCGAAATTACTTCGTTTAACTTCTCGAACTTAATTGAGATATTTAATCAGAGTTGGAAAACGTATGCGAGTTAACGTCGTCCCCTTATTCTCCTTGAACAAGACAGCTCGACAAGTTTTCAATCGATGTTTTCTGGACTGGAACTGGAATGTTGTGCAACATTTGAGTTCAGCAAAGCCGTTGTTAACAATAGATATGAATAGTGTATTTCTGAAACCCCACTAACGCTATTGTACTCCAAGAAATATTACGAGGGTAAAACACTCTTGGAAGCTGCTACCTTCGGATCTACCTCTTATATTGTATTTATTTTTTTTATTTATGTGCTCTAGCAGGTGACCCCGAGAATACAAATCAAATATTTATTTTATAGACCAGTGGAACGTGTTAGTAATATTTTAAGTGCGTAAAGAATCTTTCAAATACTCTATACTCAACACTATGAGCTCGTAGGAAGCTGAGTAAAAAATTTGAGACGTTATTAATAGTCCACTTTTTATGCTGGCACTCCCCTAAGAAAAAATAATCGGGAAAGTAAACTGGCCTTCACGCGCTTAATTGGTTCCGCTTTTCCACTCCACCATGAGCTATTTAATCTTCGTAAACAAAACCTTAATTGAAACCGGTTTTACGATATGAGATTCCACGTAATTATGTCGCTATAGCACATGGCTTTCTATCCACTGTCCTATCTATCTACTATTCTCGAGTATACAGATGGTCACGCCCAATGTTCTGGAATTTTCCCTGCCCACGGAATATGTACCTGCTCGAATCCCGGGCTGCTGCGGGATTAGCACAGAAAATGCTCTATTTATATGATTTTATTTTGAAGAACTTACAGTTTGTTTATGTGAACGGATTGCAGATAAATCCTGGACATAAGTTGTATATTTGGGCTAAAATTTTCACTTTTGGGGCTTTCATTTTGTACATTTTTACGACCTAAACTTACGCATTGGTCGGAAATAATAATAAAAGGTTATCTATGCTCTTGTTAAAACCATTACTGAAGGCCAATTTCCATAATTAAAAGCGTACAAAATCTAGTGGCACTCTCATCTCAGCGACAATCAATGTCAAAAACTTGTTAAAAATTTAGGGATTGTATAGGTATTTTTGACAGATTGAGACTGAGATCAGACTGTAACGTACTTAAAATTACGAGAATTGCCCCACTGGTTACTTAACTGTAGATATATCTATCTATCCACGTATTTATATCGCGTCTAGAAAGGATTGAACCATAATTTTTTATTATGTACCCAGCTGAAAGTAGCGCTTGGAGTGCAGCTCGGGGCAAATGTCAGTTTTACCATAAAACTGTATTAAATTCACCTCTGGCCTTTTCAGCACATAATCTAAACGAACGAACGTCAACGTCAACCACTCGGAACTATGTATGTACGAACCGGAGCAGTTTTATAATATGACGTGACGTAGTTCAATTTCCGACTGCATATTGTCTGCAAAACATTATAACTCCCTTTATATCATCCACAAAACTAGATGAAATGTCAACTGCGTCGTGAAATCGTCTGGCAGTACTGGCAGTCGTACCATCTATCTCATTCGACTTATTGATCCGGTGACAACGGGGCTAGTTCTTGCTCGAGTAAAAGGTAACCTATTTTAACGCAAATTAAAGGAGCTAGAAACACATTTTAAAGTGCAAGGTAATTGAATTGCGCATTTATTGGTAAAGACGTACGGTAATTCTGAAAAATACAATTCATGCTTTCTTTTCTTTCAGTTGCATCCTGAATGAAAATTCGCTTAGTATTTTCGCCTGACTTGCCAGGTGAATTGAGTTGGGGCCAGCACTTTCGTTACTATCACACAACCAAGTGATTTTCCGTGTAAAATTTCCTGTAAAGTATGCTTTGTCATGACAGCTGATATTCTTATGAAACTTCGCCTCTATTCCTTAAGTGCATAATGTCGCGTGCCAGACATTGAAGACAGTCAATTTGCAGTAAATCACCTAAGAGGTCAGAAGTGACGTGGATCGCGCTACACGAGCGTTCTAGAATCTCCTAAGGTAGGTAATAACTAAGTACAGTGTGTCTAAAGGTTGCCTATTACAGGTTTCCCTGGTAACCGAGCTGGAATTCTGAAAATCTTTTGTAAAATATCCGTTTCTTTCCTAAAGCTCACCAGATAATCAGTAAACAGCAACACTAAGGAAGTATTATGGAACCCAAGTGAACGGAAGCAAGGAAGTTAGGCAATTATCCAACATGAAATGAACCAATGAAACTCAGATTATTCAAGATAGACCGCCCAACAAACTTCCTATCTGCGCACAATCCCATATAATCACTCGAGTACAACCCTCGTATCGATTTAGTCTCCATGCGCGCCTAGGACATCGAGCGGCAGCGTAGCGTACTACGCCATATCATGAGGAATTACTACGAGTACAGGAGCTAATCTCTTGTTAAAAACAAGATCCGATAAATGAATTGCTAGTATAGGAATTCAAGATTAACTTCCACTAATGCTTAACACTAGTATTTACTTGGAATTTTGCCAAGATCCCCACTGCTCCAGGACCGGAAGTGGTCGAGTGCTCATTAGTTGACGTATGACAAGTTCCGTCATCTCTTATAGGTATGGGGCAGTATTCATGTGAAATATATATAGTAGAATGTGTACCATTCGGACTTGGTTATGGGTTCCGGGGCTTCAATACCCCAAAGAATGACGATTTCTGAAATAGTCATTCTTTGGGTTACGTGGTCTTAGAGAGTTGTGTTGATGACTTTAATGATTATTTATAATTCTTAGTTTTACACTATTGGTATCTATCCTAACAAAATACCAAAAAATAAGTACAGTGCAATTTTTTACGACCTAACGCGTTTTTGTCTACGGTAACTGGCCTACAAAGTATAGTTATATTAAAAAAGTGATTTTATATTTAAACGGTATATATTTGTTTTGTGGTAAAACTTATTAGTTATTTATTTTTTAAACAATTTTGGAATAAATAGACAAATCCGGTACTGTAACTGTACTGTACTGTTTTTGTAAAAATATAATTTAAAAGAGTGTCCATGGAGTTTCTTGCCCGTTCTTCTCCATAGGTACCTACGCTTTGGAATGGGCAACTAGCTTCATATTTTCTAACTGACCGACTTTTTGACAGTTCAAAAGTGCCTGCCTGTAAATGGTTTAATTGAAATAAATGCTTTGAGTTTGAGTTTGACTGAACAAATCCGGTATTCGAAACCCCTAGTTCCGTGTTACGTAAGTTATAATTATCGATCCTGAAACTGAACTGGAAAACTGACAAATGTATTTTTGTAACTACCTACGAACTGTCGGATACAGATAGCAGAAATGCAAAAAAAAGGGCGACTAAATACAAATGGAGATAACAAGTCTCAACAACAAAAATCCGTCATAATTATTAATGACACTCGTAAAAGTTGGAAGCAGTTCATGCGTGCTTACTCGTAAGGCTCAGTTTTTGAAACGCGTAAACAGAAATTGGTAACAATTTGGCGCCAGTGCATCTAAGTTATGAAACTTGCAGCCCGACCTGGCCGGATCGATGGCGACCTCTTTAGCGACCAATGCACCAAGTTAACTGCCCGGGAAAACCGTAGCGTGTGCTTTGTTACATTACAGAAATAAGTTGCCTCGATTTAAATCGGGTCTATATGGATAACCGATCTAGTTTTTAAACTAGTTTTAACTGTCTATTGTGACTGAAATGTGAATTCGTTGTCGTGGAAAATGTTTGCTCAAAGGAACCGACCTGGTTGAACAGGGACTTGCCATGTCATAACTCGAGTGACAGAAATCCGATTAGACACACCCAATCGCACTTTGTTCTGTAAAGTGGAACTGAAGTGTAGGGTGATTGTATTTTTTTTCTGGTAATCTTTTAAATAAACTTATTCCCATTGATAAGATATTCGCAGTCTATCTTTGCTAAAGTAAGGATTTTATAGAAAACTAGCTGTTACCCGCGACTTCGTCCGCGTGGAATTTAACAAAAAAGTTATTGTTCAGTTCGCAGAGTTTACGATAACTTATTAATTCTGTATTCCGCGTAAAGAAATACCTATGCTAATTTTAATGAAATTCTTCTATTTTATGAATCTAGGTTTTGTTTTTGTACATATTTCTCCCTCTAGTTTTTTTTTTCGTTTTTGCATTTTTAGTCAATTATTATTTATTTTTAGTTTTTCGTATTAGCTTTATTGAAAAATTTCTTTATACTATACAATATTTGGTGAACGATTTTCTTGGGCAAAAAAACAATAACACTAGGTATATTATTTATTCAATCAATCAATTTCTATGGAGATTAAGAAATCTTCACGTAGACGTAGAGGATCCACTTATAATCATAACTATACTCCGTTTCTTTATTATGATTTGTTCACATTTGGTTAAGTACCTAAATAAACGGAGTATAATACAACTTCCCTATTTGAATCGGATATTATTCAATATTTCCTTTCATTGGTTTTAATTTTTTTTTCGTGGTATGTACCCTATTTTTTTCTAAAATAAAAGTAGCCTAAGTTACTCCTTATTACATCAGCTATCTGCTAGGGAAAGTCTCGTCAAAATCGGTCCAGCCGTTTCAGAGATTACCCGGAACAAACAGACAGGCAGACAAAAATTGCAAAAAATGTTAATTTTGGTATATGTACCGTGTATAAATCCATATACATTTAGTAAAAAGCGGCTATTTTAATATTACAAACAGACATTTTAATTTTTGTTATTTGTATGTATAGACTAGATTCTGCCCGCTACTGCTGGGGCGTTTGTTGTGCCAGTTCTTCTTCCCAGCGAAAGCACTAGGAAGTGGTGAAGGGCGGGCTTTTTGGGGACTGTCTTATTTAATTTTGACGTTCAAAAAGTGCTGATACTCCGCCTAACTTGAATAAATGATTTTTGATTTTGTCCGCGTGAAATTTCTTGTATAAAATAATACATCCTATGGCACTCGGCAATATTGTACCTTCCCATTCGTGTAAGGATTTTTAGATTTGGATCAGTAGTTCCGAAGATTAATTACTCCCTACATACAAATTCACAAAATAGTAGTATATAGTACAGTATAGTACAGTACAGTGTAGTACAGTATAGTAGTGTAGTATAGTTACTATACTACACTACTATTACTACTACTATAGTATAGTAGTAGTAATAATAGTACCTATAGTTCTTATTATAGTATAGATTGTGATGTCTAATGATAGTAACTGTAAAGCAAGGTGATGTCGATAAATTCCAGTGAACTAAAAAGTAAATTGCTTCAAAAATGAATGCTAGTATTTTAAAACGAAAACCGTGCCCTAATTGGTTTGTGTTTGACAAATGCTTGTAAACTGTTTTTTTTTATTACTTAATAAACAATAAAAAAAAAATCCTACAATAAATAAGACAAAAGAATCGATATAAACGCTCTGAAATGGTAAGCGACCATCGTCTGAATAAACACGATCAATTTTCCTTCAGTTAGCTTGTATGAAATAAAAAACCGGTCAAGAGCGCGTCGGACTCGCGCACCCAGGGTTCCGTACCATCATGTTAATTTTTCATCGGTGAGGCCTATATTCGTCAGAGAATTTTAACACTGCACTGCGGTGTAGAATATTGCAGTTTTATGTTAACGCCATCTCTTGACCCATAGTGGAACTCATGTAACTTTTGTTGATAATTTCTGAAAAAGTGTGCTGTTTAGAGACTTCGTTTTATTTTTCCTGTAATCTTTACATAAACTTCTATCACGTAGAATAATTTCAGATTTTTCTCTTTGCAAACTTCAGAGATAAGAGGTGGGGGGGGGGTATTTTTTTTTCATTTTTCATCAAAAGTAGTTACTAACTAAGTAATAGTTTACTAACTATGCGGCCCAAAAAAAAAATGTTTGAGAATGTGCAAACTGCGCTCTTTCATATGCCCTAGTAACCCCACTTCGAATTATTCAGACCCCCTTTCAGTCCCTGTTGCAAAAAATATACATATATGTATTTTTATTTCTTTCTTATTTGCAAAATAGTTGGACAAACGTCATCTAAAACTATTCCAAATTTCAAGTTGATAGCATTAATAGTTCTTGAGATATCCAGCTGTGACAGACAGACAGACAGACTGAGTCTTACCATTTTGGTGCGGAACCCTAAAAGCCTTTGAGATATTCCCCAAGAAGACTTTTATCGTTGTAATCCTATACAAAGTCAAGCTGGGACGATGAAGACTTCGACAAAGTAAAGGAAGGATACGAGAGAACAAAAATAAAAACTGATGTTGGATGTTCCTTTTTGTCAGTAAAAGCATTTGTTCTGTTTGAAACTTCAGAGGTTTTTGCTGACATTTTCAGCAAATCAATAACCGGAATTGTTGAGGATACAGTTATAGACCAAATTCTGAATAAACGTGTTTTCTTTACTTAACATCCTACATGATAGTCTTATCCTTTTGACCTTCTAGAAAGATTTGTAAGGCTCCATTACTGTGGAAAATACGGTTACTTCCGCCGACGATATCTTAGCGTTAACAAAAGATGCCATTTCAGGTAACATGAGCTGCTCTTACAAAACATGTTATCTCTGAGTTCTTGCGAAAAACTGCGTAGAGGGTTTAGTGCGAAAAAATAATATCATCAACCAGAAAAAAAAATTATAGTCGAAGATTTGAGCCAGATGAGAGTACAGTGTAATCTGTCTGTCGATGTAACGCCTCTTTCAATTCTTCCTGTATTGTGAAATATGCGCTAACATTAGGTAAATTGGCTTCAAGTTTGAACTACATTCAGGGCTTAACAAGTTCAGAAAGTCGTTATATATTATCTTTTTAATACTCTTACAAAGTCTTGCGTCTTCGTTAATGTTGGCACATCACGAACACCTCACTCTCACACTCTGAAACAGTAATGAATTGAAACTTCCAGGTACGTAGATTAGGTATAGACCTTGAAGATATCGAGCGAACAGTAAATGTTAGTTACTGATACCTTAACGCAGCAAGAAGAAAGGAGAACATATTAGATAAACCGAGCAATAAGTGCTTTTACGATGTAAGTTGGCCGTATTTTTCTTATTGACATGGTAACTGTATACTTGTATTGATACACATTTGGCCATTAGTAAAAATAAGGCATTGTTTCTAAACAGCGTGGCAGGAACATCAACATAAATGTTCGTCAGTTATTAAAAAATAAATAAACTGCTCCATACATTTTGACAGCGTAGGTATTGCACTTTTGTAGGAAACAACAGATTTACCGACGAAATGTTTCGACGCTGTGGGGCCCAGAATCATGTACCTATTGAATTCAAGGTTGTGCGTCGATGTTCCTGCCGCCCTGTATGTATAAGTAGGCACTATGCCCTATTAACGGTATAAGTAATTAGAAAAGGGTAGCTTAATTAAAAATGGGCAGGTGTCGACGTTTACGTGCAATGCATTACTTAGTCCTTGTTCATTATGGCTGCCGGATTCGGGAACTAGGTAGCACTAATAATAAAATTCAATAAACGAATTGTATTAGAAATAATCAAGCATGCAGAATCTAAAAAGAGTTTTCATTAAATTAATATAGCTTTACTCACGTAAGCTTTGTTGCTAAGCGTACGATAACTATCGGCTTTTCCAGATCCGTATCTATCATAACGAAGCACTACCTGCTGTGTGCGCCACATTACGAGTCTATATCCCTAGCAGTGGCCTCCGTATATTTTGCAAAATATTCTTTGTCGTCAACGAACTTATCATGGCCAGGCAGCCGCACGCAACGTCTATTCCTTTATAATTCACCGTAACTGCAAAATTTATAAGTTCCGATACATACGTCGCGAGCCTTGTGTAACAAAGACAAGCTGCTACCATGTCCGTAACAGCTTCAGTGCTTTCCTACCTTTGAAAAAATAATAAACCTATAAGCCGAAACGTCTGTTGCTAACCGTCCCCCAGACGTTCCTTCAAACATTCGTATTATCTTCAAATTACGAAAATCCCTTATGAAATATTTAACAACTTAAGCTACGTGACCTTCAGTATTAAAAAGTTCTTCGGTCGAAGAAATTCTCGCCCTAAGAGATTCACCCCAGAGTGGCGGTCATTATGTTGCCAGTAACAATGTTCGACGGGTCTGGACCGAGATAAATATTCACGCTTCGCTGGGGATTCTGAAGTCGACATCGCTCCGGATAGTCCTCAGGCAATGTACGAAAAAATAATAAGCAGCGAATATTTCGGCGAGTAACGCAATTTACTGAACAATGCTACGCGCTTTTTTGGCGTAGCGATCATTTTGAATACGGAATTAAGGACGAATATTGAAAAATTAAATAATGCAAATTAAAAAACTGGTTTTGTCAATTTTTTTAAAATATTTTTCGGCTATATGTAGTAATTTGAATTAATTCAAAGCAAAGAATAAATACTTAGTTATTTGAATAGCGCTTTAGTTTAATTATGAATTTAAGTTGACAGTAATTTACAAGATTTATACCTACAGGCTCAAATCTATTGCCCGCTATAGAATGACTGATTATTTAACACCAACAGATGATTGAATTTAATTAATGGCACAATCTGTCTGTTGTATCGTCGAGAGCTAACGAGATAGCCGCCGACAGCGGTGTAATTAAAGCGCGTCAAAAGGCGCGCGACAGTTTCTCTGCTAATGTTCAGATACTCCTGAATAATATCCTCATTAAAACAAGGAGTTACACAACGTCGCGATCGCCACCCACGACAGCGCAAGAGTTATGAGGACACGCTCTCATTCCCGACATCCTGCGGGATGTGCGGCTACTTGCGTCAGCATCGTGCAGGACCTTAGCCTCACTCTGTAGTTAGCCTGTTGTAGACGATCTCTCAGACGATTGCAAGTGTGATATATGATATTCGTCGTAAATAGTCAGCGAACTGATTCGCCATCATACACTTAAGGGCCAAGAATATTAACGATCCGCCCGTTCTTATCTCATGAATGGAAATTCTCCAAGCAAGTGCAATTCACACTGCCTCCATCGGGTTTGCATCTAATGAATTTACCCTGGAGATCTCTGCGAATTGAATCGAGTTATCTCTAAAAGGGTTTCCGTTTTGACGTGCCCCATATTCGCAACGCTGTTTTCTAATTTCACAGCCGACTGCCTATTACGGGCGCTAAAAGATACGAGTGGAGTTGTATGTTATATGCGGGGGCGAGAAAAGTTTTCGGAATCAGAGGAAACTTGTGCTAACTGGAATGGACTACAATGGATTACATAAAGTTAGTGGAAGTAGCACGAAAATATATTTTCAGTATCACTGGGCATGAAACGATGTGCGGATTAATTTTTTGAATAGGCGAGTACGTTCGCTAATGATGTTGAAAAATGAGACGCACGGAGTATTCAGGTGTACTCATTCATAAGCCATACTTTGAATGGCACAATGTTGGGACGGGTGTGGAAGGCCAACTATTCATGTGTTAGCCGGCGATCCCTACTGGTTAGTGTGTCCATCAATTCATTCACATGAGGAAGTAACCTTACTTTACAATTTGCAAATCTCGTAGTAGGTACTAGGCGCTGAATGAATGATTTATTCTAATGGGTCATGGTAGAAGCAAGTTTCGCTCTAGGAATTGATTATAGGCCGATCACACTACCGTAGGTCAAAAGCCGGTTTTATGTCGTTAGATTTAAGAAAACTAAATTCAATGGCAACATTATTGTAATATACTAACCAACAGAAAAGAATAATGTACGTAAATTGCAAGTTATTATTCGGGGCCGTATAAAATTTTGCCCTGTATTTTTCCGCTATAAAAGCTAGCGTACGTGGGTATCCAGTGGAGTATTTTGCCTACGGATGTGTTGGTAGCCTTGGATGAAGATGAGCTCGTCTTGGAGCGCGTGCTGTGTCCTTTGACACAAATGCGGATGCGTTCAATTGGCGAGGCGGCCGTTATCGAACCGCGTTAAACACCACGCAAGGCTGCACTCCCGCACTTTTGCGATGTTTCATCAAATGGTGGGATCGGAGAACAAAGAAGAAAGGTCTTTGATATGCCAAGACTAATTAAATATATGTTAGGAATAAAAACTTATTGGTAGGGGAGCCCAGAGGGTTTTTGAGCAAGCATATGCAGGGCGAAAAGTTAATAGCTGAGTAGGTGCGACATGAGACAAAACCGAAATGGTAGATTGTTGCATCGAGCGCAAAGTGACTTATAATAATGCACGAGAGTTATGTTGGTGCCCGAGCGCATGCGAGGGCACTAAATTAACACGAGTGCATTAATTACTCACTTTAGCAAGGTGCGTAATCTAATTTTCTTTCAACTACCAATCTACCTACCGTGATAAAATATACCTACTCAAAATAAAAACTCAAGTTAATGAAAACAGTTTTCCTAAGCTTTTAAATATTTATCCCGCGACCATTGCGGCAAAAGGTTATTAACAATATAATTTGCAGCTGTTTTTATACTTTCTGGAGTTGCAATCACATCGTTATCGCTATTTCCATTTTTTAAATCTTTTCTTGCTAAATATGAAGTATCAAAGTTTTACAATGGTACGGACGCGGACGCCAGCACATCAACCTACCACAATCTGTCAGATTTTCCCAATCAACTTTGAACCGTATGCTTTAGCGATAAAGTTGATTAAAGAAATCTGACAGATTGTGGTAGGTTGATGTGCTGGCGTCTGTACAAAATTCGCGCCATTTTTTTTTTTCACCGAAGTCTGTTTTATTTTGCCGATTTTTATTTTCAGCCAGTATCTTTTTGATCTAATGCATACATTTCATATTAAACTTAATGGGAGACATTAAACCTCTGTGGTGACTTTATATCTAAATAAAAACAGTGCATTAATGAAAAACTGTGCAACCCATGAGATTTCATACAACATTTCTGCACTGTTTTAGCTCTAAGCAAAAAAATACGTCCTTTGAGATTTTTTTGTAGTGATTAATGATAACATTACTACGTATTTGAAAGAAAATATATTTGAAAAGTTTCAGATAGGAGCCCCGTGGTCAGCAGACCACTTTCAGATTTAAAAAAGGGCCAAAAATAAAGTGATTTCCAGAGCCGTTGATTTTGGTATGATCGGGTGCGGCCTAACCCATAATGACTTTTTTTTTCATGGTGCCTAATCATCAAATGACCCCCCTCTGGGTGGAGCGGAAGGGAGTGTCAGACTCTTACTGACTAAAACCCACCCATGTTCCTTCCTTAGCCCTTTATGTTCCGGGCCAGCGGTAACCCTTTCGGACAATCCCGCTGACCCGGCAGGCTTCGGCCCTGACGGGCCCCTTCACTTGATGCTGACATCTCTTTGAGGCGCGCGTGGAACACGTACGCGCCGTCTGGCACGGGCCTGGTCCTGATCGGACGGTGAGCTACCCATTACTTACCGCCCGCAGGTCGACGGTGGTCGGGAGTCGTCGCGCGGCTCCTGACGCCCGAAACGTCTTCCGCGGAGGCTGGGACGGGAGGCTCTCTCCCTCAGCCATCCTGCCGCCTCCTTCGCTAGCATAACTGCTTCGCAGAAGGAGGCGACTGCCTCCCACTCCCTCTCGCCCCGGAGTATGGCTTGAACTCTCAGTGATAATTCGCTTTTGTGAGTTTTGTTAAATAAGCCCCAACATTTCTGCTTAGGCAGCCAGTGGCGAGTTAACTAGACTAAGCGCAGATTCTTTTAACGCCAAGTGGTATCCTGACCCCGGGGCTCATATCTGAAACTTTTCAAATATATTTTCGGTGTTCTCTCTTCAACCGCACCTACTCAGCTATTAACTTTTCGCCCTACATACATATGCTTGCTTGAAAACCCTCTAGGCTCCCCTAACATATAACTTAGCTATAGCCCCCGCGTGAAAGTTCTTGTTTTAACATTAAATAAATCACACTCACTCACTCACTCGGCAATACTGTAGCTTCCCATTAGTAAATGAATTTCCGGTATCGGATCAATAGTTGCGAAGATTACCACCTACGTAGTGTCACAAATTTTACCTCTTTATAGGTAATATTAGTTTAGACTGGGTTCAGGCACACTCCTCAGACTGTAAATTCTACTGTCAGTTATGGGGGTATGATAGCAAAATCGATAGAAGTTTGATCTTCAAATACCCTTCAAAATGGCGGCGCCTATCAATCAGCCAATCAAAGGACATGTTAGGTTTTTGTATGGAGGCTGGGCTTTTATTCGAAGCTGCTGTGAACAGGGAAGAGATCATATATTTATGAAAGTACATACATAAATTAAGGAGACTGTATATTTTTTTTAAAAGCACCCTTTCCTTAATTATTACATTTTTTAATAATTATTATTTAAAAACTAAATTGCAACCCACAGTAATTATTAATTGTGGCAACACTTTTCGATTGGATGTCATTATTGTCATTGTGAATTGTGAACGTCAATCAAGTGTCAAAATCAAATCAATTTTCACCTGTGTGACACTGACAACTGACAAGTGTGACAACCTTACTGGCACAGGTAATATTTTCATAGATTCCATTAGGAGGCAAAGGAATCAATGCCATACATACAAATCATGGAGATAATTCGTTTATTTTAAGCCATCTAATATTGTTTTAGAATATTTTAATAACAATAAGGTTTATAATTTGCTTTAAAAAATGATATTTAACCATTTTTTCTTTGTTTCAATGTGCAAAAATAATATTACGACACCAAAAATATCTGGATTTAAAATAATATGTATTTATTCAATAATGGTGCTTTTAATATTATTTTAGTTTTTGTCAGGCCATCCTGAATAAGTTTCCCTATCAGAAAAACCATACATGACAGCTGTTCAAAAAAATTATTATTTTAAGCCCATTTCATAACATGTCCTTTGAAATTCTATTCCCTGGTATAAAATAAATACATAGAGAGGTGGTAACCAGTATTAGACCACAGTTTGACTACTTATGTCTTTTATATATTTTCTGTCTTAAAAGATTCATTAATGTTAGCTGTAAGGTACTGGTTTAAAATAATAGCATTGGGAGGGGAACATGTTACCAGTTTTGGACCACAAAGACTGAACTTTAACTGCATCTCTAAAATATTTTTGTCTTAATTTAAAAAAATAATAATTTATGGTATGGTATATGCCTGATCTTATTTTTTATCTGTGCATTTGTTACAAAATAATTATGGATGTGGCAAAGACAGTCAGTGCCAAAGGGAACTAGATCCAACCTTATGTAACAGCCATGAAGATATCTGCTATTCACACATTCATCTCAGAAAGATACTTCCATATTCATGTAGCATTTTCATTACTGTATGTAGGTACAGACACGCAGTAAAAAAATTTTTAAATATAATTTTCTTGAGCATTCAGAGCTGGAAGGTTATTTCTATCTAATATTTTTATTATGATGTTTGAAAGATCTTGTAAAGTTACTTTATCAGTACCTCTTATTTTGCTGTAGATATTTTGTTGGTTAAAAGTTTGGTAATGATGAATCGGTAACGGAATGATTTGATGCTTTTCTGTATACCATTGGCTCAGCCAATCTCATCTAAAATAACATCAAGTATAATTTTTTTTACAGAAAACTTTCTGTTGGTATCCTTCTATGTGCAATACAAAAAGGGATGCAATACATTGGTACCTAATCTGTGGATCCGATTGTCACGTTTGACAATACCAGATGGGAAGCGATGATGCAGTTGGTGATAGTACATACTGCTCGAGCAAGCATTCACTTGGTCACACCTGGGTATCCCATTCAATTTATTTACTCAAGACCTGAAGACTCATAATGGAACACCTTTAACCGGTAGAATGCCATAATTACAGAAACAACTAAAAAGCCATTGTCTCACATGGATCCACATTCCGGTACCTATATAAAGAGTTAATGCAACATTTATGATTTGGTACCGATAAAGGCTCACAGTGATCCTGTGATTTCCAATGAACTGAATTATGTGGAAAATAAGAATTTGTTGAGATATTGTAGTAATCTTGATAGTAATGAAGAAGAAAAAGAATAATATCGGAGTAGAGTAATATCAATTAAATCCAATTTTTTTTTAAGTTTTAGGCCTAAAATTTTCTTAATGGAATATGACAATCTTGATACCAACTGGGTACCATTTGTATGAAATCATGTAAGTTCTTATGTTTACCACACCCATTGTCTCGTAATAATGTTAGCGTCCGATCAACCTAATTGAACCATATTTCAAATTAAAGTTCCTGGATTGTAGCTAATGATGCTGAAGATACAAATATCTGCCTGAATAGTTTTTGCAGTTATGATTTTTCAAATGTAATAGTAAACTATATAAAAAACGAATGGTTTACTGGTACTTTTGTATAATATATTACATGAACAAAATATCCGGTTAATGGTTCTGCCGTTTGCCGGTATTTATTAGTCTTTTGCATAATTAACTCAGTTAATCATGAATTAAAAATATCTTAATTTTGCAGGATTTTGCTAAAATTAGTATCCCAACAGAACTATGCGTAATATAAATGCGTTATGCATAACTTTTAATTCAAAATCTCGTTGAAATCATAGAAATACAAATCAAAAACGAAACCAACGGCAGGGGCGTGGCCTTCTTCAGTTATTTGTTCTTAATAAAACGAGTATACCGATCTCATTTGCCGCAAATTATATTCCCTAGTATGTCGAATGTACGTTAAATTAAATTAAACGCGAAACCGGCGCTTAAATCCAAATAAAATAATTAATACTCACGTCCAGAGACTCCTTTGACGCCATCTTTCACACACAAACAAATTAGTTTGACGTTTCTCCAAAAATCGATAACAAGACTCGTAGCTCCGTTCGGATACGCTCCTTGAAAAATATCAACTGTAACTTTACATAAAAGCGTAAAACTTAAAAGCTTCTTTTAGCATTTTCAATATTATTTAAATTCTAATAAATACATAAAGGAGGGATAAATAAATATCAACTGCCGGTATTTGGGAAACAATCCGCGTACCTAACATAATCACACAAATCAATGTATAGTTGGCTAATGGCCTCTTTTGTATGAAGAGATTCGCTGTGGTCCTACTCGGGCGACTCTGATCATCATTCTCTCACCTCATTATCATTCTCTTGTCCTTATCCCATTTTATTTGGGGTCGACGCATCATGTCTTCTTATTCGATACTTCTCTATTGGTCGATAGATTCTCAAAAGTTTATTTTAGCCTTAGACCTGGCATCTATTTACCTGGCTTATACGCAATCATATTTTAGTCACTCTGCAAGCAAAGTTATGCAAACCCGTAATTTTCTATGAAGCTACAATGAGTAGCTTCATAATCATTAGAATCAGTAATACAACTTGTTAAGTTTATATAATACGTCATTGGTTAAGTTAGTATAATCCCAAAATGTCAAGATTTCATGAAATAGTCATTCTGTGGGATTACTTGGTCTTAGAGAGTTGTGTTGATGACTTTAATGATTAAAATTCTGTAAATACAAATTTGTTACGGCCGCGAATCATATTTTAATCAACACACAACTTAATATTGACCAGCAAATTGCAAAAAACGTACAAAAAAACTGAATTTCGCGGGCTACCCTGGCGCTTTCGCCTTCTTTCGTTGACACAGACTTTGACAGTTGTGTCATGTGTGTCGCCAGTTACATAAATTTATATTTAAAAGTTGAACTTTTATTGGGTTTGAACTTGTAGAAATTTAAATGATTTTTATGTAAAAAAGTTACCGCAAGTCTTATTTTATATTAGCTATTATTGTTTTATGATCATAAGAAATTAAAAAGTTAATTTAGTGGTATTAGGGTCAACCCGGGTATTAGTTATCAAAGTACTACTTACTCTGTGCTCATCAACATTGAAACGTCATTAACGTCAGACTAGTGACTGGACTGCATCCATAACAATTAGGTGCAAGATATACCTAATTGTAAACGGTAAAAAAATATGTATTCGTGTCATAAAATAATAAAAATAACCTAAACTAGCACTGTGATATCAAGGTAGTTAAATGCTTTTGCTAAATATTATCAGAAAATTACAAACCGGCATTTTCGAAATCATTTAATTACTTAGACGCTTCGTTGTATGTGTTTATATATACTTGTGTTCAGATTTATGTTTTGCCGATTTTCAATAGCTTATGTGATGCTGAAGACTTTTCAAATTAATATCTGAATCCTACTTCTTTCGAAGGCAAGCATGTACACTATATGTTGATAATTATTAAAGAACTGGTAGTAAGCGAGCAATAAAGTTTATTTATTTATTTAGTAGGTTCCAATATGAGGATCAGAAGATTGTCGGCAGTGTTTTGGACAACATGCATAATTGCATTTATTTTTATATTATATGTGGTGACAGATTTGAGTTTCAAGTTGCCAAGTATAAAACCTGCAGTGCAAGATCTTGATGTAAGTATGAAGATATGTAATTAAATATTCTGGAATTATTATATTTTTACCAATATTTATTATTATCTATCCTGTAAGTTTTGTTATGCTTACTACATAATACATTGGTATATCTTTAATTTCAAAAAGATTGAACTCAGAATCTCAGAAAGGTTCTTTGTATTATTTTAAGTTTTTATTTTTTAGGGACCTCTGAACTAATAAAATACTGCTATATTCAGGTTATCATCAACATTATTATAGTCCTTTAGACTCTTATTTTTTATAATTGAATGGGCCTCCTCTTGACTTCACTCTGGCTGGCCTGATGGAAAGTGAAATAAATTTTGAACTCAAGTGTAAATACTTAATTACAGTGCTGTTGACGAGAGAATGAATTCTTGACAACTTTCAGTTTATACAAACAAATAATATGTGTTTTGCGAATTTGATCTTTATTGGCTACTAGAATTGTCGCACTGACAGGTGTCAGGAACGAATTCCCTCGACAGCTGGACTGTAGTGTGGTCTTCCTTATTTCAATTAAATTATTTTTTAATATAATATATTAAAAAAAAATTAGACCTACCTAAAATCTGATGGAATATTATTCCATCAGATTTTAGGTAGGTCTAATGCAGTGGCGTGCCTAGGGGTCAAAATTAGGGAAAGCCCACAGATTTTCAACGTATAAAAAAACGGCCAACTGAGGGATTGGCTGATTTTCTTATTGTGTATGTGTGTGTTGCGAATGTTTGACTGGTATTTTTTTAAATATATTTTTATTGATAGGTTTAAGTACGTTTGTTGTTGTGAATTATGATTTTATTAGGGCAAGCCGGGCTTTTCGGCTTCTATGAAGGTACCGCCACTGGTCTAATGTACAGACGCCAGCAAATCAAGCAACTACAATCTGTCAAATTTCTTTAATAGATTTTCAACTTTATTGCTAAAGCGTAAGGTTCAAAGTTGATTGGGAAAATTTGTTTCAGTTTCGGGTAGCTTGATGTGCTGGCGTCTGTACTTGCTTCCTTCATACCAAGTTTTTCGCCCTATTTTACTGTGCACAAAATGTATACAAGGTGACAGGGACATCTATGTGTAACCTGTTACTGTTACCATGGGTTCAGTACATGATTGTAGACCCCCTAGTGTTAATTTTTTTCCTTCCATATATTTTCATCTTGTAGGTGTTGCACTTTTCTATGAAACAGTAGCTTTTCTTTTTTTTTATAGGTAACTGACGAAAAATTTCGACTCTAAGGGGTCAGGTCTAGCAGTTTAAGTAATTTATGTGGCCTACCCAAATGTCCTTTCTTTGGTGTTCGTCGATTTGTTGAGCTCCTTAAGTCTTGAGTTGAGCTGCAGGATTTCTGACAAATGCGTGCACTGACTGGACAGGTCCTCTGAATCTGTGTGATTCTTTCCTAAAAAAACCATCTCAGACATCGATCTAAATTGTCTTCATATAAGCTGACCAAGATTACGTTTGGACTTTAAAAGAGACTGTGACCTCTGAGTTTGTTTCGGCCTATCTTCTCAGAGTCAGATAGGAAAACGCCGATCTTATCTAGTTTTTAAAAAACATGACTGATGTGCAGGAGTGTTTGTACAAATGTACTTACAAAATAAAATCGTTTATTATTTAACATCATGCGCTGAATTCTTGGCAACAGTTAGCCACCCTGTATTAATCAACATACCAAGTTGATAAGAAAGTCTGTATGTTTGAATTTACTACCTACTGGATTGTCTGCTTTGTTCATCAAGTCTTATCAAAACAATAACAATGTGCTAATAAGATTATTTTACATTGCATTACTTGCTTAGTTCATTTACATCTTAATTTTAAACAGATAAATTCTTCAGATAAAAGTGTTCTGACTAATGAAAAATCAGTTCATAATATAAAAAAATAAACTACACCATGCTAATGCATACTAATGCATTCTAGATATAAAATCTAATCAATTTTGCAGACAAAATGGTCGTCATTTGAATCAAAGCTGCGTCACATAGAGAACGAGTTGAACCAACATCATGCTGTGGTTGGTGAGATTAAATCTGCCGTAGACCAAATTGTTGAACAGTCACAAGAGTACCACCCTCCCCAGAAGAGGCCTAAAGAAGTGGTTTATAAGAAGCCTCCAAAGGTCAAGGAGTACAAGGCTGTTGGAGATGAGCCACCAAAGATGCGCATTCCATTCAATATGTCATCATGTCCTATACAGAAACAAACTATTCCGAAAACGGATATACAGGTATTGTCTCTAATTTAATATTCTTAAAAGCTGCTAATATTGTCGTCCCTCGCATGACTGAAAGTCCTATATCATGTTTTGGCTGATTTGGGTTGGGACAGCCACATTTTTGTGTTTGTGATTCTTTACACTTTCCACTAACCGTCGTACCTCTATGATAATTGGATCTCAAATATAGCCATTTTGAAAGGAAACAAAATGTAAAGAATCACGAGTACGCAAAATACGCGCATTGACGTGGAGTTGCGGAGACCAGCCCGTATTACATAATGAAAGAGTGTAGTTGTCTCAAATCGGGTAAAAAACTGAGATAGGACTTTTAGTCATGCGAGCGACGATATGTAAGCAGCTGTTTAAGAATATGAATTCGCCGTAATAAATTGTTTGAACATATTGGATAGTGAAAATTATTTCCAATTGCCATTTCTTCTGTAGTTTCTTGAGAGATTTTTTTTTGTTATTGCCATTGAACCAGCTCCAACAAGACAGTAGTTTGATAATACTATTATTACAAACAAATTAAAAACTCGAAAATAGGTATGGGTCTTTGAGTCAAGTTATGAACACATCCCATAAGATTTTTCATAATCCCTATGGGGGTGAAAAGCGGGTATAAAGTTAATTTGAAAAATCAGATCCCTTTGATCTATATACTTAAAAATTGGCCTGAATACTTATTTATCCAAATAAATGATAAAGATCATAAACATACAAACATTTTCGAAATTTTTAGAGGAAAGCACGAATTTCACGCGGGCGAAGTCGCGGGCAGAAGCTAGTTATTCCATATAGCACAATCAGCCTATAATGTTCCCACTGCTGCGACACAGGCCTCCTCTCTTTGAGAGTGATGGGGCTATAATATACCACGCAAGCCCAGAGCGGGTTGGTAGATGCCGCATATTTTCGAATTTTTGGTACTAGGACATGCCAGTTTCCTCATGTTTTCCTTCACCGTTATAGAAGATTGATTTACTATGAATAACATAATCGTTTTGTGGAGGGCAAGCTTTTTTAGTGCTGTCTTTCATAAATAACAGCCTATTATGATGTCCTGTGACTGCAGGACAAAGGCCAGTTCTCATACGGAGAATGAGCATTGATCATCACTCTTGCTTAATACTGATTGGCGATTTCAGACTTATATTGATTCAAGGCTAGGTTTCCTCATGATTTTTTCCTTCACTAAACTTTAAAAGAAAGAAAGAAATGAAAGTAATTTAAAGCTAGTGAGTAGTCTAGTTTCCACTAACCTTGGATCAACTGAAACATGTTTTCATTGGTCTTATTTATTTATTCAACCATTTATGTACACACATAATACAGGGTGGAATCGACGCGCAGCCTGTTACCATGTTTTCTGAACCTATCTTGAAATTTCCTTTTGTTACTAACAAAAAAAATTTGCTGTTCCACACATTTTGAACGCGGCGTAGGTACCTATTGCACTTTTTAATAACCGTCTAGAATCATTTGCTGAATTCATGGTTTTAGTTCTCGCGTCGATGTACAGTCAACAAAAGAGATAAGTATGCAGGATCGTCGGATATAGTTAAAGTTTAGTAAGAAATTGATGGATGTTCTCGAATAAAGTTTAATTTAATTAATAGAAAACAAACGAGCTGTTTGTTTTCTATTAATTATATTGAAGAAATGAAGAAAAGAACAATAAATATGTGCAGAGGTGATACTTTGTTTGAAAGGTGGTCTTACTGCCATGCGTCTCTGCTTGAGAATAATTCAAATGGCTGGTAAAATAATAATTTGTTACAGATGCTGTCAATGTATGACCGGATCTTCTTTGACGATCAAGATGGCGGAGTGTGGAAGCAAGGTTGGGAAATAGAGTACCAAGAAGATCAATGGAGCCAGAAGAATAAGCTGAAAGTTTTTATAGTCCCCCATTCACATAATGACCCAGGTAACATTGAAGCAATTTCAGATTTTTTCTTTCAAGTCTTTTGTGCTCATACCTCAGATCAAGTAACTTGATCTGAGGCCCATACTTGAAAAAATTGTTTATGTTAATAGTTTGACCTTGATTTTAAGAAGATGTGTTATTTTCTTATATAATGAAAAATTCGTACAAAATAAACAGGAAAAAGATGGTGGATTCACGCCATCTTTTTAGTACCAATTTTGAATTTTATGTATAAACGAGCTTTATATAGTATAATATTGCGTTTGTCGCTCACACGCTAACTGAAATTACGTCTCAAGATGGCGTTGGTAATCATGCATGCGTCGTTGTGTATTTATAACACTATACAGAGTCAAATTAAATAAGCTTGCGAAACTCTGCAAACGTGCTTGGTCTAGATATCTAAACAAAAAAAAAAAAAAAAAAATACAGTCGAATTGAGAACCTCCTCCTTTTTTAAAGTCGTTTAATAAAACATCATAAACTGAGCGAGTGCTAGTTGGATAGGTAATCAGTCGTCGTTTAATGAGCGTATTTCAACTTACTGCTTCTGTTGCGGGGTAGTATTAGCTGTAATTTAAACCAACCGGCATCTGCAGCCTCATTACGTAACGCACTTTCAATAAAAAATCTGAATAATTTTGAAGGATATTGTTAAACCATTGCTTCAACAACGTAAACACAGTATACCGCGGTAACAATGATTGTTGTTGTTTCGTTGTAGTGTGTCAAAATAAAAGCTATTGTTACTGTTAGCGTGTTACGCAATTACCCCGCAGGATTCACCTTCATTTGCACGGCGATAAATTCACCGTGTTTCCAACGGCCAAACATTTCCGTAGTATTAGTTTTGTCTTATTCAAGGAAAATTGATTGCAATGCTATGATTCATAATTTATGTTGTAGACCCTTTCTTAGGTCAGCGAGATTGTGGTCAGCGGGATTGTCCGATAGGGTTACCACTGGCCCGGAACATAAAGGGCTAAGGAAGGAACACGAGTGGGTTTTAGTCAGTAAGAGTCTGACACTCCCTTCCGCTCCACCCAGAGCGGGAGGGGTCACTTTGATGATTTCATATCCTGAAAAAAAAAGTAGGTATGACAGGCAATGGTATTATAAATAAAAAGTGGTAGGTAGGTTATACGCGTTCCGAACAAACAAACGCTTCAGCTTTATTATTGGTATAGATATTGTTAGACTAGAAATCGATATAAATAATGAGAAAAGTTGACAATAGCTGCACACCGTGACGACGCGGGCCATCAGCTCGTTAACATCGATACAATAAACTATGTGATACACAGTTCAAAGTCCATTTTTCGATACTCTATTACGATATGATATATCTTCTATTTACCAGACCAGGCAGAGATCACTAACATTACAAGCCAGCTACTACGGGCACTAAAAGTATCAACAAGACACTATAAATTACCGTAGAAAGTGCCCAAACGAAGTTACATGAAAAAATTATAGCCTTATCACCCGTTAAAAATTGCCAATTTACACAGACGACAATTAGCGTGAACTAAAATTAATTTCTGAATGACAAGTATGATTAATGAAATATCTTGAATAAAACTGAACTTTGTTTTTTCAAAGCAATGTTTTTTATCCCGAAGTGTTATTGCGTTATTATCTAATGTAAGTAAAGTGCTGAGGGCAGTGGTGGTCCAGTGGTAACGGCTCCGACTTACGAGTGTTAGAGTCGTGGGTTCAAACCCAAGCAGGAGCTTTGTAGCAGGAGCTTTGTTGCAGGAAAACATCGGGGAAACCGGCATAGTCCTAGAACCAAACATTCGAAGACATGGGACATCTACCGACCCGCACTGGGTCTGCGTGGTATTACACCCCACTCCCTCTTGAAGAGACGAGGCCTGTGTCCCAGCAGTGGGAACATTTTAGTCTGATTATGCTATTATATAAAGTGGCTGATATTGAGGGCTTAAATCGCGACAACAAAGATGTCAACAGAACCATGCTTTTGAGAAATCCTAAACAACTCACTCGGTTTGATCACTTGCGGAACTCAACATTTAAGTTGGGGTGAAATCAAGAGAAATATCATTATTTCGCAATTGCTGTGATTGGTTAATCAAAATGAGATGTCTATTTGACTTCCGATTAATTTCAGTAATAAATCTGTATAACCTTGAGTTTCGAATTTACACTCTTTGATTCCTAAATCGAGTCACCGTGCAATTCCGCGTGAGGTATAAAGGCCTAAAACATCAAAATAATAATGAGTCCACCTGTGATATTTTTTTTATCTAGTACAGGATACAGGTGATCTTTTCCACTAAAGTTAAGTACTGTATTGTATTGCTTAGTTTTTGCTTATCAATAACTGGTGGAAAAATAATCTGTAACACTGTTTTTGGAATACTCAAAATGATTATTAAACCAAAAAGTTTTTATGCAGTTTTGAAGCCGACATACTGGCCATAATTTTTGTGTCGTCATTGTACCGAATTTGAATTTACGCCGATTTAAAAAGTTACAGGCTTCTAGACAAAAAGTGCAGGATGGTTCAATAACAGATGGTATAACATAAATAAAAATAGAATAGAATATGATATAACAGTACAATATTATTTGCGTAGATAATCGGAGGACGTTGCTTATCAAACACACTTGTAATTCAATAAAGATAAAAAGTTTACGAACTCATGAATAGAGAAACATAAATATGTATGTTTATAGTAACAGGTGTTAAGTTGAAGCTTTCCTTATCACTTGTTAATGGTTAGAGTGTAACACCCGCGCTAAAAGATAAGCCTTTATCATTTAGATTCGCACAGCATAAACTATAAAGTAAACCGCTGTAACTATGGATTATCGCGTTGCTATCATAGCGTTAACTGTACCGTAAAAAAAGATAAGGCTGCATAACAAACTGTAACCAAGCAAAAAGCGTAAACAAAAGTGGCGTTGGCTGAACATTGACGACACAAAGGATTATCGTAGTTAGAAAGGGGAGGTGATAGAAATCATGTTATTATACAGGATGGTAGGGAATGAATTTAGCACATGGTTGTAGACCCTACCCCTAGCGTAGAAATTTTTCGTCGGCCATCATTAAGAAAATCAGCAGTTAAATAGAAAAGTGCAATGCCTACCCGGTTAAAATGAATGGAACTGCTAAAATTTTTTTTTACAACAAACGAATTTTTTTTTGTGTGGTTTCAGAATCATGTACTAAAACCATTGTAACAGGTTGCGCGTCTATATCCTTGCCACCCTGTATTTATCTATATTATATTTAGACCATTTATCACTGACATACAGTTACGAAAGTTTTCAGACAGTCAGTAACATCGCTAATTTAAATCACTTGAAGACATCTATACATTTAAAGAGATATGTCCTGACTGATTCATCAACGCATCTCATTTTGCTGAAAGAGAGGTGAAATTTGGAGGATAATTTAGAAATTCTGCTCCCAGAGGGTAAAATAGGTGTAATGACGAAAGTTTCAAATCTACGCGGACGAAATTGTTAATTTGATTAGGGCCATCATTAGTATTATTATTTTATGTATGGCTGAAATAAATGGATAAATAAATAAATTATCCCAATCCTCTACCTGTAACAGAACGTTCAAAATTTTGTTCAAAGGTCATAATCCGCGAGCGAAATCTTGCACAAAAGAATACCATTACATTTCTCCGGATAAAAAAAACAGATGAGCATCAATTATTGTTGACAAAACATTGCAGGCTGGATAAAGACGTTCGAGAATTATTACAAGACGCAAACGCGCGCGATATTCAATAACATGGTGGAGAAATTGTCGGAAGGCATTGGCCGGAAGTTTATTTGGGCCGAGATCAGTTTCCTGGCGTTATGGTGGAACAGCGACGCGACTGATAAAGATAAGGTTTCATTTTTGAAGTAAGTATGTGCTGTTATAGTTTGGCCGTTTTGCACTGAGTCAATAACTGTCACTAAGAAAACAATCGCTACTATTACCTACCCATCACTAGCGCGCGCCCTAAGCCTAACGAGTGCGAGTTAGAATGACCAAAAACGGCCCGATAACTTAGTTCAAAACGGCCCAACTATAGTAGATGAGCCCTCTAGGTTAGCTGCCTTTTGCCTTTCCACTAGAGATGTGCTAGCCGCTAGGTAGCTAAGTGGTGAAGCTAAAGCTTCGAAACTACATGTGTGTCTATTTCCACCAGTGCTAGGCGGTGTAGCGGAGCGGGTAAGATGTTCTATAAAAATCTGCTTTGCGAGTATGTGAGACTTAGCTTCATTGAACCCTTTTCCTCGAGAGCTAAGCTAAGCTACGCTATGAAAGTCAAACAAACCTATTACTTGATATCATACTGCATATATTTCGCTACGCAGCTTTGCACACCTCTGGTTGAAAGGCAGCTTAAATAACTATATCAGTTTATATTTTGGTCAACGTATTTATTTTTTAATATAAATAAATACGTTATTTATATGACGGCGCATCCGTCAACGTCAGACGTCAGGTTGACTTTTAGCTGTCGAAGTCAAACTAGCGAAGCGTCATTGTCGATGGTAGTGCGGGCGGCGATCTTAAACTCACTTTTGAACAAGACGGCGCCCGCGCACCACGCTTGTGACGAATCGCTCAGAATCTTCGTCATCACGCTATTTCAAGATTTAATTAAGTTGATTTCGTATAGTAGTAATCGCTAATTACCTAATTACATCGTGATTCCTGTGAATGCTGATTAAAATACGTCGATTGTGATTTGAAGTCATTTATTTCTATTTCCGCGCCCACCTACCTACATAATTAGAAGACGATGAGTTCTGGTGAAGGGCCACCAGGCCGTCCTGACCCTTCATATAAGATTCTTCTTTTTATAAACATAATTATTTCTATTTTGGTCCAAATATGTATTTAAAAATAAAAGAATAAATTTTTCATGGCCTTTTCCCTAGGCACCTTAGATTTGCCCGAGTAATATAGGGTTAGATTCCTAGTTCTGGCAAAGTCGAAGTTCAGCGAAAAAGCAGCCCGGTTTTGGAATCTTATTCGCTAACTGGAAATAGGCTTGTCGTTTTAAGTGGGCTTTTAAAACCGTTTTAGCCTAGATATAATGTATATTCAAACTTATGTTTCAAATTAATATTATTTCAAGTTAAACAAATATCAACTTTATTTCAATGGTAATTAAATTGATTTCAGAGTGACTAGCAATGTTTAAAAGGTAAAAAAATGTTTTAAGTTGTGGCGTAAACTGAACTTTATTGTGTAGGATTTGAAGTTATTTTTCCATAAACTCATTTGTTTACATTTTTGGCAAATAAATGCAGAATGCAGATTAGGTACGATATTACAACTTATCTTTATTATTATTATTCCAGTCTCCTAAAAGCCGGCAAGATAGAAATAGTAACAGGCGGCTGGGTGATGAATGACGAGGCCAATTCCCATTGGCTTTCGATCATTCGGCAGCTAACCACAGGCCACCAATGGCTGATGGACAACCTGGAAGTTGTGCCCAAGAACGCCTGGTCTATTGACCCCTTTGGGTACTCTAGTACCCAGCCTTATCTCCTCAAGTTGGCCGGATTTGAGAACTCTGTTATACAAAGGGTGCATTATAGAGTTAAGAAGGAACTCGCAGCTCATAAACAATTGGAGTTTAAGTGGAGACAATTATGGGGTAAGAATCTTACTATCTAATATCGTCGCCATATGATCGTTACAATAAACGTTATTTTGCAGGGGAAGATAAAAACTATCTTAATAATAAAATTTCTTGTCTATACTGTTGATCGTTGAGGGGCTTCCTCGGTGCCAATCCTGGGTGCAGCAGCCAGGTCATGCATTGTCTATGAAACAGAATCAATATGTAAAATTCCAACTCCGTAGGATAAGAGGAAGTGGTTTCAATTCAGCTTGCAAGATTTGACCCATACATACTAACAAGGCAAGTTAATTAAAACCTTGCAAAAATGGCCGTCAATGGCGTTAAGAAGGCATTAGAGCTGTGTACTTTCGTCCGAAATATTGATTACGAGGTTTTCTACAAAGTGTTTTTTAAAAAACAATGAATTTTTTTTTACTAGAATTCACTGCATGGTGTTGATATATAAATTTAAATTATCGGATCTGATGATATTTTCAATTTTCATATTGGAAAGTTATTTATTTATGCTTTGGGCATAAGTAAGGACTACATATCAGCGTATTTGATGCCATAAGATTCAATGATAATGTTAATTTTGTTGTGTTTTTCAGACGGTGTCGGCAAAACGGATATGTTTACACACATGATGCCTTTCTATTCTTACGACGTTCCCCACTCCTGTGGGCCTAATCCTAAGGTAAATAAGAATTAATATTAAACAAAGTCATCATCTGGCTAGCCTTTTCCCAACTATGTTGGGGTCAGCTACCAGTCTAACCGGAAGCAGCTGAATACAAGTATATGTTTGTGCTTCTATATTATTTCTAGGTGTGCTGTCAATTCGATTTCAAAAGATTACCGGGCAACGGTGTAACCTGTCCGTGGGGTGTGGCGCCACGAAAAATTACAGAGAAGAATGTTCAAGAAAGGTTCGTGTTGAAGACAGTTTATAAGACGTACTCCTTATTCATCACCTTAAACTATACTTTTATAAGCACTTGTATGAGATCCTTGTCATTTTTAAGACAAATAAGTAATTTTACTACATATTCACCGTTCTACTCGTACGTTAATAAATAGTTTACTCTAAATAATTGTCCTTTTTCAGGGCACAAACAATCCTAGACCAATGGCGTAAAAAAGCGCAGCTATATCGCAGTAACGTGGTGATGTTCCCGCTTGGTGACGATTTCCGGTACGACCGGTCCAACGAGTGGGACAACCAGTTCCAGAACTACGAGATACTCATCGATTTTATTAATAATAATGACGGATGGAATGCTGAGGTGAGGATCACATTGTTAGTCTAGGTTCCGAACACCTTTTAATGCCAATTTAAGTAACGCCATATGAGAACTACACATCATACTGACGTCACGCAAAATCCTGCATCGCGCCAGCTAAGTTTACCGCGCGACTAGCATATACAACGTTCCGACATCCATCGTCGGGTAGTTGCCAGACACAATACCCGTCTGGTCGGAGGATCCTCCCTTTTCAATGGGCGATGAACTTTACACACTGTGCATCAAACCTCTATAAGTGAGCCCCGCCCACTACGCCTCATCGTTGAACGAATGGCCGTTGAGGCTGTAAAGTTCCGGAGAGACGACTGCGAGAACGCTCAGTGTGATTAGGTAAGCCTTCCACAAGGACACCTTCCTCCTTCCACAGTTCAAACGATTTACAGTTTAAGGGGCTTACAGGACCTAAACACAAAAATCGCAAGTTTTAGAAACAATAAAAGTATATGATCGACTAGAGTAAACAAAATCAGAAAAATATATTCTTCAGGATATATGCTAGGTAGATAGTGTGTTGAAAACATAATACAACTAATTTGATACGATAGAAAAAAATCATGAAGATACCTCAAAAAACTTTTTTTTTACAATAAAAACCATACTAATATACCTACCTACAATAATTCTGATTTTTGGCAGATTATTCTACAAGCAACATACTAAAATACTAGTGTTTTAATTTTTTTGTCCAAACAATAGATTTTTTGTTAATTAAATAATTGCTTCATATTTTACAATAAATTACCAGCGTTGCGTCATCTCGCTTCTCTTTCTTTTCTGTGCAGTCCGACAGTGCAGAGCTTTAGGTCACGTAAGCCCCTTAAGACATTTAATTCTCGAAAAGAGTATAATTCAGTTAACATGAGAAATACAAGTTAATATTAAATACCTATGAAGAACGAGCGGTGGTACTCGAATAAAATAATAAGTACTTAATAACACAATCATAACAGGGTTTAAAGAAATAGTAAGTGTGCAGTTAGCGTAGTGAGATACGTTGTAGGCCTTGTAGACCATTTTCTATTTTGTTAGTATTGTGGACAGGCCTACACTGTCGTCCCATACCTATTGACACTGCAATTTGAAAACATTGCAAAGGCCAATTATTTTTAAAAGGGTAACCGTGGAGTTCTTTCCGGTTCTTCTCAATAGGAACCGACCAATTGGACCCGTCCACCTAGCTTCTGACGTTTCATAAGTGCCCATGTAGGTTTATGTGAAATAAAATATTTTTATAGATTTTTTTGAAGTGTGCAAATGCAAATGGCATTTCCAATCTCTCAAAAATTTGTGTCGGTCCTTCTACCAAACACCCCGTATATGAGTCTTATGTCTTGCTATGCTAGTTATAGCTAATATGATGATAAAGACATCCCCTATAACGTCAATGTTTGCTTCCAAGTTCCCAGTGTTTTTATGCCCTGAACATTTCAGGTACAATTCGGCACCCTCCACGATTACTTCAGAGCTGTCCACGAGGAGGTCAAGTCCTCATCCTTCCCTGTGCTGTCAGGGGATTTCTTCACGTATGCTGACAGGAACCAGCATTACTGGAGTGGATACTACACGTCTAGGCCTTTCTATAAGAATATGGATAGAGTGCTGCTGGCTTATGTTAGGTAAGGTTGTTGTTTTTTTATATAGCTAAATGAAAAGGGAAAATTTTTAATAGACGTCGATAGTTTACCTCTTTTGCTTTTACTTATGCCACTAGTATGTCTTTTTAAAATTGCATAAGTCTCAAATAACAAATTCTCGCTATAGCAAGAATTAAAACAAAAATATTTAAAGAGGGAGCAGAAGTGGGTTGTAATTTCAGAAAGGAAAATGATTATTGGTATTCTCAAAGTAGTACTTTGTTTGGATATTTAAATCTATGACGTAAAAAGCACGCGCTTTATCGCAACCTTCTTGAGTTGTCCGCTGCGCTAGGCGGACGAGGGCGTTATTTCACTTGTTTTTATCGTGTGACGGCTTGCGCCTCGTTGCAGGCCACTTTCAATGAGAGTTTTCTGAAATGACGTTCGCCAGGTGGCAGCACTGATACGTCAGGTCCAGACATCTGTCAAAGAGCCTATATTTTCTTTAGTCATGACTGAATGATGAACGAATGAATGAATCGAATGATGAACGTCATCATATATTTTATATTGGAAGACCTCTTGTCACAGTGGTGCCAACTGGTGTCGTAAATTTTCACGAAAACCCTCATTACTAGAAAAAGGCGTGCGCGGGTTCTTTGTCGGGAACGTCCTCTGTCGCCTTAGGTCTCCATTCTATAATTGATTTGCCTTTTACTACAGCTTCAAATATTCATTTATTTTTTTATATTTTCCAGGGCAGCAGAAATAATCACAGCCCAAGCCACAGCCTCACACGCGGTATCCAACATAATGTCGCTACAGCTACGAGACAGAGTGGAGCAGGCTCGTCGGTCGCTGTCACTGTTCCAGCATCACGACGGAGTCACTGGCACCTCCCGCGACGAGGTCCGAGAAGACTACGCTAAGAAGTAAGTGACGTCATAAAATAAATACATCGTGATCTTAGACGCCATCTTCAATGTTCATTTTCGTTATAAATACCCTCGAAAACAATAGAAATTGTAGCAATAACGAATTTATTTATAAAAATTCTTAGCCGCCATTTTTAATTTAAATTTAGACCTCATTTTTGCATCAGTGACCTCGGAAAATGGAGAAATGTCTTGCCGAATAATTTCCTCATAGTCACTATCTTAGATTTTAAAATTATTTCATTTTCGGTATTTGTGACAACCCTTGCACTTTTCTTCGTCGCAACGAATGTCTAGACGACGTCGGTTTTTTAACGTCAAAAACGGAATACTTTGTTTTTTTCTAAATATCTATTTTTTTAATAATTTTGTCGATTTTAAACAAACTAAACATGCTATACGACTGCTTAACTGAGAAGTTCCTTGAGGTAATTGCGCGGTGCGGGAGGGGTGATAATTGTCACAAGTTGACGAATCACTGAGCTCAATTGCATCACGTCACCACACCCCTCCCGCACCGCGCTGCTCCCTCAGGCAACGCTATATGAAGATACGAAATCTTGCATTTAAATGATATATCTATCAGGTTTTATTTTAAATAAAAATGCTATGTATGAATAATGGGCTCAGTGTCGTGCAAATCCTCACCTATTTCCGATGAAATCAAAGCCACTAACTAAACCTTCTCCTTACAGAATGCTAACTGCAATAAAATACAGTCAATCAGCGATCCAACAAGCAGCCTACTACCTTCTCAACCAGCCGTTAATCGTAGACCAAGCTCAAGAAGACATCTACTTCGATGTGGACGACATCTGGCGGTCTCATGATGAAATACCGACGCGCATCACTATTGCGCTTGATGTGGTGTCGCCCTCTAGGAGAATTGTGTTGTTTAATGCGCTTGCGTTCAGGAGGCATGAGATTATGACGGTGTTGGTCTCTTCGCCGCATGTTGAGGTGAGTGGATAAAAATATTTTTTGAAGTGAAAAGTTCTTTAGGCGCGTTGGGCATTTTTTGAAATGGGGAAAAAACCATTGAACTCGCGTCACTGTTACCGTAACCGACACTGCGTTACATTCGGATGTGTTCGGCTGTCCTCTAGATGTACTCGGTTTTAACGTATATCCGATATGTCACTAAGTGATGGCAAAGTATTCTCTTTGTGTTTTGTTTATAAGACGATTCAAAAAATACACACATACAGTACCCGGCGATAAATATTGCACATCGACTTTTACCTTTTTGTATTTTATACAAAGAATAAAAATAACTATCAAAAGAAGCAAATCACAATTGTTTTAACAGCTCCTAATAGATACCGGACTGTTTGTATTTCGTGCGACAGAGATAACGCTCTACGAAGCCGAAATTAGCCGATTGTCTCTTTCCAAAGGTCGATGTGCAATATTTATCGCCGGGTACTGTAATTTTGTTTTCACTTCTGTCGGCACTCCCGGAGTGCCCCTGTTTTTTTTTTTCAACATAAGTTGTTAATCGGTACGGAAAGGTATTTTTATTTCTAACGCTTAAATGTTTCATATCGTTATCTCGTTCCGTTTACTCAAACAGACTAGCTTAGATTTCCATCGCAATATATTTGGTATGTCATTGTCATTTATTTTAGCTCCAATCAGATTCTCCAATGAGATCCTACCGTTTCTTAATTTAAATATTTGAGGCAGAATAATCGATGGTCTATGCGTGCAGATAGATGTAGCCCATTCAAGCTTTTTTCATACAGCAAGGAAATCTACTGAAATTGCGACATTTCCGCTTTTAGCCTTTTTTTTTTCTTCCAGGACCTTCAGAATAATACAGATTATCGTATTTTCAGGTATTCGACCCCGAGGGCAACCCGATGATGGCCCAGATTTCACCTGTAGTTGCCGGCGACAAGCGCCTCGCGTTCGCCGCAAATAAATACCAGCTGTCCTTCCCCGCGGTTGTTGAACCGCTGGCGTTGACCGTCTATACTATCTCGCTGAGAGATAATACTAGGCTTAATAAGTAAGTGCATTTTCAGACCAGGGTGCCTAAATAGGCCACTTTGGCAGAATCATAAAAGGATAAAATTATGAATTATAATGGACACTTAACTGTTAAGTTAATCGTATCAAATCCCATTGGTGACGGATTTTTCAGTTATTTTTTTTGTCTGAGCTAAAATACCAATCAATCCAATCCCTATCTCTTTGATTATACCTACGTAGTGCAGAGAAAAAAAGAAAAACACAGACTGTCTTCGCCATATTATGATTCATAATGTTATCCTTTTATGATTCTGCCAAAGTGGCATTTTTAGGCCCCCTGTACTCATCTACTATAGGACAGAATCACACAGTCCCCATTTTATAGTCTGTTCCTGCCGTGTAACGTTTTCTTAGTGCATTTCTACGATGCAGTCCATTTTAATGTGGCATTACATTTCCATGTATCAGCTGCTTTGATAATCGAAAAATAAAAGAAAGATATAATGTTTTAGTTGCCGTAATTGCATCGCTATTTTAAACTTTTCGGTGCTTTGATAATAAACAAGTATCAACATCAAAGTTAATCAAACTAAAGAAATATATGGGAATTAGAATTAGTAGCACAATGTTTTTTGTGGAGTTACAATAAACGAAAGTTGGCCAAGAACTTAGTTAACGACTGTATTTTCCGCCAGATACACATCCTACTCCCGCGTCCGAGTATACAACGGTGACTACTGGACAGTGGACCTTCCGAAGATGTTCCCAGTAGACCAGCCTTCAGCCCGGCTGATGGAAGACATCACCATACAGGCAGGCAACAGTACCCGTGTGGTCGCAACTATGAATGGACTTATAAAGGCTATTGTGTCGCCGCAGGGGACTACTGTACCTGTCCATATGGATTTTGCGCAGTGAGTGTGTTTTGTTTTATTTGTCTAATGTCTAAGTTTTATTGTTTAGCTAAACTTACCCCAGGATGAGGAATCGGTGTGTTCCGAAAACCAAATTCCAGAGCCGCTTCCTTATCGATTGAGCGATCGATGTAGCAACTGCCATCGAATCTTTAAAACCCAACTATTAAGAAATACCATAGAAAAGGTTGTAATACTTATTATGGATACAAAACTGAGCATATCATACGCCTCGAAGCTATAGGCAATACGCTCTTAGCGCTATTCGGAATACTTTCGGAAAAATTGTTACTTTTAACTAGGACTACTAGATTCAAAGCGCATTGGTTGCTTACATCAAACGCTCCGAAAGTGTGGAATGAAGAGAAACAAGGCGACGTTAAACTTGTTCGGATGGGGAGTCTCGTAGTATACGAATCATTACTGATTTTTATATAGCAATACCCATATTCTAAGCTAAGAGTTCGAGAGAGAGTTCTGATTCTTGCGATATAGGAACCTCTAGTACAATAGCCAGGGCTACACTGATGTTTGTGTCATGAATTTTCAATAAATAAATAATTATTAACAAGACCAATTTTTAACATTCGTCCTTCTAAACACGTAACGATTGTCATAAATACTGTATCTTTTCACATAAATGATAATAATAAAACAAGCACGGTATCTCCCCCAGATATGACAGTCAGCGTGGTAAAGACAACAACAGCGGCGCGTACCTCTTTGTCCCATCTGGTCCTGCGACTGAGTACAAGGCGGAAGCCTTCCCAGAGATAGTGGTCACTGAGGGCATCTACAAGGCAACCATGTATGCAGCACTTAACTCGCCTAAAGCCGCAGATATTGTTTTAGCTGTAAGTATTCATAACTTTTGAATTATGTTTTAACACCTTCCGGTGCGGTAACGGCTGTAATTGTATTTTAAAAGTTCATGGAATGGCAGTACGGCGATAGCCGTATAATTTGGTACAGACAGCGTCAGTATGTGCTAACCCCTCAAGTTTTAAAATGTTACACATTAAATTCCTTACAAATAATCTAAAGAATACTTCAAAAAGAACCCATTGTTTCGACTCAGATTCGAACCATCGCATCACCGAACGTCGTCATACTCATACCGGCAGTTTGACGAACTAGCCAGCGAGCCCATATGAATTGCGTTGAAATTGTTATCTACTATGGTCTGAGTCATTTTATCTTTAGGTGGGATGTCTAATCGATAGATGTTATAATTTGAGGGTATCCATTAATTATTTTACTTACATACGTTGTCTTTATAAAATTAATCCATACCCTCAAGTTATAACTATAACGTTTGATGTATACGTTCACTTAAAACGGCGAAGAGTAAACGACTACGATTTATTCATTAATTTTTAAAATGATTTATGATTTTATGAGAACTAAAATAGTTGTTCTGTGTGAACAAAATGTGAGCATAAAAGGATTTGCGAGACAGCTTGGCATAGCAGTAAGTTCATTATAATATTAATTGTGTTCTCCGATTTTTTTCTTGTTGAGCTATTTGCGGTATCTTGTGTGTGGTATTTAATAACTTATTTAAAACCATTTTTTTCTATACAGAGACAAACGGTGCGCTTATGGGTGCGCAGATTTCAAGAAACCGGCGATGCTAAGACAATGACCATGGGTCGGAGAACTACTGGGATCTATACGGACCAATCTGAACATCATCTGGATATTGTTAAAGTTCACACTACACCGCCGTTTACATCCACTCGTTACAGTTCGCAACGGCATGGAATATCTCTCTGTCCACGGTTCGAAGACATTTACACGCAGCGAACATTCACAGTTATCGACCTGCAAAATATGTCTAACAGAAGAACATCGAAGAGAACGATTGCGATTTGCCCAGAAATAGCAGTTATATTAATTAAGTATGACAACAAAATAAACAACGAAGACATTTAACTCATTTGATTCCACTATTTTACTTTGTATAGCAAAATATTCTAAGTAGATATCATGAGCTAATAAGAGATGTTAATTGATTATCTATTGATAACATGTTTATTCACTTATTATGCTCATGATTGTAATCCTGCCAAACTAACTTCTAGTTCCTAGACAAGTTGCAAACGCTTCAAAACTTGTCTCTTTCGATGTCACTTGTCAGACTGTCAAATGTCAAATTTGTATGCTGAGACGACATGACAGGTCACGTGACATTTCGTTAGGTTATGTCAATCTAAAATATTTCTACCGCTTACTATTTTATCGTTTACCTTAATAGGATGCCACTTGTCTAGGAACCCAATTGTGTCAGTTGGCAAAATAGTATATTATGATAACTGTAAATAAAATTATCAAATCAAAATAAATCTTTGTTGTAAAATAAGATCATAGTTTTGTTAAATAATAGCAATAATAAATATTATTATATGATTATTAAGGTATTTTATTTTTCTTTATTTTTTAATTCTTTATAAATAATTACTAAAACAAAATAGAAAAATATATTAAAATAATAATTATAATGAACAAAAAGCACTTTTCGTGGCTATGATTTGAACTTCCACTCATAGGCACGGCAAGCGGTCTTGAAACCTCTAGTCTATTTAGACGATGAATAAAACGTTCGTAAATGTTAACCCTATTATTGCTTGTCGTTTTCGTAATAATAAAAGTATTAACGTTTTATTGAAAAAAACAATAATAAAAACAGAATTTTAAAAAATAAATACTATCTTAAACTTATTTATTCACTAAAACAATAAATTAATTAAAATAAAATGTTTTTGCAAAATACAAAAACCAACTTGGGCCTATCACGGATTTGAACGCACATGTCTTTTGGAGGGGTAAGCACTTAATGAAGCGGTGTGTACTTTCTTTACTTCAAACACGGCTACCGCTTGTATAGACTTGGGTGTCAATTAAATGGTTAGCATAGTATTGTTATTTCTGTGAGCAGAAAAATATAATCGGTGAGCAGAAATAGCTAATTCGTCAGCAACTCATGGTCAGCAAACATTTCAAAATCAATCAGCAATTTATGTCATTCTGGATGGCTGTAATTATTTTTGTACAGCATAAGGTGGTCGATAATAATAACGACAAACGCACATATAAACTTTTATTAGTGGAGAACGTGCTGATATTAGAACAAAAATGAGTGACTACGAAAAGAAAGAACTTCACTCGCTCTTGCATCCAATGTCGACGGAGCCCCGCTTCGCGGGGCTCCTATTTCTGTGAAAAGGGTTTAAAGTAACCTAACAAAACCGAACCTCGGGGTGGGAACATCATATGAACATTATACATTTTGATCAACAGCGCAAATGTTGTTATCGCAAATAAATATTCGATGAAATGAAAATTATGTTACCTTTTCACGCCTAATCCACAAAATCTTGCCGCTCAAGTAGTTATTTTGCGGACTGAATGTTTATTATGCAGACTCATGTTATTGTTGGCTGCCTATGTATGATTTAATTTTTGACCATTATCAAAATTAGTTGCGGAACAAGAATTGCTGCCTGATTTTTTTTATTGCAAACAAAATCTTTGTATGCTGACCAAATTATTTAAATGCTGCTTTTGGGTGGCTCGCCAAATTTTATAATTGCTGACCCATTTAATTACATTTCTATAGACTTTATGCTTAAAGCAATAAGTCATTCAAGTCTTATTTTTTCTTACGTAGGGGGAGGGGGGATCAGAAATTGGTTAAAATTGTCTTACGTAGTAAATTAACAGTAAAGAGAATAAAACAACATCAACACATTTTTACTTTAAATTAAATTTCTTGTTCAAAAATCAAATCCCCGACACGAAATGTCGTAAAAAATTATGAAAATAATTACTATAATATTTTGATCATGATGCGTGAGCCTTTTTGGTACGACTTTTGGTCATTCTCTTTCTAACTCCTCATGAACTTATACTAACTGGCTCACTATGTTGCCTCAGTGACTCAAAGTTGGTCTTAGTTTATTATTGGTGAAGTTTAAGTCTACTTTCGCACAGACGTAAAAATATCGCGGCGGGATTTTATCGCGCACTGGATTTTCAACTCTCGGTGTTGAGCCGAGCGTTGAGAATCTAACAGAGCGCATTCCAGCGCGTCAAAAGAACACACTGTTAGATTTTCAGCTCTTGGCGCTAAGCAGTGTTAAAATCCAGTGCGCGAATAAAAATCGCCGCGGGAAAACACTTACCTTATATTATCTTATCTTCTACAGATCTCAGTCCACAACAACCCATCCCTACCACACAGCGAGGTGGAAATCAGCAACACATTAATGTTAGACCCTCAGGTGGATGACCTGGAGCTAGCCCTCAGGTTCCGCACAGCCGTCAAGAACGGACCTGTCTTCTATACTGACCTCAATGGCATGCAGGTGATGTCAATAATAATAATATTAATTTAGATGATAGACCCTCAGGTGGATGACCCGGAGCTAGCCTTCAGGTTCCGCACAGCCGTCAAGAACGGACTCGTCTTCTATACTGACCTCAATGGTATGCAGTTGAGATAATTTCTTCAACATCATCAAAACTATTTGGAATCCACTGTAAGGAATAAGCCTCCTCATTTTACTCTATTTCTCCCTGTTTTGTGCCTTTTTCAGGTATTCGACTAAATTACTTGGCGTGCTAAACGGTTTTATTAAGTTTTGACGTATAATGTCTGAAGTCGTGATAATAATAATAATGTTCTAGACCGTATTTCGACCATGGCGGTCAATCTCTCAAAGGAGACCAGCCTTCGGCGCGAGAGATATTATAGTGCACAATTGTGTGCGCAGACACAGATGTGCGCTATCGCTTCCCTCACTCGCATAGTCCGATGGGACGGCAATCCGACACTCAAGGAGAGAGATCAGGCGCAGGACCAACAGCTTAACGTGCACACCGAGCGACGGACAATCACACCGCCAACTTCCAAACTCCTGGCTGTTACTAAGAAATTCCTAATGGAAAAACCTATTAACACTTTGCTCAGCAGTCGTGTTTGCGCCACGAGACCAATGGGGCAGTCAGATGCGGAGTCATGATAGATTAAAAGGCACGCGCAATAGCGTCGTTGTATTTAGTCCCATTATATTAAGAGACTGCCTTGTGAAACATTGAACAGTCGTCCAATAATCGCATTTTCACCCCACTAAGTATTGTCCACAGATGATAAAGCGTCGTTACTTCGACAAGATTCCTCTGCAAGCCAACTTCTACCCACTGCCAGCCGCAACTTACATAGAAGATGACAAGATTAGGTTCACAGTGCTGACATCGACGCCGCTCGGCATGGCTGCCTTGCAGCCCGGACAGATTGAGGTAATACAGGATTACCAGCTAGAAACTCTTCAGCTAAATTATTAGTATATTCAAATTCAGTAGTGTAATTGTAAACTTCAGTAAATACCGCTTTTCTATTGATTTGTGATTATTCCAGCCATAGAAAGAAATATAGAGATATATAGAATACTCTTTATTATGTACACTACAAAGATTACAGATAAATCTGCAATTTCATCGGGACCCATACTTTTACCCAAACTGGAATCCGGCAATGATATGCAAAGGCTACCTATGTTGTCCGATGAGATTATAGATTTTTGATAGTACTAGCTTCCGCCCGCGAGGTATGTCGATAAAAACTATCCTATGTCTTTCCCTGGGATGCAATCTATCTCTCTGTCAAATTTTATTGAAATCCGTTCAGTGGTTTAGGCGTGAAAAGGTAACATACAGACAGACAGACAGTTACTTTCGAATTTATAATATTTAAGATAGGATGTAAAAAAATACAAACAAAAAACAGCCAACTGATCATTTAACAGCAGATAAATTGAATAGGAAAGAACCTTATTTGACCAAGTTTAGTAAAAAAACGTTTATTTTTTTTCTAGATAATGCAAGACAGAAGACTGAGTCGGGATGACAACAGAGGCCTTGTACAGGGTGTCCTGGATAACATTAGAACGAGACATACGTTCAAAGTTATTATTGAGAACGCTAAGAAAACATGCGAGGTAAGTGTCACAAATAGTACGAGAAAGACCATTTAGAATAAAGTAAACGTAGCAAAGGCAGTCATAGTTAGTTTATTGAAGTTTATTATTATTTACGATATAAATCATTATTCATGTACCTAAGTACTTTTTAGGATGTATGTTGAAACTTTACCGTATCAATATAATAATTTTCTCTTTTGTTTTCAGCAAAAAACACCAGCAGACCACCCATCAGGCCAGCTCACATTAGGCGCTCACGTATCTCAACAGTTCCTATTACAGCCGCTCATAGCCATGCACTACACCAGTAAGAAGGACACCACCCGCATTGGTTACTCGCGAGCCAGCATCAACCATGCGGACTTAGTGCTCGCGTCGTACCACTCACACGTCACTGCTAAAGTAAGTCTAAAATGAGTGCTTCCCTAACCCAGATGGTTTAGCCCGAAATTATGATTCAATTTATTCGGTTGTTGCATATCAACTTCATTATCTGCCAGCCTTTTCTCAACTATTTTGGGGTTGGTTTTCAGTCTAACCGTATGCATCTGAATACTAATATTTTACATGGAGCGACTGCCTATCTGACCTCCACAACCCACTGAGTAAAACTGGTTGTCAGACTTTCTGGCTTCTGACTACCCGTAACGACTATCCAACATCTACGAATAACAGCCGGTACTAACGGCTAAACTGAAGAAGTTATCATGTTAATATACAAGGCAATATTTAAGTTATTTTTTTTCATTACAGAATAAAGACAGTGTGGTGCATGGAATGGGCATTACATTGCAGCGAGTGTACCTCGAGAGTTGCTACGGTAGTGCAGAAATAAATAAATGGTACCACGTGGGAGACGGACAGGTGAGTTGTAGATTGACTTTGGGTGCTAATATAAAACAGCGGGTTTTCCGGCACAGATCGCTGTAGGTTGATCTACGGAAAGAAACGGTCACAATGTTTTACCCGTTTCTTTAAATTTAAGTGCATAAGTTAATACGGGGATATTTTACCCGCACCGATCGGTACCGACTGGTCTTTACCGGGTACCCGTGTCTTTATGTAAGCACCCTTTCTAAAGATTATTACTTTTTTTTGTGTCTCATCATTCTCCTGTGTTTATTTCAGTTTATTTGTCGTGGCGCGATACAAAGTTTCTTTTAAACATCTCTGTTAGCCGTCATATAACATAACATCACGCCTGTAAGCCCGGAAGGGTTACGCAGAGGTACCCATAGTACAGACGCCAGCACATCAAGCTACCCGAATCTGTCATTTTTTCCCAATCAACCTTGAACCTTATGCTTTAGCGATAAAGTTGAAAATCTATTAAAGAAATTTGACAGATTGTAGTAGCTTGATGTGCTGGCCGCCAGTTATGTTCAAGTCCCATGGAACAGGGGCGAGCCTATTGCCATCAACCGGAAATCTAGACTTCGGGGTGCTACTGAGAAGTTATTGATATAAAAACCCAATAAGACTGCCCTACCTGGAAATCGAACACATTCTCAGACCTAGCGCTTGCGACCACTAGACCAACGTGGGCGAGTCGTCATTGACCAGCGGTGCTATTCTGTAAAAATCTCACCGTGAAAACGTAAGTGAAGAGAGCGTGGAGTGAGCTGTCAATAGTGTCAATTCCTAGCAAAAACAAACTCACTTCACCTAAGTTTTCACGGTGAGATTTTTACAGAATCGACCGGCTGATTAATCAATCACCGTGATAACTTAAGTGAAGTGAGCTGTCATTCCACTTAATGCTAAGGATTGACACTATTGACAGCTCACTTCACCTCAGTCTTCACAGTGAGATTTTTACACAATACATCGGCTGGTTACTCAGTATACCAATAGGTCCACATAATAGGTTTTGTTTCGATTATAACTTAATTAATTTTGTTTTGTTGCAGGTATCTCTCTCAGACCTCGTCGACGCGTCTGCAGACAACGTTTACGACAGTTCTCTAACATACGTCAACGTACGGAACCCGCTGCCCAGTGGCGTGCTAACCCTCTGTCCAATGGAAGTGAGATCCGTATTTATTAACCAGACTCTGAAGAAATATTAGTACTTTTATATAATTGTAGAGGTAAAAGGGAAAACTCGAATTTCGTCGGTTTAAAACGCACTTACATTGCAAAGCCAGCCAATATTCTTTTAGAGACAAAGGACTAGCTAGAGGAATAACAAATCGACTGATATTGCTATTTTGATTATTGGTTATGGTTTTGATGTGGCAGAAGAGATTGATCCCACTGGTTTTTGGAAGTCTATGAAAAATATTGAAATTAGTCTGCTGTTATTTTGCTCAACCACTATCAACAAGAACTAAACTGTATGGTTTGAACGGAACGGAAATGGAACGGAATGGACTTTTTTCAAAATCGGAATTAAAGCCGCCATCTTGTTTTTTCAATACATTGCAACGGCCCCCTGTCAATGTCATTCAAGTGCTAAAAGCAATGCAGTTCGTTAGTTACAGTTATTTTACTTCTGATTTTGCATCACTGTCAAAAACAAAGTGTTATTTAATTTCGTTGAAGTAAGGTTGCGGTTGGGTTGCTGCCACTCACAAACCTGTCAAAATGACAGTGATCTTTATTCTCGTTACTATAAAGTTGCTGTTAGTTTCTTGTTGTCAGAGGTAAATGTGAACAGAGATTATAGTTTTGTCACGAGATTGATTGATCAGAGACTAGTTTTGGCTTTCAGAAACAGTGGGTTACATACATTACTTATTTGAGATCATAGATTTTGTCTTAGTATCCTGGGTTTTTTATTGGCACAAAAATACTCATAATCTAATGGCCAATCAATTTTAAAGAAGAAGAAATGTAATTGTTCAATTAATAATTATATCTAATTAATTTTCACACAAAGTAGGTTTACAAAAAAAATCCCCAAGTTAAAAAATACAGGCAGCTTTGCTATTTATTTTTAACAATACGAGAATAAAAAGACAAGATTTTTTTATTTATCGCATTAAAATTTGGTTGTATTCATAAATACGCGATATATAGCCATCTGTATGTTTACCACTAATTAATTAATATTTTTTATTTATTTAGTTTATAAGCTGGTATTATTGCTATGGAAAATTATAATTATAAATATAGTATAATTTATATTTTATATAACTAATAATACTTATATCGAATATAATGAACCATTGATATTACAGAAAAATCAATGATCCTTATGTGTATTTAGTTCTTTATTTGATTTTGACATGAATGTTTAAAACCTCCACTATTCTTGATCTTCAAGACAAGTAAAATCTTAAGGTTGATAAGTTTTATAATAATTAATTATAACATGCACTTTTAGTGGCTAGGATACCTTTAGATATCTATACTATTATAATAAATTCGAAAGTAACTCTTGTCTGTCTGTATGTTACCTTTTCACGCCTAAACCACTGAACGGATTTCGATAAAATTTGGCAGAGAGATAGATTGCATCCCGGGGAAGGACATAGGATAGTTTTTATCGACATACCTCGCGGGCGAAGCCGCGGGCGGAAGCTAGTATTATATATAATCAACAAATTCATGCTTCTAAAATGGATGATAGTCGTTATAGAACATAATCAGCCTATAATGTTCCCACTGCTGGGACACAGGCCACCTTACTGTGAGAGTGAACCGTAGTCCACCACGCGGGCCCAGTGCGGGTTTGTAGTTGTCACATGTCTTCGAATTTTTGGTTCTTAGACTTGCCGGTTTCCTCACGACGTTTTCCATCACCGTTTTGAGAGCAGTGGTGATGAAACAATTTACGGAAAATAAAGCGCCTGTCAGGGTTCGAACCCACGACTTACAACTCATAAGACGCGGCCGTTACCACTGGGCCACCACTTGATTGCTCTCAGAACTATAGAAAGAGAAATGAAAAATATTTCATTATTTCTTTCTTTTCTTACTCGAACATCTATTGGCTACTTAAGAAAGGTGAACACAACAAAGATCTCATGATTTAAAATCTATTTTCATTACAAAAATACTCTTTGCTGGCCCATGTTGTCATTTATTACTAGACAAGTCGCATGCCCATCGGCAACATTGACAAACTTTCATCCCTTATCTAACCCTTTTAGGGGATGTACATATATCTAAAAATTAAAAATCCTTCCTTAGTACTTGCACTTACGTTGTATAAGAAAATTTTGTGCAAAATTGTATGCTGTGCAGTCTGTCAATGAATTTAAGATTTTAATTGAGTTATCTTAGCCAATAAAAGTAAGCAGTGTATCAAGCCAAGTAGATAATGCAACAACAATTCAATTTCTTACTAAAAATGTTTTCTATTAGCCAAGTTACTAGTGTTAGGGTTGTATATATTTGCACGTGAATACTTAAAGGTCACTTTAGTGATAGACTTTTATTAGAACTGTAAGTATATTTGAATTGCATTGTCTATGATATGGTTAAGCTACGTTTCTTAGGACAGCGGTGACGCCATATAACGGCCGCAATATTACCCAATGCGGGCGGCAAAAAACGCTCTCTAGGAAACCAAACCACATTGACAATGATTGCTGACAGAGTGGATTGTCCGTATATAATTCACTGCTGTCAGTTAGATGTGCCATCGTGTCGTTTACTAACACTTAGTTATAAAAACAATGTTACTATATGAGTCTTCGCTCGAATTAAAGTTTTTGAATTTGAATTAACATGGAAAACATTTTCGTGGCGTCATTTGACGCTAAATGGCGACAATATCTGGTCACACGGCTTTAATACGAAACCATACATCTACAGTTTCACAGAAAAGCGCTTCCTTCATATTATTTGACATTAACATGTCAAAAAACGCTCCGTATTTGGCCGTTATTGTTTGACCGTTCACCGCTTTCTTAGGAAACCGAACCCTTACTTTAGTGAGTATTCTATTTGTTTCATCGACGCACGATATTAATATAAATAAATTGTATTGTTTTTGTGACATTATGAGATAAAAAATGTAGCACAAATAATGTAATTGTCGGGTTCATCGTAACCCAGGAAAATGTACAATAATTTTTACTTGTGCCGTGCCTTTCAAACTGAAGAACCATGTAAGGAACCCTAAAAACAAAGTCTGTTGGGGTAACACAACGTAGTTACAAATACTATGAATGCACCCCGAAAGAATCTGTTCCTGTAGCGCGAAGCGGCCATAGCAAACAATTTTCAGATTGTGTTTTCTATAAAAACTGATAAAATGTTAAATCTGTTAAATTTCAGTGTGATTGTCGCCGTATCACTAATATTTACGACCATTTCGCGAGCACAAGTCAATCATTGTAAATTAAACCTTATGTCAATGATATTAAGAGACACGACTCTCGCGCGTATTTCTCTTTTCATGATCGATTAGAGACACCGGATGCGAAATTATTATTTCACGATTAAATTATTATTTATTATTAAACGCTCATTGTTATTGCAATGAACGTTTTATGTAACATAGATATTGATTATTGTAAAAACAGTTTTTTAATCCACTTATGTAGCGTAATTTGTAAGCAGCACGAATTGCTAGAGCTAGTGGCACAGATCACTTCAAACCAGTGTTCAATTCAGACGTATGTACTGTTTTGTAAAAACAAAAATAAGGTTAGTTGATTACTAAACAGTGTTTACATGACGCAAACTGAACACGGTTTTGGTGGGCATGTACTAGTGCGACAAAAGCGGTAATTTCACACAATCGATTGATTGTGTGAAATTACCGCTTTAACTGCTGATAGATTTATCAGCCTAGCCTTTTCACAACTGAGTTGGCGTTGGCTTCCAGTCTAACCGGATGCAGCTGAATACCAGTATTTTACATGGAGTGACTGCTTATCTGACCTTCAAAACCCAGTTACTGCGTGACTTGGTAAGACTGGATTGGTAATTTCACGCAACCGGTGTCTCAAATTGAACACGGAAACGGGCAAGGGAATACGCGACGCTCGCTCGTAATTTGCATCGACTATACGTTACAATATAATATTCCGTCTAATGTAACTCGACACAAATCAAGCCAGGTTCGCACTGGCAATTTTTTTTCGCGCACTCCCTTTTCACCGCTCTGCTTAGCGCGGAAAATCCAACAGTCATTTCTTGACGCGCTGGCATGCGCTCTGTTGAATTTTCAATGCTCGGCTCAATACCGATATTTAAAAATACAGTGCGCGATCATCGCGTAAAAATGTCGCCCACGGGCTAACATAGAGATCTCAATATTTTAACGTCTTAAACCTATCTAAGAATGTCATGATTTCTTTTGATTATACCTACTACAGTGTATGATGAATTTCCTCTGAATTATTTTCCTATCTATATAAAATATTAGTGAGATTTGTATTATACTGTTTTATTATGCATTTAAATGTATTTTAAACTAATGATGTAAATATAGGAGATTGTGTTGAAATGGACTTGGCCTTTTATTTATTTTACCAGTCAATGTATAGACGCCAGCACATCAAGCTACTAAAATCTGTCAAATTCCTTTAATAGATTTTCAACTTTATTGCTAAAGCTTAACGTTCAAAGTTGATTGGGAAAATTTGACAGTTTCGGGTAGCTTGATGTGCTGGCGTCTGTACACAGCTGGAAAAGGTAAAGCAAATGTGAGTGGAAACGCTGGGAAGGGTCGCCCTAGGACATAAAATAATAGTAATCATATCGGTGACGTTCTTCAGAAAGGTACCTAATAAGATGCTTAGTACTCGCAACCAGATGTATGAACGTAAACGAAGCATAAGGAGGATATAAGGATCGTAGCAGGTGGCGTTCTGTAGTTTCTGCCTACCCTCATGGGAAGAAGGGTTAACTTTGTGTATACATTTTTGGGATCAGCACCCCTAATGGGGGTTTTCGTGAAAATTTACGACACCAGTTGGCACCACTTTAACAAGAGGTCTTCCATTTCCACAATGAATATAAAACATACGATGACGTTCATCATTCGTTTCATTCATTCGTTCATCATTCAGTCATGACTAAAGAAAATATAGGCTCTTTGACAGATGCCTGGACCTGACGTGTCAGTGCTGCCACCTAGCGAACGTCATTTCAGAAAACCCTCATTGCGTAACACTATCAATCTCAATCTGAATAATTTTGAAGGATATTGCTAATACATTGCTTCAAACGTTCGAAAAATTTGTCTGCTCAACACGTAAATAACGCAATGAATGTTGTTGAACTGTCAAAATAAAAGCCATTGCTACTGATGGTATGTTACGCAACTACCCCGCTGTATCAAGATCGCGAGACAGGTATGAAATTATGTAAAATTAAAAAAAAAACATTACATTCGAATTGTATTTATTAAAAACTTAACATGGTAACAATACTATGTCGTTACATCACAAACGTAAAAGAGCAACTATCACACAAATACTGTCAATGTGTAAAACTGTACACTGGTTTATCAAAATGGAATACGAATTCACTTTATGGCATGTTTTTAATGTCTAAATAAGTAATACGTTAGCACAATAAAAAAAAAGCGTTTGCTACCTCTGCGCTCGCGGTTTAGTTTGCAAACATGTAAACAAATGTTTTCGTAAAAACAACTTAAAACACAAGGTTCCGTTTGCGTTATAAATTAAAACATTTTTTATGACTTTTTCAATATAAAAACTAGTCGTTCTGAAACCAATATAATTAAAACTCCTTTCGAATAAAAAAAGAATTTTGGAATTCCGTATTATGATGGAGTTACACACATACATTTATACACTTATATTCGGGATTAAGGACAATAATATGCTTGAGATGATATTATTGCAGAAAATAATACTATATCAAGTACACAATATTGAATTCAGATGGTAAAAATATTGTTGAAATGCAATGAAAAATAGTAAATACATTAACATTTTAATCGAACCTGGTATGGTACAATTAAAATTGTAATCTAATTATTAACGCCGTAAAATTCTTAATAGACGGAATATAAACAAATGTTTTCCTCGACACTCAAAGATTTGATTGCGCAAAGCAAACCAGAGAAAATAATTAGCAGCATCTAATAGAAATACGTAAGTAATAAAGTGTGATAGACTTGAACGCGCTGCAAAACCCAGCAAAATCATGCAATGGTTCCATAATAATTAAAATGTGATGTAGAGTAGATTTTTTGAGAACCATTCGTCTACGTTTCTTTCTTTCTTTACCTTTATGATTTGATTTTGAAATGCTACAATACATCAAAAAAAATCATCTTTTTCATACAGTTTCTTCTGTATAGAGTTACAATTTATTTCTTTTAACAGTGAACACATGTATGTAAAAAATTATGTACAGTCACGAGTATAAATATTAATATGGACAGTTCGGCAATAAAATCTGATTTCATGGTTCATTCATAAATATCTGTTTCTCCAAGAAGACGGCAAATATATGTATGTGATCATCTGTGGAAGGCATATACAAATAGCGGCACAAATATGCGATATCTAGAAACAGATTCAAAAAGATGTGTCATCTCTCAGAATGCATAAATATCAGACATGTCTTGAGTTAGAAATATTTGCCTATGTTTCGAGTTTTCTTCTATATCGCAATTATTAGTGCCTTCCTCAAATGATCAAATATGTGTTCTGTCTTCTTGAGAACAGATGGTAATGAATGAATCATACAATCAGATATTATTGCCGATCTGTCCATAGTTCATATTTAAGCTCGTGACGGTACTTCCATGTTCACATTAATTGGCTGCAGTATTAAAAAAATGCCAAATCTTTATGACTGACTCAGAAAGATGACACATTAAAAGTTTCCCATCATTTCAATCCTACCAAATCATTCAAATATTCGTTGCATACGCCATACCTTATCCTATAAACTTAATTGACACCCATATTTAAAATTATTGCATTGAAAACACCAGTTATCGACTAAAATAAATGAATACAGAGATAAGCTACTGGTAACCAATATAATCACTTAAAATAATAACGAGACTCGATAATCTTGCACCCGTAATAAAAGCGAAGAAAAAATGCATTTAAGACATTTAGGGTGTGTTTCCCTTGAAGCGCTGCGGCAGCGGTGCGAATGTGCAGTAGTCGACTCATTGGTTGAAATCTACATCGTGTCTGAGATTACAGTGCTACAAGAATCTTCTGGCGTTTGAATGACATTGTCAGGGGACATTTTTGGTAAACATTTGTAAAATTGTATTTAAAAATCAATATGGCGGCGTTAGTTAGAGACACAAACAACTACGACAATCACCGTCTTGGTTTTGATTGTTATTGGCGCCGATTTCGTTGTTCACAAACTAAACTAAATTTAAGTTCAGTGCATCTTTTTCTTTCTATTTAATTAGGAAAAGGACAGAAGATAAATATTAGTTTCGTCCTGTCCAAATAGACAAGTTTAGACGTGTTTAAAAAATTGGCTACTAAAAATATGTCTATTCTATTCTATTTTTGAGGTTCTGGCTCCATCGGTAAAAATATGTCAATTTACTTCAGGCGCTGACTAATTTGACAGAACTAATATTTTGTCTTCTGTCCTTTTCTTAATGAAATAGAAAGAAAAAGATGCACTGAAGATAAATTTCGTTTAGTTTGTGGACAAAGGAATCGGTGTCATTGCCTGATTATTGTTCCTAAACTGATGTTGCCATTCTGTTTTTTTAATTAGAATTTGCGTCACATGCCTTGTTCAACTATAGTCGATTCCTGCACCTCTCTGCTCCGCTCCGCTCCTGACGCACTCTTAGAAATAGGCAATATTCGATCCAATAGGTATTAATATTAACATGGAAAATAATACGGTTGTTTTAAAAACATAATACATTCGAATACACTTCCAGTGACACTACAGGGTCAAATTAAATTAGCTAGCAAAACTCCGCAGACTTGATGGCTATCGAAATCTAACCATGATAAAACAAAACATAAATTAATTTGATGTATTTTTTGTGGGGTCATCGACCGTAATTCATCACTTGAAATATCAGTTTAAGAAATCAGTTTATTTTTGTGTAAACTTTGCAGACGATATCTAAACTCGATAAAACAAAAGAAAACAGATTTCTCAATTCAAACTTTAAGCAACAAAACTAGCAGCGGTCGTTGACCCCCAAAAAAACATCAAATCATTTTATTTTATGGTGTTTAGATACCCATCACGTTTGCAGTTTCGCTAGCTAATTTAATTGGTACCTACGCTTTGGAATGGGCAACTAGCTTCATATTTTCTGACTGACCGACTTTTTGACAATTCAAAAGTGCCTGTAAATGGTTTAATTGAAATAAATGTTTTGAGTTTGAGTTTGAGTTTGAATTTGATTCTGTATAAAAAGGTCAATTTATATGACTATTTTTGGACACATTTGGAAATCCTAATTATAGTCTAATGAATACATAATTTTAAGTATATCATCGTGTTGTTGAGTTAAGAGGCTATGTCTGACTGTGGTCTAAAGAGTCTCCCAATGGTCTAAGGCTGATATCAGTCGCTTCACCCGAATAAATGTTCACTTTAGTTTTATTCCATGTTTACACGACACCGAAAAAAATACATAAGATGAACACATGAACGTTCATACGTTCGTGGTTCTTTCATTTCCCTTTTCGTTCATTCAGTAGGCGATTGAAAGCTGCCGAGTGCTGAAGTACAACATTGTTTGACCGGTTTACTAATGAATTCATATTTCACTTTTGGTCCATTTTTCGTTCAGAAGTTAAACTTCGAGTTTAAGTTACCGAATGAATGACAAAAATGAACAAAAAGTGAAGCGTCTGATATCGGCTTTAGGAGTCCCACGGCGCGGTATACAAAGTCCTACAGAGATCTAAAGCGTCCACAGTGGTATAAAAGATTCCACAATAGTCTAAAGATTCTAAAAGTGATTTAACGAAGCCCACAATTTGTTGATATTTATAGCCTAGATAACGCCTTGTCGTCTATGACGACGGAATTGCTCGCGAAGTCTACGCTAAATGAGGGTAGAATTAAATTGACTAGATTGTGACACTCTTGCATCGCAGAAGGCACCAATTCGTATATAACGTCGTTCTCTCTGAAACAAATAATTTTCATTATAGTGGTGTATTAAGATATTTATTGGAAGTAGACTTGAAAAAGAGAAAAAAAAAAATAAACGAGATGACGATACAATACATGAGATTTTTAGGTCATTCGTATTCGTTTTTAGATAGGAGAAAATGCATTATCACCATAAGTAGACGTACAAGACGTACAAGTGAACCTACGTAGGTTCACTTGTACGTCATAAAATAACAAGGTCTATTTCTCTATGAGATAGTTACCTACATAGTTTCAACCTTAGGGACGTTTCGTTTTACTGGAAATTGTAGCCAAAAGTGTAAAGCTGTTACGAGGTCGATTGTACCAATCAGCGCGAAAATGTATGAAGTAAGTTGGGTGAAAATAATTAGTCATTAGTTATTCAATTCAAGTCACATTTTGGGTAGTCAGCTCCAACATAAACTCGTGCCTTTTAACAAAATACAACTTTTTCTTACCCTTTGAGTTTCACAAGCGCGTCGGCAGCAACAAGTCCGTTCAGACAGTTGGCAGTGGCTTCCAAGCTGAGGCAGTACGGATGTACTCGCTGACTTTCTACGCGTCGTTGAACTAGCTTCAAGGCTTGCTTGTGAGCGCAACTTTTTTGCTGCAAAAATTAAAAATAATTTAAAGAAATGATAGTGAAAGAGAAGGGAAGTAACCATCCTATCTGTTAATAATAATATTACGATAATAATTAAGCCTTTATTTCTTCCATATTAAGATATGGAAGAAATAAAGGCTTAATTAACTAACATAACTAATATTAATTAACATAGTATATATGTACCTATATATGACGCTTTAAATAATATAACTGTTAGTATGCGGTTTAGCAGTGTGCTTACATCTATTTGTGAATATAATTAGTTTGAAATTTCAAGATTTGGGTTTGACTCCATCAAGGGTGAAGGCCTCCTCTAGCATTTTTTCTTAATTTGAGCTTTCCCTTTCCCACCCATCTTTTAGGTATCCGTGAAAGTGGATGTCAAATGCCAAGAAAGGTAACTAAAGGTACGGTTTCCTAGAAGTGCGGTTCTGTCATATTATAACGGCCGGCATGAAAATCTGACATTTTCAACGGTATTTGACATTAAATATTGTGCTGTCATGTACTGAACCATTTATTTCAACTTCAAGATAAATATAAAGCTTGTCATCTACATACCTCAGTCATAACTTCCGCGCACTTCAATAACGTTGTAAGCGCCGGCAAAACGGACCACCTCAATAAATACTGTGTCTTTGTATCGTCGCCCAGCGCGTACAGGTCACCGTTACATGAAATAACTCTGTTTTGTATGCAGTAGTCCAGCGCTTTGTTGAATGTCTGAAAGATGGGGAAAATTGTTCAACACTAAGGAAGTAGGTGAATAATTCGAATTTAGAATATTGGTAAAGGCTGAAGCGGCAATGAGCTGGACATATAAGACTCATGTAACTGACAATCGGAAATGAACTCTATGCCTGTCTGATAAAGTATAAATTCGTTTAAGAAAAGCAGCTTCAGTATCCCAATCCGACATCCAATAATCACAAATTACATTGTGGCCGTACTTACATTTGCTTCTTCTCTTTCTAAATGGAAGAATTCGTGACTGAGTAGTTTCCTAACGCGGTGGTAATCTACTTCCAAATTATCTGAAAATAAAACGAATAACATTTTACTACGTTCTAATTGTGTTTGAATTTCATGGAATGCATGAACTGTAATTTCAAGATTAGAGCTGTAACAATGTAATTAACTGCTAGTTCAGCTATGAAAATTGTAATATTTATCTACTTACATCTACCGTTACAATGCGAAAAAAGAATTGTATTGGGTGTAATAAAATGTTTCTTTTTTCTGAGATTGTTACAATTTTCTTTTATATGGTTCCGTACCCAAAGGGTAAAAACGGGACCCTATTACTAAGACACCACTGTCCGTCTGTCTGTCTGTCACCAGGCTGTTTCTCATGAACCGTGGTAGCTAGACAGTTGAAATTTTCACAGATGATGTATTTCTGTTGCCGCAATAACAACAAATAATAAAAATAAATTTAAAATTTAAAGCGTTTTATGCCTTGTGGTACGGAACCCTTCGTGTGCGACTCGCACTTGGCAGGATTTTTTTGTATGGTTATGGTTTGCAACTTATTCTCACGTATTTCTTCATATAATATAACGTGTTGTCACTCTACTCGTAATAAATAATGGCAGTGAGCTTGGGCGGTTCACATCAGCCGCATGCACGAGGGCCGCTGGGCAACCAATAGTCTCCACACAATGGGTGCCTGAAGATCTACGGCGCCGCCGAGGCCGGCCCAGAAAGAGATGGCGAGAAGACCTGGACGCGTCCCGCGAGGGTTGGTTCGAGTTGGCGCGGGAAAAGAAGGATTTGGGGGATGGGGAGGATTCAGTAGGACAGTATAGGCTAACAACTGCCTAGTTGCTATTCCACCAATTCGCACTAAGCGTTTTCAAATGTCCTTTATAATGCGCACAGCAAAAGAGTGGAACTCTCTACCTGCGTTTGTGTTTCCGAGTGCATACAACCCGAATCTCTTCAAAGTAAGAGTGAACAGGCTTCTTCTAGGTAAGCTCACTCCAGCGTAGACTTTGTCTCTGTCATCTCTGACCTAGACTAGAGTCAAGAGCAAACCCAACTCAAATAAAAAAAAAAAACAAAAAAGAAAAAGGATTACCTCTAGCAACTGCGCATCTGTGTACAATCAGACAAATGATGGCCGGTGGTACCAGGTAGTGTAGAATGGGATTCACGTACAACTGCAGTTGGACTATAGGCACTGCCGCCACCATCGTCTCTGCTTGCAGTATGTGACCTGAAATGATAACAATATGACTGTATTCTATCTACCTATGTTTTCTATGACATGGTCTCTAGGTTAATTATTTTAATAAATTACTAAAAGTGTTATAAATGTGTTAAATTAGTGTAATATAGTTGAACCTAGATATTAAGTATAATATACAGTGATTATAAAGTGTTTTTTGTCGCAAAAACTTCGTACAAAAAGAATTTAAAACCGGCTGTCAACTCAACGCACCAACGGTGACGGATTTCAAAATATCATCGATCCCGGGGAGTATCTTGTTTTATTTAAGTGCTTGTAGTTTATATTTACAGACCACGGAACATTACAAAATACTGCTCAGGTCTCTGAGCTACGTCCATCACACACTGGCACGGTTTATGTCTCCTTTTGCTTGACAACTAGTGGAAACAAAATCGATGACGAAAACATTCGCCCAGACAATAAACACTACATAATTTACTATACAAAAATAAGCTCATTACGAGCTCTTACTATTATAAATATCTCATACTAAATTATAGCCTGTAATGTGTCTCAAACTCTTAACCTGTAGTCAAGTTATATTGTAATATCTAGTTTAAAGATAATAACAAGAAAGCAGTGTTTTCTATAGTATTTCTCTTCAGTTTATCTTTCCAATCTAATTCTAATTAACTTACTTAATCTAAATGTAATACTTAGCTATTTCTCAGCAAATTACTTTTTTCCCAACTACCTCCTACTTATCCACATAATAGAACATCTTTTCTTGCACTGTCATTTAGCTGCATAATTTCACACATTCCAGGTGAGTGACAATTATTCAAAATGATGACCCGCAGAGCTACAATCAAGGAGATGGAAGCAAAACTAAAAGCTACATTAAAGGAGCTTGAAGCTTTTGAAGCTGAACGCAAACAACTGCTCCAAGAACGGGAAGACAGCGAAGTGGAAGTGGAGAACATGAATGCAAAAAACACCTTCCTCAAAAATGAGCTGGCTGAACTACACATACAACACATGGACTTAACCGACCAGCATAGTCAACTACAACATCAAATATCAACGTTTCAAGAGTGTAGTGACACCCACGAACTGGCTTTGAACCATATTTCAGAACTTAAACAGCAATTATGTGATGCCCATAAGGCGCTATCTCTCTCAGAGTCTGTCAAGGTCAGTGAACAGGTTGCTAACACCGATAACCTATTTTATCAACTGGTAGGTAGTAAGACAAAATCAATGGGTCAGCCAGCTGTAACAATAGATTTGACTGGTGATGATACCATACCATTGTGTCCAATTGTAATGAGTCACAATAAATTAAAAAAATATATTAAAATTAAGAAACTAATTAAACGGTCACAGAGAGCAATTAAAAAACAAAAACTTTTAAAATTAAATATTTCCCTTAGAAAGGAACGTGTTATCCTTTCTAAAAGTTTAAATAGTTGTACTGTTGAGTTAGATGAATGTAGGGAAAAGTATGACATTGATACAAAGCTCCTATATTATGATATACTACACAAGGAGCAATTGCTGAAGGATATTTTTAAGAAATATGAGACTTCACAACAACAACTAAGTGAGCGATTGTTTGAGACTGGGGAACTACTGGAATTGGTGAAGTGCAATGCTGAGAGTTATGAGTCTCTGACTAATAATCTCTTATGCAGCTGTGCCAGCCAACCACCACCTCCTCAGCCTCAGAGTGACTTGTCTCCACCGGTGTTGTCTCTTCCAGCAGAGTCCTGTTTTAGTACACAGAATAATAAATCAATTTTTTTTAGTGACGAATTAGGTTCAGGCTTTGGAAATATATTACTCAATTACCTTAGCCATGGTTTTACCAATCATAGTTATCATAATATAAGTTTTAAACAAATGATTAAAAGAATTGCAAACACAAACCTAGACAATTATTCTACAATGGTTTTGCTACTAGGTAAAAGTACTGGTATTACCAAAAAGGACATAGTGGATGGTGTGAACACCTTATTAAAGTTAAACATAGGTAAGCTAATGTTGTGTGCTTTACCTTACTCTGATACTCTATCAGAAGATGAAAATAAATATATATATAAATTGAATAAAACTATTCACATGCTGACAAGTTATCATAGTGACAAATTATTGTTTTTTGACACTAATAAGTTTGTTAGTGGTTTTAAATTAACTCAGAGAACTTTATCTCTGTCTTGGAAATGTAGACATATGATTGCTATGTTGATAGCATATAATATTAATGGGGTTATAGCTAATATAACAAATTGTAGTATTAGGGACGAGTCTGTGTTGTCTAGCTATACTAACAACATAGTGATAAATAATTATGAATCATCATGTTGTACGAAGGAGGGTCCACCTAAAATACCAACATCATTGGAGGCCACTACCAGTCAGATAGGGTATTCTCTTCCTGCTGGAACTCATACGGGCTCACTAGACACTTCAGTCGTAGTTGTGGAGGTCACTCCGGATAACTCTTTAAACTAGTTAGTAAGACAACAGAAGTTACCCCTTCAAATAACCAATTACTATTAGAGAATAATAAAAAGGTATCTTCTGGCAATATTACTCAGAATAATAAAAAACTAAAGGGAGGGCAACATATTTTAAAATTATTTAACCAAAATATCCAAGGTTGCTCTTCTAAATTACTGGAAATAGAATTGTTTTTAGAAAATACCAAGTTTGATGTCATTTGTTTAACAGAACATTGGTTAAAAGCCCATCAAGTAATGTCAATTAATTATGAAAATTATTGTGTAGTTAGCCATTTCACCCGAACACGTATGATACATGGCGGATCATTAATATTAGTTAAAAATTCAATTAAAGCAAAGGAACGAAAAGACATCACCGGGCTGTCTGTTGAACACACTATTGAATTGTCCTGTGTTGAGCTCGATAAGCATGTAGTAGTATGCGTATACAGACCTCCAAGTTACCAGAATCTAGCTTTGTTTGATTCTGTAATGGAAGATGTGCTAAAGAAACTTTCTGCTAGTAGTAAGTCAATAATAATATGTGGCGATTTTAATATTAATTTATTAGAAAATAGCACGAATACTATCAGATTACTAAGTCTTTTTGGGTCATTTGATTTGTCAAATGTTTTTATTGAACCCACTCGAGTAACAGCTTCCACTGCCACTTGTATAGATAATATTTTCTGTAACTGTGATTATTTACACAAACAAATTGTAAATAAGTTGCCATCTGATCACAGTGGACAAACAATAACATTTTGCTCCCACATGCCTTTACAAAAATTCTTAATAAGGTTTAGGCCAATTACATGTAAAAATTTAGAAAAATTAAATAATTCTTTGGCCAGTAAATTATGTGTTCAGAGTTTTAATAATTTATGTGACCCAAATGAGTTCTACGCCGACTTCTTTTCACTATTAAACACGCAATTTAATGACGCTTTCCCACTAAAGACTAAAAGTATTTACGCAAAGTTTTTATTTAGTGATTGGGCGACTCCAGGTATTCGTAAAAGCAGGGAAAACCTTTTTGAACTTTATGGCCTGAAGCAACATATGAATAACACAAGCTTTCATCAGTATGTTGCAACATATTCTAAGACTTTCAAAAGAGTATGCAAAACAGCTAAAGCTCTTTATATTAGCAATAAAATAAAATCAGCCGATGATAAAATAAAAACTACCTGGCAAATAATAAACAATGAAACAGGTAGGAAAAAACAGCGTAATACTGAATTTAATTTAGAGACTGCTCGTGGCCCCATCAATTCAGATATAGAAATTGCTCAGGAATTTGAAAATTTTTTTGCTAATATTCCCATTAAAACTACTGAAGCTTTAAATTCCTCACCCGCGCTTTCTGCTGACTTACTTAGAAAGAATGTTGAGGCATGCCCTTCGGAATTTGGGTTTCAACATACAAACCCCCAGGCTGTTATAAAAGCTTTTAAAGATCTTAAAATTAAATCAACAGAAGATCTCTGGGGAATGTCTGTAAAAGTTTGTAGATCTATCATCGAAACGATTGCGCCCTATTTAGCTTTCATATTTAACATCAGTGTAGACCAAGGAGTCTTTCCAGATCTCATGAAACACAGTAAAGTAGTTCCTTTGTTCAAATCCGGTGATAGTAAAGACCCCAACAATTTTAGGCCTGTCTCGATTCTGCCGGTTCTCAGTAAGGTGTTTGAAAAGTTGATGCTCAATCAAATGTTACGCCATTTTAATAAAAATTCCATCTTTCATGAACACCAGTACGGTTTCACCAAAGGGCGTTGTACCACTGACGCCGGTGTCAACCTAATAAAGAACATTTTTAACGCCTGGGAAGAAGCACAAGATGCCATTGGAATCTTTTGCGACCTCTCTAAGGCGTTCGATTGCGTAAACCATGAGACACTTCTGCTGAAACTTGAGCATTATGGGATTAGGAATTTAGCTCTTGATTTACTGAAGTCATACCTAAAAGATAGAAAGCTTAAAGTTCAAGTAAACGGCGTAAACTCATTAGGGTCTGAAATAGCAATGGGCGTTCCTCAAGGTTCGATATTGGGTCCATTCCTCTTTTTAGTTTACATTAATGATTTACCCCAATTACTTCAAAATCAACCGAAGATGGTGTTATTTGCAGATGACACCTCATTGATCTTTAAGATAGACAGACGGGCACAAAATCTTGACGACGTGAATAACTCTATTCTTCAGGTCCAAGATTGGTTTACGGTAAATAATTTGGTACTAAATGAAAAGAAAACCAAATGCATTAGATTTAAATTACCTAATGTTAGAAGTAGTGAATGTGACATCATATTGAATGGAGAAAAACTGGAATTTGTTGATCAAACTGTTTTTCTGGGAATCACGGTAGACGACAAATTGCAATGGGGACCTCACATAACATCTCTTGTGGGGCGGCTTAGCTCGGCCGCTTATGCTGTTAGAAAGATAAGACAGTTAACTGATGTAGAAACCGCACGTTTAGTCTATTTCAGCTACTTTCACAGCATTATGTCGTACGGCATTTTACTATGGGGTCGAGCTGCTGACATTGAATCCATCTTTATTTTGCAAAAAAGAGCTGTCAGAGCCATTTATAATCTACGTCGCCGCGAATCTCTCAGGGAACTTTTTAAAAGGATTAATATTATGACGGTACCTTGCCAATTTATTTATGAAAATATTATGTATGTAAGAAAAAATCTACATCTTTTTAATAAAATAAGCGATAGACATAATTTTAATACTAGAAATAAAGATAAAATACATCAACCATTTTTCAGATTAGCCAAGGTACACACATCTTTTATGGGGTACTGTGTTAAATGTTACAATAAAATACCTTGTGATATATTGCAATTAAATGAAAGAAAATTTAAAACTCACATTAAACGTACACTTTGTAAACAAGCATACTATAAATTAGAAGATTATATCCAAGATAAGAACGCTTGGAAACATGCTGGTCCTGCTCCATAGGACAATCTAGAGTCTAGACAAAATCAAACTGGTTGCTAATTTAATTGTAAAATATATTCTTTTTTTGATATTGATTTACATTCTGTAATAACTTTAACTTACACCCTGACTTATTACTTGTAATTTTTATTTTATTTTATTTAAATGAAAATCGTTTACTTTTACCATGTTTGTAAATATGTGAGCACCATGCATCTATCAGATAATTAATTTATATGTCATGGTTTCATTTTTAATTCTTTTACCTATTGTGGTATAGTAATTTTATTTTAGGTGCATCGTCTTCACATATTATTATGATATAATTAATGTATACAAAATATTGTAAAACATTTTAAAAGAGTAACGGTGGAGTTTCTTGCCCATTCTTCTCCATACGAAAACTACCCTTTGGAATGGGCGACTAGAATCAATTCTATTTGTTGTAATTTTTGACGTTCAAAAGTGCGTTTAATGTGCCTATTTGAAATAAATGCTTTGACTTTGACTTTGACATGATTCTACAGTAAAAGTAGCGTATTAAAATATGATTAAGGTCTATTCAAATTCATGTTTCTTTATTAATGATTAATTTCAAGTTAAACAAATATCAACTTTAGTGTAGAGAAAATTAAGTTGATTTCAGAGTGACTGGTACAATTGAAAAAATTTTAAAAATTTCTGAAGTTGAAGCGTAAACTGAAGTTTATTGTGTAGGTATTAAAGTTATTTTTCCAATAATTCATATTTGTTTACATGTTTGGAAACTAAATCGCGAACGCAGATTAGTTAAAGTCACGAGCACTATTATGTCAACACCTGGCAACTTTCAATTGCGATTTTTTCGTGAAATAACGAATGCAACGTTGAAATACGACACTTTACACAAACCTACGGGTTCGAAAATACTTTGTTCGTCATAACATAAAATTTCATTCAAAACTATAGGAGAAAATCGTCTTTGAATAAAGCCAAGTATACTCGTATAACATACTTATGCTCGTGACTGTACGAGAAGAAAGATATTTTTTTTTTTTTTTGTTTTATTTAAAAACTTTGCTCCACACTAGGAATTACTCCTGTATCGTGGGTGCGTTTACAAACATTTAAATTCACACACACAAACAGCCAGACCCGGAACAACTACCTGTAGGCAATACAAATATTTGTTCCGTGCGGGAATCGAACCCACGACACGCAGCGCAGCAGTCGATCGCTCAGCCACTGCGCCAACCGTGTCGTCAAATTTGGATTTAAATTATTAAGGAAGAGATTTACATCAGATATTATTATAACGTAAGTCTTTGAATGATATAAAAGTTTTATTGGCGATTTTGGTAGGATTACTTTATCTTTAATATATCTATGGATTAATTGTTCGATAAATCATAATATAAATATTATCTGGTAGGCTCGACATATCAACCAAATTATTTACATAAGTCGCAGGCATAGATAAGGATTACTTATAATACGTATCGCATGCAAAATGACCAGATTTTGATTTGTTAAAAAAAAATTGGAATCACTCTACAGTGACCTACACACAGTTTAGTCCATAAGGGAGATTAGGGAGTAATGATTTGGGATTTTAGGCCCATTTAGGTATTATTAATTGGACTGGACGCTTTTAACGTGTACGTCTTTCTACATCGTTATCACATATAATTTTAAATTCAACATTATTGATGTAACTAATATTTTATAATAATATAATTTAAGAGTTTCCATTGAGTTTCTTGCTCGTTCTTCTCCACAGGAATATACTACGCATTGGAATGGGCAACTAGCTTCAACTTTATAACTGCCCAACTTACCCAAATACGCTCATTGACGTGGAGTTGCGGACACCAGCCCGTATTACCTATTACCTAACTGCCCAACTTCTTTGATGATTCCAAAGTGCATGGAAATGGTTTAATTGAAATAAATGCTTGGAGTTTGAATTACTGGTCGATATTCTTCTCTCGGTAAACCATATTCTTGATCTGTGAATAAAAATAGGAATCCATTTTCTCCGCCCGCTATCCGCGTCAATAAATTAAGTAATTCAGCATCGCGGGGTGCTTTTGAACATAACGTACAGACGCCAGCACATCAAGCTACCCGAGACTGTCAAATTTTCCCAGTCAACTTTGAACCTTATGCTCTAGCGATAAAGTTGAAAATCTATTAAAGAAATTTGACAGATTGTAGTAGCTTGATATGCTGGCGTCTGTACCTACCTGATTTGATAATAACACCAGTTTATTATTATCCCACTGCTGGATAAAGGCTCTTCTCATACAGAGAAGACACGAGCATTGATCACCACGCTTGCTCAAGACGGGGTTAGCGATGATTTATTAATTGTTCTAAGAGCAGTTAATACTTTACATTTACATACCTACTAATAAGTTCCACAATTGTTATAATGTTCAAGTTAATATTGACTGTAAACCCACGTTCGCGTGGAAGTAAAAATATCGCGGCGGGATTTTATCGCGCACTGGATTATCAACTCTCCGTGTTAAGCCGAGCATTTGAAATCCAACACAGCGCATCCCAGTGCGTCAAAAAAACACACCATTGGATTTTTAACTCTCGGCGCTAAGCAGTACGTTAAAATTCCAGTGCTGCGGGAAAAACGCCCATGTGAACATGCACTAAGTTAATACAAATACTCAAATATGTTTGCATTCATTTAAATTACCATATTCAGTGTAAGCACCATTTTATTTCCTCGAGGTCCAATGCGTATTATTGTGACCAATACATGTTCTGATTTGCATATCTGGTCAAGAACACGGATTTTAATTGCAAATTCAATTCCTCTAAAGGCGTACTTTGTAATCTTGTACGGCAGGAAACGAATGACCTACAATTTTACGTCACACGTCACATGTAATGTACAATATTTCGTCACGTTATAGATAATCTTTTATCGGGTTGATCATGTCATTTCGATTTCTAATTCGATAAAGGATGACAAAGCTATGTGTTGTTAAAAAAAACCGGACAAGAGCGAGTCGGGCTCGCGCACGGAGGGTTCCGTACCATCATATGTTTTTAACTTTTCATCGGCGAGGCCTTTATTCGTTAGAGAATTTTAACACTGCGCACTGCGGTGTAGAATATTGCAGTTTTAGGTCAGCGTCATCTCTTGACCGATAGTGGAACAAGTGTTAACTTTTGTTGATGATTTCTGACAAAGTGTGGTATTTAGAGACATCGTTTTATTTTTCCTGTAATATTTACATAAACTTCTATCACATAGAATAATTTCAGATTTTTCTCTTTGCAAACTTTGGAGTGAAGGGCATTTTTTTTACTTTTTTCATCAAAAGTCGAAAACGATGCGGCCTAAAAAAAAAAGAAAAATGTTTGAGAATGTGCAAACTGCGCTCTTTCATATGATACCCCACATGCCGTAGTAGCCCCACTTCGATTTTTTTAGACCACCTTTCAGTCCTTGTTGCAAAAAAAAATTATATATTTTTATTTCTTTCTTATTTGCAAAATAGTTGGGCAAACGGCATCTAAAACTGTTCCAAATTTCAAGTTGATAGCATTAGTAGTTCCTGAGATATCCAACTGTGACAGACAGACATACAGGCAGACAGACACACAGACTGAGTCTCACCATAAGGGTTCCATTTTACCATTTTGGTTCGGAAACCAAAAAATGATAAATGTTTCTTAGTAAAGTTATCGTCACCGAAATAATTCCACACACCGGAAAAAGTGTTTTTTCGTGTGGTTACAATAAATGATTCATTTGGCCAAGAAGCCCTTTTACACATAGCAGTTACACAATGTACCGTAAAACGTAGTACGTAGTTGTAAAGCATGATAAAGAAGTCGACTGATTATAACAACGGCCTAGGTCTCATAACTCTTTCTAACATAATCAGTATTTACCTTTGAAAACAATATGAACAAATTTATGTGAAAAATAAGGCGAAGTTGAGAAAAGAACGAAGAACTCTGGCCTGGCCACTTATCACTGGAGAAAAGCTATGAAAAGAGACAGAGATAGCATAATCTTAGTTTTTTCGTTTACCTTAAACCTCATAAGGCAAAGTACGGTTTATTCGCCGTATGCAGGCACGATCGTCAGTGTTGTATGGATCACTATGGAAGCTTGTTGACGGATATGTTTTTTATACGTTGCAGTTTATTCGTCGTACTATAAAGAAACCGTGCCGTGTAAAAAGAGCCCTTGGGGATTATTTACTCATCATTATGAGAGGAAAAAATGTACTGTTCAGTAACTAGGTCTGTGTTCACATAAATCGACAAGATGTGGGTAACATTTTTTTTTTCGGGAATTCATTTATAGTCTCATAGTGAAATTTGTTCCTAATGAAGAACTCTTTAGAGGTTTAGGGCGAGAAATAACTAAGGTTGTATATTGTATTTACCTTTCATTTGCTTCTTCACATCATTAGACAGGTCAGTCAGAACTCCCGAGATCAGTCTCAACTTTCCCTCTTTATCCAGCCTCATCATCTTCTTATGCACCACCAGGATCCTCTCAACACTACTCCTGACATCATTCTCAAATACCGTAGCCCCCAAATTCCTTAACTCTTGGACCATCCAGCCTACTTCTTCCACAACCTCTTCAAATTCTAATGGTCTATCCTTCATCAAACTCTGCATTAGCACTAAAGATAGAAGATTCGAGATGGTTGCCACAGTATTCTTTTGCTGCAGGCTGATGACGTAATCAGCGATGCTCTGAACTTTTTTGAACTGGTCAGGCGTGAGTTGTTGCATGTCTAGAGGTTTTAGGGTTTCTTTGGAATGTGAGGTGTCGTTTTTGAGGTACTCTCTGACGGACAGTGGTGAGCCCAGGTTGATGTAGATGTTGCCGAAGTGGTCGTTTAAACTGTGTAGAGCTTTTAGGAAACCCTGGAATAAGAATAGTATTTATAAGGATGTGATTTTACGGCGCCCTGTATTTTGTTTTGTTTGTTGTATTTTGGCTGCGCGCCACCAACGCCGCGAGCTTTTCGCTGCCAGCGGCCGCGCCTTTAGCGTCCGAGTTGAAAATACTTGCATAGGAAATTGATTCGTTTTTCCCTATAAATAAGGAGCATAATCGTATTAGAAAAAAAATACTTGGAAATTCAAAGTTTTTTTTATTTCTAAATACGATTCTGCTTCTTATTTATACAGTGACATGGACCGAATTAATACAAAATAGGAAAAACTAAAATACGAGTACTTAGATAACTCTACTCGTACACAGGAAGGAAGTCCATTGTTCAAACCCAATTTTGAGAATGGCGAGGTATTTCCATTTTATGCTTATTTTCATTTTTTTCTTAGAAATTGACGAGTAGTATTGCCATGTGGTATCGCCCTGTGCATTTTAAATAGCCCATCAAACCTATCTATGCTAATATTATAAAGTGACTTTGTATGTAGCGGGTTATCTTCGGAACTACTGATCCGATTCGGAAAATTCTTTCACTAATGGAAAGCAACACTATTGCCGAGTGTCATAGATTTTATGTTAAAACAAGTAATTTCACCTGAATGAAGTCGCGGGTAGAAGCTAGTCTTTTATTTAATAAGTAATGCATGTTCGGAATTGAAGGCAGAAGAATGCTGGTAGGCTGACCCTACACCATCAAAACATCATTGAGATGAGAATCCTAAGATTTATAAGGGAGTTTAGTACAATAACTAAACTAACCTCGCTACAGGCAGGTACTTCAGATGCCAAGTTACATAGAATTAAATTTCGAGGACATTAAGATGCATGTTATCCATTAAGAGGGCGTGGCTTTACATGAATGTGATAATGCGAACCACTCTTGTGTTTAAATAATTCAATAAGGTGATAAAATTAATATTTGCATAATTTTTGCGAAGCCGTGAGCTGGCTGTCTGATAAAGGTTTTCATAAGTAGGTATTATAGGCCTCACACAAGGTGGACCGATGACCTTGTGAAGGCCGCAGGAATCTGCTACATCCGGGAAGCACAGAATCGGTCGATGTGGCGGATCCTGGGGGAGGCCTATGTTATGTCCAGCAGTGGACGTCTTTCGGCTGGAATGACGGTGATGATGAATGATGTAGGTATTATACCTAGATATGTAGGTGCTTATAGAAGTTTATGGACGCAATTACGACTGAAGCGAATAGGGTAGTTGACTAAGAAAATATATTTAGTCCATCAGTTAGATTACTAAAAAATATTGTATACGTATTTTTTCTTTTGTCTGGCAAACAAAAAATTACGAAGATACAGCGCTTGGAAATTTCGTATGACGTCACGCCGTGCTACAAATTTTAGCACGTTATTACGTCAAAGCCCCCCACTCCTGAACTTTGATGTGATATATCTTTGTAATTTTTTATCTAATTGATAAAACAAAAAATACGTGTTCAATATTTTTTAATAATCTTACTGAGGGACTAAATCGAATCGATTTATTTTTACCCAGGCAACATCCCTATTCTTATTGGAATGTGGAAAATAAGGAACGTTTATAAAAATTACGGAAGTTACGAACAAATTACGAAGTGGAGGTGCTTGGGGGAGACCTATGTCCAGCAGTGGACGTCTTTCGGCTGAAATGATGATGATGATAAAAAATACAATTGCAGAAATGTTCAAAGATATTTTTTTAGAAACGTGTGGAACTCAAAAAAATAATAAACTATAAATTCAGTGAAATCTATACTATTATTATAAAGCTGAAGAGTTTGTTAGTTTGTTTGTTTGGTTGAAACGCGCTAATCTCTGGAACTACCAGTCGGATTTGAATTTTTTTTTTTTGCATTTGATAGCCCAATTCTTGAGGAAGGCTATAGGCTATTTAACATCACGCTATGACCTTTTGGAGCCGAGCAAAAAGAAAAAAAGTCAGAAAGAACACTAAGCAAAAACGAAGTAATAGCGCGGGCAGGCGATGCGATGCGACGCGGTGGGTCGGATTAACAAGAAATTTCACGCGGACGAAGTCGCGGGCAGAAGCTAGTATACTATAAAACCTGCATTGAAATGCACTATAGGTAGGTACACCTCTGCCCAACCTTTCGGGAAACAGGCGTGATATTATGTCATGTTAAACTCTGTCTTAACTTAATAATGTTGACTTGTAACAACCAAACAATGACCTTTGCCTGGCAAATATAGACAATGTTTAAACTGACAATGACGACCATTGAAGAAAATATTGATACAATCGTTTCACACGTTAAGATTTTGTTAAATTACCTACAGCCCGACTCAAACTTTATGGAGCCTCGGAACATGAGGCGAGTTGCTGCGCAGTATAAATTTACGTTTCAGAGGGGGTGAGGGGTGAGGTACTGCGCAGCGAGTAGCGCTCTTCAGAGCCGCCTTAAAGTTTGAATCGGACTGCACCTGAGATTTATCCCAAACATGTGCGTAAATATTAGGTAATTTACATATCTACTTAAGATAAATTAATTATAGTGTGCAAAGGTGATTATTGTTTATTACATAATCTTATTACCTACTACATAATTATGTTGGGAGGCCAACTTTATTGTATAAGCCTATTCGTTATTGATATACCAAAATATGCTAATTAAATGAAATCGTTTATTCTGTAGCAGTTTAAAACGTGATATAAAAAAAACAATAACCTAGACGGAGTTGACAATTCCTTTGCAAAGGTAATTTTATTATTTACATGCTAATTTAATTTCATAACCTTGTGACATAAAAATATTTATATTACTACGATTTAAATATAATGTGTATCACATATTATGTACAATGGAATTGGATTGGATCGTAAAATATATAAAAATTTACGAACCATGGTGCCTATTTTTTTTACAAGAAATCAAATCACAGGTCATTTATTCAAGCTAGGCGCAATAAGCACTTTCTGAATTTCAAATTCATAAGACTGTCCCGCAAAACGCCTGCAACTTACCACTTCCTAGTGAAGAAGAAGTGGCACAACAAACTCCCCAGCAAGTCTTTTTACTTTAAGTTCGCATTAAAAACCTGTCAAAAGCAAGTTGGGCTCACACAATTAAGGTTCCGATCCAAAGTACACTGAGTAGTGTGTGGAAGGGTTGCTGGTATGCCGTAATTACTCTATGCGCGTAATCAATAAACCCGCGCTAGCTCCTAAACTATACACCTAAATGACAGTGTCAAGGAAAAAAATTTCTACTCTATAATATGATTCAGCTAACTACCGATATGTATTTGATAAAGATTAATACTATATAGGTCAAAAGCCCTCCGTAAGTAAGCACCTATACTTAATTGGTATTTAAAAAAAACTGCGTCACAAACTGCTAAAATTTTCCTGTAAAATAAGGATCCAGGATGCTATAATTTTCCTGTAAAATAAGGATTTAGTCCAGCGTACTTGATTAATAGAGGTCAGTGCTTGGTTGTCACACAGAAATTGATACACATATATACCTACATAAACTCACACCTTCTTCCCATGGGGCAGGCACGCTTCGCGTTTATAGCGCGAGGTTTCGTTCATTGCCATAGAGAATATTGGCTCTGCTACGATCCTTACATACTCCTTTTGTTTCGTTTACGTCCGTACATCACAGAAACATGCATAAATACACACATAGAAATTGATAATAACGTAAATATCAATAAATAAATAATAAATTATATACAACCCAATTTTTTATATCCACGCAATCACTGTCCATTCTAAGGTTGCCTGGAAGAGATCGCAGAAAGCGATAAGGCCGCCCATTGTATGTTTGGTATTCATAATCGTATTTTTTTGTTAAGTATTTTCTGGTGTACAATAAAGTATATATAAATAAATATCATACGACTGTTTGTTGCTACGGCGTCTACATAAAATATGCAACACTGGTGGTAATCAGTCTAATATCTAAAAGATAAAACAATCGCGTTTCGAGCACTTGCATGAGTGCGAATAACAGCATTTGATACTCGCTATCGGTAACTAAACTCAGGTCAAGGTGCTAATAACGATACGAGAACACAGACGCTGGCAGAGAGTTCTTGGAAAATAATATTTTTATATACCTTTTACGTGTTCCGTGCCCTATCTGGCGAAATTTTAATGTGGGCGTAGTATATGTACACCTATCCCTAACCCACCGGGATTACATGCGTTATGTTATTCACTATTTAAAAATTTAATACCATAAAAGTTACCGATTTGTAGCGTTCCTCATAAACGAACCTTACAATTCCGATTCGGCAGCGTATCGCATTGTTGTGAATAGCTATGCTTGACTCTGCGAGGCTCATCATCTCATATTATACGTTTTCTCAGTCTATTATTCCCTTTTGATAGACCTTTTATTTTAGTAAATAAATGTCACCCGCTAACCTACCCAGTTCTAACTCTTACCCTTGGCAATTCAAGACCATTAGAGGTCAACGAAATTGCTTTGTAATTGAGATGGCTTTTGGTCAGGCATTTAGGCCTGTAAACTGAAATACATTCGACTATACCAGAGGATTTACAAGGCAGATATTAGTGGAAACATCGGCAGGGACGCCCTCGGAGCCACATCTGCCAACAAACTGTTTTGCAGTTTGGCGGAGGTAAATATACTTTGTTAAAAAAAAAATCTGTGAATACTCTTTTTTTTAGGTATACATAGTGACCTTTTAAGTGATGTTTTTCAGAAAGGGCAGGTGCGTAGTACTCGCAACCGGTGTGCATGTAATGGTCAGCGGGATTGTCCGAAAGGGTTACCGTTACACTGAAAAAACGTAAGGGTCAAAAATAAATAAGATACTGTTGAAAATAACCCAGCATGTTTGTCAATATAGCACCTGCAAAGTTTGTAGCTAAAAACAAATACGTCAACTTTGCTATCATCGCTTGTTAAATATTAACCGTTACAATTGGTTAAAAATATTTCTTTATTAATAACACAGTTGCCTACATTAGTAACAACAGAGCAAAGTTGACTGCGTTTAGCCAATTTTACTTTGTAATCTGAGAAATGTCACTACGGAGCTTATTCGTCACAGTCAATCAACTTACTTAACTACAGCAGGCTTACTCGGCATATAACATCAGTGTTACCTTGTAACTGTAATCGCTTTACTCGGTAGCTGCTGCAAAGTTACTCGGTATATGCAGCTAGTTTATTGGGTATTTATAGCAATGTTACATTGTAACTATAATCGCTTTACTCGGTAGCTGCTGCAATGTTACTCGGTAAATGCAGCTAGTTTATTGGGTATTTATAGCAATGTTACATTGTAACTATAATCGCTTTACTCGGTAGCTGCTGCAAAGTTACTCGGTAAATGCAGCTAGTTTATTGGGTATTTATAGCAATGTTACATTGTAACTATAATCGCTTTACTCGGTAGCTGCTGCAAAGTTACTCGGTAAATGCAGCTAGTTTAATGGGTATTTATAGCAATGTTACATTGTAACTACAATCGCTTTACTCGGTAGCTGCTGCAAAGTTACTCTGTTTTCTCAGCCAATGTATTGGGTTACTACAACTGGTTCACTCGATAGCTGCTGTAATGTTACTCGGTAAATACAGCTAGTCTATTGGGTAGTTATAGATGCAATCTTATTCAGTACACGACGAAACCAATTCAATCGGTACAGTACGGTGCAGAATGTATTATGAATAAATATTATTTAATTAATTATTTATACAATTTTGAAAGTAGGTACCTAAATATTTTTTATTTATAATATTTCTGCACCGTACTGTACCGATTGAATTGGTTTCGTTGTGTACTGAATAAGACTGCATCTATAACTATCCAATAGACTAGCTGTATTTACCGAGTAACATTACAGAAGCTATCGAGTGAAACAGTTGAAGTAACCCAATACATTGGCTGAGAAAACAGAGTAACTTTGCAGCAGCTATGTACGTCTGTATGTCTATATAACAATTGAATTGGTTTCGAGTACTGAATTACATTTCCTGTAGATACACAAACAAGTTTTAATATTTGGAATACTAAGTTGCTGAGACCATTGCTGTAAAGCGGCTGTAGTTAACGAGTAGCATTGCTGTAAAATAACGTGGTTTTATGGGGTTCTTTGGAAATAATAAAAACATAAGTACATATTATAATAATACTGATTTATTTTTGGCTATAAATGACATTGGTTTATGTATAACAAAATCAGTGTTCATCAATAGGTTTAAGCATAATATTATTATATTGTACAGTCAGTTAAAGCAATTAGCCGACCCATTTTTACCTGACTGTCCCAGAAGGAGGGTAATGTTTTTTCATAAATGGTTGAGATTTTGTAGAATATGAATGCATAGAATTTTATAATTCTTTTAGGTTTTAATTACTTTGCTCAAATGTTGAAAATATAAAAGAAAGTAATTATAAAATTCTATCGATACCTATTCTAATAAAAAATCTCAATAATGCAAAAATGGATCAGCTAATTGTTATAACTGATTGTTTTAAAAGGTATAATAAAATAACCCGATAGTACACTTGGCGTTGTTGCACCCGTGAAACTGAACAACTTTCTCAAAGAAATATAGAGCGAATTTTTTTTCTTTAATTGGTCTCCCCGTAGTAAGTTGATCAGCTCATAGACAATTTTGCAGTCAATATTTTTTTATTTTTATTGATTAGCAATTTTCTATGGGAGGTCCGTGAATGTGCTAGGTAATACAACATAATAATTTCTAAAGAGTAGCTAGTACATTTTTACATCTTTGACAATACAATAAAAAAATATTACAAGGGACTTCTCAAAACTATGTACTGTTTACCATCTAGTAAAACACTTTTAGCATTTGGAATCGGTGAAAGTAACGAGTCATAAAATACAGTGCAATAGACAACTCTGTCAGGAGTTTTAACATGGTATGCATAATAATGATCATCAAAGTCGACAGTATCTAACAAGATACCCGAAAAAATTAACTGTTTTTCGTCGTACAGGTAAATTTGTTTGAGAATTAAGAAATTGTAAAGATATTCATCATAACTTACACTATGTACAAGTATGCATCCTATGTCATATCGTACAGAGGAACTCATAGCCCAATTCACACTTATTAATGATTTTGAAGAATCTAAATTTAATTTTGATTGAATAATCTTAGTTGCTGATTGCAAAACTTTCTTCTTAGGTCCTACTTTTAGAACATCACTTAGACGTCCACGGTGAAATATTTCATTTAGTTGAAGTTGATGTCTCATAGCCAAAGTTAAAGTCGGGTTGACACGATTGCATGATGCTTTCGCAGCCATTTTTGAATGTCTATGTTTACCTTCAAATCGCATTGACCATAATGAAGAAATGGGTCCGTATTTTACTAGAGCAGAGTGATAATGAATCATATTATGAAATTTTGGCTTTAGAGAGTCTTTCGTTATTTTTATATATAGCTCATTAAATTCACCTACCAATACTTGTAACAAATCTTCTGTGCCGACTGTGATTTTTGCACTAAGAATAATGTCAAGAATTTTTCTCAATTTTACATATAAGATCCAAATAAAGTCTTCTCTCGGCACGAAATCTCCAATCATTATTCCCAGGAATCGTAAGAGAGTTAACATCTCCCCTGAAGATAAACGCAATGTACCCCGAATCAGATGATCTTTTTCTATCGAACATGGTCTATTTTTAGAATCTGGTCCAAAGTCCATTGATGATATTTTATCATTAAGAACAGATAAAGAAAACAAATTAACCCTCTGAGTGTACTCTAATAGCATAAAACTTAATAAATATTTTGCTACACCTTCGAGAACATCATGCATTATGTCAACCCCAACCTGCTGAAACACATCAAAGTATTTAATGTCTAGGAAAACGCATCTTTCTTTAATACCAGTCAAAGTTACATTACCCAAAGCCAAATCTGCAATATACGTATCATTATTGCGTAGCTGAGTTTTGTCTTCAAAGCACTGTTTCTTTAAGGCAGTTTTAGTTACTTTACATACCCTACATGAATGGTTAGCTGAAAAGCTTTCCACAAGTCCTAGCATCGAATGTAATCCTAAATTATCACCGAGAATCAAACCAAGTTCAAAGTAGATATTTCCTTTATAAGTTGGAATGTGTATGGATATACCAATTTCACTTAAATAATTGAATTCGTTTATAACTGGACGAAATATAATGTGATTACCAAAAGAAATCCTGTCCGATGAATGAAACAATAAAACTAAGAATATATTGGAAAGAGCAGAAGAGCGCCAGGGAGGGAGACATGGAATTGAAACATAAACTGCTCCCAATTTGTGTACACCAGCATGGCTCCCAAGAACATTTCCGGTCTCATAGTCATCAAAATACATAAATAAAGGAATCACTGTCCTGTCGTCATGGTGATTCATTCTCTCTTTCCAATATGTACCTTGGATAAAATTTTCTTTTTCCCGTTTTAAATTTAAACTTTCAATGTACTGCAACATTTCAGATAATACATTATTCAGAGATAAAAAAATCTTAAGAGTTTCTCTAAGAGGAATGAATTGTTCATGGCAGTCTACAGGTTGCAAACGTGTAATTCCTTGACTTTTCACTGCAGTAAGCCGTTGTCCAATACACACCGGTTGAGGTTTAATATAAGATCCTTTTTCAAAAAAATAATTCAAACGTTTACGTTCTGTCAAAAAATTGTTTAATGAAGATGTTACTGAAGTCTGTACTTCATTACTTATACTCTTTAAAATATCAGCAGAACTGATTGAATGTTCAATCAAAACCTTTTTGACACTCTGGTCTATTACTGGGACCAATGAAGTTAAGCAGTCACTTAGATTATTAACAATACTTTGAACTACATTTCTTGGCAGCAATGTATTACCATAAAGTGATGCTATAAATGTGGAAATAACATTATCGGTTGAGTTTGTTTGTTGTATAGAGTGTGAAAATTCAGAAAAAACCGAACATGAGGGTATGTTTACACTGTTTTGATTTAAAACATTGCCTGATGGCAGCAATTGGTGCAAATTAAAATCGCTATTTTCTACAATATTGGTTGTTTGCAAGCATTGTTCTTTAGATACGTGACATTTCCCTAAGTGCCTTTTAAAAGAACTATATATTTGAAATGATCTCTTACAGTCATCTTCACAGCACTCATATGTCGCTATAGTGTGGTTGCTGTGTTTAAATTTAAAATGATTCCTAAGTGCCTTTAGTTCTACGGAATCTCTACACATAAAACAAATAACCATGATGTCAAATAATACTAACACTAAATGCTTACAACAAATCTTGCCTTAACCGCTAAAGTGTAGGTATTTAAGCAATTAAAAATATTTTTTCTTCTTTCTGAATATTCAAATTCTGAAGTAGGTAAGTATATCATATATCAATGCCCAGCTCTGCCAACAGGGTATGAGCTGCAGTTGACCCACTATCAAACTTAGTTTTGAGCTTAAAATACGCGTGCTGAATAAACATCCACGTACTAAGACACTCTACTGAATATTGGGCATTTACTACCCAGATCAATTTAAAACACGCGCTAACAACAGACAAAATATTAGGAAGATCGTACCACACTTCATCGATTACCACAAAATAAGATGTAATTGAATCAAGTGATGGACCCACAATTACAATGAAGGGTTGTACAGTAAGACCAAATTGCCTAAATTTTTCTCTCCTAGCATTTATAACAGAACTTACATCGCAATCATTTCTCACATGTGTGATGAATCCTTCCCTGACTTCGGCTTTCGATGGCCGCCAGACTTTTTTTTGACAGTTTTTTAAACGCACACTTGTTACAGTCAAAAGTGTAGGGATCAATAACATGCAGGCAATGTTGGAGCTCTCTTCCGATGCTGAAACAAAAAGCTTTTCTTAGTACTGCAGCATACGAATAGTAAAACGTAATAAAATACCTATGCATTTATTTAAGGCGCTATGATCAAAAAATAGGGTTTTTAGAACAGAAACATTAATTTATGCAAATTATTGTAAATATATTTTTAAAAGAATAAGTATTTAAACGGCAGCTTATGACGGAGGGCACTGGGTCAAATCGTTACCAAGTGACACGGTACAGTTTACAAACAGACAGATGGACAGACAACGAAGAGGTCTTATAAGGATTACTTTTTTACATTGTACGGAACCCTAAGAACCATTGTCAGTTACCGAAAAAACAGACACAATAGAAAATTGTATGTGTCTCTTCTCCCGCATGCCATTGACGTTAACACGTCCATGACTTGTTCATAATGGACTATAAAATAAATATAAATATATTTTAACACCTTAGGATAGACAAAGGAATAACAAATAAAAATAAATAATTGTCATAAAGTATACTTACAATCTTGCAAACTGAGAAGTTCATATAGAGTTGTGTCCTTGTTGTGAGCACTATTTCTCTTCTTGGCCAGTTTAAAAATATTTTCTTTTATAGGTGGAAAATTCTCAAATATATCTGTATACATGCCAGCATATAACTCTTCAAAGTCTTTTTCCAGCTGAGAACAAATCATAATTTTAGTCTAAAAATAACTTAAATTTAACTATAAGATACTTTTTTTTACATAGATACTTACTAATATATATCCAGTTGACTTCCCCAAAGCCGGGTACTCCTTAAAATATTGAGATATGGGTAATTCTTTTGAAAGGTTTAAGCGAGTTCGTGTTGTCTCTGTCCACTTTTGTAAAACGGTTGACCAAGGCTCACTAGAATTTTTCAGCCATAAAATAGCATCAGGGATCTCTTCTTCTTGTTCTAGAATGTATCCTTCTGGTAAGCGTAGTGATGGCGAAGGTGGGTTTGATCCATCAGAAGATCTTGAAATTCGTCTGCGTTTTTCAATTACACCAGATTCCCTGTATTTCCTTTTCAAATTATGTATTTGATCCGGCAACTTGCCAGCCAGTCTGGTAATAAGTCCTCTTGTAGACTCTACAATTTTACTGTGAACGTACACAGATGGTTTTTCACATGGAAATATTCATACTATCTCTCTGGCCCAATTGACGTAAACGGGTGTTCTGATCAATTTATCTGGAGTACCCCTTAATATTGCTGTACCAATTAATCGAACCAATCGCTGTCGTGCTGCATTCTCTAATGGACTGTTTTTGTCTAAATTAAGAAGGCCTTTTCCTTCTAGACTGCTATTTAATAGCAATGTTAAATCCTGAAAAATAAATGCATTTTAACTCACAATAACCATCAAGCAATAATTAAATTTCACCAAATTCCAATGATAGCGCAGTGTACTAGATAGGTAACTACAAAATAAAATTAACAACCAACACCATAATTTTATACAACTATAGGTACTACAGGGATTTATCAATTCTCATTTATAGGTAGTAAGTTGATCAACATTAAATTAAATTTAAGTTAGTTCAAAAAGATATAAACACATACATATACATCAATTTCACTTTCAGCAGGAATAGTTATTGTCAAAGGTGGGTTAGATGATTCTGAGCTCGAAGTCTTAATTGTATCAACTATTGTAAGAGATTTTGTTTTAGGTGTGCTTGTTTCAGCTTGATTTTTAAGTGGATAATGCAGCAGATCTGATATTGAAATGTCCAAATCTTCACAAGCCTGTAAATTATAGCATTCAAAATGTAGGGAAATAAAACAATGCAAAGCTTGAATGCAAAATAAGACATAGGCAACACCATGCTATTTCCAAGGTAAGGCACCAACTTACAGGTAAATTATGGCAGTCAGGGTGCATTGTGTTTTTATATATTTCCAAATTTCTTAGGAGTATTGATCGTGGCCCCACTTTAGGAATCAAATCCTTTATTTCTGCCTCCCCTAATAGGGGCAGAGACAAAGATGTTATCTCATTTTCTGCAATGTAAATTCTAAAATTAAAAGACTAAAACTGAATGAAAATTTACCCAGATTACCTAGTAACTACACAAATCTAACCTAAAACCCGTGCGCGATACACTTCGACTTTTAATTGTATTCAGTAATTAAGTAAATTGACAGTTAATTTGACAAAGTTTAATAAAAAAAAAACAGTTATTTGAGTTGGTGTAAGAATAAACTAAATTGAATGAGCTTCACAAATGTATTAATAAGCAAACTTTATATTTTAAATTTAATATCTTGTCTTCAAAACATTAAAACACGTAACATTATTTTTCTTTGAACTGTCAAGTTACTGAATACAATTAAAACTCGAAGCTTACGTTGAGACTCGCGTGGAATGCGACTTACCGCCCGCTAACTCTTACACGCCATTTTTTTACTAACATTTTAGTCTCGTACTAATTGTTAATAAAGTTCCTGTTAAATTGTGCACTCTGTACAGCGTAGACAGAGAATACTATAGACGCCTGCAAAGCGTGTCGCAGAAAGAGACAAAACAAAAATACGTCACATATTTAGGGTTACCGTGTGAGGAAAAATTTACCCCACAATTTATGAAAGTGGAAGAGAAAGCTTGAAAGTGACTGATAAATCGATTATCATCGGTATAAGCATGTGATGTATGGAAGAAGACATGCTCCTGAACTCAAATAAATTGCGTTAAGAGCAGGAGAGAGTGACGACGTATGATGATGATGTGATTCTAAATACCTGCCATTCCTTAAGATGATAGTAGTATCTGGCTTTGTGAGTAAATAATACAACAAATTTATTTTTAATTAGCTTTATTAATTAGATTGATTGCCCTTTAAATAAAACAAGCTTCGCATAAATGTTTCAATTATTTTTCTTCTTTTTATTTAACATTTTTTATGTCTGCTGCAAATTTTTGATGACGGTTTTGGTGTCCAATCTGTTCGTCCTGTAGCTATGATTCCGACGTAAATCACCACCTTCAGGAAAACTGTAACAAGCCATTAATCTTTCAGATATAATTAACTCGCTGCGCCCCGTGATTTCACGCGCATGTGTCTCGGTTCCGTGAGAATATTGCGATAAAAAATATCCTAAGTCCTAACCCAGGTCATAGTTCACCGATGTGCCAAATTTCATCCAAATCTGTTCAACCATTTTAGCGTGAAAGCGTAACAAACAAACCAACAAATAAACTCACTTTCGTATTTATAATATTAGATAGAATTAGGATACACACTGCAGAATACAGATTTCCCATAAAAGTGGGTAATAATTTATAGAAAAGTTGGCAACACCTAAATTCTTAAGTCAGAACTTAATAATTGTTAGTTTTGTGCTTTTTATCGATGAATTTACGTCTAGGGTACATTATACTTAATGTATGAACACAGTAAAAAGTTATTGATAGCCTAGTTACTGATAAAAAGTGCTACACTTACGAACGAAAGGACAAATCTGGCATTTTTGTTCCACTATCACTTTTACACCTTAAAACGCTACACCGCACCATGCTTTTTTTTTTAAATGATTGAAATATTAAGTCTAAATTGTTCACAACATAAAATAACATAAATTAATGAACATAAAGCACATAAAAACTGAATTTTACAAGAAGACGATAACTATCTGCACGATAACTGTCAAACTTTGTTTACCAAAGTACTATGCTAACCTTCAAAATCGTGGCACGCGACGTGAAACAAAAAATCTCATCGTTCCGTCTCATTTCTTTACACGATATAGGCGTAATTTGCTCTTTTTCTTGTGTGAACGTGACAAAAGACATCAATTTGTCTATAGTATTCTCTGTCTACGCTGTACAGACTCGTGTCTGTCTGACGCAGTGTTGCCAGTGACAGATAGTCAAATATAACATGAAGAGCTCAAAAAGTAACATTTTCACGAGAAAAGTAACATTAAGTACCTTATTTTTTGTGGAAAACGACACTAATAATAACATGGCACTTTATTACATAAAAAAAAGCTGTCCCCTTAGCTTCGAAAGAATCGTAATAACAAACTGAACTGAACCAACACGGATGCCACTACTAGGCCGTCGCTCACTCGCCTAAGTAAGCGGGATGGGTCATTTAGAAATTCACGCGAGTGAGTGAATATGCGATACGACAAACGAAGTGAAAGATTTTCGCGCTGTCGTTGTCAGAATCAAGACAATCAAGTGCGCCAACATGACGAACGAAACCTTTCTTGTATGCGTTCCGTTTCATATTTATTTTTTGTTTGCTGAGAAATATTTTTTATTAAGTCTTAAAAGTAACATAAAAGTAACATTTTGAGGCGTGTAACATGGAGGTAACATGAGAGGGTCAAAAGTAACGTAAAATGTTACAAAAGTAACATTCTGGCAACGCTGGTCTGACGTCATCGCGCCCTCCGCTCAGGTCTCAACTCGCGCACAGGTACCCACCTCTAGATGTTTGTTTGCTATCTTATTTTTACATAACACAAGGTAATACAGAAAGCACGAACAAGCTAGCACAGAAAGAAAGTGACCCACAAGTAACATGCAGGCTTACATCTCAGACCAAATAAAAAACTAAGACAGAGAACTGAGAACGATACAGTGAAGCATGCCAAAGTTAAGTTCTAACATGTTTACGAAAACGGCTTCACTTTACTGTTGGTTGACAGTTCTCTGTCTTGGTTTTTTATTTGGTCTGAGGCTTACGACAAGAAGAAAACACAATGAATGTACTGACCTCTGAACACTTCGATGTAAGACTCGAGATTCCAAGCAGTTAACAAATTTCGGACCTCCTCATCCATAATTTTCCACCTCACTACACTATATTTCGTAAATTATTATAATTATAATTTATTTCGGCGGGACGCGAGCGTAGAATATGAATGATGATCTATCCAATCCAATCCAGAGTCGAAAGACAAATGAACGAGCGGGCTGGGCTGCGGGAGCGGGGGAACGAACGAAACGAATCATTGTTGTGATTGTCAGCCGAGCGGAGGTTATTTTTAAATAAGTGTCTCGGTAGTTTTTAACCGAGTAAATTACTCGATTAGATTTAAATTACACTAGCCGATTGCTATTAAATAAGGTCGTTAGGAACAATATGTAAAATAAGTTACTTGACTGAAATTAAATAATTTCATCTCATGTAATGATAAATCAGATGGTTTGTAAAATACAACCGATTAATTATTCGATTAAAATCAGTAAACACTCATGTTTAGAACCAAATGAGTTCAACTCATCGATTTTTAAATAAGAATGTTAGTAAAATCAACCGATTGAAATAATTGTTTAAAAACAACAGTATGCTTAATAAGTGTTGACTAAATCACTTAGTAGTTTCGGATCAAGTTCGAAAGTGTTTGAATTTACAAATTAAGTTATTTGAAAATGATTAATGTTTTATTTGTTATTACCCGAGCATATTTGACAAAGTACACATGTCTACTCTATGCCAAGTTCACTTAGAGATTTTTAGTTAAGTCTTAGTTAAAAATTACCGATATGATTGTAACCGAGCCAAAAAGGTACTTTGTTAAAATAATATTTTTTCAGTGTACCGCTGGCCCGGAACATAAAGGGCTAAGGAAGAAACACGGGTGGGTTTAGTCAGTAAGAGTCTGACACTCCCTTCCGCTCCACCCAGAGCGGGAGGAGTCATTTGATGATTTCCCATTCTGAAAAAAAAAAAGACCAGAAGGGCAATTCCCGTAGTTAAAAACGTTCAAAATCTAGTCGCAATCTCATCTCGGCGACAATCAATGTCAAAAACTTGTCAAAAATGTAGGGAAACTAGAGGTAGTATTTTAGACAGATTGAGACTGAGATCAGACTGTGAACGTTCTTAAAATTATGAAAATTTCCCCCCAGATGTATGAACGTGTAAGGATCGTAGCAGGTGGCGTTCTGTAGTTTCTGCCTACCCTCATGGGAAGAAAGCGTGCGTTTCTGTATGTAAGTATGTATGTGTAATAGAGGACCGCAATATGTCATGTATTTCACAGTTGATTGCTCCTAAACGTTTGACGGTTTACCTCTGTCCTAGTTTATTATTTGTTGGAATTCGCATTAACCGGGTCTGTCTATACGCGACTACGACCGGAACAACTATTGATGTTACTTGGAGCAAGTTCACACTCGCACATCTTGTTCGGTAAAACGAAAGTAAACGCGTTAACCGTCTATTACACAATTTGACTTAGTTTTCGAAGATCGCTGTTTGAGGTGTTTGGGTTATACACCTACACCTAAATGCACTCCCGGACTCTTAAAGCAAGCGTGCAATTCCATAAAAGGTACAAAGGTCAAAAAAAAGGGAGGGAGGGGGGTCAAAGGTATAAAGGTCTAACTAAAACATCAAAATAATGATGACTCAACGAAAAAGATTTTATGCAGGTTTGACAACTGGCCATTATTTTGGTGTCACCATTGTTCCGAATTTGAATCCACGATCATTTAAAAACTTATGGACTAATACACCGTGTTCCGGACGATATACATAAACTTCGAGCAGATGTTCAGACCATGGAAATAAGCATTTTTCATTATGGACACAATATTATGTATGTTAATTTTCATACAAACTAAATACCCTGACGTAAATCACCCGATATGCATGCCTCTTTATCCGAATTGGCAACGACGTATTTTCATTCATAAGATTTGGCGGGCTGAAACTTGTCAAAACTAAGTTAAGACCCTTTCTTACTGCATAGTTCAATTAAATTTCATCAAATGAAATTACAAATATCTTTGTAACGAAGCCTTTTTAAGTATCTACTACTTCCTTTGATAGATTTATTTTGTAAAGGCTATAGAAGCGTCTGACAAAGTTTATGGATAACGTGAAGAACACGGTGTATAGAGTGTATTTTTGAGATGAGGCATTAAGGGCAGCTACCTTAACCGTTGTAGCTACGGGGTAACGGTCTTAAGAGACTCCTTCTTTATTCTTTAAGACCGTTTTCCTGGACCTACAAAGGCTAAGGTAGCTGCCTTTACTGCCCAAAAAAGTGGAGAGTGGCTCGATTTAGGAGTCCGGGAGTGTATAGAGTGTTTGGAAGCTGGATGCAAAGCCTTAAGAGGATGATAGTTGACACCATTTAGAGCATTTTGAGCTGAAGAAGAAAAAGTGTGTTTTCTTTTAATATGTAATTGCAAACTTTTAGTCAAAAATAACATACCAACTTTAACTGAGAAAAAAAAACTAAAAAAAAGCATACCTTGTCTACGACATGTATGGCACAAAATGCTGTAAATGGTGCTAATTATCACTCGCTTAAAGCTTTGCACTCAGCTTCCAAACACCCTGTATTTATATTGCGGTGTTTTTATTACCCTTTGAGGAGACTTGTTATGTTTTCTGAGAGCGATCCCAAAGTTGTTTCTAGTCAAATTCAACACATTATAAAGAAATACGTCATGTTACTAGGAGACACTTATCTCGTACATTGCTCTATTTTTGCACACACATAAAGGTCAATATAACATTATCAGTTGATTAATAATCTTGAAACGCATGAGACGGCCTTGTGACGAAATATATAACACTGACCTCTTTATTCACTACAGAATGATCGACGAACCTCTCAATGTGTGCGTGTGCGTTCAGGCTTTAGCATTGCCAAATCTTGTAGTTATTGTAGACTAGCGACCCGCCCCGGCTTCGCACGGCTGCAATGCTGATACTAAATACACTACAGAAAAACTGTGAACGTTGTATATAAAAACATAGCGGCCCGCTCCGGCTTCGCACCGCCGCAAACGCTACGTCCCGCAATTTTTAAATCTGTAATATCTTCGAAAATATTCACTTAAATCATACGGTGTAAAGGGCCATATAGATCTATATTAAATGAACAATGTATTCAAGGTATTTAATTGGTTAAGGATTAATGCTGTATTGGTTAAAATCGCTTCGAAAATTAGCCATTATTTGTCGTAAAAAGTAAATGACAAAAAAAAGTTATTGTGGGTTATCCATAAGAGATAGACATATACCATCACGGACTTTTCTGTAGACCTTTTCAATGTGTACAATACTTAGTACATTATTTTGATAAAACTCGTAGGGTTCAGCCTGCGTTTGCAATGTAAGCGGAAAAAATGTAATTATTTACGACATCACATTAGAAACCTCAAAAATAACAGTACTTCTCCACTATTTAATGGATGTTATTATACATATAAACCTTCCCCTTGAATCACTCTATCTATTAAAAAAAACCGCATCAAAATCCGTTGCGTAGTTTCAAAGATTTAAGCATACAAAGGGACATAGGGACATAGGGACAGAGAAAGCGACTTTGTTTTATACTATGTAGTGAAGTGGTAGGTAGGCGTGTGTAAAGATATGAAGATGTACGAAGGGAAGAAAGAAAGTCCGAAGTACACCAGAAGAAGGAGGAAAGTTTATTGCACAGACACAGGTTACAGTTACACACACAAGAGTTCCACTAAGAAGGAGTGGTAGAAATAGAATAGATAGCACGAACTTAGCAAAAATACGTATGCTTTTTAAAAATGAAATGACAAATGACTTTTAAAATGACAACGGTCGTTATACCTAAGTTTTTTTTGTAGACGTACTAGAAATAGGTCACTACATTATTATTCAAAGTCAAAATGGTTAGTTCTAAACACAGTAGCAGGTATATGAGTAGTACATAATTAGTTTATTGTGAACTTCAGAAAATAGGTTTGGGCTACAAATGTACGAGATTCCTGTAATTTTACTCTACAAATAATATTTATCATTCATGCCAAAGAGCCCTGAAACTTACATTCAGAATTGGCTTTGCAGTTCTCAAAAATACATTATTTATGAAAACGTACCTACTTCACTATCTACACTAATAATATTATAAAGCTGAATAGTTTGTTTGTTTGTTTGGTTGAACGCGCTAATCTCAGGAACTACTTGTTCGAATTGAAAAATTCTTTCTGTGTTGGATAATCCATTTATCGAGGAACGCTATAAGTTATATAACATCACGCTAAGCTGCTAAGGAGCCAAAAGAAAAAGAGTCAGAAATCGAAGTAATAGCGCGGACAGGCGATGCGATGCGACGGGGTGGGTCGGGGAGCAAGAAATTTCACGAGGACGAAGTCGGATACCACATAAATGTACCATAAATGAACTCACCCCAGTAGACTCCTTAGGCTTTGGCACGCCAAGATGCTCATAAGCAAAGAGGGAATGCTCCATCAATCTATCGTAGCTGATGTTCACGGGTACTATCGTGATGTCGGACACCTCGTGAGCGAATAGAGGGACCAGGGTCATGGATAACATACCTGTTGACAATGTAATGTGTTTCAATTTGAAAGATTATACTAGCGACAGAATTACTGCTCTCAAAACGGTAAAGGAAAACATCGTTACTTAGCCACAACAAAAAAAGTTTAAAAGTTTATCAATTGTCCCATACAAAACTTCAATAACTATTCGACCCAAATGTATGAGAACGCTGATATTTTATCGAGATTACGATGTTGGTACCATGGAGAAAGATGTTCTGTTTCATGGTCTATACCACACCCTTAAATGTGACCACCACTTTTAGATACACGCTGTATAAGTATACTTAACTAGTCACGTCACACGAATTCGGTCTTTAGATACCAGACGGTCAATTCCTGAAATTAAAAACGTTCAAAATCTAATTGAAATCAATCGACAATCAATGTAAAAAAAACTTGTCAAAAATCTAGGGAAATTAGAGGTATTTTTGACAGATTAAGACTAAGATCAGACTGTGAACGCTTTTGAAATTATGAGTATTGCCCCTCATGTCGACAATGCAAATACATCCCACGTTTGCCTACATAATTCCATTTGTTCTTAGATGACAAACATTTCATTATGTTGCTTGGATAAACAGCAGTTAAAGAACAAATAATACGAGTATATTGTGTACATACCAAGAAAGTATGTCAAAAGCTTTAGATACTGTATGCAGTGTATGATTTGCGTTGAAAACTAAGATGATGTTGGCGGAGTTATTTTATATTATCCTTACGCAAAGGTCGCGGGTTCATGTTTTTCTCATGTATATTCGACCTCGGAATTGATTTCACACCAGAACACCTCAGCTCCTCAAGGAAGGCCAGCAACGCCTTGGTATTACTGTCAATCTCACAGCCCTCTGTGAGATTGACCTTTGATTGATTACCTGGATATTTACCACATAAGGTTGAATGTCGCTTGCAAGTTGCACTTTACTAAGGTTGAATGTCATGTGCACGTCATAAAACGACAAGGTCTGTTTTGTCTACGTGACAGTTGGATGTTTCAACCTTAGTGAACTGGCGAAATGCGGGTGTTTTATACGTACACCTCTGCCCAATCCTTGGGGGAAAATAGGTGTGATCTTATATTACTATATTAATTAATTTACTAGCTTACTTCTTTGCATTGTTGTATAATAATATTGGTGGGTTTTGAGCTTATAAAGTAGAGAAAATTGGATGTGTAAGCGAAAAGATCCATCTTATAATTGAACCGACTTATTTGCACTGGGTCTCTAGTTTAAATCCCGTATCAGTTTCAAGGCCCAATAAATGTTCTGAAGAATTCCTATAGTTGCGCAACATTTAGGTAATATATCAAAAATAACTCTTATATGTATTTTAGTTGATGTGGCTTATTTCAGATTAACTTACCATATTTCGGAGACATACTCTTATTGCTTCTGCTCCTTGTGCCTTCAAGGAAGAACTCAATAGGAGCGCAGTGCTTCCCAACCACGGTCCGTACGTACTGCTTCAAAGTGGCTGCGTACAACGGGTTCCCAGCCAACGTGCGACGGATGTAGAAGGCGCAAGTCTCTCTCATGCGGCGTCCTATGACCGCCATTGAGTAGAAATCTAGAAATCCATATTTTAGCTAAAGAGAAAACATCTAGGTGGAAAAATGGCTTAATATGAGAATAGATTGAATGCGTAAAGTTGGCGTCAACGGCGGTAATAAACGCGACAGGCGCTACTCGACTCTAGTAGAACAATTTCTATGAAAACTTCATGGAAATTATTCTACCAGAATCGCGTTTTAGGGCTTTGAAGCCCACGTTCGCACGGATGTAAAAATATTACGGCGGAATTTTATCGCGCACTGGATTTTCAACTCGGTGTTGAGTCGATTGAGAATAGAGCTGAGCGCATCCCAACGCGTCAAAAAAACACACTGTTCGATTTTCACCTCTCGGTGCAGTGCGTTGAAGATCCAGTGCGCGAAAAAATATCGCCGCGGGAAAAACGTGCCCGTGCGAACCTGGGCTAAAACGTGCGAATTTATTCTGAGAGTAGCGACGTGCGAATTTATTCTGAGAGTACACCATTTACTTGCATAGTTTTTACATGTTTATATAATGTTATTTTAATTACAGTTCTCATAAGTTGTTTTAACTTTATAACAATAATTATCATATTTTTTTATTTTAGTTTTAATTTATATTGCAGATTTGCAGATCAAGGTCTCAAAAAAATAATTAAGTAAGTGAAATACTATTTGTTTCCATAAAATACACGCAAGGAACACACCATTGGTAGTTTTCTATGCATAGCTTCCTGATTACCAAAATAGTATCATTTATACATAAATATTTTTTTTTTGCTAGAAATATAATAATACATAAAATGTGGGAGCGAGACGACACAACAATCAAAATCACCATCGTGCTCGCTTGTTCTATAACCGCGACCAACCGCGACGCGGCTACCACGAGCCTTGGCGTTAAAATTAACATTCCCAAAAAGCATACACACATACCCATGCCAGCAGCCACAGCTGGGAAGTCAATGTCAAAATGATAGCACAGATATGTCATTAGGCAGAAATCTGCATAGCTTCTGTGCGTGGGCAGGAACAGTACTGGATTCTTGCCCATTATTGACTTGAGCTACAATAATAATTAAACACATTAGGGTAGGGCATAAAGAAAAACAATAATGCTTGTTGGCTTACGATCACAGTCACATCCAAAATCCATACTAATATTATAAATTCGAAAATAACTATGTTTGTACGTTACCTTTTTACGCCTAGACCACTGAACGGATTATTCCGGCATTCACGCGGGTGAAGTCGCGGGCATAAGCTAGTTCAACAATATTTTTTTATTTATATCTTGTCATGTTAGTGCATTCCAGGCCTCAAAATAGGTTTAAAATGGATAGTTATTTTACTGATGTATACTATTAATATTTCTTGAGAAAAACAGAAAACTTAAATAATGTATGTACAGACGCCAGTACATCATCAAGCTACCCGAAACTCAAATTTTCCCAATCAACTTTGAACCATATGCTTTACCGATAAAGTTGAAAAACTATTAAAGAAATTTGACAGATTGTAGTAACTTGATGTGCTGGCGTCTGTACGCCGCCGCCGCGGGCAAGTTTATTTTTAGGGGGGTGCATCTTCAGTTCCAGCTTAAGAATTAAGATAGAGTAGGATGCAAGAGCGAGCGAAGAAGTCGGTCGATTAGATTTTCGGAATTAACGAGTTTGGTAGGTACTTTGTTGACTAATGCAAAAAAAATCATTAAAATCGAGAGATTGTTAATGCAAGAGCGAGCAAAGCGAACTTTTTAGGTGTTTTCGAGTTTTTTTTTAGTTCTGAATGTTTTGACACCTTTATTTTATTTTGAAGCCAGGGAGGTGCAAGTGCACCATTTTGCATCCCGCTCCCGGCGCCCATGATGTTATACATATAATAAGCAAATAGTTAAAATAATACATCTATGTATATTTATTTGCCCGCGGTTTCACTCGCGTGAACGTCGATATTTATCACACAGGGTAGTAGTTCTACTATGATAAAAAAGTATCCTATGTGTTAGTCCAGGTTATAAGCTATGTGTGTGCAAAATTTTATTTAAATACGTTTACCTGTTTTTGCGTAATTGAGTAATAAACATACAAACTTTGACATTTATACTTAATATTAGTAGGATAGTAGTCTCTTACTTCAAATGCGACTGCTTCATTGACAAACATCTTGATCTTCATCATGAAGGATATCTTCAGGAAGACGACTCCCATCCATCTGATGACGTGAAGCTTCTTGTCGAGGCCCATTTCCTCCAAATAATTTTGCACTTCTTGGTGTAATTTCTCTTTGCTCACACCACTTCTTGAGCATTCCTGAGTGAGTATGAAAGAGTAACTGACTGTTAAGCCTCATTTTGTTACTGTTACTTTGAGATTTATTAAAATAAATAATAATAAGTAAATAATTAATATCAATACAAAAATAAAAATTGGTAAAAATACACTATAAATCTTTAAAATAATTTAGGTATTACATGCCTGCAGGGGCGGTACCTTCATAGAAGCCGAAAAGCCCGGCTTGCCCTAATAAAATCATAATTCACAACAACAAACTTACTTAAACCTATCAATAAATAAATGTATTAAAAAAATACCAATCAATGAACTCGAACACAAACATTAATAACTGAAAATCAGCCAATCCCTCAGTTGGGCGCCTTTTTTATACGTTGAAAATCTGTGGGCTTGCCCTAATTTTGACACCTAGGCACGTCACTGCATGCCTGTACTATGATAAACCTATCGCAGACGGCATGTGTTCTTACAATATTACTATTAGGACAACTGATTTTTTAAGAATATTTAATTATGTTATTATGTTAATGACATAGACTTATACTGTATTAACTAAGTCGAAAGCGACAACATTTTGCTCCGATTGCTACAATTCAGTAGACTTTCATGATGTTCTGCTACTTGAATCGCCACATAATGTAGTAATGTTTCTTAGTGGAATTCGTTAAGCAGTTTCTGACTATTATTTTTGCAGTGGAGTTGCGCTAAGGCCCTTAGGTAAGGTAATACGGGCTGGTGTCCGCAACTCCACGTCAATGCGCGTATTTTGCGTACAAAGGCCCTTAGGAGTGGGCTTTTGTAACTATTGATGTTCAAAACACGCTGTATTTCTATGCTTTCTAATTTTCAATTTTTTCCTAATTAGAATAAATCAGTTTTGTATTATATCATAAAAGTAACTGTGATACTTTAATTTAGACTTAACCCATTAGCAGTTCAGTGTACTCTATGTGGTTCATGGGAATTGCAACTAGAATTTAGGGGTAAAAGTGGATCGCTAGGCCACAGTGTGGCTAGGACACAGTGGATCGCTAGGCAACGACGCAGCTGACGAGCTGGCCAGAAGGCTTCCAGTATGTCAGTTTGTGGGCCGGAACCTATTGTTCCCATCCCCTTCAACCAACTATGCAGGTGGCTACAAGAGCACACCCACACACAAGCAGAAAGCTGGTGGACATAGTCACCAGGCTGCAGGCAGTCCATAGAAGCTATGCCGTCATTAGGTGGCAGGCTAACCAGGCGCTTATTACGACTGGACAGGAAAGGCCTGAGCCTGGTGACGGGGACTATCATGGGAAACTGCTTGCTAAATAAAAACTTTTACACATTAGGCATAACGGACATTCCCCTGTGCAGGGCTTGCATGGAGGCTGATGAAACCATTGTGCATGTGCTCTTTGAGTGCACAGGCATCACCCAGATAAGGTCAGAAACCCTCAGGACACCCAGATCATACACAGATGTTCTCAACAGACCAGGAGACTTAATCAGCTTCTGGAAGGAGGTGGGCAGGTTGGAATAACCACCGACGGCCGCCATGGCCCACGCACAATGGTCCATTGTAGGACTAAGTGCGGAAACCAAACCCATAACATAGAACATAGGGGTAAGAGTAAGAAATACCTCCACTGACTGAGAAATTTTCTGCTTTAGCATTATAATTTGATTATTTACAGGCTGGTATTAACAAAACTTTAAGAGATTTTGTAATTCAAAGCACTAGGTAAATTATTTTGTACCTTTTGATATTTGTGTAAGTCAGCTTTTTGTAATTTTTTAGACTTATGGTTGATTTTTCCAACTCCAGATAATTTTATCAAAGGAATAATTTTGAATTTATGACAGTTCTTCCATAACAAAATTGCAGACATAAATTTTATTCCGCGAATATAAAATATCTGTCAATATAAAAATCAGCCCTGAGTGAGTCATAGTTTTGTTTTTAATTTTAATAAATATTTTTAATTATGTGAATATTGTGTATGTACGCCTGTTGTAATTGGTATCTAAACAAGAACCCATACCTGTTTAAATGTTATGTATACTTTGTTGCCTTAAATATTTTAAATAAATACACTAACATATAGCAATGGCAATTCATTCAAAACACTTACCGCTTCGATAATAGCGTCCAAATAAACTGAATTTGCGACAAGTTCTTTTAGTTCTTGCGGTGAACAATATTTGTCTAGCGTCTGAGTTCGTTGGGGATACCAGTCCCGAGTCATAAAACTGAAGATCCCAGACTGCGTCCTCCTCGGCTCCAAAATATCAACAAATTCCACTTGCTCGTTCATTTTCGCAATTTTTTCAACAAATATCACAAACTTCAACACATTTCTGTGCTTCCTTTAAGGAAAAACATGGAGTGAAAAACAGCATAAAAGGACCTGTATCATACAACTTCAATGGAATGTAATCTGTTAATTTATTAAGCACGTAAATAGTGTTTTAATGAAATTAATTATTTTACGAAAGCCGGACAACCTCTCTCTTCGACAGTGACTTATATTACTGACAGTGACAGTGTCAGTGACAGATCGTGTTTTCGCTAATTTGACAGCACCAAGCATACTTTATTTTCGTCATAAAATTAATCTCCCAACAATTAAAAAATAATATAATGATTCAATATTAGGTGGTTGGATAATGTCGTGTTGAGTGCTTACTTTGTCGGATAGGTAGAGGTAGCGGTTAGAGCTCCGGTGTTATTCCTTCGAATAAGAGAGATAGAAAGACTGGTTCAAACACGGTAATTTTTTTAGTGTACGTTACCCCAGCAAGAAAGTGTCTCCTAGAGTTATAGGAGTAGAACGTATAATTGGTGCCTTATCTGCTGTAAATGTGCCCCCTGTCGTTTTGGAAAAAAAACGGAAAAAACGATTCCTGCTGGGGTAACGTTTTTCTAGCAGGAAAATTCTAAATGAATGATCGGAGAGAGAAAAATTGTGCATGGCCAGAGAGCTTATACCTATGTGTGCCAAAATGTGCCCCCAAAAATAAAATCTGTGCCCCTTCAGGTTTTCGAGATATTGCATTTCCTGCTGGAGTAACGTTTTGATGAATCGTATAACTCTACAACCATTGCATGTGCCCCTGTAGAATAAACATACACGAGTAGCTCTTAATGTGTGCCCCTTAGTGCCCCAATTATATTTAAGAAAATATTTATAGTTTTCAAGTTATAGCGGTTTTATGAAAACCCGAAAAAACATCGCAGCGCCTAAATTAGACAAGAAACAAGTTTGCTGAAAACTGTATTCGGTCCTTCTTGACGCTAATAATAACCATACAAAGTTTCAAAACTGTTCATGCATGCGTTTTTGCTAAAATTCAAAACGATGGTGTCATAACTTTGACGGCAAAATACAAGGAACCGGCTCAATCCGAGATGTGTAGGCGTAAACCAAAATCATGTGCCTTTAGTCAAAAATATATGGTGAAAATATTCAGCTTGGAATGTTTCGCATTAAGTAAATATAAACAAAAAACCAAAATACTATGTAAACAACGGCTGGTTATCCGACCAAATTCCAATGACTACTAAAAAGCGACCGATTCATACATATCGATGACCTTCTCTATTGGACGTAGTATACCTAAGCTGTTGTCCGTACAGTCGCGTTCAAAAGTTTTGGGGGCTAATTAAAAAATGTATTAAATGCACCTTGTGACTATAATAAATGAAACAGCTTGTTGATGTGGAAATTATTATTTTTATTCCCTTAATTTTAATTCTTAAAGTAATTATTGCATCAAATCACAGATCAAAGTTCCTACCTATAAATATTAGAAATTATTTGCACGTTGTGTAGTCATTATTATTTAAATCACGGATCAGTTTTTCATCTAAGTCTAACATATAACCAGTAAATTCGCATCACAAAAATCACAGAATCAAATATCAAATAATATTCTCATCAAAATAATATTCTAATCATCATACAACCTAGCACTGGCTTGCAAATTGCAAAAAACGTAAGAAAATTTGTATTTCGTTCCTATAACTCTAGGAGACACTTTCTTGCTGGGGTAACGTACACATTTTTTTAACCCCCGACAGTAACACAGGGGTGTTGTAAGTTTAACGTGTGTATCTGTCTGTGCCATCGTAGCTCGCAAACGGCTGAACCGATTTTGATGTTTTTTTTTAGTTTGAAAGCTGTCTTAATCGAGTGTTCTTAGCTATGATTCAAGAAAATCTGTTCAGCCTTTTGAAGATTATCAGCTCTTTTCTAGTTGATGAATTGATGTGAGCATCTTCCACAGGTTGGATTGAGTTGAAATTTGGTATTTCGTTACTTTAAAGACATTAAAACAACGTAGTAACCTTGAACTGCTGCTCCAGCATCACCTGGAGTTTGCAGAATATCTAACTCCCGTAACATAGGTTATACACGGAGATTTAGGAAGGAAAAGTAATGAAAGCTAATTTCTCTTAAAATACAACACTTAGGAATCTGGATATTTAGTCGCTTTAACTTCTTTAGGAGTACTAATTTTTGTATAAATTTGGGAAGAAATCACAGTTTTTAATAGGGAAATCTTGAAATGAAAATTTGGCACCGTAACTACCGCCACCCAATGGCATGGTACCTATATCTCGTAAATTACTGGAGTACTAATTTTATCTTGCAGGGTACTAATTTTCTATGTATGTTTGAGGAAAGCGACAAGCTTCTCTAACTTGGAATCAACATTCAATGTCGTGGTCCTGCTGAACAATTGCGAGAATGTTATCATCGTTGATTTCTCGGTAAATACAAGTTCTGTTTTTTTTTTAACGAAATAAATCACATATAAGGGTACTAATTATTTGCATGCTTGGAATAGCTGTAGCGTGCCCCTTTGTCGGCGCTCATGGTGTGGTCCTCCTGAAGGGACCGTGACTACCGCCGGACCACCTTCAAAGTCGATTTTCTCGAAAACTCCTAAAGTACCAATTTTGTTGTTCGAGTACTAATTAGTACCAATTGAGTACTAATTATTTACCAAATATGGAAGCGATTGGCGTTGTTGGTCCGACGGTAGTCACGGACATCGACGTGGTCCGACTGTCAAGGCCCTTTTCTCAAGAACGCGTGGAGTTATCATGTTGAAATTAATATGAAGTACTCAAGGTTGCAATCCCTTCAAGCAGTGAAAAAATCAAACTTCTAAGTCAACACAATCAAAAGCAATTGTTTTTTGGGGATTTTTTTCGAGCACTGGATTATTTCGTGACCGAAGGATATTTTCCATACAGGAACGTTCAGGGATAACGTTTTATGTAATTTAAGTTGTTATATGCACTTTTTAGGGCAGAGTTGAAAATCCAACAGTGTGGTTTTTAACGCGATGGGATGCGCAAGCTCTGTTGGATTCCAATGCTCGGCGCAATGCAGAGTTGAAAAGCCAGTGCGCTATAAAATACCGCACAGATATTTTTACGTCCGTGCGAACGTTGGTTTACTCTTAGGATAAAAGACAAACGAACGAAGGAATGGATACTATAGGAAGGTACAAAATTGAACCAAAGGATTGTTTACTACGGTTTTTATTCCGTGTAGAAATTTATTCAAAATCTTATACATTTAGCACCAAGATATTTCAATAATTGAATCTTCGAAATATAACCTTTAAATGATTGTACTAAAATAGATCGATTTCTTTTCAAACAAAATATTCCAAACGTAATATGGCACACAACACAAATGAACAGTTTGTAAAAAACATCAAAAAGTAATTTTGTATCACTGAAAAACAATGTCAATAAGATATTACACATACATTATAAATAAAACCTTTCGCTGGAGAATATCTGGAAAAATCTTGGCTTTTATATAGGTATGCATATGCCCCCCTTAAGTATACCTATAATGTATATCCCTGTAGTCACCGAAACTCGATACTACTCTTACATATATTTGTCAACCGTCTTGTGGCTGTAACAGCATGTTACACTCCATAAAACTTTCTTAAATCTAGTGCATAAATTGATTCATCATCATAATCATTTATTAATCAGAAGAAGATTATGATCACCACGTCATCTACAAAAAAAAAAAAATTACAAAGTAATACAAAAATAAAAGAGCACTCAATATTTTAAAAGTAACGAAATCCCGTCTAATACTTAGATTGAATCTTTGGTGAAGATCCGTTTATCTTATAGCTACAACTACAATATAAGGGCTTTCGCAAAACAATATAGCGCTTGCCTCCTACCACGACTTACGATCTAAATATTATCAAGTGGAGTCGGTAAAAGACCCGTGTCCTCCAATGTTATGGGGTAAAAATAATTACGAAACACAATTCGTTTCCATAAAAATCTAGGAATGTACTTACTCATAAATTTGTACATGTAAATAAAGAAATTCCAGAAATAATAACTAAGAAAAATGTCTACAAAAATATTATTTATAGTTGCATTTTATAAGAGTTATTTTTTTTTGGGCGAAATGATCTTGAGATCTACGTCTACCATGTAAATGAGCTTTTATCTCTGGTACTTCTCAAGCATACTTTGTCTTTTAGCAAAGTTTAAATTAATTTTTAACGTTTTAATTTTAATTTCAAGGGAGTTTCTCCATAAGCACATACAAATTGTATTGTTTATTTCAAATCTTAATTGACTATGGTCATTGTGACCTATACGGTCGGCATAAAGTTACCTTACGAATAAACTCCTGTTTAATTACTCTGTGGTCAATACACGTACTAAAAATATCACATTTATCAGACGTCACATGAACGTCTCGTGTCATGGGGATAGAAATTGACTAGCACGTCCGCTGCTATAGTTGAACAGAAATGACTTCAAATAGTTCTAACACATTATGACGTGCGTCTTTTGGTTTTATTAACTCCATTAACTTTAGTAACTGTCTATGGGCAAAGTAAAATTTCGCGCGCTCTCTGTTGTACAGCGAGATGTCGAGCGGAGAGAGCGCGAGTAGTGTAGTTCGCGGTATCGCGACAATATAGCCGTAGCATTAGAGCCAACTTACAATCTTCTGATAGAAAATTAACTTCTATTTGAGTGTAGTTGCTACATCCATTTTGTATGGTAGGAATTTAAACGTTCAGTTCAAACGTTCGTATCCCTGCTGTATATAAGGCTCGAGTGCCAGACTCCACATCATCGTTTTAATTTTCTTCATTAGTGTTTTGACGAACACATAATGTTCGCGTCTTATAATCGTAGCAGCGGACGTGCTATAAGGATTAAAAGACAACACAGACGTTTGGACACCTAACCTACAAAGTGGAATGTAACCACAGAGTCTCAATCAAATCGAAACTCCTAATCTACAAGTATAAAAACATCTTAATAGTACACGCCCAATGGCGCTCCCCTTTTCACCACTACAGGCATTTAAATCTCGGGGGATGTCAGAATCTCCATGCTTGATAGGCGGGTTGGCGATTGCAGTTAGCATAACATTTAATACAAGTTAATGTTGAATGGTTTCGCAGTAGTAATTAAATACGATGGAATCACGATTATCGGAACCCGACTAATAATAGTCGTAGGTCATGGTTCGCACCTAATGTTATAAATATGTACGCTGAATGTGAGCGTAAAGTTGAAAATGTATAATAAATCAACGTCAACTGACTGCTGACTGAAACAAGCGTCGTATGGTGTGAAGCAAAACATCCGTTTGTCGTCAGGGGTAACAAATGGACGCATTTCTTAATCAGACGGATAGAGGATCGGGGGATCCCGATCAGCAAATCTAGGTGACCCAGGTCCTGATTATCGAGTTTCTACCTTAGGGCCATAGCACATAGTCACGATTATTTTAGCGATCAGCGTTTTCAAAAGCGAACTGACAAAAAGCGATCAGTAATCCGAACTGCACAAATCACGTGATGTACTCGCCAAATTGTCGATCGCTGATGCCACTGCCCGCTTGCTTGCTTGTTGGTGCGCCACAAAATACTAAACGCTTTTAACGTTAAACGTATTTGAAACATCGTTCTGTTTCAACCGCTTTAAGATGACAGAGAACGGAATGATGTTTAAATAAGTGGTGCAAGCGGGCCTAGCGTATCGTGTCCGCTATGGCCCTTAGTTGTAATGTGGATGCTACTACTCTGCCACAGGAACGGAGGGCGCGACAGCAGCTGACGAAGCAGACTTCTTCTTCTTGTTTTGTGTTTTTTTAACAGTAACCTCGATACCTTGAAAGAAAGAAAATATGTTGATTTGGCACATTTCATAAGTACATAATCACAGGACACAAAAAAAAAACATAACTTATTTATTAAAAAAACTTGTTGTTCCTCACGGTCGTGCCAAAAGGGCCTAGTTCAGCAAAATGCCAGACAATTAGTGCCTGACACTGATTTTCAACTGGACCTTATGTTGTGTAACGGATGTTAAGAGGGAAGCGCTAAGGTAGCCCTCGAAATTCAAATTTTCTTACGTTTTTTGCAATTTGCTGGTCAGTATTAAGTTGTACGTCGATCAAAATATGATTCGCGGCCGTAACAAATATGTATTTACAGAATCATAATCATTAGAATCAGTAATACAACTTGTTAGGTTTGTATAATCCCAAAATGTCAAGATTTCATGAAATAGTCATTCTGTAGGATTACTTGGTCTTAGAGAGTTGTGTTGATGACTTTAATGATTATAATTCTGTAAATACATTTTTGTTACGGCCGCGAATCACATATTAATCAACGTACAACTTAATACTTACCAGCAAATTGCAAAAAACGTAAAAAAAATGGATTTCGCGGGCTACCCTGGCGCTTTCGCCTTAATCAGTTTTGTTATAATTATACTCAGCTTCGTCCTCGAGATTAGCATAAACACAATGTAGTAACACGTACGGTGTTGCCTTTGCGCACTGAAAGTAAAAAGCCCTATACCCAAAACTAAAAAAAAAAGGCGTTTATTTTGAACATTTTAGGTGAGGGTAGACGATAACTCCTTTGCTCGATACCCCGTTCTATTGCGCTCATTCACAGTTCAGTGCTCTGCCGGAGCGCACATACATTTTTAAAATAATTATTATCAGTGTTTTTAAAGTTTAAAAAGTGTCATGGGGAAACGAAATATTAAACATGATTACGAATATATCACAAAAAAGTTAAAGAAATGGGAGAAGAAACTTCAGCGGGAGACAAGATCGACGACGAATACCACAGGTTAGTCAAGTGTCATATTATTACGTAAATTCGTTATAATAATAAGGTGTATAATCACACCAACGTTTTAACGTTGTCATAAGTCATTGCGGTTAACTTTTGGGGTTAACACTTCGGACTCATATCATAAACGTTATTTAAGTAACTTCTTTTGTTCTATATCACGTGCAAGGCTAATATTGCGATCAGTTTTAAGAACTGTTACTTTATTAGTATACGTGAAGCTATACGGATGATGCGGGCAGTCTTTGGGACTGTCACTTCACCGTCGATACTAAGCCGTACGCGGTACGTACCTATGTATATAGATACATCGGCCCACCTGCGTGCGCTTATCTTATTGTCTTAATTTAATTCTCCATTAGTCCGGTTCATTTGAATAAAAATGAAGACTGATTTTCTTAAATTACCTAAGAAACCTGCACATTTATATGGAGGATACACTCTCTCCTCGATGTCGATACTACGACAACGAACCTTTTGAGGAAGTCCTGGAATCGGAACCAGAATATAATGATGAACCATACATGAGCGCAGGGGATCCAATTCCTTCTATCAGTGCCTTGGACCAGTTCCATAAACTAGCGCCGCAGAACCAATTCCATCCACAAGTACTTCATAGCTACAGGTTCCTTCCTCGGAGACTAAAGTACTTATTGCAACTGACACGTTACACCTCCAAGCATCGAGCTGGACTCGAAAATTTTAGAAATATTTGGAGAGAATCCGTTAGTGGAAAAGATCTACGGCAAAGAAATTTATACTGACCTAGTTATTCGGGTACAGCATGTGGCTTCTATGGGCTTGTCCAGCGAACGTCGTAAGGAATTGTTAGAAAAATACTTACCTCCTAGTAAGCTAATTGATTCGCCGGAACTTAATTTAGAAATAAAAGCAGCCATATCAGAAGTTGTCTTAAAGAGAGATAAGGGTATTGAGATGAAATAAAAACAGTTAGGTTGTGCCATTTCATGCTTAAGTAATGCTATTACTCATATAACTGCTAAAGAGGACAAGGATATGGAATTAATACAAAAAACAATAATTGATAAACACTTTTTCGGATCAGATTCAGCTGAAACATTAAAAATTGCAAAGACAATTACAAACACAGAAGCAGAATTAAAAACAACCATATTTCGGCCACCTATAAACAAAACGAAGACAGCGCCGTCGCCTCCATCTTAATCGACGTTCCAACAACGGAACAATTTAAACTGGCGGGCTCCTCCCCCGAGTCGCAGGCAAATGGGGACTCTGAGGACGAGGGAGCCTGCACAGAGAAATCAGCCCGCGAGTACCTCGCGCGGGTCATATCGAGGTCGGCAGCAGACAACGCCCGCAGCACAGGTGAGCTACCGCAGTCGACGCTAGATGTTACCGGGGTAAGCAATTATGCTGGCACTTTTTTATGACACCTGGTCAGAACTAACTTCTGATCAGACTGTTCTATCATGGATTTCTGGATATAAAATACCGTGTTCAGCTCGAGTTACACAGTATATTATCCCCAGTAAAAGAATCCACTCAACATCAGAAAATCAAAATTTCAAAAAATGTATTGACGAATTGATATGCCCTGGTGCTATCTCTCATTGCAACCCTTGTGAAGGACAGTTTCTATCAAGCATATTCTTGATAACTAAGCCGAACGGTAAACAGATTCATACTTATCTTAAAAAATCTTAATTAATTTGTAGAAACACAACATTTTAAGCTCGAAGAATTACGCACAGCAATTAAACTTGTATCGGAAAATAACCTTAGATTGAATTTGACAATGATTTGTATGAATTTAATGTGTTATCATTCGGCCTAAACACGGCACCTTTCGTGTTCACAAGGAAAATGAAACCAGTCGTCGCCGTCGGGCAGCTCCGATCCTGCGGTTATGGGCCTAGTATATATTTGGATGATTTATTGTTTATTGGTAATTCTTATGATTATTGCTTAGAAAACATAGCGATAACTCGGCAACTATTGTCAGTTTTAGGGTTCATTATCAATAAAGATAAATGCAACCTATCACTTACGACAATATATAAATACCTTGGTTACATAATTAATACTAAAAATTTTAAATCAGTTTACCTACAGAAAAATCAAATAATATTAAAAATAAATTACTTACCTTTCGAAAAATGTCACGATGTAAATAAATAAGAGATTTTGCAAGTCTAGTAGGTTTATTATGTTCTACATGCCCTGCCGTCGAACGGATGGCTGTACAAAAAAGAATTTGAAAGAACCAAATTTTTTAATTTAAGAAATTACCTTTTTAACTATGGCAAGTATAATGAACATATCGTCATACTTATTGTCAGATATTGATTGGTGGCTTAACGCATTAGATAACCCTATTAGTAAAATTAAAGATGATGAATACTGCTTAGAAATTTTTAGTGATGCTTCGACTATGGGGTGGGGCGCGACATGTGGAAAAGAAACAGCAAGTGGGGCATGGACAACTGAAGTACGATCACATCATATCAATTATTTAGAAATCGTTGCTGCCTTTTTGGTTTAAAAGCTTTTGCTGTAACAATGAAAAGTTGTCAAATACTACTTCGTATTGACAGCACCTCAGCCATATCCTACATAAATCGGATGGGAGGCTTACAATATCCACATCTAACACGCATAACTAAAGATCTATGGAAATGGTGTTAGTCTAGGAATATTATTGGGTATATGCATCATACATTCGTTCGGCAGATAATATAATAGCCGACGTGGAATCACGTAGAATTCATCCAGATGTTGAGTGGGAATTGATCAACTCAATTTTTTTTTTACAATATAACAAAGAAGTTTGGTTTTCCTAATGTAGACATTTTTCAAGTCGTGTGAACAAAAAATGTCGTAACTAATCCTGTTTCAGAGATTCTGACGCTTTGGCCATTAATGCATTTACCTTATCATGGTCAAAAATATACTTTTACGCATTCCCTCCTTTTTCAATGGTCCTAAAAACGCTACGAAAAATAGTTAAAGACAAAGCTACTGGCATTGTAGTGGTCCCTTTATGGCCCACCCAACCTTGGTACCCTCTATTCAGGAAACTTCTTGTATCATCTGTTTTGTATTTTGATCCAAATAAACAAACAATCTTATCACCTTCCAGCAACAATGATACACACCCTCTGTTTACCCTGGCTGCCGGTCTCTTGTCCGGGACTCGTTGCTGAGAAGAATGTTCCATCACCTGCAATTGGCATAATGTTGGCTTCCCTCTCCGGTACATCGATTAAACAATACGATACCTGTCTCAAGAAATGGTATAATTTTTGTTTATCTGAGAATATCGACATTTTCGGGGCATCAATCAATGATGCGATTCTATTTCTGACAACATAAATAAATAAATCTATTTCATTCCATATATTAGTATTATCGATTCTATTTCTGATTTATGATTCTATTTCTGGTGCTCAATATGGGACTTTAAACAGTTGTTGATCGGCTTTGGCCTTAATTCTAATTGAAAAAGTTAGCGATAGTGAAGTTGTAAAACGCTTCTTTAAAGGTGTCTTTAGACTTCGACCACCCTTATCCAAGTATAACACAACTTGGGATACGTCTAAAATCCTAAATCTTGTCCTCTTGGTATCCTAACGATAACTTGGGTTTAGATAAACTTTAACGTAATTTAGTCACTTTATTGTCCTTGGTTTACTTTAACAAAAATGTATACAAATAACATTCAAAATGCTGATAAGATCACTATTAAGATACCTGATATTATAAAGACATCAAGGATAGGAACCGTGCAACCAAATCTTATTCTACCTTTTTTTTTTCGCGAAAAACCTGAAATCTATCCAGTTCTGATCCTTTTTTGCTTATCTAGATTTGACTATTTCACTTCATGGTAATTTAAATAGCCTATTTATCGGTGTAAGAAAATCACATAGATTCATTTCGGCACAAACATTGAGTCTGTGGGTTAAGACTACACTAGGAGAGTGTGGTATAGATATATATATTTGTACAGCTCACAGCACCCGACATGCTGCTATATCTAAAACCCATAAATTAGGTAATAATTAGAAAAACCGCGGGATGGAGCGGTTCGTCTCATGTTTTTATGAAATTCTGTAATAGAAATATGCAAATTACAGAGGAAGATGATTTATTTGCAATATCAATATTAAACAATTGTAATAACAATCAAGTAATTATTATGAAGTTTCATGATAATTAGAGTACTTATTTATGTTACTGAGATCACTTTAGCCGAAAGACGTCCACTGCTGGACATAGACTTTTTTGTTGTTGTTTGCTTGCTTGTAGGTTGTTCGGCATTAAGTCCGCCTTTGTACCTTTTTGTGCGAGAAGTTTAAATAAATAAATAAATAATAAGTACATTTCAACTGGGCTTATTAAAATTCTATTGTAAGCGGAACTATTACTTTGATGAATCAGGGTCGTAAACGAATATATGTGTGTTTATTTTAAATAATCATCATAATTATGCGATTTAAACTCATACCTACCTAATGATTAAAAATGGTTGCCCTGTTGCACAAAAGTGATTCATTGATATTTCAGTAGCTCTCAAATTCTACATTGTGTTTATGCTAATCTCGAGGACGAAGCTGAGTATAATTTATGATTAAACGAACTTACCTGTACGTGAAGTTCGATCATAATTATACGATGGCTTCGTCCGAAGAGATTAGCAACCCACCCTCCCTTATTTATTTTTTCCCCAAAAAGAAATATCCCTTAGCATTCCCTGAAATATCAAAAAGAGGAATTGAGGGTCTAGGCTCTGAACTAAATGAGCGCAATAGAACGGGGTATCGAGCAAAGGAGTTATCGTCTACCCTCACCTAAAATGTTCAAAATAAACGCCTTTTTTTTTTAGTTTTGGGTATAGGGCTTTTTACTTTCAGTGCGCAAAGGCAACACCGTACGTGTTACTACATTGTGTTTATGCTAATCTCTTCGGACGAAGCCATCGTATAATTATGATCGAACTTCACGTACATGTAAGTTCGTTTAATCATAAATAAAATAATATTAACATTTTGTTAGGGACATCGACACAGCCTCTTGCTATGGAATCAGTACATGATTCTAGACCTCACTACGTTAAATTTATCGTTGGTTATCACTATAAAAATTAGCAGTTCCATACACTTTGAGCGTGTAGGTATTGCACTGTTCTAAGAAACAGCAAATTTTCTTTTGATAACCGACCAAAAATGTCTATGCTAAGGGTCTAGAATCGTGTGCTGAATTTATGGTTACAGTTTGCGCGTCAATGCCACCCTGCCACTCTATATTTTTAAAAGGAAATATTTTTTTAGCGGGTTATTCTATTTTTAATGAATACTTCTATAAAATTATATTATTACCTTGCAGCATTTGCGTCAGATTGTTGACTATTTCCTTGCCGTAGGTGTCGTGGTCCACACTCATAGAGTCGAAGCCGTGGTAGGTACCTAGCTCGCGGCAACGTTGCATATACATACGCCACTTGATGTCTTTTTCGAGGCATAGTGGGTTGCCTATGATGATACATTTGGCTTTGGCGCGGGTGATAGCTACATTGAAGCGCTGAAATGAATAATATTCATTAGATTTATTTTTTCATTGATAATAATAATCATCTACTTAGATGATTATTATTATCATCATTGTAAAAGTATTTTAAAGGGTGGCGATTTAGTAACCTGCATTCGTCAAGAGGGTGATTCTACCCGTGATTCTAAACAACTTTCGCTACGAAACTCTTATAAGATTTATGAAAAAAAAAAAAAACTAGTTCCTCTAACAATAGATATTAATATTTCGATGCATGTATGATTTTTTTGTTTAAGAGATTTCGGTCGCGGGGCCTTCCTAGAGGGATTTGGGTGAGTCCTTTGCTCAGCATGACCGACCATGACCATGTAGTCTAACTAAAAAAATATTGTATATGTCGCTTACCTTATCATCAACAAGGAATCCGAGCTGGAACTTGGCGTCATGGTCCAACAAGTTGCAGTTGGCGCGGACGGTCGATATAATGATGATACGCTTCTCTTTGCCCTGGTACGCTTCCACTGTGCCGACTTCTATCTTGTCGTATTCTATGTCTTTTAGACATTTCTTGATTTGGTACACCTGAGATAAAACAGAATTTATTATTATGAAATAGTAGGTTTAACATTTGGCTGGCGGGTGATAGAAGCTAAAAACAACAGTTAAATGTTGTAAATGGCTTGTAAACTTCGACAAAAAGACGATCGGTAAGCATTTACCGCAAAGACGCACGTGCAAACCCAAACCTTTACTTTACATACTGTAGTTATAACAAAATTGTGTACATCGTTGATCTATTTGTAAAACATGACTAGGTAGTAAGGCACACGTATCAAACCTGAAAAGGATCGGCACCGTATCAACTCGAGCCGGTCAGTATTCTTTTTATGAAACTCCATAATGCTACGCACATTAATCGGAATCCTAACGTAATCGCCTCGGCTCGGGACAAGCTCACGAAACGCGGTGCGGTGCGTTAGGGTCAACTCACACCGAAAGAGCGGCGAAGGGCAGCGACCCGTTCGTTAGAGAAGGCGCGTTTATGGAATTCGCAGGAATTCCCGCGGCGCCGCGGGCATCCGCGCGACTCGTTCGAGTTTCTCATGCGATAATAAGTATTATAGTAATGAAAATAAAGTTAAAATTCATATGACACTGAAACTGCGCTCCGCTTCGCTGCGCTTCGACGCTCTTTTGGTGTGAGTTGAGCCTTACGGCTCGTCGCCCCCGCGCTTACGTCTCTTCGTCAACCCTTGCCCCTCTCACCCCTCCCGCGGCCTGCCTGCACCAGTAACCAGCGGTCGGCGAGCCGTAAGCGCGGCGTCGCCTAGCCGTAGCCGAGTCGACGTATCAGAGCTTCTGATCCGCTTTGGTTACGCGCTTACGTTAGGTTGAGGCCTGTTTGACGGCGAGGCGAAAGGCGATACGGTGCTGATCCCTTTCCGATTTGATACGTGTGCTACCTACCTTTAAGCGTAACGTCCCAGGTCGAGTAGTGTTATTGTACGCAAAATACGCGCATTGACGTGGAGTTGCGGACACCAGCCCGTATTACCTAGATTTTTTCATTAGGCAATTCTCAGTCGTAGTCCTTATCTTATCACAAATCAAGACTGGACGGTCAGTAGCAATAGGCTCGCCCTCTTGTTACATAAGACTTTAACGCGCTACGTTCATTGCCAAGCCAAAATGCTGAACTTACCTAGATGGCCAAAACAAAAACCAGAACCCAATACGCTGCGGCCGCTATTTTATGGCTCTTACATAAATAGTAAGGTACCATCACGCGACTTCGCGTGAACGGCCACAGCATAACAGGTAGCTACATGCGACGCCGCGTGATGTGACAATTAACGTGGGGTGTGCCATACTATACACATCTGCCAACGCATCCAGAAAATATAGCCATTATGTTATGTAAACTCACCTGTCGTATGTATGGTGTGACAATCCCAATTTCATCCATCGGTACATTATGCACCATCACTAGACGCTTCACGTACAGCTGCACTATTTCACACTCCATCATGTTGAAGAAGCTGCAAAGAAAGAGCTAGTCGTAACTCGGTATATTTTACCTTGCTGCATATAGTGTCATCAACTACCTAGCCTTTTCCCAACTAAGTTGGGGTCAGCTTCCAGTCTAACCAGATGCAGCTGAATACCAGAATTTTACATGGAGCGACTGCCTGCCTGTCCTCCACAACCCAGTAACCAGGTAATACGACACCCCTTGGTGGTAAGACTGCATACACAGGGTAAATTCTTCAAAAAGACTAAATTGGTCAAAGAAACTATAAGTTCATTTTTGGAGAGAATGCAAATGGATTTGTCCATGAATATAACAATTTATTTTTTAACAAAGAAATAAAAGGGCTACATATTTCTTACCTCATTCCTCGTAATGTCAAAAATATCCTATGATAAAGGCTTATTCTGTTTCGACTGGAAAAAATCCACCCTAAGGTGGATACGCGGAAACGCATGTCCGAGAATCCACCTAGGCATAGTTGGATAAACGGAATTTATAGGCTTAGGGTGGATTCTCGGACAAGCGTTTCTGCATATCAAAGCTAGGGTGGATTATTTGGGTAGGATAAACGGAATAACCTATGATAAAGCGAGTTTCTCAAATAGGTAACAATAAAAATGTAACCAGCTTGTTTTGTTCATATTTCTGGAAGACATTGCTATTTGCTTAAAAATGAAGTAATTCGTTATATTTTTTCCATACCTGGGCGACTTGCCCATCTTCTGTTCCTTGGAGAGCACTGCGTGGAACACCACAGCGCGGCTGTGTTGTTTCTCACCCAGAATGTCGATTTCGCTGATCTCGTCTTTTTTGGCTAATGCCTGCAAAACATAATTAAAATCGATATAGTAAAAATCTTTAATTCACTCACTGACAGACAGTGCACAGCCATTTACATTGAAACACGATGAGCATACTGCATAGCATAATTAGCCTAAAACGTTCCCACTGTTGGGACATGGGCCTCCTCACGGTGAGAGGATGTGAGCCGTAATCTACCACGCGCGCCCGGTTCGGTGGATGTCACATGTCTTCGAATTTTTGGTTCTAGGACGCCGGTTTCCTTACGATGTTTTCCTCCACCATTTTGAGACCAGTGGTGATGAAATTATTTACTCAAAGAAAAGATTTGCATTATCAGTCTATAACATTCCCTGAGACAGGCCATCTCTCTATGAGAGGGAAAACAAGATTTGACCTATTTGAAAGTGGAGCCTATTTCACACAGCATGTTGACTTACCCTGAGTTGTCCTTTATAGAATAGTTTATCAGGAATCTCGAGGATGTCCGGATCGGAACGGAAGTTGTTCCGCAGCATCACGACGTAGTTTTGGTCGTTGCGGGTGTCGCTGTAGATTGGGTAGTCCTTCTTCAAACGCTCCATCAGGGACGTTCCTGTTACAATGACGTAATAAGTAAACAGTTGTTTATTTTATCCTTCACCTTGCACTTGTCATGTTTTGTCTTTGCATCACCTTGAGGTTGACTGGTAGAAAATGTCTCAGGCATTAAGTCCGTCTTTGTATAGTTTTTTTTACTTGTGCATAAAGTTTTAGTAAATAAGCAAACATGGTAAGTTTCATGAATCTATTAGATAAATTAATTATTATATTCTTAGGCCTCTGCCTCGAATTTTGCGGGCAGCGGGGCGGCGGCGGCGGCGGCGCGGGAGCGGCAGGATCTTAAGTTATGCGTAAAATCAAATGGACCGGTTCTCGAAAACAGCGGCGCAGGGGCGGGCAACGAGCGGAGCACTCCGTGCACTCCAGCCAAGCGGTGACCGCCCGCGTTGCGCGTCTGCATTGTAGTATAGTGTTGTACATTTTTTTTTGTGCCGAATTTGAATCAAAATGATATTGTCGCCGTTTTTCAGACATTTCGTTCGCTAATAAAAACAAATATCTCGACAACACAACCACGAACACAACACTACACCGCTATAGTGCCGCGCGATCTGCCCGCTGGTTTGGAGAACAGGTATGCGTTGCCCGCCCCGCTGCCGCGCCGCCGCCGCCGCCGCCCCACTGCCCGCAAAATTCGAGGCAGAGGCCTTATGCTTATGAAACGCTTGCTCACTTCGCTTATACAAACACGTCTCGGTTGGCGCAATGGTTAAGCGATTGAAGGCTAAGCTGCGTGTCGCGGGTTCGATTCCCGCACGGTTATATTTGTATGACCTATAAGTAGTTGTTCCGGGTCTGGCTGTTTGTGTATGTAGGTTTAAATGTTTGTAAACGCACCCAAAATACAGGAGAAATTGCTAGTGTGGGGCGTCTTTTTTTTTAAATAAACAAGAACAAGGTACATATTCGTATGAATTGCTAACTTTACTTAGGATATATGAGTCCGAAACTAGTCAGGTAATACGGGCTGGTGTCCGCAACTCCACGTCAATGCGCGTATTTTGCGTACAAGTGAGGTTTTAGGCTTACCCTTATATTGGACATGAGTTTTGCTAACGGGGCAACTTGAACATTAAGTTTTATATGCTATTGAAAGATTACGTTTTTTATTCAACATATTATTATGTACAAAAATACCTAGTCCTATCTTGTGCGCGTTGTGCGATATGACGACTGGGCCCAGCTGGTGAGGGTCCCCGGCCAGCACCAGGGAGCCGCTCCGCTGGAGCATGCCGCACACGGGGATGAGGCAGGCTGGCTCGCTCGCCTGAGCTGCCTCGTCGATGAATAAGTGAGTGATGTGGTTAGCCAATTTGCGGGAGCGCATGTGTCTGAGGAACGAACAGAATTTAGGTATTAGATGCCAAGTCTTAGATGCAACTTTACTTATCTTTAGGCCTACTTTTATTGTAAGCTAGCTTTATAGTCTATTTGCACCCTTAAGTAAAAGAATATTCTTTTACTTGAGGGTGCAAATAAACTATTTTTTACTTAACATTTAACAAACCACCAATTTTAGTTAGCACAAAACTACAATATATTATAGCAGTGTTCATAATTTCAAATAATTTACATTCCATCGCCACTTAATCATTTATCTACTTGAAAGTCCTCGTCACGAGAAGCTATTTTGTAAACACACATTCAGGGGTTCGCAACCTTTGGATTAAATAAAAAAAAAACAGTTTTGTAATGATTTCTATTTTTATATAGGGATATAATTATTATGTTAACACACACATCTAATTACTGTCGTCAGACGATTCCGAGTATTCTGCATCTGCATTCTGCAGCATTGACAGCGTCAGCGTGAACTTACTTCAAAATGGCGGCCTAAATGTTTACGTTCCATGAGTCAGAAGCGTTCCAGTACCACAAAACATTAGATGACTGCCCTATAAAACGCTAAAATATAACCCGACCAAGTGAAGTTGCTCGTTAGTTTCGAATTACACGTATGTTACGTTGAGTTGATTGAATTTGGGATTATTGTTATTGATTGAATTGTCGCTACGTAACTTAGTAGAAGTTCTTTATTTACAAAATTTATAGCTTCTCGTGACGGGGACTTTGGTGAAATGTATTCCAAGTTGATTTTTGAGTGACCATTTGAAACAAAAAGGTCCGAATAAGTTTTTGTTTGCAATTGAATTTGAACTTTGTTGAGTTATGACATTCAGTTTGTTGTTCCATAACTTGAAAATTATCTTAATTTCCTGGCTCTAATATTACAATTACTGACAGCATATAATGTGACATGTTACCTAGCGAACTTAGCGGCATGTGAGAGCGTGGTAATGACGATGCTGTATTCCATGAAGTCCTCTATCTCCACGTTGTTGAAGCTCTTGCGACACGTGCCGTTCGAGTACTTCGCCAAGCAGCCGGGGAGAGTTTCCCTGAAATATTAATAAATGTTATTGTTCAATATTTGTAAATCCACATAATATGTGCAATGGAACAGAGTGTAAAGCATTACAACTTGCATCTTATGGCTATGAACATAAGTCACATGATGCATGCTTGTGATTTGCAATGACTAATTAGACAGCTCAGGCAGATATACAATAAGTATAGTTGTACAAGGATCTTTTACGCCATCTTGTTTTTTCAATATACATAGTTCACAAAACAATTGTACAACTACGCCCCCCTGTCAACGTAATTCGAGTGCCAAAAGATCATTGTACCGTCCGGTCACCGTTTTTTTTTCTTCTGACAGTAGCAACCTTATTTTAACGAGAATAAAGATCAAAATGATTTTGACAGACTTGTCAGTTGCAGCCACCCAATAGCGATCTTATTAGAATGAGAATAAACATCACTGTGAACGGACTTGGTAGAAGCGTAATTAGTTGATAGTCGGTTAAAGTTTCGAGTAATTTACCGCTAACGTTGGCGAATTCAATATTTTATATTAGTACTTACCACATCCTGAACTTGGAACTGGCACGTAGCAGCCAGCCGTCCGAGTGAAACATATCCGAGTATTTGATGAGCATGGTGGCGACGTGGTCCGCCGCCATATTGGAATCAGTGCACACCATGATGCGGTTCTTAGGGTTTTTTAGTACCAGCTGGAAAATGTTACTGTGTTAACTTTTTGGTAAGTTGGGTCATTGTAAAACTGAAGGATGTAGGTTAATTTATAATAAGGTTAAGAGCTAGAGAAGTATGTTGTATTAACAAAAGAACTAGTAGAATGAAAGCTGTGTCATTACGGAAACCTTTACATTTCAGTATTACAGGTATTATTAAGCAAACTACATTGTTCTATTTCTATCAATCGTTTGATGTTGGCCAGTCTTACCAAGGGGTATCGTATTACCCAGTAACTAGGTTGTAGAGGTCAGATAGGCAGTCGCTCCATGTAAAATACTGGTATTCAGCTGCATCCGGTTAGACTGGAAGCCGACCCCAACAAAGTTGGGAAAAGGCTAGGCAGATGATGTTTGATGTTGGCAAAGACAGAATGATGTTGGAAATATGTTCAGCGTTAAATGTATTTTCGTGATTTTTGGTGCAACTGGGCCTTATTTTGGGTTAGAGATTTGAAATTTTAACTGGCCACGAGGTTAATTAGGATATGCAGTAATGTACTCCGAAATTGTTTCCCAAATATATATACATAGACATACAACAAGATGAGCATTCTATGATAGTATCTGCATCTCCATATTAAGGAAAAGGTTCTTTATAATTGAACGGGTGAGAAGAAAAAGGATAACATTCCCAATAAAGGAAAAAGGATAAAATTCCCAAAAAGGATAAAATTGCCAAGGATAACATACCCAATATATTAATTTCGTGAATTCGATTTTAATGTATACTTATATGCCCTTATTTGACCAAAATGCAGTTTTTAATAATTATTGATATTTTTCATTCAATTTAGTTTTTTGTTGCTCCTGTAAAATTGTGTTTAATGGAATTTTATCCTTTTTCTTCTCACCCATTCAATTGTAGTTATGCATGTGTTAGATAAGATAGCCTACGTTTTGTTCTATTTACAGGACTGCCCAATAACAAGTAGTATGTTTAACATGTGAACGTCATGTGTCCTGAAAAGGCTTATTCATCAAAAAAAAGCAAAAAAAGGTAGTTGTTATTTTTTGTACCTGCAACATAGCTTCAACGATGGTGACAGTCTTGCCAGTTCCAGGGGGTCCGTGCAGCAAGTAAGGAGCGGTACCCGAAGTACCCGTTACTATGTGTTCCACGGCACAACGCTGTTCCAAGTTGGCTTCAACCAGCGGGTTGAAGAAACTAGTGAGAGGGAAACAAGGTTTGAATAAACTAATAAACAGAACTTGGTGTATCATTAGGAACCCTCAAAACAAGCTTTTTTAACTATTGACCGCTTGGTTTTATATCAACAATAACAATAACTGTGCACCCAGCGCGAACTCATAAATCGAGAAGTAAATATGTAAGACGAAAAGGTCGTGCAATAAAAAAAAAAAACAAAAAAAAAACGAGGGTACATTTTTTGTTTTTTATTTCATTGCACGATCACGATGTGTTTTACTGTGTGTACACACGGCGACACATCAAGCTATACATTTCCTGTTTTAGGTACAGTCAGAAGTCAGCTTATACTGGTTATGTATAGCTTGATCTGTAGCCGTGCGTACATAAATAATAAAATAAATAAATAACATTCGTTCTGTGTCGTTTAAATACGACTGAGGCTGCACGGGCATGCATAAATTTTTCGTATTAATCCGACCAGGGCGGCCAAAATGTTAAAAAAAACAGGGTTCGTTTTCGATTTCATACTCCAAGGAAGCCAATGAGAACCTATTACTAAATAAGTGTAGTGGTTTTGTCTTTTTGTTAGTAATTTTGTGGTCAGTTGAAATGTTTACGGAATGTAACTATTATGGCAAATAATAAAACAAAGTTGAAAGGTTAATGGGGATACTGCCTTAAAAACAAGACATGTGGCTGTTAATAAATTACCCCTAGACAGAAAAATTTAGTTTTTCCTAAATTAAGTTAATTTTGGAAATCTTAAATGAAATTGGGCTGGACACGTCTGCCGCATGTCAGACGATCAATAGGCCAAACTTACGACCCAGTGAATCCCGCTTAATGGGAAACGACATCGCGGCTGGCCCAGACGGAGATGGTGGGTTGAACTGGACTCTTTTTATAAAGATTGGTCATTGGCAGCTCTGGACAGAGACAGGTGGAAAGAGAGTATGGCGATCTTTGCCCAGCAATGAGACATTAACGGCTAGTAAAAAAAAGTTAATTTTAGTATTTAGCTCGTTTGTACTTGCTAAGGTGATATAAATATCAAATTTATCAACGCACAAAACCAAGCTAGTCTTTTTTCCAATTCTGCCAAATCAGCAACAAATTGTTTTAATATATTTTTTCTTATTCTTGTTCCACTACTGGCCATAGCCCTCCTTTCGCCTTCTAAATATAAGTTTAGTGGGATATCTGAAAATAATAAAAACAGCCAATCAATTTGCCTAGCCTTTTTGGAGTTGTCTAACCGGATGAAACTAAATACCAGTATTTTACATGGAGCGACTGCCTATCTGACCTCCATAGCCCTGATTACACGATACCTCTTGGTAAGACTGATTGTCAGACTTTTGGGCTTAATAAAAACAACTACCAAACAAAGAAAAGTACGAACAATTCTACTCACTTCATGATTGGCATTACCGCTTTCATTTTCCTGTTCTCTTTTGGGAAGATCCTGGCCTCATGACCCTCATCTCTCACGGAGTGGACAGCACGGTGCATGCGTTCAAGAGGAACGCGGGACAGGAAGAAACGCACGTCGAATAGCGCACCCGGGGAGTAGTAGTTTGTGAACCTGGGGTTAAAAAAGTAATATTTTCGTACTAAAAAGGCAGTATTTTTAAAAAATCAGTTTTCAATTACCTTTTCACTGCTAGAGTGCTCAAATGGTGTTTTGGCGCCTGAATGTCAATGACAGGGGCGCGTTGATGGTAAACATTTATGAAATTGTGTCACAAAAAAATATGGCGAAATTGATTCCAATTTTGGTCACGCGTCACAACAACCTGGTAGCGTCGTACGTAGGATTTGTACAGAGAGGTGGCTTAAGACTTATTTTCAGTGGTCGATAGGGCTCGTATGCGAGGTGCGGGAGATTTCGCATGCCATAGGGCCCGCATGCACCGAACCGTTTTCATTAGTCGATAGGGAACGTTTGCGGTATACGGAGAACCAGCATCGCACGTTTGGAAATTGTTTTGAAGGCTCTTTTTAGGGTACCGTACCCAAATGGTAAAAACGGGACCCTATTACTAAGACTCCACTGTCAGTCTGTCTGTCACCAGGCTGTATCTCATGAACCATGATAGCTAGACAGTTGTCATTTTCACAGATGATGTATTTCTGTTGCCGCTATAACAAACAACAAATACTAAAAACAGAATAAAATATTTTTGAAGTGAAAACTTCTTTAGCGGCGCTGTGTACTTTTTTTGGAATGGGTAAAAACTTCTAAATTCGCGTCAGGTCACGTGACCCTGATCGAAAATTCGTAAGACGTAAAACGTAAGACAGCGCCATCTATGCACATCGGGAAGAACTACGAGGGCCTCGCGTACTAACTACGTAGTTCATCCAACAACGACGAGATGGCGCTGAACCACGGATATACAAAGTTGATACGACAGAGGGGCTTTCCTTTAAACTGCCTATACTAGATACCATTTTCAAGCTCTGTACCAAAAATCAATTAAATAGGAGCAGTAGTTTAGTCACAAATGATTTTTTAAGTTTTTGTTACGTTTGAACACGATGTATATTCCTAACAGCTGATTATCTCATACGCATAGGTCATGCACCTTAAAACGATAATCCGAGTATAAGATACATTGTTGCCGCACAAGTACAACCAAATATTTCACGAAGCAATAAATACACACACACTTGCACTTTCACTATGAGAGTGACAATCATAGCAAAACCCCCGCGCCTTTTTCCCGCGCGTAAAAGGAATAGAAATAGGTCAGTGTGTTGCTATTGCATCCTAGATCCTTGCGAATTTGCTAAAAAACTTGTTCTTTCAGTGCGCACGCGTCATCCATCCGGGATGTACGTTACGTAACACGGGAGCCCCGCCGCCGTTATGTTTTGTCGAACTCGCTGACAATAATTGTGATTTTGTTTTGTTATTGTGATAGACACTAAATAAGTTTAAGACAGTATTTCTTTTTTTATTGTGACAGGATACGTAACTTGGGATTATTATTATTTAGTGTTAGTGTTTTTTTTTTTGATTGACTGTTTTTATTGTGATAGGATACGTAATTAAACGTTGGTTGTGTGTGTGTGTAATAATTAAAGTGTTCAGCAATGTCTCGTGTAACTTACACGGCGTCAGAATACACTTACATGATTTTAATTTACGGTGAATGCCGTGGAAACGCATCTTTAGCTCTGCGAATATACCGAGAAAGGTATGGTGACCGGCGCAATTGCCTTAGGAACACCGGCACCATACAATTGGCAGTACAAAGATTACGGGAATTAAAGTGCTTAGCGACGGACAGTGATTTAATTAGAAAAATAAATAACAATATTCTCCGTCGGTATAATTTGTGCATTAATAAGAATGGAGGACACATCGAGAATTTAAAAAATTTGTGTTTTTGTGTGTGCGCGTACTTTACAACCTTACCAATCTATTACTATACTCTATGAACCTTACCTAACATAAAATCCAGCGCGAGCGGTCAAAAACGGCCCGCACCCCGCGCCCCCGCCACCCACCCGCCCGCCACTAGATCACACACACGCACACGCGCTCCTTTGTTACCTAGGCATCTAAGGTCAGTCAAATTTATTTATAAAGGGTGGTGCGTTTCACTCTGACTTTTAAGCTATTTAGTTTGTTTGAAAAAAAAAAAATCTCATTTTTGGCGCTTTCTATTTTTGTACTGTATCGAATTAATACTATGCACGTATAGTATACGTAGTGTAATTTAATGCCCCTCTGTCATATCAACTCTGTATAACTGACGACGAGCTCTATGCGAGCGGCTTGCTTCTCTTACCACTGCCGCGACCAACACCACGAACTGAAGTCTATCCTGTGTGCTTATTTGTAAATCTCAATAAATTCCTTTCACGAGAAGAATAAACCAGTCACTTTGGTCATCATACCTGATTTGCAAAAAACCCTATAAAATAAGGAACACACCTTAACACGCGTGTTTTGTTTATAAGACGATTCACAAAATACACTCGTAATTGTTCAAGTTTTCACTTCTGTCGGCACTACCGGAGTGCCAGTTTTTTTTTGAAGTGAAAACTTCTTTAACGGCGCTGTGTACTTTTTTTGGAATGGGTAAAAACTTCTAAATTCGCGTCAGGTCACGTGACCCTGATCGAAAATTCGTAAGACGTAAAACGTCAGACGTCTCGCCCACAGCCTCGATTCTAACTGTCAAATCAAAAAGCTCTAAATATTCGGGCGTAGACTGACAAAAATAATAAACTGTACTTAATTTTTTAAATATTTCTATTCTTTTACTACACAATTGAAGCTACATTTATTAGAAGAAGCTAAGAAAAGTGATAATTTGAAGAAAGCTCGACAGGCGAAACAAATACGAAAGTTTAAAACAATATTCCGTGATACAGATTTTATCCATATTTACAGGCTTTCTGAGGATTTAATTAATATATTGGAAGATGACTTAACTCCATATATGCGTCCGCGACTTCGTTCCAGTGGTTTAACCAAGAGGCTAAAGGTTTGTTTACATCTAGGTTTCTTGAGATATGATGGGTATACCTCACCACACACCAACAAAAGCCTATTGAATTCCTGATGTTTCAGATATTATGCACACTATCATTTTTGGCTAATGGAAGTTACCAAAAAATCATTGGGAAGAATGTAGACACATACATATCTCAGTCTTCTGCCTCCCGGAGGCTTTACGCGGGGGTCGTGCGGTCCATGGCCCTATACGGGGCCCCGGTGTGGGCGCGTTCACTGCGGCGGCGAGCCGCCCATTATCTGAACGCGCCCCAGAAGGTGGTAGCCGTTAGGCTGATCCGAGGGTACCGCACGATCTCGGGCGAGGCGGCAAGCCTCCTTGCCGGATTGCCGCCATGGGATCTGGAGGCGATAGTCCTCGCGCGCCTGTATGAGTGGCGCGCGGAGGCACTATGCCGGGGGGAAACTCCGCTTCCGCAGCAAATCGCGGCGGAGCGGACGGACCTCCGACGCGATCTCATGGCGGCATGGAAAGAGCGACTGTCGCAACCCAGCGCAGGGCACGCCGCGATAGCGGCGGTAAGACCCCTCTTTGAGGAGTGGCTAGAGAGGCGTCACGGCGCCCTCACCTACCGCCTGACGCAGGTCCTCACCGGACACGGAAGTTTCGGGAGGTTCCTGCACATCATCAGGCGGGAGGAAACGCCCGGGTGTCACCATTGCCAGGATCGCCCAGAGGACACGGTGGAGCATACGGTGGAGGTCTGCCCCGCTTGGGCGGAGCACCGCCGTGTCCTCGTAGAGGCGATCGGCAGCGGCGGAGACCTCTCGCGTCCGGCCCTGGTTCAAGCCATGGTCCGGGGCGAGAGGGAGTGGGGGGCAGTCGCCTCCTTCTGCGAAGCAGTCATGCTAGCGAAGGAGGCGGCGGGACGGCTGAGGGAGAGAGCCTCCCGTCCCAGCCGCCGCGGGAGACGCTCCGGGCGTCGGGAGCCGCGCGACGACTCCCGGCCACCGTAGGCGCGGGCCTGCGGGCGGAGAGTAATGGGTAACTCACCGTCCGATCAGGACCAGGCCCGTGCCGGACGGCGCGTACGTGTTCCACGCGCGCCTCAAAGAGATGTCAGCATCAATGGAAGGGGCCCGTCAGGGCCGGAGCCTGCCGGGTCAGCGGGATTGTCCGAAAGGGTTACCGCTGGCCCGGAACATAAAGGGCTAAGGAAGGAACACGGGTGGGTTTTAGTCAGTAAGAGTCTGACACTCCCTTCCGCTCCACCCAGAGCGGGAGGAGTCATTTGATGATTTCCCATCCTGAAAAAAAAAAAAAAAAAAAAAAAAAAAGTCTTCTGCCTCTAGGGCAATCCACGAAGTTATTATTTACAATACAATGATAACTTAAACACAAGTCAAGATTGCACTTAATTCTAGCTTCATTCATTGATTTCAGGTGACTCAGGATATCCTCAAAGGCCTTATTTAATGACTCCCTTTAGTAATTCAGAAACTGAGACTCCAGAGCCATTACAACAATTTGCACAGCAGTGCAAGAAACAGTGTAGAGGACTATTGGAATCCTGAAAGGACGGTTCAGATGTTTATTAGTACATAGGGTATTGTACTATGATCCTATAAAAGTGGGAGAAATTGTGATGGCTTCCTGTGTTTTAAACGACATATGTAATAGAGCCGGGCTACCAGCTCCTATGATGATGAGACCAATGTGACTTAGATGAAGAATCTAGGTTACTTGGAATCCTGACACATCAGGCTCCAACACATGATGACTTAGAGAGTAGGCTGATAAGTAGGCGAGATTTAGTTAATCAATTATGGCGAGCATGTTGTATCTACAATTTATGCGTTCCTTTACAGATGTGGTTAACGTGTTTAGATAGAATATACTCACCATTATTGATTAGATACAATAAATAGGTATTTAAATTATTAATAAAAATATTATTATAATCAACAATTGTCATAACATTTAAGGTGTGTATTTAAAGTGTGGTGTTTAAGGTGTATATGATTAGTATAATATCAATAGCCTATAATAATATGTGCCTATTTATACCTTAGTCCCTATTTGTACTATATTTTTAAATGGGTAAGAGTGTATACAGGGGTATGAGAAATTAAACAGATAACTGCATTATTTTCTTTTTTATTTACTATTAAAAACAATCAATCAAATCAAAAATCATTTATTCAAAATGACTTTTGATATTCAGTTAGAAAAACTTGATTCTATACAATAGTAGGTATGCAAAGTAATTAACATTACAAGAAACAGGACATTTAATTAAATAATTTAGTATATACAATGAAAACTACCCAAGCAAAACAAAATTAAATAAGTACCTAAATAAAAGCCTGCAGGCATAAAGAGCATGCCCGCTAACAAACATTGACATTTACTACAAAAAAACAGTTCTTATACTTAAACTTCTTAACATCCATCTTAAATAAACTTAAAATTATCTAAACATAGTAGTAGATCCATGTTTCGGAGATTCAACTTCCTCGACTGATGGATGCTCATAAATCCTGCAGTGCCTGGGTCTGCCTTGACCATGACTCACTTATTTCCTTAAAAGTCGAACATCCTCTGCTGGTTGTCAATAAGAAGTCTCTCATTTTCCAAACACCTCTCTTTAATGGCGACAAAACATTCAGTCAGGCTCGCCATTTGGATTGCCTTTGAGAAGGTGGTGAGTGCTGGATCAGACGGCGGTGTGCCGTTCGATGCCTACGAGATGCTATGAACATAAAAATGCAACAAATTACTATACAGAGGTAAAACAAATATGTAAGTATCATCAACATCACATCACTCTCCCTCTAAAGGAATAGATATTACAATGTAGTATACATATTAGATGTAGTCTATATCTTGATTCTATTAGATGTAGTCTATATCTTGATCTTGATTGAATAAGGGCTGCTGTTGAAAAAACCTACAGAAAATCCCAACAAATTGGCCCAACCCGGGAATCAAAAGTGAGACCACTACTATGTAGTGCTTTTTACACTAAACCAATAATTAACCAAATTATAATTAAGTTAACCTTACATGAAGATGCAATTGGGGCATTACTCCTATGATGATGCATTGCAAGACTGCAAGTGGTGATCTAGCCTCAAACTGTAATACAAAAAAAAGTTATCTAAATATCCATTATAAAGTTAAAACATATTATTGTAAGACTTTTATTTAAAACTTCACCTTTTGTTCTGTATTAGGCTGGTTTTCCATTGGCACATTGTCCCTATACAAAGATGGGCCTGGTTGTATGTCCGTTCGCCCTGCAAATATAACATTACATTATTATATTTTATTAGAATTAACTTACTGGTATTGAAGGTGTGGACTGTTCGGTCTGGAGCATGCCTCTAGTAGATTGTTCTACAGGCAGTAATTGGTCAGTAGGTCGTCTTAGGGGTTGCTTAGGACTCTACAAAATTAAATATGAAAATTATAATTTCCAAGTACCTATACAGTTTTCATATTATGTAATGAAAGTATAGCACTTCTTGGCATGCTAAAACACACAATGTTACGTTACAACAATAAAGTTATACGTACATATTATAGTAAAACAATAGCTAATCATGTAATTTACTTAAATTTTATTAATATCTCGTGTATCATACAATACTCGTGGATGAGACAATAGTAATAATAGCCATATACTATCAGTGAAAAAATCATAATACTCACATTTCATTAGGTAGTTGTATTTATCCTCTTAGTCACAGAACTACCTATGTTAAAAGCACTCGCTGATACAAATAATCAAGCACCCAAAAGTTTAAAAACTACAAATTCAAGTGATTTTGTTAGCGTCGCGTCATCGGTTGTTATTGTTATGTCATGTTGACTTTTAATTCATCGTCGCGTCGCGTTGCACGAATAGAGCAAAGGAATCGTCATTCAGCCTTAAAATGTAATAAGAAATATGAAATAAGCTCTTTTAAATATGATATTGGTTATAGTTTAACTGTATTCCTTATAATACTTAAAGATAGACCTTTAATATATATTTTAAACCTATAAAACTCTCAGTCGAGATTGATCGATTATAATTTATAGAATTTGTGTCAAGCCCTACGTTCGTCTGAGAAACAGCGACGGGAGGTTACAGCCTTGGGTTCGACGACGAGCACAACCACGTTAGTGAATACGGTTTGAATCAGCGCTGTACGCTCGGTCGATCTCAAGGCTGTCTCGTCGACGAGCTCGTCGCAGCTTACAGCCATGAAATTGTCTTTTAGAGAATAGCACTGCTGAAGTCTATCCTGTGTGCTTATTAGTAAATCTGAATAAATTCCTTTCACGAGAAGAATAAACCAGTCACTTTGGTCATCATACCTGATTTGCAAAAAACCCTATAAAATAAGGAACACACCTTAACACGCGTGTTTTGTTTATAAGACGATTCACAAAATACACTCGTAATTGTTCAAGTTTTCACTTCTGTCGGCACTACCGGAGTGCCAGTGTTTTTTTTTTTTTAAGGGGGGCTCCCATTGATACAACAAACGTGTTTTTTTCGGCGTTTTTGCCTTGTGGTACGGAACCCTTCGTGTGCGAGTCCGACTCGCACTTGGCCAGTTTTTTCAGTCTCCGTATGCTATTAACCGACCGATGAATTTCATTGGTTTCTACGCCCACTACGGAGATTCCCGGCAGACGATGTACCTAACGCGTTAACGACTTATGACTTTCATTAGTCATTACCCCGCCTGCGGGGAGTCCCCGCTGCTGTAAATCGACCGAGTTATCAACTAATGATAATGAGCCATTAGTCGTGGGTTGCTGTGGAGCGGCACCTTTATCTTTTTCACGAACTATAACTCAAGACATAAGAAAAAATATGGTAGAATATATTATTTCGTGCGTGAGTGTTGTTGAGTTTAATTTAACATAACTTATTTATTTATTAGAGCTTCGATCAGAAACATAATCAGTACTTAACGTTTAATACAAGTAGCCAGTCTGTTATAAAAAGGAACCATATATTTTCTTGCTAATTGTGCTTCTTAACTAACGACAAGATGTTTCTTAGGCAACTAAAACCTTACTTACAATTGGTGTAAGCCCCCTATAAGCGCCACATTTTCATTGATCTCCTTCACAGCAGCTTCAAACATTACTTCGTTTTGATTACACGGCTTTATGAATAACAAGTCCCCTGCAATCACAAATTAATCGATTAGTATTGTTATAATAAAAATAGTCTTTTTTTTTTCTTATCGATGAGTGGCTATCCATTTGAACATTAACGCTCAAACTGTTATTATGAATTCAGTTCATGGTTCTATGCCAGGAATAGACCCAGAGGTGTCGAAACTTTTCGTCAATTATTAAAAAAAATAGGTCTAGAATTATGTACTGAATTCATGGTCAACAGTTTGCGCGACGATGTGCGTTCTTCCGGAAAAGGGTGAATCAATCCCCTCTTATTCGTAAAAAGTGGAAAAAGTAAAAAAAAAAAGTGTAAAACGTAACATCAGTAAAATAACTTTAGGCCCAGAAAGAGATAGCGGGATGAACTGTACTCCCTATATGACATGAATAGAGGGTCAAATTAAAATAGCTAGGGAAACTCTGCAGTTTTTTTTTCTTCTGTAGATGTAAAATGGACTGGACTTCAGATAACATGAAAGGGACCAGTGGCAGGAGGGAAGATCTTTGTCCCAATGTGAGACGCTAAACGAGGCGTCTTCTCCCCGAGGCCCGGCATTTCCAGCGCGTAGCAGGTGCCGCCCATGTGGTGTTGCCTCACGACTGTCACTTCACTCATGTTGTATTTATGTGTTACTGGCTGCGCCCCGCGGTTTCACCCGCCTAAGTTTTCGGTCGCTTAGGAATATCGGGATAAAAAGTAGCCTAATGTTAATCCAGGGTGTCGGCTACCTCCATACAAAATTTTATCAAAATTGGTCCAGCCGTTTGAGCATGAAGGAGTAACAAACATATAAACACACACACTCACAAACTTTCGCCTTTATAATACTAGTGTGATTAATTTTAGTTACCAAGCATCAAGGAAGGCCTCTTCTCTCCGAGGCCCGGCACTTCTAGCGCGTAGCAGGTGCCGCACGTGTGGGGTTGCATAACAACTGTCACTCCACTCATGTTGTATTTCTGTCAAAACAGTCCAGAAACTTAACGACAAAGGTCAAAGAATAACATGCGAGAATCGAATCCGCGACACATAGCGCAGTCAAACGCTTAATACAGAATACAGACACTGCGAGGCATGCGCGACGCACATATTATATTCATATTCGTGGTGAGGCATGTACGAATGCTTATTACTGTGTTGTGTCGTCTCGGGCGTGACATCTTCGGACGCAGTGTTAGCCAATCTCGTAACTCGACGTAGTCCTGAACAGATTCGTTTGATTGCTGTATCCCGAGTCACGACATAACAGACAGTAATGTGTCTGTGGTTTTAGACACTGCTCCAAAAGTGTCGCACAAATTAATTACAACTTATTCAATTTATACTTTAACATTCAAATATTTGCAGTGCAATACAGGAATTTGATGTTGTAATAGTGCACGCTGTTAACCCGTGAGAAGGCGCGCTATGAGCAATTCGCTCACACAAAAATTTAAAGCAAAATTTTTTGGTGATACCGACGCCCTAGCATCTCAAGCGCCTAGGTACAGTGCGTGCCACGTAAGAAGAGACTTGACCCCGCCTCTTTCCGCCGCCCCGATGACGCCCGGTTCCGTCCCGCACTGAGACCTCATACCGCTAAATAAAATAAAAAAATAAAAAAGTTTATTCCTTCAACTTAAATAACTTATTCTAGTTACAATGGGGAAAATCCATTTAAGCAAATGGTATGCTTGTTTTAGGATGCTCCGCCCTTCCCCAGGTTATGTAATCGAATTTAAGTTATTGAACCTGATCACGATATTAAATGAATTTATATAAAAAAATGCAGGAATAAAATCGGTACACAGTATTTTTATACAAGTAAAAAGACGAATAAAATAAAGACAAAAACGCGCTGTGACGTGTGTATGTGTGTAGAATATGTTGTGGAGGTGAATGTGTATGTAGTATGTGTGTGTGTGAGTAGTGGGTGAGGGTAAGTGTGAGGGTGAGGGTCATAATCCAGTTAATCCACACTTGATACAGGTGGAGATTAATTATTTACTACGGTTTTTAAAGTGTTATTATTTTTTGGAAGCTAACACTGCGACTAGTCTTGGGATCGGAATCAATGTAGGACATTAACTTCCATTAGCACCATAAATATCATAGCGTAATATAATTATTACAGTCTCATTGATTGGACCATATTTTCTACTTCGTCATAGGTTTTTAACTTAAGCCATTCAGACAAAGCTTTTTTACATTCGCGGTAGGTTAGAGGGTACATGTCAAGTTCTTTATTTAGAAGATTGTATAAATGGGATGATTGCCTGGGGAATTGTCTTTTTGCGAATGTAGACTTCACCGACACAGTAGGAGCAACCGCGTTTTTCCTTCTGCCTTTTGTCTTCTGTGGGTTGAACGATAGAGTTTTATGCTTAGTTAGAATTATATTAAGTACGTAAAGCTTTCTAACGGTCAGAAGATCCGAAATCCGGTATAGGTTCTCAGTTGAAAACCTGAAGGGTTTAAAAAAACATAACTTTTAGTAGGGACCTCTGAGCTCTCTCAAGTTCTAGGAATTTAATATTTGTGGCACCTCCCCAGACAGGTAGGCAATAAGCCAGGACGGACTGAGCAAGTGAGATGTAAATCTGTAACAGGAGCTTTTTAGAGGTGACATGTCGTAATGTCTTGAAAGTCCAAATTAATTTCCGTATTCGCTTCATTATTAATTCAGTCTGTTTATGCCAGGATAATCGTTGATCAACCATAATACCTAAGTATTTGGTGGATTCTACTCAGTTAATTTCTGCGCATGAACAGACTGGATTTAAAGGATAATTGCATTTATGAATCTTAATTTTGAATTCTGGACGGGGTTGAGAGGTGTTGTACTTTGTGAAGCAAATGAAGTTGGTTTTGGTAGTATTTAAGGTTAAGAGGTTAAGGTCAAGCCAGGCTGCTATCCTTGCCAGTCCACGCTCAGCAGTTAACCGGACATTGTCCCAGGTGTCACCACTGAACTGAACACTATAGCAGTGTCGTCTGCGTATGAAAGAATATGTGCACCCACAATTTTCATGCTACATAGAGTATTTATATATATATAAGGAACAATGTCGGTCCGAGCACACTGCCTTGACCTACTCCGAATTGGACGATCTCTTCAGAGCTAATGGTATTTCCTAACTTAATCTTTTGCTTGCGTTCGCTTAGATAGTCTTTGAGCAAGGCGTGGGGAATTCCTCTTACTCCAATTGATTCCAGCCTATCCAGCAGTGTGACGACAGAAACTGTGTCGAAAGCCTTTTGAAGATCTAGGAAGACAGCAAGGCACTTGCCTCCGCTGTCCACTTGACTGGTTACAGCGGAGGCAAGCGCCAGTACTGCGTCTTCCGTAGACATTTTTCGTCTGAAACCGTACTGCGAGGGCGATAGGATACCTAAAATCGTGTAAAAAAAAAAAAATTGCTAAAGATACCTAAAATCGTGTACTGCGCAAGTCAAACCACGTGGTGTGTCAAGTCTCTTCTTACGTGGCACGCACTGTACCTTCCTAAATATTCATCGACTCCCCCGTGACGCAACTCTCGTGCCGGTCAGTTCTGTTGCGACCGCGCAGCTAAGTGTTTGTGGAGTCCGCGTACCATCGTGCGGTAATTTGCTCATCACGCGCCCATCCGTGTAAGTATTTATTTTTTCAATTAACTCGTCGCGCGTCCAATTAGCAGACACAATAGAAATTTTATTGTTATCGGTACACATGGTGTACACTCGACGTGCGAAGAGTTAAAAAAGTATAATTGTATTTTCTAGATTATATTATTTTATTTATTTATATTAAATTGGTTAATTATTACGTAAATACTCCATAGTAATATTTTAATAATACTATTTATTGTTTTTAGCTACAACACACATGTAAAATGGGCGACCGACGTCAAGCACAACTTTGTTCGTGGCTGGAAGATGATTCTGGTGATGAAGCATTGGATGCGGATCTTGAGAATGGCGAACATATCGTCAGATCTCAAGTTTCTAATGAAGCGATTTGTGTCGGCTCCTAGACCTATTTAAGCCAAGCGGATTCTGTTCTATATGTAGGAATAGACGGTCAAAAAAAAACGCAATTACTCTGCACCGAACATATCTCATATATGTGTTTAATGTGTTTCGAGACGCACACTTGTCCAGATCTCATGGAAGAGTAATTTTTTTATGTTTTTGTTATGTAAGATTTTTTATTGTGATTTATATGAAGACTGTCAAAATTAGAAAATAAAAATTAGTTGATTTTTTATTTGTTTTAGAAGTTTCATTTATGTTTCATAGTTTTAATAAAAAAATACTTATTTTCTTGCTTATTAAACCTTTTTTATTCATATAAATCCATTGTAAGTCAATTAGTACTATAAAAGTAGAAATATGAGCTTTTAAAGTAGTGTGAGTAATTTGATCGCCCGCGCCTGTCCGTGTAACAAACAGAGGCGCGCCTTCTCACGGGTTAAGAGCGCGCCTTGGCAGCCCAACGCGAGCGATTTCGTACCTCTCGCCCGCGCCCCCTCTACAATAATACGCGATGGCATAGCGCGCGGCGCGCCACCACCGGCGCAGGCGGCGCGCGGCAACGCGTTCGAGTGCGTGAGTCGAGTTCGAGTTTAAACTGCGCGGTGCCCAGGCGATCAACAGCGTTCTGTGCCGAAGACGGGCCGTGAATATGCCGTTTCGTGAATTTGAACTTGATTCGTATGGCAATAAAAATGTATTCGTAAAAAATTATGTCATTCAAATAAAGTTCAAATTCACGGAAGTATTTGGTACGACGGATCGATCGCGATGTGTAGGTAAAGCATAACATAGCTGATTATAATCAAACGAGCTCATTGTCGGTATAGGTAAATACATAATTATTTGGAAGCTCCGTTCATAGACCTACAAACTGACATACCACCAATATAGTAGGTAAATAGGTACTAGGGCTTCCATCCCGAGACGCGAGTTTCGAAATTTAGAAGCTCGTGTTTTTTTTTTTCGTGGACTCGAGACTATCTAGTCTGATCCGTTATTCAGTCCTCGCGTAGGTACTCAATCTATATATTATGTACTTACCTAAAAGGTTAGTATGAAATAAAATATTATATGTAAATATTCATCAATATTTATTTATTAAACAATTTAATATTCAAAATTATATAATACCATTACAATAACAATAAAAATCCCATAAAAAAATTAAAGTCAAAGTGGTTTCACAAGGTTTCAACAAATTACGCGACGCGCAACATTCGAAGGTACCTATGTATGTACCTAATACAAATATCGTATTACCGTAATAACAAAAAGTAATGTTCCTACAAAAATAAACTCATAACATAACCATAATAACTATGTACCTAGAGCTAGAACAAATGTTTCCTTATAAATAAAAATACTGGCCAAGCAAGTCGGGCCATGCATAGTGGGTTCCGTAGCTGAAATTACAAACGACTATAACATACTACATCCATCGATCCATCCATCCATCCATCGATCCATCGATCCATCGATCCGTCGAACCGTCGATCCGTCGATCCTTCGATCCACCGATCCGTCGATCCAGCGATCCATCGATCCGTCGATCCATCGATCCATCCATCCATCCATCGATCCATCGATCCGTCGATCCATCCATACATCCATCCATCGATCCATGGATCCATCGATCCATCGACCTGTCGATCCATCGATCCGTCGAACCGTCGATCCGTCGATCCATCGATCCGTCGATCCATCGATCCGTCGATCCATCGATCCGTCGATCCATCGATCCGTCAATCCACCGATCTGTCGATCCATCGATCCATCGATCCGTCGATCCGTCGATCCATCGATCCATCCATCCATCTATCGATCCGTCGATCCATCCATACATCCAACCATCCATCGATCCATGGATCCATCGATCCATCGACCTGTCGATCCATCGATCCATCGATCCGTCGAACCGTCGATCCGTCGATCCATCGATCCGTCGATCCATCGATCCGTCGATCCATCGATTTGTCGATCCATCGATCCGTCAATCCACCGATCCGTCGATCCATCGATCCGTCGATCCGTCGATCCATCGATCCATCCATCCATCTATCGATCCATCGATCCGTCGATCCATCCATACATCCATCCATCCGTCGATCCATGGATCCATCGATCCATCGACCTGTCGATCCATCGATCCATCGATCCGTCGAACCGTCGATCCGTCGATCCATCGATCCGTCGATCCATCGATCCGTCGATCCATCGATCCGTCGATCCTTCGATCCATCGATCCATCAGTCCGTCGATCCATCGATCCATCCATCCATCGATCCATCCATCCATCGATCCATCGATCCATCGGTCCATCGATCCGTCGATCAGTCGATACATCGATGCTTCGATCCGTCGATACATCGATGCTTCGATCCTTCGATCCATCGATCCATCCATCCATCCATCCATCAATCCATCGATCCATCGCGATCCGGCGATCCATCGATCCATCGATCCATCCATTCATCGATCCACAAAAACACATAAAATTTCAAATCACAACGATGCTAAAGAAGTTTTCACTTCAAAAACTTCCCCACTTTACGTGTACCTAAAAAAACCGATAGCGTAAAAAAATTTTTTTTCAAGATTTTATTTTACCACTTTGTCGGCGTGATTAATAATGTACGAACGCCAGCACATCAACCTACCCGAAACTGTCAAATTTTCGCAATCAACTTTGAACCTTATGCTTTAGTGATAAAGTTGAAAATCTATTAAAGAAATTTGACAGATTGTAGTAACTTGATGTGCTGGCGTCTGTACATAATTATATCCATGCCAAATTATAGTTTTCTAATAGTACTAAGAGCCTCTGAGCTAAACTGCGGACGGACATGGCGAAACTATAAGGGTTCCTTTTTGACTACGGAACCCTAAAAAAGTTTTTTTTCTTTAAATAAAATTCATCAGTTTGAATAAGTAATATTAATTAGTAAAAATATCAGTGATTGAACTAGGATGATATTATTTTGATACTTATTGTATTTTTACCCGCATTATATAGGTAGATAGGTAGGTACACACGGCTACGTATTAAGCTATACATTTCCAGTATATAAGCTGACCTCTCATTGTACGGGAAAGATTCAATTATGTTACATTATGCGATTTAAAATTTACATACATTAATACAAAGCATCACGCCTGTATTGCCCGATGAGGTGGGCAGAGGTGCGGGAATCGAACCCAGGACCTCACAGCTCAGCAGTAGCGCTTGCGACCGCTAGACCAACGAGCCAGGTAAAAAAAATTATACGGGAATTAAAAATTTACTTACTTTTTTTCCCTAGGCAATAGATATTCGAAATACTAAGTAGCTAAGGAAATAAAAGAATTGATACCGTTATATAAATCGGTAGTTAGGTACAGACGCCAGCACACCAAGCTACCCGAAACTGTCAAATTTTCCCATTCAACTTTGAACCTTAAGCTTCAGTGATAAAGTTGAAAATCTATTAAAGATATTTGACAGATTGTAGTAGCTTGACATGCTGGCGTCTGTACTTACTTTTTTCTTTCTTTCGTTCAGAATACGGAGTTGTTCCCTCAAACGTTTTGTTTTGTTTTTGTTTTTTTAAAAAACGTTTCCCCACACTAGGAATTACTCCTGTATCGTGGGTGTGTTTACAAACATTTAAATTCACATACACAAACATCCAGACCCGGAACAACTACCTGTAGGCAATACAAATATTTGTCCGGTCGGGAATCGAACCCGCGACCGCGACACGCAGCGCAGCAGTCGATCGCTCAGCCACTGCGGCAACCACGGAACAGAAAAAACTGTTTTTTCTGTTCCGTGGCGCCAACCATGTGTCGTATTTTCCGTGAGTTTTCTTTTTGCCCATCTTTATTTACACTAAATAATGATTATAATTTATTATGTTTACACCAAACAGGTTTAACTCCTTTTTACAGTAGGTAATACCTATCACTAAACAAAATAAAAATGTCGAAAATAGTCCTCTCTCTGTAATGTCGCCAAACATAGGTTCGTCCTCCAAGAGATGCCGTAGCAGACTGATTGAATAAATTGAAAAGGATAGCGCTATTACTACCGCGTGCAAAACAAGAGACAGAAAGAGAGTATGCTCGCTTAGAATAAAATGACGCAAGCGCCAAATCTCTGAATTGCTAATTACGAGGAGAACGAGTAGAAAAATAAAAAAATAATTCTGCACGATTTGAGATAATATTATTACCTATCTATTAGTTTAAAAATCATCATTAAATTCCATAGGGTTTCAGAGATCTAACTCAAAATAAGTGCAAAACGAGGTTTTTTCGTTATTTTTTTTTATCGAGATTTTTTTATCCAATCGTGTTTTCGCTTCTACAAATTTAAAGATTATAAGTCCAAGTTTAATGTGTCCAAATAGCAAACTCTCAAGTCTTACAGATACCGATATCTAGATCGCCCAATATCACCAAAACAGCATAATATAGACTCTTAAAGGACATTCAACACTATTTGTACCGTGTTGTTACTAGAAGAGTACTACATTACGAATGTTATAATGTAACATGCTGGCCTTCCTTGAGCCAGCTACAGAGCCAGCTAGGGTGGATCGAATAAAAAAACAATATAAGAGAAACTAGAACTCTTGGAAACATACCTTTATATTAATTCGGATGATGGTTTCTTCGTACCACAGAACATTGTGAAAGAATTTGATATAATTATCTTTAGTTACACCCGTGTTGAAGGTATGCCTGAAAATCAAAAATGTTTACAATTTTGTTACGAAAACCAAATATTTGTTTATTGAACATATTACTAATTACATTAAAATGGATAAGGTGTAATAGGCTCGCCTTCCATTACGTTAAAAGTACTTAATGATAGCGAAAATGCACTAAACGTAACAACACTTCTGTTTAACCCCCGGAGCGTAAAAGGGCGATGTTGTCGCTGCGGTAAAAGTGTGTGCAGTAACATTCCCAAATATAATATGTAATTACCCACTGCCAACATTGACAGTTGTCCACTTTTAACCCTTATGGGTTTAATAATAAGGTTAAACATTGGTTAACCGCCAAGGTTCACCTACGTACCTGATATCCGTTGCTAAATCTCTTTCAGCCTCTGTTGCGGTTTCAGGCACTTTCAAGCTGCTGGCATAGATTGGTTTGCAAGATTTTGGTATACAGAACATATCGTCGCCCCGACTGTAATAAATAAGGCATAGATTAGTAAAACGGTATCGTTGCAGTTTCATATCACGAATCTAAGATATTTATGTCATTGATATAAGGTTTATATTGCAATGACTGGCGCTCGCTCATAATCAGCCTATAATGTTCCCACTGCTGGGACATAGGCCTCTTCTCAGTGAGAGAGAGTGGGCCGTAATCCACTACTCAATGGTGAAATGCTACAACTATAATTAACATGTTTCAAGTTCCTTCATGACAAGCATAATAGATATCTGAGGTCATCGGAAAACCTGAGTCTAGAGATGCCGGATGTATTCCACCAGTTTCTGTCAAATCTTTTACTGTTCAAGCAGTACGGACTACGGTTATGGAATGACTTGCCCGTGTCGGTAAGGCGTGCTCAATCTTTGTCCACTTTTAAAATTATGATAAAAAGCACTTCCTTATATTTTCTTTGCTTACTTTTATGTTTTTTTTTTAAATATTAATTATATTTATTTAGATTAGTATACTATACTTTAAGTAGGTATTTATTGTATTATGTAAATGGTACACCGCAGACTACAGTGCGTGCCACGTAAGAAGAGACTTGACACACCACGTGGTCTGCTGACATGCGCAGAACACGATTTTAGGTATCTTTAGCGGTATGAGGTCTGAGTGCGGGACGGGACCGGACGTCATAGGGGCGGCGGAAAGAGGCGGGGGAAGCGGGGTCAAGTCTCTTCTTACGTGGCACGCACTGTACCTACAGTATTTGTTTCTCCTTCCCCTTTTTAATCCATCCAAAGGTCGACTTTAAAAGATCGCTCTTAGCGATAAGACCGCCCATTGCGTCACCCTTTTGTAAAATTTATATACATATTTATGTCTGTAATTTATATGGTGTACATAATAAAGAGTATTCTATTCTATAATTAATTAATTACACACTATTACATTTTTGTTTTTTATATGCTCGTTTTGATTTTTTATTTACTGTTTTTGCTTTAACCTTTCCCATGTCTTATGTTACACAGTGCGACATAAGAACAATTAAATTCCATTGTGTCTGCTAATCAGACACGCGAAAGGATAATGTACTTACATTAACTGAATAGTATAGCAAAAACAGTATTTAGTATTGTATACATATCTGTATTTTAGTAAAATAATAGTACATTACTTCAGAGGGAAGAAAGTGACAGTTCCATACCGAGATTATGGCATTTGCGCCACGAGCTTGCGAGGGGCGCAAACCATTTGAGGTATGGAACTGTACTTTATCCTGAGGGATGTATAGTGCTTTTTATTACACCTACGAGGAAAATTATGGACATAAATGCAAAGAAATGTTTATATTTAGTTAAAAGTACAATTATTAAAAGTGCAGCTATTTTTTACACGACGCCTTAGTAACAAAAAATACTTAGGTACACGTTGAAGTGTATCAAAACTATTTTTTACACGACGCCTTAGTAACAAAAAATACTTAGGTACACGTTGAAGTGTATCAAAATCATACATAATCAGTCTATAATGTTCCCACTGGTGAGACAGAGGCCTCCTTTCTGTTCTCAAACTCAAACCATTTATTTTCAATTAAACCATTTACAGGCACTTTTGAATTGTTAAGAAGTCCGCGTTTTATATACAAAAATAATTTCGTTTTTAATTTTCTGTATGCACCAAGGAGGTTGGTAACTGGTAAAAAAAAACTGTATGTGGCCAGTAACAATTTACTTGAAATTGAATTTGTAGACAGTTAAAGTCTCTTGGCAGTATGACTGCTGACAAATTAAAAAAAAAAGAAAAACCGGGTATGTAATGGAATTTCATACATACTTCCCACCCTTGGGTCGGAAGGATTTTCATACAAACTTCCATACCTTGGGATGAAAGGATTTGAAGGGCGGGATAAAGGCGTTTCTTCCCTCTAATTGGTATAATTAGTATGTATTTTCAGAGCAGGAGTGATAAAAAAGTATTTATTGGGATACAATCCCAATGAATACTATTTTTCTTTCCTTTTTTACAATACACCTGTATACTTAGTGGAATGAGGCGAATGTACAGACGCCAGCACATCAAGCTAATACAATCTGTCAAATTTCTTTAATAGATTTTCAACTTTATCGCTTAAGTATAAGGTTCAAAGTTGATAGGAAAAATTTGACAGCTTCGGGTAGCTTGATGTGCTCTGGCGTCTGTACAAAACACTCGTCAACATCATCATCATTCCAGCGGAAATACGATCACTGCAAAATAAGACAGGCGTCACTGAGCACCACAACATCGACCTGTTCTGTGCATCCAGCGAATTCCTGCGGTCTTTTCAAAACTCATGTACTTTATTATAATACTTACTCAACGGAATTGGACTTGATAAGCTCTTTGGCCCACACTCCTTTTCTTGCGTACGGACTGATTATTTTGTTATGCATGGTCCGGTTCGCCTCTACGAAGACCACCTGAAAATAATTGCAAAAATTAGTTTTGCATTGAAATTTCGGAAGTCGGTGTCTTGGGATCTGTATTTCAGTTTTAGTTTTTTTGCCACCGACTTCAAAAATTAAAGTTATTTTATAAATTTGAGTTCATTTCCTTTTGAGTCGGTTTAATTTTTTAAATTACATTTTATTTCGTAATTTTTAGTTTTAAGTAAAAACTGGAATATTTGTTTGTAATAAAACCGGAATTTGACCAAGGTTTTGAGATGTTTTCCCATATCTTGAAAATTACTGAATCGATTTTGATGAAACTTGCACTGTTCCCTAAGTTGAAGTAAAGGTAAGCCAATAAAAAAAACCGAACAAGAACGAGTCGGACTCGCGCACCGAGGGTTCCGTAACATCATTATGTTTTTAAATTTTCATCGGCGAGGCCTATACTGCCGTGCTAAACGCAAAAGCGGTATCTCAGGAAAAGCTAGTTTCGAGAAAATTGAAGTTTTGTTTTTTATTCTCTCAGTGATTTGAGGTAAAGCTGTTAGCTGAGATAGGGAACACTTTTCTAAGGACTTTTTTATAAGATACCGTTATTTGGCTGAGCTCATTGGATGCATATTTCTATTATTGCTATCCGATGCCACAAAAATCAACTTTACAATTTTTTTTGAGATACCGCTTTTGAGCTTAGCACGGCAGTATATTCGTCAGAGAATTTTAACACTGTGCACCGCGGTGTAGAATATAGCAGTTTTATGTCAGCGCCAGCTTTTGACCGATAGTGGAACTAATGTAAATTTTGTTGATGATTTCTGAAAAAGTGTGCTATTTAGATACTTCGTTTTTTTTCCAGTAATCTTTACATAAACTTCTATTACATAGAATAATTTCAGGTTTTGGTCTTTGCAAACTTCGGAGATAATGGGGGAGGAACGGTATTTTTTTTTACATTTTTCATTAGAAGCAATGATGTATAAAACTATAGATACGTTGTCCGCACTCTAAAATGGCAACATGAAATGAAGCCAATTGGCCACATTGCGCTCAGTCAAGCACCAACCTGTCGCGCGACGGTATGTTTGTTTTTAATTTATATCGTATGTGAAAACCTGTGCAAAACATAAAGAAAATATGCCATCGTGTGTTTTCAGAGGATGTAAAAATTAAAGTTAAAGACAAAAATGTGTAATTTCACGCGTAAGTTTACAAAACTAGATTATTTTATTTTATTTTGTACGACGCTGCGTCTAATGGCGGCCGGCGCATGAAGTTAGTAATCACGTGACGTTAGGGGAGGTTGGGACACTCATACACAAGTTTTTTTTGGTTGTTAGAATTTATAATATTGTTTGAATATAATATTATGCACTTGTTATGTTATGAATATACATTATTGTTTTCCGTTTCATTTTAGATTGCCTAGAGATGGGCTGATAAAAGAAAAGTGGCTTAACATAATAAGGGTTCAAAGACGTGAAAACGATTGGCTACCAACTCCCTATACTAAAGTTTGCAAATTATAAGAGGCAAAAAAGGAAATAAATTAAGTTTCTTTGAAGGAATTTAAAAATATGTATCTACGTCGATATGACTTCGATTACCATAATGTTTGATTGCCTATCAATATGTTAATATTTTTTATGTTTATAAAGATTATATATTTTGTTTTATTTTTAAATTTAATATGTAACAATAATTACTGTTGCGGAATACACCATTAACATTTAAAAGATATAATATTGGTATACTTTATTCGTAAAGTAGGTAACACTGTACAATTATCAATTATTTTATTAACTCTAGAAAATCGAGTGTCCTTTTTTCCCCATATGCCTCTGATAGCTACGTCACTCATGCGCTCGACCAATGAGCATGTAATTTGACTATTACTTATCCTGTGACGTAACTGAAGATGTTTATTTATCTCCCTCTAGCAACAGACATCCCGCCGTACGGTGTCATATTTTCTTTCCCTTTCTTTACGCGTATTATAAGTAGTTATCTAGTATTTTCGCCGTTTTTAAGCGCCGAGATGTTGGTTGATAACGTGTCTATATATAATACGTCATTGATTAGAAGTCGAAAACTATGCGGCCTAAAACAAAAAAGAATTTGAGAATGTGCCAGCTGCGCTCTTTCATATGATACCCCACATGGGGCTAGTAGCCCCACTTCGAATTTTTCAGATCCCCTTTCAGTCCCTAATGCAAAAAATATACACATATTTTTATTTCTTTCTTATTTGAAAAATAGTTGGGCAAAAGCGGATTTTCTCCCAGCGTAGTGCCTCTGCGCGCCACTCATACAGGCGCGTGTAGACTATCGCCTCCATATCCCATGGCGGCAGTCCGGCAAGGAGCCTTGCCGCCTCGCCCGAGATCGTGCGGTACCCCCGGATCAGCCTTATGGCTACCACCTTCTGGGGCGCGTTCAAATAATGGGCGGCTCGCCGCCGCGTGAACGCGCCCACACCGGGCCCCCGTATAGGGCCATGGACCGCACGTTTTTTTACTTAGTATATTTTTTATATTCTTGAAAATATTAGTTACTGGTCTAGATCTAGATCTACTAGGTCTAGGGTGTGCAGTGTCTTTTTGCCTATACAGACCGCACGCCACTGCTTGAAGGCGGCCCCGACCCGTTCCAGTTTGGGGGCCAAACGTCGGAAATGCTCGAAGAAGTTCCACCGGCTGTTGAGGACGAGACCCAGGTATTTCATTGTCGTCTCGACGCCGATGTGAACCCCTCCTACCGTTAGTTGGGATCCCGATGGTGGTGTGTTCCGGGGCCCATGAAACGACATGGCCTCGGACTTGTGCAATGCCACCTCGAGACCAAAGAAAAGAGTGTTGTGTGATTACGTAAACAATGCATACCTACATATGCTATAGCAGCAATTGCGGTTGATTTGCTGGCATTTATTGAAGAGTTCCGTTGTCTGTCTCCGAAACTCATCATCAGATCTTTACGAAATTTAAATGTGACCATTTCGGAATAAACCTCTTTCGAACAAGAAAGAAATTTTGCAAATCCGTCTATACATGAGGGAGTTATGCCCGAACATACATAAAAATATATATGTATACATATATAAACATCCAAATTGAGAACCTCCTCCTTTTTTGAAGTCGGTTAAAATAACAACATTTAGAGTATTTGATGAATAATAAAAATTCTTACCACAAAAAAGAAACTGTTCTTCTAACGAAGTCAAAATCACTAATGAATGAAAGGTGTTTAAAAGTATTCAAACGGTACGCGTGAGGGGAATCCCATAAAATTGAAAATTGTTAACTTTAGGGGAATACCTTATATTAATAGTACGGGAGGTAGCGTTGCAGTTTTTCTAGGAATTTTATACCGAATAATTTTTATTTCAAACAGTTGTTTAATGGTCAGAAATCGGTAAAGTGAGCGTCAGTTGTCGCACTAACGGTGGAGCTAAAGGAGACAGCATGCAAAGATGATTGAAATATTAAAAAAATAAAAAATCATCGTCAGCTGATTGTTTATGAATGTAAAGATTGTCAGTTTATTTTCCAAAAAGCCTATGTAACGCTCAAATGCATTGAGCGCGCAAAATGTTTATCAGGCTGACTGACGGTATTACCCCCGTCAAAAATACGGCTGACGATTTTCTTTATTATTTTAAAAGTATAAAAATTGAGATGTATAAATTTCATAAGGTGTAAAATTAATTTGTTTGTCAAATTTTCAATGAGGTTCATGCACGTGACTGACATATAAATAACCCCCCCCTCGTCAATACAGCTGACGACTATTTTTTTGAAAAAATGTGATTAAAACAATAATATTAGATATTTTTGCTCGGTATAAAAATCATCGGAGCAGATGTTTTTCCCATGACTTTTTCATGCTGTCTCCTTTAGCTCCACCGCTATCGAAGCAGCTGACGTTCGGAGCTATTATGTGTTAGGGAAAACTATTATTGTTATGATTTTCAGCCCCGGTATAAAATGACTTGCTCAACTATAGCGCTACCTCCCGGACTATAACGTAACCTACAGCATGGACTTAAGGTTTGAATTTCATTAAGGGGGAAGCGCTAAGGTAGCCCGCGAAAATCAAATTTTCTTACGTTTTTTGCAATTTGCTGGTCAGTATTAAGTTGTACGTAGATCAAAATATGATTCGCGGTCATAACAAATATGTATTTACAGAATTATAATCATTAAAGTCATCAACACAACTCTCTAAGACCACGTAACTCCAAAGAATGATGATTTCATGAAACAGTTATTCTTTGGAGTTACGTGGTCTTAGAGTTGTGTTGATGACTTTAATGATTATAATTCTGTAAATAAGTACATATTTCTTACGGCCGCGATTCATATATTAATCAACGTACAACTTAATACTGACCAGCAAATTCCAAAAAACCTAAAAAAAAATGAATTTCGCGGGCTATCCTGGCGCTTTCGCCTTAAAAACTTACCGTACTTGCACGTTATTTAGTGAATCCCCGAAATTTATGTTTAGATTGCCACTTCGGTAACGGTTAACCAAAATGTAGTTTTTTAACAAGTGTTGCTAGAGTAAGCTTTGAATCTGCTACATTTCTAGTTTTGACAATAAATATCAATTGATATAATTATGTATATCGTGACTTATAATTATCATGATATACAAAGTTTTTTTATGGTTCAGTTTTTTTCCCTTTTGAGGTAAAAGGAAAAAACGGAACCCTTACAGGATCACTTTGTTGTTCGTCTGTCTGTGAAACCCTTTATCTCGGGAACGCGTGGAGGTATCGAGTTGAAATTAAAACCATAATATGTATATTCAGATATGATCTCATTCATACCCTAGAGTTATGGGAAATTTGAAAGGGTATGGTCTTGAGGTGGTCCCATTGTCACCAAGTCGGAATCTGATGAGGGAATCCAATGTAAATCGAGAGAAACCCTCAAATTTAATAGGCACACCTATAGCGATTTGAGTATTTTTTATAGTCACTCGTGCTTTTGCTCTCAGAAAGCACTATTTGGTGAAGTGGAACTGATGATGAAGACCACAGATGGCCATCGGAACTACTCAATAATAAGTATTTCCGGGTTGCGATTCGATTAGGTACTTTAATGCGGTTGCTAAGCAATTTATGCTCGTTACAATGCGTATGATGAAGTGGAGCTGATGGTGACTTCTCAATCAGCTTCAGTTCTCCTGGTTCTTACTAGGAGAACTCCTCAACAATTAACGTCCCTGCATCGGGAAAGCAAAATATTTGATAAAAGGTGATGAGCAGTTGACATTAGGCTATTGCAACTTAGATAAATTCTGCCGCCTTAAGTAAAAAGGGCACATCTGAGGAAAAGGGAATAGAGGAAAATGAGCCTTAATGGATGGTGCCTTTTTGTTCCATTAAGGCTCATTTTCCTCTATTCCCTTTTCCTCAGATGTGCCTTTTTTACTTAAGGCGGCAGAATTACAAACTGACCCACTAAAAAAGTGAAAAAAAAAAACAACCGAATTCCAAAAAATAAGTAAGTACTACAAAATGAAAAATAACTTTAATTTCGGAAGTCGGTGGCAAAAAACTAAAATACGGATCCAAAGGCACCGACTACCAAACCTTCAAGCTATCGATCGTTAAAAGTCTTGGTTATTTTTGTGACTACTACGACGTTCAGTACCTATGTACTGAAATCAATACTCATTATTTATTAAACTCCTGAGTGCATGAGGCATTGAAAACTATTAAAGCGAAAAAAAGTTCGCATCGTTAGGTACTGAGAATTACTAACGATTATATTGATCGGTCTTGTATGTAAGTACTAGCTCAGCAGTTACGAAATGAATCTGTAAATATGATATCGTAATCACTTTTACATGTCATATTAAGAAAGTCTGACCAACCAGTCTTACCAAGGGGTATCTTATTACCCAGTAACTGGGTTGTAGAGGTCAGATAGGCAGTCGCTTCATGTAAAATACTGATATTCAGCTGCATCCAGTTACGACTGGAAGCTGACCCCAACATAGTTGGGAAAAGGCTGGGCAGATGATGATGATGTAGAACAAAAATAAGCTAGGTGGAGTCGACATTTCCTATTTGACTAGCCTTGAAAAGACATGGCGAAACAAAGTCAAACAAACCTTGTACAGGCACTATTGAATTGTCAAAGTTAAATAGGTAGTCTGTCAGTTAGTCAGAAAGTTGAAGCTAGTTGCCTATTCCAAAACGTAGATCTCTATGGAAAAGAACGGGCAAGAAACTCCATGGACACTTATAAATCAAGATATTACAAAATCCTGGGTACTATTCTTGTTGCTTCTATAAGGGAGAACAATGTAAAAAAACCGGCCAAGTGCGAGTCGGACTCGCGCACCGAGGGTTCCGTACAAACCTGCAAGGTTTACAAAGTTCGTTCATTACGACAATCGAGTCATAACTATGGTATTTTTGAGATTCTATGTCAACGGGAAGTGGTCTTTAGGTTTTAATTCCCTTGCGTGTAGTTGCGAGTTTCAAAATATGCGGTATCAATGGTTGTACTTTTGCGTTTTGCGTTTTTGCGTTGACTTAGAATTTTTTTTCTTCACGGGTTAAAGGCAATTAGATCTAAGTATTTGATATGAATTTCAACTTGATAGCTCTACGCGTTCATGAGGAAAAAAGTAATAAGTTTATATTTATTAAAAAATAAATATATATTTTGTAATGTAACTAAAAATTTAAGGTTTTCGGAATTTTTCCTTTATGTGTGCTATAAAACGTTGCTTCATGCCAAATTTCAAGATTCTAGGTCGACTGGAAGTACCCTTTAGGTTTTGATTCCCTTGCGAGTACTTGCGAGTTTCAAAATATGCAGCTTAAATTGCTGTTTCTTTTGATTGCGTTGACATAGAAGTTTGATTTTGTTACAGCTTAAAGGTATTATAGACCTAAGTATTTGGTATGAATTTCAATTTAATACCTCTACGCGTTTATGAGGAAATGGGTAGTAAGTTTAAAATTATTAAAAAAAAAAATATTATGTGATGTAACTAAAAATTTATGGTTTTCGTAATTTTTCCTTTATCTATGCTATAAGACGTTGCTTCGTACCAAATTTCAAGATTCTGAGTTCACGGGAAGCACCCTGTAGGTTTTGATTCCCTTGCAAGTGTCGAAAATTTGCGGCATAAACGGCTGTATCTTTTGATTGCGTTGGCTTAGAAGTTTGATTTTTTCACAGCTTCAAGGGACAGTAGACCTGAGTAATTGATATAAATTTCAGCTTCATACCTCCACGCGTTCCTGAGAAAAAGGGTCTTGACAGACGGACGGACGGACGGACAGACGGACAACAAAGTGATCCTATAAGGGTTCCGTTTTTTCCTTTTGAGGTACGGAACCCTAAAAAAGACACAAATGAAGAAACAATTCAAAATTAAGGTTAAAAATAAGCCTTGGCAGTTAAGAGATGACCAGTCTCAACTGACGGCGCCCGTTCACGAACATGACGTGTGGATCAGCACCATCTAGCTCAACCATTTTGTAGGGAACCGAATGATCTAACACACGCGCCACCATCGTTGAGACATTTAAGTGAGCATGACACGTTCTCAACTGCCATGCTCTTTCAAATAAACATCAAATAAATCATAATAAACGGATACACGGGTCTTACATTTACAAAATTTAAAAAAATGCTTCTAAATTATACAAAACTATAAACAAACTCAGGGGTCAGTCTCTTACAAAGTCCAGACATAATCTTAGTCAAATCATGACTCATCTAGTAAGTATTAAAGGAAGTGGTAACTGTAATGGACGTGGTATCTAATTATATAATGAAGAATTTTTAAACAATAGTATTGCGGTTACATAAACATTGATAACAGCGCGCAGTGGTCTGTTCAAGAAGCCGGATCATGATGCTAAAACTAATTTTGCTTTCGTCTGCTTTAAAGTAACGAAAGTTAATAATAATTTATGAAACTTATTTCAGGCTACAATGGCCGATAGACATATAGCTTATAAATAAACTAACATATAATTAAGTGCTAGCTTACGCCCACGACTTCGTCCGCGTGAAATTTCTTGTTCCTTCGACCCACCTTGTCGCATCATCACCTGACTGCGCTAATACTTCGTTTTCGCTTGGCGTTCTGATTTTTTTTGCTCAGCTGCTAATGGTCATAGTGGGATTTGGGATGTTAAATAGCCTATAGCTTTCCTCAAAAATTGGGGTATCAAATGCAAAAACATTTTTTTTCAAATCCGATTAGAATTCCAAAGATTAGCGCGTTCAAATCTGTATAGATAACACAATACTTATAAATATAGCTTAAAACTATGTATGTTAGTAGCGCTTTACTTCACTTGCCACGCTTGTCGTTTGGATTTTTTAGCTTTACGTCACGCTGTTCCTATTAGGGGTAGGTAGAAACTACAGAACGCCACGTGCTACGATCCTAGGAGTATTTATTTTAAGGCTTAAGGCTTAATTAAGCCTTAAAATAAATACTTACTCCTTTTATGTCGTCCATATTTAAATATCTGGTTTACACGCGCGCCAAAACTTCATTATCTCCTTAATTCGAGACTTATCATCATCTATTGTCTCCATTCAGCCTAAAAAACCTCCTATTACTAAATTCTTGATAAAATCCAAAGGACTGAAACACATAGACGAACTGTAGTTGAATAAAAATACATTTCTGTTTGCGACAGCTTCCGGGAAACGATTGTGGGAGGCTCATTCTATACCTACTGAGAAGTTTATTACTTTAATGAATTACCTTTACCCATGGTTATTGTTCTAGGAATGTATGCATCCTGCTGGGAATAAAGTAATTCTTGTGTCAAAAAGGGTTAGAGGAGTTAATTTTGCTACAGGATTTACAACTTGTTGTGTGTTGCAATTGCAATATTCATCCTACATATTATAATCCTAACTAAAACTGTAAAGGGAAACATCTTGAGGAAACCGGCATGTCCTGGAACCAAAAATTCGAAGACGTGAGTGACATCTACTAACCCGCGCTAGGCCTGTGTGGTGGAGTACGGCCCACTCCCTCTCACTGAGAGGAGGCCTGTGTCCCAGCAGTGGGAACATTATAGGCTGATTATCTATGATGTTATATACGTCGTTGAAGAGGGTCATTCATTGTAGTCATAACTATGAACAACTTTACTATGGGACCAAACCTGAAATCGTGAAAAAAAAATCAGCTGTTCCCTACCTTTATGTTCGTATAGCTCGTCAAAATACAGTAAAAGTTGTTCATAATGATGAGTATAATGAACCTTTTGAAGGATTAAAACGATCAAAATGTAAGGGTGTATAATCCCAACTAATATTGTAAATGCGAAAGTGAATTTGTTTGTTACGTTTTCACGCTAAAACGGCTGAACGGATTTGGATAAAATTGGGCACATGGGTAGACCATGACCTGGAGATGGACATAGGCTACTTTTCATCCTGGATCGCAGACGAATTGCGGGCAACAGCTAGTAAAATATAAATGTGAAAGTTTGTTACTCAATCACGCATGAACGGCTGAACAAATCTGGCACACAGTTTATAACCTGGATTAACACACCAGTACCCTTACCATGAGTTGGCATAACTTTACGTAACCGTACTCGCTAGCGAGGGCGTAAACAAGTTTCTATGGAGAATTGTACAGCGCCTCTGACGGTCACTTATAAAACTGTAGAACGCTAGTATGAGTCGAACGGTAAATCACCTATCGAAATCTATAGGGGAGACCGGGGTTGGTTGACCAAATTTCAGCTTAAAGGTTTCTATTTCTATTTCTTTAGAGTATATTCATTTAAAAACAGGTTCAATTAATAGATTTACTATTAAGCTTTGCAAAAAAGTGGCAAAAAGCACGTTATTCATTATGATATAGAGTACAGACCAGTTTTTGTATAATAGGAAAAACTGGTCAACCTACCCCATGCTTGGGGTAGGTTGACTATTCACCTGGGGTAAGTTGACCTATGAAGTTGTTAGGGCAAAATCAACGAGTAAATAGGGTAAAAGACACAAAAATGTATCACTCATTTTTTTATTGAAATCAATAGGCGATCCTCCGCCACGTTAATTAAATACAATAAAATTCAAATTATAAGAAAATTATAAGAATAAACAATCAGACATTTAAACATTAGGCAATTTGAGTACCTAAAAATAAACAAATGAACTTTCTTATTAAGTATTTACAACAAAACGAAATAACTTCTTACAAGCTTTTGTAGGATGACGTTTAAGAAAATGCCCCAACCAATCGTCACCAGCAATCAGTTTTGTATTCCATGAGTCAGGTAAGGATTTGTTATTTTTTTTTTGCAAATTCATATGCAAACTTTCATGTTTCATAAGGTTTTAATCCATAATAAATATCTGCTGCTCTCTAAAGCAAGCTCTTCCTCGTCACTAAATATTTGTCTATTTCTTTTGTAGCCAACGCTGTCCAAAGTTGATTCGTATTTCGATAATTCGGGATTTTTTTCTAATTTTTTCGTCATATTTACGACGTGGCGTTGTTGGAGTGTTTTATACGCTATAGCGAACTGTTTCGCCGTAGAATTAATACTTTTTCAGACAAAGATAACTTGTTGACATGCTCTATCTATTACATCTTTGGATGTACTCCCTCTATTAGTCTTTCTTTTGAATGTTCGCATGGTCCTGAAACAATAATTTTTGGAAATAATTTCAAAAATATCTACTTAATTTTATGTGTGGAATATCCATAATATTATGGGGCTGGTTGACCAGGTGGTCAACCAACCCCATTATACATTAGTCTACTAGCCCCGAACCACATTTTAACTTTTAACCACATGCCATAACATCAAAACTGCGACGACATCAAATAGAAAAATACATAAAAGAAAGAACATGAATCAAATATTCGTTATAAATGCTTTGACAATCAATAACCATGAATAAATAGGCATTATTACAAATAATATTACGTCAAAAATAATTACTTACGTGTGTTGTTTTTCAATGTTATGTTCCTTCTCTCAAACGACGTGCGTGCGCGACGCCGTGTTCCCGGTGACTGAGCGGGGGGAGGTGACCGACTCTTGTGTCTCACTGGTTAGCTCAAGGCTATTGCCTCGAACGAGATTTTGATAGTTAGTCAACCTACCCCTATAGTCTACCAACCCCGGTCTCCCCTACGCTAGCGACTAACGTTTTCGATAGCAACTCATGGTAGAGGTACTGGATACTTTTTATGCCGTAGCGTTTCCGTGGGATAAATTCCACCTCCAGGCAAAAGCTACTTATACTTATCAATATTTTAGTGCAATAAAGAGCGATATTTCATCATTCCGTTTAGAACTATCATTGATAAATATCAAATTAATCAAAACAGCGAAATTTAAGACGGCTATTTGTGACGTGCCAACTTTGAGAATGTGTACGCTTTTAAATTCGTTTGTTTTTCGCAATAATGCCCACTATTACATTTGACTTAAACATAACTGGCAAAATGTAGGTGTATTCTAGGTAAGAAAGGAAGAAAGAAAAGAAAGAAAATACATTGATTTAGTGTGCTAAATAAATGTATTTTCGTCTGTTTAGCGTCTGTGGACTAAGAGACACAATACACCAGATAGATAATAGTCGTACATCAGATAAAAACTAAGATAAAAATAAGAAGTGTAAAGTCCGATGTAAGAAATTAGCAGGAAAGTGTGCCTCACGGCTGCGCCAAAAAGGCCCAGGTACACCTCTGCCTAACCTTTCGGGGGAAACAGGCGTCCAGGACTTAAAAAGGAGGTTCTGCATTCGACACGTATGTATAGTATGTTTGCATGTTTGTGTCCGTGATTTTCTCAAAAACTGATGAACCAATTTTGATGTTTCTTTTTAACCGACTTCAAAAAGGAGGTTATCTCATGTTCGACATTATGTATGTTCACCGATTTTTCCGTCAATTGTGTACCTATTTTATTTTTGTTTGAAAGGGTTTACTCTCGAGGTGGTCCCATTGTCATCAAGTTGGAATCTGATGAGAGGATCCCATGGGAACCGAGGGAAACCCTCAAATTTTATAGCAAACCTATAGCGATTTGGGTATTTTTTAAAGTAACTTGAGCATTTACTCTCGGAAATCATCATTTGGTAAAGTGGAGCTGATGATGAAGACCACAGATGGCCATCGGAACTACCCAATGATAAATCTTTCACGGGTTGCGATTCGATTACCTACTTTAATATGGTTGCTAAGCAATTTATGTTCGTCACAATGCGAATGGTGAAATGGAGCTGATGATTTCTCAATGCTCGACTCAACACCGAGAGTTGAAAATCCAGTGTCTACATACACTGGTCATCAAAAAAATCGACCCACCCATTTTTTGTTCAAAATTTATCGATTGTTTCATCGATAAGCTGTTTCACACATTTGTTTTTTGTTTTGAGGGTCGGATATGATGTTTGACATCTTGTTTGTCATAAATCTTATTGCACTTTAAGGTACTTAACAATTTTTTATACAGAAATCCTGTCGAGTGCTGATTTCGTTGTTTTACGTCGGAACAATCGAACCCTTCTTTCAGTCCGACACAGCAGTGCGATTCTGTAACCATCTCACCGTGAAAACTTAGGTGAAGTGAGCGTGGAGTGAACTGGCAGTGTCATCTTACCAGATACTAGGGATTGACCAAGCATACATTTACAATCATAATCGAGATTTTAATAATATTTTTTTAGCCTAATCCTATTGATATTTTTATATAATTCAAAGCTAGTATTTTAGTGGTCAAAACATTAATATTTTGTGGGGTTTTACTTACAATAAAATAGCAAAACAGAAGCGCAGTCAGAATCTCAATCCTGTTTTTTTTTATTTTTTCCCTAGTCTAGTAAGTCCTTATATAGACTGAGGCGCGAGCGCGTCACGCACGAACAGTAAATAAAATTAAAACATTCACGTTTATGACAGCTAGACTGATGAAAATACGCATCGACATTGTTTGGTTATTATGAGCAATTGTAGATCGAGTCTAGTAAAGACTGCGACGATGTTCAGCGTTGTTATTAACCCAAATCTATTGAATTAGAAGAGATAACCGAGTGTGTCAAGTCATCGAGTGCTAACGGATGCCTAGCTGACGGACCATAGAATGTAATCCCACGTAGTTTGTGTGGCGTGATCACTCCACCCGATTCACGACACGAAATGTCGTAAATCGGGTGAAGTGAAGGTGAAGTGATAAGATCACGCCGCGCTTGCGCGTTAATCACTGTCATTATCACATTGCAGATTGCGTGATCACTTCACCTTCACTTCACCCGATTCACGACATTTAATGTCGTGAATCGGGTGGAGTGAAGGTGAAGTGATAAGATCACGCCGCGCTTGCGCGTTAGTCATTCATTATCACATTAGAGATTTGTTTTTACATATTTAACTTGTAAGGCGTCATGTATAAGAACATTAGGAAAATGCAATACCAACGTCAAATAAGTGCAAATATTTTATCGCTCATCGCGCGCCCGTGTTTGCACTGCACCTCTAGTAACCCTTAAATGACGAAGTGGTTGGTGTCAACCCTGAAGTGTATGTATGGTCCCTAATAGTGCATAACGTAGTAAGTACCTACACTCCTTTAGAATATAAGTAAGCAGTTTACATCAATGCGCATTGTAACATAAATTCACTAGATATTCATTAAAGTACATTCTATCAAGCTGGTTGTCTAATTCTAACGACCCTTGAACCCCCAACATTTCATGGCGACCCTGCCTTAGAGTCTGCCAAGGGGCAGATTAAGCAAAGTTTTCGTTGAGCGATTTTCAAAATGTGTAACTCTAAAGTAGAAAAAGACGAGGTATTCGCCAATCAAAACGCGGCTGGTGGAGGTGTTGACGCCGAGGTGGTGTTGCCATGGTTACGAGATTCGAGTGGAGTGATATATGGTACATTCCGAATTGCACTGTAATCGACTACAGCGTGCTTACACCTTGACCCCAATTCTGCTGTATGGTATTTATCTATTATTCCCCGTATAATCTTACCACGCCGTACGGTTGTCAAGCGTGGTATTTTGACAGTTCAAACCGGTTTCGGTCATTGTGTCATAGAGAATACGTTAATAGCAGATGTAGTGATTAGGTTATTAAGGAATTGACGTAGTTTCGAAGTAATGAATCATTAAGTGGTCATAGTGAATTAGGGCCCTTTTCTGAATTAACGTGAACGCGATAACGATGTCCCGTGAATCGACATATATGAAGTCATGGCATGTGCCATCTTGCGATAACGCCGACTACCGACCATGCCCTAAATTAATTATTATCACCGATCTTTAAACTAACGTGGCATTTTCGAAATTGTGCTTCTGGCTACAGTCGCCACCTTACCAAAGAAGAGGAAATTCGTGGTGTATACACAAATAAATACTATAATCCAACCATGAGTAACTATTCAAGTGAATAGGTATATTACTGACTCTCAGCTGCCATAGTGGTCATTTATCTAAATCGGAAAGCAAATTATTCATGTGAGCGATGATGACTTAATTCGGAATGAGCCATATTTCACGCCGCGCAAGCGCGTTAGGCGCTGGCGAATGTTTTGACCACTGAAATACTAGCTTTGAATTATATAAAAATATCAATAGGATTAGCATTAAAAAATATTATTAAAATCTCTTTTATGATTGTAAATGTTTGCATGGTCAATCCCTAGCATCAGTGGGATGACACTGACAGCTCACTCCACGCAAGTATTCACGGTGAGATTTTTACAGAATCGACATGCAGACTTTTGTAGGGATTTCTTGTTAATAACGTTAAGTTTATTTCCTGAGGCTGTAGTTTTGATTAATTTGTCTGAAAATAATGGACACTACTGAAGCTGAGGCGGCCCAAGTTGTGGCTTTGCTGCATCAAGGCTAGTGTTGCCCAAATGCAAGACCAAGACAAGACCTTAGCCAGTCTTGGTCTTGGTCTTGCGTCAATACACCTGGTCTTGGTCTTGGTCTTGGTATTACGCTCTCAGTCTTGGTCTTGGTCTTGCAGCAAGAGTCTCGCAAGTCTTGCGAGACTACTACTTAGACTAGACTACATTCAAATACCTATTAGCCTATTGCTCAGTCAGGGTGGCAGGGACATCGACGCGCAACCGCTTACCATAGATTCAGTAGGTACAGACGCCAGCACATCAACCTACTACAATCTGTCAAATTTCTTTAATAGATTTTCAACTTTATCGCTAAAGCATAAGGTTCAAAATTGATTGGGAAAATTTGACAGTTTCAAGTAACTTGATGTGCTGGCGTCTGTACATGATTCTGGACCCCCCTGCGTTGTAATTTTTTGTCGGCTTTTTCTTAATTTTTACGTATTTTTCTGCAATTTTTTTACTGTAAACTGTATAAAATCATTATTTCTATCTGACCCAACACCCAATGAGATTTTTAATTAAAAAATAGTAAATTCACTTGTTTCACTTAAAACAGCAATGTAAATAAAACTCGAAAGGGCTACCTGATCAGCTGAATTGCTAAAGTTCATTTGCGAGGTCAACACTGTCTTCGCGCTCACGCTATTCGCTTTCAAATGCCGCGACAAAGGGACCGCAGCGCCAAGCGGTCTCCTCGTATTATTATTAACGCACTTGAAAATAAACTTTAAAATTATTACAATAAAGTGCATAAATGCTTGAACCTGACAAAAAATGCGGAAGATTGCGGGAATCCCCGCGCGGCGTCGAATCGGCCATGAATCCCAATGAATCTAACAGACGCGTCACATGAGGCATTTTAATCATCTACATAATTGAATGACCCATTTACTACTTTTATTTTAGATTCGTTATGAGGGGATAATTATTGTTCTAAGGCTTCATCGATTTAAGGGGGAAGCGCTAAGGTAGCCCGCGAAATTAAAATTTTCTTACGTTTTTTGCAATTTGCTGGTCAGTGAATTTCGCGGGCTACCTAATACCGCTTTCGCCTTAAGTAAAGAAGATTAAAAAAAACGTGCAGAAGTGTATTGATAGTCACGTAATTTTTCGATATTTTTTTTATTATCAACAATAATTTTAGGTTTGAATGCAATTCAACAATGTGATTTACTGTTTCATAAAAAAATACATCCATTTTCGCATAATCGGGATTGAAACCAAATACCTACTATAACGCCCAAATCTCAGTTTGACTTAACTGCGAGACGCAAGAGTCTTGCAGGCTTAGTCTTGTTCTTGCTCAAGTCTTGCAGGGCTCAGTCTTGGTCTTGGTCTTGCTAAAATAAGTCGGTCTTGGTCTTGGTCTTGGTCTTGCAAAAATGCAAGAACAAGACCAAGACTGCAAGACCAAGACCGATTTTGGGCAACACTAATCAAGGCTTAAGTCAACGTGTCGTGGCCAGGAGGTTAAATCTGAGCCGTTCTGCAGTGCGGCGAGTTTACCAAAGGTTTCTGGAGACTGGGCAGTATCGAAGAAGATCTGGAAGACATAGGGTGACAACTCAAAGGGATGACCGCTTTATAGTGGTAACAGCTCTACGAAATCGACACCTATCTGGTGTTGATCTCCAGCGACGCTTACGTGAAGATCGAGGTGTGGCTATAAGTGACAGTACTGTGAGAAGGAGACTTCGGGAGCAGAATTTAAGACCTCACAAGCCAGCAACAGGACCACAATTGACCACAGCTCATCGACAAGCCAGACTTCAATTTGCGCGTAACCACATCAACTGGACTATAGGCCAATGGGAGTCAGTTCTTTTTAGTGATGAGAGTCGAATGACTTTATACGGTTCTGACGGACGCCGTAATGTCATGCGACGACCAGGTGAACGTTATACCCAGTTTTGCATAAGAGAAACTGTCAGTTATGGTGGGGGCTCTGTAATGTTTTGGGCTGGGATATCTTTGACTGGACGCACTGAGCTGGTTTTCATACGAAGAGGTGCTTTAACTGCAGCACGCTACATCACAGAGATCTTAGAAGATCATGTGGTGCCATATGCCGGCTATATTGGAGAGAATTTCGAATTAATGCATGATAACGCTCGACCACACGTAGCGCGCATCACCACCGATTACCTTGAAAAGGTCGGCATTCGGTTTATGTCGTGGCCAGCAAGAAGCCCTGATCTCAACCCTATAGAGCACATGTGGGACACCCTAAAACAAAAGGTTAGAGCCCGTAATCCAGTCTCTACAACATAAGGAGGCCTTGAAACCGCCATTAGGGAAGAATGGAACCGAATCCCTCAAGAGACCATCAAAATCTTGATAAGGTCACTAAAACCGCGAATGCAAGCTGTCATTCGAGCAAGAGGAGGCAATATTAAATTGCAACAATTGTGTACATAACATTCAGTACATAAAAACTAGAGCTTATTTAAAATTAAACAAAAAATCGTGTGAAATTAAAGATTTTGGTTTTTAAATGAAAATGACTTTCAAAAAATCATTTGGATGTTGTAACTGTGATTAAATTGGAGTAAATAAACAAGTTAAATAAAACATTTCAGTACTAAAACGTTTTGTTTGGTTTTGCTTAAGAAAAACGTGATTTGCGGCAAAAACGCAGGTGGGCCGATTTTTTTGATGACCAGTGTAGTTCAGACCGGAACACGCAACACGGCTTGGCGGCGGAAATAGATAATAATATGGTGATATTATTTCCTTTGCAAAGAGCTCGCTCAACTACTGAAAAACTTCTAATCATATCCTTGTGTAACAATTTAGATTGCTGTAAAAAACTGTGTCTGGAATCAATACTTGTTATTTTTTAACACTTTTCGATGCACGTGACATTGACTGACCATTAAATCAACTGCATAGGTCTGAGTAGCATCGCATCGTCGTCGTGGCTGGTCGATGATTCATAATTATGGCGGCCCTATACTTTGCCTAATGTATGACTTAATTAAATACATCTTTTTGTATCAACACAATACGTTCAAAATAATGACCTTACAAAAGCACGATATACATTATACCATTTTAATACTAGGCCTAAAGTCCGCATTGAAATTGTCGTGTAAGGAATAAATTGATTGCATAATTATTTTGAGTTTTAAAGTGTTGTTGATAAAAGCCATATTACTGGTTGGTACTACTTACAGTGCGTTGTTATGGGCCAAGCGCATAACAAAGCACTGTTAACATGGTAACACAACTCTTTTGTGATGATTTGAATGGGCAAAATAATACTCGAAAATGCATTGAAACGCAGTCAGTAGATTAAAAGTGCACGCGCAATTTTGTATTATTGCCTAAACCTGTTTGATTAACAGTATAAAATACTGACACAATTATATGGGAGTACAACGTGGCCACGTGGGCATTATTTGAATGTTGAATAGGTCTTCACAAAAGAATCATTGGCCAGAAACAGAAACAGACGCCACAGATGTCTCGTCGATTACCGAAAAAGATTAGGTACTGATGCAAAAGGAAAAAACCTTTATCAATCTTGTTTTTATTTTAGTCATTGATTAGATTATCTGTTTGGTCATCAATTGAACATCGAAACAAGCACGTCTATTTTATTCGGTCATGATATTATGACCTCTTAAAGATTAACTTATTAAAGAATGAAGTCATATAAGAAAAGTGTATTTACGGTTTATTTTCAACCAACAAAGAAACATCATATTATGAAGTATTTTTTGTGTACCCATGTTTTGCAAATCAATTCTGACTATTTTGGATGTGAGCATTTCCATCGGCCTTATCCGGAATTAGTAGTCAGAATTCTTATATCGAATGCTTAGTTTATGCTAATAATATAGAAGACTATTGTAGTCTGTTTTTAGCAGAATTGATAAATAGAACTAAACACTAGGTGCCATTACGTTTACGGGGATTATTTGTTGTTCTAAATACAAATTAACTGTTCTTTTTCAAAGGCATATTGGTTGAGCAAATACTTTTTAGGGTTCCGTATCTAAATGGTAAAACGGAACCCTTATAGTGAGACTCAGTCTGTCACAGCTGGATATCTCAAGAACTACTAATGCTATCAATTTGAAATTTGGAATAGTTTTAGATGACGTTTGCCCCACTATTTTGCGAATAAGAAAGCAATAAAAAATATGTGAATATTTTTTGCAATAGGGACTGAAAGGGGGTCTGAAAAATTCGATGTGGGGTTACTAGGGCATATGGGGTATCATATGAAAGAGCGCAGTCTGCACATTCTCAAACATTTTATATTTTTGTTAATTTTACATAGTATACACCGTGAAATTTTAATGGTTGTTTTCCCGCGGCAGAACGACTTGCCATAAGGAGTACTTTCGAAACATAGAGTAAAAGTAAAAAAATAAAAATGTTTTTGTTTTAAAATAATTAAAAAAATATTCAACAACTCGAAAAAGTGAGAAAAAATAGTAACACTAGACGCGATTTGTTGTAGGTACTGTCGCACGCGCCGGCGCGGCGGCGCCATCAAAAGAAAACAATGCATAAATTAATGTTCAAACCAAAATAAGCTCTCGCATGTGGTGATACGGCATACAATAGCTTGCACGCAACATTGCAAAAAATCACCTGCTAAGCCGACATAGCAAAGACCGATTTAAAATGTTCAAACCAAAATAAGCTCTCATACGCGGCAATACAGCATAAAATAGCTTGTATTTAACAATACAAAAATCTACTGCAAAAGCCGACAAAGGAAATCCCGACAAAAGAAATGTTCAAAGTAAAATAAGCTCTCGCGTGCAGTGATACAGCATAATCTAGCCTGCGCGCAAAAATTACAAACGATCGAAACCGCATTTCGACGCCTATTGTATCCGTGCGGTGGTAACATACAAGTACCTACTGCACTTAGTTTTCCCGCGAATGTCGTACGCGCAGCGGCGCAGCACACGTCGTGTTATCTTTGCAACATGGATCGACATTACAACTACTGCAATGTGGAGTACGTTGCTATGGTGCAACTTTATGCTAGAGCTAATTATGACTCCCATGCTGCCCGGCGACTTTACGCGGAGCCGCGACACCTGCAGTCGCTCCGTGTTCGCGGGATTCTGAACCCCCAAGTGCCATCGTCACGGACCATCGTAGCGGCATTGCAGTTAAAAAAGTATTTATGACGGTCCTAAGCCAATAACTTGTTGGATAGCAAACAGCTGATTGAAACGCACGCGGGTCAATGGCCGTGCGGCTCTTCCCGTAGATATCGGGCGGTGTTACTATTAGTTCGTGATCACTTTCGAGTTTTGTGTTTCACAATGCTAAATCTGTCATTTCCTGTTTCTAATATTTTATTTATTTATGAAACGATTATATTACTAAGACAAAACTGTTTCGCTGCGGGAAAACAACCATTAAAATTTCACGGTGTATTAATAGTACATGAGTAGACAAACGTTGTCTACTGACTACTAATGTGCTCATTGTTGAAATAATTTGGTACACTCCATATCTGGCAACATTTTTATTATTAAAAATAAGTTAGATATTGTAAGTCCTGGTAACACTGTTTTTTTACTTCCTCTTCCTTTTGGCTTCTGCTATGTCATCGCCTCTTAACCTAATTTAATGTGCCTCCTGTAATATCTGTGATCTCTATAATTAAAAGTATATTCTGCCCAACTCGTCGTTTCACTGCGAATGCATCCTGCGAACAGGTTATGGGCCCAGTGACTACCCAGTGATCAGCATCAATAATCAAGTTCGACGCGTGAGTTGAAAATTTTCTTTATTCGACGAGTACACGTAACGAGGCAGAATGGCGGCGGGGGATGGCCATGTGCCTCAGGCTGTTCAATCCGCTAATACTTTTGAAAAACTTTATGGAGTTGGCAATTATAATACTTGGAAGTTCCAAATGAAGATGTCACTTGTTTTGGAAGGCTTGTGGAAATGCGTGGAGGGCACCGATACCGATTCTACAAAAGATGAACGTGCTTTGGCCCGTATTTGTCTCGGCATAAAATCATGTTGCATTCAACATGTTAGATCGGCTAACAAATCGAAGGAGGCGTGGGATGCCTTGAAATCTGTCTTCGAAGATAAAGGTCTGTACCGGCGTGTTCTTTTATTAAGACAACTTCATCGTGCCAACTATACCGATTACAATTCGATGAATGATTACATAGAAGGTGTAATGACCTTGGTGCAACAGCTGACGGACATTGGGCGCGTGATCGAAGACAAAGAAGTGGCTGAAATTCTGTTAAGTGGACTACCACAGGAGTATGATGTCCTTGTATCCAGTTTGGAATCTTTGTCGTCGTTGGAAGCACTAACAAGTGAGATGGTTCGGGCTAGGCTTTTACAGGAACATTTTCGCCGTGCGAATAATGGAAACAACAATGACAATAAAACTGATATGGCTTTTGTAAGTACAAAACGCAACATAGTATGCAGTTATTGCAAGAAGACTGGCCATATCAAGGCAAAATGTTTCAAGTTTAAACGTGAGAAAGCTGCCTCCAAATCGCAACACAATACAGAGACAAGCACTCTGTTTGTCTCGGCCTCTGCATTTGCTACTCTTCACAGCTCACATACTTGGATCGTTGATAGTGGGTGTACGTCACACATGTGTAAAGATAAGGAAATGTTTTTAAGTTTGGACACTAAGTTTAAAACTTTTGTTACTGTAGCCAATAATGACCAACTAAAATGTATGGGCATAGGTACTGTAAAACTTAAATTTAAAAATTATACTAAAACCATTGAAAATGTGATGTATGTACCTGGTCTGTCCGCCAATTTATTATCTGTGAGCTGTTTAACTAAAAATAAGCGCAAAGTCGTGTTTGACAATACAAAATGTCATATTTATGATGTAGCAGGAAATTTATTAACAAGTGCAACTTTTATAAATGGAATTTATAGGTTAGAGTGTGTGCCTTATGTCTTATGTTCGCAGGTCTCTTCCAATGTTCTGCATTTGAACAAGGAGCAATGTTCACATGTTCAAAGTGCCCAAATGGAATTGTGGCACAAGCGACTCGGCCACTTAAGCTTGCAAGGTATGTGTGCATTGCGTGATGGTCTTGCTATAGGAATTGATTTCCAGTGTGACTGTGGTCATTTGCAAGACTGTATCCCATGCATTGAGGGGAAGCAAACTGTGAAGTCTTTCCCCAAAGGTCAAGCTAAGCGTGCAAAGCAGCTTTTGGAGTTAATACACTCTGATGTTTGTGGGCCAATGTCGCAGAGCAGCTGGGGAGGAGCGCGTTACTTGGTGACATTTACTGATGATTTTTCAAGGAAGACTTTTGGCTATTTGATGGCACAGAAGAATGAGGTAATGAAATGTTTTATTAATTTCAAAAATTTAGTGGAAAAACAAACTGGTTTTGTTGTAAAATGTTTGAGATCTGACAATGGATCAGAGTATGTTAATCAAAGTTTTGAAAATTATTTATCTCAACATGGTATTATACATCAAACCACTATACCTTATAGTCCGCAGCAGAATGGTGTTTCTGAGCGGCTAAATAGAACCTTAATTGAGAAAGCTAGATGTATGTTATCTGAAGCTGGCCTAGAAAAGCGCTATTGGGGCGAGGCTGTGATGACAGCAATTTATCTTAAAAATAGGTCCCCTACTGCTGCTTTGTCTGGTACAATTCCTGAACAAGTTTGGACAGGGTCCAAAGTTGACCTGAGTCACTTGAGAGTGTTTGGCTGCAAGGTTTTCTCTTTAATACCTGACTGTCATAGACAGAAGTTAGATTCTAAGTCAAGACAATATATTTTTGTTGGATATTGTCAGGATTCGAAAGGGTATAGGTTAGTTGATCCATTATTTCCTAAAAAGGTAATAAAATCTAGAAATGTGCATTTCATTGAAATTAATAATAATAAAATTGCTAAATTAAATGATAATAATATTTTAAATTCTAATATGGATAATGACATTTTAAATAGCAATGAAAATAATGTTTTATCTAATATGAATAATGACATTCTATATTATAATAATTTCAATAATATTATCTCAGATACAAGTAATCTCGAGTTATTTGATTTGGAAGCTAATAATAATAATAATATGCTAAATGATAATTTTATTTATGTTGATGCAGCCACTGTTGAGCCCTCTACTGGTTTTGAGGCACCCAGTCAGAATGTGGCATCCGGTGAGAATACTGCATCTGACGATGAACAAGTGGCAGGTTCTAAGAAATCCTTGGGACAGGGGGAGCAATGTTTCTCACCTCAGAGTCCTGATTTTGAGTACCAGTCGTGCAGTGACATTGATGACAGCCAGTCTACAGAGGAGCTAGTTGCTCCACAGCGATCGGTGAGGAGCACCAGAGGTATTCCACCTAAGCGCTTCGGAGACTATGAGGTAGATTATTCTTTATTATGTCAGTCTTATGTCCTAGATGAACCTCAGTCATATGAGGATGCAATAACTAGTCCACAGAAAGATGAGTGGTTAGAAGCCATGAGATGTGAGTATAACTCATTGATTGAAAATGGTGTATGGACGTTAGTTGATAGGCCTTTAAACAAAAATGTTGTAAAAACTAAGTGGGTTTTTAAGGTGAAACAGGATACATCAGGTAATTTTGATAAATACAAGGCACGTTTAGTTGCACGTGGATTTACTCAGAGGCCTGGTGTTGACTATAACCAAACTTTTTCCCCTGTTGTCAGGCATTCGACTATGCGTATTTTATTTAATATTGCAAATGATATGGACATGGACATAGACCACATAGATGTCACGACTGCTTTTTTAAATGGTAAATTAAGTGAAGAAATCTATATGGAACAGCCACATGGTTTTAAACATAATAATGGAAAAGTTTGTTTGTTACAGAAAAGTATCTATGGCCTTAAGCAGACCAGTCGAGTCTGGAATGAAACTGTTGATAATTTGTTGACTAAACATGGCTATAGACAGACTAAATGTGAGCCATGTGTTTATATTAAAAGAAGTAAGGATAACAAATTGACAATTTTAGCCCTTTATGTTGATGATTTTTTTATTTTTAGTAATTGCTGTAAGGAAAAGTCCTATATCATCAACATTTTAAGTAATAACTTTAATATTAAGAATTTAGGGCCAATAATGAATTGTTTGGGCATGAGTGTACACAGAGATAGAACTAAGCAGACAATATTGTTGAGACAATCTGAGTACATCAAGAAATTGTTATCTAGATTTGGAATGTTAGATGCTAATAGTGTTCCTACACCAATGCAAGTCAATGAGAAGTTTGAAAATTGTAATGATAATAACTCCGAATGTGATTTGAAATATCGAGAACTTGTTGGTAGTTTAATGTATTTAAATGTGTGTACAAGACCTGATATTTCTTATTGTTGTAGTTTATTGAGTCAATTTAATAATAGCTTCAATAAATGTCATTGGTTAGCTGCCAAGAGGGTCCTTCGTTATCTTAAAGGTACTATTGATCATGGTTTGTTATTTATGAAAAATAATAAAAATCCTGATCTGGAAGCTTTCGCAGATGCAGATTGGGCGAATGACCCGAATGATAGAAAGTCATTTTCTGGTTTTGTAATTAAATTAAAAGGTAACACTATTAATTGGGAAAGTAGAAAACAGCGCTGTGTCGCAACGTCAAGTACAGAGGCTGAATATGTATCCATGAGTAATAGCTGTAAAGACATATTGTTTGTAAGGAATCTTTTATTCGAGTTAACTGGTAAATATCTTAAATGTGAATTAAGAAATGATAACCAGAGTGCTATAAAAATGTTAACAACTAAAGATTGTCACAAACGAACTAAACACATAGACGTGCGATACCATTTCATTAAAGATTTGATAAGTAAAAATTATATTAATGTGACTTATCTTCCTACGAGTATGATGGTAGCGGACGTTTTAACTAAACCTTTAGCGGGTACTAAGCATAAGGATTTTATGAGTCAGTTAAATGTTATGATGTAGAGAATTCTAAGTTTTTGTTTAAAATAAGTACCTATCTGATAATGTTTTGTTTGTGGTAGCAGAGCATAATGCCTTGTGTATGTAGTGTAAGGGGAAGTGTTGAAATAATTTGGTACACTCCATATCTGGCAACATTTTTATTATTAAAAATAAGTTAGATATTGTAAGTCCTGGTAACACTGTTTTTTTACTTCCTCTTCCTTTTGGCTTCTGCTATGTCATCGCCTCTTAACCTAATTTAATGTGCCTCCTGTAATATCTGTGATCTCTATAATTAAAAGTATATTCTGCCCAACTCGTCGTTTCACTGCGAATGCATCCTGCGAACACTCATAGGCCCAAGTTATCTAACCTAAGACCTATTATATTTTTATCTTTGACGTTGCCTCGAAATTAAGAGGATGTTCTTAAATACTTAAAAAAAAACTTGATTAGCCTGCAGTCTGTTTAGAAGAACTTACAAACTCAAATATGGTAAAAAACTGGCCAAGTGCGAGTCGGACTCGCACACGAAGGGTTCCGTACCAGAAGTCAAAAACGGCGAAAAAAACACGTTTGTTGTATGGGAGATGGGAGCCCACGTAAATATTATTTTATTCTGTTTTTAGTATTTGTTGTTATAGCGGCAACAGAAATACATCATCTGTGAAAATTTCAACTGTCTAGCTATCACGGTTCATAAGATAGACTGACAGTGGAGTCTTAGTAATAGGGTCCCGTTTTTACCCTTTTGGTACGGAACCCTAAAAATGAAAATTATGCATTATGTCACTTACCATTTCTTTCATGATGATAACACTTTCATCTGTTTCTTTCTTTTGAAAGCAGAATATTATTGGAGTTTCATACTGCCCGATGTTCGGTGAACTAAACGAAATCACGATGTCCTCCAACGGTTTATTCCCTAAAACATATAAAGCCAATTAATAAAAAGAATAATAGTTTAAGATCATTAAATTTGTTGAAAAGAATCATAACAGTAAAACATTTAATTTTTAAGGCTTTTTAATAAAATAATCTGAATAGAATAGTGACCAATTTAATTATTGAAGCTAATTATCAACCACATATAATACGTACAAGAGTCATTAGAAAAAGATATTTAGTATTTTAATATTATAAAATAATGTTAGCCCTACAAGGGCTTGAGCCAAAGTGATGGGAACTAGAGTAGGCAGTTAGTTCATATAGACTATTGGTCTAGTTACTGTGGAACATAACAACATTGTATTGTTAACATTGTTGCCTTACATTATGGTTGATAAAACAATTCCAAAAAATCACACTTATTTTGTATTTTATGTGAGACATAGTAAGCAACTGGTTTTTTTTCTGCATAATGTAGCCACACATTAAACAACACACAAAGCTTTTTAGTTGCTGTGGACATATTAAAATGAATTATAAATATGTGAAAAAGCATGTCATAAATAGAAAACAAATAGGTAATGAATTAATGCAATGCCACAACCATACCCTGTGTTAGTAATGCTTTTGATCCTTAAGCCAATGGTTAGTTTAAGAGTTTTTAAGGAATGTAATACTTTACCAAACTTACGTGGTGCCAAACGGCGTGCCTTACATTCGGCACTAAATAGATTGGTTTCCATCACAAAATTGAAATGTGAGTGCACTAGCTGTATGTATGTGACATGGATATCATCCGTTTGGCTCTCGTTAGACAATGAGAATTTAAATTCCACTTTCTCATTAGGTTTTGCCTGCCAAAGATATTGGTTTTGTTACTACCTTAATATTACGGTACATATATTAAGTTATAGAAGAAGTTTGGTTTTATAGCTTTTGCAGCAAAGCATGACTGTCGCTTTCTCAATCTCAATGTATAATAACTACTCGAAAGTTTGATTAGGTAAATACTAAATAGGCTTCTTCCACAGAATAAATAACAAACTAAATTAATTTAAGTGCTTAATTAATAAATATTGTGTGGTAACCACTAACAAGATCACCAAAAAATATTTTAATATTCACAATAAACCTAGTGGTTTATTGTGAATATTAAAATATTTTTTATCTATTACATTGGCAAGTCAATGGCAAGCATACTATACAATACCTATAACAAATGCGCTGAATTTCTAAAAGTGGCAGTTACTTACAGATATCTTAATTTTTCCATTCTTGTTATCAACTTCTGATCCAAGACTTGTCTTAACAGAGCAGGACACCGCTGCAATTCGTTTCCGATTTGTAACAAATTGTTTTCTGGTATTGCAAAAATGGGTAAATTTATATTTAAGTAATATTTAGGAAACTATCAGAATCTGAATTTGCTAGGGAAGTTCCTGGGATATGGTAGATTCTTGCATCGAGCGCAAAGTGAGTTATTAATGCACGAGAGTTACCTATGGTGCCCAAGCGCATGCGAGGGCACTAAATTAACACGAGTGCATTAATTACTCACTTTAGCAAGGTGCGTAATCTACTTTTCTTTCAATTACCAATCTACCTACCATGATAAAATATACCTACTCAAAATAAAAACTCAAGTTAATGAAAACAAAGTTTTCCTAAGCTTTTAAAGATTTATCCTGCGACTTTGGCGGCAAAAGGTTATTAACAATCTCATTTCCAGCTGTTTTTATAATTTCTGGAGTTGCATTCATATCGCTGTCGCTACTTCCATTTTTTAATCTTTTCTTGCTAAATATGAAATAGGTAACGTATCAAAGTTTTACAATGGTCCAAAATGCGCGCCATTTGTTTTTTTTCACTGAGTCGGTTTTATTCAGCCATTTTTATTTTGAGCCAGTATCTTTTTGATCTAATGCATACCTACATTTTATATTAAACATAATGGGAGACATTAAACCTCTGTGGTAAATTTATATCTAAATAAAAAACAGTGCATAATGAAAAACTGTGCAACCATGAGATTTCATACAATATTTCTGCACTGTTTTGGTTCTAAGCAAAAAATACGTCCTTTGTGATCGGTTTTGTAGTGATTAATGATAACATTACTATGTAATTGTAGTTGAAAGAAAATATGATTACCTACTTATTAAACATTTTAATACAAATCAATCATTTAATGTCAGGATGATTCTCTGAAGATGAAAATCTGGTCTTAGGAACTATGTTCGGTAAAAAAGACGCGCACAAACAAAAAAAAACATCTATGCAAACAAAACAAACAAAGACTTACTTATTCGATGCAAATTGTTTTAAACAAATGTTTTTCTTATGATTTTCTGTAGCAAAATGCTCCGGCTGCACGTTCCGGGCCGAACACACAGTACAATCACTCATTTTTTTAAATGATTATTTTATTAAATTGTCTCAAATTGGTAAGTAATTTCTAAGTATCGCCTATCGGCATTCGGCACTTGAAACTTGAATGATGCAAAGAGAAACTTATTATCTTTCCAGATTTAGTTTTAAACTGCTAAAATAATTAAAGGTCACTTTTACCACAAAAGACAAAAGCCAAGCGCTAAACGTGCACTCATAGTTACAACCAAAAGTGAAAAAACAAAATAATGGAATGGAGAAACGAACGAAAGTTTGATTTTATGCCGATTACAAAGACGACTGACTGGGTTACCAGATTAATTTTTTTTTTTTACTGATTACTTCTCGATCCTCAATAGAATTATTTTTTGTTTTTCTTAGTGTAATTCTATGACATGAATTTGCTGTTCATGATAAAAATATGTTGCTATACGTTACTCAAACTTGGTGAAACAATCATAATTTTCATTTCAAAAGAATTTTCTACTTTCCGTTTTTGCGGAACTGAGTGCTAAAAGCCTTGAATTCAAGTTAGGTAAAAATATTATTTGGGCTGGTAAAGATATAGATTTTTAGCCGGGGATTTTCAAGTATTTTATAATAAATAATCCGGCTGCATTGCCAAAGATCATAATATGATCTAAATAATATTATTATTTAGACCAAAATCATACAAACCAGATAGAAAACACTTATTTGTCTTATTATTATCATAGTGTGGTTGGTAGAAGAGGTTTTTCGACAGTATACCTCCGCCGTCATAACGAAAAAGGGCACAACTAACATTTTTTCCAAAATTGAGTTAAATACATATTCGGAATCAGAAATAAAAGGCGCATCTGCCAGTTTTTTTTATATTTTTTTATGAGGAAGATCTTCAGAGATACTTTAAAATTAAAAGGGAACTTTTGAATTATTTTATTATTATTAAAAGCCAAATGTGCCTGTAAATTGTAATATTTTCTATTTTTACATCAATTACTAGGAACAAAGGGCAGATTTGGTAGGTAATTTATGCCTTTTATACTTAATAATCATATTTTTACATAATTTATTTTACAAGTTGAAAGAGAAAATGTTGATTAAGTATTTAATAATCGTGAAAGAAATTAATTATTATTATTAAATCTCTTGTAGGAATCATGTAAATTATAACTAGATTCATTTACACATTTTTTTATAAAACAACTCTTATTTGTACATTTTTTGCCGAAAACCAGTAAAATATTTTAAACTCAATTTTCTTAAAATTTGCAAAATGTTAGATGTGCCTTTTTATATTACGACGGCAGTATAATTATTAAAATGAAAAGGCATATTTTAATAGATGCGCCTTTTCATTGTATTATTTCATATTTTTTCACAAAATGTCAGAATGAAAGTCACAATTGGTTAGTTATGCCCTGTATTCGTAACATTGATAACTCTACTTATTTTTTATGCTACGTTGAAAGAGAAAATGTTGATTATTTAATAATTGCCAATAAAATAAAAACTTATAAGTATTTCAATAATCGTATAGTACCTAATCGTGAAAATGAACTAATTTCAATTCATCTATTTTCGAAAAATAATATTATAGTCGATATTTTTTGCCAAAAACCAATAAAAACTTAAACTCGATTTTCTCCATATTTATAAAATGTTAGATTTGCCTTTTTAGGGTTCCGTAGTTAAGTAGGAACCCTTATAGTTTCGCCATGTCTGTCTGTCCGTCTGTCCGTCCTCGCTTAATCTCTGTGACCGTTAGCACTAGAAAGCTGAAATTTGGTACCAATATGTATATCAATCACGCCGACAAAGTGGTAAAATAAAAATAGGAAAAAAATGTTTTATTAGGGTAGCCCCCCTATATGTATAGTGGGAAGTGTTTTTTTTTTTAATTTCAACCCTAACGTATGATATATTGTTGGAAAGGTATTTAAAAATAAATAGGGGTTTACTAAAATCATTTTTTGATAATGTCAATAATTTCGGAAATAATCGCTCCAAAAGTCCAAAACAATGTGTCCCCCCCCTCTAACTTTTTAACTATAAGTTTAGAAAATATGAAAAAAAATCTGGAAAGTAGAACTTCATAAGGACTTTCTAGGAAAATTATTTTGAACTTGATGGAAACAACAGTTTTTGTACAAAAAAGACAAAAAGTTGTACAAAATAATTTCTGGACTAAGTTTGTAGTATAATCGTATATGCAAGCATTTTTTTAACTTCGTTTACATATTTTATTATCCTGAACGTATCTTTTTTCAAACAAAAACAAAAAAAGAATTATTAAAATCGAATCCCAATATTTTAAGATCCGTGATCGACTACGATTATTACGCGATCATAATGGATACCCACTTTTAAACTCATAAGTGGGAACACTTATTGTGACGGACGGGAAACTACGGAACCCTACACAGAGCGTGGCCCGACACGCTCTTGGCCGGTTTTTTCATTATGACGGCAGACCTAGTCTCCAGTCTCTTAGTAGTAATATTCTCCTTACTTTCATATAAAAACAGAAACGGCATACTCAGGCAAAACCAATTGCCACGTCTATGAAAGTTGCTTCAATAAATAAATAGATGGGAGGTGAGGTGCCACGGTCGGTACGTGCACATGGGTGGGTGACCATCCATTACATTTCGAGACCCTTTCGTACCTCGGAAAGCAGGTGTTACTTTGACAACTTTGGTGTTACTTTGGCTTTGACAGTTGTTACTAGTGGACCAAAAAGTCTGACAACCTTTCTCACAGGTGTGTCGTGATACCCTGTAACTTTTTGTGGAGGCCAGTCACTCCATGTAAAATACTGATATTCAGCTACATCCGGTTAGACTGAAAGTCGACCCCTACATAGTTGGGAAAAGGCTGCGCAGGATGTGGTGTAATAAAACGTTATTGATGCTTTTACATAAATTAAGTATATTAACAGATGATTTCGTACAAAAATATCATAGGTAATAAATAATAAATTGATATCACTGCTAGGAATGTTTAATAAAATATAAGCGTAATTATGACTAGAAAACGAGATCATAATAATTCAAATATATATCAGGATTATCAGGGAAACAATCGAGGTAGATTTTTCGAAATTTGAATTTAGTTGCGGATTCCTTCGAAGGAGAATTTGGCGTCTTCGGGCTGTACTTTGAGTTCGCTTCGGCGGCCGGTGAAAGGGATGAGCGGCCATGGCCAGTTGTTGCCCAGGCGGAAGTCGGGGCCGGTGCACACGCCAGCCCATTTGTGGCAGTAGTAGCCGGGGGCGCACTTTTGGCCGTACAAGTCGAATTCGCGTTTCTCGGTGCACTGTTCACGAGGGCCCTAGGAAAACAACGTTTGATAAAGATTAAAAAAACTTAATAGGCATGGCTCTATGTGTAGAGTCTAGCTGTGGATGTCTTTTTTTATAAGATGATGATTTCCCATAGTTAAGACGATAAAATTGCTGTTTGAAAGCTTTTCAAAACATCATCAGCCTATTAATGGACAATGGACATACTGCGCAGGTTACTCTTCCTTTGTGCTATGAAGTACACTCATGATTTAGTATTCTAAGACATGATCTACAAAGATCCTATTTATTTGACAAAGCGAGGACGTACCCTGTAGCAGTCAAGGCGTTTGCCGCAAACTTCGTTGATGTAGGTGCCTAATTTGCAGATCTTGAAGGTTTTGTTGCCTTGCCTGACAGGACATTCCTCGTTGCTCGCCGTCCAGTGGTCGGAAGGTTCTTCGCATACCGGACATTCAACGAGTACTCTAGAATTGAAAAAAGGTTGGTTATAGCAGCGTCCCGCGGTTTCACTCGGATAAGTGTCGATCCCGTGGGAATATCGGGATAAAAACTATCATATGTACTTCCTCGGGATGCAATCTATCTCTCTGCCAAATTTTATAGAAATCCGTTCAGTGGTTTAGGCGTAAAAAGGTAACATACAGACAGACAGAGTTACTTTCGAATTTATAATACATACATATTAGTAAGGATTAGTACAGATTGTGATGACAAATAGCCATTACCCTTCAACCGGAGCAGGTTCTTCTCTGGTGATGAAGTTCCGGGATTCGTAGGAGCCTCTGTAGTGCGCCAAGCACGAACTGAAGGCGAAGAGCATCAGGTACACCAGGGAATGCATAGTGAAGAGTTCTGAAAAATAATGAGGTCGAGTAAAACGTCAAACCCTGATCACAAACTTAGGAGTTGTAGGAGATAATCTCCTACAAATGTCGTAAAGAGGAATCGAGTCAGGTTCAAAGCCCTTATGGTGAGTTTAAAATGACTGTCTGTTGTCTGTTTAAATACTATGAAATGACTAATGTAGCCGGTCATATTAACTAATTAAATATTCAACTATCTAATAGCCTAGGCTCCCAATGAAAACTCAAGGCAATTAATTAATTTTAAATCCATTAATTTTTTTTGAAAGGTTTTTTCTTTGTTGATACTTAAATAGCCATAAAAAAATGACTCTTGAATAGCTGCCTTTTCAAATCGAATTGTTTGGTTTCTGAATCTAATCATAATTACATGCCCATACCTCGCGAACGCGGTTTAGCTGGCTACTGCTAAATCCTATAATACGTGTGCAATTAATGGAAACCGACAACTGTGAATCTTCGTCAACCATTCCATCCATATCAGGTAGTAAGTAAATTAAATTCAATGAGAAATATTCCAAAAATAAAAAATTTGTTTGAGAAACAACGGGCACGGGGCACTGTTTCGTAAATATTTATTAAATATTAATTTACAAATAAATTAATCATGGCCTATTTTAAGAGTTGTAACACCATTAGTTGTTTTTGTAAAACTCAACGAGGTGGCATGAATGAATAATGACGCAGCCACTGTAGTAGGAATGTAGTAGATATAAATATATCTTGGTAATATTTGTGGATCAAATAACGCAGTAGTAGGCGGGAGGCCATTATTTACTCATGCCCATTTTCACTAGAGTTGACACCTAAATAAAAGCACACTGAGGTTTCAACGCTCGGCTCAGCGCCGTGAGTTGAGAATCCAAAGATTAGCTTTTCAAAGATTGCCGTTGAGAAGCAGACATTTCAACGAAACATGCTTAAATATTCCAAATTAAAAAAACCGGCCAAGAGCGCGTCGGGCCACGCTCAGTGTAGGGTTCCGTAGTTTCCCGTCCGTCACAATAAGTGTTCCCACTTATAAGTTTAAAAGTGGGTATCCATTATGTTCGCGCTCCAGCAGCGCTCCGCGCTCCTGCAACTGCTCCCGGTAGTGGGTACGTGCGCGAACACGGAGCGTGCATCATTGCAGGCGCTCCGACTCGAGACGGTTTTTAGCGCGAACACAAAGGGATACGTTCAGGATAATAAAATATGTAAACGAAGTTAAAAAAATGCTTGCATATACGATTATACTACAAACTTAGTCCAGAAATTATTTTGTACAACTTTTTGTCTTTTTTGTACAAAAACTGTTGTTTCCATCAAGTTCAAAATAATTTTCCTAGAAAGTCCTTATAAAGTTCTACTTTGCAGATTTTTTTCATATTTTTTAAACTTATGGTTCAAAAGTTAGAGGGGGGGGGGGGGGACACATTGTTTTTTACTTTTGGAGCGATTATTTCCGAAATTATTGACATTATCAAAAAATGATTTTAGTAAACCCCTATTCATTTTTAAATACCTTTCCAACAATATATCACACGTTAAGGTTGAAATTAAAAAAAAAATCACTTCCCACTTTACATATAGGGGGGCTACCCTAATAAAACATTTTTTTCCAATTTTTATTTTACCACTTTGTCGGCGTGATTGATATACATATTGGTACCAAATTTCAGCTTTCTAGTGCTAACGGTCACAGAGATTAAGCGAGGACGGACAGACGGACAGACAGACATGGCGAAACTATAAGGGTTCCTAGTTTACTACGGAACCCTAAAAAGTCGCCGACTGAGGTTGTTGGTAAAATCTTCTCACATTCTCATGTGATCTCTTTCTAACAGAAAGCAACGACTTGCGCAACAAACATAAGAAGATATGGTCTGAAATCATCAACACGTACAGTGCGTGCCACGTAAGAAGAGACTTGACCCCGCCTCCCCCGCTCTTTCCGCCGCCCCTATGACGTCCAGTTTCGTCCTGCACTCAGACCTCATACCGCTAAAGATACCTAAAATCGTGTTCTGCGCATGTCAAACCACGTGGTGTGTCAAGTCTCTTCTTACGTGGCACGCACTGTATGATCCATGCCGCCATGCGCGTTCCATACCCTTTAGATAAGAAGACACACAGCATGGGGCAGTTACAGGCCATACAGTAGGCCCATAAAAATATACATCATTTTTTTTATTAAAACGGTGTATTTATTTGCAAAATGTATCGGCCTACGTACCGCCCAAGTCTTTTTGTTCCGGCCTAAAATAATGGGGGAGTCATAATATGTTTCCGTTAGACGTAAACATCGTTGCAACCGGCAGGTATTCAGAAGATCTATTTTTATCTTAGAAGGCAACTCTTATCACACGGTGTAGCATCACTAATTGCTATAAGAGACATGTGATTTTCACAGCTGATATGTCTAACTAAAGGAACACGAAACTTCAAACAGGCTTGAAATTCAATACTCGTGATTCCTGGGAAAGATGTCGTCTGAGACAAAATCAAACTGCCTCTAGTAGCACGCTTGCAAAAAAGTTTAAAGGAAGGCTTTGAAGATGGGTGTAATATTATCGTTGGCTGATCAGACATTTCATTTTTAGACTTGAAAGGTCGAAGCTAAGTAAATGTCTCAGTAGGCAGATAAGGCATTCTCTTTGGTAGATAGGTACAGACGCCAGCACATCAAGCTACTACAATCTGTCAAATGTCTTTAATAGATTTTCAACTTTATCGCTAAAGCATAAGGTTCAAAGTTGATTGGGAAAATTTGTTAGTTTCGGGTGGCTTGATGTGCTGGCGTCTGTACAATAGCCTTCTTGGAGCAATGACGTAGGTAGATTTCGTGAACACTTGAGGGGTCAAAACTCCACACCCAAATGTGCGTAATTATTTCTTTGTGCTCACATTTCCCCATAAAATATGGCAGTAAGAATTCAAAACATAATAATTTTCTATTCACGAGTCAGTGACATAGAATTAAATTTAAAAATAAACGTCATTGCAGTGTGACGTGGGCGCAGCTGAAGATGCGAAAACGTGGCGAATGTGTATTTTTATACCATTGCTGGTTTTGTTCTGCGGTACATTTTATTTGAGTGGATGAAAACAGCAACGTATGTTTAGCAGAATTTCTCGTTTTAGTGTCGGTTTATGTCTTAGTAGAGATACGTCTGCGCGAGAGCCGCCCGCCCAATCCGTTTGCTAAATGCGCATTCATGTGATACACTTCGAAGACTACAGAGGCAAGATTGCCAATACAAATTATTTTCACGTTTAAAATAAGCGTTAAAACTTTATTTTTAAAACATTTGTGGTTTTTTTTACAAAAGAAAGTGGTTTTTTGAATATTTCGTCCGATATTTTAGTTCAAAATGGGAATGATTTCGCGTGTGCGCGGACGCATTCGTAGTGATTCTTTCTCGAAGATTCATACGATCAAATCAAAGGAAAAACTTGCCAATATCGGTAAGTGGATTATTTTTTTTTTTTAGAGACGGGAATGATTTTGTTAATGATTTTCCGGAAATTCTATTGCTTTAAGAACCTCGGAATTCTTAATGTTGTGGTTCGACAAACATTATACTAATGCAGTCATGTGTTATGATGACAAATGTTAGTAAAATTAATGCTTTCATTTAGGGAGATAGGTACATATTTAATCAATATCATTATCTCCAATCGGTGCTCTTAATTATTTCTGGCTGACCGATTAGCAAATTTTTGTAAAATTAAATGAGATTTTAACGATGACAATTAAACAATGAATATATTTAATGTTATCTCTAATTGCGGCAATAACTTAGTAATGGTTGAATTAGAGGCACTTAGAGGCTTGTAATAAATAATTACGTATACCTAAGTGTGTGTGTAAGTAGCTTGTTAACTCTTCGCACGTCGAGTGTACACCATGTGTACCGATAACAATAAAATTTCTATTGTGTCTGCTAATTAGACGCGCGACGAGTTAAGGAGTAGTTTTTTTTAAATTATGTTTTGTTTAAACCAGAGTCTAGATTTGTGCAAGACAACGCACGCCTTGAAGAGATGTGGTGGCTCAGTGCAGACCAGTGGTGGCCCAGAGGTGGCCCCACTTACCCCCCACACCGGACACATACCCCCGTTCGAACCCAGACCGGCGCTTTACTTTGTTTAATTAATGTCATCACTATTGCTCTCAAATCGGTGAAGGAAAACGTGACGAAACCGGCATGTCCTAGAACCAAAAAATTCGAAGTCATGTGACATCCACCAACCCGCACTGGGCCCGCGTGGTTGATTATGGCCCAGTCCCTCTCAAAGAGAGGAGGCCTGTGTCCCAGCAGTGGGAACATTACAGGCTGATTATGTTATGTAATGCTTGCCCCGCTTTCATGGGACTTAACTGTCGAAAAAGTAATAAAATCTATAGGTACTCTGAAATGTGGCCAGTATTTTAGGGAAAATAATTTGCGACTGTATCGGCCTGTCATTATCCCAGTAGGATGCAATATGTGTGTGACACACGCCCCCCGCGCCTTCCATTATATCGGACTTAAAGTCCGATATCATTTTCTACAGTTGTAGAAAAAATTAATAAATCTAAGTAGATCTCTGTAAATGTGGGTCACATTTGGCCAGTATTTCAGGGAAAATTAATATTTGCGACTGTATCGGTCTGTCATTCATTATCCCAGCAGGGTGCGAAGGCTTCGTCTCATTCATGCTCGAATGAAAGTTCAAAAATATATTTCGTATCAAATGACGTGTTTATTTTCCTTACTTTGTTGACTCATGCCTACCTTGTCACTTCCACGTGTCTAGAACATGTGGCACAAATGCACGAGGTTTGATCTGGCATAACTTGCTCTGTCATTACTGCTACCAAGAATGTTGGTTGATAATCTTGATTAACTATACAGAAAGTTACTTCAACGCCTCACATAATCTGACCAAGACTATGTCTGGACTTCACCGACCTCATCTGGTTGTTAAAATATGATTGGTGTGTAAAAGTGTTTGTGAATTTAAAGCAGTTATCATTCATCGCCACATTTTGTATGTATTTTGTGAATGATAACTGCAATGGTAATGAAATTGCAGTTTATCACAACTTTATAAGCGTCGCGTACGTTATGAAATATGATAAACCAAACTCATTTGGGTAATAATAATAAACTCATTTGCTATTACGTATACTCTATGCAATAAATATTCATTTCTCACTATGTATTCAAATAACCCAAACAACATGTTTGACCTACTAACAGTAGACAAAATGCAGGTGTTTACATTCTGTACGTAAAGTGCGGGCGGGTGGGTATACCGCGAAATAAACATTACAAAATAAACTGAAACTTCAAGATAAATTATCTACATGCATTATATATATTAATTGAAATCTCGTGTATATAAAAATTAGGCCACATCGTAAAATCATTGTCCTGAACACTACGAATTTGCTACGTCCTACGAGCTACGCTTCAACTAGGTCTACGACGTAGCAGGATCGTGTAGCGCTACGATTCAACTACGCCTACGGCCTACGTAGTGGCAGGATCTTTGCAGGCGTAGCGCTACGATACGAAGCGTAGCCCTTGTCAAAGGGACAGGCAAACTATTTCTGAAAATAATCTGCCTATCCCTATGGTATTAATATTTGGACTGTGTGTGGTCAGTTTTGTTACAAGAGAATAATTTCACGTGTTAGCGCTTTTTACATTTATTTTCTTTACTCATACTTAAGCACATAAACACTATACAGTCTAAACACTATACAGTAATACAGTCGACTTACAAAATACGCATAATCCAGTTTTAAAACTAATCTTTTCGCGTGACAGTCTTGAAGTTTAACGAGTTTTGTGGTTATCATTTAATATTTTAATAACTCTATCACTATTTTATTATATAATAAGTAATAGTAATAGTTTTGCTGCTGTGATATCGCGTAAAATATAACTAGAAATGGAACGAGGTGGCTGGATGACGAACACGGTCTAATAAATAATATTCAATGAAGACATTTCATTTGAATTGTTTGTCTGATCATGTCACGAAACAATAGGAGTATGTAAGTATCGGAGGAGCAGTCGTGGCGTATTGGTATCGGCCCCGATTCACGAGTTTGTAGGTCTTGAGTTCGAACCCAGGCATGCACTTTACTTTGTGCATTTAATTTCATTATCACTGCACTCAAAACGGCAAAGGCAAAAATCAAAAAATTCGAAGACTGTGACATCCACCAACCGTCACTAGGCCCGTGTGGTGGATTATGGACCACTCCATCTCACAGAGAGGAGGCCTGTGTCCCAGCAGTGGGAACATTATAGGCTGATTATGTAAGGATCATAGCAGCTCGTTCACTAGTTTCTGCTTTACCCCATGAGCAAAACCGTGAGTTTAGAAGTATGTGTCGTGTCGTATTTCTGCTAAACTACTTAGCACGTAATCGTTATGCTATATTTTCAATCTTTGAATTAGCATTCCCATTTAACGTGGCAACTCTGCCAGTCTTCTAATGAGCACGTTTCCGAATGACAGCGATGCGGACGAGTATTTCGACGCCTATATTGTCCTTTTGTTTTTGTATTTATTTGTAAAGTTATTTAGTTTACCGGCTCGCTACCTATCTGCGTTTGGGCGCTCCTTGCAGGGCTCCGCATTGCTGTCAGTGCGGTGAAGCTGTTGACTGCCGCGGACACCATGGCCTATCCTGCAGTAGGAGCGCAGGCCGGATAGCACGGCACGTCAGCATTAATGACATCATCTGTCGTGCTCTTTTCACCGCCGGGGTGCCAGCTGTTTTAGAACCCAATGGCCTAGCACGCGACGATGGGATCAGATCAGACGGAATGATCATAATACCCTAGAAGTTAGGCAGACCTTTGGTGTGGAATGCAACATGTTTCGACACCCTTGCGCCATCCCATATTCCTAGCACGGTGGGCTGTGCTGGGGTGGCTGCTGCAGGTGCAGAAAACCTCAAACCTGATTGGGAGTTATATGTTCGAGCCATTTGGGGTTGAATTATCTCTTATCGCCCCAGGGTTTGCCATTTTCTTTCAGCTTTGTTGATCAGGGTAGTGCAAAAAGATTCACGATAATATATTGTGTGGTCCAAATCACAGTCCAAATTTTCGGAGCACTCGTACTTACTTCTTATATATATATTTCGTGCTTCTTAGAAAACTCTACTAAACTCAACTAGCTTCATATTTTCTGACTGACCGACTTCTTGACAATTCAACAGTGCCTGTAAATGGTTTAATTGAAATAAATGCTTTGAGTTTGACTCAAACTTAAACTCAAAGCATTAATTTCAAATAAACCAGGCTTTTGAATTTGAATTGTCAAGCGGTCGGTCAGTCAGAAAGATGAAGCCCATTCCAAAGCGTAGTTGGTACCTACCCTGGAAAATCGAGCAGAAACTCCAAAGAAACCTTTATATATATCAAAATATTGGTTAAATCATTAATGTGGAAATTAAACGATGAACGAGAACGATATCGAAACACTACGAGAAAACCGAAAATCATAGATGTTTTTGTCAGTCATTCGTAAACGACTTTGTAAACTATTGAAAGACCTTCGATATCCCAGAATAATTTAAGTAAACAGTTCGAGGAACAATTCAATTCACAGAGGAAATATTTTGTTAATCATAATGTAAGCTTTTAGAACGTGTTACTGACGCAAAACCATAAAAATGTGCTTCACTTCAGAAGGGAAAGTCTCCGAGAAAAATATTTGAAATAGCCTTATTTTTCAGTGGCGTCAATGCTTTATTTTTAGAGTGTTATTAATAATTGTTTACAGTGCACTGACTCTGGCACGTTATATTTCTTCTTTACATGTTTTTTTTACGAGAAAATGGCAATTTTAGAGTATCTTCAGGAATTTGAGGAAAACTGGAGGAAAACAGATCGTGTCTTGTTGGGGCATCATTTTTCATTTTGGACTGAAAAAGTCGTAAAAAAATCTAGGGACTAGTCATAAATTCATGCGAAGCTTTATTAATTAACTTGTAGGCCAATGAACTACCAGTAAATTCATACTGGCGCTATCAACTACCAGCCCTCGAAAGAAATGTCGACCGAAAAATAACAACTCCACTTTTAACATTTCAGTATGGCTCCTGTCACTGGTCCTGCTATTACCGTACTGGGCACCTCGGGGGCTGCTGGTGGCCCTTGGCGGTGCATGGCTGATGGCCGCGTACACATGCCTGGTGGTCCCAGTGCTCATCTCCGCCAACTACAAGTACCCAGCGAGGTGGTACCCTGCCGTGGTCAAACTCGCTCAAGGTAGGTTGTTTAAAAAAAAAGAGGTATTTGATTGGAATAAAAGAAGATAGATTGAATTCATCCTTTTTAATTAGGATAGTCGAGGTAGAGTAAAAGGAGAAAACCACTTCCATGTTTTTTGTTTTATTTAGAAGGCAGACTGAGTTGATTGACTGACAAGGAATTTTAACTCTTTAAAGATATTTTTAATGCTCATAAACCATAAATCAAAGATAAAAGAACTCGGATACACTGGCCAGCCGCGTATTTAATTTGGCAGTTTTTCAAAAGCCCAAAAAGGAAGGAATAAATACATAATTACGTATCGAAAACTACATACGCCCACGAAATTATTAGTTTCGTCTTATGTTTAGGTCTAGAGCGAGAAAAAGCAAACACAATAACACGTTTGTGTCGCAAATCCTGCGCAAAACACTGGGGTGTGCCAATCTCCCGACCTATGCGTCGCACGTACGCTTCCAAGTCTTTCTTCACTCGTCATTGACTGAAGAGGCGGTTTCTGGAACCGCCTCTCCCGCGATCGCATGACGTAGGGAATGCATAGCGTAGTGTAACATTGTAAGATGTATGCAAATTTTATTAGTTACATGTCGAGCTACTCGACTGAAAATGTTCAAGATAATTATTTACAACAGTGTCCATCTAACCTCAAATGTCTCAAGGAATGTTTTTAAATTTTTGGGCGATTTATCACAAATTATTCTACGACTATGAATACTGTACCTATTTCAGAAACACATTAGTCATTTGAAATTAATTAATTACTAGATGCAAACATAAATTTGTTTGTTACAATTTCACGCAGAATCCACTGAACTGATCATCATAAAATTTTACATATACGTCTTCAGGGGTATAGAAATGGACAGAGGGTACCTTTCATCCAGGAAAAAAAATACTGTTCCCAAGGAAACGAACAATAACTTTCGACGGTCACAATTGCTTTAGGACTCTAGACAGCGCTACGTGTCTTTCGAATCATGATTGAATTTTATATGACCCGATTTTCTGAGCAATATTCTAACACAAAGTACTAGGCTTGCATGAATTCGCGATAGTATTTTTATGATTAGGATTATGCTTTTAATATTATTTGGATGAAATTTGGCTTCGGCTTACAGATAGTTTATTATAAACTGGATTATTAACACATAGGATACTGTTTATCCCGGTAATACGTATCCGTGGGATTATTTGCCAAGATTTGTATAAATAAATAAATAATTTCCGACCTCCACCCGGGCAAAAGTTAGTATACATATAATATTTAGCATTACATGGGTTGAACGCCCTTCATATCGGGGTCTTTGTATTTCAGGATAAAGTGCACTAATCTAACTGCCTCAACATTATTTGAGAGCCTTTCTTAGTGCATTGACTACAGACAAATTGACAATGTCCCGATTGACGATTCCCTAGTTCAAAGTAGGGCCATCAGTTTAAAAATCAGGCCGGTTTCCACTTTCTGTGAGTCACAATCATATTAACCAGCAAACAAGTCTACTTCCGGCAAGGGTTCGTTATTTATTCCAAAGATTACTGTGAAAACATTAGCTTTGCAATGTTATTGTTGTACTCTTGAGTTTATATTTATGTGGAAAAGTCAGGTCATTGTCGAGTAGAAGCTGAATGGGGCGACGGAAGCTGGCGACAGGCCAGGGCCCGTGCGTCATCCCCGTTTACTTGTATTTTCTGCGTCTAAACCAGAACACATGTTTTGAGTAGGTAGGTACTCCCCAATCATTTGAAACGAACCATAGAAAGTCTGGGCTTGAGCCGACCTTTTACGTCTCGACTGTTGATGTTGATATTATTGTCTTAATAATAAATCATCAAATAAATCATCTGCCGTTTGTATTTGCTACATTGTATGTACTTTGCTTGACGTTCAGAAAAGTATCTAATGAAGTAATTCTGATTGCTTCAATTAAAATTGTAGTACTAATGGAAGCAATATTTTATTATTTCACCATTAGTGACTGGAGATATCATTTCAAAGCTACGAATTATAATATTTTCAACTAAAGGCACCATTTCGATGAATGTCAACACCAACATCGTCATGTATTATTTACGAATTCAAAATAAAATTTTGTTTTGATACAAGGACACGCCAGATGGTGCGCAGATTTGAGACAAACTATAAGTAATGTATGTACGTGTTATTATTTTTGGTTTTGTGAATCTAAACGTAAAACGTATTATCTGTGATAAACACGAAGATCTGCCAAAGAAATTTCGATATTGTAGTGGCACGATATCGTACGATGCGAGGAATTTTAATTATTTGCATTAATGTGACAGCTAGATTACCCAATGGTTACTATTTTCGTAAATAGAGCACATTTTTATCTGTTATTTAAAATTAGTACGTGATCTTAAGCACGATTCAGGTGCTGCATGCAGTTGCACGTCTCCAGATTGTAGTTCTTTATTTCATTTAGTTTGTTACAGTGCACTTAGAGACAAGATAATTATGCATTTAGAACATATTTAGGTAATGGTGGGTTAATATGATGTCTTTCAATGATTCTGGTATTTGTGAGGGTATCACCCATCTTGAATTATAGTGTGGTAACTATTATAAGATTTTTATGATCTACGGTGCACTCACGGGTGCAAGCCACGATGGGTTAATGAAGTACGTAATAACAAAAAGTACGAATATGACAAAATTATTGAGCTAAAGAAAACGGTTTGTGGTAGCAAACTTACCAGATTCTTTTCGATGTACTGTTGGAAGGTGGATGTTGCTGGTGAAGCGTTTTTCTGAACTGACCATCCTTGTTTCTTGGGGGTCCTTTTATACTCGACATTTTGCTGGACAGCCTCTGTTACTGCGGCTGGACAGTTTCAATGTTAAAGAACCACGGGTTTAAATTAATAATGAAGTATGTATTTAAGTACTTATTTCGTTTTTGTTGAACGCTAAAATCAGTTTACATCAAGTTCTGAAGCTCATCCTCGTAATGGATCGCGTTGTATACCTGAAATGAGTGATGATGATCGAAACAAAACGTTGAGTTTCTCTGTGAATCAACTCAGTCTATCGGAGTGCTAAACTTACGACGTTACGATAGGCCACGAAATACAATAAAATTACTTGATGAGAAAGAGCCAAAAATCACATTTTTCTTACACGTTTTTCGCGCATAACAAAAGGTATTTTTTAAAAAATTCTAAAAAGTTTTCGATTCTCTACTCAAACATAGGTAATTATGAGTTAGTTTCATGGCACGATCTCGAATACTAGGTCCATATTTTTTACCTCTTTCTATAGAAATAATACTAAAATGTAATACTTTAAGAAAAAAATATGCAAATGAGGGAAAATTTCTTGAAACAGTCAAGAGTTAACTTGTTGTGGACAACTCGAAGTGACAGGCTGTGGATACCGTCCCACGCACATTTTATGAAAAACATGTTGCTACACTGATTTTATTTAATTTTGATAAAAATGATTCGGTACCTCAGTGCGCCATATAAGTACCTAGTTCGTCAGTAGCTGCTGACTTGAATAAGTAATTAACGTGAAGAATAAACGGGAATATTAAGAACCAAGCTTATTATTTGAATATTGAAACCAATCAGTCCACACCACTACAGTCTACCTAACAATCTGAAGTTTTCATAAATGTTCATGGGCCTGGTCAAAAGTTTCTTTGCTAGTACGGTCAGCAACAAAAGTCGATTAACACTTCAGTTTTTTCAATCTCAGTTTTGAGCAAAATATTTGTTCAAAATTGCAGCTGAAATCCAATGCAATTTTGAACAAATATTTTGCTCAATAACTGAGATAAAAAAACGGAAGTGTTAATAGTTTGCTCAATAACTGAGATTTAAAAAAACTGAAGTGTTAATCGACTTTTGTTGCTGACTGTACCTAAGGATAACAAAATAATTGAAGCATGAAATGTACAAGAGTACCATACAATTTCGAAAATTCATGCCTGAAATAAGAAAGTTTGTATGAAAGTTTTTACCGATGGAAAAACACACCGCGCGAGCGCTCGGCTTGCACCCAGAGTAGGTATATTATTAGTTTTGATTAGTAATTTTTGCTTTTACTATGAATCAATGTGATTCAATAAAAGGTGGATAAGTGGATGTGTGTCGAAACCATTTTACAGTCGACCGCAAGCGACTTTGACGGAATTTCAATAGAATTCGTGACCTCTCAAGCTCCGCTAATGAGACACAATTGATTTTCTATTGTATCGTATTACATAGCATAGGCGCGGAGGAGGCCAGTTATACTGGCTTTATCAATAAATAAATAAATGCTAAAAACGAAATTTCCTTTTCCAGAATGTGCGAAGAAGCTGCGAGCGCCTGTGTCACGCGTGCTGGGCGTGATGAAGGCTGCGTACGCGCCGGTAGAACGCGCAGAGAAACTCTTCCTGCAGATGAACAATCTTTCAACTATGATTGGACAGGTAAGGATCTTATTAGTAACCCTTGTCATTATTTTTTTAGGGAAAAAATGCTGGCAGTTTTGCCCTCTATTAAAAGCATAGGTCAACCAACTCCTCTATATAAGGCAAATTCTTGATAACTCATCATGAGTTACATGGTTCTACAGTCAATCAACATCAGTTAAATAGCGCATACATGTACCAGTGCAAGTGGCGTACCTAGGTGACTAGCGGCCCCAGTGCGAAAAATGTTGTGGCTCTATCTAAACTGGTTATACACACATCAAAAGTGTCTACGGATCAACGTTTTAGAGTATCGCCGCAATTGAGGCTTATTATTTTAACTTGGAACTGAAAAAAATTGCATCGATATGGAGCGACGACATCATTTGACACGAGAAGAGGTGATGAGAGCCGGAATGTTGCAAGCTAGTTCCAGGCAACGTACTGTCGCTGTCGCTCCTGCTCACTACACAGAGTGTCATAAGCCGCCTCTGGACACGCTATCGTATCACAGGCAGCGTGGCCGAGCGTCATGGAGGACGATCTCGCATCACCACTCGCAGACAGGACCGGTACATCCAAAATACTGCATGACGGAATCCATGACCGCCAGTGATGTCGATGATTGGTTGAAGTGGATAAACACAAGAACTTACACAACTCAACAGAAAGAATTTATTATATTTATGTTCTGAATTGTGGAAGAAATTTTTTGCTAGGCCAGTTCGAGGTTTGGTGGTCAGGGGCCAAGGGGTCCCCTGAGCTTGGAGGCCCCCCCGGTGCACGGCACCGCCTGGCCCTCCGATGGTTACGCCACTGGTTATGGCCCTGTCTCATATAGGGTCCCCGGTAACAGCATTATCCTGAACGATGGCCGTTTTGTGTGGATGTGACGCATATTTTCCCCAACTTATTATTTTTGGGTTTTTTCTTTTGCGTCATGTTTTTATCGCAAATAAACGCATTTTCGTTTTTCTTCTTTCATACAGGTACTTGCCTTTCCACCTTTTCCCATTTAGTCATCTTGCTGTCTCATACATTAGTCTAAAATAATATCGTTTTTTCTTCCAGTTGCTGATGTTCACAGCCTGCGACCGACTGCTAGTCTCCCAAGGCAGATTAACCTGCCTCTACTCCTTGATGTTCTACAACGTGGTCACCTATTCCGTCAGCTATGTCCGCGAGATCTGCACCAAGGAAGACTGGTCACCCTACGTCAACGTCAACCGCCATTCCCGCGTCAAGCATCTCGCCATGTCAGCCACGAAGATAGTCCTGGAATGGACGAAGGCAGTCACTTTTATCGTCACTATAACATTCGTCCTCCTTGCTTTAGGATTAGAACAAGGACTGGAACATTATAAACCCACAGCTTTATATACAGCAATAACCGGCACATATTACCTTCTAACAGAGAGAACTTTCATGGAACTCTGGCCAATAGGCATCTCCGCTTTAAAACTGGAGATATTAGAAGGCATGGAGTTGTTGTACTTCGGTGCTTTGGCTAGAGGCATTACCACATTCCTAGCCTTGCCCTTACTCCCAGCCTTAGTATGGTACGAACGGTGGAGGCTAGCTGCTCTACTGTTGTACGTGTGTGTCTTCGTTCATGGAAGGCACAGGCTGGGTGAAGCTCTAATGAAGCTGCAAGAAGCTAGAGGTTCCCTGTCGAGGTTCAGGCGGGCGACACCAGATGAACTGGCGACCCTTGAAGACGTCTGTGCTGTGTGCTTAGGGACAATGAAGTCAGCACGTGTCACGCCCTGCGCCCACTTCTTCCATGCAGACTGTTTGAGAAAATGCCTTGCTACTTCGGACAGATGTCCTATTTGTGTCAGGCCATACGTGTTTTGTTGACCATTGGCTTATTACATTCGCATAAGACTGCTTGAAACGAAATTTTTGACATCGCCTTTTCCAAATCGTGGATTTGGAAATGTAATCGATTGAGGTGATAATTATGAAAGTAATCTAAGATTATTAGTAAGTACCTAAGTAGGCGATCGGCCATGGGCGCGATCGTTGTTGTGATCGATCGATTTTATATGTTGTAATATTTACAAGTAAAGTTGTTGTGTCAATAATTTTGTTGAATTGTTTAAAAAAAAAAAGAAAAAATATATTAAAGTACCTACCTACTGTCACTTCACACCAATTGAGGTTTGTACACAGATCTAGATTAATGTAAAAACCGTACCCATATTTTATAGCATGTCGAGGCTTCGAAGTAATATTTTTTTTTATATCGTTGCTTCGACTTGGAGATATCGAATACTTTTAGAACCTATTATACTTTTGGAAACGCCCTTCTCTGTTAATGTTGTTTTATCCATTTATTGTCGTTGTCGCTTAATGCTACGGGTTGCAAGAGTTAGCACTGCTAGCGAAGAGAGTAATTAAGTAAGTAACTATAAGGAGCAAATATTTGGAGATGTTGAACCGTCGATGTATAGAGTTGATCAATTTTGAAGGCTCACGGAACGCGACTCATATGTAGAGTACATGTGCCCAGGTGTAAGGTAGAGCTACCCACGCATTCTTTGGGTCCAAGTCTGTATTAAATGTTTTGTACAATAAATTAAAGTCCTACGACTGTCTCTTGTTTTCTTTGCACCTCATCATCATCATTTCAGCCGACAGACGTCAAAGGTTGGACATAAGCCTCGCCTAAGCACCGCCACTTCGACAGGTTCTGTGCTTCTCGTATCCAGCGTATTTCTGCGACCTTTACACATTATTTCCATGGATAAGAGAGCTATTACTTCGTTTTCGCTCAGCGATCTTTCTGACTTTTTTCTTTTTGTTTGAATCGTAGTGTATTTTATAACCGTTCTCAAGTAGGTATTGAGTTATCTAATGCAAAAATATTTTTTTCAAATCTGACTGGTAGTAGCCAGAGATTAGCGCGTTCAAACAAACAAAGAAACTTCAGCATTATTATTAATATATAAATATACTTACTATATTATAGACATCATCTGCCTAGCCTGACCCCAACCATGTTGGGGTCGGCTTCCAGTCTAACCGGATGCTGCTGAATACTAGTATTTTACATGGAGCGACTGCCTATCTGACCTCCACAACCACAAACCAACCAACCATAGATTTTATTATAGTCAGCCGCAAAAATAGCATTTTTTTTTAAAGAAATATTTTTAGTCGATTTGCTAAGCATGGTAATTTTTGTAAGATTTTTCTAAGACTTCGTGCAACCGCCCGGTGTCTTCAATTTTGCCGCTTTGGGCATTTGCCTGGCTGCCCCCAATATCGGCCCTGTTTGGGGGCACGGAAGTGCCCCCACCAAGACGAGCCAAGCGAAGCGCAAGGGCACTACCATAGAAAAAAGTAATATATGGGCACTACTTACCTTTTCTCGAAGCGCTTCGTCGTTTTTTGAACCCTTTTGAACTTGGGTTTGGATTATACCTACCAGATAAACAAAATTCTCGGGATATGATATCAATAGTGAACTTATTAAACATATAAAGTTTCAATTGCATAGCTCATACACTTTAGATTTTATTGATATCAAAAAAACCACGATTTCGTCACTGACTGATGATTATCAAAACTCTTAGGGTACTTCCTGAAGTCCTAGAAAGCTGAAATTTGGTATGTAAGCTAGTATTAGTACACAAACAACAAAAAAAATCTAAAACTTGGAACTTTTACCCCCCAACCCCTTATATTACTAAGTTTGAAGGAAATTTTGCCTATATTCCTGTATGGTAAGGACGAGAGATGTAAAGAGTATCTAAGTACTGTAGAGACTGTATAGCTCTACCTTTAGAAGCAGATGCAGGCTGGTTATAATTGCGGGTGTGTTCCATTCGAACGTTCAAGAAATTGTCAAATATTTTTATTATGGTTTTTTTGTTTAGTAGTAGCAGGGCTTGAACTGACGTGACTATGTAAAAGTCGTGAATATATATTTTATTCAAGTCCAAGTTTCTTTTCAATTATATCGCGACACACGCGTAGCTCAATAGCTACCCCCTACAGTACCTACCGAATCTATACATATACCGCCAATTAGGATTCCTAGTTACTAAGAGCTATGCCGATATTCTTTGCGCATTGCTACTGTATAAGTGTATCTACACCAATGATGTATAAAACTATAGATACGTTGTCCGCACTCTAAAATGGCAACATGAAATGAAGCCAATTGCCACATTTGCGCTCAGTCACGCACCAACCTGTCGCGCGACGCGACGCGACGTATGTTTGTTTTTAATTTATATCGTATATGAAAACCTGTGCAAAACATAAAGAAAATATGCCGTCGTGTGTTTTCAGAGGATATAAAAATTATACCCCAAAAGTTAAAGACAAAAATGTGGTCATTTCACGCGTAAGTTTACAAAACTAGATTATTTTATTTTATTTTGTACGACGCTGCGACTAATGGCGGCCGGCGCATAAAGTGACTCTGATAGCTACGTCATTCATGCGCTCGACCAATGAGCATGTAATTTGACTATTACTTATCCTGTGACGTAACTGAAGATGTTTATTTATCTCCCTCTAGCAACAGACATCCCGCCGTACGGTGATATATTTTCTTTCCCTTTCTTTACGCGTATAAGTAGTTATCTAGTATTTTCGCCGTTTTTAAGCGCCGAGATGTTGGTTGATAACGTGTCTATATTATAATACGTCATTGATCTACACCGTATCTTCACTCCTCGAAAGAGTGGCAAGTCTGATTAGAGGTCAGGTATGGTAATCTAAATGGGTCATCTCCGCTGAAATTTATAACACCTACATAAGTATCAACGAGGGTTTTTTTTCCAGGATGGGAATTCATCAAATGACCCTTCCCGCTCTGGGTGGAGCGGAAGGGAGTGTCAGACTCATACTGACTAAAACCCACCCGTATTTCTTCCTTAGCCCTTTAGGTGCAGCGCAGACGGCACACTTTTTGTGCGATCGAGTCTGCGCGCACAAAAAGTCTGCATGGCGCGCAAAAAGTCGGTCGCGGATTTTTCACAGACTCAACGCACACGACGCACATAAATACACACACACATTCATTCACATACATTCTATTTAAATGTCTATCATGATATTCTGCCTTAGAAGTATCATAAATTGCTGGTCTGTTTTGTATTTCTTGAATTAACATCGTTACATCGACCTCTGGCGCCATGATAATAGATCGCGTGCGTTACGTCCACCCCTAGCAAATGCAGATTGCCGACCACAGAGTACACTATAAGGTTGCCGACTAAAGTGTGCGCCCGTCTGCGTTAGCGCGCGTTGAAACAAACGTTCAATTTTTTTCACACACTTTTTGTGCGGAGCGGGCGGCGCGGCCCGGCGCGGTGCGGTCTGCCCGAATTACACGGATTTTTTGTGCGCCGGACTTTTTGCGCGTCGTGTGCGTTACTGCATATAATTGCATAGGTTCTATTTTCACAGACTAAAAAGTGCGTCACGGATAGTCTGTCGTTTGCGCTGCACCTTATGTTCCGGGCCAGCGGTAACCCTTTCCGACAATCCCGCTGAAAAAAATGTGGAACATTTCACGATTTTGCGTGTCATCCTTGCGCAGGGGCCATGCTAATCTTCTCTGAATCGTTCCAATTTTAGTATATGTACTGCCGAAGCAAGTACAGCATGTCGATTCTGTAAAAATCTCACCGTGAATACTTGCGTGGAGTGAGCTGTCAGTGTCATCCCACTGATGCTAGGGATTGACCATGCAAACATTTACAATCATAAAAGAGATTTTAATAATATTTTTTAATGCTAATCCTATTGATATTTTTATATAATTCAAAGTTAGTATTTTAGTGGTCAAAACATTCGCCAGCGCCTAACGCGCTTGCGCGGCGTGAAATATGGCTCATTTAGGGATGCCCAATACGATGCGATATATCGAAATATCGATACAGCGCTATACGATATATCGATATTTAATACGATATTTTGGCCATACGATGCGCCTCGATATATCGTATTCCAAAAAAAAATCGCATTAACGTATCGTATCAAACTATGACTGATTAAAATTTATTTATTTTTGTTTATATTAAACCTACCTACCTTTAGACATAATATTGTTATTTTCGTAATAAGTAGAGGTCAGGATTATTTAGAGTTATTTATGTACTACACTAACCTTTCATACATACTATAAATACTTTTCTTTTATAACTTACAATATATTGTAAAAATTAAAAAAAGGTATGTCTTTCTTTAATGTTTAAGATATATTTAGGTTTATAATAATATTTTACCTACGAAATAACCTACCCAATCGATATACCAAAGCGATACGGTTACGATGCGATATATCGATACAAAGGGATACGATAATATCGCGTATCGATACAAGCGCATTCGATACGGTTACGATGCGATATATCGATACAACAGTCTTTTTTGGGCATCCCTAGGCTCATTCCGAATTAAGTCATCATCGCTCACATGAATAATTTGCTTTCCGATTTAGATAAATGACCACTATGGCAGCTGAGAGTCAGTAATATACCTATTCACTTGAATAGTTACTCATGGTTGGATTATAGTATTTATTTGTGTATACACCACGAATTTCCTCTTCTTTGGTAAGGTGGCGACTGTAGCCAGAAGCACAATTTCGAAAATGCCACGTTAGTTTAAAGATCGGTGATAATTATTAATTTAGGGCATGGTCGGTAGTCGGCGTTATCGCAAGATGGCACATGCCATGACTTCATACCTATATGTCGATTCACGGGACATCGTTATCGCGTTCACGCTAATTCAGAAAAGGGCCCTAATTCACTATGACCACTTAATGATTCATTACTTCGAAACCACGTCAATTCCTTAATAACCTAATCACTACATCTGCTATTAACGTATTCTCTATGACACAATGACCGAAACCGGTTTGAACTGTCAAAATACCACGCTTGACAACCGTACGGCGTGGTAAGATTATGCGGGGAATAATAGATAAATACCATACAGCAGAATTGGGGTCAAGGTGTAAGCACGCTGTAGTCGATTACAGTGCAATTCGGAATGTACCATATATCACTCCACTCGAATCTCGTAACCATGGCAACACCACCTCGGCGTCAACACCTCCACCAGCCGCGTTTTGATTGGCGAATACCTCGTCTTTTTCTACTTTAGAGTTACACATTTTGAAAATCGCTCAACGAAAACTTTGCTTAATCTGCCCCTTGGCAGACTCTAAGGCAGGGTCGCCATATCGAAGGTCGCCATGAAATGTTGGGGGTTCAAGGGTCGTTAGAATTAGACAACCAGCTTGATAGAATGTACTTTAATGAATATCTAGTGAATTTATGTTACAATGCGCATTGATGTAAACTGCTTACTTATATTCTAAAGGAGTGTAGGTACTTACTACGTTATGCACTATTAGGGACCATACATACACTTCAGGGTTGACACCAACCACTTCTTCATTTAAGGGTTACTAGAGGTGCAGTGCAAACACGGGCGCGCGATGAGCGATAAAATATTTGCACTTATTTGACGTTGGTATTGCATTTTCCTAATGTTCTTATACATGACGCCTTACAAGTTAAATATGTAAAAACAAATCTCTAATGTGATAATGAGTGACTAACGCGCAAGCGCGGCGTGATCTTATCACTTCACCTTCACTTCACCCGATTTACGACATTTAGTGTCGTGAATCGGGTGGAGTGATCACGCCACACAAACTACGTGGGATTACATTCTATGGTCCGTCAGCTAGGCATCCGTTAGCACTCGATGACTTGACACACTCGGTTATCTCTTCTAATTCAATAGATTTGGGTTAATAACAACGCTGAACATCGTCGCAGTCTTTACTAGACTCGATCTACAATTGCTCATAATAACCAAACAATGTCGATGCGTATTTTCATCAGTCTAGCTGTCATAAACGTGAATGTTTTAATTTTATTTACTGTTCGTGCGTGACGCGCTCGCGCCTCAGTCTATATAAGGACTTACTAGACTAGGGAAAAAATAAAAAAAAACAGGATTGAGATTCTGACTGCGCTTCTGTTTTGCTATTTTATTGCTTAAGTAAAACCCCACAAAATATTAATGTTTTGACCACTAAAATACTAGCTTTGAATTATATAAAAATATTAATAGGATTAGGCTAAAAAAATATTATTAAAATCTCGATTATGATTGTAAATGTATGCTTGGTCAATCCCTAGTATCTGGTAAGATGACACTGCCAGTTCACTCCACGCTCACTTCACCTAAGTTTTCACGGTGAGATGGTTACAGAATCGCACTGCTGTATCAACGAGGTGGAGTAGTCAAAGTCAAATCATTTATTTCAAGTCAACGTCAAAATGTACGAGAAAATAGAATTGATTCTAGGAGCCCCTATTTTCCAAAAAAAGTTGTAGTATTAGGTATAGATACCTACCTACTCTAGATTTTCCTATCAGTAATTCACTCTGCAATCTTTTTTTACTCCTTGTGCAGTCATAAAATTGAAAATGAAGTATTCGGAGATCCAGGCGTTGTACTTAATGAGGTGAAAAACTGGAATGTTATAATCGTAACACTGTTGTAGCTAAACGTCCCAAATTCGTAAACTGCATGCTATTATTGGCTATTTCAGTAATAATGTGTACAACACAAAACACCCGCCAAAACCGAGAAAATAGAAAATGGCGGCGTTGCCATGACATCATGTGATTACGTCATGTAAACAAAACTGTCAAAAAGGGTGCGTTGCGAGTTGCGCTGTAATCAATTTGATCGTGCTTACCGTGATACCGATGTCCCGTGCATCGTGCAAGTGAATATAGTTTTTTTTTATATTTTTTAGTTTCTGTATAGTTTTAGTTAAGTTAGGATTTCATTTTGTTATTTTTATAAATTAATTAAGAATTAGTTATAATTTGGTGTTATCATTATTAAAAAAACCTATTTAAATAGTTTTGACATTGAGCGAGCATTGTGACATTGTTGACAGCTCTGAGCTGTCATAATCGTGGTATCTAAATCGGAACGCAAATATTAATTTTATTGATGTGAGCGCTGTGAGCGATTATGGCATAATTCGGAATCCAGCCAAAGTTCGGAAGTTCAGTGCAAGTCGATAGATATATCACTATCTCTTTCAGATGTAGGCTTCGTTCGCTGTGTTTTCCTGTTGTCTCTTTTCTGACCGCGCAGTTGCCACAGCCGCAACCTCCAAATCTAAAATGTCTTATCTCATTCATAGAATTAATTCTATTGTATTGAAGTCAGTCAACGCGGCATGCGTAGTAGAACAAACGTGTTTTGGATTGAAACGAATATTCATAGAAAGTTATATTACAAAATATATTTTTATCAATGAAAATGTGAATTGTTCGTGAAGAATTTATCGGTGTTTATCGTTCCCGTTCGGATACTATTTCTGATAAGGTAGGGTTATGGTTTAATCGTATTTTGTACAATAAAACAAGGAATACAAAAAACATGATACCGTTAAACAGAACGGAAACAATGAGATACATCATTTAAATAGGTAGAAGAGATTTAATACACGAAGAAAAAAATATTTAAGGATAAGGCAGCTAAAGAAACTAGGAAACTAGGTACCTATCGATCTCATTGTAAAGAATATTGCTCTCCTTTAACTGATAATGTACCTATCCTCCTCGAAGTCCCCAAGTAATTGCTGAAAGAAGCATATAAAATAATAATGGAATTAAACCTTTAATATCCATTGTGTATTAACTGCCTGTATTTTGTAGAACCTTCCTCTCTGGTCTCAATGGACCATAGATTTTAGTACTTACCTAATTAGTTTTAATTTAGGGTCTTTACTCATCGTTATTTTGGGGTCTTCCTTATAATGTGAGGTTTCTACTGCTGCAGTCCACAGTAGGTACTCGGTGACATGAATTCATATTTAAGTTTTGACAAAATCTGAAGTTGGTCCTGACTCCTGATTAAAAATCCATTCTTACGATAGGTACCTACCTACCTGCTGTACACACTTCATTGTCCTGGCCTTGTAAACGTATCTTGATAATCTCAAAGATATACGAAGTGGGCCTTCGAATTCGTCCTTCAAATCCTTGACCTCGCTTTACCTCGAGGCCCCTGCGAAGGCGACGCGATGTCGAGACGATGGTAGATCCTGACGTAATAAAAATTAAGCTTTGCGATTGTGAACTTTATTTATTGAATAGTGAGACTAGTATTGTAATGGTTTTGACAATTTCATCATAAGCCTGCAGCACTCTACTGATGGACATACTAAAACTGTGGTAAATGGTAAACTCTGGGCAGTTTACTCTGTATCAATTCCTGCTTTATTTCCTCATCGCGCTTATTTTAACGTAGAACGGGGATATATTCACTTTCAGGATTAAAGTTATTGCAGGAGAATGAGCTAATTATAGTGCAGTTTCCCTCAAACCGTGATCTAGATCAATATTGATTGAACTGCACTGCACCACAGCTGCACAGTAGCGTCTGTTTATTTACTTTTACAGGATTTGGGGTGTTTTTCCGTAGTTTCGACGGCATTTTCCTGTAAATACTGCAACACTTCTAGGTTATTTATAATGCCTCGTATTCATAACAAAAGATAATGCACTTGAGTTAACAAATAATGTTTATAGTAAAACTACTATCACAATGCTCGCATAACATTTTTTATCTTATCATTCACATTGAAGCCACAACCGTGGCCATTCGGTTTAAAGTTTCCATATAATCTGCTATAAAAATATAAACAGAAACAATGACTACCACATTATAAATCGTGCTCCTGCGCCGAGGCACGCCGAGGGCTATAAAAACAGAATATTAAATGGGGGTATTACGTCATGCCCGTAAACGAGATTATTAGATGACAACATTTATACAATGTCGTAGTTAATCTCAACTTTATTCTAAATTCCACTTTGTAACCAAATAACATGCTTTCTATCAATTCCTCTTCTCGATAAACTACTTCCAAATTCGAAGAAGTTATAGTAATTAGAACATACGATGCACTCGCACTTATGGCTTTTCTTTGAGTTTAGTAGTACATTTTTACACATAAAAGCGTGGCTAATTTCACGCCGAGGAATAATGGACTACTTAAGTCACGCGTATCCTAATGTACTATTTCCGTGCTAACATGGGAAATATTATCTAAATTACATATAACTCTAAGAATCTAGGATAGAGGTAAACTTTTGGGCAACGCTCTTATAGTGCAAGACTACAAACATTCAAAGTAATATGAGTATTATTTTTGGTGGAGGGATCGTACTTGAGCAAGCAATAAAAATATATGTATTAAACTTTTTTTAATATTAAAAACATTTATACGTGATTAAATTATCCAATATTAATGATTATAAGAAAAAATACCTTAGGGTTAACAGCGTATTTTTTTTTAGTTCAAATAAGAAAAAGAGTTTAGCATAAACATAAATTGGCATACCTAAACAGAGAGTTTCCAAGCGGTTCTTCAATCTCGACCGGAGTGTAGTAAACCGCCTGCAAATTGCAATTTATGTACGATCTGCTGTCAGCCCGTGCATCTATTGTTGGCGTGATGGTAATGAATTGTATTTCTGGTCTTCGTTTGAGGTCGTACACCTGTTTAAATTGACGTCAGCAATCCGTCTTGATGGATCTGAAATAATTTTTATTGTTTGGCTCTGCTGTCAGTTTGATCATGTCCGTTTTTGAACACAGATTCTGTTTGATCCAGTATTTTGTTAACTGGGAGGCAACGTGATTCGAAGTGCTCCAAATGCTAAATTAAAAAGGGTATCGAAATAATACGGAGTAAAGAAGGACGAATTCCAAATCCCAATAAACGTAGAACTTTATACTTTAAACGTAGGTGATTCGGGTTTATAGCATCAATAAATCAATTCAATTTTCATATGGAGGCACTCCGATCATCCGATGTCTTCCTGTTATTGAAAAAACTGCAGCGTACATGAGCATGGTTAGTTCTCATTATGTTTACTTACCATGTATAGACATGTCATGTGAACTAACTCTTCACTGCTTTTAACCACTCTTCTCACAGAACATAAATACAAGGTACCCTAAAGCAGCTCGAATAGATTTTGACATGTGACTATCAGCTGACTCGACGGGTTGTTGCGAATTATGTCATTCAATTCAAGATTTTAATTCAACTTTCCAACATTAGAATTTTGTTAGAAAAATGTTTAGCAGCTATTTTATACAATAAGTTTGTGGCAAATATCTTTATTTATATGTTGAAGTCGGCCAAATCCCCTCAGTCTACTGCGAAAGTTGAACAAAAAAATGTATGGCTTGGCTGTTTCGTTACTTCAGAAACTAAATATTCGCATCATCTCCACGACTAGCGAAACGGCGAAGCCATACATTTTTACTGATATGTAGAATTTGTGAAGTTAGGGTCGGTAGAGTTAGGCCGTGTAGATTCAGAAGCTTGGCTCTACATGAGATCTGAAGGCCAATTCTCGTAATTTAAAACGTTCAAAATCTAGTCGCAGTCTCATCTCAGCGACAAAGAAATGTCAAAAACTTGTCAAAATGTAGGGAAATTTGAAGTGTTTTTTGACAGATTGAGACAGATCAGACTGTGAACGTTGTTAAAATTAGTAGAATTGCCCCTCTGATATCTTTTCACAGGGCAAACCTTATGTGGTCGTCTTGGCAACATTTTACATGAAATGTTTTTGGTGGGATTATATAATTTGTAGTAAGTACACCTACCCAAAAGGTAGGCAACTTAATTAGAGAAAGGATCTCATTTGTTTATTATCCTTGTTTGAATAAATGAACAAGTCATAAATTCAAATTAATTACCCGTGGAGTCGTTAATGTCTTCATATTCACTAATTTCACTATTCATTTCATATGCATTCATACAGTGTCGATAATTAAAATTAACTGTACGAGTGATGTCATGATTCACACATCGAGGTAGACTGAGCTATGAATAGGATCATGAATATTTAGCATGACTTGAAGGTGTCTCACAACTGTTTTTAACATGGTTTTGCAACTGTGTAAAAAATTTTTAAACGTTGAAGTCGCTGAAGATAAAGAAGTGAAGAAAAAGTAATTTGTTATTTAGATTAAGCTAGTTACAGATTATGTTAAAAAAACGTATTACGCCCACTCTTCTGTGCTTTCTAAGTGTTTTTAAAAACTGTGGCCATGCAGGGACGCAAAATGTCCCCAGCAACACCTTCGTTCCCAACTAATCATTGATTGTATATAATTACACAAAACCCTAATGAATTATACACCTAACCCTTCCTCATTAATCACTCCGTCCATTGGTAAAAACAGACAGACCAGGCGCGGTAGGAGACTTTGTTTTATAATATACAGTAGTGAAGTAACTAAGGAACTTGTCTTTTCTTCATCTCTAATACAGTACCTAATTGATTAATTAACAACACACGAAGTAAAGACGGCCTTGTATTACATAATACTTATTTATTCTCGCCAATTATGAACTGGAGTGTAAAACTGTAAACCTCGAGGGAAATCATTCAATATTTACAGTATGGCCGTCCAAGTAGCCTGTAATGTGTTGACCATAACTGACGTCTAAATCGTCACGAATATATACATATATGTATTAATATTAGGACTGGTGTAAACGTACGTCGTACGCCCTGAAGGGATGGACACGGACAGTGTGTGCTAATTTGGCCCTTGTGAGATTTTTATGGATGTTTTGGGACAGCAGAACTGGGCCCTTACAAATTTATCTACACGGTTCCGGTTGGTATTCATATATTTAGCTTTATATTTTTAAATAGCAACTGCAGCCCAAAATGACCAATGATCAGGGTTTCTGACTTCAGAAACCAATCCTCTTCAGGGCTAAGTTCATTGAAATTATTATTTAACAATATACCCCAAAAGATGTATCTCTTGCAGTCAATTGTCAAACTCAATAGAATTTATTTCAATCAAACCATTTTATAGGCACTTTTGAATTGTCAAGGAGTCGGTCAGTTAGTAAGAAAGTTGAAGCTAGTTCAGCTTCTTTGACAAGTCTTCAATCAATGGTCTTGTCTTGCATGTTGCATCTGAATGACGAAAGTAGGCATGATCTAATTGAGCATAAGCTGCCAGAGGTAACGACTAAGAAATCGACGTAATGCTTAAATATAGATGCCCAATAAACTTGAACCGTGACCATAGTAACGAAATACACCACATCCGAAGTGGGTGACCTCGCGCGAGTATTGAACCAAAACTCCAATGTTTTGTTCAAAAACTTCAAAACATTTACATGTACAATACACTGAATAGTAAATAAAAATGGCGTGTATTTATTTATTGATCTTATTGTGCTAGGTTTATGGAAATTTGAAGACAAACGAAACAGGTTTGGTAGCTCCTTTTAAACATGTTCATCAACTCTGAAACATAATACTTCGGTGTAGCGGTCGTACCGTGATGTGTTTTGATGCGATGAGACAATCGTTCTAAGTTTATTTTAGTGTTGGTGACATTTGCAAATAAACACAACAGATTCTCAAATGTATTCTCATTCATTTGTTTTATGGTCGTGCATAAATTAAGCTCAGTATCGACATCTTGCTTATCGACATTGACAAAATGACATCCTACCACAATGGATCTCGTTAAGAGTAAACTAGTCGCGACCTCGAACTCACTGATGGTTATGGTCAAAAAGCACGCTGTTTCACCTGTCCGACACAGCTAGTATCAGTGATGAGACGCTAGTATACACGGACAACGTCCAATTCTCACGCACAGAAACACCGTTCCAAACTGATAGGCACGTAAAAAAAATTCGAAAAGTGCTTTTTAAAATCGAGTTTTATGAAAAAACCACTGCATAAATCAATTACAAATAAAGTTTATTGAACTCTTCGATAACTGAGCTTTGTCGGTAAGGACTTGATTTTGATGATTTTACAGTTCTTTTATTACTTATTTACACCCAAAGTTACGTTAAAAATAGCAAGAAAAACGAATCTTTGTTGGCTCCATAATTGAATATTCTGTTCCGTACCTACAGACAAAATTAATAATAAGTCAAAACGATATCATGTTTAACTTTGGATGCACAATGTCAAACTGTAGAGTAATAGGCACTCTCCCGAAATTTTTATGGAAAAAATATCGACTAGTGGCACCTTAAAGCCATTTTTGGTTCGATCCTATATTATTTATTTATTTATTAAACTTTATGCACAAGTAAAAACTGTACAAAGGCGGACTTAATGCCTTGGGCATTTTCTACCAGTCTACCTTAGGGTGATGCAGAAACAACATTCAGTAGGTGCAATAGCAAAAAAAGCAAATAGAAAATATTTATATGTAAAATATAAGATATTATCTTGGTCTTCTACTCGTAAAGGCTCCTTCAAACAGGCGCGTCACGACACGCGACACGGCAAGTCGCGCAACGAGTGGTGCCTTTGTGTCGCGCGCGATTATATCGCGTGTCGCGCCTGTTTGTAGGAGCCTTAATACGTTGCTATTTACCCTTTGTAGCCTACTGTCAGAATAATGATGTCGGCTTCTTTCAGGTGCCGAACGAAACTATACTTGGTTTCTCCGTTTTCTGCATACAATCCTAATCTAATTGCATTTGCCAGTTTTCTTGCACAGCGCAACTAAGATTTAACCTAAAGATCTGTGCAAGAAAACTGGCAAAGCAATTTCGTCACCCCCTCCTTCAAAAATTTTTTCTAGTCCTACTGGAACCCAGAATCGTAGTGTTGTCTATTTGTCGAATTAAACCTGCCGTTCTTCGGATCTGGTTTTTCTATGAAACATAAAAAGTCTCATACACTTTGTTACGTGGTTCTGTTCCGTAGAACCAAAATACATTTTATAACATTATTTCAGTCCAATAACTTATTTCGTTTGGCATGCCGTAGGTATTTCCTGTTGCTATTTCTGGAGTTGATACATTATTTGCCACATGAATACACTGAACAGTCCCTGTGCCCTTGGACCTTCACCATTAAATTATATTTCTGACACCTGACTATATTATATGCTCTATACTCGTACGATGTCTAATGTAAAGCTGTTAAATTTTGTTCATCGAGGATGTTGATATTGTATGCAAGTGCAAAAGTCAATTGCAGGAAAAGCTAGCGATTATTAAAACAGTTTTATATTTGTTTTATTTTGTTAGTCTAACTACTAACTCGTGATGGAATTTTTATAGTTTTTTTTTACTAGCCATAGATGTCCCACTTATGGGCAAATGCCTCCCTACTCTCCTTTCTCTGTCCAGAGCTGCCACGTTTTTATAGTTACCTGTACGTTATGTTACATTGGGGATTCTTAATCCCTAATCAAAACAAAACCTACACGATGCACATATTATTTAAATATCCAACAAAATATTCGGGTGAATAGATATTAGGTACCTAATTATGGGTACCGTGCGCACATCGTAAAGAGATGATCGCCAGGTTCGTCTTGCGTTGATCTTGATCTCAATATGGTTTGCTATTTATAAGCTCTCGTGCGGTTATTGTAGACTGAACCTACGAACATCAATAGGTACTCTTTACTCAGTGACGTGTCAGTTCATTTGTTACACTAACTAGACCCACGTATTATCGTTCAAGTCATTCGGCCTCTTGAGCACCGCATTTCTGCTTTTTCTGCTTGGCACGAAACTTTGTTAACAAACAAAAATAAAATATATAGTTGGGTTACCTACTTAATAAATGTATTTTGGTTACGGTATTTTATTCTGGTGAAATATCTTTATCGGGAACACCATCGGGCATACTATTAATAAACTTCCCAGTCCGATAACAAGCGGGAAAATTGTTGTCCCCATCTATACCTATACCAACTAAACAAAATGGCCTGGAATGGTATTTTTAAATTGATTTCCTGTTGAGCTTTTATAAATGCAATGTAACTAAATTAATCCAATAACTAACCTTGGAAACTATCATAGTTTATCATTGGTTAGCAAAATTGGCTCTATTTAAAATATTCGTTATAATAACGGCAAATAGACCCATTTATTCATGTACTAGAACTAATAGTTTTAGATCATCACCGATTAAGAGAATTAATCATTCGACAATTTAGGAGTTTATTTCAATAATTAACCTTATAAGGAAGTAATTGCTTGTAGTATGAGAGTACGCAACTTCCACGTGGCATTGTCAAACAACTTACAATCGGTGTAGACAATAATAGTCTAGTTTGCCATTGAAGAAGGCCACATAAACCCACCACAGGAAACCACATAACCTTGAGGTACCTAGAATATAGTACAGCACTACTAACACACGACGATAAAAATAACCCATTGTACGAGAGAGTTCATTTAAAACCACTATTGGTGCCAATTGTATTAGACGTTATTCGACGTATTTGTCCTACTTTCCGTATTAAAACACGAACTTTCATGGCCATAAGGAATACTCACATAAATTCTGATCGTAAATTATTTACTCCAGAGACGCGGTGATGTCCCAATTCAATACGCTAATTGACCTACAAAAGTTGAAACAAATGGGTAATCTACTTAACTAATAAATTAACAAAATAAGCGCGTCAAGCGCCTGGAATGTTGTACTTACATCAAACATGATCAAATTTTTATTTTATTTCACTGTTGTGTTGTGGTATAGAAAATCTTACCAAGTTACCATGATTTTCATCGTCCAAAAGAGGTTTTTGTAGAGTTATTATAGACTAGAGTAGGTATTGTTTTTGGCATCCCGAATACCGACTACACTCTGTCCACTAGGACTAGGTTAACCGTTTTTTTGACAGATGGGACTAGTGATTGCAGCAACGTTATAAGTTATTATACGTTATTCAGTTTAATTTGTTTGAAAAAAAAGGTGTGGTTTCTATGCTTGTTTATTATTATTAAATACAAAATAATATACTTAATTATACTGTTAAAATATAAAAAAAAATTACAGTAATCTAATTACATTATTGCATGTTTTATAGCGGATATAAGCGTAAAAATAAAGTATGCACTGGTTTGCCGTATCAATTGTGTTGCAGACGTTGTAGTGAAATATGGGGTTTACTACATATTAAAATTAAAACACACTGTTTTTTATTCATAAGCATAACATTTTATGAAAGTTTTAAAGTCGAAATAAAACATTAACATCTTGTTTATGGTGGCAAATCCGTATCCTTGCAAATATTTTATACATTTTATTGATATATGAGTGGATACAAGGTTTTTCTATACCGATTTACTTATATTATTATAAAATTATTATTTTCGATTTATTCATTTGAATCGAATACATTCGATCCCATGACTTACGATAGAATGTAATGTAATCGCAGAACAATTATATTTTTTTGTCAAAACTGACACACGTAGGTACGATAATGTAATGTCTATAAGAAGTCATAAATAAGATAAGGCAGCTTATATATTTATTTTAGTACGCATTTTAAAGTTAACTTTTACTTAATCTGGAATAGTTACCTACGTTCTAAGGCAACTGTCAAAAAACGGTTAACCTAGTGGACAGAGTGTATGTCTATGTTTCTACGAGTATATTTGCATGGACTTATTATAATACCTACTTTTATTATAATAAGGCCATGATATTATGTTACTATGTTTCTAGTCTATGATTTTATGCTAAATACCATCGTTTGGTGAGTTTTTTTTTAATACTTTTTTTACGTGACATGAAAACCACTGCATTCATCAGTAGGTAGTAGGTACTACTACTAAGGTCCTGTGGCTCTGTGCCTTAGGTGATTTGTCAACCTATAGTTAATCACTGACGACTAGATCCACAAACTCAACAGCCGATCGATTCTGTTAAAATCTCACCGTGATAACTTAGGTGAAGTGAGTTTGTTTTTGCTAGGAATTGACACTATTGACAGCTCACTCCACGCTCACTTCACCTAAGTTTTCAGGGTGAGATTTTTACAGAATAGCACCGCAGTTCTCTAGGTCTGACATCAGATACCTTTCAGAAAACCCATCATCATTTCAGCCAAAAGTCATCCACTGCTGGAAATAGGCCTTTCCCAAGCACCGCCTAGCTTTAACTTCAACATCGTCCTCTTATTCAATAATTCTTTAAATACAAAGTAGTACTTCTCGATTTTTTCAGATCCGCTATGACCATGCAGTGAAGCGAACATGACGATACTTCTGTACGACTATTTCGACCTGGAGGAGAGGTCCTCCAGCACACTGAATGTGTGGAAAGGTAAGATATTACATGAGAGAAAAAAGAAAAACACGAACTGTCTTCGCCATGTTATGATTCATAATGTTATCCTGTTATGATTCTGCCAAAGTGGCCTTTGACAACTCTCTCTCTCTCGAAGGCTCTTCAGCTCAAAGAAGCAGGCTCGATCATTTTTGCACTTCACCTATGATGTAGAGGATATTATTATGTTAGATTATCGTTTGTCCATACATACAAGGAGTCACTTTGTCAACATACGTCGATTAGATTTTCTGAAATAGGAGTTCGGTACTTTGTTGACTAATGCACAGAAGGTTTAGAATCGAGAAATTACAGAATACAATCGAAAATTTTAGGATATCGCCTCAAATAGGTTGAGTTCTCCATTATTCTATTAGGCGTATTCGGTTATTTTTAGTTCTGAAAGTTTTTACACCTACATTTTATTTTGAAGCCAGGGAGGTGCAACTGCATCTTGCACCTCGCTCACGGCGCACATACCATTGCTTAATTAATAGTCCACTCAAGGAATGACCCAAAAGGAGGTGTAGAGTGCGTGAGCTGGGCCCTAAGCGATTTCTTCAGAAAGTTGTTCAGGGTGGTTAGGAAGTATACTGTATACTAAAAGTCCTCAAAGGCTCGAAAACTGATTAGTATTTAGAAAAAGTGTCCCGATCCCGAGCGATCCCGGCGATTCATAAGTAAGACACTAATGTTATTGCCTATATTTAGTCCCGTTGCGCTTGCGCATAACTTTACCTACTTACACAAAAATGTCTACATTTCAAATATACTTATTATATCGTTATCTTTTAACGTAGGTGTTTACCTACGTTAAAAGATAACGTGCATCGGTGAACTATATTTCAAAAGATATAGGTAAGTATACTATAATAAGTATGAAGTATCAGACTCCTGATAAGGCTCTTACTTGCATTTTAAAATTAGTATGTGTTCTCACGAATAGACAGTGTTTATAAAATTGTTCAGTTATGTATGATCAACAAACGGACCGATGAAATAAACAGATTTTTCGGAAAATATAACAGACGTTTCAATGTTATTTATTTTTATCACATCTATTCAAAAAGAGCTAGTGTATTCTTCGTAAACAGGGACTAGTGATTTGTATTTGGAATGTGGATATTGTTACTATAAGTTCCAATCACCAAAGAGATTAATCTCAAACATTGTATGAACAAATAACAGGCTGTATGATAAAGTAAAAGGCGCGCGAGCCAAATTAAAAATAAAAGTTAGTGAAAACAAAAAAAAAACGCGCGAAAAACTTTCTGCCTTCGTTCGTCATTGTTTACTCAAAATTGTATGTAAATAAATAAACGTACTATTCTTGTTCATAAGTTGCACTTACTTATTTTTCATACAGGGTGATAAAAAGTAGTGTCCACCTCGGGAGCAACAATATTTTGAGCTCGAGTGACGTACTTTGAATCTCTCACTGCGCTCTGGATTAAAAAAACGTTGTTTGCTCCCTTGGCAAACAATCTACTATTTTAGCATGCTTATTCAATTATGAATTGGTTTAGGTGGATATCTGCGGGGTAATTTCGTAACAGTACACCACCATTAGGAATGGCATTCATTTTGGCAGTTCAAACAACATTCATTGCGTTATTTACGTTGTTGAGAAGACAAATTTTCGACATGCAATGCGCAGTGGATGATAGTAGAGAATGGATTAATAGTGTGTCGCTCAATTAGGGTGCTGATCTTCACTACAAAAAGTACTTATTCACCGAAATTATTATTTTCGGCCACTAGGTTTAGGTTGGCAGTATTAGGTATACATGAACGGTGAACGAATCCTACTCCCCGAGTTTATTATCACCATATTGAGCAGAACATAGACTAATCGTCAAGCCAATCAACCGGATAACAAGCAGATTCAATTATGTACTCATCGTTTATCGGTCTTATGTCACTATGAGCTCACGTTTGCCAACACCACACCTTTTTTAGGTCAGTTGATTTTTAAACACTGTTTAAGGCTATTGAATAGTTGATCTCCCAGCTACTTTTTCGCGAGATGGCAGCACATTCGCAAATTCGAACATTTTCAATTTTTACGCCTAACTCAGAAATCTTTGAGGGACAACTTCATTATATGCGTCAACTAGAGTATTAACTTAATTTTTTGAGATATTCACTTTGCTTGATAACTCGTCTCATACAAAGATTTGTACCCCTAAACGTTTAGCCGTTTCACTTTATTTGATTACACACACATGTAGAGTAAAATAGTTTTACTTTCGATACCACTAGATGGCGTCGAATTCATAAACTTGGTTTGAAATAAGTATGTTGAGATGGCGTTAATTGAAATAAAAGATTTTTATGATGACCATCCTTCATTCAGTAAAGTAAAAACTGAAGAAAAGAATACTTATATATATTTATTTTGTTTCATAAAGGCTCATATCATGATTGGCCACCTTTTCAACACCACAAATTATCCAATTATTTAAATCGTTTTGTCGTGTCTTAACAGTTATTACACTAAGGGCAATTTTTTCCATCGCCAGATAACTTTTATTCAAGGAATAAAATTGACGTTTGACATTTTTTGTATGAACTGTAAAAGTTTCAAAATTATTCCACGAATAAAGTTATCAGATGATTGAAAAGTCGGCCCTAAATAAATAATAGACTCAAAGTCAAGTCAAATAATTTATTTCAAATAGGCACCTAAAAGGCATTTTTTAACATCAATGTTTATAACAAAAACTGACTTGATTGAAATGTTTTACAATATTTGTATACATTAATTATATAAGTAGGTATATATGAAGACGATGCACCTAGAATACAATTACTATACCACAATAGTTACAAATAATTAAAAATCGTTATTTCGTCGTTTACTAGATGGCGCTGTTGTAAAAGTAATTAATATGATTTCCAAAAATCGGGAAAACAGTTAAACTTTATCACAATTTTATAAAACAAGTATAGTATATGTTTATAGAGTAATTACACAATTAATGACATAAAATTACTTAACAATTTCTCAAAAACAAAGAAGTTATAATCAAAAATTCTACATCGCGCAAACAGAATTTTCAACACAATAAGCTTATGGTCGGTGATTTTAAATAGTTAAGTGGAAGTTTGTTCTTTAGTGTGATATTACAAATGTGTACGACCAACTCCTTGTCACAATCTTTAAAATATCAAGGTCCGTAGTCGTTCAATTTTATTGTGAATATTTATTTTTGATACTAATAAAATACGTCAGTTTTAAAATACGTCGTACATCATCGTCGACATCATACGAATGTTATTATAACTTGTTATAATAAAACATTTCTTACCATAATAAACTTTACTATACCTATAAATAATTAGGTGAAATATATGCTCGTTTCACGTAGGTATTGAAATGTAGTTCACAAGGCACAATATAAGTAATACGTTCAAAAATTAAAAAGACGTTGTACCTACTTGACTCACTCTTGCTTCACACTGTTCGCTAAACATTTATTTATATTGATTGAAATAACGTTTTCGTATTGCTTGTACCTAATGAATAAATTATAAAATTATTCTTATTTGAATTAGTTTGCAGTTCAGTTTCTGAACGAATGGTTTTCAGTAGGCGAGACGCCTAGCTAGTTGAGAATGACGTTGACCTTGACGCACTGTGTGCTAATAACACTGAAAAGCGCAAATACTATGAAAAAACAAATCGTTTGTTTGTGTATTCGCTTTCCTGTAACTACCTTTTCGATTTGAATGCTGGTTTCACAAGAATTATATATAATTCAATTATTCGATTAGGTACTACCTACGCAACGGTGAATCGTAGCTTAGGGAAAAAATAGGTAAATAGTTTGTAGGTACCTACTTATACCTTGGACCTCCTCCGCCGCGCCATGCATGAACTTCTAGCTAGTAAATACCAAGTTTATGGATTCTTCAACCCCAGACCATGGATTAGGGTAATCGTGTCAGAAAATGTGGAGCAGCCAAACTTGAAACTTGCTCAAAAACACGTATTTCCCGGCAGGGGCGGATCTACTTAAAGGCTTTTTGGGCTGCAGCCCAGGGCCCCTTGGATACAGAGGCCCCCCAACCGAACTGAAAACGATAGACGATATTGTCAATAATAAAAATTATCTAGAATTAAAAAACCTCCGATCATAATAAAATGGCAATTGGTTGAGTAATTAGGTAGGGCCCCTAAGCAGTATTAGCCCAGGGCCCCACAAATTCAAGATCCGCCCCTGTTTCCCGGAACAAGTTTCATATTTCCGCACACTATTTTTCGTTCAATTTTATCACGTTCTCACTTGCTTGTTAGTCGACAGGCGGTATGAGGTGCGCGGGAGTCGAGTCGTGATGTCCGTGACTACCGCAGGACCACCAACGCCAATCGCTTCCATATTTGGTAAATAATTAGTGCTCAATTGGTACTAATTAGTACTCGAACAACAAAATTGGTACCTTAGTAGTTTTCGAGAAAATCGACTTTGAAGGTGGTCCTGCGGTAGTCACGCTCCCTTCAGCAGGACCCCAAGTAGCACATTAGCGATGAATTAGGTCATAAAGAAGCTACATTACAGTCTACAGCTTTTATGCAGATGTACTAAAGGATAGGACGAGTCTTTAGACTGTATTAAGGAAAGATTATACACTATTAAACAGCATAGCTGACTAATGACTTTGTAATCGCGAAAAAATATACTAAAAGCATTTAAGTAGAATTTTAAAATGATCTAGTCCATCTTTTGGCTGCAAGTGATACTACTAGCTGGTTTAGATATCCAAAGCTTGTTAACGACTGGTTAATACGGAAAGTTTACCTCTCTTGTAATGGTGCGGGCTGCATTGAAGTATCGAATAATGCCACTGGCTTTTAATTGGTGTACACTAATTCTATTCTAATTCTACTTCAATGAGCTTGTTAATGGCTGATTAAAAGTGGGTATGTAATCTCTACAAATGCCGCTACATTTATAAGAGAATCATTAATCCACCTTGAGTTGTAAATTGGAATAGGTGTACTCTATCCTAATGCCAATGCATAAAGTGTAGCTGACAGCTATTTTACAGCTTTCGGTGTTATTTAAGAGTAAATCTAGATTATTGGTGTTTTGGTGTTTAAATTACGTCAGTATTGCAAAGGAGCAGTACTGATTGATATTTACAAGCCAGTGTCGTTTTCGTATAGTGAGGGTTCCGGACAAACAGGTTTTGATCAAAATATTGATGCTTATAATAATCAGGATTTTCATGAACCAAGCTGCAGTAAAGAGAAAGCGTCGCACAAACAGAATTCCATACGTTTAATGGATTCCGACAGAGACGAATTTGAATTAAGTACACATGAAGACAAGGAATAATTTATTAAAAATATACAATTTAAAAATAGCATAGCTACTAGCTGCCTCGGAATTGTAATCAACGCTGCTGTGTATTATTACTCTTTCCTCATCATCTGGATAATCGGTCGTATCACTACAGTTCAACATTGTTTCAAGGACTTCTTCAGCTTTATTGTAAGTAGGAATGACCGTTTGACTGTGCACTCCATTTTAGTCCAGTCTGGCAGAGGTGTCGATTTGTCACTTTTTATTAGCAATTTTAAAGAAACTTTTTTTCCTGGCCATCTCAAAATGCCATTATGCTCCCAACCACTTGGAACAATTATTAATCTTTCCTTTCCTTTTTCAACGGTTTTGATTATTTTAAACGGCATTATTATTCCTGAAAACAAAACTAAAGTAATTAGCAATCATAATATAGTACGAAAACGGAAAATCAAAATCAAAACAAATCAAATGAAGTGAAGGTTTGTAGGTAAATTATGTACGATTGACTAAAGGTTTTCTGTCGAGATTTCTTTATCCCTGAAAAGCTATTTTATGCTCTCTCTTTATACCAGTACGCAGTAAGAAAGATAATTAAAATCCTTTGTCCAGCCAGCATAATGCTATAAGCTGGTACATAGACTTGGTAACACCACAGTGTACAGTAAATAACTTTTGAAAAGAATTTAAGGAGAATTTGTGCTGGATAACAAATGGACACCATTTTAGGTTTACAGAAACGATTTCTTATTAAATTTCCAAATGATTTCTTACAGATTTCAAGGATATTAGATAGCTTTTAATTCAAACAATATATTTTCCACTTATTTCCTAATAGAATACAATAAGTTAGAAAGCAATAATTTAATTGATAAATCTATTAAGTATTCGTACACCATTTATCTTGTGAAAAATTTTCGTTAAAGCGATATTATTCTGATGGCGCGTGTAATATTTGATGTAATTACCTATACACATTTACAGTAAAATGGTACTCGCAACTCAATTTACATACGAGGACATTCAAAACCAACGTGAAAACTATTAAAAATATCTTACCTTAAATAAATATGTCCGCCCGCGCACTTTAACAAATTTAATAATAAATGTCGTCTTCTGTTACAAATACACAAAAGTTTTTTTTTTTGTTATTTATACTTTAATAAAAGCTGTTGCCAAGCCTCTAAACATCTAAAAGCTGTTGAAGAGAATTAAAATAGCTGAATATTAGGCTGCAATGACTGTTGTATAGCTGTATAAGCCATTGTACAGGTCTTGTACACCTGTTTCAATGATTATACTGCCGTTAACCAGCAACTGTAATGCTCAAGGCTGGTTAATTTGGGGCCCAAATTAGAATTACAAGGGCTGCGTAGCTAACTACACAGGCCCTAAGCAGGAAACTAAAACAGCCTTGAGTATTCACAAATTCTATAATCAAGTCACTGAGCAGCTGTCATGTGCTACTTGGGACCACCATGAGCGCCGAAAAAGGGCCCACGCTACAGCTATTCTAAGTATACAAATAATTAGTACCCATAAATGTGATTTATTTCGTAAAAAAACAGAACTGTAATATTTGTATTTACCGAGAAATCAACGATGATAACTTTCTCGAAATTGTTCAGCAGGACCACGATTTTGAATGTTGATTCCAAGCTAGAGAAGCTTGTCGCTTTCCTCAAACCTACATAGAAAATTAGTACCCTGCAAGATAAAATTAGTACCCAAAATTCAAAGTTAATACTTCAGTAGTTTACGAGATATACCATGCCAATGGTGGGGTGGCGGTAGTCACGGTGCCAAATTTTCATTTCAATATTTCTCTATTAAAAACTCTATGATTTCTTCCCAAATTTATACAAAAATTAGTACTCCTAAAGAAGTTAAAGCGACTAGAAATCCAGATTCCTAAGTGTTGTATTTTAAGAGAAATTAACTTTCATTACTTTTCCATACTAAATCTCCGCGTATAACCCGACCAAATTAAGTTGTCAATGGTATTAAGCTGTTTAAGAGATGTACACTCGTGCACATAAATTTATGGACGTCGAAATAGTATTAACATTCAATATCTAAATTTTTATACAAACTGAACTTTTATACTTAATAAGAAAAAAAAAATAACTTATCGCTACCCATCGCCTGTGATACCTTTGTTATTGACGTGGGCAGGTAGGTAAGTACTCGAATAATTATTTTTCTGTAGGTATTGTAAGTAGGTATCTACCTTCTGTGTTGTTGTGAATGAATATCATTAAAAGCGATAGGTATTTTTTATTTATTTCTTTTCTACTAATTTACCGTTGCTGCAAGCAGTAATACCTACCTAAGACCTTGTTCAGAAGGAGCGAATTCGCCGCGAAACGTTTCGCGAGAATTCATTCGCGCGTTAACGAGATACTAGGCGCCAATACATCGCGTCCACAAGCATCGCGCGATTTCAAAATCCGCGCGTAAATCGCGTTCACTTCGCCAGCCTCGCGCGTTTTGCGCGCGAGTCGAGATACTGGAGACTCCTTGTTGCGTCCAGTTGACGCGCGAACTTCAGAGCGTTCTACTCCATGTTTTCTACTGACAAATGAAATTCGAACCCAAATGCTCGCGCGTTGGTACGCCCCTTCTGAACGCAAAGGTCGCGCGTAATACGCACGAGAGAATCGCGGCGAATTCGCCCTTTCTGGACAAAATGTTCGTTTAGCGGCCAACCACAGATAAAATGGCTGCAAAAGTGACATTTGCATTCCGTTTTACTTTTTTTTTTGTTACCTACCATAAGTACTATTTCTTTGTTAGCGTTTTTGACAGATTGTGGTAGATTCTTTACCAAAACCTGGTAAAAACTCTTAAAAATCTATGTGGGAAATGCTCAATCCATAGCCTGGTTAAGGGTTAATATGTACCTAGATACACAGTTTGTATAAAAATTTAGATATTGAACTGTTGATACTATTCCGACATCCATAAATTTATGTGCACGAGTGTACATCTCTTAAACAGCTCAATACCACCATTGGTGCCTATTCACTTGTTCACAAACTAAACTAAATTTGAGTTCAGTGCATCTTTTTCTATCCATTCATTAAGAAAAGGACAAAAGATAAGTTTTAGTTTAGTCCTATCAAATTAATCAGCGTCTGACGTAAATTGACGTAACATTAGTAGGCATGTTTTTAATCACGTCTAAACTTGTATTGAATAGTGTCAGGCTCTGATTACTTTGACAGGACAAAACTAAAATTTATTGTCTGTCCTTTTCATAATGAAACAAAAGATAAGATGCACTGAACTCAAATTTAGTTTAGTTTGTGAACAAAGGAATTGGCACCGTTGACAACTTAATTTGGTCGGATTATACGCGGAGATTTAGTATGGAAAAGTAATGAAAGCTAATTTCTCTTAAAATACAACACTTAGGAATCTGGATTTCTAGTCGCTTTAATTTCTTTAGGAGTACTAATTTTTGTATAAATTTGGGAAGAAATCATAGAGTTTTTAATAGAGAAATCTTGAAATGAAAATTTGGCACCGTGGCTACCGCCACCCCACCATTGGCATGGTATATCTCGTAAACTACTGAAGTATTAACTTTGAATTTTGGGTACTAATTTTATCTTGCAGGGTACTAATTTTCTATGTAGGTTTGAGGAAAGCGACAAGCTTCTCTAGCTTGGAATCAACATTCAAAATCGTGGTCCTGCTGAACAATTTCGAGAAAGTTATCATCGTTGATTTCTCGGTAAATACAAATATTACAGTTCTGTTTTTTTACGAAATAAATCACATTTATGGGTACTAATTATTTGTATACTTAGAATAGCTGTAGCGTGGGCCCTTTTTCGGCGCTCATGGTGGACCTGCTGAAGGGAGCGTGACTACCGCAGGACCACCTTCAAAGTCGATTTTCTCGAAAACTACTAAGGTACCAATTTTGTTGTTCGAGTACTAATTAGTACCAATTGAGCACTAATTATTTACCAAATATGGAAGCGATTGGCGTTGGTGGTCCTGCGGTAGTCACGGACATGAGTCGTGCGGGGTCGGGGCGAGGTGAAATGGGGAACTTGATTGACGAGCGCCGCTGGCGCGCCCGCTCCGCTCGATTTTTTATAGTGTACAGCCGGCCTATTCTGTACAAATATCACCGTGAAAACCTAAGTGATGTAAGCTGTCATTCCACCTGATTGTTACGGATTGACACTATTGATAGCTCACTCCACGCTCACTTCACCTAAGTTTTCACGGTGAGAGGGTTACAAAAACGCACGGCAATATTCTACTAGTCAAGCCCTTTCATTTGATACCCACATTGAGGGGGTTGTGAGAAAATATGTAATCCGCCATTTCGTAGCGGCGGCCATCTTGGATTTACAGTGATACTGATGTATTGTCATCAAAACTAAAGTGTGTACTAAATATCAGATCAATTTGCCAACAGGAAGGGGGTAAAATTTCAAGTACTAAATTTGAACCAAATAAATAAACAGGTTAAGCTAAATAAAACCGTTTATAAAAGTATCCTACATAATTATGTCCTGTCCTAACCCAGCACCCTAATTGCGTAAAACATTATCAATCTCAATCTCTCGGACCGCTCGCGCTGCTGCGGTGCCGAAGCGGTATTGCGCACGCACGGTCGTTTGTTTTTATACAAAGCGCGCGGTGCGGCAACAGTGCGGCATCGGTACCGCGAACGCTCGACAACAGGACGGCAACGTCGCAAACAATAATAACACACAACAAACACAACACTAACACTAGCATACAAACGCACGGCAGTCGGATACGCTTTCGATTTAGGCGTTTGGTATCGGACTGCTACCGTACCGTACTGTAGCGGCCCGGGACGGTAAACGTGCGGCAGCGGTCCGACACGAAACCTCTAAATTGAAAGAGCCCTAAGATCTAAGAATACCAATTTTAGGATTGTTCTTTCAGCAGGATTGCAATAAAACGCAATAAGTAAAGCAAAACTAACATTTTGTTAATCAGCTGATTGATAACTACCGTAGGTTACTACTTACAGTAGGTCAATGAACTTTTCTTTGGGGCACTACTACTTTCATTAGTAAGATTTCCGCATTCTTATGATACTTAAAAATGAGTTAATTGTCTAGCGTAATTTATGACAATAATGAAGGTGATTTTCGAATTCGAACTAGGATAAATTATGGCCATTCGGTCACTCTAGGTATAAAGCGCGCACGTGCGCAAGCGCGTGTATGTGTGTCGTAGTACCTAAGTGGGCGGTGCCTCGCGCGTGGAATGGCGACGAATTTTTGTAACTGTATAAGTACTCGAAATCAGTGAATGTATCGTTTGGTATTGTTGATAATATGGCACTGAAATGAAACTAATACAGCCGTTTCGGTTTATTAGATTTATATTTTTATAATTCTTTCTTTCTTTCTTTTTAGGGTTCCGTAGTCAACTAAGAACCCTTATAGTTTCGCCATGTCTGTCTGTCCGTCCGTCCGTCCTCGCTTAATCTCTGTGACCGTTAGTACTAGAAAGCTGAAATTTAGTACCAATATGTACCTATATCAATCACGCCGACAAAGTGGTAAAATAAAAATTGGAAAAAATGTTTTATTAGGGTAGCCCCCCTATATGTAAAGTGGGAAGTGATTTTTTTTTAAATTTCAACCCTAACGTGTGATATATTGTTGGAAAGGTATTTAAAAATGAATAGGGGTTTACTAAAATCATTTTTTGATAATGTCAATAATTTCGGAAATAATCGCTCTAAAAGTAAAAATCAATGTGTCCCTCCCTCTAACTTTTGAACCATAAGTTTAGAAACTATGAAAAAAATCTGCAAAGTAGAACTCTATAAGGACTTTCTAGGAAAATTATTTTGAAGTTGATGGAAATAACAGTTTTTGTACAAAAAAGACAAAAAGTTGTACAAAATAATTTCTGGACTAAGTTTGTAGTATAATCGTATATGCAAGCATTTTTTAACTTCGTTTACATATTTTATTATCCTGAACGTATCCCTTTGTGTTCGCGCTAAAAACCGTCACGAGTCGGAGCGCCTGCCGCGGAGCGTGCAATGTTGCACGCACGGAGCGTTCGCGTACGTACACACTACCGGGAGCAGTTGCAGGAGCGCGGAGTGCTGCTGGAGCGCGAACATAATGGATACCCACTTTTAAACTCATAAGTGGGATCACTTTTTGTGACGGACGGGAAACTACGGAACCCTACACTGAGCGTGGCCCGACACGCTCTTGGCCGGTTTTTTTTTGTCTACTTTATAAAGTAATGAAATCAAGCAGAGAAATTCGGCCAACTGCAGCTAACGCGACGCGTAACTAAAAACAGAACACGAAAAGTACCTACGAAAACAGCAAAGTGCAATCAAGGTCAACGTAAAATGATTTTAAAACTACGAGTACCTATTTTTGTTGAGAATGCCATACGATTTAAATTCCTTTGACGTTTATTGATGGTTACCTGTTTACAAAATAATGTATTCGGTATTAAACTCTATGCTCCTGTAAATAATGTTTAAAATTAGTATTAGACGTTAGCTTAGCGCGCTTTCTCGCTCGTTCATCTCTAGCTAGGTACATCACTCCCGCCCGCGCGCATCAAGGATACGGTACCTAAAACCGTGTAACTACTAAACTGTATAATGCGTGCCACGTAAGATGAGACTTGACACACCACGTGGTTTGACATGCGCACTACACGATTTTAGGTATCTTTAGCGGTATGAGGTCTGAGTGCGGGACGGGACCGGACGTCATAGGGGCGGCGGAAAGAGCGGGGGAGGCGGGGTCAAGTCTCATCTTTCGTGGCACGCATTGTACCTGACCTGAATCAGTTTGAACCGAATATCATAGATCATGTGATACGATATCGGTATAGTGTTCTAGGTACGCGGATACCTGATATAATATAGATTCAGTGCCGTCCGATATATAGGTAGGTATTGGATATTCTACCGATACATAGATATTATCTATATACGATTTGTATCGCCCACTCCTACTAAAAGAAAGGGCTCTCTCAATAGGTACTTACCTACATAATGCAGAATGATTTTTACATCAGAAAATTTCTCGAAGAGTTCATGTGTAAGTTAGTACCTACTTACTAAATGCATGTAGGTACTTACTTGAACTTAGACATTCATTACAGTAGTATCGAACCCAGGGTAGATCGCAGATAATCCTATCACTAAGTAATGCATTTTTTCTCACTTCATGATTAAATTGATAAAATATAACTCACACACCCACACACACACACAGCATACCTACGATTCGAAACTTGTCAACAATATCACGCATGTTATAAAATTGGCCATCCGTTGACAAACAACGCCATCTAACGATCAAGATTACAGTAGATCTTAATCGTTAGATGATAACTGATAACTTTAGCAAAAATGGTGTTCTGTTTCTTGAGGGTTCTTGAAATATCCTGTAGAGGGCGTGCCTCCGCCCGCGCACACATACAAAGATTTATCGTTTTTTGTCAGGCCTAAATATCCTACAAATAGTGTTTTTTTTAAAGTTTTTTACGATATGCGTCAATAATAGATCATAATCATTTAATGTACGTGCTTTTATTCTGCAAAAATCGTTTAAGTATCGAGATTTGTACCCCGATAGAATGTATGAAAAAGTGTCAGTATCCAATCACCTTAAAAGTATTTGGTAATTTGCATCACTATTCATTATCAAGCATAAACGAAGTAGCGTTTTGGTGTTAATATTTTTGCGAACAACTTAGGATTCTATAGTCAAACTAATCAGAAAGTAAATGCAAGATGATTCTTCAGTACTAGTACTAGTGTGGTAATCACTGACGAGGTGGAGCGTCAGCGTCGAGCGAATCCGCTAGATGTGGTCAATACAAAACCGATTGCTGTGTGGGGACACCATGCCAATCAGTTGAGGACTTTCAGCTAATGACTACATAATTTGAAAGAATAGTAAAAGAAGTTCGAGGAAAGGAATAATATATTATGTACATATGCAAATACGGTATGAGTAATTATTGAACGGTTTCAGGATTGTTTGACCCAATTTTTCTTTAGCTGTTGTTTTTTTATTGCACTGGTCTTATCCGATTCACAAAAGTACTTTTCTCTTTTCAGGATGCCATCTAATACTATACGTCTGTGCTGCCGCTTTTGGCATCACCAATTACGTATTCTTCCAAAATACGATGGCATTGGTTGGTGGAAACTGCCCGTTGTATCCGCGCAAACTCGAGTTCCATACCGTTGAGGTGCCTGAGACTCCTGAAACTCAAAATTATAATGATATACACGAATTTACTAAGAATATAACTGATGATGCTCAAGCTAATGCCACCGTCCCTAATACAGATGAGAATGGAAAAGTGAAGAGAGAGACCAACGACACTGAAACAGATGTGACTGAGCCAACGTTAGATGGCGAGGCATTCTTTACCGGTAAGTTTTCTACCGGTACTTTAACTATTATTGATATCGAGGCAAGATTGAGGAATCTTAGGTAATAGGTAATACGGGCTGGTGTCCGCAGCTCCACGTCAATGCGCGTATGCCTCGATATCAATATTAGTTACAAGTGCTACATATCGTAGCTATTATCACACCATAAAAATAAGTAGGTATTACGAAGCGTTACTTCATGTCGAGGCAGTAAAACTAGTCATCATAAAACAAAAGAATAAAAGTTAGATACGTTTTTTATACATCTAAGAGGGCGCATTCCACCAAATTTTTATACCGAGAATAAGTCCTATCCTGAGAATAAATTTTGAATTTTTGACAGTTTTTTCATACTAGAACTGTCAGACGTCAATTTTATTCCATGAATAAAAGATATCTGACTTTGGTAATATCAGCCCTGAATGTTTTATTGTTGTGCAAAATAGCAAAAACGTAATATTTTCCCAGAAAGGAAAATCGTAGAGCCCAGCTCTTTTTTTCCGTTAGCCTATATTGTCCCACTGCTGGGAAAAAGCTTCCCCCATATTCTTCCACCTTTACTTGTACCTACTCTTTTTAACATATTTTTATGTAAGTACAGCTTGTATCAGAATTGTGTGAAGAAAACTGTCCCATACATTTGAGTAGAGTAAGAATTGAATTTTTGTATGGGACATCTGGTTATTTTTTCCGGATTAAAATGTTGATCCCATGAAGAAAGTTTTTCAGTTTGATGGTTTGTATCTCAACCTTAAATATGACCACACATTTCTGAAGCACGCTGTATACAGTTTCAGGTCTGTATTACCCGAAAGGTTAGAAATGAGGTGTAAAGTATAGGTAGGTAGGTGCGCGGGCCTGCGGGCGGAGAGTAATGGGTAGCTCACCGTCCGATCAGGACCAGGCCCGCGCCGGACGGCGCGTACGTGTTCCACGTGCGCCTCAAAGAGATGTCAGCATCATCAGAAGGGGCCTGTCAGGGCCGAAGCCTGCCGGGTCAGCGGGATTGTCCGAAAGGGTTACCGCTGGCTCGGAACATAAAGGGCTAAGGAAGGAACACGGGTGGGTTTTAGTGTCTGACACTCCCTTCCACTCCACCCAGAGCGGGATAAGTATAGGTAGGTAGTAGCGAAATGTAGGTTTACACCTACATTTTGCCAGTTATGTTTGAGTGTAACAGGGGGGCGAGAGTCCTATGTTAAGGGTCTACAGAGGTATGAGGAACAGGATGTAAAATTCACTCATACTCCATAGAAAAGGGAAGATCCTCCGACCAGACGGGTATTGTATCTGGCGAGCAACTGCCGATGATTCAACTCGGGCCGTTGTATATTTATACTAGTTGCGCGGTAAACTCTGCTTGCGAGATGCAGAATTTTGTGTGACGCGTAGTTCGCATGTGACGTTTGTAGATACCGCTATAGGTCTCTGGTATTCTATCTATACCTAAAACCCACCGTCTTATATTTCAATTGTTTGTCAAGGGCCTGAAGCACGTCCCGCCGGGAAACCATGGATTAGTTATCTCTCTGTAACTCTCCTCGTGAAACGGAAACCTAAAAGTAACGGGACTTCAATTTCTTTCCCTTGCGTGTGGATTTATTTATTTTTGTTTTAATGACTAACTGTGAGGCAAAGTTAACTAACTACATATTTTTGGTTTGCGTTTGATTAAATTAGTCTCATTTTTATTGTGAATTCCATCATTTAACTTTCGAACGACATAGTTGCATGTGTTTGTTTCTAGAAAATAGTAGAACTGGTACATGTGAAAATGTCTTGAATAGCTCCAATTACCTACTACCAAAGACTCAGTATTACCTACCTATTGTAATTGTACCTACTTAATTAAGTCACATAAAATATTGTAATTTAATAAGGTCAGTCCATGTCAACTTATTTTCTTTCTCAAACTGATTTCAGAGAACAAGACGCACCGCTTAGCATTGGACACATCAAGGACGTTGTTCGAGACGAACACCGACTGTGATTTTGCCGAGTACATGCCGATTATGTCCATGATCTTCGCTGGCGTGTGGATCACGCTGTTCACGATGTGTCCACGGGGAGGACGCGTCAGATCCGGGTTAGTAACTAACAATGGAATAGGAAATAAAGGGGAACAGTGGCGCATACAATGAAAATTAATCGATGATTAATTACAATTAGCAACTTAATCCGTTTTGAAACACGATGAATTGATGTCGCCCTAGACCTACACCTGAGTTAGTTTTGAATCTGAATCCTTCTTATCTTGGTAATTCGGTCCAACCAGAAAAGGAAGTCCTTTGTGACAAGCCATAATCCACCCAACACATTTTTTTTTATGTGGAGACTACAACAAATTACATACAAGACAAAATTTGTAATTGGAACAACACTGGTTGGCTAAAGTCCAACGAGGTCACAATACGGAAGATTTGAAAAGTCTCGTTAACGATGTCAGATAATTAAAAAAGATACTTGTTTAAATACCTACTTGGTTAAAATACCACTTCTTGATTTGTATAAATACCTCATGTAGTCATTCCAGTGCAAAGTTATATTCAAATTTTTATAAGCTGATTGAAAGTACATATTTTAGTAAATAATTGCAATGGACAGGAAAATTTACGTACTTATACTTACCTATCTGTAGTATATTTAGGTTTATTAGTTGACGGTAGGTCAGCATAAGATTATAATTGTATGTGAGGGTGTTCGTAAATAAATCAGTGTTTAACCAACCTATGTGTGTTTCACTACATGGTGACAGCGGTGGGCCTTTTTAACACTAAAAACAGTTAAAACGGACTTGAACCTATTACAACGCACCACAACGCAACGCACCTATTGCATTTTACAACGTTCACGTTTGATGAAGGTGAAAGTGAAGACGACATATATTGTCTATTGAAAAAGTTTGACAAGTATTTCGGCATAAAACCAAATATCACTGTACGGCGGTTTAAATTTTTTACACGCAATCAAGAAGACGGCGAAAACATCGATCAATACGTAACATCGCTGAGGGTATTGAGTCAGCAGTGTGAGTTCAGTGAATTGCACGAAAGCTTGTTGCGAGATAGGATCGTGTGTGGTATTGTCAACAACACTGTGAGGGATCGACTTCTTCGCACAGATGATTTATCATTATCAAAGGCGATACAAATCTGCCAGGCGGCAGAGATGTCCAAAGAGGAAAGTCAGTGCATCGATGGCGTATCAGCGAGTGTGCAAGTGAATGCAGTTCAAACCGGTAGCAGTGCACGAGGCGGACGGCGCGCTAGAGGGCGGCGCGGCGGCGGCGGCGCCGGGCCGCGGCCGGCGCGCACGCAGCGCAGCGCCTGCGAGCTGTGCGGCAGCGGGTGGTGTCGCGGCGGTGAGCGCTGTCCGGCGCGGAACGCCTTGTGTTATGTTTGTGAAAAGAAAGGTCACTTCTCGCGAGTGTGTGAGCAAAAGAAAGCAATACGCAAAGTGTTAAATCTCAGTGTAGAAACTGTAAATAGTGATGATAGCGGAGACGAATTGTTTTTTGTAAATACATTAGAAGAGGACAAGCAACAATGTAAGTCGTCAATGGAATGGATAGAAGTTGTAAAATGCCAAGGTAAAAACATTTCATTAAAAATAGATACAGGATCAATGATTAATGTTATCTCAAAAGAAACCTATTTAAACTTAGGATTATTAAAAACAGACCTTAAGCCATTCACGAAACGTGTACATTCCTTTACAGGTAATCAATTGCCAATTATAGGCATTGGTAATGTGCCGATTGTATTTAATAAAGCACGTTACGTGTTGTCATTTGTTGTTGCTGATTTAAACTGTCAGAATGTACTCGGTTTGGAGGGTTGCATTGCATTAGGATTAATAAGTCAAATTCATGCAATTAATATTGATCACTATCACGATTTGTTTCAAGGGCTGGGAAAATTACCAGGAAAATATAGTATTGTAGTGGATAAAAATGTACAGCCAGTTGTTTGCCCAACTAGGAAAACTCCTTTAGGACTTAAGGATAAATTGTTGGAAGAGATACATAGAATGGAACAGTTGGGCGTAGTTAGAAAGGTTACACATCCAACCTCTTGGGTTAATGCTATTGTTTTGGTCGCGAAAAAAGATGGCAGCATTCGTGTTTGTTTAGATCCACGACCTCTTAATCGCGCGGTGCTACGGTATTCAGCGTGCTGGACGCTCGCTGCGGGTTTTGGATGGTTCAGCTAGATGACGCGAGTGCCGACCTTTGCACATTCAGCACACCGTTCGGTCGGTACCAATTCCTACGTTTACCTTACGGTATAAACTGTGCGCCAGAGGTATTTCATGCTAAGCTTAGGCAGCATTTAGAAGATTTAGAAGGAGTAGAATCTTTTATTGATGACGTAATAGTATGGGGGCGCACTATAGATGAGCATGACCGGAGATTGAAGTGCCTCTTGCGACGTGCAAAGGATATCGGTGTTAAATTTAATCGAGACAAATGTAAATTTGGTGTTTCGGAAATTACATACTTAGGTCACAAGTTTGATGCAAGCGGAATGCGGGCAGACGACTCGAAAGTCAAAGCAATAAGGGAGATGCCGTATCCGACCGATAGAAAGGCTCTGGAAAGATTTTTAGGAATGGTCAATTATTTGGCAAAATTTATACAAAACTACTCAGAGAGTGTGAATGTACTTAGGTCGTTGTTAAAAAAGGAATCGGAGTGGTCATGGGAATCCCAACATTCAGAGGCTGTAGATAGGCTAAAAGCAAAGCTTAGCAGCGCACCAGTGCTGGCACTGTATAGCGACAGTGAGCCGATAGTGTTGTCGGTGGACGCGTCCAGTGTCGCACTGGGCGCCGTGCTGCTGCAGAGTGGCCGCCCGGTGGAGTTTGCCTCGCTCACGCTCTCCGACACCCAGACCAGGTATGCACAAATAGAAAAAGAAATGCTGGCTATTGTGTTTGGGGTCGAGAGGTTCAGGCAATATATTTATGGCAGGTCAGATATCACCGTGCATACTGACCATAAGCCACTAGAATCTTTATTTAACAAGCCATTAGTTTCGGTTCCAGCCCGGTTACAGCGAATGATGATGAGAGTGCAAGGATACGACTTTAAGGTGGTATACACGCCTGGTAAATATATGTATATAGCGGACACGCTATCGCGGGCTCCTATCAAGGAAATTATGCATGACCGAGTGACAGCAGAAGTTGAAGTACAAACTTGCTTTATGTTAGAGAATGTGCCTTTCAGCCAATCAAATATGGAAGCGATTAAAAAAGAAACAGAATTAGCAAGTGACAGCAGATGGCTAATTAGGTATATTACGAACGGATGGCCTAAAAATAGGCGTGATGTGAATGAAAGCGTTAATGTTTTCTGGCCTTATCGCGAGCAACTACATTGTGTTGACGGTATAGTTTTCAAGGAGGAGTGTGTGTTTATTCCGCGTGCTTTACGAGAAAACATGCTGTCACGAGTCCATGAAGGACATTTAGGAATAGAAAGATGCAAGCGGCGCGCACGCGAAGTAATGTTTTGGCCAGGAATGTGCGAGGACGTGGAGCGTGTGGTGCGGTCGTGCGCAGCATGCGCGCTGCACGCGCCCCGCCCCCGCCGCCAGCCGCTGCTGCAGCACAGTGTGCCGGCACTGCCCTGGCACAAGCTAGCCTCAGATACATTCGAATATAAAAAAAAGAATTACATTGTTTTAGTCGATTACTTTTCTAACTATGTTGAGGTCGGGCAGTTGTCGAGTGTCAGCTCAAGACATGTTATTACTTTTATGAAAGAACAATTCTCGCGGCACGGAATACCAGCGGAGTTGGTGAGTGATAATGGACCGGCTTATAGCTCACAGGAGTTTAAAAAGTTTATGTGCGATTGGGAAATACGGCATGAAACAGCATCGCCACACTATCCACAGTCAAATGGTAAAAGCGAAAGAACCGTACAGACAGTTAAAAATTTATTAAAGAAGTGTGTAGATTCAGGACAGGATTTTAACTTGGCACTGTTAAATTTTAGGGCAACACCACGCCATAATATAGACTCACCCGCACAGATGTTAATGGGTAGACGTCTAAAAACAAGGTTACCTATTAGTGCTAAGTTGCTAACGGAGAAGGTAGATAACGACCAGAACTATACAAAAATAATGACAAACCGAAAACAAATTAAAATAAATTACGACAAAACGGCGAACACACTAAAAAACCTATCATCAGGCGATAAGGCAACTTTGACCAGTAACGGCGACAGGAAACTAGTTACCATAGTGGCACGTACTACACAACCACGCTCGTATATTGTAGAAGACGAACGTGGTAGCCGGTACCGACGTACTCGAAGTCAGTTGGTTAGGCGTACGGCAGGGTCAACAGAAAGAGTAGGGGAGTCAATGAGACAACCAACAGGCAGTATAGGTAGTGGCAAGACACCAAGTGTGGTGACGGCGACAGGTGTCCGTAGACGTAGACAGAGAGTGCAGGCTGAAGTCCCAACTCAAGCGCAGGCAAGTCCAGCTAGCAGCAATCGGTCGGTACTGCTCGACGAGAGTGGTGAATATGAGAGTCCAGGGGATATTCGCGATCATTCGTCTACATCGTCGCCACTAGCGGTTCCTATTGAGAGGTCTAAGGAAAGAACTGCACGAATGCTGACCAATCTTTTCTAAGGTCGTGATTAGGAAGGATTACTATTGACTAAGCAACAATAATCAGAAATAAAAATAGAAAATAAGTTCATGTAATTAGTAAGTTAGTGTTAGTTAGTAGTAGTTAGTACGTTCGGTAAACAACATGTTAGTTATAGTTAGTTATTTAAAAATGTATAAATAAAATCTTGCATTGTTTTCTTAGAAGGGAAGAGATGTAGTATATTTAGGTTTATTAGTTGACGGTAGGTCAGCATAAGATTATAATTGTATGTGAGGGTGTTCGTAAATAAATCAGTGTTTAACCAACCTATGTGTGTTTCACTACACTATCTTTTGAACCTAGATCTACAGTGTGGACACAACAATACGACAATATGAAAGTACTGCCAAAACTTAGAAGTATTTTGAAACTCAAACTCAAAGCATTTATTTCGATTAAACCTTGTACAGGCACTTTTGAATTGTCAAAATTAAATAGTCTGTCAGTTAGTCAGAGAGTTGAAGCTAGTTGCCCATTCCAAAAGGGCAAGAAACTCCATGGACACTATTTTAATTTAAATCAAGATATTACAAATTCCTGGGCACATTATTCTTGTTGCTTCTATATGTGAGAACAATGTAAAAAAAGACAAATGAAGAAACAATTCAAAATATAAGATTAAAAATAAGCCTTGACAGTTAAGAGATGACCAGTCTCAACCGACGACGGCGCCCGTTCACGAACATGACGCGTGGATCAGCACCATCCAGCTCACCCATTTTGTAGGGAACCGAATAATCCCACACACGCGCCACTATCGATGAGACATTTATGTGGAGAACGGTTTGAACATCTAACGTGGTCGGACCTCGGTCCAGAGTCCGATAGCTGTCACACGTGTCAGAGAGATTTATTTTTTTCATTTAGTGGATTTTACTACGTGTAATTGGCAAAATTGTGGTGTTTATCCACAGAAGCCATTAATCAAGAGTTGAAGTTGACATTTATGTGAGCATGACACGTTCTCAACTGCCATGCTCTTTCAAGTCAACATCAAAAAAATCATAATAAACGGAAACATGGTTCTTACATTTACAAAATTAATAAAAAATAAATTATGTTCGTAATGTCAGAAACAATAAAAAAACGGGAAGACCTCTTCCAATTATTGAAATTTTAACTAGTGAGCCCAAGTAGTAAAAGTATAAAAACAGCTGCAAATGAAATTGTTACTAACCTTTTGCCGCAAAAGTCGTGGGATAAATATTTAAAAGCTTAGGAAAACTTTGTTTTCATAAGCTTGAGTTTTTATTTTGGGTAGGTATATTTTATCACGGTAGGTAGATTGGTAGTTGAAAAAAATGTAGATTACGCACCTTGCTAAAGTGAGTAATTAATACATTCGTGTTAATTTAGTGCACTCGTATGCGCTCGGGCACCAACAATATAACTCATGCATTAATAACTCACTTTGCGCTCGATGGAACAATCTACTATTTTACTTTAGACAATCTGAAACGGGGTTGATCAAATAAATCTTAATATCGATTTGAAAATAAAGATTTTTTTCAAATAAACTAATTAATAATAGGTATTGATGGTCCGTCTATGGGTGTTGCCAATCTTTACTAGCTTAGCTATAGTTACTAAACTATTGGATATTTGATTGAATTTTTTTATACAGACTTGTATCCTCGTAAACAATGTGGCCACATTGTTTCGTAGCTACTTATTAGATTAAGCACTGCGTATTTATAGGCGGGCACTGTTTGATTGTCGCGGACGAGTGTACCTAAATAAAATACCACCATGTCCTGAATTCCTATAATAATTCTGTAAAAATCTCACCGTGGATACCTAAATAAAACGAGCTGTCATTCCACCAGCCGGTCTTATTGTACGTACTTATTATCAATTTCAGGCTGCAGGAGCCATGGCGTATCCTGCCCCCAGCGCTTTTGTTCGCACTGGTAATGGTCGGGGTCACTGGACGCAGCTTCACGTTAACCAACGGAGGCCTGCACGATTTTTGTGCAGCCTTCCATAACGTCACTAATTCTACCACGTAAGTCTAGAACTACCAACAGTCTTGCCGACCATTATTGGACAACTAATGCCCAGGTGCGCTCGCAGCCCAAGATTGAGGGGGGGGGGGGTCACCATGGGTGCTGAGGAATATTGTAAGGGTATGTCTCCTAGTTGGTCCAATGGACGCAAGCGTTACTGCTAAGCAAGAAGGAGTCTTAGCTGGCTGCTTTCCATCAGAAATTTCTCAGAAGTCTGGAGTCTGGATTTGTGCCCGGCTGGCGGCAGTAGGCTCGCCCCTATGACATGGCACCTAATAACTGGCGAAATGTGGGTGTAAGTACTATAAATGAAGGTACACTCCTTCCTAACTCTGTAGGAATTTAAGGCGTGATGTTAAGGTTCGTGTATAGACCCCCACAACCCCCCCCCCCATACCTTTGCCTAAATATGAAGACGTAATCGTTCATACTTTCGAGGAAATTGCAAGTAGGCATAAGTAACGAGCAGTAAAGTTATTAACAACCATCGCAGAAAGCGATAAGGTCGCCCATTGTGGGGTATATTATTTATAAACGACGATTCAAGTTAAGTGACGTTCAAATGTCAAAAATGTATGGTTAAGCGTTTGCTAATCGCTACTTAACTTTAAGCTATGTTTATGAATAAAGAGGTGTAACTATGTTTTTTAGTTTTGAATGTATTTTGTTTGTTATGTATTTTCTGGTGTACAATTAATTTTCAAATAAATAAATAAACCATGGTGTTTACCATAGGTACAGTCGGGGAACGCGCGCTGAGGACGGACGTTGTCTTACAATGATTTGCAATTATTACTTTATCACGAATATTGTTTATTCTAGGTGTTCTTCAGTTAATGCGTTCCTGGAACCGAATTGGAATGCAACGTGGGACTTCAGCGGGCGGGTGGCAGCAACGCGCGCCGTCTGCGCCGGAGTCCTGGCCAGCTGGGCGTGTGCCGCCGCCTTACTGCTGGCGCGCTGCCTCGTGGCACCGGACTTCGTGCTCAGGCGCACGGATGTCTACCTTGCTAAGGACTCTCAACAGGTAAGATTATTTTATATTGGATGGCAAACAAAATAATGACTTTCCTAATGACTCTTAACGGTATCCACACAATAATCAATGATTATACCTCAGTAACTTGGTCCTTGTTCGAACGCTAGATTGCTCGCGATATTATGTGTATCGCGAGCTATCTAGTTAATGAGGTAAGTTCTTTTTAATTGGCATCAATTTATTAAACTTATAATTATTTACAGAAAGTCATCCCACACCTGTTGAAGACGCAAAAATACCGTAAACGTTCCAACCAGAGCTCGCCGAGCAAACGTGACAACACGTCGATGCGGTCAGAGGCTACGATCACCACAGAACTGGTGACAGCGTCCGTGGAGCAAGAACAGGACTCTGCCCCCACCTCCCAAACGTCGACGCCGGTCAACTCGCCGCACAAAACTGACGACATTGAAATGACCTACACGTCGCAAGAACGCAACAATCATAATCATTAATAGCGTTTTCATTTCTTTTGACTTTGTTTAAGAAACTTTACGAGTACACCAGCATAGCCATTCACAACCACTCGACGCTTCCGTACCGGATCGAACATCATCAATGCCTGGTAGGAGTCCTCTAAAAGCTATTCACAATTTCAAAACCTGAAAATATTGTCAGTTTAAGGGCTGATTTTTCCAACGCCAGATAATTTTATCCGAGGAATAATTTGGATTTTTGACAGTTCTTACATGCAAAATTATCAAATTATCTGTTGATTCCAAAATCAGCCCTGAAGGCTGACTTTTCCATCGCCAGATTACTTTTATTCGAGGAATAAAATTGACGTTTTACAGATTTTGTCTGTAAGAACTGTCAACATTTCAAAATGATTCCTCGAAAGTTGTCAGATGACTGAAAAATCAGTCCTAAATCAAATAGACGACCGCTATTCTTCCGACAGCTGATTGCTGTCGGGGGCAAGGCGAATCAGGTTATCGAAATGTGTCATTTTCGACACGATAGCCTGTCGGATGGTTGTGAATGCTATGCAGGTGTGTTTTATAAGGCCATTGAGCTGACAGTTAAGTCTTTTTTGTGACAACTTGAAGGTTTCGCAAAACAAGCTAATTTACAATATAACTCCTGGCACGGCAGGCCATATGATGCGTTCTGGTTTTGCGCTTGAGTTCACATGACCCAAATAATACCTAACTTGGTAGAATACTTGATGGTATTTTTCGCTACGTTCATCGGCATCGCTTAATCTGAAGTTAATTTATAGTTAGATTATGTAAGTACCATAAGTAGGTTATGAGAGTAGTACCTATAATAATGATTCGTAAATAGGTAGGTACAATTTTTTTGTATTATAAATGGAAATAAATTGTCCATCAAGACTTATTTGCACTGCTACTGTTTACAATTTTATGTTATTATTTGCCATTTGAATAAATGCAAATCATAAATCGCATCAGCTATTTTATTTCGATTCTAAAGTAATACATGGCCCAAAATAGTGTGACCTTGCATTGTAGGTATTGCATTGGCTTTCCGTTCAATGAGAAGTCCACTTATACTGGAAATTACTTGATATTAAGTCACCCGTCGTGCGAATAGTACCATTGGTGTAGCATTTATTAGGAGGACGGCGAGATAAGTTTTGGGCAGGTTGACAGTATCACTGTGTGGACTAACATCATTCTGTATTAAACAAGCGTACTTTTGTATGATAGAGGTCAGTGACTAACATATATGTATATTAGTATAGGGGACCAACCAAACATGGAGATTTAGTAATCCAGGCAGGCTTGGCGATCAAAGATACCACGCGGGGTACCTAGCATTCGACAGTTGTGAAAAATGGCACAAAACGATGGAGTTAGTAAGTACTATGTAGTACACAGAAAAGTACAATGTCGAGTATGTGTTTGGCCAGACTGGGGAGCGGGCGCTGCGCGGCGAACTCAAACATACGAACTTCTTTTGAGTGTCCATAGTGGGCACGTGGGCGCGGTGAGCGGTGTGGGCTGCTCGGCGCGGGGTGCGCGCGGGCACAAGGCAACTAACGCCATAGCTCGTTCATACTAGTGGCCGCAGTGAGTACGCTGCGCGGGCGCGGGCGGCCCGCTCGGGGACCGGGATTCTCAAACTAGTTCGAGCTTTTTTCTAGTAAAAATAAGTCTTGTTCATCCATATTATAATAGCTTCCGCCCGCGGCTTCGCCCCCGAGGTATGTCGATAAAAACTATCTTGTCCTTCCCCGGGATGTAATCTATCTCTCTGCCAAATTTATCGAAATCCGTTCAGTGGCTTAGGCGTGAAAAGGTAACATACAGACAGACAGAGTTACTTTCGAATTTATAATATTAGTATTGATTTTGACAAACACTGGACACGACAACACGCAGAACGCAGCCGCGCTCCAGTGGACAGGGAGGCCGCACACGTCCCCGCACTCGCGCCCGCCCCCGCCCTGCGCCCTAGTCTGGACGGACACTTTATGTATGTGTCATTGTCGATTTTTCTATAAGGAGTCTATATTATAACCTAGTGTATTAGTGTTCTGGTTCTGTGCTATATAATCTGTGATTATCTGTCATGCGTATGTCACTGTCCCTGCGTTCCGAGTTGGGAAATAATCGTAAAAAACCCGTACCGAAGCGTGAGCGCGATAACGATGTCCCGTGAATCGCCATGACATGCGCCATCTTGCGATAACGCCGACCATGCCCTAAAATAATATCACCGTGAGCGCTGTCAAAAATGACAGTGTGTGTATGTGGATGTCAGTGTGTTTTGTTTTGAGTTGCATCATATCTTTAAATTGAACTAACGTTGCATTTTCGAAATTGTGCTTCTGGCTGACAGTCGCCATCTAACCAAAGAAGAAGAAATGTGGTGTTTATACAAAGAAATACTGTAATAATATTATTTTGACATTGAGTAAGCATTGTGAGCGCGTTCACGAGCGTTCCGAGTTGTTGACAGCTCTCAGCTGTCATAATCGTAATATCTAAATCGGAACGCATGTGAGATGACGTGCGATTATAGCTAATTCGGAATGCGGCCTGTCAGTCACAGACACAGAGTACTTTTATATTAGGCTTCGGCCTTACTTACTTTTGAAAAATAATGATGAAATTGAAGACGAGGCTTTGGCCTTACTTTTAGTCAAGAAGGACAATAAATAAATACTGAAGACAAGGCGATATGGTCAAAGACCTTAGCCTGAGTTTTTGGCGGGATTTCTTCGAGTGAAGTCTAGTTGCTGTTTTAATTATTCGCAAATTGATTCCTAGTGGATATTGTGATGTAAAATTGGTGTAGTTTTGTATCTCAACTGTCTGCGCAACTGGACAATATGTGTAATCATTGAAACAGACGCGATCCCGGTAAAATGGAGCTGAGATTTTTTTTGTAGTTTTGGCTACCTCAGCGAAGTTTACCGGGAAACTTGATTCGATACATTTGCTGCCAAATACTCCTAATACATTAGAATGTGTACACCCATATTCTAATGTCATGTTAGACTCAAGACATAAATAAAATGAAACAAAGACGTGGCTAAAAGGTCTTAGCAACCAGGCCATAAAACTATTATATAAAAAAAAAGAGAAAAGAAAAAAAAACTATCATGAAACTGACAGTGGAAGTACTGTCACCCGTCTACGCAAGAAAAACAAAAAAAAATGTGAAAATTGAGTTTTTATCAGACATTACAAAATATTTCGTATTTACAGAGGTTAAATAAAAATTACAACAATGATTCCATTTGCGAGTCAGGTAAACAGATTTACAATCTTAAATAAATGGTCTAGTTTCTTTAGGTCACATGAAGATCCATTAAAAGTGGCATACCCTTTAAAAAACCGGAGCCTTGTTAAAGTTAGTGGTCCTGAAGCAGTACAATTTCTTCAGGGTCTTATTACGAACGACATGAACCATTTTGAAGAAGGCGCAAAATCCATGTATGCTATGTTTTTGAATAACAAGGGCAGAGTCTTATATGATACTTTAGTACATAAATGGGGTACTGAACATGAAAATACATTCATGCTTGAATGCGACAAAGGTATCAAACATTTATTACAACAACATCTAAAGATTTACAAATTGAAAAGAAAAATAAATGTTGAAGATGTAAGTGAGCTGTTCAAAATATGGGCCTTGATAGCACCTCCAGATGTTGAGAAAGATTTGTGCGGAATAGATATGAAATATCATATAAGCGTATACAAGGATCCACGGCTGGCGGATCTCGGTCATAGACTGATAACTACGCCAAACATGGGACAGGTTGATATTCGTCAAGCTGTTGGAAATGATACTGTTGTTAAAAGTGACCAGGCTGAGTATCAAGCTCTGAGGTATAGTTTAGGTGTGAGTGAGGGGGCTGAAGATTTATACCCTGGTACTTGTTTTCCTCTAGAAGTTAATTGTGACTACCTCCATGGAGTCAGTTTTCATAAAGGCTGTTATATTGGTCAAGAATTAACTGCTCGCGTTCACCACACAGGCGTAGTAAGGAAAAGAATAATGCCCATTAAACTCTTAGATATAAAAACGGAGGATGATCTTCAAAGAGATGCCACAATCTGGGGTCATTTTGGAAATGGAAGAAAAACTAATTTGGGGAAGTTCAAAATTCATGAGGGTAGTCATGGTTTAGGGTTAGTTAGAATTAAAGAGGCACTAGAAGTGGAAAATATAAGTATTGGGTTGAACCCAGTTGAAATTACTAAGCCACATTGGTGGCCTATAGAAGCTCCTAAAGAAAAGTTGACTATAAAACCTGAAAATGCCACAACACCCACCTAAGCCAACTGATGTCATCAAATATACAGTATAAAACTTTAGGTAAAACATTTCATACAGTGTTAATTAACTCATTCAACTATTAAAATAATATAGAATCATAGGCCTTTTAACCAAACATCAAAGTATTACAGGAATTTTCCATTTGCCACTTTGAGAAATTCAAACTGTTAGGTAAGATTCACAGACTGCACTCTAACTTGTTTTTGCATAGATTGATGTTTTATTTAGTCTATGGCCAGTGTGCTCCATCTCTGTTTCAAATAATTTCAGGAAAATTTGTCTCATGCAACCACAGGAAGGTACTTTATTGTTTCATCCTTTTCAGTAGTTGGGTTTTAGTTTTTAAACTTATTTTTCCAGTTATAGGGGTGAGCCTATTGCCATCAACTGGGCACAAATCCAGACTCTGGACTGCTGCTGAGAAATTCCAGATGGAAAAAACCAATAACACTGGCCAACCTGGGAATCAAACTTAATACCTCATGTTCAGGTCAGGAATGAGAGAGGAGTACCCACTTGTTCGGTCGGTATGATTCGGCACAGACGGACTGTAGAAAAATCAACATTTGATTTATCAAAACAATCAAAATCAAAAATGTTTTCTTTCATTATTAAACGTTGTACATTATACAGTTGGTGGTGTCTCCTTTTACTAAGCCGAATATTTGTAGTAATTACTTCGGGTCGGCTTTGTTGTTCAATAAATACTACCAAATTGAATGTCCCCAATGTGTGTGTAGCACTCCAGAAAGATAAAAGGACTAAAGCAACAACCGATGTGGTTCAGTTTTCGTAACAGAACACAAAATATTGCATTTGATTAATCATTGTTTTCTTATAAGGTTTTTTTTTTTACAGTAACAGTATGGAAGGTTCATCACTAAAGGAAGAGCCAGTGGACATAGTCTATGATTTTAAGTGCACTTCATGTGGATTAGAAGAGAAACCTCACTACAAAGGAACAAATCCGCCATTTTCACGCAATATAGTGCTTAAGTCCCCAAGTTATGTGATGAAGGACCCTTTTAGTCCACCAGGGAAAGGAGAAATTTTGGTCCTGGGATCTGATTGTACTGTTTGTGGAGAAACTGTGTGTATCAACAAAGAGTGCAGTTTATTTTATAAAAAAATATATTGTTTAGATTGTGCTAATAAATTAATTGAAACATTTCCTGTTGAAATAAAAAGTAAATTAGTTCAAATAAAAAAAAAGTAATATTTAAGATTTTGGTTGTTTTATTTACTGAACTGCGAGGACTATACGACATATAGTTGCCAGTATTTCGGTGATGAGAAGGTCCTGGCGAAGTGCAGTGGGAATCACGGTTTTCACTAGACCTCCCATCGCTTCTTTTGTCAGAAGCGATGGGAGGTCTAGTAAAACAGCTGCCACGTGATTCATCATCATCATCATTTCAACCGAAAGAAGTCCACTGCTGCACATAGGCCTCCCCCAAGCACCTCCACTTCGACCGGTTCTGTGCTTCCCGCATTCAGCGAATTCCTGCGGCCTTCACAAGGTCGTCGGTCCGCTTTTTGGGAGGCCTTCCAACGCCTAACCTTTTATTTATTACTGTCATAATCAGTTATAAACAACGAAGCAGGACGAAGACAACGAAATCGTCCATTTTGTACCTAAAGTCAAACTGGATGGATTCGTCAGGGAGGAAAACTCTTTATTGCATACATTATCTACATTACGTGTAGGTACATTTCATTGTTACAAAAGCAAGTTCCAACATGAAACCCGGTTGGGCACGGCAAGTGCGATATTGTGAGAAATTGGACTAAGGGGAAGGCTTTTGCCTAAGACGAGAATATAAAAGTTTAAGAAGGGAAAATTCTCCGTCCTTTGTCGTGTGTAACTGATAGGTACTGTACCGAGAGATGTTTTATTTTTTATATGGCATCTTGCAGGTCAACCTAGAAAGTAGTTTAACCGGGCTTGCCTGTGGGTACCTGAATAAACTAAGGCTTTCAGCCAGGGCTTAACATACTTAAAAACCGGTCAAGTGCGAGCCGCACTCGCGCATCGATAGGGTTCCGTAATTTGTAGGTATGTACAGACGCCAGCACATCAAGCTACCCGAAACTGTCAAATTTTCCTAATCAACTTTGAACCTTATACTTTAGCGATAAAGTTGAAAATCTATTAAATAAATTTGACAGATTGTAGTAGGTTGATGTGCTGGCGTCTGTACCTAAATAGTTTATCACAATTATCACAGGAACAATATATTTTTTTTGTAATGTAACTACAAATTTACGGTTTTCGGACTGTTTCCATTAGGTACTTGTGTACTACATGAAATTGCTTCTTTGCCAAATTTCATGGTTCTAGGTAAACGGGAAGTACCCTATAGGTTTTGATTCCGGAACATAAACGCCCGTATCTCTTGATTGCGTTGACTTAGAAGTTTAATTTTTTCCTAAACCATAAAACTAAGCGTCCCCTCTCTAAGGCACCCCCTGTGGGGTACGGACCTCGGCTTAGGGCGTCGCTGGGAGAGGGCAGCAAGGGATTGGCTAAGGGAGATGTGAAGTACAAACGCCAGCACATCAACCTACCCGAAACTGTCAAATTTTCCCAATCAACTTTGAACCTTTGCTTTAGCGATAAAGTTGAAAATCTATTAAAGAAATTTGACAGATTGTAGTAGCTTGATGTGCTGGCGGACGTCAGCACATCAAGCTACCACAAACTACTACTAGGTACAGACGTACCTATTCAATTATACTTAGCTATTTTTAACCGACTTCTAAAAAGGATTCTCTCTCTAGTAGAACTCTCAGCTAGTATATACATATATACTAGCTGCCCGGCGCAACTTCGTTCGCGTGGTGTCCTACCCCTTACCCTACCCTACCCTACTTCTACCCTACGCCTATCCTACACGAAAAGAAAAAATACGAAGAAGATATATCAAGCTAAATAAAAAAATATGTCTTGATAATAAACTAAAATATTCGCGTTCTCATCCCTACTCTGTGCTGTTTACGGGGTGTGAAGTGACACCGGTAGACGCTTAGCGGGAATAACTGATAGTGGACTGGTTAAACTGATCAATTATCGACCGCAGAGAGCAGAAAATTATTAAAGTACTAATATCGCTATTAAAAAATAGGTGTTGGTGGTAGAAGGGTGAAAATTTAGGGTCGCATGTATTAATTTATATATAAATAAAAAAATAATAATCATAATAATATAAAAACAAAAAATGTTGTACAGACGCCAGCACACCAAGCTACTACAATCTGCTTTAATAGATTTTCAACTTTATCGCTAAAGCATAAGGTTCACAGTAGATTGGGAAAATTTTACAGTTTCGGGTACCTTGTTGTGCTGGCGTCTGTACCAAAAAATAAAATTTTGGGGTGGACCACCCTTATTTTATTTTATATTTATACTAGCTGACCCAGCAAGCGTTGTTTTGCCAAATAGATTATTTCTAGGAATTTTTTTTTAGTTCGATAAAAAAAAATTAGCCGATTCTCAGACCTACCCGATATGCACACAAAATTTCATAAGAATCGGTCAAGCCGTTTCGGAGGAGTATGGTATCTAACATTGTGACACGAGAATTTTATATATAAGATTACGCTTAATTTCTTAAATATTGGCTCGGAGGCCACTGAGTGTAGGCCGTAAGGACACCAAAAAATCTGAAACACCTTGAGTACTTTTTTAAATATTTCAAGTTTTTTCAGTTGCTAATATTTTTCATGTTTCGTCGACTGAGGATGACTGATGAAATAAAACACTCTTTTATAAAATACTGTTTACTTTGGCTTTCCAGTCCGATTTACAGTATTTTCATTAATTTTCACAAATTGTATTCAATAACACAGTTATATTCGACCGAAACTCTAGTTCCAGTAACACATTTTAATATAATACACAAATTCAAAGCCATAAAACGAAATGGGGTACATGTGACCACAATAAGTACCACAAAACGTTTGCGATCAACTTTTGCCACATCTCATTACAGACAAATGATAACCTTAAAATTAATAAAGATAATTACAGCATAGTTATATTAAGTTGTATATATTAATAAGCTCTAAAAACAGGACAAACTTAAATACACGTTTTGTCTTATGTTCCAGTCACTCCAGATAGATAGCACCACATTACTTTCATACCCCCTCAACTGTCCAGTGACTGTCCACCGCATGCTTTACCGATACGATAACCGTAATTATAGGTACCTACACGAATAAAATAATTAACATGAAAATGAAATGACACATTATTCTTTTGATAATTCGTATTAAGTCGAATTTATTGCTTTCTTTCGATAGCGAGGTCCACATGTAACTATTTGTAGCTACAAGGGTAGTACGCGTGTACAAATATGATATTCGAGAGATTACCATTAAATACAATACATGGTGAATTACGTACAACATTTAATTTCACGTTTAAACTTTCTAAACGACAAGTAAATTTGTGATGGACTATAGCGTAAAAAGATCATGCTAGTGTTCACTATAAAGATATAAAATGGACAGGATCCTCCGCGACATCATCAGGTAAATTGTCGTTATGTACAATTAATATGAACCGTACTTTCTACGTGAGATTATATGATTTACAATGACTAATTATTTAAAATCTTATCGAACTGGGCAGTGTGTATGTGATTCTGTGTTGCCACCTATGCGAATATTATCCAAGTTAATATTAAAAGAACACCTATGATAGCAGTTAAAATTGAATATGTTGAGAAGATTTTTAAATATTACATAAATGTATACTTTATGTTAAAATGTTTTTACAGATTATATAATATTATAAAGAGTTTGTAAATCCAACTATCACAACATACTTGCCTAATGTTCAAAGATCTGATAATCAACTAAAAGTACGCGCCTGGACGGGTGAGTGTTTTGTTCAATATGTCGTTTAGCATGTCCATACATAGACACTATAAGCAGGGTGGGGTATTTTTTGACTAATTAGATTACAATATTTAAGATAAATTAACAAAATGCTCACAGCCTAAATGTACATAATAATAATTTTGACATACAATATCAATTTTGCGACAGCCATACATACACACACAAATACCATTTAATTACAGACACTAAGTAAGAAATGCACATCAGTTGAAAGCTGTAGTTATTTAAAGGAAGTCTACGAGTTTCGTAACAGAAGACATTAACGTACAATGATGAAAATACATTTACTTCACTCTATATGAGCATTTACAGGGGGGGGGGGGGGGGGGACATCGACGCGTAAACTGAAACCATGAATTCAGCACATGATTGTACAATTCCGAACCACCGAACCGATCGTACAATTTCTTAGTCGATTATCAAAAAAATCTGCTGTTCCATAGAAAAGTGGCGCGACTTACGCGGTCAAAATTTATGGAACGGCAATTTTTTTAATAACAGACGCAAGCCTTCAACGCAGATGGGTTCAGAACCATGTACTGAATCCATGGTAATAGGATGCGCATCGATGTCCCCGCCACCCTTCCTGTATTTTGTAACATGAAAGATTATTATGAAAATTGAATGAAATAAAATTAAAATACACGACCTAATCCTATCAAAGTACTTAAACTGTATAAAGCAGCAATTTCAAAAATACCACCTAGCGATTTTATTCGACATTCTCCAACACGGGTCGAATAAGAGACCGCAACTTTACAAAATACATAAAAAACGTTGACCGTAAGATTCCTAATTTAGTTTCACGTGCCAAGAAACATTATCTAATTTAGATAATTAAAAAAATAGGAACACTACAGTCCTTTTCCTAATAGCCGCCAGCTCCAGCTAGTATACGCTTACAAATGAAATAAATAAAAGCACATCATAGGGGCAATTCTCGTAATTTAAAATTACGTTCACAGGCTGATCTCGGTCTCAATCTGTCAAAACAACCTCTAATTTTCCTACATTTTTGACATTTGTTTGTCGCCGAGATGAGACTGCGTTCTAAATTACCAGAATTGGCCTTCAGAATTAGTAGTTCTATAAAACATTATTATGTTTCAAAGTAGTACTAATAAGTTTTTAATCTAAAGAGATGATGCAGTCATGTTTAGTTACAATTAAATTTTTATACACATTCTCCAGATTACATTAACGTTACAAGTGATAATTTTCGTCAACAACCTTCATCTATAGAGGTGCCTAAATATTTTCAGGATTTTTGAACGAACAGGGTTATTTTCGTAAATGATGAATATGTTTAGGCGCCTTAAGTGATGTAGCGGCACTTTTTGTTTAGACTGCATTGTGGAAAGTGCTGCACTCGCAGAAAAGATAGATAATTGTATAAGTTAGGACATTAAAAAAATAAAATTTACTTGCTCAAAATTTTAAGCGGGCACACCATGGACTAAATTTAAGACAAACTGATCCCACGTGTAACATCTGCAACGTATTATGATTTCAAGACCTTGGGTCTTGTTATTAAACAAAAAAAGACTATGCATTGGAAAAAAGATTTATCGTATCAAGCGCAATATATGTGTGTTACCAATGCATAGTTTGTGGAAGTGGAGACCTTTGGAGGTCGAGATCATAGGTTTGAAACCTTTAAAGCCTTGCTGTTTTGCCGTCGCATCCTTTTCCCGAATAGCGAGTCAATGGTGCGAGCGCTTCGTCAAAACAATATTGTTCTGCCAATGTGCCATGCATACGATTTAAATTTTTTCTCATAAATTAAAATAAAATACTGGTATGAAATTTGAATACAGTAATACAATGATGTCTTTTTAGCGAGTGCAGATAATCTAGTCTAATCTATTTCAGCCTGTATTTAGAGACCTACATAGAAAAGACATCGTCATGTTATACCTCATATACTAAAAGTACAAGTCCCATCAGGCTTACAACGCGCAGGCGTAACAAAATTTTGTCATCGCAGTATCTCGCACCGCAACGAGACATGCCAAGATAAACAGTCATTATCTCGTTTTAAAATAGAGTTTTGTCACGCTGCGAATGTTAGCCCGACTTTTGTGATGATACGTCTGGAATGTATTCTAAACATCGATGTTTTATACAAACTTTTCTCCTACTTTCTACGTGAACCAAATATTAGTAGACAAAGTCACTGTATTGTTTCCAATTCTTAACTAAATAATAATTATTTCATATACTTACTGAAACGCAACGATCACAAATCTATGTATATACATTTAACTTACACATAATATTAGAAACAACCAAAACATATTAAATTTTTCTCAAATCATTTGCACTTCAAATGAGATGCCAATTTTAAATTAATCTTTATATACTTATAGGACAGTCTATGTAACTTATTCAAGGAAATACATACACGCAACGACAGTGTACAACCGCGGACAGTGGCGGTTGATAATTTTCAGCCTTATTACTAAGGGTAAGGGTGAAAAGTGGCCAATCGCCATTGCACAGGGTGTAACTGTACATTGTTTTATAATTTGATATCCCACATCTGGTAAACAGATCTAAAGTCAAAGAGGGACTTACTTTCTTGAAAACAGTGTCGAGGTCTTACATTTCTCGCGAGCACAAGGTATAAAGGTACAGAAATGTGAAACGTAACATAAAATGTAACACGTTGAAACAAATTCGTAAACTATTAGGCGAATTGGCGCATGTGTTACATTTCTTGTTGCATTGTTCATATAATTGGATGGCATGTTCGTTTCAATGTATGTTACATTTTATGCTACACACATAATTATGTGTACCCGCCATTAGGGTACAATCTGGGGGGTCTACTCCCTTATCACGAAATCTGTAATGCCAAAGTTACGGGCGTTTCCTACTGCGTATCGCTTACGGACGGAACATTTGTTCGGGGACCGAACTAAAAATGAACGACAACAAGATTTGACAGTTCAGACCCTAATTCCGATGTGTGCCCGTCCGAAAAAATTGAAAATGTCACTTGTTTTGATGGATCATCTACTTTCGTATGGGCCCGTATCTTCATTGAAGGACTTAGGGAGTAGACCTTGACCTTGAACGATTTCGACCGTCGCGTCGTCAAAATATGTCACTTTATACAATATAAGTGTCTCAAAATACGTCAGAATGTTCTCAGTCGACCGCAGTCTACTTAGTCTTAGGTTAATGGAGAGCCAGTAGACTGAACAAACAATTTCATCCCTTTTATACGAGACACAATCTTCTAAGCGTATCGATGGCAAAAAGTTCATACAACATATTTCGGCTTCTAGAAGTTTGCTGCTGTTGCGTCAAACGCCGTAAATTCGTTACTAGTACTTTGCACAGATATTAAAATGGTCGCTATCAAGCTTATACCATTACTCCATTTTCACATTACACTGTGCTCACGATATTTTATTAACACAATAATACATCGTCAAGTAACCAATTCTCTCAAAATTAAATACAACTCAACACTTCGCGATTCATCTGGCAGTTCATAAAACAAAATTCCATACCATCACGAAGCCGAGAGTTAGGATATCGAACGCGAAGTGGACTTTACTGTCGGAGTGCCGCCACCCGGGGCGGCTGCAGGCGGCTAGGGCTCCGGCGGCGCCTGCGCCGGCGCGCCGGCCGCGCCCGCCAGCGCGTCCAGCGCGTCCAGCGCGTGCGCGAGGTGCGTCAGTGCGGCGCTGCGCGGCGTGGCCTCGTCCGGTTCAGAGTCGGGTTCCGCTGCTTCGGACGCGGCGTCGTCGCCCGAGCTGCCGGAACCGGATCCGCCTCGTGTTGCCGTGTTGCTGGGCCCACCTGCGCATCCGCTCTCTGGCTCGGAACTTTCTTCTTCTGTAATAACGTAATAGAAAGCATATACTTTACTAAACACCAAAAATAAATCATGCTTATTTACATAAACATTAGGAATTAACAATGAAGGGTAGGTGCTTCGGGCCTTTTTTTTCAGGATGGCAACATCAAATTATCAAAAAAAAATCACAAGCTATAATTAGAGTAAAATTGCGCAGTGCTGCACAACCCCACCCTATTTCAAAATAAACCAATATCAACTTTATTTCAATGAAAATTAAGTTGATTTCAGAGTGACTAGCATTATAGAAAGAGTTATAAAAATGTTTTTATCACACCTGCTCTGAAAATACATACTAATTATACCAATTAGAGGGAAGAAACGCCTTTATCCCGCCCTTCAAATCCTTTCATCCCAAGGTATGGAAGTTTGTATGAAAATCCTTCCGACCCAAGGGTGGGAAGTATGTATGAAATTCCATTACATACCCGGTTTTTCTTTTTTTTTTTAATTTGTCAGCAGTCATACTGCCAAGAGACTTTAACTGTCTACTAATTAAATTTCAAGTAAATTGTTACTGGCCACATACAGTTTTTTTTTACCAGTTACCAACCTCCTTGGTGCATACAGAAAATTAAAAACGAAATTATTTTTGTATATAAAACGCGCACTTCTTAACAATTCAAAAGTGCCTGTAAATGGTTTAATTGAAAATAAATGGTTTGAGTTTGAGAACAGAATGGAGGCCTGTGTCTCACCAGTGGGAACATTATAGACTGATTATGTATGATTTTGATACACTTCAACGTGTACCTAAGTATTTTTTGTTACTAAGGCGTCGTGTAAAAAATAGCTGCACTTTTAATAATTGTACTTTTAACTAAATATAAACATTTCTATGCATTTATGTCTATAATTTTCCTCGTAGGTGTAATAAAAAGCACTATACATCCCTCAGGATAAAGTACAGTTCCATACCTCAAATGGTTTGCGCCCCTCGCAAGCTCGTGGCGCAAATGCCATAATCTCGGTATGGAACTGTCACTTTCTTCCCTCTGAAGTAATGTACTATTTTATCACACCTGCTCTGAAAATACATACTAATTATACCAATTAGAGGGAAGAAACGCCTTTATCCCGCCCTTCAAATCCTTTCATCCCAAGGTATGGAAGTTTGTATGAAAATCCTTCCGACCCAAGGGTGGGAAATATGTATGAAATTCCATTACATACCCGGTTTTTCTTTTTTTTTTAATTTGTCAGCAGTCATACTGCCAAGAGACTTTAACTGTCTACTAATTAAATTTCAAGTAAATTGTTACTGGCCACATACAGTTTTTTTTTTACCAGTTACCAACCTCCTTGGTGCATACAGAAAATTAAAAACGAAATTATTTTTGTATATAAAACGCGCGGAATCACGGAAGAAGTGGCTGCATGACCTTATGATCTTAGCCTACTCCAGAAACGGGCGAATAAAAAATGGAAAAGCCCGCGCATTTTCGCAAAAACACATTTATCTTTGTGTTTTTTGTAAAATATGGATACTTCGAGCGACAGTGATGATGTTATCCCTAACACACCGCCAGAACTATTAGAGACGGCCCAAGAAGTTGTTGATAATCTGTTGCCGTGTCTCAAAATATCAAGATACCCGGACAAAATGTAACATCTTATAATAGCTGCACTTTTAATAATTGTACTTTTAACTAAATATAAACATTTCTATGCATTTATGTCCATAATTTTCCTCGTACGTGTAATAAAAAGCACTATACATCCCTCAGGATAAAGTACAGTTCCATACCTCAAATGGTTTGCGCCCCTCGCAAGCTCGTGGCGCAAATGCCATAATCTCGGTATGGAACTGTCACTTTCTTCCCTCTGAAGTAATGTACTATTGAATTTGTAGCGTAAACTAAACTTTATAGTTTAGGAATTAAAGTTATTTTCCCATTCATTATTATACAGGGTTATTGGTAAAATATTAACAACCTCTTAAGAGGTCATTGTACTCATCATTATGAATAACTTTTACTATGGGACCAAACCTGAAATCGTGAAAAAAAATCTGCTGTTCCCTATATTTATGTTTGTATAACTCGTCAAAATGTAGGGAACAGCAGATTTTTTTCGCGATTGATTTCACGAATCGCGTAGTCGGAAGTGTGTGTGTGCGCGTGTGTGTTATGTGCCGACGCTACTCCTATTTACGCACACATCCACAGCGTGTTTGTACACTTGGATACCATAATAAGGACGAGTCGCTTCGTGAGATAAAAATACTGTAAGTATTATGTTGACATTAACGAAAAAAAAATCTATTGAAGTCATCGTCTCCAATTTACGTTATTTTCCCTTGAACAAATATCAACTTTACTAAAAGTAAATATCATAAAAATATATAAGATGTAGTTAAATTTATTTTTCTGAAATCACAGAGATTTGACCTTTTTCCAAAATAATTTCAATATTAAATCACCTCGACACAGTAGAGAAAATTCTTATAAATATGTCAGTAAATACAAGAGTTATCTCATACCTGTAGCTTGCTGCAACCTAGCCCGCAAGGCGCGCGTGACGCGCTGCAGCTCGCGCGCGCGCGCCGGACCCAGCGCCGCGCGCGCGTGCAGCAGCGCCAGCGCGCGCGCGGGCGCCACCAGCGCGCGGACGGGCGCGCGTGCGGCGGCTGACATGAGTTCCTCGAGCAATGCTTCGGCTGCGCCTGAGCCGGCGCCTGAACCGCTGTCTGTACCGTCTGCGTTGTCTGAACTGTTTGATCCGCCGCCGCCGCCCAGCTGTTATAATAAATGTATACGCATTAGGAACGTCGTTTTATTGAGTGTATGTACAGTATGACGCCGCGTAAAAGCATTAGCTGCGATAACGTTCAGCAGATGTGATATATCGGAAATTATTTTATTATTGTGAGCCTGTTTTGTCTCACTGCAGGGAAAATCACAGCGTATAAAAGTATAGGAAGGAAATACGTTGCGTTAATTCGGCGGTAGCGTAGCTTCATCGCCCGCACAGGGCTAGGGTGGTCGATGGCAACGCACACTCTCAAAGAGAGGAGGCCTGTGTCCCAACAGCGGGTACAATATAAGATGATATGTAGTCTCATTCCAAAATTTTAAAAAAATACCCTAAATTATAGAATTTAAGCGAAGTTTCAGGCCATTTGTGCTATTGACGTAAATTTAACATTCATAACATCACGCCTGTACTCCCCAAAGGGTTAGACAGATGTGCAAAGTACTTATATCTACATTTGACCAGTTATCAAGAAGTATGGCATACCTTAGGATAATAATGCTGCATAAACTGGTAAATAACGGGGTCCTCCAATGACTCGCGTTCGTCTAGCAACACTGCGTCAACGTACTCCGTGGCGACGCTGCACTCTAGTAACATCTCCTCCAACTTGGAATCGGCCTGGAAATTCAACACAATTTTAAACAAATGTTACGTTTATTCAAACCTCAGGTTAATAACATTGAAACCATTTACACTTTTGACTATCGTAGTCAAATAGGTCACTAGCCCCTGGGTGTCTATACATATAAGACAACTTTCTCATCTCAATGGTGCCCCTATGTCTGGGGCTTGTAAAAATGAAAAGGCGAAAGTCATGCTTTGATTGAAAATAAGGGATCACAATCAATAAGGGATCCCTACATACATATTAGTTACTTATTCTTAAAAGAAAAACTTTTATAACATCACTTTTATGTCCGTCTGTCACTGAGGCTTTCTCAAGATTGACATTTTGCCATTCTTTTTTTTTTAAATACTTTTTCCCGCACTACATTTACACACACACATTACATTGACATTTAGATTTATAGTTTAGGTGTTAGAACAAAAACCTGCTGCTTCCATTAATTACGCGAAATACAGTTATTATGGCACGTTAGCAACTGTTTGACTGACTGTTTAGTGTAGTTTGATTCGGAACCATAATTGTGTGAGCCGGACCCGCTCTTCACTGGTTTTATTAATTAAAGTAACAATCAAAACAAACTCACGGGCGAAGTAGCCACGTCTCTCCAAAATGCAGCGAAGTAGTTGAAGCGTAGTGGCACGGCCTCAAGTGCACATAAAGCTGACAGTAGGACCAGTTGTTCTGACATACAGCGCTGACTGCGAGCCACACGGCAGCACGTATCTGAAATATAAGAGTTAGTATCAGATTTTTGCTCCGATACCAATTTAAGATATTTATAAGGTAAGTAATATAATTTGAAGGTGTATGTTTTAGGGGCTACACTCTGTCCACTAGGTTATCCGTTTTTTGACAGATGGAACTAGTGATTGCAGCAATGTAACATTTCGATTATTTACACTTTAATTTGTATGTAGTATCGATTATCGAATTTTTGCTGTTGAATAAAAAACGGTGCGGTTTCTATGCATGTGCTCACTATTATTATTAAAATCCAATATTTATTTGGTTGTTTAATTGAGGAGTGTCTTTTCAAAAGGGCTTATTTCATAACTAAAATATTTTTCAGAAAATCAAAAAAACTTCAAACAATGATTTGAACATTCAATGTATTTTGAATTTTATTACTATGTTTACATAATGTTGACATGATTTTTATAGCACTGTTAGTTTTTTTTTACCGACCCCACGAAAATATATATTTAAGGCTGTATCTTAGAAATAAGCACTTTTGACAAAGACTTTTAGAATTAAGCTGTTTTGTTTAGTACCTGTTGGAAATAAGCTGTTTTGATCTGTACTAATAAAAACCTTTCATAATGAAATTTTAATAAAAACGTCGATGAAACAAAGAATCAATAACAGCAATGACGTCATCCGCCGGGCCCTTGTGACCGCTAACGTACCCGCCGTTCTAGAGCCTAGTGTGGCGTGGTGCGTAGAGATGGTAAGAGCATACAAAGAGGACAGATCTTTAGAGGACGTTTTTTATTTTGTAGTTTTAATTTATGAATTTAATATTATTTTTAAGTTAGTTTTAGTTTATAAATTTATCATTATTTTTAAGTTAGTTATATTTAGATAAAGTTGATTAGTGTATTATAGCATCTGTTGTTGTAAAATAAAACCGTTATGACAGCAAAATAATGCGCCTAAAATCTTCCACCGTTTGACATTCGTTTTTTTTTTATTAACTTAATATAGAATAAGCAAGGGCCTCATATAAGCCAAACAGCCAAGTGTGATGTATCCGTTCAAAAACTTAAATGGGGAAAAAAGCATCAAAAAGGACAGCAGTGTACATATACAAATTATATAAGCCCTTTTGTTCCGTAAATATTAGAAAAAAACAATTTTCTATTAGAATTAAGCTGTTTTGAAAGATAATATTTAAATTGATTAAATTGACTAAAATGCTATGGATATAAGTCTATTTGACGCGGAAGGCTCTTTTTGTAATCGATTTTCTAAAGGAAATAAGCTGTTTAGAACCAAAATATCAATGAAAATCATTGAGAATATAGTGTTAGGATCGAATCGCATCAAAAAAAAAGAATTTTTCCAAAATGAGAAATAAACCCTTTTGAAAAGACACTCCTCAATTGTAGATGTAGAAAACCCGCAATATAAATCCATTGGATTCATTTCAAAATATGTATAGAGGTTTTAAAATTGTTTAAATTATATAATAATATATTCTTATTTGATTTTTATTGATATTTGAGTAGGTTCAAAATTTTTCTAAATTATTCGGATTTACCTATAAGTAATATAAAATGATTATTTTCGAGTTATTCATTTGAAGCGAATATATTCGACCTCATTACTTAGTACGATATAATCTAACTATTTACCTATAACAATTATGTATATACATTTTTATTTTGTAAAAATTGATACACGTACGGTATTATAATGCTTGTAAAAAGGTATATAAAGGTCATAAATAAGGTAATGCATAATAAATATACAAAATTGCCTTATCTTATTGATAAGGCAGTTTATATATTTATTTTATTATGCATTTTAAAATTAACGTTCAGTTACGTAATTTGGAATAGTTACGTTCTAAGGCAGTTGTCAAAAAACTAATAACCTAATGGATGGAGTGTAATCGTTCTTTGTCCTAAAAATTTTAGACCACTAGTATGTATCATATTTAATATTTTGTTGGTAAATCACATGTCTTGAAGTGGGAGTAAGTCAAAGGATCTAAGTATACCTATGAACTTATGGTACGGCCTGTACGAGGTGGCGAGCCGGTGCGCGTTGTGCTTGTCGTGCGGCGCGCAGGGCGCGAGCGGCGCGGGCGGCGGGTGCGGCGCGCGCGCGGCGCACGCGTGCGGCCCGGGCGGCGCGTGCGCGTGCGGCCCGCGCGGCCGCGCGCCGCACTGCGCGCCCGCCGCCAGCGGCACCAGCGCGCCCAGCGCCGCGCCGCCGCCTATCATTACTACTTCGCGGAGTACACCTAGAAAAAATCATCATTAAGAACTATTGTCGATATGTTTTGGATACAAAAACATGCGATAAGATACCTTAATTCAGTTTCTATTGCAGATGAAATTAAAATTCAAACTCGAAGCATTTACTTCATTTACAAGCACTATTGAATGGGGATTGTCCAAAATTTCTAACCATTATATTTTATTTTATTTTTTGTAAATTTAGAGCATTTTGAGAAACTAATTTGAATATTTTGATGATTGGCTCAATAGTTATTTTAATAAAAATTATTTAATTATTTTAAGTTTTTAAGGTAGGTGACGTCATCCAGTAGCATAAAGATTAAGTGCCGTTGCCTTACTAGTACATTATTAAAAATTTTAATCTGTCAACACAACGTCAACAATGTCACATCTGTCAAAGTGACTATCGTCACTAGAACAATCGACGCGGCGACTTAGAAATAGAATAATAACGCACGCGGCGACATTATTACTATTATTGCTGCAAGTTGGAACAAAGCACTTCCTGTATTCCATAACTCTTCCAGTATATTAAATATTGTCGAGTGTTGAAATAATGTATGTAATGTAATAATGAGATTTATAAACAAGAATGTTTATATTTTTGACATATTTACAATAATTTGACAGATTGTAGACAATACTTGCCTTACTTTTTATTTTCTGAGGCAACGATACAAAACTGTACAGCCAGTCGTACGTAATTTGAAGGGCAAAGAAGGTCAATCGTATTTTATCAAAAATATCAATAAAATACGAATATTTTTCAAAATTAATTAGTCCGTAATGATCAGTAACGCTATTCCTCGAAATGGTTTTTCAATTACAACATTTAAAAAAATATGAACAATGCCCATTGTCAAGGGGTCGGTGAATCAGAAAGCCATAATGTTTTCATATACAAAGTTGATACGACAGAGGGGCTTTTCTTTAAACTGCCTATACTAGATACCATTTTCAAGCTCTGTACCAAAAATCAATTAAATAGGAGCAGTAGTTTAGTCACAAATGATTTTTGAAGTTTTTGCTACGTTTGAACACGATGTATATTTCCTAACAGCTGATTATCTCATACGCATAGGTCATGCACCTTAAAACGATAATCTGAGTATAAGATACATTGTTGCCGCACAAGTACAACCAAATATTTCACGAAGCAATAAATACACACACACTTGCACTTTCACTATGAGAGTGACAATCATAGCAAAACCCCCGCGCCTTTTTCCCGCGCGTAAAAGGAATAGAAATAGGTCAGTATGTTGCTATTGCATTCTAGATCCTTGGGAATTTGCTAAAAAACTTTCTTTCAGTGGACAGTGCGCAAGCGTCATCCACTCGGGACGTACGTTACGTAATACGGGAGCCCCCCGCCGCCGCGCCTTTATGTTTTGTCGAACTCGCTGACAATAATTGTGATTTTGTTTTGTTATTGTGATAGACACTAAATAAGTTTAACTTGGGAATATTATTATTTAGTGTTAGTGTTTTTTTGTGTTTGACTGTTTTTATTGTGATAGGATACGTAATTAAACGTTGGTTGTGTGTGTGTGTAATCATTAAAGTGTTCAGCAATGCCTCGTGTAACTTACACGGCGTCAGAATACACTTACATGATTTTAATTTACGGTGAATGCCGTGGAAACGCAGATTTAGCTCTGCGAACATACCGAGAAAGGTATGGTGACCGGCGCAATAGCCCTAGGAACGCCGCGCGCCGGCACCATACAATTGGCAGTACAAAGATTACGGGAATTAAAGTGCTTAGCGACGGACAGTGATTTAATAAATAACAATATTCTCCGTCGGTATAATTTGTGCATTAATATGAATCGAGGACACATCGAGAATTTAAAAATTTTGTGTTTTTGTGTGTGCGCGTACTTAACAACCAGCCGGGCGCGGACGGCGCGAGCGGTCTAAACCGCCCGCCCCCCGCGCCCCCGCCAAGAGAGATAACACACACGCACACGCGCTCCTGCGCGACTTTGTTACCTAGGCATCTAACTAAGGTCAGTCAAATTTATTTATAAAGGGTGGTTGCGTTTCACTCTGACTTTAAGCTATTTAGTTTGTTTGAAAAAAAAAAAATCTCATTTTTGGCGCTTTCTATTTTTGTACTGTATCGAATTAATACTATACACGTATAGTATACGTAGTGTAATTTAATGCCCCTCTGTCATATCAACTCTGTATACACAGTCTAGCCTAAATACTGTTACAGTTAAAAATAAGAAAGATATTACATTTGAATTTGGAATCTGTCATTTTTATACGATTGTTCATTGAGTTTTCTAATTTTGGCACCAATACATTGTACAATATTTTGCGATATTAAAATGGAGTGGGGTGATAAAGAGAACTGAATTGCTGTGATTGCATTACACAAAGTTGGTATGGAGCCAAATGCAATTTTTAAAACTCTCCATACGCTTGGTGTTAGTCAAATGTTTGTGTACCGGACACAATAGGTACAATGAGACCTCTATTTGTGACAGAAAAAGATCTGGCCGTCCACGTAGTGCTCGTACGAAAAAGGTGGTCAAAGCGGTAAGGGAAACAATTCAAGATATCCTGTCCGAAAGCAAAGATTTTATCTCGGGAGATGAAAATAGCACCCAGAACCATGTCGCGTATTTTAAAAGATGACTTAGGACTTGCAGCCTATAAGAGACACACTGGTCTTTTTTTAACTGATAAATTAAGAATAGGGTGGTAAAATCGAAACAACTACTGAAGCGGTACGCAAAGGGAGGTCACAGAAAAATTTTGTTTACGGATGATGTAGGGTGCTTCCCTAACATAAGTAATGTCAATGCAGATGTCAAATGTCAAACTTAAACTTAAATGCAGAAAATGTCAGTGAATGCTCAACGGGATGAATCTAAATAAAAATGCAAGTTGTCCGACTCAAACCACGTCTAATTGAACACTAAAATGTAATATACATAAAATGCATAGAACAATGCAATATGTCAGTGTCAATGCACTGCCAAATGTAGGTCGCGTCCAAAGTGCAAATACGCGAGCCTACTGGCTAACTTATTGTAATAAATATATTTTAACCCATGTACGTGCACCGTACAGATGAGAAAATCTTTACAATTGAGCAACATTTTAACAAACAAAATGACCGTATTTATGCTCAAAGCTCTAAGGAAGCCTCCCAATTAGTCGACAGAGTGCAACGTGGGCATTATCCGACTTCAGTGTTGGTTTGGTGGGGTGTTAGCTATGAAGGAGTGACTGAGCCATATTTTTGTGAAAAAGGTATCAAAACACCGGCACAAGTGTATCAAGATACCATTCTTGAGAAGGTAGTTAAGCCCCTTAACAACACCATGTTCAATAACCAAGTATGGTCCTTCCAACAAGACTCGGCGCCGGGTCATAAAGCTCGGTCCACGCAGTCTTGGTTGGAAGTGAACGTTTCGGACTTCATCAGAGCTGAAGACTGGCCGTCGTCTAGTCCCGATCTTAATCCGCTGGATAATGATTTATGGTCAGTTTTAGAGAGTACGGCTTGCTCTAAACGCCATGATAATTTGGAGTCCCTAAAACAATCCATACGATTGGCAGTGAAGAATTTTCCCATGGAAAGAGTGCGTGCTTCCATTGATAACTGGCCTCAACGTTTAAAGAGACTGTATTGCAGCCAATGGAGACCACTTCGAATAAGCTTTTTATATTTTAAATTGTTTTATATTTATGTATTAAACTAACACACTGTAAAAGTAATAAATATTATTTGCAATAAAAAAAAAGTTGTTTTTTCTTCGTGATTACATTTATGGCAAGACTAGGTATATATTGACAAGGAACCGTCATGATGTTAATTTTTTTAAACAGTTCTCGTAGAAATCCGCGTCTGCTGAACTTTTAGATGGCTCTGACAGCCCTCTTTTGCAGAATGAAGATAGAACCAATATCTACAGCCCGTCCGTACAACAAAATACTGTAAGACATGATGCTATGAAAGTAACTAAATAGACTCGCGGTATCCACGTCTGTTAATTGACGAATTTTTCAAACAGCGTAAGCGGCTGAACTTAGCCGCCCTGCAAGTGATGTTAAGTGCGGACCCCACTGTAGCTTTGAATCAAGCGTGATTCCCAGAAAAACCGTATTTACGACGAATTCAAGTATTTCTTTATTCAATACAACATGACATTCACTACTTCTAACATTCGGTAAAGCGAATCTAATGCATTTAGTTTTTTTCTCATTTAATACCAAATTATTTACAGCAAACCAAGCATAGTGTTATTTACGCCGTTAAGCTCCTGTGCACGTCTGGTTACTTTAAGAATCAGTTATGTGTCATCAGCAAATAACACCATTTGTGGTCGGTTTTTCAGTAAATGAGGTAAACCATTTATATACACTAAAAATAGGAATGGCCCCAATATTGAACCCTGCGGTACTCCCATTTTGACTTTTAAGCCCGATGAATTCACACCGTTAATTTGAACTTGTTGAAATCTATCATTTAAATATGATTTTATTAAGCTAAGAGCAAGTTTACCTAGACAGTAATGCTCAAGTTTCAAGAGCAGTGTTTCGTAATTCACGCAATCAAATGCCTTGGATAGGTCGTAAAAAATGCCTATTGCATCTTGTGCCTCTTCCCATGCGTTAAAGATATGTTTTAATAATGTGACACCGGCGCCGGTTGTACAACGTCCTTTGGTGAAACCATACTGTTGATCGTGTTGGTTGTTATTACGATTAAAATCATTGAGCATTTGATTTAACATTACTTTTTCAAACACCTTGCTGAAAACTGGCAAAATCGATACGGGTCTATATAGAGTCTTTGCTGTTCCCAGATTTGAAAAGTGGAATAACTTTACTGAACTTCATTAAATCCGGGAAAACCCCTTGATCTACACACAAATTAAATATTAAAGCTAAATAGGGTGCAATTGTCTCAATAATGGATTGACAAACTTTAGTAGACATGCCCAACAATTCTTCGATAATTTTGATCATAAGTTAAATGCCTTTATAATGACTATAGAGTTTATATTGTATGTTTAAATTCAAATTCCACAGAACAGGCTGATATCTCAGCCTGTTCTGTGGAATTTGAATTTCGCGCTCTTAATAATTCAGTAGCTAGTGCGGGCGAGGAATTTAAAGTGTCTGTTTTAATTGGGATAATATATTGGTAAAGAAAGTTGCAAATTCCTGAGCAACATCGATGTTATTGCTAATGAGACCGCGGGAAGTGTCCAGTGTGTAATCAGTATAATGTTTTCTGTTCCTGTTCGTTTCATCATTTATAATTTTCCAAACTGTTTTTATTTTATTGTCTGCTGATTTAACCTTGTTACTAATGAAAGAAGCTTTAGCTGCTTTGTGCAACATACTTATAAAAAGTATCCGTGTTAATATACGGTTTAAGGTCATACAGTTCAAACAATCTTTCCCTACGTTTCCTGATTCCTTTAATTGCCCTGTTACTGAATAAAAACTTAGGGCAAATAGTTTTAGATTTCTTCTTAAAGGAATTATTGAACTCTGTTTGCACTAATGAAAGGAATTCTTCTTACAAAATATTACCATTAGTCATACTTAGGCCCCCTAAACATTTAACTTGCTAATTAAAGTGATATTCAACTTATTCAAATTACCCGGTGTTATGGGTCTAGTTTGAACCTGCACTTTTTGTATCGGTGTGTTGGACTCAAAAGACACGGTTTGACCACTGTGATCAGAAGGGAGATAATTTACAATGGCTTTATCTAAACATTCGCAGCAACATAAAACATTATCAATACATGTAGCAGTAGCCGTAGTTATTCGCGTTGATTCCAAAAACACATTTGACAGATTGAATGATTTAAAGAGGCTTAACAATCTACTGCTATATGAATTCTTTTCCAAAATATTAATATTAAAGTCACCACAAATAATTACTGATTTATTACCAGTTGTAAGTTTTCCCAAGACTTGTTCCCTTACTGATTCAAATATAGAGTAGGTAGTTTTGATAGTTTGAAGGTCTGTAAACGCACACTATAAAATGCTTATCTAGCTCAACACAGGACAGTTCGATGCTATGTTCCACCGATAGTTCCACTATCTCTTTACGAGTCTTATATTTTACAAAAATTTTAATTAAGATTAATGAACCACAACGCAGCTTGGATTTTCGGTTAAAGCAACTGCGTACACTATAGTTCTTACAATTAATCAGCATTTCATAATCTTTCAACCAGTGGTCAGTAATACAAATAATATCTAACATTGTTTTTTCTAAAAACAAATCAATTTCTAATAATTTGGAAGAAAAACCTTGAATATTTTGATGAAACAATTTCAAGGAATTCTGCTTTGCCCTCTTTTTTACAATTAACTAATTGAGTGCTAGAAGATACCTTGTTGTAAGTGAGATTAATAATATTGCTATTGGTACCTTCTGTTGTCTTATTGACTAGTTTAAATTATTGTGGGTAACCACCTTAATATTAGTATTATTACTAATTTTTGTGGTGCTAATTACATCAGACTTCGACATACTACTTATGTCTGAGTTAATAATAAAAGCTAATAGCCATGCTATTTGACGTCTAAAACTAATAGCCAGATACGCTGTACCCCTAGTCGATTTTAAATTCTCGATAAAAGTGTTGGTGTCAAAAAATATAAGTTTGTCACTATAGTGATTAACTAATTTAACTAATAAATGCATATGGTTATTTAGCATATGTATATAATGATTTTGCCTACTTGATAAGTGCTCAAAGTATGGGAAAGCACACAATATTATTTTCTGACAATTAATCTTTAGGATTTCAGTGATACTCTCAGTGATGTCATCTATTTTTAACCGACTTCTAAAAAGGAGGAGGTTCTCAATTCGGATGTTTCTATATTTTTTCAATGTATTTGCGGGCCAATCCATCATAAAATCCATCCATCATAAAAAGACGGATTTGCAAAAAATTTTCGTAAAGATCTGATGATGAGTTTCGGAGACAGACAACGGAACTCTTCAATAAATGATAGCAAATCAACCGCGATTGCTGCTATAGCATATGTACGCATTGTTTACGCAATCATACAACAATCTAACATCACGCCTGTACCCTTTAAAGGGGTAGACATATGTGTTCAATAGCTTTCTGTCACTGATATCACATAGCAAGTAGTGATATATGAATTTGTTTGGGGTAGGTAGGAACAACTAAAAAGAGAAAAATAAAAACTTTTTTACAAAAAAAAAAAAACAACAGACTTCCAAAAAAAACACTACAAAGTGAAAAATAACTTTAATTTCGAAAGTCGATGTCAAAAAACGAAAATACAGAACCAACGACACCGACTTCCGAAATTTAAAGTTATTTTTCACTTTGTAGTGTTTTTTTTACATTCGCACTATTACCTACAAATACAGAAATAATGACCTGCCGTGATACAGTTTTTTACTAGTACGGAGGTCAGTGTGAATTAAGCTCAAACAATCGCATACACACCATATACACAGGTATTTATTAGACATACGTAATTGTATTTTGTACTAGTAGACACAAATCACAGGATTGTTGTAATTTGTGTGTAAGGTTTGTTCTTTTAAATTGTCAATAAATAAATAAATAAATAAAAAAAAATGGCATTTGGATTATATTTATTGTAACTTACTGATGACATTGTTTCTTTGTAGGATTTCCTAGGCATACAATAATTAACAGCTGATTGACTCAGGTTGTTACTCAATAATTTACCTAACCCTCTCCTTATACTATATATAGAAAAGAAACTATAAACATTTCTCCTTAAAAAAACTAATGTAAGAATGTGACTATCTATAAGTAGAATTTAATTTTGTGTAGTCACAATAATAGGGATGTTGCCTGGGTAAAAATAAATCGATTCGATTTAGTCCCTCAGTAAGATTATTAAAAAATATTGAACACGTATTTTTTGTTTTATCAATTAGATAAAAAATTACAAAGATATATCACATCAAAGTTCAGGAGTGGGGGGCTTTGACGTAATAACGTGCTAAAATTTGTAGCACGGCGTGACGTCATACGAAATTTCCAAGCGCTGTATCTTCGTAATTTTTTGTTTGCCAGACAAAAGAAAAAATACGTATACAATATTTTTTAGTAATCTAACTGATGGACTAAATATATTTTCTTAGTCAACTACCCTATTATGCTTTGTTATTTCGCTTTCCATATAAAGACGTCCGTCTCATTCTCGTGGCGTATACACTATATTCATTTTCATTGACCAACAAAACGCAAAAATACGTACCTAACGCAGCGTCCCTCAGATGATTATGCCTGTGGTGTAAGTTGAGCATGGTGAGCAGTCGTCTTGCGCACTCGGGCCAGTCCTTGCAGGCCAGTAGTAACGCTCTAGCCTCCTTGTTATCTCGCCTGGTCCGTAGAGTGCGACACAAGGCGCGCGCCCACCGTAAAGCGGCCGTCAGTTCGGCTCGCACAGCGCCCGCTGATCCGCCCGCGCCTCCCCCATCTACATACACGGCATGGAGGCTGTGTAGGGCCTGGAGAAGGAGGGAAGTATTTTAGACAATTTTCTTTTGCTTTAATTGTCGATTCGAAGTATCAGATCACAGAATGTCATTATTTATGGTTAAATAAATAGAGGAAGTCTGAAGTTTCGCCATTTAATTTAGTTTGACCTTGTAATGTGACCGTGGACGATTTTATGTTTTAATATCTTTTATTGTATTGATATTTTGATTAGCAAAAACTTAGATGAAAATAGTGAGTTTGGGAATTAGAAACTGGTGGAAGATCTTACAATACTATACTACTTTGACCTCTAGTTTGAACGGCGACCAATCAGTGCTCAGACTAATTTAATAATGACTAGCTGACCCGGCGAATTTCAAACCGCCTCAGAATCAATAAATGTCATGTTAATTTATTCATGAAAAAGCCTTTCCAAACAAAATGTTTGACAAACAAAAATCTTCATTTTTTTTTTCGTGAACTTTTCCCATGTTTTAATAGTTTACGCGCCTGTCTATGATCTAAACTTATCAATTTAGACAAAAAAATAACAGTGGCACTCCAGGGGTGCCGACAGAAGTGAAAACTTGAAAAAGCATATAATTTAATGAATATGTTTGAAGGTCATTTTTTCCCAAAGAAAATGTACCACGCGTCCGCGTCCGCGTGCGTGTGTCACGCGTCGTCGTACGCGTCGCGTATAATGGCCAAAACTTAAAACAGAGGTATCGGTTACGGTAACAGTATCGCGAGTTCAATGGTTTTTTCCCATCTCAAAAAATGCTCAACGCGCCTAAGTTTTCACTTCAATCTTTAATATCTACAGGGCGTCAGGGACATCGACGCGCAACCTGTTACAATGGATTCAGCCCATGATTATGAACCCCCAGAATTGAAACATTTCCGTAGGTTATTAAAAAAAAAAACAATTAGCTGTTCCATGTATTTTGAACGCGCAGATATTGCACCTTTTTGTGAAAAAGCAGATTATTATTGATAACCGAGGAATGAAGTCTACGCTTTATTCCTAGAGTATAATTTCTTCTAGAATCATGTGCTGAATTCATAATTAAATTTTGCGTGCCAATGTTCATGCTTCTATAGTCTACTTACTTCGAACGTCATCTGCAGTCCTCCATTATACACAACGTACAGCCTGTCGTCCTCATTCTCGACCAGCGTGCAGAACGCAGATATTAGCGTGGACCAACACGTCCGGCCGTTTAGACCTGCAAGAAATACGAATGTAGAACAACTGTGTTTAGGGCATAAGGCTCCACTATGTACGAGTAATTATGTAAGACTGAAATTGTTGAATTGGGACTATTTTAAAGATCTATATAATGCCAAAACTGATACATATCACAGGTTGCTGTCGAAACACATATCTCTGATTGCAGTTGGTTTTATGAAAATTAGTGGACAAAAACAGTTTTGAGTCTATCCATATTATTATTATAAATTCGATAGTAACTCTGTCTGTCTGTATCTTTTCACGCCTAAAGCACTGAACGGATTTCGATAAAATTTGGCAGAGAGATAGATTGCATCCCGGGGAAGGACATAGGATAGTTTTTATCCCGATATTCCCACGGGATCGACACTTCTGCGGATGAAACCGCGGGGCGCAGCTAGTAATAAAGCACTTATAGTAAAATATGACACTAGGTACAGATATTCTATTTCACGAAGTCCGTTCGGCTTTGATTGTAGTAGTGACGTATCCCGACAAGCACGCTTGTGTGTGTAAAAGTGGGTAACGTTAACAAAGAAATCTGATATATATTCAAATCGAGATTTAATAATCGAAATAAAATTTTGGTTTTAAATAACAATGTGCATGTGCACGCTTGACAACATTCATAGCCAAACGGACTTCGTGACATAGAACATCTGTATAATAAAACATTGAAAGCTAAGATTTACAGTAGCAGTAAATAGGGATGATGACTAAGGGACCGTCCATTAATCAAGTGATGTTCTTTTTTTGGTATTTTTAACCCCCCCTTCCCCCTCGGTGATACATGGTGTGGTTTAAGACTACACCCCCCCCCCCTATATCACGTGTATTTTTGGTACCTACAAAGAATTTTAATTTTTTTTAAATATTTTGAAAATACAGGTATAAGTATCATCTAATTTTATTATAGAAAATTAAAGACGTAAATAATAACGTTTAGAGGTAGACAGAAAGGTTGCAGGTTGTTTTTGACTGACATAAAAATAATGAAAAAAATGCGATAAACTTTTTTGTACTAATACATGACCACACCACGGATTAGCAAGACTTTCTTCAACACCAATAACTGGATAAGCATCTTGCAAGTCAGTTGTTGGCACAGTGGTTTGTTGAAGATCAACATCGGTTTCATCAAACCATTCGGCGTCATCATTTTCAAAATCAAAATAAATATACGTGATATATTACTACCACTTGTGATATTTCGTGATTTTTATGGACCCCTCCCACCCCCTTTCGAGCCTCACGTGATTAATGGACAGACCCTAATATTAGAAATGTTTGAACAAATTATATAATTTTAAAGAAAGCATAGTAAAATGAGTTAGATGAAAAAATCTGTAAAATCAATGAAAATATGGAAAACCTGCACGGTTTAAAAGTTTTTGGAGGGGATTGTCTTGTCACGCGGTACGGACAATGTATGACGCTAGTATGAAGTTACATAGTCGTGAGGTCACTTCTGTTATAGTGCCGTCTTTGTCTAGCAGTTAAAACGTTTATAATTTTGCAATGCTTTTAGACTTTCTACAGTTTTGTTTGCAAATATTGCAAATTTTTATTTAGTTTAAAATAAATAATTGTCATCATCCTTTTATAAAAAAAGAAAACTTTCAACAACATTGCTAGACACATAATGAATAAAATATAATATACAAACATGCTCACAACTGCGATAAGCACAGTTGCTACTAACTACGTCACACATAAACAAGCTACATTCTATTAGTGTTTGAAGTGTGTGATACCTATGTGCTCACCCTGTAAGTAGGCGGAGAGCGTGCTTCGCCTGAAGGCGGCGGCTTCCCGGCCGTCGGCGGACTCGCTGCCGCTGCCGTTGCCGCTGCTCGTACTGCCGTTGTTCCCGTTGCCGTTGCCGCCGCGAGCTGCTAGTATGCGAGCGAGCCTGGATGGGAAGAAATGTTTGTTTAGTATAAGTACGTCTTTGAAGTGAAAACTTCTTGCCATTGAACTCGCGCCACTGTTAGCGAAACCGCGCGTTTTGTTTATTAGACGATTAAACAAATACCCGCTTCGGATGTGTTCGGCTGTCCTTGGGATGTACTCGGGTTTAATGTATATCCGATATGTCTGTGAGTGATGGCAAAGTATTGTGTTTGTGTTTTGTTTTCACTTCTGTCGACACTCCCGGAGTGCCACTGTTTTTTTTTAATTTTTGCTTCTTTACACATTACTATTATTTATGATTAAAATTCATTAATTTTATTGTAGATTGTACGCCGCCATATAAAGCTATACATTTCCAGTATAACGTGACTTTTCATTGTACGAAAAGCCTATACAATGCGAGGTCAGCTAAAACTGGAAATGTATAGCGTGATATGTCGTCGTATGTACACGAATTCTAAGTTATGGTTATCATAAAACAATTTATTCTTCAATCCTGCCAACCATTGGACAAATGGATTATTTACAAAATCTCACTTCCATCACTGTTTTACTTGTCTTTATTTATTGATATTTATATGTTTTGAGAAAATTGCTTTTAATGAGGTCTCAATCTATCTAATCAACATACATTAACAATCACTTTTACATAAGAAGCAAAATAAGTCGATCTACTGACCTCAACAGCTCGTCAGCCGCGCCGGGGTACAGATGAGCGTGGGGCGCGATGTTCCTGAACGCCCAGTGTATGTTCTGATGTTGAGCGAGCGAGCGCGCGAACGAACTGGATCGTCGGCAGCACAGACGAAGTAGTGCATAGTATGGAGGTAGCATAGCGCGGTTATACGCTACTACTTCGCCGTCTTCGTGGTCCGCGCTGTGATTGATATAGATAGATTACTTGGAGTAACCAAAGATAGAAAACATACTCCTAAGAAAATCAAATTCGTACAGTCACAAGCAGTAATATGTACACAATTAGCAACTTTGAAGAGTAATTTTCTCCTAAAGTATTGATTGAAATTTTATGTTGTTGCGAACATAATATTTTGGAACCACAACTATTATGAAATAGCTCTTGTCTCAAAGTCGCAATCCTTATTTCGCGAGAAAATTGCTACTGAACGTTGCTATGTGTATACATACATATTTGTGCTCGTGACTGTACATAATTGGCTTTACCTACTAGCTGCTCTGCCTAACCCTTCGGGGAATACAGGCGTGAACTTATGTTATGTAATTAACTATTACAGAGCCGGTGCCATGAATACTAAATAAAAATGCTGAGTAAACATTACTGTTTATTCAGCATTTATAGTGACCTATTATAAAAAGTGAAAGTGGCTATAAAGTTAAAGCACAAAGCGACCCGACTTTTCGTTATTTTGTAAAATACATAAAATCTCTTTTTTAATACAGTTGCTCAAAAAGTGGCGTATTGCAGGGACGTATAGCGTTCGGGATGTGGGCTATTACATACTCGTGCTTTTTTTTTACCTTTCCCGAACTCGTGCGTTCTCTTTCCCAACTGTCAAAATAATGTCTATTAAAAAGAAAAACCAACCATGAAGTTTTTACAAAAAAAAATCATAGAAGTTTTTATGATTCATGCAAATACGTATATTTCTAAAAAGAAGCTACTAATTTGTTTGAATATCAGATTTAATGATTTGATTTGAGTTAGGTTAGGTTTCATTTCATTTTATCTCATTAAATTTCATATCAATAAAAAAATTCTACTGAAGACTTGGTTGTATGGGCATAGTTCCCTTTGCCTACCAGAAAGGGTGAAGAAAAAAAAATCTCTGCTTATATTCTACGGTTGGCGCCATTGGTTAGTTGAGTTTATTGTGTTTTTATTATTTTATTAAATTGCTTCATTTTTTCGCAACTGTATTAAAAATAGTCGTTCAGTACACGTGCGAAACTGTCATTGCAACTTGTTCCGACTGTCAACACTCGCCTTCGGCTGCGCCTCGGCTCGGGTAGACATTTGTCGGAACTCTTTGCAATGACAACCTTTCCGCACTTGTAATGAAATATACTATTAACAAACAAAAATTAACGCCATTTGACCATAAACACCGTAAAAGTATATATAAAACAAAAGAAAAATGTTACAGATTGCTAATACAAAATACAAAAAGAGAATTTCTCAGGGGACACCCGGGTTTGAACCGGGGACCTCTCGATCTGCAGTCGAATGCTCTACCACTGAGCTATATCCCCGATGAGTAAGACATCGAAATAACGCATGAGCTCACAAAGATATTTCCTGTTTAATGTATACGTTATCAGTTTTTACGTGGAAATCAGCGATTACTTCATTTCCGATAGTGAATTGATGCAACAAAACATGTCCGTATTATCTGGGTCAGTTTATATGTCATTCATACTGTTTCCCCAACACCTAAGCAATTTTTGCTGTGTTGAATGATTAGAATAAAATTATCAATAGTCAGAGAATTAAAATATGATCAAAAATAATATGGGACTATGTCTTAAACGAGCTCGGATGTGAGGTTATTATATCATTGGTGTATCAGTGAATATACGTATTCTAACACGGCACAGTTTAACATGTAATTCGAGTCGAATTATGTCAACGAATTCGCTTTTTTCGTGCACGTCACTAGGAACTGCCGGTCGATTCTGTAAAAATCTCACCGTGAAAACTTAGGTGAAGTAAGTTTGTTTTTGCTAGGAATTGACACTATTGACAGCTCACTCCACGCTCACTTCACCTAAGTTTTCACGGTAAGATTTTTACAGAATAGCACCGCTGCTCCTGTATATTGCGAGCTTTACATTTACATGCAAACCCGTGGAGCAATTGCGTAACACATTATCAATCGGAATCGGTTTCATTTTGACAGTTCAACAACATTCATTGCGTTATTTACGTGTTGAGCAGGCAAATTTTTCGAACTTATGAAGCAATGGATTAGCAATTTGCTTCAAAATGATTCAGATTCCGATTGATAGTGTGTTACAGAATTGGGTGCCGGTCTGGTTACAAGAAATGACACACGTAACACAAAGTGCAGCAGTCACTGTCCCAACTGCAGTCGCAAAGCCTTTGTCAGATTTATCTACTAACATCTAGCATTACAGGTTCTGCAGGGGTCCGTGGCTAAATAATTACAGCCACACAGGTCGATCGATCAGATATACGCTTGCCGCGGTTGGTCTATAGATGGGTGACCATCTTTACATACCGAGACCCCTCCGTGCCTCGGAAAGCACGTTAAGCCGTTGGTCCCGGCTGTCATTCGTGGATCTTTGACAGTCGTTACGGGTAGTCAGAAGCCCGAAAGTCTGACAATTAGTATTACCAATGGGTATCGTATTACCCAGTACACCATGTAAAATACTGGTATTCAGCTGCATCCGGTTAGACTGGAAGCCGACCCCAACATAGTTGGGAAAAGACTAGGCAGATGATGTTAGATGCGTTACAGGTTTTGTTGTTTTTAACCAAGACGATAAAAGTGCCTAACCTAATTTTATCAATACTAACATGTATAACTACTAATTATAAACGATGCATTCCTTGTGAATTAACCCAGAGAACAATAGAATAAGTCCGTCTTACTAGCTAGTTAAATATAATGGTACTCACAGTATATAATTAAAAGCGATATGTTTGGTGAGCCGCTGGTTGGCGACTGCTAGCTGCACATTCTCAGGGCAGTCCACAGACACGGCGTGCCAGAAGGTAAGTAATGCTTGCTTGTTCGGGTGGACTGCGACTGAAGGCTCCGAGATCGCTGGGTGGTACAGTTCCCAGAGGTCGTTGAAATATTGACCGAACTGGGGAATGGGAATAGTTCAAAATTAGACTTGTATACCTTGTGCTAAAATTATGCTTTTTAAATATCATAAGAGCTTCGTGTTTTTTATTTTACAATATGTTTTAACAAAATGGTTTTTAGCTCTAATCTTGTCTAAATTCAGTAATGCCGCTGAAACTTTTACGATAAAATCTTATTACTCAAATTGACAAATTGAACGCCATGCAGACGAAACAAAAGATAATCTTGTATTACAAACTCTGTCATGTTATTCTTTAAAAGAAGAGCTTTTAGAGAATAACATGACAGTTTATTGAGGATCTTTTTTTATTTATTCATAAAGTTTTTTTTATCACATCTATTCGAAAAGAGCTAGTGTATTCTTCGTAAACAGGGACTAAAATTGCTCTTTAATCCCTAGACTAAAAGTGATTTGAATTTGGATTGTGGATATTCTTATAACCAAAGAGATCAATCACGAACATTGTATGAACAAGTAACAAGCTGTATGATAAAGTAAAAGGAGCGAACCAAATTAAAAAAAAAAAGTTTGGAAAAAGTATTAAAACGCGCGAAAAGCATTCTGCCTTCGTTCGTAATTGTTTACTGAAATTAGGATTTTACTTAGTTCTATAAAAAATAGTATATCTTCCTCAATTAATTGTATGTAAATAAATAAACATACTGTTCTTATTCGTAAGTTGCACATGCTTATTTTTTCACAGAGGGTGATAAAAAGTAGTTTTCACCTCGGGAGTAACACTACTTTGAATCACTCGCTGCGCTCTGGATTCTACTACCACTCTTGCCTTCAAAATAGTTGTTTGCTCTACCCTTGGCAAACAATCTACTATTTTAATTACTTTCGTGTTTTTTTTTTTTTACTTTAATTGGATTAAAGCATAATCTACTCACCATAAGTTTCTCGACCCTGCTAACGACACAATAGGACATAACTCCGAAGTAGGCCGTCAATTTCATGGTGCCGTGCACCGCTACATCAGTGTACTTGCGCGCCGCCTTCAACTTGCCCAGTAGCATCGTGTATACCTGCGAGTGTAACAGGAGTTTTTTAGCACATATTGTTTCTGAAAAACATGTGCGGTCGGGGGACCCCTGTCAGGGACGAAGTTCCTTACGCGATACTAACACGCACACATACATAGTCGTATATAATAGAAAGAGTGAGAGAAAGTCGCATGGAGGGAGGGACTAATGTAGACATATTAGTGGGCCATTGCTAAACAATGAGATGATTTTCATAACGGCAGTATACAGCAGTGTCATGATGATAAATAAAAGAAGATCTTCTTAAAATAACGATATTGTAGTAAATCAGGCTTTTGGTGGAATAAATATTTATTATTATTTATCACATCTGACCGACGCGAAGTCCTGATGAAGGACGCGAGAATCCGCCGGATGCGACAAGCACAGGACTGGTTTACGTGGCGATGCTCAGGAGAGACTTATGTCCAGCAGGGGATATGTTTCTGCTGAACGTCATACCTGGTGCAGAGTATGATGCGCAGTGTCCGGCAGCTTGGCGTGGTTGGCGTGCGGCGCGTGCGCCTGGTGCGGCGGCGCGGGCGGGCGCGCGCGCGCGTAGCCGGCGCGGAAGTGCTGCGACGGCACCAGCGCCACCAGCAGCAGCGCGGCGGCGGCGCGCACGCGCGCGGCGGGCGCGCCCAGCAGCTGCGCCTCCAGCCAGCGCTCGGCCGTGCGCAGCGCCCACGCGTGCGCGGCCTTGTTGCGCGGCACCTGCGGGGGGAATCGGCATACTATTGTACACAGAACACTATTTTCATGCTACAAAAACAATAAAGCATTCCATTTTTTTATGTTGGTTTACCGTGCGTGTTTAAACTGTAGCCATATATTTAAATGTTTTTCTTTTTCTTTCGACTATTTCTGCTAAAATTTGGATTTTGAATGCCACTGTCACCTAAACAGTGAGAAACAGTGAGCCAGTGAGTGATTAGTGCCATTAGTACTTCCAACTCTTATTTGGACACTAAAGACTCTTGGTATAGGAATATTTATGACGGTTGTTTAATTGATCCTACTAAATTTAAAAACTATATTGTTAAAAATAACGCGTTATATAGACTTTCGAAAAATAAATACAATTTAACTTCAGAATTCGCGTGGAAGGAGGTCGTGCCAACCGAATTTCGTGAGCAAATCATTAATGAAAACCATTCAGTGCCCACGGCTGGTCATATGGGCATATTTAAAACATACCCCCCCCCCCTGACTATATTTTGTTTTTATATTGAGATGGTGGAATGTATCCGTATTCGTTTTTTCGTAGATGCATATCCGAGATCAATTATTTCAATCTCGAAGTGTTACACTTACAACATTTATTTGTTCAATCCATACTATCTGTGCTAGAATTAAAAATGCGAAAGTAACTCAGTCTGTCTGTTGCTTTTGCACGACTTAACCACTGAACCAATTGTTATGAAATTTGACAAAATAAAAGTAGCCTGGGACCTGGAAAACTATATAGGCTGATGTTTTTTATTCAGTAATACATAATACTCGGAAACGTAGCTAGTGCCTAATATAAGTAGGTATATACCTGTAGCGCCAGCCACTCGAGGGCGGCGTGCGGGCACACGTCGGCCACGTCCCACAGGCGCGCCAGCACTAACTGTGTGAAGCATGGTAGACCTCCGGTTGCGCCCGCGCCTCCTCCGCTTCCTTCCACTAACAATGTTAGTAGCTTAAAAAAGGGACCGCAGCTCTGGAAATTGAAGTAAAGAATATTAATTCAATTTGCCAACTTTATCCTATGATTGGAAGAAAATATGATATGAACATAAATGTAAAGTGCTTTCCCGTGATTCTTTAGCGGAATGAGGAGCAGGGTGTAAAGTTCAGTCATCCTCCATAGAAAAGGGTGGACCAGGGGTGTCATGTCTGGTAGGCTGCCAGACGATTGACGTCGGGACGTTGTATATATTCAAGTTGCGCGGTAAACTTTGCATGCGCGATTCAGGATGTTTCGTGACGTCAGTGTGATACGTAGTTCGCATGTGACAAAGTAGATGCAGCCACAATTCCACTCCACTCTAATTTTAATTTAGTGCGAAAAATACGTGGCTGGGCCTACAAACTATCAATCATGTGCATGTGCCAGGTCGAGGTCGATTCTGACTGATCAGAATACTAAAGTTCGCAATATTTCGTCCGGAACAATATTTTTTCACTGAATACCACTAAGCAAAAGATGACATACAGTTGGTTACATTAAGAGGTCTCCCATAATCAGCCTATAATATTCCCACTGCTGGGACACAGGGCACCTTCCTCTCAGAGGGAGTGGGCTGTAATCTACCACGCGGGCCCAGTGCGGGTTGGTAGATCACATATCTTAGAATGTTTGTTTCTATGTCATGTCGGTTTCCTCACAATGTTTTCTTCACCGTTTTGAGAGCAACGATGGAAATTATTTACACAAAATAAAGCGCCTGTCTGGGTTCGAAACCACGACTTACAACTCGTAAGTTGGGACCATTACCACTTGGCTACCACTAAAACACAATAAATAGACCAATATTCTTAAAATCTAAGTCAATAAAGCACATACCTCAGAATGTTTGGCGATGGCCTGAAAGATCATGTTAACTATCTTCTGAGCGAGTGGTTCGTTCCAGCGACAGAGCGCGAAGATGAGCGAGCGCGTCTGCTGTAAGTTTAAGCAGTCGCGCGTCTGCTGGTAGATGAAAGGAAACCCCTGTGGATAGAAAATTATGGGTTTGTCATAAGAGAAAATAAACAGCTGGGGAGTGTCAAAGCCATAAATGTGTTATTTCTCTCTCTCTCTCTCTATCAAGGAAAAAATGATGGCTCATAGTCATTTCTTCTTGGGTTGCAATAATTAAAAAAAAAAAGCGAAAAATCAACACGGGAAAACTGAATTTCCGTAATATTTTTGGCAATCGAAAGAGAACGTGTGTTTAACCCAGAAATAATTTACTTGATTTAGATGAAAAGGGTTACTAGTATTGCTAAATGCCTATTCAGATATCGCTGTCGCGCTCGGTAGCGATACTGGTCCGCCTTCTGGTTAGTCACTTTGGACCAGTATCGCTACCGAGCGCGACATCGCTGATATCTGAATAGGCCTTTAATCTTAAAAAATAAACCTTCATTCGCTACATAGAACCTAGTGGCGTAGCCTTTAGCAATAACCAAAACCAACAAAATGTACAATAATCAACGTTCTGTTTACCTTAGCATGCAGTAACGCTCTGGCATCAGGTTCCAACAGCGCGAGATGTCCCGCAGCATCTCGCGAGCGCTCTACGAGCCCAGCCACGAGGGCGACCATCTTGTCGAGAGCTCCGGGTCGCAGCTTGTCGCCGCCACTTTCAGCGTTCGTGCTCCCGCTACCGCTGCCCCCAGCTTCCTCGGTTGGCGACTCCGTCTGTCAATAAACATATTAAAGTTAATATTTTTCCTGAGGTTCGACTACAGTAGTCGGCTAAACAAGTGGTCTGACACTCGTAGGATTGCAATCCGTTCGCAGGTCTGCACGTGCGGTCTCTTTTGTTTGCACACAATATAATGTGGGAATAGGCATGATGAATGAATATTATTAAAATGAAAACGTTTTTAAGGATGTCTAATGCTCGCCCATGTTCAACAGTTACCGTCGACAACTTTAACCGTATAAATTTATACTACATACAACCATAGATATATAGTACACATAATATACTCACGTCTTCTTCAGAACGCCTTACAACTTATAAGTTATACTACATCATTACGATTATTACATAGCACACAAGACATCCTAAAGAAAATGTTTGACTTACCACATTAGCATTCTGTCCGAGATAAAAGTTGACCATGCTGGATATGGCGTTGATGCGCAACATGAACTTTCCCTCCTCCTCACCCATCTTGCTGAACTCGTACAATAAACTGAAGTACTCCGTCAGATGGCGCAGGTGAGATCTTGCGCCGTTCTCCATCTAGAAATAGTAAATAGAAACGTTATGACGTTTGCCCTCGTAGCAATGTGCTACACTGAATATACGCAGTACTACGTGTTACGCATTTATGCTACACAACTTATAGCTCACTTCAATTTTGTGATGCAACATCGCAAACAATTAATTTTGCGAAGTTGCTAAGATGCGCTCATACAGACACGTGCTATTTGGATGACAGCAATGACTGTGCTTTCATCTGATCCTAATAGCATGTCAATATACATGTCAAAACTATTGGACAACCTTAATATAAGAGCTGATCAATTATAAAACAGGATGGTTGATATTGCACGGATAACACATTATTGTATTACAATTTGTGCAATAAATACTAAAAATAATGAACTCACCAATGATAACAACATTCTTATAAACCTAGTAACACAACTCGCTTCGCCCAACTTGCTATTATCCTCGCCTTCTTCCATACCTTGCAGGTACAAGGCACAATGACTAGATCTGAAAAAACAAAACAACACCGCATTACAAAAGTTTTCGACAAGACCTGGCTTTATTTCGGCAAAATTTACGATGAAATACAATCAAACAAGGATGATTTCAAAACATCTTAAATGATGCTGTATAAATTTACATAATAAGCATGTAACTTCATAAATATTGTGTATACAAATGTTGTAAACTAAAAGTGAAATCTTATATACCTGAGCCTTTGTATAACATGCATACAAAGTCTTTGAAACATTTGCCGGACCATCTGATTCGGACATTTTATTAAAACCTGTAACAAAACAAATATTTGCTTACTATAATGTTAACACCAAACAAAAGTAGTGAAACGATACAATGTGGTGAAGACAATACGGCAATAAATTAAACTGCGAATTTCTAATGACGTTTTCAGTCTGCACACGAGAATTTAATAAAAATATCCAATAGTTTAGTCACTACAGCTAGTCAAAGATTGGCAAATCTATTGTCGGCCCATCACTACTAATTAGTTTGTTTGAAAAAATGACTTTTTCATTTCGATTCTAGGATTTATTTGATAGTTCCAAAATACTTTTATGCTTTAACTAGTTCTGTCCAAGCGAACTTCATAGCGCTATCGAAATCAGTCAATCCGTTCTCGAGATATCATAAAAGAAGCCGTTCCATACAAAATGTATGAGAAAATGATTTTTTTTGTGAATTTTTTCCATGTTTTAATAGTTATTCTGCTATTCGGGGCGGAGACAAATCCAACAAATCAAAGATCATAAAAATTGGTCCGGCCGTTCTTGAGTTATAAATGGTGAAACTAACCCGACTTTGTTTTATTTATATAGGTATCATCAGCGTTTCCATTTATTGTCATATTGTTGTCTCCACAATGCATACACATTTTAAGTAATATAGTTTATCATGAGCGCGCGACTATCATTGCAATTTAAACATGACAACGTTACTCGCAGGCTTGTAATTTGCAACGACTACAGCACAATATAAATAGAAAATGTGAAGTGTACTCACTTGCATCGGCCACCAGGTGTCGTCAGCCATATGGCCTAGGAACCATTCTGAAGCTGCAGCAGATGCATTGAATTGCTTTGTCACCAATTCTACCCATGACACCATCGTTGGCTATGAAAAGGGAATAAAAACAGATTTAAAAACTACATGTCTGTGAAGCTTACTCAAAACAGATTTTCTAAACTCTTACGTTTCAAGTAACACAGCCTGCAACAGCTGGCACCAAAAAACATCATCAAATCGTTTTTCTTAGCTTCGCCATGTTTAGATATCGTTAACCAATACGTTTGTGGAGTTTCGCTAATTTAATTTTACCTTGTATAATGATAGTTTATACAAAATCTTAAATTATTATTTAACAAGCTAAGTAAACAACAGTTGTGACTGTTCACACTGTGACATTCTTACCTTTTCCTTAGCGTGGATGAAAGTCTCGATGAAGAATGAGGTCGACAGCCGCGCGGCGACTTCTGTGACCTCTGGCTTTAGAGTCATTAGCGACTGGGGCACTGAGCTGCACATCTGACCCATGAACCTGCGCAAACAATATGGCGTCTAAACTACTATAAAGTCTGTATAATGAGCTATGAGCTATTCATTCAGATGTACAGACGCCAGCACATCAAGCTATCCGAAACTGTCAAATTTTGCCAATCAACTTTGAATCTTATGCTTTAGCGATAAAGTTGAAAATCTATTAAAGAAATTTGACAGATTGTAGTAACTTGATGTGCTGGCGTCTGTACCTAACCCGAAAGGACGGTAAATAAATTGTATAGCAGTCAAAAATAATAAAAATAGAGCTTTTTTAAGTTTTTTTTTTAAGAATCCTGGTATTTGAAATGGATAGAAACTTTGTCACAAGTTTACATGTTTGTAGTGCGAACGAGGCTTTAAATCTCAAAATACCGAAGACAAAATAACAACGTGTCATTGACAGTAAAACAGTTTGTTCTATCAGAGATTAACGTATTCTCGACGCAATTTTGCGATTCCTCAAATAGTTGGAGGAACATTACAAGGACGGTTGTTTATCAATAAGACCACTGAATAAGAAAACGCATTTTTTCTACAGGGGATAAATATCTTGAGAATGTATCATTTCCATCATATTTGGGGGTCGAGAACTTCCATTATTTATACTAATATTATAAAGAGGTAAAGTTTGTGAGGTTGTAGGGGGTTATCTTCGGAACTACTGATTCGATCCCGAAACTTCTTTCACTAATGAAAAGTTATATTATCCCTGAGTGTCATAGGCTATGTTGCGCACAGCACGCAAGTACGCGATTAGTCGGGTAAATGAAAAACAGTAACTTCAGTTTGACCAAAGTGTGAGACCTCGCAGCGGCGACATCTCATGTAAAAAAGATCGCGTTCGCGGATTGGGCGTTTGACATGCGCGACATGTGCGCTATACGAGTGCTGAAGACGAACTGAACTCACGCGCGCGCGCAATGTGCGGGCGAAAATGTTTGCCAAGCAAACGTGAGCTTTACGATTTCGGTGGTAAGCGAGACTACTTTACCTCGTCATTTTTTTGTTGATGTACTTATTTAATTTGATAGAAAAATGCAAATATGCGTGAGGTCGTTGTGGCGAGGTCTCAATCACTGATTTATTTTATTGCAAATGTTTTCCGTACGTAACATTCTCCCCCTCAGTGTCGACACGACACTCAAAACGATAACCTTAATTAAAACATTACATAGGTACCTGTCAGCATTCCAACAGTTGTATGCTGTCTATTGTTTTAATTCTGTCGCTAAAAATAGATCTCATACTCTAATTTTCTAACATGTTTGCGGTCTCATCATTGCTTGAGCTCCGAGCCGACTTGAAAAATATACATACGATATAAATATTATACTAAGGGTAGTTACCACAACCTCCGCTCTGCAATAATTAAATAACACCTCGAGGGCCGGCAGCATTGGTTATGGCAACGCCATTCACTAAATAAAATACAGATAACAAATTTTACCAACACGTATTTCTTTTGCACATTTCTTTCACATTTTAGAATCTAAAATATTGCTAACCTTGCCGCAGGACGTTTAAGTATGCCATTTTTAGTCCTAACGTCGACAACCCTTACGCGTCCGTCAGCACCGGGGTACACGGACTGTACGATACCTTTAGGCCAGCAGTTACGGGGAGAGTTAGGGTCAACTATTACTACCATATCACCGATCTTCAATTGTGCACCCTCGTCTCTCCATTTTCGGCGCGGCACTAGATCGGGGAGCACCTCCTTCACCCATCTGGCCCAAAAGTGGTCAGCTAGGCGTTGGGAAATACGCCATTGTTTTCGCAGACATAGATCTTTGTCCGTAAACACTCCTGCGTTAGGTAAATTAGACGATGAACCAATGAGGAAGTGATTCGGCGTTAATGTTTCGTCGTCCCGAGGGTCCACGGAAACATGACCAAGGGGTCGGCTGTTGATCATATTCTCCACTTCAGCTAGAAGCGTAATCAGAGTCTCTTCGTGCGGGGCCCTCTCTTTCAGTACTACCCTAAGGCCGGTCTTGACACTGCGCACGAGTCGCTCCCAAGATCCTCCCATGTGTGGGCTAGCTGGCGGAATGAAGCTCCAGGAAACCCCATTGTTCAGGGCTTCGTTTATGACAGCACTTTTGTCTACGGTATCATAAGCCTTTTTTAGTTCAATTTCTGCGCCGCGCATATTGGTCCCGTTGTCAGAATAAATCTTCTTTGGCCAGCCTCTACGAGCGGCCATTCTGCGTAAGGCCATAATTAAAGAATCTGCAGTGAGGGACGGCACGACCTCAATATGTACGGCGCGTACTGTCAGGCACGTAAATAGGACACCATAGCGTTTTGGTCTTGATCTTTTTAAGTTTATAACATCGGCTGGTATGCGCTTCAGGGTCAAATCGAACCCTAACTCGTCGCTAGCAGGGTACCATAATAAACCGAGTGTCCTTTCCGATTGGTCTTTATCGAAGGTGCAACAGACACTGTCACTCAAGGCTTCTTTCGGTACGTTTTCCAGAGCATCCGGTACGTTGCTAGCCCAGTTTCGTATTTCGAATCCACCCCGCTGGTGAATAAAAGAGACTTCTTTAATCATTCGTTGTGTAAGATCGACTTCGGGTAAGCTATCGATATAGTCGTCCATATAATGTTGCTTGCATATAGCGTCGACAGCAGTCGGATAAGTATCCTTAAAACGTAATGCGTTTTTATTTTTAATATGTTGCGCGATGAAAGGCGAGCAGTTCGCGCCAAATATTAATGACGTCATAGCATATTTATTAACAGTCTTAGTGGCTTCATCTGTAAATAAAAACCTAAGTGTATGTTGATCCTTTTCTTTAACTTTAATTCGGAGAAACATATCTTTAATATCTGCAATAATTCCAATTTGATTTTCTCTAAACATAAACATAATTCCAAATAAGGACTGCAACAAGTCCGGACCTGTTAATAGAAAATCGTTAAGAGAACATCCCTGTGTTTTCGCAGCCGCGTCGAAAACTAAACGTAACTTTTTCTTGTTGGGGTTATCGACCCCAAAATGTGGTAGGTACCAAATGTGGTCGCTAGACTCCCCCTCGTTTAGCTTCCTGGCATAATTATTGGAAAATAAATGCTGAATACGTTCCCGGTAACGCGACGCGTAAGTGTTGTCGGCTGACATTTTCCTCTCGATTGATTTTAAACGATTACAGGCATTTTGATAAGAATCAGGCATAACAAAGTTGTCATGTTTCCAAGGCAATTCCACAAACCATTGGTTATCAACTAATTCACATGTGTTGTTTAGTATGGTGATAGCGCGCAACTCGTCCGCATTTTGTCGCGGTCGTTCTGATATACCTATTGACTCTAACGAAAATGATTTTTTTACAAACTCGTTCAACTCAGAATCACAACAATGTTGCGTGCTGTCATCACTAGCAATACGATCAGCTGACATTTTCAACATATTGATATTGTTTACAACACCGTGTACACACCACCCTAGCGGTGTCTTTGTAACATAAGGTTCATTTTTTCTATTTCCTTTTATACACAAGATAGGAGCAATAAGATCATAATTATCCTGTCCGATTAATAATTTAGGTTGTGCGTCACATTTGCACAAGTCGTAGTCAATATAGTCCGAATAATTACTAAAGTCCATACACGACAATCGTTGAATAGGTAAATTAAGTTCTTTCATTTTTCGAGCACACAAATTAAAACGCTCACCGGTATTACTAGAAATATCAAAACTTACGTTTTCCGTTTGGCACACGAGCTCACCGGAGTCCCATGCACTGCGGGCGCGCATGGTGACTGTCTTACCGTGGAGCCCTGCCTGCTCAGCAAGATCAGCAGATATCAGCGTCACGGTGGCACCGTCGTCAAGCAACGCGTGTGTGTGGATATTGTCTTTAGGTCCATGAACGGTAACCGGCACTATTTTTAATAACACTTTAGGCACTGACGATACACTAACACTAGTTGACGCACTGGTGTGGGCGTGGGCAACGGTATCCTCGCGGCGCGACTCGTCGGGCGATGGTGGGTGCACGCGGGCTGCGTCCACCTCGGGGCGCGCCGTCTCTGGCTGCGCGGACGTTGCCGGGCGCGCGGTTGCGGGCACTGCGGCCGCTGTAGTCTTCGTCCAGTGAAGGAGATGATGATGCGGGTGTCCACATTCACTGCAGTTAGGGGCGCTGCACGCGGCGGGTTCATTATGCCGTGCGCTCAAGCACTTGTAGCAAAGATGTTTAGCTCGTACAAATTGCCATCGATCACGTCTCATAGCGCGTTTGAACTTGCCGCACTTGTCTAACGTGTGCGCCGGAGAGGTACGACAAAACATGCATTTATTGTCGTAAGTAGTAGTGCACGCTAGTACTGAATGAGTTTTTGTATTAATGTTTTCGTATTTCTTTCTTACGTCGTTCTGACTGAATATGTAGCTCACGCCTGAGGTTGCGACGATAGTAGCTTCTCTATACAGGAACTCCGATAGTATTTCCAGTTTGGGTGTAGAACTATCTTGTCTCTGGTAGGTATACTCGGCCCATTTATTGATAAGGGCGGGTGGTAACTTTGAGAGTATTATAGACGTAGTTTCCGGGCTTTGTAGGTATTCCTGCAACTTAATAGCTTTAACAGCTGTGACGTAGTTCTTCACTTTTGTTGAAAAATTCACTATTTCCGTGTGGTATGCGGTTGGGAGTGGGTGAATTTTCTTTAGTTGTGTTAATATTTTATGAATTAAACACTCGGGTCTACCGAATCGTAGTTCTAATGTGTCAATTATGGATTGCGGTGTTGTGTTGCCGATGAGGAGTGATGACACGGCTTCTTTCGCGTCACCACGTAGGCACTTTCGCAACCGCCAAATGTTTTCTGCTTCGCTATAACTGCACATGTGTGACGACTCTTTATACGACTCCTTGAACTGCAGCCACTGCATAGGGTCACCGTCGAACACCGGTAAATCTTTCGAGGTTGCTAGGCGCGCAAGGAGTTCTCTGTTGTTGTCACGACCGTTACTTTGAGTAAGTACTTGGTGCAACGCCTCCGTCAACTGGCTGATGCTGTCGCCACGCGGCGGGCTCTTGCTGACGAAGTCCTGTTGCTGCTCCGTATGGTTCAACGTTTTATTATACATCGGCATCGAATTTAGTGCACAGACATTTTCTGCGTAATCGCTTTTAGCGATGGAGGCGACGACGCCATCTTGTTTATCGAACCACGACTCGACGATTCTCGAACTTTTCGAGACCGAGCCGTGATCCTCTTCTTGTAAGTCTGATAAATCGACTTCTAATTTTTTCGAAAGTAAGTCCTTCTGAATTTGAGCGCGTTTTTGTGCTAAATCGTGCTCTTTTTGTGCTAAATCGAGGTCGATTTGTGCTTGAAGTTGAGCCGCTTCATACTCTAGCCTTTTACGGGCCGCCGCCGACGAACTCGCGGTTTTATCACTTTTCACTGATTTTACTGGAAACTGTTCACTTTTCGTAGTCGGCTGCTCCGTTGCACGTTTACTACGTGTTTTAACACCCTTCGGGGGTGTGTGAAGCAGCGACATCCCTGCACACAGGTTTTTAGTCCGACTAAAACACGTGGCCGAGATCCAAGATCCGGCAAGAAGGACCACTTAATGTTGCGCACAGCACGCAAGTACGCGATTAGTCGGGTAAATGAAAAACAGTAACTTCAGTTTGACCAAAGTGTGAGACCTCGCAGCGGCGACATCTCATGTAAAAAAGATCGCGTTCGCGGATTGGGCGTTTGACATGCGCGACATGTGCGCTATACGAGTGCTGAAGACGAACTGAACTCACGCGCGCGCGCAATGTGCGGGCGAAAATGTTTGCCAAGCAAACGTGAGCTTTACGATTTCGGTGGTAAGCGAGACTACTTTACCTCGTCATTTTTTTGTTGATGTACTTATTTAATTTGATAGAAAAATGCAAATATGCGTGAGGTCGTTGTGGCGAGGTCTCAATCACTGATTTATTTTATTGCAAATGTTTTCCGTACGTAACAGGCTATGTTTTATGTTAAAACGAAAAACTTCACGAGAACGCAGTCGCGGGCAGAAGCTAGTTTATGATAATTTTATACTCACGTGAAGTAGGCATGCTGAAATATATTCTTGTCGTGTAAAAACTGCATGTTGTCGTCCCATATCCACTTGAGTAGGTCGGGAGGTAGCTTGACGCCCGGTGACGCATCGCTGCTGCGTCGCTCTACCGATGAACTTGGACTGGCACCTTCGGCTGTTGATGGCTATAAAACAAGGAGTTTAGGAACTTCGTGGTATATGAGCTAAGACTTAGATTAGAAGCCCGTTTACAAAACCCGCACTTTAGTTATGGTAACCAAGTGTACAAAGACGCTGTGAATGTGTGCGTGAAGACTAGTAGCGTCAGCACACAACACACACAACACACACACACATAAACACTTTGGACTTCGCCCGTATCTCGGACGGTACCGAAGGCTCCTGCGCTTACACACGCATGCACAGCGTGTTTGTACACTTGGCAATCACAAGTAAAGCGCGCATCGCTTCGTGAGATAAAAATACTGTAGAAATGCTCTTTTTATTACGAAAACTACAGACTTCACTATAAAAAATTATTCGTAAAAGTTGTACGAAAGTTAAGTTGGATGCTAATCCGCCGTTTTGTCGCTAAGGCGGCTATTGATTAACCAAAAATTTTTATTGATAAATGATTATAAAATCAATCGCGAAAAGAAGGTCTCGGCGTTAGCAAATTATTGCCTGTACGTGAACCGAACAAAGTTCCTGATCTTTTACATGTTTATATGAATTTTTTACAAAATCAATTTTGGTTTTCACAACAAATAGTTAAAAAGTAGTTCTTACCTGTGGGTCCTCCTGTTGTCCACATTCAGACCCGCGCTGACTGCGCGGCGGGCTCCACTCGTAAAACAACATGTACGCGCTGTTCGTCTTCTCGAAAGAGAAGTCCATGAACTTATCCGTCACTGAGTCGTAGGTTTTGCTCTAGAAGAAAAATAAAGAAAGGAAAATTATTATTGACAGATCGTTAGACCAAAGTACACTTACATACTGTATACTTTGCAAGTACACAGTTTTTACCCACACAAGTCAACTGTATACTGCGTTCGTGGTTTAGTTTTCAAACGTATAAAAAAAACACATAAACTTCAGTTTGCGCTACAAGTGCTACAACTTTAAATATTCAGTCATTCTGAAATCAACTTAACTTACACTAGCATAAAGTTGAAATAATCTTGATACCCTTGGCAAGAACCAATAACCACCGAAATACTTGGCCGCAAGAAGCGCAGGATAGGACGGTATAACTTCAGTATAATTGAACAGCAGCCAGCGGTCATGATATTCAAGTTCTGGGTCGCGAATGAACTATAACTGTATACTAACCGTCATCTCTCCACCGAAGCACTCAGACGCAAGATGTGCAGGATCGAACGCTTTTACTTCAGCATCATTGAACAGTAGCCATCGGTCGTGATGTTCATGTTCTCGGTCGCGAATGAACGAGTAATAGTGACCGCCGTCCGCTGTGCCCGTGTGGACTGTCACACCTATTAGCTCGTATCTGTTGGAGAGAGACATGAGATGGGCTTTAGAATTACTGCTTTATTTATTACAAAAAAATGGGTTGTGTCCATTTATGGCGACGCCAAACTTTTCAGAAGCTGTTAACTTAGCATTGCTGTAAGTTTTGTAAGTTTGCGCAGTTTTTTGCAGCTTGGGAAGACACTGGACCCCACGACAGAGGGAACGCTAGTGTAGAGTTCAGGGCATTTGTAAAAATCATGCACCTAAGGCTCGTATGTAATCTGTTACTATTGTATGTTTTTTTTTTTATATTGTGCTCTGTTTTTTCTGAACTAAATAAAGTTTTTATTTATTTGCGTATATACAGCGTGCAAGTGTTACTGAAGCAAGCAAAAAAACAACTTACTCATAATGCTCCTCAAATTCGGAATTATCTTCAACTTCAGCTGCAGTTGGACTATCTCCGCCATCTTTCTTTTCTGCTAATAATTTATTCTTCTCCTCTGATAAAAATAAACATCACAATTAAACTGTTTCTATAGACATGCATCGAACTATAAGTCATTATGTGCTATTAACTTGTATTACATAATCAATTAATTTTAAAATACAGGTTGTATTTTAAATCAATTGTTCCTGTCATTGCTATATTGCAGAGTACCAATGATAAAAAAATACACATACATGATTCTAGACCCCCAGCATTTTTTTTAAATATCCTACAAAAAAATTACGCGGAACGTCAGAACCATGTATGTACTGAAGCCATGATAACTGGTTGCCAGTCGATTTCCCTGACCTCCTGAATTTTTATGGTTACACTACCTTGATACTGCGCCGGCATTAGATGTTTCTCCACATATCCGGACATGTCCAGCCTCATTGGGAACGAGAAGTGTGTGTTGACTTTCTCTTTGAGCATTGTCAACATGTTGAAGGTATACCGCATTGTGTTGAAGCAGAGAATGCGCGGGAGTTTCTTGAAGCATGCCCTGAAAAGATAAGGATAAATGTCACCATTGGTTTGTTAACGAAAAACGATACTTTCCCAAGTTATATTGGTCAATCGTTAGATAGAGAAGTTAAAAGTTTCTATGCTGAAAACATGCACTAGGTAGAGAAATTCTTCTAAATTAGGTTTATTTTTTTTATTTCATTTATTTGTAGATATAAATGCACATTATCTAGGAATCAATTCTCAATAACGTGCACCAAACAAACGATGGGACACTTATTATCATGTCCTACGTGTCCTGTCTAATGACTAACTGATGGACGCTAGTGATGGCGCCAAACACGTAGCCGAATTCTGGGCGAGTCCATTTAGATTACCATCGAAACGCGAAGATGAAGAAGATAACGTGCACCATAATGCTTAGTGCTTTTTCGAGTATTAAATTACATTTCGCATAACAAGTCATCATTTATCTGTTGTTCTCATAGACAAAATAGGTAATTATATCTTAGCCCTGATCTTGACCGAGGTAATTGATGAAATATCCTTCACAAATGTGCTTATAGTTTTTAGCTTCGGGGCGTATGATACGCCAGTGTCACTTTAGTACTTTTTTTTTAATGCCAGAGGAATTACGCTTAAACAGGATCAAACTTCACGTAATATTTACAAAAAATAATACTATAATACCGTTTCTCCGCGCGCACTTTGGCGGCACACTGTGAGCAGGTGTAGCAGTTGTCTCCCTCTAACGTATCCTTCACTGTTACTTCATCTAGACTCTGATGCAAGTTCCGCATGTCTGCTACTTGACATCGGACTGTGTAGAACTCTTCAAGAGTTCGGGATACGTGGGGGCAGTCCTGTTAGAGAAAATAAGTAAAGTTATTTGCCATAGTTTGTGCAGCAATGCAATGCAAAACAAAAAGCAAAGAAAAAATTGCTGAGACCGCTAAAATCACACAATCTTAATCAAACTTATCGCGATATAAAGAATGATTTAGCACATAAATAAGAGCAAGATGTTTAATTTAAAATTATACAAATAGTCGGCTCCAATGAAGAAGGTTCATTGGAAAGCAATCAAATCAGTTATTTTGCAACTGGCATTTATGGCTATGAAAGTCGATATTCTTACCTTTACGTACCAACTTTGTACCATATATCATTAGAATAAATATCTTTGTCTCTTGTCATTCTACAGATTGTTTCATAATTTTTTTATTTGTTAAAACTTTATGCACAAGTAAAAGAAATACTGTACAAAAGAGGACTTAATGCCTGAGGATGCATCATTTAGTAAGAAATTAAAAACTACATCAACCAGATGTATAGCTAAAATAACTCACCAGTGACACCACATTATTACTCAGGACTCCACAGAATAGCGTCTTCACCAGTTTCTTCAACTCAGGAGTCATCTCCTCAAGCTTAGAGACCAGGTCTATGAAGAACTCGGCCATGTCCTTCTGTTCCCCAGTGTTCAGGGGCTGGTGATCCATCTGGTACACCTTGCAGAAGCTGCGAGGGTTGTAGGCTTTGCGTTCGCTTTCCTGAGGAAATGATGGGGTATTATTTAGCAATAGAACGCACTTTCTGACATTTGGATGTTAGACTGTTTGTTCTCTTTTAGCGCATCGGAAAATAACAAGGAGGAGGCCAAATAAATGAGTCTTTTACTAAACCATACAATGTGATGATTTTAGAGAAGCTGAGTTTAGTGATTCACGTCGCTTACTTCCTTCCTGCATCGGGCCATATCTACTAGACACAAGTATAACAATAAACATCAATCTTATGGAGGTTAATGGAAACCCGGGCGTTGCTGGATTTTCAGCATTACAATATTTTTCTAAACACAGTCATCATTTGAAAATCAAACTCACCATAAGATAAGCAAACATCCTCTGCATTTCATGCAGGGTGGCTGAATGCCTGCTAGCAGCTGGATCAGCTTGCAGCAACGCAGCCCTGGCCTGAGGCATCATATACAGGTGCTGCATGCAAGAAGCCATATAGCACGTGGCTCCGAGGTTCGTCAGCCCGACGTAACCACATTCAGACCTGGACTCTTCGGCTGGCCAGTAATCCCAAGGGTAGGTGGATTGCGGACCTGGTTCGAAACAGTAGCCTTAGAAAAGGAGAATATTAATTGTAACATTTATTTTTAGTTGATTTACACAAAGGGTTCAGTCATTTGAGGGCCACAAGGAGAAAAGTCTTTAAAAACTGCCAAATAAATATGTTTTGTTTGGAATAGACGTTTAACGGAGCGACCGCAAAATGCATAACGCAACCGAAATATTGGAGGGTACGCTCATTTGCGATTACATCGGCTAAGGTTATGACTGGAAGACTGTCATCGCCGGTTACGTTATGACTAGCTTCTGCCCGCGACTTCGTCAGCCTGAAATTTCGGCCCAGACCCACCCCGTCGCATCCCATTGCTCGCCCAAGCTATAACTTCGTTTTCGCTTGGCATTCTTTCAGACTTTTTTTCCATTCGCTCGGCTCCTAAGGGTCGTGATGTAAAATAGCTTAGCCTTGTTCAAGAATAGGGCTTTGCAAAAAAAAAAAAACATTTCCAATCTTACTAGAGAGAGATTAAACTCTAATAATAATAAAAAGAACCGATAGTGAACACCACACACTGTGGGGTATTGAGTGACTACACTCCCCAAATAACACAGGCATAATGTCGCAGATCGAATCGGACTATCTACGCAGTAGCCCTTTACCAATTAGCTTGAGCCGATCTTAGGTAAGTATTTTATTTCGTGAAAGTATGTATATCTAATCCTATCTACAAAAAACTTCAGCATCACGAAACTCACCAGGCTTATGATGGTCCATGAGCTTATTGTGTAGTACCATGTAGTTGTCGGGCGCGCCCCGCACCAGTTCCACTAGTAAGTCGTAAGCCGCCGCGCGAGACTTCTGCGATTTACACTTGGGTAGGTTACGGTTTTCTGGGTTCGGCACGTCGAAGAGGAAGCCGAAGACCTGTCGAAAGAAATATAATAATATGTATAATAACCACATACATATTAAATAGTGATTGTTTGAGTTTATTTCTTTTATGTTTTGTTGTGGGTAGTTTTAAGTATTACTAACACTAGTCTATAAGAACATTGTTACTAACAAAATGGACACCATGGACTGAAATAAAGTATTTATTATTATTTCGTTTATGTATTTACTTATTATTATTATATTTCCATTTTCCCAAAAAACTGGAAAAAGTTAATAAGTGAAAGTCCTTTTTTCTATGGAATTTTTGTATGAACTATCGGGTGTTTCAGAAAGTTTTTCGTTTTTAGATGTTAAATAAAAAACAACAATATCAATTGAAACTTGTTTTATTTATGGTTTATTAAAGAGCAATTCTTGAAGTTTATTTATGAAAAACCACCGTTTTCAAATGCGCACCATTCCCTTGTTCACACTCATTTAACCTGGAGCTAAAATTTTCAATCACTCGCTGGAGCATCGCTCTTGGAATAGAGTTGATTTCTTCAGTGATTCTTTGCTTCAAAACATTCAGGTTGGGTGGCAATGGATTTTAAACTTTACTTTTTAGGTAGCCCCATAGGAAGAAATCAGCAGGCGTTAAATCAGGGCTCCTCGGTGGCCAGTTGATGTCTCCTCGGCGACTTATCACTCTTCCAGGGAATAAATCGTGAAGAGCAGCTAATGAGTCATTTCTAACATGAGAAGTGGCTCCATCTTGCTGGAAAAAGGTGTTACGGTTGTAGCCGTTCTGGTTTTGCATTTCTGTAGCCAAAAAAGTCCGGATCATATGGCAATATCGATCAGAATTAACGGTCTGAGTCCGACCTCGGCCATCCTCAAAAAAATAAGGACCGATTATTCCTTGACTTGATATGGCAGCCCAAACAACAACTTTTGGCGAGTGCAAGGGCTTCTGATGCAGTTCTAACGGCTGCTCGGGAGCCCAGTATCTGCAGTTTTGTTTATTAACGTGACCGTTGATGTGAAAATTCGATTCGTCGGAGAACCAGATGTTATTGAAACTCCTAAAACGGTTTTTCATTGTCCTGCAGAATTCGACTCGTTTAACAGGATCATCAGGCTTCATTTCTTGAACAATTACAATTTTATAGGGGTGAAAATGTAAATCTTTCGAAATAATGCGATGAACCGTAGATTTGTTCAGATTAAGAGAAGCTGCGCGCAATCTCAACGACTGTCGTGGGTCGTCCATAACAGACTGGCGAACGCGGTCAACGTTCAAGCTCGTTCTTGATGTCCTTTTGCGCCCAGTCGATTTGTCCGGCATTGTATTCCCAGTCTCTTCAAACTTGCACACCCAATGCTTAATTAAATTGGCACTTGGCACATGTCTTAAGCTTGTTAAATTAAAATGTGTCCTGTAGAGACGAAGAACAACAGTGTAAGAATCGTTGTTTTTATAAAACGCTCGCACGCAAAACGCGCGCTGTGGTCCCGTGAAACGATTCATGGCTACTAAACTTAACAAGCCGGCCAAACATTTGAGTCCACTCCCCTCCCCCTGCTACCTGCGGTTGGCGCGAATTGGTCAATTCAAAAACGAAAAACATTCTGAGACACCCTTTATTGTTTGGACAGAACAACGTCTGTCGGATCAGCTAGCCGTGAATAAAAACCAGTGTTCGCACTTCTAAAATCTAATACTGTACAAGCGTGAGCTTTTAAACGTTAACGATAATCATTAACTATCGATTTCAGCCTAAAAAGATTTCCCAACAAAAATTATATATCTTATCAAGCCAAACTCACCATTTCCAGAGTCCTAGTTCCCTGATCCGACATCTTAAACCGTAGTGGGTGTTTGAGCAGATGTGTGAGCAAGCTCAGCTGACCATAGAGTCCGTCGTCCGGTGAACACGGCTCCGTTCTTCGCTCTATGATCTCACGTTTTTCTAACGCAGTGTGGATTTGTTCGCAAAGTTCGTTTAGGTCGGGTGCGCCACTGTCTTCTGATGTTGCGCCTTCTGAGGGATTTAGAAAGAATTGAGTGCTTTGGGCAAGCTCAAAGAAGCACTATATGTATTGAAAACGAAGGTTAATTAATATGTGGCTATATTCCTAGTGTAAGAGAAAATTGTGAAACCGCTTTAGCAACAGTTTCAGTTTTCATGATAATAAAGGCGGTCAAGAGTCCGAAAGGCACTACAAGGTAAAGAAACACGTTTCTTGTATAAAATTAAATAGAGTTACAAAATAAAGGGGTCTGCCTTTTTAATTTTTAAGTGTATTTAATTTTTATTATTATAGAACCAACAGAAATACACACTGTAAAAATTTCAATTGTCTACCTACTACAGTTCATGAGATACAGCCCGCTAACAGACAGACGGACGGAATAGGGTCCCGTTGGCGCCCTTTGGGTACGGAACCCTAAAAAGTATTTTTTTGCGTGTATATATTTACTCGAGTTATGACATGGAAGTGACGGAAACGAGGCGAATATTATTTTGAAATAACAGATAACTTACCTTTGAAAAAGTCTTCAGGAAGCCCGTCTATGAGCCTACAAACAAGCCAGAAGTAATCTCTACACGCTGGCCCATAAGGCTCCTTGCCTTCCTCCACGTGATGGTGGACAACCTGTGAGAGAAATACAGTAAATTACGAAGTTTTAATTAGACTAACTTTTACCCCAATTCACTGAATATAGTATTTTTATCTCAGGAAGCGACGCGCGCTTTAATTGCGGTTTCCAAGTGTACAAACGCGGTGACAATGCCTTTCGTGCTTATGACGACCCGTAACGACTGTCAAAGATCCACGAATGGCAACCGGGACCAATGGTTTATCGTGCTTTCCCAGGCATGGAGGGGTCTTGGTAGTTCAGAAATAAGTTAAACACCAGACGAAAGCTTTACAACCGGTGTGTTTGTTCTCCATAATGAAAAATGAATGCAATACTAACGTCATGGTTATGATGGTGATGTTGCTGGTGATGAGGCCGCATGTCTGCAGCCCTCGGCAGGTGCTCCAGCAACAGCTGCAACAGCGGCGCCAGCACCGCCACCTCGCCGCCCGCGCACAGGCGGTACAGCGCGCTGCCGGCTTCGCGACGCACCTGCGGCCGACAAACAGATTAATGATTAGTTTCCTGTACTAAAATTTGTATTTTTAAGACGTGGCGATATTTTGTCAAAAAATAATAAATTACAATTTACTATCACAAAATTAAAATATTAAAACTCAAACAATTAAAACTGTACCAAATAAAAAAAAATTGCACCTTAAAATTTATTATGATTTTTTTTTTATTTAATTGTAGGCATGCAGCAAATGGCATTTTTTATTTATTTGTTCAAATTGTGATTTAAAAGAGTGTCCATGGAGTTTCTAGCCCGCACTTCTCCATAGGAACCTAGCTACTATGCTTTGGAATGGACAACTTTGGAATGGGTTTTATCTTCTGAATGACCGGCCCCTTTGAGTTTGAGTTTCAAATGAAGTCTAGCATATCTTGTAATCTCGATTACGAAGTGTGGTTCTTGTTGATTTTTATTTTAGGCTATGGTTAATGTTAGTATGCGTTACGTGCGGATAACAGCCGGGGCTACAATCAAATGAAGAAAGGCGAGTAGCATTACAAGAATTTGCATCACGAGTAAAACTATCTAATGGTTATATTATTATGTCAACTTACCGCAGGGTCAGCATCATCAAGTAACAGTCTCGGCGCGGCTCGCCGCAAGGACCACGCTAACGCCACAGCGTCGCCGCCGCCGCGCGCCCACCATACACACATACGCATTGCGTGTTGTACCACCTGGAAACATCCCACTTGTTATAATAGACGTTTAAGGCATTGCCGTTACGTTTAAATTGCAATGACGCTCGGGAAACTCAGCAACTTACTGTTACATCATCGTGTGCCTAACCCTTTCCAAATTATTTTTGGGGTTGGCTTCCAGTCTAGCCGGATGCAGCTGAATACCAGTATTTTATTGGAGCGACTGTCTATCTGACTTCCACAACCCAATGATTGGGTAACACGATACCCCTTGGTAAGACTGGATGTCAAACTTTCGGGCTTCTGATGACCCGTAAAGACGGCCAAAGATCCACGAATCACAGCCGAGACCAACAGCGTAACGTGCTTTCCGTGGCACAGAGGGGTCTCGGTATGTAAAAATGGTCACCCATCCACGGACCAACCGCGGCAAGCGTAGCTTAACCTGGGCGATCGACCGTGCGGCTGTTATTACTTGCCACGAGCCCCTCATGATCATGTTATAATGATGGCACAGATTAATTATTATTGAAAGTAATAAAATAAAGTATTAATTGTATTCAAAATAATAGGGAATCTTACATCCCAACCTACAGTACAGCAACTCGGGACGTAAGTTAAAACGTACGCTTTTAGCATTGATTGAAAGTTAAATACTATTAGGTTAGTTCCCCTTCCTACGTTATTCCCATGTACAGACGCCAGCACCTCAAGCTACCCGAAACTGTCAAATTTTCCCAATCAACTTTGAACCTTATGCTTTAGCGATAAAGTTGAAAACCTATTACAGAAATTTGACAGATTGTAGTAAGTTGATGTGCTGGCGTCTGTACAACATGGTCAAACATTCCAAGATGTAGCTCATGTTGATATGATAAACACAAACAATTAACTTCAAGGTTACATACCTGTGCCCTTCCCCAGAATCCAGTCTTATAAGTGGTAGGTTCCTTTAAAGTAGCCGCCTCACACAGTATCGATATCAATCGCTCTGTGGTTTCCTCCACACTCATCAACGATAACAATGACTGCAAACAAAAACCATTATGTCATATGTTTGCATTGGGACATGTAAAAAAATGCTCACTAATCAAAATTACTTTTTGTACAACCAAATAGGACTTTTTCAACGTCGTCGACAAAAATAGACAGTTGATAACGCAGAAAGCATTGTTCCAATGCGAGAGGTAGATGAACTTATAGCACCATCTCTTTTTCGCAACATAACAATGATGGTTTTAAAATGGCTTTATGCTTTATAAACCCGCCGCCCCATTTCATCTGGCATGAGGTAATAAGATTATCTAAAGTTATAAAGAGAAAATATTTGATTTTTTGTATGTTTGTTACTTTCGCTTTCACGCTAAAACGGCTAAACGGATTTGGATAAAATTTGGCACATGGGTAGAACATGACCTGAATCAGGACATAGGATACTTTTTATAGCAATATTCCCACGGGATCGAGACTTATGAGGGTGAAACCTCGGGGCGCAGCTAGTCTATACTTTTCTATTATAAAGCTGAAGAGTTTGTTTGGTTGAACGCGCTAATCTCTGGAACTACCAGTCGGATTTGAAAAATTCTTTTTGCATTTGATAGCCCAATTCTTGAGGAAGGCTATAGGCTATTTAACATCACGCTATGACCTTTAGGAGCCGAGCAAAAAGAAAAAAGTCAGAAAGAACGCTAAGCAAAAACGAAGTAATAGCGCGGGCAGGCGATGCGATGCCACGGGGTGGGTCGGAGTAACAAGAAAATGAAATTTCATGCGGACGAAGTCGCGGGCAGAAGCTAATAGTTAATAAACAGTGAACTTACCGGATGTAGTTTCGGCGTCTGCGCCGGGTCAGTTAAGGGTAGAGTGCCGATTCTACACAATAGTTGTAATAATAGCGCGAGGCAGTCCTGTCGCCATTCACTGTCGTCATTCCTTTGTAAAACACCTACAACAGAAGATTATATTGGGGTTTATTCATAAACGGTGCTTAATTAGAGGAAAATGTTGTCTCGAGTCACTTGCAAACTCGCGGGATAAGTGCGGTGAATGTTTTATTGCATATAGCGCAGAAAGACAATTGACGCTGTTGAGAATCGAACCCAACATATTGCTAATACATATTGCGCGCGGCCTACACGCGTAGGCGGCGTGAACAACGCGTTATCGGCACGCTGAGGCGCAGCGCGACGCCCACTCGCTTCTTCGAACTCCGCCTCGACAGACGATACTTACACGCTTTCTTAATATATTAATTGTTAATGTTCTTCTTACCATTAATAAAGGCAATAAACCATTGCCCCTAAAATACAGTCGACTCTTTCAGTGCTCCCCGCGCTAACAGACGCCTAGACAAACTTGAGTGTAACTCAGACTAGAAATGAATGCGTGTTTTAGCATCCAATGATCACAGTTGATTAACGATTGGTTATCAATGTTAGGAAAAGCAACCACCGTTTTACCTCAACGCTGTATGTTTTTACTGAGATACAAGATAATTTATAGAAAAAAAAATCTTGTATAATTTAGAAGAAATATGGAAAATGTAGTAGTTTATTTAATAACATGTTAGTAAACAACTCACCCGACATCATAATATCATACAGCAGTCTTAGACCTCCCTTCCTAATGAACAGCTCATTCCAGCGTTGCACCGGAGCTTTGTCTTCCTCACTTTTTTCATGAGAGATCAGTGGACTGAGCGTACTGACCGTATTCTCTCTAATAATTGACGCACCAGTGTGACTTGAGCTCAGCTTATCAATGATATGTAGGTAATACATGAGCTTCTGTGGACTAGATGGGTCTAGCAATTCTGGTAGGTTGCTTTCTATTGGGTTTTGGAACGCTTCCAGTAGGGTTGGGTTCAATGGCACGGCTTGCAGGATGTCCCATACGCGACGGGATAGGAGTTGAGCTTTTGTGTGGGTTATGAGTTCCTATTGGAAAAAGCGTTAGTCATTTTTTTTTTAATTGTTCTTCCTTTCTGTATATTGTTGCGCGCCACAAATTAATACCTGGTGCAGACGCCAGCACATCAAGCTACCCGAAACTGTCAAATTGTTCCAATCAACATTGAACTTTATGCTTAAGTAATAAAGTTGAAAATCTATTAAAGAAATTTGACAGATTGTAGTACCTTGATGTGCTAGCGTCTGTACATGGCGACATTAGTTACCACTAGCGCCATCTAGTATCGGGTAGCAGAACTAGTAGAGTCAAGATCCTTTTAGGAAGTTCTAGATACAAAGATTAATTTATCTTAAGATAGGAGAAATCGTGCGAAGACTCGTAAAGATTTTACCGGACATTTTATTACGTAAATCATAATCATTGACGTAGGGCAATTTAGTCCTTTCACAGTTATTCTACCTCTGATTTTGCAGCACTGTCCAAATGACAGTGATCTTTATTGTCATTCTAATAAGATTGGTGTTGGGTTGCTGCCACTGACAAGTCTGACAAAATCATCGTGATCTTTATTGTCGTTACAATAAGGTTGCTGTTAGATTACTGCGGTCATATGTAAAATAACTGTAGTAAATGGCACTCTTGACACTAGATGGCAGCTAACCGTTTATGTTAGACATATGTTATATGTCGTTGGGTCTCAATTCAGAGCGTTGGCTCTGAACCTTGTCGTTGGACAAGGTTCGGTGATCGTTATATCATCAATAAACAAACCGTAGTTGACGCAAATCACGTGCGCGTGTCAGCTATTGAATTTCAACCTTACATCAATGCCATAAAGGTCAAGTCGCGTGACGCACGCGCGAGGTTTCCAACATCTATACTTGCAGTTGAAGTGAACTCACCCCATTAGCACCAGGCTCCTTCATCTGCCCCAACGCTTGCATCAGCGTGAACAGATGATGAAAGTACGTAGGGTCGAGTAGCAATAATGTAGGTAACCGCGTTCGTGCGGGGGCGGGTTGTGCAGACGGCCACTCGGCCCACGCGCCCCGCCCGCCTACACCCACTGATACGAAGACGAGCTGCGAAGGAAATAATTCCTTTTAAAATTCTCTAAACTAATTTTATAAAGAGAAAATATTTGGTTTTTATCTATGTTAGTTACACTTTCACGCTAAAACGGCTGAACGGATATGATATTCCCACGAGATCGAGACTTATGCGGGTGAACCCGCGGTGCGCAGCTAGTGTTACACAAGGGGATCAGTTTTGGTATCGAAGAATTCACGTATGTCTATCGTTTGCCATTATTATTTTTCTGTGAAGCAATGGAGATTGGAACACGCTGCGTAGATCAAGATAAATCGAACAATATCAAATCATCAAGTTTTTAGTTTAAGCTACACGAGATAGGATTTCATTACATTCAAAATATGTGTCTAGAAGAAATACACAGATAGGACATTCAATAACAATACCAAGTAAATAATACCTGATTATCCTTGAACCCCATATCATACAGTGTCCTCTCATCGTAATCTATAGTTAGCTCTTGGCCCTGGGTGATCATGCGCAGTGGTCCATCTGTCGAAAGCGCGGTCACGTTGTCCTCGCCTTGAATCTGTGAACGATGTAATAATAATAATCGTTAGTCACGCGTCATTGTACTGGGGTCGATCTATCATCACTGACACGACTAATGTAGCTAATAAGCCTGATATTGTAGTGACAGATCGACGAGAGCGCCCTGCAATGATGGTTGATATCAACCATCATTGCACGGCGCTATCGCTGTCCCTCATGACGAGAATTTCGTGAAAGCTGAGAATGATAAAAAAATCAAATATCTTGACTTAGCACACGAGGTTGTCGACATGGACTCGTAATCATTGTACCGATAATAGTCACGGTTAATGGTCTAATAGCAGAGGAAAGCTGGTCGGTTCTGCCGGAGGCGGCCCCCGCGCACACGCACCTGCGTCTCCCACCACACGTGCACGTGCGCGCGCAGGTGCGCCACCAGGTCGGCGTGGTGCATGGCCAGCGACGCGCGCGGGCCCGCGCCGGCCGGCTGCAGCGTCACGCGCACGGAGCTGCCGCCGCCGCACGTGCCCTCCCACGCGCCCGAGTCGGCCAGCGCCCAGCGCCGGAGGTGGTACGCGTATCTATAGGCAATATTGACCAATCAGATCTCGAAACCATATATTATATTTAGAGAAAACCTCTTTAGTTCAGAAGTCTGATTAGTGAAGTTGTCAAAGCTTCCTTTCTTCTATTATTTTGCAGTTCCGGACAGGGTCTACAATGATCTCATAAAATGTAACGAGTAAGTTACCACCTAAGTACACATTGTGGAATGCATTACACTATTGCATATAGAATACAGCGTCGCCAACAGTGCTCGTCTCATAAACAACCGGGTTTAGACCGACCACACGAGCATTTGCAAAGTGTGACTTCACACGTTCGAGTGTTTGGCTCACGAGGCGGGTTAGCGAGGGATCAAGGCCAGCCTTGTGCGAGTGAGTTTGCCATTATGCTGTAGATTTAAAAATTATTTCATCACATAAAACAAATATTTCTTGAGACTTCACAAAACACTATGAAGTACACGCTTGAATTACAATGCGAATAATAAGTACAAAACACTTTAGGATAAACTGTTCTGGCTTGAGAATCTGTAGAAAATGAGACACATATTGTTCTTGCAAAATGAATGGCAACAAGCTTAAGTTTTATTTTTTTTTGTTTTTTATATCTTTGTTTAAAAATTGCGTCTATATGATTTCAATCTGTTAAACAATAGCCAAATAAATAACACAAACCTCCTCTTAAAAGTATCAAGATGCGTCTTCAACAGCAACAGCGCCCTCTGTATGCACTGCAATGCAGCGTCCTCAGTCATATGCTCATAGATATTCTGCTTATCATGTATCTTCTCTTCTTTAACGTCTTGTTCATTCATTTGCGACGTCGATGGGACTTCGCCTTCCGCTGTGTCGTGTTTCTTAGTGATCAGTCGCTCGGCGGCCGAGGAGAGGTGGAACATGCATTTGGCTACGAAGTCGTCTTCTTGCTGGAGTTGTTGGCCCATGTAGTAGCTGTTTAGGTATTGGATGGCGCCCATTGATACGTCTGAAAGAGGTGGATGATTAATATAAACAACGCCACAACGTCGTATTAAATCGATAACAAAACACAAGGTGAGTTTTTCATTTGACACTGCAGGACTTAAACCAAAATTGAGACAAAAGAATAAAAACGTTTTAAGTTGAAATCGACTTTGAGGAGTAATAAATCGGATTATCTTGATTGAAATACGGTTGTTTAGTCTAGCTGGGATATATAGCAGACTATTATGCAGAAATAAACAGACTTAAAATTATACACGGTGTTTATTTTTACATCGATCGATAATGTTGCCGGTATCAAATTACATTACATATTTACATAATCATTATCAGCCTATAATGCGCCCACTGTCGGAACACAGGCCTCCTCTCTTCGAGAGGGTGTGGACTGTAATCCACCACGCGGGCCCAGTGCGGGTTGGCAGATGTCACAGGTCTTCGAATATTATTTGTTCTAGCACCTGCCGGTTTTCTCAAGATGTTGTTCACCGTTTTGAGAGCAGTGGTGATCATATAAATTACACAGAGTAAAGCGCCTGCGACCGAATAGTCATAAGCCGCGGTCGTTACCACTGGGCCACCACTGCTGCTTAACAAAGTTACTGAAAATAATAATATCTCGTTAATACTGAAACAACTTACCAGTACTATTAGCTCTTAGCGCGATCTTCCACAGATGGTCCATAGCTAACGTGTGAGGATGGGCCGCATCTCGCGAGTCACCCGTGCCGAGTGCCATGCGTGCTAAGTTGCATAGTTGCTGATATAGACTTAGGCCCATTATGCTGATTGTCTGTGAATTAAAGTTGGAGGAGGTTGGCACAAGGAATTTGGCACACATACCCATATTTTGCAACAGTAAAAAACATGGACTAGAGTTGCAAAGAGTCAGATACAATACAATTCAGCACCGTAATTGCGTAACACACTTTCAAATACAGTCGTCGAGAGTTTTGAAGGATATCGCTAATCCATTGCTTCATAGGTTTGAAAATTTGTCTGATCAGCAAGGTAAATACCGCAATGAACGACCCAAATGAAACCCATTATAATCAATTGTCATTTTACGTGTGTTGCGCAATTACCCCGCAGGTTGGTACCTTATTTCCCGTCAGATTTATAAGCTAAACTGCGTTTGTTGATTTGATAGTTTATCCTTCTTTCACGTAGAAAAAAGCAATGGACGGTTGTTTTGTTTTGCCTAGAGATTGGTTGTGACCCAGAGAGCGACAGCCTATTTATCCAAAAAAAAAAAACAACAGTGTGCAGAAGGGTGACCCTCGTCAGGAACGAAGTTCCATACGCAAAATTCGCACACCCACACACATTCGCATATAATAGAAATAGACAGAGAGAAAGTTACGTAAAGCTTTTTATTTACGTGACGATTTCTATCAAGCGGCGTAAAGGAACTTCATCCCAAAAAAAACTTCTGCGCGGGAGACACCGCCTCCAAAAGCTAGTCAAACAATGACGTTAAAGTGGCATGGGCAGAAGGATCTTCTATTACCGAGTGTTTCACTTACCTCAGGATCCAACGTAGGCATCTTCTCGACGTATAGAAAGCGTAACGCGTCTAGTCCCAGCGCGTGTTGATCCGGCGACTTCGTATGGGAGAGCAGCCATGAGTAGAGGCAGTCCGCACATTCACTGCTGCCGCGTACTACTAGGCACTGCCAGAGCTCTTCAACTTGTTCCACCGTTAATCTGGTAGAGAGATGTTATGGTTTAACTATAGTCTATTTTTGAAAGTACATTTTGAGGGTCCGGGGCCCGTGGCTAAATAATAACAGCCGCACAGGTCGATCGATCAGATTAAACTACACTTGCCGTGGTCGGTCTGTGGATGGGTGACCATCTTTACATACCGAGACCCCTCCGTGCCTCGGAAGGCACGTTATGCCGTTGGTCCCGGATGTCATTCGTGGATCATTGAAAGTCGTTACGGGTAGTCAGAAACCCGAAAGTCTCGACAACCAATCTTACCAAGGGGTTTCGTATTACCCAGTAACTGGGTTGTGGAGGTCAGATAGGCAGTCGCTCCATGTAAAATACTGGTATTCAGGTCCATCCAGTTAGACTGGAAGCCGACCCCAACATAGATGGGAAAAGTCTAGGCAGATGATGATTTTGTGGGTCTATCAAAAGAAACACATCGGTTGCTCTGCAGATGAGTCCATCTAAAAAGGGCTTCAACTTTGATCTGGCTGTCGGAAGAAATCAAAACCTGGTGAAGCGCGTTTCTAATCAATTAAACCGCATGCATTTAAAGTTAATCGATAAGATTGTTAGATTATTTAAATGTGACACTAGATTAACACGCTGTGCCGCAGGATCCAGTCTCTTTCGACAGGTATATATTGCATCAGAAAAATTGTGTTTGTTTTTTGGGATGGAAAACCACACAATTTTTTTTTAATATTCTTGTTTTGCTGTGTGCTGATGTGTGGTGTGGTGTTTGCTTGTGTTGATTGTCATAGATATTGATATCCTTTGAGCTTGGTATTACATTAGCTATTCACAATCATTGAACCGGTTGTGGAATTGAAAATGGCACACTTTCAATGACTAATTTGCCTTTCCCCCGTCAATAAATAGCTGGCGGAAGAATAGCGCTCGTCCATTTGATTTAAAGTAAAAAAAAAAATCGGGTTTTGTATTTGTGAAAAGACATTAGAGGACTCTTTTGATAACATTGATTGATGTTCGATTCGGCTCGGAAGCTTGTCGAACGGTTGTAAATAGCTATCTATACTGGTGTATTACCTAAAGTGCTGCGGGGAGCCGACCGGAGAGAAGATGGCGGTGAGGAAGTGCAGGCGCACGGTGAGCTCGGTGATGTGCGCGTAGTGCGGCGCGTCGCACACGGGCCGGGGTTGGGCCATGTAGTGCCGTAGGTCCTCTAGGAATAGTCGCATCATACCGCGCTCACGTTCCGCCCACATTACCACCTGTAATACAAACCGTGATAAACTATCGTCTAACAAAAACAAAACAGGCATCGATGATGTTGGCGTTAAGTCTGCGAGACTGAAATGGGCGGGTCAAAACAGATGGACCAGGATCGTCAGCGGTGCCTGAAGACGGGCGTCGTTGGAAACGTTAGTATGACGATTTGGACTCGTTCCCGACCGATTGGCCGGAGAAGGCACAGGTTTGGGGGAGACCTTTGCCCAGCAGTTCGACAACATAAGTCAGCAAAAAAAAAAAGAAAAACGAAACACCCGATCTTCCACGGGACGAAGATTTTTTGTGACAATAGGGTGACGCGGAAGCTAATTCAGTGACAAGAGATGTTTTCGCCAACATCTAAATCTGATTCGTTAGTTAGATACATTAATCATCATCTATGTTGCAAGAACGTTCGGGCCCAAAAAAATACCTAAGAAATCTACGAACTAACCTGATGCATATCCATGCCTCGTAACTGTTGAAATGAGGAGAATAACTTCGGTAATAGCCGTAGAGAGACCGCAACAGATCTGGGACAAAACACATTACATTAAAACATTGACCATAGTAATTATTCACGTTTTTAAGAACAAAAATCTGGTTTAGTGTTTACCTATGGTTGGCAAGATTGTCGAGACATCCTTCAATGAACTTTATCCTTATAAACTTGTCGGTACTGAAGCATAGTAACGCGCAGAGAGCCTTCTCCGCTTCGAGCGCTAAACCCTCGCCCAATTGTTCCTAGATGAAAAAAAAGTTTAAATTGTTTTCTATGAGAGAGAGAGAGAGAGAGAGATAGTAGAGGCTATCTGTGTAGCTCTACCTTTAGCAGTACAGGCTGGTTATAATTGCCGGTGTGTTCCAATCGAACGTTCTAGCAAGTGTCAAATATTTTAATAAGGTAGGAAGTGCTAGAAATAACATGATAATGCAAAGTCGTAAATATTTTTTTTTCAAGACGAAGCTTTTTTCAATTATATTGTGAAGCTCCCATCTGCACCCCCCACAGTACATAGTTCTTATTAACAGTTCGCATGTATATATATCAAAATCAGAAATCATTTATTTGCAAAGAACGTAGGTACCAAAAACATAGTTTTGATGGCGTAAAAACGAAAAACAATTGGATCCAGTACATTCTATCGTATAGAATGCAACAGTAATCAATAATTGTAAGGTAATGTTATATGTCAATTTAAAAGTAAAATTCACCAGAAAAATAACAGTTATGCATGTACACATGATAAGAAATACAGCAAATTTAATAAATTGAATTATTAATTGAGCAATGTCATAGGGTGTTGGGGGTCATTTAAAAATTCACTGACAGCGTAATAGCATTTTTCAACCAGTAGTTTCTTTAATTTCTCTTTGAAAAAATGAGTTGTAGCATTTTTAATCATCATCATCATCAGCCTATAATGTTCCCACTGCTGGGACACAGGCCTCCTCTCAGTGAGAGGGAGTGGGCCGTAATCCACCACGCGGGCCCAGTGCGGGTTGGTAGATGTCACATGTCTTCGAATTTTTTGGTTCTAGGACATGCCGGTAGGCAATTTTAATGTCGATAGGTAATTTATTGTAAAAAACTGGTCCCATATGCATAATATTCTTTCTTTCTAATGCAGTTTTGAAACTTCCTGTATGTAATAAATAGCCCTTTATATTGGGATCTCAGTAATGTCGATCTTGACTTTCTTCCGAATTTGACTTCTCTACTATCAGATAGATATTTAAATTCCAATTTACGCCTAGAACATACTCTTGAGATTTCTGTATGTTGCTTACGATTACTAAGGTACGATTTTATAAGACTCAATACATTTCCTCTAATGTCGTAACTGTCAAGTTTTTTTAACAGGATATTATGATTAACGTAGTCAAAAAGGCTTGTAACAGTCCAATCGTAATATTGGTACTACTCTACTATACGGCAAAAAATCTGTACAAGATGCAATGTTTTCAAGTTCAAACTGCAAATTCAAATAATTGATTATCTCTTTGCAAACAATGGCATCATATTAATTTAGACAAGCTTAAAAACGATGTAAAGGTGAATGTTTTTTTTTAATGGATAGGGGTGATTCCATATAAATTTTATTAACTTTGCTTTTTGCTTGGGTAGTTTTTGAGTGGAGAAGGCGCAGGGATGAGAACGACTTATGCCCGTTTTCACTAACACGAAATCGACACCCAAATTAATGCTCTCTGTTGGATATCCAACATCATTAGAATAATGATATTGGATATTCAACTTTCGGCGTTTTTATTTGGGTGTCGATGATTTCATGTTAGTGATAACGATCATTAGACCTCTTTCAGTTAGTACGATGTTGATAATTAAAAGGATAAATGTTGTCGTTCCGATACGGCAGCAGGTCATACAACTCACAATGGCGCCGTCCTGCAGCAGGTCCCACAGCAGCGTGTTGCCGGGCCGGCACACGTCGTCCACGTCGCACGCGGGCGCGGGCGGCGAGCCGCGCGGCCGCTTGCTGCTGGCCGCGGCCGTGCTCTGGTACTCTGTGAGGCACTGCGCCTGAGTAAACACATGGAAAATAAAGCATCACTATAAGCTACAGAATACATAACAAACTAGAATAACCTTGAAGTAACTTTGTGATATTACGGCGGATAAATAATCTGCGTTCGCGATTTCTTTGCCAAAAATGTAAACAAATGTGAATTAATGGAAAAATAACTTTAATTCTTACATAATAAAGTTCAGTTTACGCTGCAACTTCAAACATTTTTATAACTTTATCAATAGTGCTAGTCACTCTGAAGTGAACTTAATTATCATTGAAATAAAGTTGATATTTGTTTAACTTGAAATAGGGCCGGGGTGTGCAGCACTGCGCACTTTTACTATAGAGTTAGTCAGATTCGCACGGGCGTGTTTTTCCCCGACGATGTTTTTTCGCGCACATATAGGCTGATTATGCTATTACATCGTTTCAGTTTTGATCTCACACACAATTCATCTATTTCAGGCACTGGTCGACAGCCAGCCAACGATGACCAGTTTGTATATTGTTTGACATGCCATATTATATAGTCAGCAACATGATTTAAAATCTTTCAGTAAGTTTACTCCAGAGAATATCTAATCGTTCTATTATCGATACCTGCGCAGCAAGTCTGGCCAGTTCCTCCTCACATGCCGAATCATCCTCATCCAAATCAGCAAGGTGAGGATGTGAGTGAGGAGACAGCGCTGATGAGGCACTGCCTTCCTCTTCTTCGCCGGCTGCGCCACGACGTTTGTAGCTCTCCATTAGACGGAGCTCCATAAGACGCCTGACGAAGGAAGAGAAAGGTGATAAATGATTTTTTATCACACCTGCTCTGAAAATACATACTAATTATACCAATTAGAGGGAAGAAACGCCTTTATCCCGCCCTTCAAATCATTTCATCCCAAGGTATGGAAGTTTGTATGAAAATCCTTCCGACCCAAGGGTGGGAAGTATGTATGAAATTCCATTACATACCCGGTTTTTCTTTTTTTTTTAATTTGTCAGCAGTCATACTGCCAAGAGACTTTAACTGTCTACTAATTAAATTTCAAGTAAATTGTTACTGGCCACATACAGTTTTTTTTTTACCAGTTACCAACCTCCTTGGTGCATACAGAAAATTAAAAACTAAATTATTTTTGTATATAAAACGCGCGGAATCACGGAAGAGGTGGCTGCATGACCTTATGATCTTAGCCTACTCCAGAAACGGGCGAATAAAAAATGGAAAAGCCCGCGCATTTTCGCAAAAACACATTTATCTTTGTGTTTTTTGTAAAATATGGATACTTCGAGCGACAGTGATGATGTTATCCCTAACACACCGCCAGAACTATTAGAGACGGCCCAAGAAGTTGTTGATAATCTGTTGCCTTGTCTCAAAATATCAAGATACCCGGACAAAATGTAACATCTTATAATAGCTGCACTTTTAATAATTGTACTTTTAACTAAATATAAACATTTCTATGCATTTATGTCCATAATTTTCCTCGTAGGTGTAATAAAAAGCACTATACATCCCTCAGGATAAAGTACAGTTCCATACCTCAAATGGTTTGCGCCCCTCGCAAGCTCGTGGCGCAAATGCCATAATCTCGGTATGGAACTGTCACTTTCTTCCCTCTGAAGTAATGTACTATTATTTCTATAAGTAGGTTTGTACACTTTGTACAAACACTTTTCATGTCAATCATATGTCAAAAACTAGATGAGGTCGCCAATCTTTGAGAAGAAAGGTCTAAACAAACTCGGACGTCAGTCTCTTTTAAAGCCTAGACATAATTTTGGTCAGATCATGTGAAGACGATGTCATGTGTGGCTTTGTATGTGTGTGTGTAGATTAGTGTCTGAAATAGTCTTTTGAGGAAAGAACCACACAGATTGAGTAGACCGGTCCAGTCAACACGCAAATATCATTGTAGTTGCTAGTTGAGTATTGATCGCGAAATTCATGCATAATAGTCAGCATAGTAGTTCTCGTTAAGCTCATCCATGAAATTGGAAGCTCACACTCCGGGTATTTTAGTGTGTGCAAGCCCCACATAGCCACTACGCATTAGATTTTTTTTGGGTAAAAGAACATTGCTATGGATAATTAAATCTGGATAAGAAAACCCCTTCTCTTGGTAAAACCAATTATAAATTGTTTTAGTCATATCCTAGGCTTAAGTTGATCCATGAGTTTAGCCTAGGCAAAAGCGGTTGGCGGCGATACGTGCTATTCATGAAGCAGGTAGGGTCAGCATCATATTTTTTCTTGTGCAAGCAAAAATAACACTAACAGTCTTGACAATAAGGCTCACCTTGCATCAACGTTGTCGCAAATCAGCTGGCAATGCGCGGTATCACTGCCCGATGATTCTTCCTCCACTTCAGATACAGATTCAGCTAGATCAGCTGTTTTCAGTTGAGTTGCTGTTGAATAATGTTACACTTAGATTTGTAGTTAACACGTTATTTGTATTAAGATGGATTAGATACTGTAGAAATGGCAACAAGTTCCAAAGTTGATTTCCTCATAACAAGCAAGTTACCTTTAAAAAAACATCTCACTGTCACTCACAATTTAGAACCTAAAAGGAGTATTAATAGTTGTTTCTGACAAGAATGATGTATTTTCCAATATTTTAAATAGATGCTTAAATGCAATGTGGCAAGGACATCGACGCACAAACTGAAACCTAGACCTCCAAACAATCCCTTCAGATTTTGTAATGGTTATTAAAAAAAAAATCTGCTGTTTCATAGAAAAGTACAATACTTGCGCTGTTAAAATGTATGGCAGCGCATTTTTTTTTATCAAATAACTGACGATGAATTTCAACACAGGGTTTCAGAATCATGTACTGTATCTATAGCAACAGGTTATTCGTCGATGTCCTTGCCAGCCTATCTAGGCGAGCAAAGGCCTCAAACCTTCCTAAACGTGTGAGAAACACAGTTTCAAAGCTGTTTGAGCTTCTCTCTGAAAGTTTTACATCCATATTCCACTCCAAATTCATCTTTGGCTTCAACTCTACTCAAATAAAAGAGGTTTTATAATAAAGAGACATATAAAGGTGATAGTATGTGATGTATGGACCATGCACTCACGGAAATGCTTGGGTTTGCCTGGCTTGTGGCGCTTCTTGTAGAACTTCTTCTTGCGCGGCCGTAGCATTTCTTCGGCGCCGCTACTAGCGCTGCCACTGCTGCCGGCGCGTTTGTTACGTCTGTGCAAAGGTGGAGTTACATTTAGTTTGGTACGTCATAAGACTCATAAGTATTATAGAGAGAAAAGATTTGATTTTTTGTATGTTTTCGTTGTTACGCATTTCGGCTGAACAGAAGTACATTCTCATTTGTATTGACAAAATTCCATCATAAATGTCTTCGAATTTTTGGTTCTAAGACATGATGGTTTCCTCACACCGGAATATTGAATGTGTTACATTCAATATTCCAGTGTGTGGTATTCAAAGTAAAAATAATACTTACTTCTGGCAAGACTTAAGCGTCGGACATTCCTTCTTGGTCAGCTCCTCCCCCTCCCTCAGCCACTCCTGTTCGGCTGTAAGACAAGAGTGAGAGTGTATACAGCAGCTAGTATGGCCACGGCATTATATTGTAGGTATATGTTTACCAGTCAGGTCACGTTGATGTTTACTTTGTTTGCGCGGCGTCGGTCCTGCCTCCTCGCCCGATGTGCTCAACTCCTCACACTGGGGATAAGAATACATAGGAATTGAAGCAATTAGCACAAAAGCTCGGATTTTCAAAAACCATATTAAAAAACTTTCAATGTTTTGTAAACTCACAGGATCATCATCGGAGTTAGTCTGATCCATGCTCACACTGGCTTCGGAGGAGGAGTTGTGGTGCGGCTTGCAGGACGGCTGCGGGGGGCGCAGGGGAGGGTCGTCGGCCAGCGCGCTCGGCGACCCGCCCAGCGTGCCCGACGCGCCGCGCGACCACATCGCGCGCATTAGTGCGGACGCTAGGTAGAGGCTCTGTGGACGAAAGATACATTTTTTTACATTTACAGTATGAGGTCATCATCTGCTTAGACTTTTCCCAACTAAGTTGGGGTCGGCTTCCAGTCTAACCGGATGCAGCTGAATATTTTACATGGAGCGACTGCCTATCTCGTATCTGACCTCCACAACCCATTTACTGGGTAATACGAAACCCCTTGGTAAGACTGGTTGTCAGACTTTCGGGCTTCTGACTACCCGTAACGACTGTCAAAGATCCACGAATGACATCCGGGACCAACGGCATAACGTGCCTTCCGAGGCACGGAGGGGTCTCGGTATGTAAAGATGGTCACCCATCCACGGACCGACCACGGCAAGTGTAGCTTAACCTGATCGATCGACCTGTGCGGCTGTTATTATTTAGCCATAGGCCCCTCCCCAGTGTGAGGTATAGACAAAGTTATACCTAACATAACACCACGCCTGTATTTCCCGAAGGGTTAGGCAGAGATGTACAGACGCTAGCACATCAACCTACTACAATCTGTCAGATTTCTTTAATAGATATTCAACTTTATCGCTGAAGCATAAGGTTCAAAGTTGATTGGCAAAATTTGACAGTTTCGGGTAGCTTGATGTGCTGGCGTCTGTACTTACAGTACAGCCACATTTTGCCAGTTATATGTTAAGTCCCATGTAGCAGAGGGCGAGCTTATTGCCAAAAGGTAAAAATGTTTCGTATAGATGAAAAACTGGCCGTTGTTAACGCTCTTAAAGTGTGGCTCATAGCGTTTTTTCGGCATTTTTGCCTTGTGGTACGGAACCCTTTGTGTGCGAGTCCGACTCGCACTTGGGCAGTTTTTTTTTTAATAACCAACGAAAAATTTCAACAAATGGGGTTAATAATTATGTAATAAATCCATGGTAACAAGTTGCTCGTCAATATCTCTGTCATGCAGTATTTTGGTGGTGGTGCGAGGCTCTAAAATGCCAGTTACCAATTAACAAAAAGAATAATCACCTGTTCCGTATGCTCCTTAGGGGGCAACGCGCACAGCAGACTATACAGATGAGCGCAAGGCTTCGGTGCTAGCGCCCTGATGAACCCAGGCAGCAGGTCATACACCTGCCGGCCGCAATGCTTTAACTGAGCGGCTGCCCACACCAGCTCCACATGCTCGGAAGTCACGCGACCTTCCACCGCCAAGAACTTCAGGATCATATGAGATTGCTTTATCACCTGAGGAAAAAACAAATAGGAAGAGTCTAAATACAAGCTGACATTATTGAAATCGAAAATAAAGTGTAAAATAACATATCCACTGGTTTAGTCAAAATAAACAAGTGTGTAGACCAGAGTTAGGTGATTTACCTTCATAGAAAATAAAAATATTGAAAGTTACCTCTTGACTTTAAATACTTTGTAACACCTTACTTCCCACTGTAAAACTTGGAAGAAGGTGTAGAATCAAGCTGAATACATAATAAGTCTCTATAATGAGAAGAGCCTTTTCCTTGCAAGGACTGTCACAGGCCACCCAGCACAGCTACATTCTATGTTACTTTAACACACTAACCTCCACATGCAAATTAGGCCCAAACAGATGCTCAATGATGTTATTATACGTGAGCCACGTCGCCAGCCGTTGACCAGCAACTTCGGCGTCCGTCGCCGACTCTCCAGCACAGAGCTCGTTGTGCGACGCGATGTGCGCGTTGATCTGCGCTACACCCGCCAGGCGCATCGTCAGTGTACTGCTGTTGAAGTACTTGAAAGCTAACGCTAGTCCATCCCCGTCGAATGTTAGGGGTACGTCCAAAGGCTCTTTTGCTGCACCCCACATGAAATCTGTTAGAAGAAGAAGGGTTATTATATTTTACAGAATTAGATTATAATAAATCAGTGTCATCTATCCTTTATAAGGCTTGGACCTAAAATGTTATCAAACCTTTCGAACCTCGAGGAGTTTATAGAGTGATGGTTTACATTAATATTGACATATTCATACTGTCATTGATAGCTAGGTGGTTTCAGCTGAGCTGTACCAGAACAGAACACTGATGGATCATTATCTGCCTAGCCTTTTCCCAATGTTGAGATAATTTTCATAAGATATGTTCGGATTCGCCGAATACAAGTATTTTACATGGAGTTACTGCCTATTATTAATTAGTAATGAGAAGTATTAGTTAAAAGTAAGTTTGTTAAGCCATTTTCTAAGCTATACGACTAACGGGATCATACACAGGGTGTTTGGTAGAAGGATCGACACAATTTTTTGAGGGATTGAGGATGTCATTTGCTAGCACAAAATAGTTTTTTCATTTTTATTGTGAATTTTTGAATTGAAATTTTTCGTTCCAGGACTTTGGAAGCATCCACGTAATTTTTTAGAACCAATTGTACATAAATGTACATTGAAGATTACACCAAAAATTATGAGGCTCTATTACAACCACAAACAAAAAAGTTGTGACGATATTTCGAATGCTTAAAAAGGAACATATTATTATCTCAATTACCTACCGTGACACTTAAGACAGGTGTTACGAGTGAAAACTAGGATAATATGACACTTCCTATCCCAAAGAAAATTGTTTCGGTCCTTCTACCAAACACCCTTAACCTGAGCATAACTTTTATCTGCAGAATAAACATAATAGTTTGACAGCTTTTGTTTGGCAAATACACTCACAGGCATGGAAACTTGGGTCCACTATATTTTGCATTTAAATGTATTTTGACACTGAAATAGTGGTAGATGCACTCGGTGTTTCTTATGCTGTTAGAACATGAAATTGAAAACGTCACTACACCAATAAGTTTATTTGTTAAATTGGGCACTTTTGCAGAAACAAAGAATTTTAGACTATCAATTTTAAAACACTATAGAATAACAAAAATCTAAATTGGTTTGTTGTCTCTGCTTTTTAGTATTGGGTGTTTCCTCCTCGAGCCCTAATAACGGCCCGCATTCGATCTGGCATGCTTTCAATGATGTTTCTAACATCAACTTGCGGTATGCTTTCCCAAGCACTCAGTGCTGCATTTCGAATTTGGTTAAGAGTTTCTGGCGGGTTGGAGGTGGACTTTATCTTTCTTATGAGCATATATGGGACATGCAGATATGCTCAATCGGTTTCAAGTTCAGACTATGAGCTGGCCGATTTTTGAATACCAACTTCTTGAAGGTATTCTTTAATGCAATGTGCGTGTGGGTGTGCATTATCGTGCATTAGGAGGAAATGGTCATGCCCAATATATCCCGAATATACCAAAATATGTTTCTGGAGGACCTACTCAATGTATTGGGCTGTAGTTAGTCGGTTATCCACGGTAACCAAATCCAGACGACCATCGGAACTTATTCCTCCCCAAACCATTATAAAGCCTCCATGAAAACTCAGTTTATGTGGCGGTAATGGGTAGAAATCTCTCTCCTCTTGTTCTCCACACTCGCTCCCGACCGTCTGGAGCACGCAAAGCTATTAGACACTCATCTGTAAACAGTACTCGAGCCCATTGCTCGTGGGTCCAGCTTGGCGGGTTTACGTGCGAATTGAAGACAAGCTACTTGGTGATGTATCAAGGAGTTCTGGACCGCATGCTGGTCTACGGGCTTTTAAATTTACTTCCTCCATTAGCCGTCTCACTGTACGCTCACTAACATTCACGCCTCTTGTAATTTGGAGCTCCTGGCGTATCTCAACAGAAGTCCGGTAGCAGTTTCTTAAATTTTTAGCAGTTTCTTAAAAAGGGCAATAATGCGGTTGTCCCAGGCCGATGTGCACGCCTCCACTGCCTGGTCTACTTGAATATTTGCCTGTCTCCTGGTATCGTTTTAGGGCATACTGCATCAAAGAATGTGGAACATTAAGCACCACAGCAACTTCACACTGTGTCAACCCTTGGCTGATTGGTGCTACAGCCTGTACAACCTGTGCTGGTGTTAATGGCATTTTTATTGGTGTTAAAGCACCTTCAGTTAATCAATAAAAAGCACAAAGCCGCAATAATTCAATAAGTTAACCATAAACTATTACAACACACAAATTTAAACTTGCAACCTAGTCGCTCAAGAGACATGATTCAACTAAAAAGTAAAACTTGCACCATATTGAACTCAAACATAATGAATTGCCCTCTTGAACTAGGAGTATTTTTTAACTACCCCCGTATGAAATAATCATAGGAAACACAAAGTTTTTGTTATTGCGAGTATTTGCCAGATAAACGCTTGGCCAAGATTCCATGCCGCTGAGTGTATGTCTGAATATAGAAACCACCCCTAATCACATACCTTCTATACAGTCAAACATGAAATAAAACTTAACAATTACCTAATTATAAATTCTTAACTTACCAGCCATAGATTTCACTGCAGGCACCCTAAGATCCTTGTCTTCTAAAGTGCACATGTACTTCAATATCTTGGCTCTCAATGGCATAAAGAGTTGGGACACGGCTCTGAAGTTCAGCCATAGCTTAAGGTTCCCTACTGCTGCCACAATGGCATGTGCCATTGATAAAGGGAGAGTGCTCTGTGTAGCATGTTCAAACACGGATGTCATTGCACAAACTCCACCCAGCTTGCAGAAGAAGCTCACATTTCTCAACAAGTAAGCAGGTATCTCTGTATCATGTAGGTCACAATATAAACTTAGATTAGATATTTCTTGAGCAGAGAGGTCATCCAAGCGGCATAGTGCTGAGTGCTTGCAGGCTAAGTATAAAGGGAAGTTGAGGAGGAACACTTTAGACACAATGTGCATGAGCTTCTCTTTTTGCTGCATAGACCATAGTTCAGTATCCTCAGTTGAAGAAGGAGGTGTCTCAGCATTCTTGGATTCTTCTTGAGTGTCAGCTGTAGGGGCAGGCTCATCTGGCTCCTCTGGCGATTCCTTCTCTTCATTGTTCTTCTGCTCAACAGGGGGTGAACTATCCTCCTCAGGTTTTTGTTTGTCTTCTGCATTCTCAGGTGGTTGCGGTGGTGCAGGTGCTGGGGCGGTTTTAGCTGCTTCTACTAGTTCATCTTTGAGCTGCTTCAGTTGACATACAGACAAGCACAGTATACTCTGCACTACAAGATAGAATCTTTCAAAATTCTTCACATCCCGATAGCAACACATACATTGCCTAAAACAAAGTTACAGAATGTATTACAATTCCCATATTTACCAATACAATGACATTGTCTATTGAGATTGAAAGGTTATTTTTTGTGTTTTCACTTTGTCACAATAGAATCACTGTTTACTGTATTAAAATTCACTTTGTACCAGTAACTCCATACCATAGGCAATTTTACAAAGTTAACATGACTGGACAAGAGTATCAAAGGGCTTTAACAAAGCACAGCAGTCACCTATATTGGTTGTGACATACAAGCAGCTGTAGGAGTTAAAATCTGGTTGTGTTTCGAAGTATAGTAAATAACTTACCTTTGTGGCCATGAGAGAATATAGTTTAGCACTATCTCCAGCTCAGATTGGGTTATTGTTGGATACTGGGACACATCGTCGGTAAGTCTGGATTCACCTAAAACCACAGTCAGACATTATCATAGCAGCTCACAATAACTAAGATTTTATTTATCTACACTAGACGCTAGCGTATTAAAAACAGTTTTGATTGAAATGGTTAAATAGAACGAACAAATGGACTGCTAAATTTCGAAACAATGTAACTTACAATTTACTAAAAGCTGTGAAAACTCCGAACAAACATCACACATTCTTAATGTTTTATGTCAAGATTAAGCGAAATATTATTGCAATATAATCGCAAAGGTTATTTCAAGTGAATTATTGATCATTATTGATATTTTTCGTATCAGAAACGAATACTGCCATAAAATGTCACGGTATCCGTTCCACCATTGTTGACGATTGTTGTCAAAACTACGTTTTGATGTCAACTCGTTAATAAATATTAATGAAAATTTATTGTTAATTTATTCCGCTGTAGAAATTCCAGGCGTTAAAATTAGCGTCCAAATAATGATTCTTTAGGTATAAACATATTAAACAAAAACATTATCAGCATGTTCTATGAGCACAATAATAGTTATTAAAACTAAATGATTATAATCGACTAAATAGGTTTATTTTTTTTTGTTTTCGGTGATCGTTCTGAAGGTCTGACTCTGACATTCTATCTATATCGCTCTCAGCGCTCGTTAGCAATAATTTGCGTTCTGATTTAGATATCACTATTATGCCATCTGAGAGCTGTCAAAAATTCGGAACGCTCGTGAACGCGCTCACAGTGCTTACTCAATGTAAAAACGATATTATTACAGTATTTCTTTGTATAAACACCACATTTCTTCTTCTTTGGTTAGGTGGTGACTGTCAGCCAGAAGCACAATTTCGAAAATACCACGTTAGTTTAATTTAAAGATGATGCAAATGCAACTAAAACAACTAAGACGATTCACGTGACATCGTTATCGCGCTCACGCTAATTCAGTACGGGTTTAAGTACGCTCAAATCGATTATTTCCTAACTCGGAACGCAGGGTTGATTTGACAATTGGAATTGACAATTGTTTTGATTTTGACATTTTTCAGTTGAAAACGAGATATGGGTTGACTGGTTGTTGTTGTTGATTTTATCAATAAAATGGTTCAATTACTTTATATTGTCGCCAGCTTACATGTATTGCTATGTCCATTTACAAAAGTAGAAGAAAGTTTCAACATTCAAGCTACACACGACATTTTATATCATCGGCATAACCTCTCTCAGGTGTCTAGTAAATCTAATTTTGGATTCATAAGTCGCTTCCTATAGACATACAGTGATAACTATTTTCTTCCAGTACGATCATAATGAGTTCCCGGGAGTTGTGCCGCGCACTTTCGTTGGCCCGCTGGCAATATCAGCTCTTTCAGCACCAATGGTGTCACTCTTTTATCTTATTGGAATCAACAAATTTTGGATGCAATATGTAGGTTAGTGGGAAATATTAAATTTAGATCCGATACTAATAATGTGTTTGTTTTATCTTACTGCTTTTACGTCATCTATGAGTGCTTTATTGCAGATAGCTGTACATTTGTTTACTACTATTTATCTTAACTCTATTATTGTATAATTCAAGAATGTTTGTGGTATCTGTTTGCAGTGCGTCTGGTGCTGGCGATGTCAGTGATAGGAGCATGGAATCGATTGAGGAGCACTCTGCTGAAGCAGTTTGGCAGCACATTTGTTTGGTGGTACACTCTCATCACTGTCACTCAATACCACTTCATGTTTTATATGAGCCGGCCATTACCTAATATCATGGTGTTACCCCTTGGTAAGATAGGACTATTTATTGCTAATAACAATAAAAACAGCTAGGGTAAATAAGTCGGTATCTGATAACTGATAGCAACAATTTTAAGAATTTGTTTTATTTAACACCTAACATAATGATTTGAAATATCATATGATACTGTTTCCTAATAGAATCTGTTGATTATTTTTTTTATTGTAATCATAATATCATTATTCATTATTGTATGTAAATTTTTTTTGAAATACATAAAAACATCCTGTTTTGCTACTATTTTAAATTCAAAATAAATAAATTTATTTGAAGGAATTCATGTGCCAAAATGGTGTTACTTGGCTGTCCAGCAGTGGCTAAATTCGGCTAAATGTGCAAAAGCTTAAAATAATAAGCTTCAAAATATTTTTTCAGTACTCCTAGCATTTGAAGGCTGGTTGTCTGGCAAACACAAGCAATTCCTGGTGAGTGCCGGAGCTTCCATCATCATATTCAGGGCAGAGCTAGCCATGTTGTTTGGACTGTTCCTCATCATTGACTTGTATTTCAAGAAGATTGACTTTACAAAGTAAGTTAACTTTTTATTACTGCATGCTTTCTTCCCATGCAGGTAGGCAGAAAGTACAGAAAGCTACCTGCTACAATCCCTACTGAATGCGCGATGCTGGAATATCCTCTAAATTAATGCAAAATAAATCTAGGCACACACAAGTAATATGGCAAGTAGGAAATTGAAAGGAAACAAGTTAGGTACCTCGCACCGTCGATATTCTTGATCCCTGGATTTGCGGGGCGCCCCTTGTCTTCCACTGAATGCTCACAAATTGACACCAAAATGACGATTGCTATGTACATACGATTATTTGGTTTATTAGTATTACTGATTTAAATATATATTTTTTACTAGATGCAATTAGAACGGCGATTTGACACGAAGTGATCCCTAACGACGGCCATCATTGTCCTTATATGTGCGACAGGGTGGGGAAATAGAGTAAATGAGTGAGAGGGAAAGGGATAGGAAGTTACCAGCCATGATTTGCAGTTTCTAACCCAATTTGAATTCAAAAATTAACGATTTAGCGTTAACACCTACATACCCTCCCCCAATATGTTCGTATAATGTATAATACTAATAAAATATATTATCATCTGAATAAACATCATTTAATACAAATTACGCCTAGAGGCGTACCATACAATCTGCTTATGGCCATTTTCCTGCTAGATGGCGCTGAAGTCAACATTTTTAGTTTATTTTGTTTTATGTGTAATTGGCACATTAGTAAGTCGTAGGAGTAGTTGACGCGGTTATCGGACATTACACTTTATTGAATTTGGTCATAACATTGCCTCAAAATCCACCCAATTCAACACATAATCCTAAAATAAAATCTGCCATTGAATACAGGTTGTTTACACACACAGACGTAAGCGAGTACTTCCATACTTTTACAAGTATAGACCAATAGGTGGCGTGGCGTGCATTTAATAAAATGAGCCGCCTGCTACGATATGATAGGAAAAAAATGAAAAATGAAATGTGCGTAGTACTCGCAACCGGCGTGCGTGTGTGACCAGATTTATGAACGTAAACGAGACAAAAGGAGTAGTTTCTGCCTACCCCCATGGAAAGAAGGCATGAGTATGATGATACGATACTAAAAGTCATATTTATATAAAATCATGCCATTTATTCAAAGTAGGCTGGGAAATGAGAATCAGCACTTTTCGAATGTCAAAATTACAATAAGACAGTCCCCCAAAGCGCCCGCCCTTCACCATTTCCTAGTGCTTTAGCTGAAAAGAAGTAGCGCAACAAACTCTCCAGCAGCACAGCTGTCTGTACAAGACCTTCAGTCTATACAGTTTATAAAGATAGTTTATTTTATACCTTACACTAATTAATTACTTTATAGTATAACCAATAGGGAATATGCATGATTTTTTTTCATGGCATTTATTAACAAAATATGTAATACCGTAGTTGTGATGACAAAAAGTGAAATTAAAATCGGCCAAGAAACACGGCCGATATGAGCATTTAAAACTATTGATTACACACCAATTAGACAGAGAGTTCCGACATAGACTGTGACGCCACATGTCACTACGGCCATATAAACTACGTGTTAAATTTCGTTTTGCGAGAAAGAGATAGAAACAAATCTTCGATGGCTCATATCTTTTTTAATTTCATAGTTATCCGAAAAACAGTTTACTAAACTGTTTATTACATGAATGAGGAATAAGTTTTTAAATAAAAAAAATTCATGCATATTCCCAGACTTTGCCCGGTTTTGATATAAAGATGACTTTCACTTCGCACCAGGCCAGGGGTATGCATCTGAGTGCTATGCAGGCCCGATAGATTTCTACCAGGCATGGTGTAAAATAGTCAACCCCCTATTGTAGTAGGGCTGGGAAAATGCCATCTAGTTCTGCGGACTTATATGGCTGACGCCGGTCGAGCGTAGTATATTCCTTGCACACTAGTGACGCAAGTGTCAAATTTGGTATAGGTTTCACGATCGTTTTCCTCAGTAAATAATGTAAGTTATTTCTTAAAAAGGTCGATCGCGGGGACATTTCATTATAGAAAAGTGATAAAATGATTCGTTTTCAACAAACGGTGTCTATGTTTAGCGTATAATCCGCACGAAAAATGTATGGACGGCCTATCGAAGCATCCTCCGAGAAAACCATTAGACCATTTTATCAGCAAAATGGTAAGCTGTTGAAAAACCTTTTGTAATCTTGAAGTGTTATAATGTTACCAATGTCTTTCCAGTCTATTCAAGATAGTGGTACCTGCAGGAGTAGGGCTCGTAGCCCTGACTGTGACAGTGGACTCAATATTCTGGGGCCGGCTGCTGTGGCCGGAAGCTGAGGTCTTCTGGTACAATACCATCATGAACAAGAGCGCAGATTGGGGTGTATCCTTTTCATAGATTGTTATTTTTATTGAATACAAATTTTTGCCCGTGGCTTCGCCCGCGTGGAGGTTTGAAATGATCCCACGGGAACATACTGCCGGATACAAATACAAAAAAAACTTATACTATGTCATAACCCAGGTCGTGGTTTACACATTTGCCAAATTTCCCGCATAATTATGCTCCCGCAACTCAGGGTTCGGCCGTGAATTGCGAAGATTTTGTCGCGTTAGGCTAAGCGCGCACCACAATTTTTTATCGTGCGATAATTTTGTCGCAGCAATGCAACGTATGAGTTAGTACGGCAGCGCGCGCACATTCGAGTAATAAATCGCAGCGATTTTAAAATTGTGATTTGTCACAATTTGCTGCGTTTTCTCGTGACGCGATTATCGCGAAAGTAAACTGCAGCGTATGGAATTGTTTGGTACCGCGCGCACTGCGATAGAAAAATCGCGCGTTCGGGCCATCCAGCGCCCATTCGTATTCCGTTCTTTGGAGAATAAACTGTCCAGTGGAGTCTCAATACGAAACGAGGCTAGACGTGGAACATTCTCTGTAATCTGTCAAATGTTTGAATTTTCATTCTCTAATTGTCATAGAATTTTTTGGTATATAGCCGAAGATCATTGTGTTTCTGTTAAAAGAAACCCTTAATCTATTCGCTGTAAAAGGACGAGTCCAGTATTCTGCACAATTTGTTTTCTTTTTCTTCTTTCCCTCCGAAGTAGTAAATAGAGATAAGCCACTTGTACCGAATCCATAGTGAGACTGAGCAATGACCAACGATTTTTTTTTCGCAGTGCGTGCACTACTTTCTGCGATATTTTACAGCACGATTCTAAAATCGTGTCGCAAAAAGTATAATAGTGGTGCGCGCTTAGGCCTTACTGAATAGTCTTCCTAGTAATTGCACTACCCTGTGGTTGTATGTCACTTGAACGCCATAAAATGACAAACTTTATTTTTTCTTTTAAGTCCAATGTAACAGTTAATTAAATCATAGTAAAGTATCAATTTACTGGGAGTTTTTGTCAAAACTAGTAAAGGAATTACGAGATCAACTTTACAGCCATTGGTTTCAGGGGGTCTGCTCCCTAACAACGAATCCGTAGTTTCGGCCGGAACTGCGTTTCCTACTCCGTATCACTTACTGACATACAATTAGTCCGGGGCTCGAACTGAGAATGAATAAAAACACGATTTGAAACTTGTTCCTACTTTCGATAAGTATTGCCCGCCCGAAAAAGTGAATTTCACATTTGTTTTTACGGATCAACTGCTTTCGGATGGGCCCGTATCTTGGTTGTCGGACCTAGAGAGTAGACCTGATTTACTGATCAAAATGGTACCTGATACATTTTGATCAGTAAATTCTCTGCTCAACAGAGAACATGAGCAGAAAAATATTTCCTAGAAACAAATTTCTTAAAAGACCACAGGAACTTCATAAACAATTTCCATAAGATCCTTAAGTTCAATCGCAGACATCACCATTCCTCTGGTACTTCTACTCGGCTCTGCCGCGAGGGTTGGGCCCCAGTATGGTACTTATACCTGTGGGATTGTACCTAGACCGGCGACTGGTACAGTATGCTGCGCCAGCCATCGTGTACATACTGCTGTACTCCTTCCTGCCACACAAAGAACTGCGGTTCATTATTTATGTCTTCCCTTTGCTCAATATGGCGTCTGCGGCCGCTTGTTCCTTTATGTAAGTATTTACACATTTTTTTCAAGATGTAGGTAAATGCCGTGTTTAGGGCTTGGGTAACATTTAAACTCTGACCAAACTGATTCGTCCGTGCGGGATGTGAGACGATATTCCCTCGCGCAGATTGTGTCATATAATAGGGGATTTGGTCGCTTACCAAATCACCCCCCACAAGCCGAATCGCCACCCCGACTTTTGTGCGAGGGCGATCGCCTGCGACTAAGTATTTTCACGGTCGATTAGTCACCCGCCGCATGCGACCTGCTGCCGCAGGACAAATTACAAAACCTAATCTACTGTCGAACTTGCGATTTTAGTCACTTGCGGCCTAGCCAATTAGGAAAAGGTATATCGTCGCCTGAGTTCCTAAATTATTAAAACAATTGACGCCCGCAGACGCGTCCTACGCGGGATTCGCTTCTGTGTAGCCAAGGCTTTATTTTATCGATGTTGCCAGCCAAGTTTCACATTTTGTGGTAACGATCCATGCAGGTTCTGATTTTTTTTGTAAATTAAAACAATGATTTACTTTTCCATAAAACAAGCAGCAAAAATACAAAAAAAAAGTACAATACAAATCATTATCAGTTTTACTATTTTGTTTTCAGATATGTAAGACGATCGAAGGCACCTATTTTTGAATTGCTCTTCTGGGGAACAGTTTTTGTTATACTGGGCAATATTATCATATCATTAGCATTCGTTTTGGTGGCCATGAATAACTATCCAGGTGGAATCGCAATCACTAGGTTTGTATAATATAAATATGTATTTATACAAGTGATTTATGTGCTTAGGCAATCGTAGTTACTAATGAACCTTAATAAATTTTCCAGGTTCCACAAACTGCTAAGGAATGAACCATTTGTACATGTACATATCTGTAACTTAGCTGCCCAAACTGGCGTTACAAGATACGCGCAAATTAATGACCGTTGGATGTATAGCAAAAACGAATCCTTGCCATTTGAACTATTACAAGACTACACCCATCTTATAATCGAAGCTAAAAGCAAGTATTCACCCAATCTTAAGTATTTTGCACAAACGCACAGTATCTTAGATAGTATAGAATCATTTTCTCAAGTATCCATGCATTATAAAATAATGCCTCTGGTGAAAATCAAGACTAAACCAGCGCTTTTTATACTGGAGCGGAAAGATTTCCGAGAATTTCCTCTCGGACATAATATTAGGTCCTTTGATACTTCATCTATATTCATAGATAAAGCAATGTCAAGTGATGAAAATGATGTTGATGTCGTAAATTACGGTACCATTGATGAAACTAGGTCGAAAGAATCTGACGCCGAAATATATGTGGACGAACCAGCTATTAAAATTGACACAGCACCAGAAAATGAAAGTTTTGTAGACATTACTGCACCAATTTTAGACGATGATTTAGTGAATAATTTCGAGTCTGATAGTGAAATTGTTGAAGAAATTAAAGAGCCTATAGTTGAGGAAGTTATTGAAATGGAAGAAGAGAAAAGTTCAAAATTACAAAAAGCAAAGAAATCTTTAGACGAATTAAAGAAATTAAGACAAGAAAGAAAGAAGAAAGCAATTGAGAAAATTAAATCAGAAACTCGGAGAGAGGTTGTGGCATCAGCTAAAGAGAAACTTAAAGAAATTATGAAACGCCATAAACATATTGCTGTAGAGCTTTCTGAAAGCATCATATCAGATATATCAGTTGAATTAGAAGCGAAAGACGGCAGAGGAGATATACCTGAAGAGGAGATGATGCCTGAAGTCCCAGAAAAAGAAGTTGTATATGAAACCGAAACTAAAGAAACGGAAGATGCAGAAAAGAGTGAAGAGACAATAGACAAAGCTGTTGGCCCTAATAATACGAATGAAAATATAGATAATATTGTGGAAGAGGTGATAGTTAGATTAATAGATAGAAAAATTTACGACGATAAGACGAAGCCCGAAGACATGAAATCTGAAGATAGGCTCATGATACAGAAAATCGTTGAAGAAGTTTTAGCTGAGAAATTCAATTATTCAAGTTCTGATAGTAGTAAGTGAGTGCGTGGAAATGTGTTTTTAATTATTTGGCCCTGTTTTGTTTGAATTTGATCTCGATATAGTTTTGAATAGACACCACAGTTGTAAATCTGACTATACAATAGGTTAAGGACAAGCAAGTTTGTAAAGTAGACTGCAAAGGGCATTGGTGCTAAGTTTGAAAAGTTGCATACAGATCTAGACATAAAATACACGTCCCGATTAAACAGGTGTCAGGGACATCGGCGCATAAATCGTTACCATAAATTCAGTACTTATGATTTTTAATACATAGAATCTATGCTGACACCTTGTATAACAATTTTTTTTCAGTGTCGTATGTACCATTGCACATTGTATGGAGTAGATAATTAGTGTCTGGGCGTTAACATGACACATCCGAGCTTAAGAAAGAGACTGTCATTCTAGTTTGAGGGACAGAGAGGACGCTCTACTTAGCCGACTTTTTTTAAACTTATTGTGGTACAGTATTTTTATCTCACGAAGCGACACGCGCTTTACTTGTGTTAACCAAGTGCACAAACACGCTGTGAATGTGTGCCTGAAGACTAGTAGCGTGAGCATATAAGATACACACACTTTCCCGACTGCTACGACGCCACCAATTGGACCCGTGCACCTAGCTTCTGACGTTTCATAAGTGCCCATGTAGGTTTATGTGAAATAAATTATTTTGATTTTGACTTTGCCATTGCCTCGGATGGTAACGGAAGCTCCTGCGCTTACACACATTCACAGCGTGTTTTTAGGTACACTTGTTAATCACAAGTAAAGCGCGCGTTGCTTCGTGACATAAAAATACTGTATCTTTACAGTCAGTTACTGTACACTGTAGTATAACAAGGAGTGCCAATTACCAAGTATATCTTCGGTGCTAAAAAAAGCTGTGCCTTGTAATCATACTTTATTGTTATAAGTGGGTGATGAATTGCATTTTGTTTTGGCTTTAGTAATATTATGTTTCGCATTTCTTTTTTATCACGGTTGTTGCCCCAATTGTTTCTAGTCACATAAGTGTTTATTGCAATATTATGAATGACATATCGAATCATTAATATGCGAATTTATTTTGTATGGAAACAGTAGGTGAATTGGGTGTCATGAGCGCCATAAAAAATAAGTACAACCAATGATTTCTTAATTTAAATGTGGCCTGCTACCACTCACTGACTTCTATTAAACAAGTACGCTGGACTAAATATACTATACGAAATGACAGTTGTTATTGGTGCCGATCCAAGCGCCCCGCTCGAGGTTCTCAGGAGCTAAAATTCAAATAAATAAAGTTGTGAAAGTTCCATTTCGATAATTTTCTTCAGACGGTGAGTAATTTTAAATTTACGTCTTTCAAATAGAAAATTAATGTGGCCAGAAATTTCTGCAATTTGATTAGCTAAAACAAATTAGCAAATACTATTTTCTAATTTCAAAAGCTAAATATTGTAACTAATGTTTACTCGTTTCCGAAGTAAACAACTAACATCGAAATAAAACTTGCAATCTACAATACACTGTATAACTTAAGCATTTTTTACTTTAATTAAATACTTAATTTCAGATTTCCCTTAGATTTTCAATTAAGCAGTTATGGCTCAACCATAGTAGTTTTTAGACTAAATTTTAAGCTTATCCTCATATTTAAAGCTCACTGATCTGAATATTTTTTTATCGAAGGATATGTCCCATCTCTATTATTAGTTCCACGGACCCTCACGATGCTTTCAGCGCCAAAATGGCGAAAATCAAATGTCTTCATTTTGTCATCGATAGTACTTGCATAATACAGGTCAGTGTCTTATACCAAAAAACCCTTAACAAGGAAGACATACATTTTGTAAATATTTATTTCTAAATAAGTACATGCGATCTTTCTTATCGTGTTAGACCATGAACAAAACGTGTTAATAAAAAATAAAAATAACCATATGATTTTATAAAGACGTTTTATTTACCCATTTTAACGTAGGTACAGACGCCAGCACATCAAGCTACTACAATCTGTCAAATTTCTTTAATAGATTTACAACTTTAAAGTATAAGGTTCAAAATTGATTGGGAAAATCTGACAGTTTCGGGTGGGTTGATGTGCTGGCGTCTGTACTAATCAACATTAATACATACAAGTGTAATGAACATATATCTAATCAGTCTAATAAGGCATACAAAGTAAACAGTTCACTAATAAAATACACAGGTACCGACGAAGTACATAGGTACACAGAATATAAAATATAGGGTTGTAATGAATATCCACAAGTGCGAAGCTCCCAATATCAGCCGTTAGTGTAGGCAGGCAAAGGTCCTCCCTTTCCTCCTTCTACTTTTCATTTTTGGGAAGGGGTTTAGACAAATTAAACCCACCACGCTTGTCTAATGCGGGTTGTTGGTGAGAGTCAAAATGGCGGGTGTACCTTAACTAATCGAATCCTTGCATTTACCAAAAATATGGACCTAAAGTGTACTATTTAGTACTTAGGTTTAAAAAAATTGTACCTTCAGAACGAAATTATTTCGAAATTAAGGTACACCCGCCATATTGAAGTCAGATGGCGGGATTGGCGGGTGTCCTATAGTATTTTATTATTTAACCATTACTCATAAAATATACTTACACCAAAATTTTGTGCCTAAAATGTACCATTAAGCGCACCTAGGTTTAAAAAAATTGTACCTTCTTCAGAACGAAATTGAGGTACACCCGCCATATTGATCTAGGTACATCAGAACGTTCGGCCAATCGATGTAGGGAGCTGGCTGCTACTCCAGTTTTTAGGGATTTTGTGACGCATAAAGATGCCAGCCAAATAATTTGTGACAGAACAGTTCGAAAGTTAGAAGCATTTATTTATGGCCAAACGGCCTGATATCAGAACGTTCGGCCAACCAACGGCCAATTTGGTCGGGTTATACGCCGAGATTTAGTATGGAAAAGTAATGAAAGCTAATTTCTCTTAAAATACCACACTTAGGAATCTGAATTTTTGGTCGCTATAACTTCTTTAGGAGGACTATTTTTTTGTATAAATTTGGGAAGAAATCACAGAGTTTTTAATAGGGAAATCATGAAATGTAAATTTGGCACCGTGACTTCCGCCACCCCACCAATGGCATGGTATATCTCGTAAACTACTGGAGTACTTATTTCGAATTTTGGATACAAATTTTATCTTGCAGGGTACTAATTTTCTATGGAAGTTTGAGGAAAGCGACAAGCTTCTCTAACTTGGAATCAACATTCAAAGTCGTGGTCCTGCTAAACAATTGCAAGAAAGTTATCATCGTTGATTTCTCGGTAAATACAAATGTTAGTTCTGTTTTTTTAAGAAATAAATCACTTAAAAGGGAACTAATTATTTGTATACTTAGAATAGCCGTAGCTGTAGCGTCGATTAACACTTCAGTTTTTTTAATCTCAGTTATTGAGCAAAATATTTGTTCGAAATTGCAGCAGAAGTATAATGCGATTTTGAACAAATATTTTGCTCAATAACTGAGATTTAAAAAACGGAAGGGTTAATATTTTGCTCAATAACCGAGATTAAAAAAACTTAAGTGTTAATCGACTTTTGATGCTGACTATACCAATTTTGTTGTTCGATTACTAATTAGTACCAATTGAGCACTAATTATTTACCAAATATGGAAGCGATTGGCGTTGGTGGTAGTCACGGACATCATTTTGACTCTCACGGTTGTTGGTGGGTTACGCAGTAGACCGCCTAACAGCGTATACACATTTACGATTTATAAAATCCGCACTCTGATCATTTCTATACAGATGTGTCAGTTGTCTCATGATTTTTTTTTTTACTAGCGGGAATTCCGTTTGTAGAAAAAAAAACATGTTAAAATAAATTTTCGTGTCATTCACAACCTCAAAATGTTCCATTCTCATCCGCTAAAGGAAAAATCCGTTACAACCCTAAAATGTCTGTACAATAGCTAGCACAGGCTACGGTATAAACACGTTTACCAGTATCTTACATTACACTAGATAAAATATGCGTTTTGCTCATAATTTGATTAGATGCAAGAAGCGAGATCTGCCAGGAGAAATTGCGATATGTGCAAGATTAGAAATTTAGCAAAAAAAAAAAAATACTACAACTGTCATTTTTTTGGCTTTATTTAGGTCTAGTTTTTTTTTGTGTCGACTTAACACGATCAGTGCGGAAAATTGCCAATTTTTTTAACTCTAGAAAAATTTAAACGAATCCTGAGCAGAATGCAGGACGAAATTCAATCGCGCTGATTATGTCAACTAACTTATATGGAGATGTTCAAAGCGCGAATCGTCACCCAACTTTACCTTAGACGCGCGCAGTTGCGTCCTGCGCAGGATTCACTTCCATGTAGAGCGAGCGTTACTGGATTTTACGTTTCTGTGCTTACACCCCAAGAATTTTTTTTACTTATTTGGCAGCCATTTTTTTGCAGTCAATATGCTAAGAACACTGCACTTTCACAACCCTCGGAAATATTAAACAATTAAATAAAGCGGTGTTCTTAAGCAATTATTTATCTACGAATTATAATTGATAACTACTTGCACAAAAATATACGATCTACACCCTAATTGCGTAACACACTTTCAATAACAATCTGAATCATTTTGAAGGATATCGCCTAATCCATTGCTTCCTATGTTCAAAAAATTTGTCTGCTCAACAACGTAAATAACGCAATGAATGGTGTTGAACTGTCAAAATGAAAGCAATTGCTTACTATTGTTAGTTTTAACACTAACAACAGCGCGCACTAATTTTATGCTGTTACTAGGTACGATATAGACACAAAAAATAAACACATCCCATTGATTCAAGTATGTATGTCAATATTTATAATATTATAATAAGAGGAATCACTTCCACATATGATTATCATCTTAAACTTACAACATAATGTAGGTGATATTTAGTCATCAGGAATGATAAAAGTAAATCCAGCCTAAAAAAGACAGGCTGGCAGTACAAGATTCTGAACACGCCTGCGCTGAAATCTTTCAACTATAAAAAAAAAATTGGTTTTCTGATTCTGGTTGGCTGATTTTGTTTTGATAACCGACGAAAAAATTCTGCCCCTAGCACAGAATTTTTTCGTCTCCCTGCCAATAGTAACAAACATGATTTAAAACGCAAATAAAAATATGAAAATCTTGCTTATTTCTAGAAGAAATCTAATAAATACAGAGAGTTAAAAATATACCTAAGGGTAATGAACAACTCGGAAGTTTTTTCAAAACAGGCTATTAACGACGATATAAGTAAATCTGAACTCAAGTTGCTTTGACGTATTATTTGTAATCTAATTTGCACGTTGGTCCTGGAAAATATCTAACCAGACTCGAGACTACTTCACAAAACAAGGCTCAGTTAGTTTATATTCATGCGATTGTTTTGCGACAGATCTATACAGACAGTGTCCCTTGCGGTACAAACCGCAAAGAGCATTTGATTTGTAAAGGCTAGCACACATTTTGGCAGGCCGCGCCGGCACGCAACTCATAGCAAAAATCCTCCTCTTCCGTATTTCGTATGAACCATCGCCCAGTACAGGCGGGCTGTATCGGGTTTGTTTTGCAATGCGATGCGCTGCCCGATGCGACTGTTATATACTCTAGCTTTAAAATAACTTACATTAAAAACATGCCAGAACCAATGTGCTAACAGATAAAGACCAAAAATGCAATTCCTAAACACAATAACATTGAATATTTATGCAGGATTAAATTCCTATGCATCTTGTAGCATCTTCCAGTCGAATCTGCCCGAATTGGAGTTGATGGAGGGCGGGCAGGGGGGGCACACGATCTGCCACGGATTGTCCCGAGCTGCCCCGAGCGCACAGTACGGTACCCTGAGTAGATTGTTGTGTATCTGGTACGGTGGGTACTCTTTTTTAGGCTCGCCAAGGCGCTTAAGAGCGATCGCCATTAAGTCTAGTGTTGCGGCGTGCCCGATGAATATTACGTTGCCGCCTGCGGAAGAAATGACAATCAAAATTAGTCGGCCGATGGGTTCGTGGCTAAATGATGCCGCACACAAAACAGCCGCACGGGCCGATCGAAGATTAAGCTACGCTTACCACGGTCAGTTCGTGGATGGGTGACCATTCATTACATATCGAGAACCTTTACCTCGGAAAGCACGTTAAACGGTTAGCTCCGGCTGTAATTCGTAGATCCAGTCCAGTCAGTCGTTACGGGTAGTCAGAAGCCCAAAAATCTGACAACCAGTCTTACCAAGGAGTATCGTGTTACCCAGTAACTGGGTTGTGGAGGGCAGATAGGCAGTCGCTCTATGTAAAATACTGGTACTCAGTTGAATCCGGTTAGCCTGGAAACTGACTCCAAAATAGTTGGGAAAAGGCTAGGCAGACTGACAGTTGACTTTTTCACGAGTGTTGATTAGATTGACGAGCGAAATATGTAGTTTCTTGTTTTTATTTCAGTTAATGTTTTTCCCATAATAGAGCCATTGAAATGAGAAGCAATGTGACTGCGGAACTCGTCAGCCTGAAAAGCTGTGTCCTGGAGTCCCCGCACAATTCATAATAATGAGTTTATTTATTTCATAACCAACAGATTTTAGCAAAACCGTTTGAAGCCTTCTTTTAGGTATAGGGATACCTGTAACAGAAAACCTCCCTCTTCCATGTCTATTTGTACACATACAAAGCCTGTTAAGGGGGAAGCGCTAAGGTAGGCCACGAAATTCAAATTTTCTTACGTTTTTTGCAATTTGCTGGTCAGTATTAAGTTGTACGTCGATCAAAATATGAGTCGCGACCGTAAAAAATATGTATTTACAGAATCATAATCTTACCATCCTTTTCCGTATCCTTAACAGCTGAAAGTATGACCTTCTCTCCTCGTTTGTAATATTCTTCTAAGGTCTCGGGCGTGTTGATCTCAACTTCAACGTAAGGCTTGTAGCTGTAAATAAAAATACTTATGAAGTGAAATTCTCCGTCGTATCGATTGTTGTTACTATGCCAGACGAACATTATCATGAACTACTTTACATAATCACATCAATTATAATTTTGGTCGACAATATTAATAATAGCCTTCTAGCCGATCGATTCTGTAAAAATCTCACCGTGAAAACTTAGGTAAAGTGAGTTTGATTTTTGACATTGACAGCTCACTCCAAGCTCACTTCACTTAAGTTTTCACGGTGAGATTTTTACAGAATACGAGGGCAGACCGTATTTCGGCCATGGCGGTCAATCTCAACAGAGATATTATAGTGCACAAGTGTGTGCGCACACAGGCGTAGATAATAATAATAATTTATATATAATATATATTTATATATAATATAATTAGCAAAAAGAAGAAAAACAATGCATGTTACATTATTATGATAATACACTTGTGCTTAATTTTTGTGAATAATGACGATGCTAGGGAAACCCTGTGTTATAGGGGCTATCCATTCGTCCGTTAAGATTATTTAACAAAATTCGAGAAGCTAAAACGTGTAACAGCAGTGTGTGACGTCTGTCGTGTGTGTGTAGAGAGGGAAGATGATTTAGAGTGTCCAATGTTATAAAACAAGATTAAAGAGAGAAAAAAAAATAAAAAGGCATTTAAAATAGGTAGGTAGGTATGCCGCGATAAACCACAAACAGTCACCCATTGAAATATTCCTTACTCAAGATTTTCCTAATTCTTAACGCACTCGCACAAAATAAAACAAATTTCTAAATGCGATGGCTGGTAGCTGAATAATATTTCACTGCGTATACAAAATGCGTTACGCCTATAATTTGTCATTGAAACTATCTTCCGCCCGCGGTTTCGCCCGCGTGGTATGTCGATAAAAAATAATAAATTATGCCTTTTTCCTTCCCCAGAGTTCAAAGTATCCCTATATCAAATTTCATCAAAATCGTTAGCGCCGTTTCGGAGATTAGCCGGATCAAAAAGACGACAAAAACAAAAAATAAAATGTTATAAGCATTAGCATTTGTTATAAGTATTTTGACTTTACAAACAGACCCTTCAATTTAACTTATATGTAGGATAGATAAACCGGTTTCCTACTTTATATTACAACCAGTGATAAAGCAAAATAAGTAATCCGAAAGACGTCCATTGCTGGACATAAGCCTCCCAAGCACCTTCATCACTTCGACAGGTTTTGTGCTTCTCGCATCCAACGGGTTCTTGCGGCCTTCACAAGGTCGTCGGTCCACCTTGTGGGAGGCCTTCCAACGCTACGTCTTCCGGTACGCCGTCACCACTTATAGTATTTATGCTTACTTACACTTTACTTTCATCACGCATAATACTATTTATCATTATTTACACTTTAATACTATTTATCATCCTTTTTATTTGTTTATATGTTTACATTATACTTTTACTCAATTTTCATGTTGTGACACGTCAATTGTCAAACTGTCAATTACTTTTTAAATGTCTTTCTGGCTTAGTCTATGGTAATTACTCTTTGGTCTAAATAACTTAAATTATTTTTATCAATATGTTTAGCTTTTGTATTATTAAGATTATTACGATTGTTTAGTCTAAATAACTTAATTTTAAATTAGATTTATAATATTCTTTACGCACTCGTGGATATGTCTTGGCCGGATACACTTGTCAGATTAGATGATGGCCACATAGAAGAAAACTGATATTTGAAAAAGGAAGACTACTTAGAAACGAGCTCATGAACAGCTGGAGGCGGCTGGCATTCGAGTCTTGGGACTGAGACATTAAGCATCAGAAAACTGCTTGGTTTTGCTGTGTCAACTTGAACTGCTTGGTTCTGCTGCGACATCTTTGACTAACCCAGGGGATCCAGCTAAAGATTCCACCTGGGACCTTCTACTTCTAATCTTCGCGTGCTAACCTCGTATAACTTGCTACCCTGACGCCTGATACCCGTTCCTACAGTGCTGAGCTGATTCCATAACGTGAACTATAAAACTCCAGTGAGTGCGCGCGTGTGTGAACTATAAACTCCAGTGAGTGCGCGCGTGTGTGAACTATAAACTTCCGAGAGTGCGTGCTATTTAGTATTTTTATAACTAGCTGTTTTTATAACTTTCTGTATTTTATCTTCCCTAATAAAAATTATTGGACGGTCTGCTTACCCTCTATTTTTAATAAGGTACAGATCGTTACACACTCCAGAACCTTTCGGCCCTAGCGGCCATCTGTTCTGCGAGCAATGTGCCCTACCCACTGCCACTTAAGTTTAGCAATTCTTCGGGCTATGTTGTATGTGTGTTGTAAATAAGTAATATATAATAATAAAATAATAAATGGTGATAATAGTGTTTACTTTTATCACTTACTTCAGATCAACATTTAATCCCGCCTTGTAAAGTTCTATGGGTGTCATGAAAGGCGCCATTCCCTTCGGCAAATGCCACATCTTGTACTCAAACAGACCTGGATCTACTTTTATTTTCACTGATGGGTCTGCTTGTAGCCCTGTAATCGTTCAAACAGTACAATTATTAGACATAAAGACACATACACAACACATTACAGTAAATATTAGACAATAGTGATAGTAAATAACAATAATTCTAAGCATTGATCAAAGTAAAATATTGGAGCATTGATAAAATGACGTTACAGTATTTAGACTAATTTAGTGATAATATTAACAATTTGTAAATAATTCAAGATGATGCACTTTAGATCTTTGGAATAGTTTATTTTATTATGTTTTGATAATTATTGAATAATGTGCTACTGCCCCTCCTAATAAAGTATAGGTTAGAGTCTAGACAGATTTGGCCTAGTTTAAATTTAGGTAATGGCATCCAGAATAATGTGTATTCAAATAACTATTCATCCAAAGATGTTTCTGTCAAGTTAAATATTACAATACCATCGATGCACAAAGTCGCGTAACTTACCAATTTGAACATTATCGCACTGTAATAAAACACAAAACAAAATCGTCTGCTTACCCTCAAGGAATGCATGCGCAGTTTCAACGCATCGCAGTGCGGCAGACGCGTACACGTGCGTTACGTTAACTCCAGCCAATCGCAGCCCTTCTCCAACCAACTGCGCCTGCAGACGACCCACTCGAGTAAGAGGCGAGTCCCTTACGTAAGAATCCTTGCCACCAGCCCTGGAATTGATGGATGAATATTATTTATACTAGGAGCAAGTTGTGCAGAATGTAACTCTAACTAATGTTTATTCTTAACGTACTTAACGTTTTCTTCGACCGTAATTGGCAACTAAGCTACTTATTAATATGGCCAGTAACAAGTGGAACACCTCTCCATAGATAGTAAAAGAACATCGCCCTAACCATAGAATGAAGTCATGAATAAAATAAAGCCCAACTTTGGAATGCAAATGGACATTATTTTCAAGGCAACTTTTATTGAGTACATAAAAGTTTTACTTGCATAGCGTACCAAAATCAGACTATATTGTTCCCACTGCTGGGACACAGGCCTCCTGACTGTGAGAGAGCGTGGGCCGTAATCCAACACGCGGGCTCAGTGCGGGTTGGTAGACGTCACATGTCTTCGAATTTTTGGTTCTAGGACATGCCGGTTTCTTCACGATGTTTTCCTTCACCGTTCTTAGAGCAGTGGTGAAAGCGGTGATGGAATAATTTACACAAAGTAAAACCCCTATCTAGGTTCGAACCTACGACCTGCAAGTCATAAGTCGCGGCCGTTACCACAACAACATAATCTACGTATACAGACGCCCATCAGTTTTAAATATTGTAATTGTATGACTCGGATTTCCCGTCTCGTGACTCATAAACATGAGCAATTAGCTGGGCTATCATTGATTGAATATATTACATAAACGTAGAAAAGATAGTAAAACGACGAGGCATGATGATATTTCCATTATTTTTATCAATATCACGACTATGAATCAATCAAATTGCAATCTTGAAACACGATACAACCTGTTACACTATTGAAGCGAATGGTTTCACGTTCTTAAACATGTAGACATGAATCAAGATTTCTGTCAGACAATTCCTGGTTAAAACTACAGGGTATTCTTTCAACTCCTAACCACTGGCCAGATATTCGAACTGTTGGCAGATGTAAACCTAGCCCAACCATTTTTCACCTTTTATTCATGAAATAAATATGACGTTTGACAGTTTCTGTATGGAAAACTCTTCAATACAAAGACCGTCAAACTGGGAAGAACATTATTCGTAATTAGGTATTTAAAAAGGGATGTTTTGAGCATGAATGTCGATGGCTATAAGAGCAGGGAAAGACCAAAGAAACGATGGATGGACTGTGTGAATGATGATATGGTTAGAAAGGGAGTGACTACCGAGGTGACCAGTAATAGAAAAGTATGGAAGAAAGAGACATGTTGCACCTACCCCAAATAAATTAGGATAAGGGCTGTAGAATGATGATGAGGTATAAAAGTTTGGTCGAATTCGCCCTAAATAACATGGAAAGTATAAATATATAATATACTTTCTTTTAAAATCTTTCGATTTTCTTATCAAAAATGCATGTTTCTTTTAAATACGCACCTCTCACCCAACTTCAAAGGCAAGTTCAGATCCTTCCTGATGTAGGTGCCATTTTCGTCGAAACAGAATGGAACCCACTGTCCATAAGTGAGGTCTACCCTCTCACCATGCCGCATCGCGAATATCCACCGACGATGCTTGCCGCTTACCGATTTAGTCTGAAATAAATATTTATACGATCATAAAATAGTTGAAGATATGGACGGTTTGTATATTTCAAATTCTAATATTTATTGCTCAACACAGTACATTTTATACATTTCCAGATGTTAAGTGAATGCGCAGTCCACTGTATTGCACCAATTCAGGCATGCAAAATTCATAATTATAGTTATATAATTTCATAAAATCCAATTAATCCGTTACAATATGTATGTCATAAATTCAAAAAATAATACCTTGTACAATGATATAAATTCAAATTAATAAGTAAACAATGTAAGATTCAGATTAAAAGGTAATGTCAAAGTATAATAATGTCAAAATAATTAAGGGAATTTACCAATTCATAATTTTTCATGCATTGTATTATTCAAATTAAAATATATGCTATTAAATCATTCAAATTACATTATGTAATTGCACTTAGATAGAATTAAGCTTAAATAAATCGGACTTTTGACATATCTAATTATTATTTATTTAACTTGTCTGTTATGAATTCACCAATGGAATAGTACGTTTTTAACCATAAGGGGTCTGTAAGCATTTTTTTGAATTTGTTAACATTATTCTCAAGTCTTATAGTCGTGGGTATCATATTATATTTCGTAAACTTTGACTTAGGCAAATCGCCAAATAAGTTATTTTCGTGGATCTGCATACAATAACCTATTTATTGATGTTTGCGTTTGCCACAAGGTTGGTAATTTACGATTATAAATAGAATTTCAATAGGTAATATGCAGGGATGTTATTGGAGGGAATAAAAACTTTTTAACAAAAAAAATAAACAACCGACTTCCAAAAAAAATTACAATGTGAAAAATAACTTTCGTGTCGTTGGTTCCGCATTTTCGTTTTTTGACACCGACTTCCGAAATCAAATTATTTTTTTTAATTTTTAGTTGTACATACCCCACACATAACAAATTTATATAACACTACTTGCTATGTAAATATCAGTGACAGGAAGCTATTAAAATATCATCAATATAAACTAAGTGGAAAAATTCCTATTATTGAAGCTAACTCAAAAACTACCAAGCAAAGTTAATAAAATTTATATGGGACCACCCCTGAGGCATACCTTATCCATTGATAAATAAGAGAATTTTGCAAATCGGAGTTACGCCCGAACATACATAAAAAAATATAAACCAAATTGAGAACCTCCACCTTTCATTGAAGTCGATAACTAAAACAATTCATAAACAAAAAAGTTGTGCCCAAATTTACTTGCACGATTAGAGCTACCCCAATACAACTTTGACAGAAAGGTGGGTGTGTCGTGGTATACTGAACACATATGTGTACCCCTTTAGAGGGTACAGGCGTGATGTTATGTTGTGTGATTGCGCAAACAATGCATACGTATGCGATAGCAGCAATTGCGGTTGATTTGCTGGCATTTATTAAAGATTTCCGTTGTCTGTCTCCGAAATCCATCATCAAATCTTGGAATAAACCTCTTTCGAACAAAAAAAGAATTTTGAAAATCCGTCTATGTCCGAACATACATTAAAAATATATATCTATACTAATATTATAAAGCTGAAGAGTTTGTTTGTTTGGTTGAACGCGCTAATCTCTGGAACTACCAGTCGGATTTGAAAAATTCTGTTTGCATTTGATAGCCCAATCCTTGAGGAAGGCTATAGGCATATTTAACATCACGCTATGACCTTTAGGAGCCGAGCAAAAAGAAAAAAAGTCAGAAAAAACGCTAAGCAAAAACGAAGTATTAGCGCGGGCAGGCGATGCGATGCGACGGGGTGGGCCGGAATAACAAGAAATTTCACGCGGACGAAGTCGCGGGCAGAAGCTAGTATATATATATACATATATAAACATCCGGATTGAGAACCTCCTCCTATATTGAATTCGGTAAAAAATTTAGCCATTTAATTTGAAATAGATTCACAATCAAAACCCCATCACATGATCTCTAATTTGGCAAGAACGTGTCAGCCTCAAAAAGATGAACACATCGACAAGAATCCATTTCATTGTATACATTTTTTTTCCATAATAAGTTAGAGTTCTCAGACCATTGCTTATAAACATTTGAGTAAAATTTTCCCAGCGAGTATCATTTTTTTTTATTATGACCTGAATGGTTACTTTGACGATATGCTAGGTAGGTTTTCTATGATATTGTTTGTAGGTTCGTTTCTAAGCATAATCAGTCTATAAAAATGTTCCCACTGTTAAGACAGAAATGGTGGAACTCCTGGTGAGAGAGTGTGCCGTAATCCACACCAACACGCGGGCCCAGTGCGGGTTGGTAGATGTCAGATATCTTCAAATTTTCGGTTTTAGGACATGCCGGTTTCCTCACGGTGTTTTCCTTCGACTTTTTGAGAGCAGTGGTGATGAAATCATTTATACAAAATAAAGCACCTGCCTGGGTTCGAACCTACGACCTACAACTCGTTAGTCGCAGCCGTTACTTTCAGCTTTTAAAATGCCTCCCTTGTGGGTACCATACACACAATCTTGTGACGACACACACACACGAAGCGATTGGTAATCATCGTATAGTCTTTATCGATCACCAGGACACTTGGTAGGTCTCTGAGATCGGTCTGTAATTTTATTGATGAGTTTGCATGATGCCTTCAAAGATAATCAGTTCAGTTTTTTTTACTTAGAACAATAAATCGATATATAAATAAAAATTGTTTTAGATAATCTACATACAAACCATAATGAAATTTACAGAGAACCAAGAAATATATTTATACTAGCTGTTGCCCGCAACTTCGTCTGCGATCCAGGATGAAAAGTAGCCCATAGGTTACACACAAAAAACACAAGAAACACAAGGGTAGACCATGACCTGGGTATGGACATATCCTTACCCAGGTCATGGTCTAGCCTTGTGTTTTTTCATCCAAATCCCTTCAGCCGTTTTAGCGTGAAATCGTAACAAAGAAACAAATTCACTTTCGTATTTATAATATTATAAAAAAACGGTAAATAATACTGTTTTTTTTTTATTTATTTATTGTTGTTTTTTTATGCAATTGTGCTACTTATTTTGTGCAACCGTTTTCATTGGCAGTTTCTATAGACTTGAAAAAAGGTAGGGTCCATTTAGGAGAACTGGCAACACTGCACATAATTTTCTATGGCAGCTAAAGCTTAGCGGGCATTTTGAATTATTCGTGATGTCAAACTCAAAGTGATTTAGCGAGGTCAGAAATATTTCGGCAGGTTTTTCGACGATTTTTACGGTAAGTTTAGTGTTTTAACTACGATTTTATAGTGCTCTAGGTAGAAAAAAAAATGGGCTTTTGTGTAATGTTCATTTCTATACGATTCTCAGCGTAGTTTCGGAGCAATCAATATTTACTCACTGTGCTACCTCACATGTGATACTTTTGTGTTACTTTTGTATTACCAGTTGTACAATTTCTGTGTCACCACATTTGTGCTACCACTTGGTTGGGATACACTTAGCACTTACTATAGTTGTCCGTTAACAAGAAGCCATACGCATTTGAATTTAATGAGACATTTATTCTTATTAACTTTCAGATGCCACTTACTTCGGCAGGAAAGTCCAAAAGAACGGAGACCGACGGAACGGAGAACTATAAAAAGGATACTTAATCCAAAAAAATTTAAAGCTTTACAAAAAAGAATTTAGAAAGGACAAAACAATTGTACAAAATCAAGACAGCTGTTTTGACAGAAGAACAGAAAGAAGAACGAAGGAAAAAATGGAGACAATTTAATGAACACAAAGATGGACTAAAAGCAACAAACACAGAACAGACTATTCGAAGTACCGCTTCGCAAGATGAAACAAACCAAATGAAAATAGAGCCTGAAATGAATCCATAGCACGAAACACCCAAAGACGAATTGAACGCAAATTGCGGAAAGAAATTACAGAGCTTCGTAATACTTAATACCTATTGAATTTTCAATTAGAATAGAATATCTACTCTTTATTATGTACACCATATAAATTACAGGCATAAATATAGAAACTACTACAACAAAACTAAATACTGAATTACTTTTTGTTGTTTTTAGGGTTCCGTACCAAAATGGTAAAACGGAACCCTTATGGTGAGACTCAGTCTGTCTGTCACAGCTGGATATCTCAAGAACTTTTAGATGACGTTTGCCCAACTATTTTGCAAATAAGAAAAGAAATAAAAATATATGTATATATTTTTATTTTTTTTTTAATAAATAAGAAAGAAATAAAAATATATGTATAATTTTTGCAATAGGGACTGTAACGGGGTCTGAAAAATTCGAAATAGGGCTACTAGGGCATGTGGGGTATCATATGAAAGAGCGCAGCTTGCACATTCTCAAACATGTTTCTTTTTTTTAGGCCGCATAGTTATCGACTTTTGATGAAATATGTAAAAAAAAAAATACCTTTATCTCCAAAGTTTGCAAAGAGAAAAATCTGAAATTATTCTATGTGATAGAAGCTTATGTAAAGATTACAGGAAATATAAAACGAAGTTTCTAAATAGCACACTTTTTCAGAAATCATCAACAAAAGTTACATTAGTTCCACTATCGGTCAAGAGATGGCGCTGACATAAAACTGCAATATTCTACAACGCAGTGCACAGTGTTAAAGTTCTCTGACGAATATAGGCCTCGCCGATGAAAAATTAAAAACGTGATGGTACGGAACCCTCGGTGCGCGAGTCTGACTCGCTCTAGGCCGGTTTTTTTATGTACCTTTACATTTTGGAGACTTAATAAAACTTGATCATTATTATAATTTTATTGTTTTATTTTCGTCTAAGCGTAACTTATTTTGCCATAAATGTTCTTTGTTGTCTAATTTTCTATTTATATAAAATTCCTAATGTAACCTCAACTTTATAGTTTTTTGCTACCAATTTGTGCCACTATTGTGTCACGGTAGTGTGAATTTCTGTGCAACTTTTGTATCACCTGTCGCACAACATTTTGTGTCACTATTGTGTCATTTGCGTCAATATTTTGGACTTCACCCATACCGTATATTTTCATAAAGTTCATTATCGCACAATCACAAGCAACAATGGATCACGGAATTAGCTATTGACCGTAGACAATTTTAATGTTACTGATGCGCGATCGCACCCTCGCCTTGGTATTTTTACTAGTCGTGATACTCATTAGCCTTTCAACCTCAACGACAACAATATAATGATTAAAATCGCTTAACAACATGATTTATCGACATGGTTGCACGGAGTATTCAAATATTCACGATAAGGTTCAAATTTGCTATCACTCAAGTGGTTTAGATAATGTTAATGTAACCGACTGTACTTATTGTTCCTTAGTACCGGTTTATCGAAGGGTGAAACTGTAAGGGTGCAAATGTAAAATTTTTTATTAACAAAACTCATAGAAACGACAACGTGACGCGATGGTTCAATGGTAATATATTCAAATTTTCTTGAAAATGTGAAAAAATTGTAAATTCATCATGCCCAATTATAGAATTGGGCATAATGAATTTTGATAGGACGTATGTATCGAGGTCACGATATACTTAGGAGGCATTATAAATCATACTGTGAAGACGAGAAAAAGGGAAGAAAAATAAAGGATTGGTTACTCACATCTGCTTCACTTTCAGGTTTGTGCCCATTAGCTTTCCAGTCGATAGAAATACCTGAAAAATGTCAACGTCGATCAAAATATCATAATTGGGCGTCTGTGTCCTTCCACGTATAACCCGTCAACCTTCAAAACAAGAGTGAACAGGCATCTTCTGGGCACGCTCGTTCCATCATAGACCTCATCTATCGCTTTCCACCAGTCGAGATCGAGGTCCAGAGCTGGCCCATTTCGCAATAAAATGATGCGAAACAGCTGCAGTTTTAAATAAAAGATCATTCACACACGAAGAGCTCTTCTTAGCCATGAATAGGTGATTAATGAAAGGATATAAAAAGTTGACTCGTGTAAGCAGCGCCACTGATAATATTGCACGTAAGACATTTTCATGGTGAAAAGGAACAGTTGCCATGCAACATTAGCAAGCAACCAGGAAAACAAAAAAACAGTGGCACTTTGGGAGAGTCGCGCCTGTTTGGTAACGCTCCCGTTTGGTAACGCTACGTATACTTACCTATAGCGGTGTATCGCATGCATCAGGTACAGTCAGTATGGTAAGTCTAATTTTAAAGGAATGTCAAAATTTGTTTAAAATGAAATAAGTAATTTAAAATGTTTGTAGCGTATACCTATTTATTATGCCTTAGTAGCATTTATCATGGACATACATCCGCTGGTCCCGGGTGTCCTTAGTTGTAGATCTCTGGCAGTCGTTTGAGGTCGTCTGAAGCCCGAAAGTCTGACAACTAGTTTTACCAAGGGGTATCGTATAACCCAGTAGCTGGGTTGTGAAGGTCAGATAGGCAGTCGCTTCAGGTAAGATACTGGTATTCTGGTGCATCCAGTTAGACTGGAAACCGATCACAACATGGATAAAGGCTAGGCAGATGATGAAGGGATCTATTTAATATCTCACAAATCAAAATACGATGCGACAAACATAATATATAAAAAGTAGTACATATATGTACATATATTGTAATATAAAAAGGTTGCAACGAGTATATTGTAGTAAATTACGCATTTTGAACTAATAGGTAGTTACATACAATCTTTTCTTTCAAACTGTAAGACAGACATAGAATTAATTTGAAAGCACATTAATTATGTCTCTGTTTCTGTCTAACAGTTTCGCAAAGTATTGCCTTGAAACCGGATTTCGTTTACAGGTCAATAACAATCTCTTAGGATAAGGGCGTACTTCGAACCTTGCTGTACCTGCACTTCTTTCGTTAGAATTTTTTATCTTTGAATCTTAAAAATATTATCATTTGTGTTCTATGAAAATAAAATGAATATTGAATAAATTCGGCACACCAGAACTTTTTACTCTGACTACTTTAAGGTGAGCTCAGGTACGTAATATCTACAAACATAACCAATGATATGTAGGGCTACCAAACGGGAGACCAAACGGGCGCGACTCCTCCGGGAGTGCCGACAGAAGTGAAAACAAAACACAAGCAGAATACTTTGCCTGACTCACTGACATATCGGATATACATTAAAACCGAGTACATCCCGAGTACAGCCGAGCACATCCGAAGCGGGTATTTTTTTTATCGTCTTATAAAAAAAACATAGGACATAAGTCTAAATAGCTTGATATTAACCAGTTGAGTCTATGCTATTGCTATGTTATATTTTTGAACGTTTATGTCCCGCTAGGAAAGTCCCTATGTCGCCCATTTTAAAAACCAACATTAGAACATAAGTACAGGGTGAACGTAAAGCGTTCAGTATAGTTTAGAGATACGCAACATAATATAAATGTTTATCCATTGATCGTTTTTTGTAAATATTTAATTTACTATGGCGAATTTGAAAAGATCTAGTCTAGAAATGAAACATTATAGGTCGAATTAATTTTAAATAATGCCCTAAACTAAAAAGAACAAAAAAAACACTTGCATAAAACAATTTGAAACTATTTTTTTTTAATTTTTCATAAAATTTAAAATAAACTGTTTTTTTTCCAACCCCGCTTACATGTGATGCGGAAAGTTTTGAGTATGAACTGACTCGAAAGATACAGGCAAATGCCTAGTTTGGGGGTGACTACCGAGATAACGACTAAACGGTTGAATGCCGTCATTACAGAATCAAATAAAAAGGCATCGTGTCTCGCGTGGGTCCATTTTCATACGTGGCATACGAAGGGATATTATCAGTAGTAGTTTACACGAATCGACCTACGTTCTCGTCTCTCGACGGTTGAAATGTTCATTGTGTAAATGAGCCTTAGGCGGGGTTTATTAGCATTATCAACGTCTAGTAGTCCACTTCCAGCAGTGGACTAAAGCATACGCCCTCCCTTGCACACTTTTCTTCTCAATGTTGTGCCAATCTTACGGTTACTGTTAGCTAGCATCATCCCACTGCTAGAAAAAGCTTCTCCCCATGGCTTCCAGCTTTTTCAATGCAGGGCTAAAGTGGACCACTGGTCGTTTGCTTTCTCTAGCTCGTCCCTCCTTATCTTCTACGGGGTCTGCCGTGATTATACCCCTGTCATTTAGAAGGTCTGAGGACTACAGCCAACGTCTCGATCGCGATTTACGTGCCGTCCATGCCAAGAGTCGCACAAATAAAAAAATCGTTAAGGGGCTTACAGGACCTACACACAAAAAACGCAAGTTTTAGAAACAATAAAAGTATAATATGATCGATTTCAGTAAACAAAATCAGAAAAATATATGATATTATTCAGGATATATATATGCTAGGTAGATAGTGTGTTGAAAACACAATACAACTAATTTGATACGATAGAAAAAAATCATGAAGATACCACTAAAAACTTTATTTTTACAATAAAAACCATACTACTAAACATACAATCATTCTGATTTTTTGTAAGATTATTCTACAAGCAACATACTAAAATACTAGTGTTTTAATTTTTTAGTCCAAACAATAGATTTTTTGTAATTAAATAATTGCTTCATATTTTGCAATAAATTACCAGCGTTATGTCATCACGCTTCTTTCTTTTCTATGCAGTCCGACAGTTACCGCGCTTTAGGTCATGTAAGCCCCTTAAGAAGTACACTTACCCTGGGTTACGTTTAGGATGCTATCACTCTTATCCAACTGCACTGTTGTCCAGTACTTGTTCCATTCTTGATACATCTCCTCAGATTTCTCATGAGCGAGCATCGCTGCATCTTCGTGGGGGAAATTCGAAGCCATTTCTCCGTCGGTATTAGAATCCGATTCAGATTTAGTATCTATACCTGTAATATAGAAAAAAAATAAGAAAATCGGGAAAATAGAAGTCTGAAAATAGGACTTTCCTGCCATTGTGCCGCGTTCGTACTGATCTTATAGTGACGAGATATCTTTTAAATACAATACATGTTTGATTAATTATGTCTGTATTATCAGAAATTGGAGACATTGAACTAATATTTAATCTTGGGAGTGCAGTCAATACCAATGTTTGATAAGTTGAGTTAGAGTGCAATCAACTGCATAAGGGTACGATACGTCAACCTTTGCTTTGACGTAAATAGAGTATTTTTTATTTTATTTACAAGTCTTTGGCGATATCTGGACAGTAACCGCCGAAGGGGACAGACGTGTGCTGTCCAGCGTTTGTTTATACTTGATGCAATATTCACAACATATGGCTGACTCTAAGCTTGAAACTCGAATTTGAAATTCGAACGGTGTTTCGCTTGTTGGGTTTTGTGGGTGGAAATCAAAACACCTTAAAACGGTGGTAAAGTGGCATACGTGTGTTCCTGATATACAAGCCCGAGGCCTTCCAGCCGAGGTTCTTGGTGACGTCGGGAGTTCTTAGCGGGCCAATTTGGTGAGATCTTTCCGTATATTTCAGGGATCTCCATTGGAAGCTGTATCCGGCTTCCTTTTGCTTTCTTATTTGGACTTTTGAAGCCACGCGTGAATTTAACATCATTGTAAGCTATAAATAGGCTTTAGGGAAATGCTTTCATATTTTATCTGGGAGCGAGGGATAAACTAATACACTCTATTATTTTAGCCTAAAATACGGTATCGCTCTAGAATTCGTACTCCACGCTCTTCTTCATTTAACGTTGTACTATATAAATTACCAAAACTGCCTTGAACGAGCTACCTATTTCCTACCTTGTAAGTCAAGTTTGTATACCCACACGCGCGAAAATAGGACTCGAAAAAAAAAAAAAAAAGGTTAAGTAAACTCATAAATTCATAAATTTCAGCCGGTACGCTCGCCTGTCCGCTATATTGGTTCTCAAACCCAAAGCTACATCACATGTGTGCTTGTAATATATACCATAAAAACAAAAGGATTTTTCCTCTTAAAAATGGGCATAATTATGCGTATGACAAAAGACGGGAAATCGAACAAGCAGAGGATCGAGGAGGGTGGTGGAGGAGGGTTCAGGGCATCAGAGCGGAATAACTCTGTTTATTTAGGGCCATGTCCCATCAAATAAATAATGTAATGGGTTTAACTTCCGTTCAAGTGTCTGTCCTTCAGGACCTAGCTTCATATGTTTTGGAGCGTCGAAGTGACGACAGAATTCGCCTAGCATTTCTGAATAATATACAAGAATTTCTCCCTAACAGCAATCTCTCCCAGGAACAAAGAATAACAAAATACATAACCACGCAGTTTAACAAGATGTTCTGGGGAGGAGAGGATATCTTAATCGTCGCGTTCGAGTTCTATCTTGTAAATTTGCAAGTGCACACGGATACAAGACACACACTAGTGTATTCACCTACCGGCGAACCAGTACCCAGCAACATACACATCCTCTACAAGGACCAGCACTATAAATAGCTGGGTCATGACCGATGACGACCATTACAACAGCAACCCGATAGATCTAATGAAAAATCAAACAACGTCAAAACCAAGAAACAGGTATGAACTCAGGAGCATACAACTCTACACACTACGAATGGCATCTCTATGGAACCTCAGGTACAACACACCGGGGACTTGCAATTCTAATTAGAAAAGATGGCCAAATTGAATTAGTTAAGAGAAAAAAAAGGATACAGACGCGATGTCAGCTACTCTTAAAATTAACAGGGGAAATGACAAGCTTGCTCATCTGTATATAATCAATTCTCACATCAACAGTTGTACATCAATAGCAAACAGATCCTTCACAGGCTTATTCAAAGTCAAAGTCAAATCATTTATTTCAAATAGGCACATTACAGGCATTTTTTAACGTCAAAAATTACAGTAAAATTGAATTGATTCTAGTCGCCCCTTCCAAAAGGTTATTAAACTTGATCAGACAAAAACCAAGGAAATGCACTTAAATAATTCTTGGCGACTTTAACGCTCATATTGGTCGACATGATACATATAGTTTCCAACGCAAAGGGCTGACCCACCAAAACCTACACAATGACTTTTCTAACTACAACGGGGAAATGTTAATGGATATAGCCAACAGGGAAAAACTGCAAATATCAACGACAAATGCGAGATCATCATGCAGGATAACATGGTCAAAGGGCACTCAGAAATCCCAATTGGATCACATTATAACGACACATGCAACAGAAAAACTCTTCTAACTAATTAAAGGCGAATGGGCCGCTAGGGGCACATCCGACCATAAAATAATCTGGGGTCTGCTAAGAATAAACCGAACTTCAAACAAAAAAGAAAACACCAAACACATTAAGAGGGCGCCGACCAAACGCCGACCGCGCAATGGCGCCCTCATCGTCTGTTTGGTTATTACTAAAACTGAAAATAGTGGCCACTATTATCCGTTTTAGCGATTATAATAAAACTAAACAATGTAAAACTACCGTTTATAATAATATTAATGTATAATCTTGTGGAGCACAACTTAACGTGCTTATTTACTGCATTTTCATTCTAAAATAAAAGAAATAACCAAACAAACGATGAGGGCGGCACTAGGCGGTCGGCGTAGCCTTAATACACAAAGACAACAGCAAGCCGCGAAGGAAACAACAATTGCCGCCAAGGATTTCAACTATAAACAGTGCTGTTATGCCGCCCTCAATAGTAAATTCACAAAAACAAAATACCAAAATTGTATAACAAAAAACTAAAAGATATAGGAATCAACTCAACGGACAAAAATATGGAAATACCCTGGAATACCATAACGGAAGTATTAAAAGCGGCTGCCCAGGAAACTCTAGATTCTTCAGCCAGTTCTCTCCAGAGATCATCAACTAGCTCTTGCTAAACTACAAAAAGCTAAATTCCTACAAAGTATGCAACCACATAATCCACATAGGCAGAACCTAGTAAAAAACTGTCAGGCAACACTTCAATATGTTATATATCAGGAAGAAAAAAAAAACATGCAGGGCCTGCCTCAATGGACTGGGGAAAAACCACCCTGCAAAACGCATGCAGATGCTATAATTTTTTTACAGTAGAAACAAACTTCAAATAAAACGTCGAAAAAGATCTACCTATATACCGATGACCAAATGGGAGCAAAAATAAAAAAAACCGAGGGCTATCTTAGGTAATACGGGCTGGTGTCCGCAACTCCACGTCAATGCGCGTATTTTGCGTACGGGTGGGAAAATCGATTATTCGATCCACCCCAGCTCCTCGAGGAAGGCCAGCAACGCCTTGGTGTTACTGCGGAACGGGACAGCTCCCGAAACTGACCAAGTGGTAATCGAGCTTTACAAAGCAATGCCAGAAATATTACAAGAAGCCGTCACCAAACACATGAACAAAGCTTGGACACAGAACGAAGCACCCGACACGTGGCTGGAGACCGTACAGGTACCAATTCCAAAAAACAATAACCCTAAAGATGCGAATGAATATCGCCGCATATCGGTTTGCAACACGGGTTACAGAATTTACGCCTCCTACGTACTTAAAAAACTAGACGAGAGAATAACGGAATTGGACAACTACGCCCCCCGGTCTACTCCTTGATATGCAATGGTCGCTGTAGGTAGAACCATGAATATCAGGCTACAGGAGCAAGTGCGAATCTTGGGGTTCATTCGATTAATCGAGTCTGGTTTAACCATGCTGGGATCGGTGCAATTCATTCATTCATTCTTATGTGTTAATCCAGGTTATAAACTATTCGTGTGCCAAATTTCATCCAAATCCGTTAAGCCGTTTTTGCGTGATTGAGTAACAAACATCCAAACTTTCACATTTATAATATTAGTTGTTTTAAACTTGTGTGAAATCAATAGCAGTGGTGTAGCTATAAGTTTGCAAGGCTGAAGTAAGATTATGCGAAAAAAGAAGAATAACTGTTTCATGAAATCATCATTCTTTGGACTTACGTGGTCTTAGAGAGTTGTGTTGATGACTTTAATGATTATAATTCTGTAAACACATATTTCTTACGGCCGCGATTCATATATTAATCAACGTACAACTTAATACTGACCAGCAAATTCCAAAAAACCTTTAAAAAAATTGAATTTCGCGGGCTACCCTGGCGCTTTCGCCTTAAGGTGAAGGCGCAGTTGTAGCCCGCGAAATTCAATTTTTCTGACATGATTTGCAATTTTCAGGTCAGTGTCAGGTTGTATCTTGATCAAAATATGATTCACGACTATAACAGGAACGTATTTACAGAATTCAAATCATAGAATTATTAATACATCTTTCTAAGTTAGATTTGTCTCATAAGAACAAATCTACTACGGTGATCCAAAAGTAATGATAATCAATATAAAATAAGGGTATTTTAACTAAAAAAAAAAATTATTTCTCTACATAGTCTCCTAGTAAGTCAATGCATTTAGTCCATCTTTTCTCTAAACCCATAATTCCTTTTGAAAAAAATTCTTTGTCTTGACCCTCCAAAAACGCCTCTACAGCAGTCATCACCTCGCTATCGTCCTCAAATTTTTTGCCTCGGAGGTGTTTCTTGAGTCGAGGAAAAAGATAGAAGTCGCTGGGAGCCAGGTCTGGCGAATAGGGTGGGTGTTCGAGCAATTCAAATCCCGTTTCTTGAATGGCAGCCATCGCGACGGCGGCTTTGTGAGCCGGTGCGTTGTCTTGGTGAAACAACACTCCAGCTCGGAGTTTGCCTCGTCTTTTTTCTTTAATGGCTTCCCGCAATCTTCTTATTTGGTCTGCGTAGTAAGAGCCCGTAATAGTGGCTCCCTTTTCTAGGTATTCCACCATAATAATTCCTTCAGCATCCCAAAAAACGGACGCCATAACCTTTCCTGCCGAACTTGACACTTTGAATTTCTTCGGCGTCGGAGAAGAGGCTCGTTTCCAAGTCATCGATTGCTGTTTGGTTTCCGGATCAAAATGGTGGATCCAGGTCTCGTCCATGGTCACGAAACGAGACAAAAAAAGTTCCCGATCCGTCTGGAACTTTTCGAGATTCGCCCTCGAAATGTCGACTCGTTTTTTCTTTTGCTCGTCGGTTAACATTCTCGGCACCCAACGCGCAGAGACCTTTTTCATATGCAGTTCGTTCGCAAAGATTCTTTGAACACTACCATATGAGATCCCTGTGACCTCAGCCACATGCCTTATGGTCACTCTTCGATCTGCCAATACGATATCTTCGACTTTTTTGACGTTTTCTGCAGTGAGGGACGTGGATGGGCGGCCCTCGCGATGTTCATCTTCTGTGGATGTTCTACCCAGCTTGAACTCCTTTGCCCAGCGCGCAACCGTGGAATATGGAGGAGCAGAGTCCCCCAATGTTTCCACTAGGTCGCTGTATATGTCTTTGGTAGACATTTTTTTCATACAGAGGTACTTGATGACAGCTCTGATTTCGTTTTTCTCCATTTTGATGTTTACTCTCCGACTGTTCGTATTCAAATGAATGTACCTCCCGGTAATCGTGTCCTATTTATATGTTTTTTTTATGCTGAACTAGTGGATATAGGAGGCAGCAAAAAAAATTTTTTTCATATTTTTATCTGCTCTACAAATATCTGATTATCATTACTTTTGGATCACCCCTCGTAACTTTAAGAGATACATATATTAATGATTCTAATGACTTGTGTAAATACATATATATTATAGTCGCGAATCATATTTTGATCAACAACCGGACACTGACCTGCAAATTGCAAAAATCTTAAGAACATTTGAATTTCGCGGTCTACCACTGCGCATTCACCATAAGGAGTACCTCCACGTCTAAGAAACACAGGCGTGATAACTTTAATTCGTTCATGAATTATTACCTAGGTACAATAGATTGGCTAGAAAAGACAACAGGGTCAGAGGTGTCTTTACTCTTTGGTCAGGTAGAGAGATTAATAGGTAAGGAAATTAGAGTGTTAAAGGTTGACAAAACAAACAAAAACATGGCGCTCTTATTCCCGAAAGGTTAGGCAGTGGTGATTTTTTTCACCAACACATTGACAGTTTATTTTCAACTCCTATGTAGCAGGGGCGAGTCTCTATTGTCATCACAAGCACGATAAAAACGTGTTTTAATAATAATATTGCCACAGATGATTTAAGTACAAAACTACAAACAATACAGCAATGATTTACAATTATTACCTACTATTCGATATTGCATGACTCAATTTACTTCGTGCAGCTCGTCGCTTTGATAAGTCAACAAATGCATCACATAATTTTAACAAAATTATAGATAAATATGTTCGTATTATACGTATACAACGTTTTGAAACAAACGCACACTTTCGGATTATTAAATTAATCAATGATATTTTACTTGTTAGGAAATACACTAAAACCTAAAAAAAAATTACATTAAATACCACAAGAGGCTACAAAGCTACACATCTACAATTTTAACAAAGAACCAGCAAAGCAGGGTCACAAAAAATCCTAGACACAAAAACAGGGGTGCATTAAACCTGACGCCGGATTAGGTAGTTTTAGTGAATATAAACTCTATTATGTACAGCACAGAGTACAAATTTTATAACAGCCATCAATCTCAGAACTAGCGTCTGGATCGATTTATAATATTTATACATTATCACACTGTAAACACTATCACTTTCGCGACGTAAATAGAATCACGTGGCACTTAATAAATATATATCTAAACGACGCAACATTGAAAATTATTTTAGTAGTAATAGTTATAAAAACAAATGCGTGTGTGAAGAAATCGGGCTTGGAATAATAACATGGTGATGCCAGGTTTTTATGGAACTCTAATTGTTCAGATTCACTAGCTACCTGCCCCGGCTTCGTTAGCCGAGTAAGTAGGTAGGCTAATATCATTGTTTTATCCTCTAGTTCTAATTATTCTTCAATAAATTCTCTAAATAATAGAGGAAAGGAAAACCGTCATCAAAATTCATCAAGTACTTTAGAAGTAATAATATACAGACAAACGCTGAGAAACGGCTTTGGTTTATACTGTTTCAAATATTTAAATAGACAATACGACTATTATTATTCGCAATTTATTATGTATAATTATAAAATGTCTATCTAAGAATATGATATTATGTAGTTTACTTACTGTTATTGTTCCCAAGTGAAATAGCACGGTGCAGTGTCCAAGCGTCCGACTCAGCGGTGCGTCGTGTGAACACAGCCGGCAAATACCCACTGACGCCTATAAATTATTTAATTTTTTTTATATGGCAGCTCGCAGTTCATTCTATGAGTTTGTCGTCTGCTAACCGGGCTTGCCTGTGGATGCCTCAATAAATTAAGACCTCCAGCTAGGGCTTGAAGTACTTAAAAACTAAACGACTACACGCTAAGGGTAAGCAAGGGACAGGCTGGATCAGAATTATCACCCATAAAAAAGGAATGCAAAACATTTGAAGACAGCATCGCGAGTTAGGATGTGATGTCACGCCTTAGTTTATGCTCAGATATTGTTTACATTGAGGCTGCGTTCCGAGTTGGGAAATAATCGATTTGAGCGTGCTTAAACCCGTACGGATTTAGCGTGAGCGCGATAATGATGTCCCGTGAATCGTCATAGATGACGTCTTGACATGCGCCATCTTGCGATAACGTCGACCATGCCTTCTAATAATATCACCGTGAGCGCGGTCAAAAATGAGTGTGTGTTTTGTTTTGAGTTGCATCAGAACTTTAAAACTAACGTGGTATTTTCGAAATTGTGCTTCTGGCTGACAGTCGCCACCTTAACAAAGAATTAAAAAGAAGAAATGTGGTGTTTAAACAAAAAAATACTGCTGTAATATCGTTTTGACATTGGGTAAGCACTGTGAGCGCGTTCACGAGCGTTCCGAATTGTTGACAGCCTTCAGCTGTCATAATCGTAATATCTAAATCGGAACGCATGCGAAATGAGGTGAGTGCTGTGAGTGATTACAGCTAAATCGGAATGCGGCCTGATCGTAGGGTTGCCAACCGTACTATAATATGTATATAGATTGTACTGTATTTCGGGTCTGCGTACTAAATACTGTTGAAGAAATAAACAGTACACGAAAATACTATATTTTCAACATTTAAAAAATTTATAAACGTGCCTCTATATTAACTTTTGGTTGATGCGATAGCGTGTATAGTCAAACCGGAGAAAATGTCGTCGTCCCATCACATATATTTCCTATAACAACCTATGTTCCCCACCGCTCGATAGAAAACGACTCTTTCTCTGGTTACGACTGTAGTGTATCCGAACATATCTATATATTTCGAAGTGGCGAAAAGAGTGAAACAGATGTAGTAGGTATCTCATTATTAAAAAACTGGTCAAGAGCGAGTCGGACTCGCGCACCGAGGGTTCCGTACAATCATGTTTCTAATTTTTCATCGACGAGGCCTATATTCGTCAGAGAATTTTAACACTGTGCACTGCGGTGTAGAATATTGCAGTTTTATGTCAGCGCCATCTCTTGACCGATAGTGGAACTAATGTAACTTTTGTTGATGATTTCTGAATAAGTGTGGTATTTAGAGACTGTAATCTTTACATAAACTTCTATCAATCACATATGTAGAATTATTTCAGATTTTTCTCTTTGCAAACTTCGGAGATAAGGGGGGAACGGTATTTTTTTTTACATTTTTCATCAAAAGTCGAAAACTATGCGGCCTAAAAAAAAGAAAAATGTTTGAGAATGTGCAAGCTGCGCTCTTTCATATGATACCCCACATGCCCTAGTAGCCCCACTTCGAATTTTTCAGACTCCCTTTCAGACCCTGTTGCAAAAAATATACATATATTTTTATTTCTTTTTTATTTGCAAAATAGTTGGGCAAACGTCATCTAAAAGTTCTTGAGATATCCAGCTGTGACAGACAGACTGAGTCTCACCATAAGGGTTCCGTTCCGTTCCGTAATAAGTAATAAATACACCTTTGTCTATTTTTTGCTTTTACCATAAAATATTATATATTTTTTAAAGTGTACGTAAAATACTATAATATATCGTCGAAGATATGTTGGCAACCCTACCTGAGCGTGTGATACGAAAAAGGCCGGTAATGTTCGAATCTTTTTCTTCAACTTTTATGTAGATAAATTAACTAGACAAAATAACTTAACCTTCGGCCCGTCGCGCATCTTTTAATAACGCGGTTAGTCGCGTGGGGTCCCTCAAAACCTCAAGAATAAAACGCCTATAAAACCCCTTAAAATTTGTATCTTTCCAACTATTTTAGCAGTTTCTTATTTATTTATTTAATGAAAATAAAATTACAAAAAATTATCAAAAATATTCATTTATTTATTGTTTAAATTTCCAATCTTAAATTAGGAACATAAATTTCTCTCTTTGAGATCACATCACAGAAAAAATATTTTTATTCTAACTAAATCAATGAACTTTAATTTATATTATACCTATATGAGATCACATAAGAACAATCAACATTGTAACATAAAATTTGACTCGCACCAACAAAAAAAAAACACAACTTTTATCAAACTAAATCAGACTAATTTTCCGTTTGGACACAGTCAGTACATACCAGTTTAGTATGTGTAGGGCATATGTTACCCTTGCAAAAGTGGCAGATTGATTTGAATTTTCTATCTGTTCGTCTTGGACAATATATGCAGCGCTTCCTCATAGGAGCGATGCCGTTTCCATCAGGTTGAATATTCTGAAGCTGGGGTGTGAATCGCCTTATGATCTGTTTCAATTCCCGAGGCAAAGTTGAAATAGTGGCCCGCGATTGCAATTGAGGACGGCACAATTCAAATGCCAGTGTTTTCAAGAAATACTTGCGTCCCATTTTGTTTTCTTGACTTACGGTATCCCATATTATGTGAGCATTTACAGCTCCAACATCAAGAAATGTGAAAAACAACCTTAGCGGCCAGCGGTAGCAAACACGTGCGACTGAGTAAGCACCGATGAGTTTGTCCACTGTATCTACTCCTCCTTTGGTTTTATTCTAGAACTTTATGATTTCTGGAAGCTTTTACGCAGAAGATTCATCTATTACACCGTCGTGGTGCATTGTTGAAAGCAGTGTACAGTCTTATCCTTTTTCGGGCAGTAGGAGAGTAAGGTCTCTGTCGGTTTATATCCAAACACTGTGGAGCATTCTTCTAACCCCTTTCGCTTGAAGTCATTTGGGATTTCTGGCTTGTTTTTTCTCAATGTGCCTACTACTGTCAAGCTATACGAACTTTCAAATTCCATGTGCTGTTCATCAAACGATTCTAAAACCTGATCCGGTTCCTCCAAAGGTACCTCATGTTGTTCTGTAGGCACCAAATCTTCACATTCTTGCTCCGAATCTGTGTTATGCTCACTTCTTTCATCCAGACATGTAGCGACTTCATCTTCTTCCTCCTCGCCACCGCAAACATCTTCAGATTCATCTTCTAACCAACTCAATATACGTTGTTGTTGTTCTTCACACATTTTAGAAGTCAATTATAATTTAATTATAATCTAAAACAATAAAAAAATAAATAAAACACATGTTACAAAAGTAATCAAACAATTCAATTTTACTTACGGGGTTCGTCGCGTGGGGTCTTTTACGCCCTTCGCGCCAAAAACACGTCTGTATCTCACTGCGCTAGCGCGCGAACTGAAGTTAGCGGCGATGCGCGCTAACTATAATCTAATTTCGGAGGATACCTGAAGTACTAAAACTCCTGGATAGTTTTAAATGTGTTAATTTTATGTTTTTCTAACACCTAGGCTTTCAAAGACCCCATGCGACGGGCCAAAGGTTAAGTACCATAATAATTATATTATAATAATATGGTAAGTATTATGCTTTTATTACGCGGAAAACTACACATAACACATTTAATAGTTTATTAAAGTGTGAGTGATAAATGACTTGTAATATTGAAATAAGGTGTTAATAACTTTAAAAACAAACATAAATACTTACAGTAAGTTGTTTATTTTATTGCTAAAAACAACAACCGACCTTTGTTGTCTGACCAGTGTATCGAATTTAGATAGCAGTTGGTCCTAGATTTATAATGTTATTATCTATCATAAAAGTTAATAATACTACACCTATTAATTACATAGATAGCAATATTTCAATGAAACGTAAACATCATATTTTTTGGTATTATATCAAAATACTTACTAGTAATGCAAATGCCATCTATAGTGTTATTTGAGAACTATTGTACGATTTTATGAAAGATATGTTCTGGAATAAAATTAATTTGTTCGCTCTCTGTCACACAGAAAAAACGTTGTTTAATTTATAATATTAATATCGAAAGTAAAGAAAAGTCGATACCAGAGACCTATCACAAATTACCTGTTTGTACAAATTATCTTGAATACCTACTCTACATGACTGCAAGTCCTCAGTAACAGCACAATGCAAAATAAACTTTCACTGACGACACACAAGGTTTATTTTTAACAGTTGAATATTACACAACACAGCACTAACCTCCAATTTTCAAGTTTAACAATCCTAAAGTCTTGATTATCTTCGTCATCGTTAACGTCACGTTATCAACGATAGCGCAAGTCACTGATACTTAGATTAATCCAAGTCAAGCTTGACAGTCGAGTGGAATCAACGAATCATGAGAGTTAAAGTCCAATTTATCACAGAAAGAGCACGAAATAATCGCAACCAGTGTATAAAAACAGCTGACAGCAGAATACAACTAAGCCCCGATTGGCTACCGCTATCAAGGCAACTCTATTTCAGCATTTAGGGCGAGAATACAAAGAACCAACTGTAAGGCGTATTCGCGATAAAAAAAACGGTTAATATGTAACTTAAAATTTGATATAACTTGGTCAGCGCATTATTTCGAGAGTTACCAATTAGAGTGCTATTTGTGTGATGTAATGCGTCAGTACGGAGTATTATTATGTATTCTGTGGAGTCAGCTTCCGATAACCGAACCGAATGCGTACCTTCAGTACCTTGCCGCTTTGTACAGATATATAACAAAGCGACACAGTTACAACATGCAAATATTTGCTAGAATTAGACGAATAGCGTCGTAGGTATCTAGAGTTCAAATCTTAACGCGAATATAAATAAAGGTCAATACTGTTTAAATATGTATGCTAATATAAAAAGAAGGTTTGTTTGTGTTGAACAATGGGATATTTAACAGTTACAAACACATTACAATTACAACATATACAAAGAAGTAGTATCTTAAACATGGGTCCCATGGCTCCCAAACTAGATTTATATCTGTGACTTGGGAGTCAGTGTTCCTCCATTATAAAAGTCACGTATTCGTTGGTTATAAAACAAAAAATTGTGAAAATGAAATCAAAAGGCACATTTTTAAAGATTAAGTACAAAAATAACAATAATGAATTGTGTGTGATGGTGTGTTGTGAGAATGTGTGTGTGTGATTGTGGAGTTGAAGACATACCCGTGAGCCAGGAAGTCCCGTGTACCCATCCATCGGGCGAGCTAGCAAATTCCTTCTCCTCGATATAAATATAGTCCCCGAGCACCAGTTCAAGTTCGTCACTAGCTTTCGGCGTGTAACCTTGAGTCACTTTGTGTACCTGACAACAATAATTATAAGTATTACATTTTCGCACTTATGTATTACAAGCTTTATCTATACATACGATAATAACATATTAAAAGTGTGTATATCAATGCCTCCCTACAATAAAGTAAGAGCAATTACGTTCTAGTGTGATATTGTTCCCACGCTCTTAATCAGGTACTTACAGCCAACAATAAAAGTCGGTTAATTGCATTCACTTCGGTTTTTAGATGAAGAATGAACACAATAAAATATACAAAAATCGAATAGAAAGAGAAGAGACGTACTTAACTTTAAAAATACTCAAATACATATTATAATGAAATCCTATCGCGTACTTATTTTAAAAGTAAGAGCTTCAACCAGGTTTTGCTGCTGTCCGTACTATAGTATAACTAATAACTCAAACTATACGTTATACACTACTAAATTACGTTAATCTAAAATAAACTATCGATAAGTTTAAAGGCCGTAAAAAACACACATTATTTTTCCTAAAGTTAGAATCGACATTAACTTCAGACCCAAATCACATACAGGTTTAACAAAAAACTGGACATGAAGGGTTCCGTACCACAAGGCAAAAACACCGAAAAAAACACGTTTGTGGTATAGGAGCCCCCCTCAAATATTTATTTTATTCTGTTTTTAGTATTTATTGTTATAGCGGCAACAGAAATACATCATCTGTGAAAATTTCAACTGTCTAGGTACAGCCTGGTGACAGACAGACGGACAGTGGAGTCTTAGTAATAGGGTCACGTTTTTACCATTTGGGTACGGAACCCTAAAAAAGATACAGGTATATTAGACTAAACAAGAAATAATTTATCTCTCGACTCTCATCAATCTCAAATAATCATAATGCAAAATAAAACCATATTCACCTGATGGTTAGCAAACCGTGGATCCCTGGAATAAAGCCTCAGTTCCCAACTGGAGTGGTCCGAGGGCTGCATATCATCCACCAACGTCTTCAACTCATCGTAAGCGGCCACGTCGAAGTGGTACGCCAGGGTTATATGAAGTGACTTCACGTGGGCTTCCAAGTTTATCGCTGGAGGGACAGAGTTACTTGTTACGGATGCCCTCAGCAGTATGAAAGAGGTTTCTATGAGTCTTTTTGGTCTATTAGGCTCCCGCAGACAGGCGCGACGCGATTCTGGTAGAACAATTTCCATAAAGTTTTCATAGAAATTGTTCTACTACAGTCGCGTCGCGCAGACAAGTTGCGTACCTCTACAATGAAAGGTCTAAATAGAAGACTAATGCTTGCATAGTTTATCAAAGCCTATTCATAGTCTATCTAAATATCAGGATACCTATCTAGTCTCTCATTAAAACAGACGCCTAGATTTATTTTAGAGCGGACACACATATTTATTTTTCCTTTCATTCAGACAACACTCTATTTAAAATAGGATAGCCATCGCTAAACACGTGGTAATAAAAATAATTTCGTGCAAGCGATAGTTACACAACCATGCAACCTTATACAAAGTACATTATCGTCATGGAACTTAGAAGAAAGTTTGGCCGCACAAACGGCCGTCCGACCATTTGCGGCCAAACTTTCATCATGGTCAGAGCTTCTGCGGCCAAGATAACTGCTGGTTCTGATCATTACCACGTAGTGCGCGAGGTCTCTAAATTTTTCTTGCGTTCCACAATCGACAAAATTCGTTTATAATCCTAACCTACTTATTTAAAATTTGCACAGTACAATTTCAATTAAGTATGACTGTATGAGATGTATTAGGTTTGAATAATTGACTTGTATTTAGGGACGTGTATAAGAATGGCCATAATAAGGCTAAGTTCGTGTGCCGTCGCGCGTCGTTGTAGTCTGACGAACTGCGGCAAACCCATAAATTGATAAATGACATATAGGCAGAGTGTAACGTGCCGTCACGCCTGTATAATACCCTTCTGGCCAACCTTACGAGGAATACAGCCTGTATTCCCCGTAAGGTTGGCCAGAGGTTTATCGTATAGTAACACCCACATTTCACCAGTTCTGTTTAAGTCACATGAAATAAGGGGCGAGCCTATTTGCCATCCATCGGGCACAAGCACAAATTGAGACTCCGGGCTGCTACTGGGAAAATTCCTAATGAAAACCCAATACTTAGAATTTTCTCCGACCTAGGAATCGTACCCAGGATCTCACGCTCAGCAGTCCAGCTAGCGATCAATAGCAATGGACATCACTTGGTTATTAAGTACTTTTATCTACTGATGCCTTTTTTTGGGTCGGAAATTATCAAATGACTTTCTCACTCTGGGCAGAACGGAAGGACGTGTCAGACTTTTACTGAATAAAACCCACCAGTGTTCCTTCAGTTGCCTGTCCCAGGGGCCACGGTATCTCTTTCGAATAACCCACGACCCTGGCAGGCATCGGCCCTAGCGGACCCCGTCAGTTAGTGCGGACATCTCTTTGAACACGCGCGCGCGTGGACCACAACGCGCCGTCGACCCGGGCCTGGTTCTCCTGACGGCGAGCTGCCTATTGCTCGCCGTCCACAAGCCTGCGCCTACGGTGGCCGGGAATCAGCTGTCGACTCCAGACACCCAGGGCGTCTCCTGCGGCGACTAGGAGCGTGAGGGCGCAAAGATTGCCTCTCCCTCACGCGTTACGCCCCCTCCTTTGTAAGCATTACCGGCAGAAGGAGGTGACGGCTTTCCATGCACTCTCGCTCCGTACCATGGCCTGAACTAGGGCCGGACACGAAAGATCGCCGCCGTGAGGACGCGGCGGTGCTCCGCCCAAGCCGGGCAGACTTCCACTGTATGCTTTACTGTGTCCTCCGGGCGATTCACACAATGGTGACACCCGGGCGTTTCCGCACGCCTTACACGGAACAGGAACCTCCCAAAGCAACAGTGTCCGGTGAGGACCTGCGTCAGGCGGAAGGTGAGGACGCCGCGCCGTGGCGCCTCTCTAACCATTCCTCAAAGAGGGGACTTCTCGCCGCAATTGTGGCGTGCCCAGCACTGGGTTGTGACAGACGCACTCTCCATGTCGCCATGAGATCCCGCCGGAGCTCTGTCCGCTGTTCCGTGATTTCTCGCGGCAGCGGAGTTACACCCCGGCGTTTTGCCTCTTCGCGCCACTCCTATAAGTGGGCGAAGACTTTTGCCTCCAAATCCCATGGCGGCAATCCGGCAAGGAGGCTCGCCACCTCACCGGAGACCGTGCGGTATCCTCGGACAAGCCGGACGACCATGACCCCCTGGGACGCGTTCAACCGGCGGGCAGGTCGCCGCCTCAAGGAACGCGCCCAAACCAGTGACCCGTAAAGGTTCATGGACCGCACGACTCCCGCGTAGAGCCGCCGGCAAGGGGCGTTTGGACCTCCTAGATTGAGCAGGAGCCGCTTCAAGGCAGCCCCGGCCCGCTCCAGTCTGGGAGCCAAACGTCGGAAATGCTCCACGAAGTTCCACCGGCTGTCGACGACGAGTCCCAGGTACTTCATCGTCGACTCGACGCCGATGTGAACCCCTCCTGCCGGTATTTGGGAATCCGACGGTGGTGCGTTCCGAGGACTATGAAAAAACATGGCCTCAGACTTGTGCAGGGCAATCTCGAATCCCAGTTACCGGATCCTCCGACGACTGTCGCAACCCCGCGTGTCATTAGTTAAGCCGCCACCTGGTGTGACCTCTCCTGCACCAGGACCCACCCGCGCAGCACCCAGTCGTACCCGATGTCCCACAGATGCGGCTCCAGGACCGATCCCTGTGGGACACCGCACGACATCTCTCGCCGGTTCCACTCTCCCTGATGGCCGGGGAGTATTTTAATGATAACATTATGTCATTCGAAGAATAAACTCCTAAGCACACAAAAATGCTTAGACTCATGACTCAACAAATTCTGGCTAAATTGGAAGGTGAGCGCCGTGAATGGTCGTAAAGAATCATGGCGTGAGAGTAAAGTGACAGATCGTAATCCACAATATGACTTAAATAACATCACTCACGCTATATTATATATTTATCTAAGGGTTAGGCAGAATTGTATAGACACCTTCATTTTGCCAGTTAAGTCTGTAATTTATATGGTGTAGGTACATAATAAAGAGTATTCTATTCTATTCTATATGACTTTCAAGTAACGGCAAAAGCCCAAAAGTCTGACAATCAGTCTTACCAGGCAAGGGGTATCGTATTACCCAGTAACTGGATTGTAGAGGTCAGATAGGCAGTCGCTCCATGTAAAATACTGGTATCCAGCTGCATTCGGTTAGACTGGAGGTTGACCCTAACATAGTTGGGAAAAGGCTAGAGAGATTGATTATAATTTTAAAGTAACTAATAGCAAAAATGCCATCATTATTAATTAATTTCAGATTTCATGTAGTATGGTTACGAGTTACAGTAATGACTTTATTTACTACGCAAACACGTTTAAATCCCCTAACCTAATGGAACCCTTATAAAGTGCAGATAAGTCTCTAGAAAGATTACCTTGTATAAACCCACATAAGTTTTCTGTTAATGCGTTCAGCTTCAGTCACGGCACTTCACCGCGGCTTTACTCTATGTATACGATTTCAGTGATTTGATTTTAGAAAAGACTGACTCACAAACTGATCGGAAATTCTGATAGTACAGACGCCAGCACATCAAGCAACCCGATACCTACTGTCAAATATTCCCAATCAACCTTGAAACTAATGTTTTAGCGATAAAATTGAAAATCTATTAAATAACTTAGACAGATTGTACTAACTTGATGTGCTGGCATCTGTACATAAATCTGATAAAACGTTCAGTCAGCACATTCTGTCACACCTCGTGTGATATCAGCTATCTCAAAAATTCAACCTATACCTATATTATCATTCTATTTCGTTTATTTATTTAGTTATCTTATTTTATTTCATTTTAAAATATTTCTTAAAATATAAAAATGAAGTATAAAAAACATTTAAAAATATTTAAAAAAATATTGATACGCCGATGTCGCGAGCAGGGTCCAAGCTACCGGTGGTTAGGGTTCCAGAAACAGGAACCTCCTCACAATGCGAGCCGTATCGAGGAGTACTGCCTTCTGAATCAGGCGCTTGATCCAACCGCCTAACGACAGCCTCGATAGATGTTGATCGAGGCTTTCGGCCATCAAGGCCATTGGCCGATACGACAGTCGGCACAATGACAGCCGAGCTCACATTCCACATGTCAACATCCTCGTGTGCTAAGTCAAGATATTTAATTTTCTTTCTCAGCTTTCACGAGGTTCCCGTCATGTGGAATTATTATTATTATCTTTAACTTCAGAGGGACAATTCCCGTATTTTAGGAACATTCGCAAGAACCTGTCAAAAATACCTCTAATTTCCCTACATTGTTGTCAAGTTTTACCATTGATTATTACGGACATGAGATTGTGATTTGAATTTGAATGTTTTTAAGGACGAGAATTGACCTTAAGAGCTATATAATAACTGTAATAATAAATAGAATAACCAATCATCTCAAAAAAATTAGGCTGTAAGTCTAAGAATAGATAGATGAAATAAAAACATACCAACATAACATGTGATATACTATTAAATGTAGCACACAACTCAATGGTAGCTAGCACCCCAAGAGAGTCCCGCTCTATCCCCTGTGGCGACTAGACGTTCCCTTTGAGTTGATGTGTGTGTACTTACTGATAATTCGGTGGTTTTACTCTAAACCGCAAGTGATCCAAGTGAATACCACACTACACATTAAATTAAGCACATTCTACCTTGAGATTTTTATTAAGTTACCTACTAGCAGCGCCCCGCGGTTTTACCCGCATAAGTGTCGCTCCCATGGGAACATCGAGATAAAAGTACACTGTGTTATTCTGATGTATAAGCTATATTATTGTAAAGTTTCATCAAAATCCGTCCAGTAGTTTTTGCGTGAAAGAGTAACAAACATCCATCCATCCATCCTCACAAATTTCGCGTTTATAATATTAATAGGATTTATAAATAAATGTAATACACACAAATCTTATACCCTAATTTTACCAGTAACTATACACCTTGGGGTTTATTCATAAACAATACTTAAAGTTAAAAGAGGTCAAAAATGTATGGTTAAACATTCGCTAATCATTACTTAACTTTAAGCAAAGTTTATAAATAAACATCCTTATACATATTTTAAACAAAATATAAACATGCATCAATAATAATAATTTAGTACATGTAAGAAAAATGTTTTAGTACATATGGGCAAATTGATGGCAAAACATACTAAAAAAATATTTACCTGAAAAACTTGTTGCGCATGCTCAAGGAGTCTTCTACTTCTCTAGCCTATGAAATAGCTAATAAATAAAATAATAAATTAAAATATGGTTAAATGAAGGAAAACAATAAGGTGCTACAGAAGCATAAGCTGTGGAAGAACTGAACAATGAATAAATAAATAATTCCAAGAAAAACAGTTTTCTTCCTTACATAAACAATGTAATGCTTTTGTTTTTGGAATGAAGTTCCTTAAGGCGACTTGCGGTATGATTTACTGTTAGAAATCGCTACGTAAGGAAAATGCGTTATGCCCCCACCATGCGACTTTCTCTCTCTCTCTTTCTATTATATACGAGTGTGTGTATGCGTGCGACAATCGCGTAAGGAAGTTTGTTCCTGACGGGGATCCTCCAAACGCACACCTTTTTTTATAAATAAGTTATATAAGTTAAAAATATTATTTTCGTATATTAGTTAAAATAATGAGGAAAAAGAAAGAGCAATGAGACACAAACAATGTAGGTAAGTACTCATATTTCGTGCTATAGATATTCATCATAATTTCTGAACGTAAAAGAGGCGCAACAAGAAACAGTTTTAATAACAATGGCAAATGAAGAAGCATAGACAACAACATGAGATATGCTAGAGATTATTGCAGAAGCAAGTCGCTAAAGGAAACTCTTACATTTGATAGGTTTTTCTTGAGGCACAGTACACCATGGAAAACATGTTCCCAAAGCATCCAAATGTTCATAAGTATCCACCATTACACCCACTATAAAATAATGTTAGGGGTTGGTATACGAGAAATACTGTACACACACAAGGCGAAAAGAGCAGTATTAGTAAATACACCTTCCAATAGATAAATAAAAGGATAATAAACATATTATTAAAATCCATAAAACAGCCTTTCCATTATTGTCCCCCCTTTAACCCTAACGGTTATGTAGGTATAGATTTCATTATAAATTATACAGGGTATTTCCCTAAATAAATTCCCTAATGCTGGTCTATGGCTATGATTAATAGACAGTCTTCTGACTGTGTCTATTAATCATAGCATTGCATGGTAACTAAACACATGTATGTATTAACAATTTCGGTTAAGATTTACTATGAAAAAAAAAATTATATAAGTCTGTTGGTGGGTAGATTTTATATTTAAAAAAATATATATATTGATCATCATAAATTTAAGAATTAATTTAACTCAATAAAAACACCCCATATATTTGAAAAAAAAAAGTTTTTTTGTAGCTGAATAATAAATTATTAATAAATACTCACACACAGAGGATACCTGTTTCACATACTGCACCGCTATTCTTTTCAAATAGTCCGCATGTTCTTCGGAGACGAACAAGGCCATGAAGTTGTGTGACACATAGGGCTCCAGTTTCAGGGGACAGTTAGGAGGGTCTCCAACATTCTCAATCACATGCTTCACTGCTTTTCCTAGTTGCAGGGAAGTCTCATCTGGAGCCTGCAGCAAATTGTTATAATAGTATAGAAAATATTTGTGATAGAAAGATAAACAATAATGAATGAAATTAGCCTGTGATCTATCCAGTGTCTGACAAGGCTAAGAGAACTTCCAATCACAATTCCTGATTCTGTTGGCAATTTCAGACCAATAACCATTTTTTTTTTAATACATGTTTCAGTTTTTTTTTAGTATTCCATTAAATGTATTTTTTTTTTGTTACATATTTTCTGGTGTACAATAAAGTTTATATAAATAAATACAGGAAAAAATTTACCTTGAAAAATGAAACAAGTGTGATATGAGGAGGAAAGTTATGGGCTCCATTCCAACCAGAGATTTCTTTAGATTTGTCCCAGAACTCGAGCAGCTGACTAAGCAAGGGACCGGTGGGACTGGCATAGAAGATGTACTCTCTTGGCTCATCAGAGTCAATGTAGGCATCGTTCACATGAGTCAAAAGCCAATCAGATGCCAATTGGACACTGCGGTTACCAGTTGCTGATAGTGCCTTCAGTCTGCAAATAATGGGCGTATTACTTCTTTTGGAACAAGACAAAAAAGCATTGAACTTAAAACGGAAGGAATATTTAAATTAAATTATTATACCGCAACATTTCAAGGACTAGGCTACACATCAACCCCTAATTGATTGACCAGCCAGGGTTTCGGTCTTAGGGTAGTCTTGTTTCAGGTGAAGGAACCCCTAATGATTGATTTACTAACTGAATAAAAATATTGGTGATATACAACAAAGATTTAAATCTATGGGTAACACAGAAATGAGAAAAACTTTACTTACGCCCGGTGCCTCGGAAATCCCATTTGTAATAGTATTTGAAGCGGAGAGGCATCTTGTTTTACTTTACTGGAAGACGATACTTTTCGAGGGGGAAGATTTGCCATTTTCACAAAATGACTTCGTAAATTACACCAAACTCGCTGCATAAAAACAATCTACGAAAAGTGGAATCGCCATCAATCAAACAAACATTACCAAACTGACAACTTGACAAACTGATTTGACATTGCTTTTTTTTTAAGACTAAGGTCTGAGACCATGCCGCCTAGTCATCAGTTAGCATTTTTCTTGAAACATGACATTAGAATATGGGTGTACACATTCTAATGTATTAGGAGTATTTGGCAGCAAATGTATCGAATCAAGTTTCCCGGTAAACTTCGCTGAGGTAGCCAAAACTACAATAAAATTCTGAGCTCCTTTTTCCGGGATATCGTCTGTTTCAATGATTACACATATTGTCCAGTTGCGCAGACACTTGAGATACAAAACTACACCAATTTTACATCACAATATCCACTAGGAATCAATTTGCGAATAATTAAAACAGCCAAATAGACTTTACTCGAAGAAATCCCGCCAAAAACTCTTGACATTGCTTGTCTATTAGACAAGCAATGTCAAGAGTTTTTGGAATGACGGATCCGAATGACGGATCCATGACCATTAGACAATGTCTAATGGTCATGGATCCGTCATTCGGCACAGACTGCAAAGAGATCAATATAGTGAATAATTCCGGACTTGGTTCGGGGCCCGGGGTTTGCCGCATTAACAAAGCTTGTATCTGGGCTAGGGCAAATAAACAAACCTCAGTGGGGGTTTCTCTAATAGTGTTAGTTAATTTGTATTCTGCTGCATAAAACCACAGATTTAGTTCAGTAAAGTACTAAACTTGCCCAAAACTACGCTTTGTCCCATCACTAAGTCGGTCTACCGAAACGTTCATTTCGTTCAGCCCTTTCCTTTCATTCCGATTCTCATTCTATTTTGAAAACTCGTCACCCCCGGCACCGCACCCGACCGGCTCACCGCCTCACTGCCAGTGTTGCCAACGTAGGCGATTTTTCGTTATTTAGGCTACTCAGTACGAGAATCGGCAATTGTAGATAGTGATATATGTGAATGTGGTGTTGATGTTGGAGATTTGGACCATTTAATTTTCTCGTGTTACCGTTTTGACCACTCCTCCCTTCTGCAACAATGGGCAGACACAGGCAAAGATAATCTAAGATGGCGCCACCATAGCTGGTCTCAATCTGACCAATGAGGTTAGGATATTTTGAAATATAAAATGACATTACCACATTTTCAACCAATGACGATGTTGAGGACCAGCTATGCTAGCGCCATTAGTTCCACAGTGTGTCTCCCCATTGCTTAGTGCTCGTGTTCCTTTTCCTACCCGAATGTCATGCCTACTTATGAATCCCAAATTCTATCCTATAATTACATCTTTTATTTTGCATAATGATATTAAGATTTAATAATATAATATATATATACGTATATCCGTCAGGGGCTGATAAGGGGGCCAAAATGCAACAAATTGGACCCCCCATATGTATGGCCGAAATTCAATAGTTTTCGAGATATTTGAATTTTAAGGGTTTTTCGATATTTACCCAAAATTTGACATTTAATTCCAAATAAAAAAAAAACTACATATTTGAATGGGTACCATTAAAAATGATGTTGTAGCTGGCACTTCAATTAAGCTATGGACATAATTAAAACTACCTAATTAAACAAAATAATTAAATTAATGAGCGATATGAGAATAATATCTTACCGATATTTTCATTTTACGCTTCAAAAATGTTGTCTCGTCACAAAAATTTCTATGACATTAATCGTACAAACAACTAAAACAACTTGCCTATTCTGTAAGCTTTCCAAAAAGGTATAAAAGTCAATTTTAAAATACATAATTCGTGGCATGGCATGTGTTTGAACCGGCGCGGGGAGAGAAATCATCTGTGTTTTTAGTTTATGATCCTCGCTAAAACAACCGATTTTACTGGCGAAATTCTTGTTGTTGTTCTTGTGGCGGGGTGTGCGGGCGGGGGAGTACACGGCGCCTGCTGCGCTCGCGTCGCCTTCCTAATCCTTAGTAAGTTTCGACTCTACGCCGCGCAAGCACGTGTGTTGTTCTTGCTATTAACCAATCTCTCATCGCGTTAAATTGTTATCGATCATTATTGTTAATTCTTGTTTCTCTTGTTATTCTTTTTGTTATCATTGTTATTTCGGATAACATGGCTTCGTATTCTAATAACGAATACGCAGACATAATGTTTTGTTATGGTTTTGCCAATGGAAACGCGGCTGCGGCTCGGCGAGAATACCAACGCCGCTTTCCCGATCGTCGACTTCCCCACGTTACTGTTTTCGGGAGCACCTACCGACGATTGTCTGAAACTGGCAGTGTTCAGAGAGCACAATTCAACGCTGGCAGACCTCGACGGTACACGGCTGACGAAGAGGACACTATTCTTCAGTGTTTTATTGATGACCCAAATATCTCAACGAACATTGTTGCAAGACAGCTCGGTATGTCCCAGTGGAAAGTGTGGTCGGTAGTTCATCTATCAGGTAGACACCCATACCATTATCAACCTGTCCAAACATTGCACGAGGGAGATCCTGCCAGGCGACTCGAATTTTCTCGGTTTATGTTAAACGCTGACGCTGACCAGGAACATTTCCTAAGAAATATTTTGTGGACTGACGAGTCAAAGTTTGACCGGGATGGTATAACGAATTACCATAACTTACATTTTTGGGCACCTAAAGCAGGCAGGAATCCAAAAAAACTAAAAGAAACTGCGTCGCAAATGAGATTTTCCCTGAACGTATGGATGGGTGTCGTTGACAATTATTTGGTGGGCCCTCATTTCTTGCCCCAAAATTTGAACGGCCAAAATTACGAGGAGTTTTTGAGAAACAACCTAGACGATTTGTTGGCGGATGTTCCCGAAGAAATAAAAAACAACCTCATGTTTCAACATGATGGTTGCCCAGCACATTACCGGATTACTGTCCGACAGTGGCTAGACGAGAGATATCCAAACCGATGGATTGGGAGGGGAGGGCCAATTCCGTGGCCAGCACGAAGCCCTGATATCACACCACTTGATTTTTACGTCTGGGGTCATATGAAGGAATTAGTTTATGTGACCCCAATAAATTCAGTCGAAGAACTTCGACAGCGAATAATAAATGCGGCGCAACAGATGAGAACAACGTTCACATCAAGAGTGACGAAAACCGAAGTTAGGAAGAGAATTCGAACCTGCATTCGTAATCGAGGGGCTCATTTTGAACAAGATGTGTAAAATTTTTAATAAAATTTGACGTAAATTTTTTAATGCATTTTATTTCATACAAATACAAATGACCCTCCGCGCCGATTCAAACACATGCCATGCCACGAATTATGTATTTTAAAATTGACTTTTATACCTTTTTGGAAAGCTTACAGAATAGGCAAGTTGTTTTAGTTGTTTGTACGATTAATGTCATAGAAATTTTTGTGACGAGACAACATTTTTGAAGCGTAAAATGAAAATATTGGTAAGATATTATTCTCATATCGCTCATTAATTTAATTATTTTGTTTAATTAAGTAGTTTTAATTATGTCCATAGCTTAATTGAAGTGCCAGCTACAACATCATTTTTAATGGTACCCATTCAAATATGTAGTTTTTTTTTATTTGGAATTAAATGTCAAATTTTGGGTAAATATCGAAAAACCCTTAAAATTCAAATATCTCGAAAACTATTGAATTTCGGCCATACATATGGGGGGTCCAATTTGTTGCATTTTGGCCCCCTTATCAGCCCCTGACGGATATACGTCGAATTACCAGTAACCCTGTATATAAATTCCTATTATGCCTTCCTTCCTCATAAGTATTTTGTGTAAGTTTAATTTTGTAATACATATAATTAGATCCTAATAACTCACCTGATCTTGTCAATAATTCCTTTTCGAATTTACCTCTCCCGTCCGTTTCCTAACCTTTTTACTTGATATTGGCACAAAGCCTGCTAGTGCCATAATTATAAAAAAAAACAAAAAATTGTGGTGATTTGATTCAGACGCAATAGCGATCAGAGAAAAATATTTATATTACATTAATTTGGTGAAGACAGCTGTATCAAAATGTATCTTAGATATTATTTGAACGAAAAGGGTGACAGGCAGTACACATTAGCGGTAAATATTCATTGTATTATTTTATAACCTAAAGCTCACGTGTTTGTTTACAAAATATATTTTGTATTTTTAGCCCTCCGTTTTAAACGAAGTGTAATTCTGGATAATATTCCCTCGACTTACAAAATAAGTTTCCATACAGAAAGACGACCCTCTGACCAAAGCTCGAAGAACATTTAATTTTATCGACCAACTTAGTAGACCGTCCTTATTTCCAGAATTAGCTAGATCAATGAATCGAGTAGGTAATCAGAAACATTTTATTATTTACAGACCATTGATCCTCATGGCAAACCTACAATATCAGCACATCCAGGTAAATAAACAATCAATTTCTATTCTACAATACAACAGTTTTGTGTGTGAGTATTTACAAGATAACAAACTGATATCTGAACCCGTTGCGTGACAATGCTTGGTGATTATGTTGACTTTTATGCTAGACAACATTTACCTACTTAATTGAATTTTTTTCTTAAATCATTCCAACTGCTTTTCTTTTGATAATAATGAAATCACATTGGTGACCCTTCACTCACTAATATGGATAGATATCAAGAGTTACTGTTCTCTAATGTATGAGTACCTATGAACAGCTGAAGAGATGAAATGGAATTTTTACTAACAGTTGCTTTACATTTTCAGCTCGCTTCTCCCCTGAAGACAAGTACTCCAGGCACAGAATTATAATCAAGAAGAGGTTTGGACTCCTTCTCACACAGCAACCAGAACCCATACTTTAAGATGTCAATAAAATAAGTTTAATTATAAGTTTTACATTAGTCTTCTTGTTTTATTCTAATACACCTGAGTTGACCCAATGATTGTCCAAACAATCACACTAATATTATAAACTTCGATCAATAACTATTATTGATCAAAGATCATATAGGCAAAATTTTGTGAGTCTGTGTGTGTTTGTTTGTTACTTCTTCACGCTCAAACGGCTTGTACGAAGCTCAATCTTAAATCCGTTAAAGTAACAATTTTACACAGGCCTACAATGGTTTTCCCTTTTCATTTCTGAGTAACGTTTTCGATAGATTTTGACACGCTGATTACGAGAAAAATAGTAAAAAAAATCCTTCACGTCAGACTTTTATCTTATTTATAGTTTTAGATTTTGTTCAAAATTGGCCGGAGAGCTCCCTTTAAAAATTGATAGAAAAATATTAAACGAGTTTTATCAAATTGCTACTGCATTAAATAAATCTATTAATATGATGAATATAATCATGATTCATAATTTGCTAATCACTTCATAATTAGTATAAGAAATATGTCTTTATTGCGCTGAAAAGGGGTGATTTTAGCCTCGTTAAGTAATGAGCGTATTAAATACAGATATAACTATATTGTTATGTACAATTTTATGTCAATTCGTAGAAGAGGGTACACGTAGTTAATTATAATTATTTTTGGTATAAATACCCACACCATTTTAGAAAAATCACAGTTTCTTTGTGCACTGGACAACGCAAACTTAAAAATGTCATCACGTAATTGTTTGAATTCTCCCGATAGTTTTTGTTATATTTGTGGGAAATTTGTGACGGTAAAACAACGAGCAAGCATAACAGACTTTGTGAAGAATGTTTACTTCATGTATTTTGGACTTACCATCAGCAACCAGGACAAACCTTGGACACCTCATAAAGTTTGTACTACATGTGTTCGAGAGCTTCGCAAGTGGTCAAAAGGACAGAAGAATTCTTTCAAGATTCAGTTACCGATGCAATGGAGAGAGCCTAAAGATCATGTTCAAGATTGTTACTTTTGCTGCTGTGACATCACTGGACATAACTCCAAAAATAAAAAAGAAATTATTTACCCAAACGTAGAATCAGTTACACACGTAGTTTTCCGCGATTCGGGAACTTTACAGTCCTCGCCAGCATATATACAAACTGAAGATTTAATTAGTGACACTGAAGAATCTGACCCTAATTTCAGTCAACGCGAAGATGAGCCTCAACTTTTTTCACAAGCAGAATTAAACGATTTAACAAGAGATTTAAATCTTCCTAAAGATGCGGCTGAGCTCCTCGGATCAAGATTACAAGAAAAAAACATGCTAGCTGCTGGTACATCATTCTCATGGTACCGCAACAGAGAAAAAGATTTTCTTCCGTTTTTTGCTGAAGATCAAGATTTAGTTTATTGTAAAGACATTCCTGGCCTGGTCAAAATGTTTGACATTGAATACGATCCTAAAGACTGGAGGTTGTTCATCGATTCTTCAAAAAGAAGTTTGAAAGCAGTCCTGCTCCATAATGGAAATACATACGCTTCACTACCAGTAGGACATTCTGTCCATTTAAAAGAATGTTATGAAAATATGGAAAAGCTTTTACATAATATAGCCTACGAACAGCACAGATGGATGGTATGCGGAGATTTGAAAGTTATAAGCATGCTGCTTGGTCAACAAGGTGGCTATACAAAATACCCGTGTTTTCTGTGTGAGTGGGACAGTCGGAATAAAGCACAGCATTGGACTAAAAAAGAATGGCCACCGAGAATTGAACTATCACCTGGAACAAAAAATGTACTTCGAAGAAGCTTAGTTCCCCGAGAAAAAGTTTTACTGCCTCCTTTACACATTAAGCTGGGTATGATTAAACAGTTTGTGAAAGCTTTAAATAAAGACGGAGAAGGTTTTAAATATCTGCGTACAATTTTCCCATCATTGTCAGATGCAAAACTAAAAGAAGGCATTTTTGTTGGTCCTGATATAAGAAAATTAATGAAGGATGAAAACTTCGATGAAAAACTTTCCCATATTGAGCTGGCAGCATGGAAATCTTTTAAGGAAGTTGTGAAAAATTTCTTAGGGAACAAAAAAAGCCCTGATTACAAAGACATTGTGGCCAAAATGATAACAAATTTTGGCTTGATGGGCTGTTCTATGACCATTAAGCTTCACTTCCTGAATTCGCACATTGACTATTTTCCGGAAAATTTAGGAGCCGTTAGCGAAGAACAGGGTGAAAGATTTCATCAGGACTCGAAGGACATGGAAAAGAGGTATCAGGGAAGACGGAATCCTAATATGTTAGCGGACTACTGTTGGCTTTTGAAGCGAGATGAGCCAAACCGGAAATTTAAGAGAAAATCACAAAACAGAAGCTTCGGAGAAAAAAGAACAAGGTTTCACAAGGATGATTAACGTGTTTACGAATTAAGCAACTTATTAATTAATTATATTGTACAAAAATTTATTATCATAACTAAGTATTTTTTAATAAATATTTTTTTATTGTAAAAAAATGTATTTTATTGCAATTTTGGTTCATGGTCAATAACTAAAAATCTGGACGTGATGAAGAAAAACTGATTACATATTTGTAATCAGCGTATCAAACTTAGTCAATATCAGTTATTAAACTGAAAAGGGGAATTCATGACCTAAAATTTGTAGGCCTGTGATTATTAATACAACAAACTTTTAGGAATTCTGTGTCCTTCATGCCGAACACGGAGGCCACCATCCATCCTGACGTCAGAATGGCTGGTCAAAAAAAGTCATATTTCTCTGAATGTATCATAATATGTAGCAATTATTGAAGAAATGTAGCACAAATATAATCAATTGGATAGCAATTCTTGAATATACTTTGAAAGCCGCGTACCATAGGCAACCAGCCATTTTGACGCTAGGAGCTAGCGACGCGAGCTCGCGAAAATTTTTAGCATCTCGTCTCAGAGAGAGAATATTGGTATAGTAATAGGTATCTACCTTTTGACCATTTATGTCATATAATGTTCCACTATAATCAGTTGTCACATGGTATGAGCATGTGTTGAAAATGTCGTGAGGAGAGTTTTGAGTAGGTGTGGATGTCGATGGCTTGAGTAGGGGAAGACCAAAGAAACGATGGATGGAATGTGTGAAGGATGATATGGTCAGAAATTAAGGGGTGCTAATGCTAAGCTACCGAGACCGAGATGACGACTAGTAGAAAAGTATGGAAGAAAAAGACATGTTGCGCCGACCCCAAATAAATGGGGATAAGGGAATGATTACAGTGGACCTATCGGATGGTAAATGTTGCAAGACTTGTTATTGAAGTGAAAACTTCTCTAGGTGTATTGGGCATTTTTGAGATGGGAAAAAAACCATTGAACTCGCGCCACTGTTACCGTAAGCGACACCGCGCGTATTGTTTATAAGGCGATTAAAAAAATACCCACTTCGGATGTGTTCGGCTGTCCTCGAGATGTACGGTAAATACGCTAAATGCTGGCCCACTTACGGATTTTCTAAAATGGATCGCTCTGGCTCCATCACTTGCAACGAAAGGATAGCTTGTGATGCTGTTTTAGACAGGTTGATAAATCTATTGTATGTTTATAGGCAAATAATTGACTTTTCTACTAAAAGCAAAAAGTTTTAGGTTTAAATTAGGGATGCATCCGATAAGTACCGATATATCGCGATACTTCAGGTTTGCCGATATAGGTATTGGCAATATTTTTATGGCCGATTAAACGATACTTTTCAAATTTAGCGCTTTAACATTTTAACCGCCCGACTTCATATCGGTTGGCGTGCCCCCAGCGCCCGGCACAGTGAATCAAAAAATTAATACCTATGTACCTGCAATACATAAACATACATCCATCCGCCGCCGCTGTGCGCGGGATTCTAGGGCTTCGCCCGGCGCGCCACACTCGCCGCCGCCGCCGCACGGTAGGCTGAAAATCGGCTTTCATAGACTTAAGTGCTTGTTTTTATGCCGGATATCGCTTCTATGTCATTACTATGTACAAAAATGACACCCGAGTTAATTCTGCCCAAAAACGAAGGAAATATAATTTTTTTACGAAAAATTTGTATGAAGCTAGTATGAAAAATCGAATTATCTCCTAAACGGCATGTTTAACCGTAATATCCTTGGAGGTGGTCATAGTGCTAATTATTTATGATTTTTTGGTTGCCGATTTGACGAAAAATTTAATGCCGTTTTTTTTTTAAAAATCGTCTAAATATTTTTATTTATTTTTACATGTAAAACGATCCCTTTTAATACAAACGTTTTACCTGAAATAAAACGTAAATTAAATTACTTACCTAAATTTGAAGCCTAATAATACATGAGAGAGAGGCCATCGTTCTGTCCCTTTCTCGCATCCGTTCTCCCCCCTTGTCGCGTACTATCGCCTTCTCTGTCTCTCCTCCCACCACCACTAGCAGTTGCAAACGTTGGTTTGCTTTTGGATTTGCCTCATTGAAGTCATTGTAGACCCAGGCAGAATTTAAGTTATTAGGCTTCAAATTTAGGTAAGTAATTTAATTTACGTTTTATTTCAGGTAAAACGTTTGTATTAAATAACTTGACCGTAAATTTGAAGCCTAATAATACATGAGAGACGTGTTTGTTATCGCCTGGTGGTGGTGGAGACGTCAATGTGACTATTAAATTAAATTGAAGATTTGGATCACACAGCAATGAAAAGGAATGGTCCTTAGTAAGATTGGTATTATGCTATTAACGCACAGGCGGGCGAAAGCAATATAAGTACATGGTATAGCTTCCTTGTGAATAAAGGTATGTTGTTACAGATGTGTTCAAAAATAAAAATTATGTTTACAAAAAATAAAATAGTTTTATTTTCAGAATAAAAAGCAAAAAGTATCCTTTCTAACACAAGTAACAAATAACGGAAAGCGACTCGCTCAATTAATTAAATATGTGTGCAAAAAGTACACAAGCAAATCATACAAACATTTTGAGTAATTATTATATAATCACACTGCAGTAAACAAATTAGAAACAGAGTTTTGAGCCTCTGTTTTCTTTACTTCTTTACAGTAAAAACGCCTAAATGTATTTTCTGATCTCCAATTGCCTCTGGAGAGAATTTCATCAACTGAGCAGTTCTCATACCAACTTTTTGAAGCTACAGCAGACCTAAAACTTCCAGCTGGGGCTTCAATCCCAGCATCCTTTAATATTTTCTTAACCCAATTAGCTATAACACAACGTGAAGCAGGTCGAGCTTTACCATATACAGTAACAAATAAATTATTACATTTAGCTTCGCTTCTCCTGTTGTCTCCAACTGAAATCAACTTTAAAATCCAATGTACTGGATCTAAGCATTTATTATCCTTATTGATCATTAGCTTCCAACCTGATTGACGATAAGTTGCGGAATCAGTTTTTGAGCCGAACATTGGCCAAAAGATAACATAATCATTAGTAATTTCGCAATTATTAGCATTGATGCTCAAGAGGGTCAGGTCATGGACCCTACGACCAGAACATAGTAATAAGAGGCATGCTGTGTGTTTCGATACCTCATAAACTTTATCTATATCAGGATTCTGTTGACATAGTAAAGATACAACTTGGTTAACGTCCCAAACTGGGGTCTTTGAGAGTTTTGGAATGGCTAGTGCTATAGACTTTAATATTCGCTTGACCAAAGGATGCTCGCTTAGCCGTTCTGATGACTCTGGGCAACATAAAGTGGAAACTACGGCTTTATGGACAAGAATAGTATTGTAAGAGAGCCCATCATTTTGGTAAAGATCAGCTAAAAATCTAGCTAGCGCCGAACCGGTTGGCTCGCTTACAGAAATATGATTAAGCTTAGCCCATTTTATCCAACGAGCCCAGGCTGGATTATATGTTCTTATTGTAGACGATCGCCAGCTTTTCATGAGAAGATGCCTTTGTTGGGTTGTCCAGTCACTCAGTTTTTCGTTCCACCCCCACATCTCCAAACCTCCAACGTCATTTTGTTGGCCTTGTGAGGGGGTTTGTTGGTCGATGTGTCTACTAGCACTTTGCATAGGTTCCTGATCGTCCAAGGGCGGTCTATTGCCCGATTCTTGAGGTCCGGTCTCCAAAAGACTTGGTCCCATTTCGGGGCAACTATCAGAAATATTCCTCGACATTTGTTCAGATGGATCAGCACTTTGGGTATCAAGAACGGTGGCGGAAAGATCCATGCCAATGGATAGTCCCAGATCTGGCTGAAAGCATCTTGAAGCTCGGCTTGCTGATCCCGACGATCCAGAGTGCAGTACCTGGGGACCACATGGGCTCGCTGAGACGCGAACAAGTCTATCACCGGGGTTCCCCATTGGGAAAATATTAGGCGCGTTACTTGAGGGAGTAAGTGCCACTCTGGTAGTCTCTGCAGTCGAGATAGTCTGTCCGCTTCGACGTTGTATACGCCTGGGATGTGGTAAATGGTGAAGTGAATCTGGTAAAAATCTACGAGCTGCAAAATCTGGTAGGTCAGGTCTATAAGCGCTAGTGATTTTGTACCGCCTTCGTTTCTCAGATAAGATACCGCGGTCTTGTTGTCGCACTGAACGTGTAGGCTGGCTTTGCATAGGCTCTGACCACAATGTTGAATTGTTTTTAGGATCTCTTTTTGGTTGCAATGAAGAAGTTTTTCTTCTGCTTTCCAAGTGCCGGACACATAGGTGTTGTTTATGTAAGCACCCCAGGCGTTGTCTGATGCATCGGTGACAATGTAGTGTGTTGGATGTGAGACATGGATAGGAGATGAAGTCTCGAGATAATTTTGCCACCATTGTAAGTCCCTCTGAGCTGCCTCGGGCAGTGAACTTCTTGCAGTAGGTTTCAGGTGTAACATGCTGATGCATAGCTTTTGAAGCTGACGAAAATTTATCCTTCCCCGAGGTACAACAAAGCTTGCAAAGTTCATCATTCCTATGATGATTTGTAATTCCTTTAGGCATGCTTTTTGCTTGTTGATTAAGTGAGTGATCATGGTTTTCATTTTCAGGCACTTTTTTGTTGGAAGTGATTTTATGTTCTTCCACGGATCCCATAATATACCCAGATACTCTATCGCTTGCTTTGGTTGCAGGATAGACTTTTCGTAGTTTATTATCCATCCTAAATATTGTAGGATGCCCACTGTGGTTTTGACCTGGCTCACCAGTGTATCGTAATTTTGATTGACTAGCAGGTAGTCGTCTAAATAAATTACGACACGTATACCGCGGTCTCGAAGAGTCTGGGCAATCCAATTGCTCAAGGAGGCAAATGTTTTCGGTGCTGAACTGAGCCCGAAGGGAAGGCAGTTCATTTGAAGCAATTGGCCTTGGTAAACAAGCCGTAAGAATCTCCTGTGAGCCTCTGTAACTGGCAGATGGAAATATGCTTGGGATAGGTCTATTTTTACCATCCAATCGTTTGGTTGAAGGAAGTCTGGGATTCTGAAAATATTGATCAGCCGGAAGGTGGCGGCGTTGACGTATTGGTTCAGTGCTTTGAGATTGAAAATTGGTCTGAAATTCCCGTCTTCTTTGGGCACCAGAAACATTGGTGAAATGAAACTTTGAGTTAGTGGCACGACTGTAAGCACCTCTTCTGATATCATTTTGTGAATAATATGGTCCATTTCTGGAGAATGAGGCGTCGACTGGACTGAATTTTGCAGATTGGGTATATGGAGTGGAGGCTTTCGTACAAACGGAATTCGGTAGCCGGATATTATTTTTAATATATAATCGGGTGCGCCCATTTTCTTCCACCGGTCGTGAAAAAGTCGCAGCTGACCGGCGCGAAACGAACTCGTTGAGTCAGAATCTGCGTGAATTGCCTCTCCTATCCCGGTGGGATGAGGGAGAGCTTTTGCGTCTGGTATTTGAATCATCATTGGATCTGCGGTAATTTGATTGCTTACCGCCCCGGCCCCGAAAGGGCTTGCCTCTGTTATTGATAGGTGTGCTATTTGCTCCTGAGGAGGTATGCCCCATATGTTTATAGGTCACCTTTCTCTGACTCGGAAGTGATAACTTTCGCTGAGTCATGGATGTGTTTGGATCGGTCTGCGGTGCAGAAGCGCGATCCTTGTCACGAGGCCAGAAAACTTTATTCACGCCTCCAGCTTTTTCTAACGTAGAAGTAAGTTGCTCAGCTCCGAATAGATTATGAAAAGATGGTGGAATTTTTCTCATTATGCTCTTGTGCAGGGGATCCTTGACACCAGCCAAAATAGTTTCCCTTCGCTGCTGAATACATTCAGCGCTGTGTCCGCAAATCATTTGTAAAGTATCGCTAGAAATTGTAGCATACTCACCATTTACAAAAATATCCGTTATTTTTTCACTAATCGTGTCAGGATTCAGATTATCTGTTTGCCTAGTCCAGCTTAAAAATGAGCGAAGCTCCGTTTGTAGCTGTTCTTTTTGCTTAATAAGTGCAAAAGATAACGACCCAAAAGCTTTTTCCATATTAATTAGAGAGCGCGCGCCGTCGTAACGTTTCAACTCATCATTCGCATCGAGTTCTGTGAAACCGGGGGTATGTCTATAATTTTTTTGTACTTCGGAATACCTCACATTTGTCCAATCGGGATCGTCTAATCGTTGAATCTTTCTTAATATTTCTAAATACGCACTGGGTGTCTTTAAGATATAGGGATCTTTTATTTTCGTTCCTATTGACAATGAAATTTCCGGTCCTAATTCAGAATTATCCGGGTCATTTATAGGTACATCATCGCAATATAGCTGGCGGCTCACATTATCATCTAAACAATCTTCATCATGTTCATATAATGACCCGCGATCATGTTCACTAGCACAATACACAAAATTTTTCTTAAGATCGGCTACCTGTTCTATTAACTTCTCTAATTTACGGTCTCTTTGACTGCGTTTGTTTCTTTTACGCGAACGACGAGAACGTTTATAGTTTGGTGAACTATCAGAGCTGCTAGAACTTGAACTAGAATTTGATGATGTGGTTGAGCTACTTATATCGCGAACACGGCGTTTTCTTTTCTTAGATTGCACGTTATTATTATCTTTACTTTTATCTTGAGTGCTCGTATTTTGGTTCGGTAAAATATTTTGATCACTCATTATTATAATTCGTACGCTGAAATACAATTAAAATAACTTTATGCAAAAAAGTAAAAATTAAGAAAAAATGAGGGTACTACATAAATAGTAATTCGATATTACTTAAAAACGAACGGTAACACCGTTAATTAAGAGTATAAACACAGAAAATAGAAGTACAGATTTTGTACAAATTATTCGGTTCTTAAAAGTGTTATTAATTCTTGCAAATTTCACATAAGCACTTTGTGATAGGTAAATGTCTTACCTTCTTTAACCGGTGTTGTCAGGACAGGAACAATGACGTCAATGAGGCAAATCCAAAAGCAAACCAACGTTTGTAACTGCTAGTGGTGGTGGGAGGAGAGACAGAGAAGGCGATAGTACGCGACAAGGGGGGAGAACGGATGCGAGAAAGGGACAGAACGATGGCCTCTCTCTCATGTATTATTAGGCTTCAAATTTACGGTCAAGTTATTTAATGTTTATGTTGAAGAACACGGACTTTTAACTACCTACACGTAACATAAAATAGCATCACTCCTATATTTCCGAAGGAGTTGGCAGAGATAAGGCACTTGGATTGCTTCTTTCGCTAAAACTCTCAAAGTGGCAATGATTACGTTGCGAGAGGCTGCCATTCGGGAAGGTGCTAAGGATATTTATCCATCTTACTATAAAGTGCAACAAACTAAGCTTGATTGCTACCCTCCGAAGCAATCAGTGACAGTTACTGATTCATCGGCTAGGATTACACTTCAAGCTTTACTTGATATCACAGTTACAAGAATCCTTCAAAGCCTTTCTAACGAAGAGCATAACAAGCAGTTGAAGCTGATATCCAAGTGGGGATTTGATGATGCTTCTAACCAAAGCCGATACAAGCAGAAAATGGAGGGTGAGGAAGATGACTCGAGCATTTTCATGACCTCCTTGGTGCCACTAAAACTGACAGATGGAGACAACATCTTATGGACGAACCCAAAACCATGCTCAGTTTTGTATTGTCGTCCAGTTCAGTTTACTTTTGTAAAGGAGAGTGAAGCAGTTGTCCTTGAGCTGAAAAAACAATTGGATGAAGAAATTGAGGCCCTTATCCCCACAGAGTGCAATAATAATAATAGGGTGACTCATGAACTAATGATGACGATGATCAACGCTAAAGTTTGCACTTCTGTAACATCAAAAATTGTGTGTTCTGACCTGTATGAATTTGGCTTGTCATCCCTACACGCCCGTATAAATTGTATGCAATGTGTTGTTACACATTGCATACAGGCTCGACTTCAAACGTTGGGCAGCGAGAAGTGATGAGCACAAAGAAATGCTACAGACAAGGAAAAAAATAATTCAAAATAAATTCAAAGATGAGCTCAATCTGTGATTGATATAGTAAAACAAGGCTCGGGAACCACCAATGACGGGAATACTGCAAGAAAATTATTTGAGTTTCCTTATAAAACCGCAGCTATAACCGGTTTGGATGAAGACCTCATCAAAAGATTTTCTATAATTTTACAAGCAATTACATCTGGAGAGCAGGTCGATATAATAAAATTTAGAGATTGTGCCCGCAAAACAGCAGAAAAGTACGTATTATTATACGACTGGACCGTTCATAAATTATTAATCCATGGGGCTGACATAATCGAGAAAAATAATATTATGCCGATTGGGACTCTCTCGGAAGAAGCCTCAGAGTCTCGAAACAGATTTTAGGAGGTTTCGAGAACATCATTCGCGGAAAAGAAGTAGGCAGGATTCCAATCAAGACATTTTAAATATGCTTGTTGTTTCTTCGGATCCTTTGCTAAGTGCACAAAGGCCTAAGTTAGATGCCAAGAAAAAGCAAAGTTTTTTTGCTGAAACTCTCGACTTAATTCAATTTCAGGAAACTGAGTTCGAGTTTTTGAATATATCCAATCTGGATGCTGACTCAGAATTGGAGTCTGACAACGAGAGTGATAAGGAAAATTTGTAAAAAATTATATATGTACATATTTGTAAATTTGTATTTGAGTGTGTTTGGTTTTTTTTTGTAATATTTAATGATATTTTGTCTTTTGTTTATTTATTTTACAAATGCTTAGTATTAATTCCTTAAATTAAATTATTTTGTATATAATATAACTTTATATGTTACTTGAATAAGAGTTTGATAACCTTTTTTTATTTAAATTAATAAAAATGTGTCAAAAAACAGCAATTTTTGTTATTTATTTTTTCTTGTTTTGTGTGTTCTTAATATTTGGGTTAATAACATATCGAACTTTTTAACTTGGACACTAAAAGGGATCGTTTTACATGTAAAAATAAATAAAAATATTTTGACGATTTTTAAAAAAAAAACGGCATTAAATTTTTCGTCAAATCGGCAACCAAAAAATCATAAATTAGCACTATGACCACCTCCAAGGATATTACGGTTAAACATGCCGTTTAGGAGATAATTCGATTTTTCATACTAGCTTCATACAAATTTTTCGTAAAAAAATTATATTTCCTTCGTTTTTGGGCAGAATTAACTCGGGTGTCATTTTTGTACATAGTAATGACTAATAGAAGCGATATCCGGCATAAAAACAAGCACTTGCAAATTGAAATCCCTAAGTCTATGAAAGCCGATTTTCAGCCTACCGTGCGCCGCGCCGAACAGAGCACTCGACGCAAGGAACATATTTACTCTAGGAGCAAGGAACATAATTACTCTAGGCGTCTCTAGGAGTCTAGGAGACTCGCGGCTAGGGATGCCCAATACGATGCGATATATCGAAATATCGATACAGCGCTATACGATATATCGATATTTTGGCCATACGATGCGCCTCGATATATCGTATTCCAAAAAAAAATCGCATTAACGTATCGTATCAAACTATGACTGATTAAAATTTATTTATTTTTGTTTATATTAAACCTACCTACCTTTAGACATAATATTGTTATTCGTAATAAGTAAAGGTCAGGATTATTTAGAGTTATTTATGTACTACACTAACCTTTCATACATACTATAAATACTTTTCTTTTATGACTTACAATATATTGTAAAAATTAAAAAAAGGTATGTCTTTATTTAATGTTTAAGATATATTTAGGCTTATAATAATATTTTACCTACGAAATAACCTACCCAATCGATATACCAAAGCGATACGGTTACGATGCGATATATCGATACAAAGGGATACGATAATATCGCGTATCGATACAAGCGCATTCGATACGGTTACGATGCGATATATCGATACAACAGTCTTTTTTGGGCATCCCTACTCGCGGCTCGACGCGGTCTCTACGGCCGGCCAATAACACAACAGCGACCATCGCGCCACCGCACGGATTTCTTTAGGAACTATAATGTATATTGAAACCGTATTCCTATTGGTTAATAAATGTTACTAAGTAAGTCACTACTTGTACACATTTTGTAAAACACACGCACGCATTTCATTCGCTATTCAGTATTCCTCGTTTATTTTAAATATACTTTCGTCGTACTGGAGTATTATTGTCTCTACACCACCTTAGCGCTACACCTACATCAAAGAGGGATGTGCAATAATTAATTTTTCGATGTCGATATTTCGTTTTAATAACGACATTTGCATTTGCGAGCGGCGTGGTTAACTAACAACTACAACTCGACCAAGCTAAGTTTGCACCTCGCGTCGATTCGCGATGACTTTAAAAAATAAACAAATGTTTGTTAGATTTTACCTTGCATTTATTGTTTTTAACATTATATTATACATAGGTATAATATATATAATATTATTGTATGTACCAATACTAATACCTACTAATCATAAATCTGATTATTCATCCGCAAAAAAATGTTTTATCTTTTTTTTTTTTATTAAGCAGTCTATGCAACTGTCAGTCAATGTCAAGTAGAGTTGTCCAACTATATATAGTTTCACTGTCGATAGATGACCTCGAAAACTAGTAACAATATCGATAGTGCTTTCGATAGTATCGATATCACAAATTAACTAATAATATTGATTGGAAGCAATAGTATCGATAGGATCGATACTATTACATTATAATACTATCAATAGTATCGGTAGTATCAATTTTTTAAAGTAATACTATCGGTACTATCGATATTATCGATAGTATCGTTGTATTAAATAAATAAAACTATCAATACTATTGATAGTTTGTAAAACTATCTATAGTATTACACCATCGATAGTTTATTAACCGCCGATAGTATCGTTTCCCAATTATAGCTTCTGTAGCAATTATTCTCACTCACTGTGCCTTATATTGTGTCACCGTTACTAGCAAAACTGGTAGCTGTAAGCTGATTGTAATGATGGGTAAGTTAAACATATTTTAAATTAATATCCGTATGATTTTATCAATAGCAATACTATCGCCGTTTATAAAACTATCGATAGTGTGAGCTATCGATACTATCAATACTATCGATAGTATTGCTCCTAAGCATATGCTGGTCTTTGATAGTATCGATACTATCGATACTATTTTTGTATATCAATACTATTGCCCTGTATCATACTATCGATAGTATCGATACTATTGATATGACGTCAACTATCGATTGTTTAGCGATAGTCGACTATCGATAGGCAACACTAATGTCAAGTTGACAAAACGGTCGATACTCGATAGGGGTTGTTTCAGGTTTCTTGTGTTGTTGTTTTTATTCAAATTTATAATTAGTATATTTAAATAAAATAAATTATTAACAGTGCAACATGTCTTATAAAAAAGAAGACTTAAAGGTATACTGGAACAAGATCAATTACGCCTTTCCAATTATCAACGACGCTGTCTTCAGCGACTGCAGCAACGCGGACCACGACGAGATTCAACAAATAATTGTCGGCCTCGGCATTCAGATCAAAATACGAGATCTTGTTCTTCTCCACATCGAGAAATATCTACGGCAGCATGTAGCCCCTTCGTTCTGGTCAAAGTTTGTTAAAGTAGAAGAGGACGTAAAAGGCTTCCAACTATTCAAGGCTGCTGTGAACGATATATACGACGCAGTATCTAACTTCTCAGGAATGTTACAAAGACTGACCACATTAAACAACAGCTGTAATGACAGCAAGCCTATTTATGGCGAAAAGGATATTATTTCAGGATTCAAACAACTGGTTAGAGCTACACTGCTGTCTCAGTTGCCATTGGACTTCCAAGTGATCATTAATAATTTCTACAAAGTATCTTTTAATGTCTTTGATAATGAGTATGCAAACTCTGACATGGGTGAAGATGTCACATGCTCGGGGTGTTTGAATGAGTGTTCAGACTGTAACTGTATGTATATTGTGAAGGTGTTTCATGATACCAACAGGAAACTGATGGAGTTACAGTTACTTGAGAGACTGACTGGTCAAGTGTTGACAACCTTCATACAAATGAGGATAGAATGTCACATTCAGAAGCTTTGCACTGGATCATTTGATATGTCTCATATAGAATTCTTGGAAACTTGGCTTGACACTACTGTTATGTCATGGCTAACTAGGATTTACTGTGGGGGTTCCTCTAAACCATCCCCTGATGATAAAAATACTCTAAATGCTATATCAAAGTTCAAACAAAAATTAAGTTATTTTTTATACCACAGCTACACAAAATTAAGAATAGAACAACTTTTTAATATAATAATAGAATACCCAGACTCACAGCCTGCTGTTGATGATATTAAAATATGTTTGGAAAAGACTGACTTGAGATCTACTTTGTGTACAAACTTACAAAGTGCACTTGAAACAAGACTGTTGCACCCGGGTGTGAACACTCCTGATATACTAACTGCCTATGTTACTACTATTAGGGCTTTGAGGCATCTTGATCCATCAGGGGTGATTCTCGAAACAGTAACAAAGCCGGTTCGAAATTACCTTAGGAATAGAGATGACACAGTGCGCAGTGTTGTCAGTAGTTTAACTGAAGAAGGAGCAGGCAGTGAGCTAGCTGAGGAATTAGTCAAGTTTGCTGCAGAAGCTGATGGTGACAGTGACAAAGATGAAGCCTGGGATGAGTGGAACCCTGACCCAGTTGATGCTGACCCCACTGTTGACTCCAGTGATAGAAGAGCCAATGATATTATATCAATGCTTGTCAATGTTTATGGCAGTAAAGAATTATTTGTGAATGAATACAGGACACTTCTAGCAGACAGATTGTTAGCACAAAGTGCTATAAACACAGAGAAGGAAATCAGATATCTGGAATTACTCAAATTAAGATTTGGGGAATCACAACTACACTTCTGTGAAGTTATGCTCAAAGATATATCAGATTCCAAAAGAATTAATGCACTCATTCAACAAGACAAGGAAATAGAAATTTTGAACAAAAAGTTTACTTCAAATGCAATGATTTTATCTGCACAGTTTTGGCCTCCTTTCAAAGATGAGAGTTTGGAGGTACCAGAGCAAATAAAGCGCCATTTAGAGGCATACACAAAATCATTTGAAGCTCTAAAAGGGAATAGGACATTAAGTTGGAAACCACATCTTGGGAATGTGAATATTGAGATTGAAATTGGTGATAAGAAATTAGACTTAACAGTGTCGCCATTCAATGCTACGCTGATAATGCATTTTCAAGATAAGCCAGAGTGGTCAATAGATGAACTGCACCAGGTCATGAAAGTGCCTGTCACCATTCTAAGGCGTAAAATAACGTACTGGCAATCAATGGGCCTCATCACCGAAAAAAGTTCAGACCACTTTGTTTTGGTAGATGGTTCTGATGGGAACAAGGCTAATGTGGCCACAAACCAAGTTCAGGAAATGATTTGTGAGGATGATGAGACAGAGAGTGTTATGGCTTCAGCCCATGACCAGAGAGAAGGGGAACTCCAAGTTTTCTGGTCTTATATTGTTGGAATGTTGACCAACTTAGATTCTCTTCCACTGGATCGCATTCACCAGATGTTAAAAATGTTTGCTTCACAAGCTCCTGGTACGGAATGCAGTCTTCAAGAGCTCAGGCAGTTCTTGGATACGAAAGTACGAACCCATCTACTTGTTTTACAAGGAGGGATGTATAAGCTGCCTAAGACATAGATATAAGGATTATTATTGAATAAACAATTATGTTACAATTTAATAACGGCGTCTTTTTTTATAAACCATTAGCTAATACACAACAACTTACAAAAGTTTCATCACAATCGTTCGAGCCATTTTAGAGACTAACGCACGGCAATTTATTTTTATATACAGGATGTTTGGTAGAAGGACCGACACAATTTTTTGAGGGATTGGGGATGTCATTTGCTAGCACATAATTGTTTTATTTTTTATTTATATTGTGATTTTTTTAATTTATTTTTTTCATTTCTTAAGGCTATTGAATAGTTGATCTCCCAGCTACTTTTTCGCGAGATGGCAGCACATTCGCAAATTCGAACATTTTCAATTTTTACGCCTAACTCAGAAATCTTTGAGGGACAACTTCATTATATGCGTCAACTAGAGTATTAACTTAATTTTTTGAGATATTCACTTTGCTTGATAACTCGTCTCATACAAAGATTTGTACCCCTAAACGTTTAGCCGTTTCACTTTATTTGATTACACACACATGTACAGTAAAATAGTTTTACTTTCGATACCACTAGATGGCGTTGAATTCATAAACTTGGTTTGAAATAAGTATGTCGAGATGGCGTTTATTGAAATAAAAGATTTTTATGATGACCATCCTTCATTCAATAAAGTAAAAACTGAAGAAAAGAATACTTATATATTTTTATTTTGTTTCATAAAGGCTCATATCATGATTGGCCACCTTTTCAACACCACAAATTATCCAATTATTTAAATGGTTTTGTCGTGTCTTAACAGTTATTACACTAAGGGCAAATTTTTCCATCGCCAGATAACTTTTATTCAAGGAATAAAATTGACGTTTGACAGTTTTTGTATGAACTGTAAAAATTTCAAAATTATTCCACGAATTAAGTTATCAGATGATTGAAAAGTCAGCCCTAAATAAATAATAGACTCAAAGTCAAGTCAAAGAATTTATTGGTTTCAAATAGGCACCTAAAAGGCATTTTATAACATCAATATTTATAACAAAAACTGACTTGATTGAAATGTTTTACAATATTTGTATACATTAATTATATAAGTAGGTATATATGAAGACGATGCACCTAGAATACAATTACTATACCACAATAGTTACAAATAATTAAAAATCGTTATTTCGTCGTTTACTAGATGGCGCTGATGTAAAAGTAATTTATATGATTTAAAAAAATCGGGAAAACAGTTAAACTATATCACAATTTTAATAAAACAAGTATAGTATATGTTTATAGAGTAGTTACACAATTAATGACATAAAATTACTTAACAATTTCTCAAAAACAAAGAAGTTATAATAAAAAATTCTACATCGCGCAAACAGAATTTTCAACACAATAAGCTTATGGTCGGTGATTTTAAATAATTAAGTGGAAGTTTGTTCTTTAGTGTGATGTTACAAATGTGTACGACCAACTCCTTGTCACAATCTTTAAAATATCAAAGTCCATAGTCGTTCGATTTTATTACGAATATTTATTTTTGATACTAATAAAATACGTCAGTTTTAAAATACGTCGTACATCATCGTCGACATCATACGAATGTTATTATAACTTGTTATAATAAAACATTTCTTACCCTAATAAACTTTACTATACCTATAGATAATTAGGTGAAATATAATTATGCTCGTTTCACGTATTGAAATGTAGTTCACAAGGCACAATATAAGTAATACGTTCAAAAATTAAAAAGACGTCGTACTTACCTACTTGCCTCACTCTTGCTTCACTGTTCGCTAAACATTTATTTATATTGATTGAAATAACGTTTTCGTATTGCTTGTACCTAATGAATAAATTATAAAATTATTCTTATTTGAATTAGTTTGCAGTTCAGTTTCTGAACGAATGGTTTTCAGTAGGCGAGACGCCTAGCTAGTTGAGAATGACGTTGACCTTGACGCACTATGTGCTAATAACACTGAAAAGCGCAAATACTATGAAAAAACAAATCGTTTGTTTGTGTATTCGCTTTCCTGTACCTACCTTTTTGATTTGAATGCTGGTTTCACAAGAATTATATACCTATAATTCAATTATTCGATTAGGTACTACCTACGCAACGGTGAATCGTAGCTTAGGGAAAAAATAGGTAAATAGTTTGTACTTATACCTACCTTGGACCTCCTCCGCCGCGCCGTGCATGAACTTCTAGCTAGTAAATACCAAGTTTATGGATTCTTCAACCCCAGACCATGGATTAGGGTAATCGTGTCAGAAATTGTGGAGCAGCCAAACTTGAAACTTGCTCAAAAACACGTATTTCCCGGCAGGGGCGGATCTACTTAAAGGCTTTTTGGGCTGCAGCCCAGGGCCCCTTGGATACAGAGGGACCCCAACCGAATTGAAAACAATAAACGATATTGTCAATAATAAAAATAATCTAGAATTAAAAAACCTGCGATCATAATAAAATGGCAATTGGTTGAGTAATTAGGTAGGGCCCCTAAGCAGTATTAGCCCAGGGCCCCACAAATTCAAGATCCGCCCCTGTTTCCCGGAACAAGTTTCATATTTCCGCACACTATTTTTCGATCAATTTTATCGCGTTCTCACTTGCTTGTTAGTCGACAGGCGGTATGAGGTGCGCGGGAGTCGAGTCGTGCGGGGTCGGGGCGAGGTGAAATGGGGAACTTGATTGACGAGCGCCGCTGGCGCGCCCGCTCGGCTCGATTTTTTATAGTGTACAACCGGCCTATTCTGTACAAATATCACCGTGAACAATGACGTATTATATATAGACACGTTATCAACCAACATCTCGGCGCTTAAAAACGACGAAAATACTAGATAACTACTTATACGCGTAAAGAAAGGGAAAGAAAATATGACACCGTACGGCGGGATGTCTGTTGCTAGAGGGAGATAAATAAACATCTTCAGTTACGTCACAGGGTAAGTAATAGTCAAATTACATGCTCATTTGTCGAGCGCATGAGTGACGTAGCTATCAGAGGCATATGGGGAAAAAGGACACTCGATTTTCTAGAGTTAATAAAATAATTGATAATTGTACCGTGTTACCTACTTTACGAATAAAGTAATACCAATATTATATCTTTTAAATGTTTATTACAATCCGGTTATTTCACAAAAACCAATACTTTTAAATAATGTGTTTTAAATGACGTATAATTTTACCATAATTATAGGAACTGCAGTTTTTTTTATTCTTCGATAATTTTTTTTCGTCACATAAATATTGTCAGCTGAGAAATGCATTGAGCAAACTTCAGTATAGGTAGCCAATCGTTTTCACGTCTTTGAACCCTTATTATGTTAAGCCACTTTTCTTTTATCAGCCCTGTAGTGTATAGACATTTATAGTCTGTTGTGTACGACTCTGTCGTCTCGAGCAGCGCACGCGCGGTGTCGCGGGGCGGGGGGCAATAGCCTGCCGACCGCCGGGAAGAGAAGACGTGGACGCTTGCTGCGAGCCGATATCAGTGTAATTTAGTTACTTACTTGTTCTTTTCTAATATCAACTCTCGAGTCTTATGGTACATTACATGTGGCGACGAGGACAAACTGTGAGTTTTTAAGGATATTTACATTAAAAAACAAAGGAAAGTAGAGGAAGGCAAGCATGGACAAGGTATTTATACTATCCGACTACAATCGTTAAATAAATAAAACTTACGAATAACGAGGCACCGGCTGTAAATTCATGTATGACAGGCTACCTACCAAGCTTTTATCAAAGTGATTATTATGTAGGTGACTAAGTGACCACCCGCTAGGTTTCTTCAAAGATGTCGTTTCATTCGGTTACGCCCGTGGTGGGTGAATATGATACCTAACCTACAAGTTACCTACCTACTTGAGTTCGAGCCTCAATAATTATTACCTAGTAGCTGTATAAGAAATTTTAATAGGTAAAACAAATCACAGAGCCTTACGAGTTTCGTTAATCAATTTAGGTAGGTAATAGTTACTATTCTAAAGTTAATGAATTAGTCCACAGTATTAATTAGTTACTTACCTATATAAAAAAGTGGTTATTTACTGTTATCATTGTTTTGTTACTAACTGATGTTGACTGTTTAGAACATTTTTAACTAAGAAAATAGAAGGAAATGTAAAGTAACTAGGTACCTACTCCCTTGGCCGCGAGTTGCGTAGGCATTCTTTTGTTCGCGTTTTAGGTATCTAGGTTTCTATTGATGTACATCAAGGGAGTGACATACCTACATTTTTGTCAACCATACCTACCTACTTATTAAAATAAATGTTCTACGAGAATCACCGAAAGTATCGTGCGGTGAGCGGTTTTAGCGACGAGATATAAAGGCGACTGGGCATTTAATTGCGACTGAGCATTTAAAGGCGGCCGGGCATTAAATTGCGGCTGGGCATTAAATTGCGACTGGGCATTAAATTGCGGCTGAGCATTAAATTGCGACTGAGCAGTCGATTGCGACTGAGCATTTAATTGCGGTACGGTAAAGCATTAAATTGCGGATATCGATGAATACTTAGGGTACAACTTGCATTAAATTGCGGAGATTTACCGGTATAGCATTAAATTGCGGACATACCCACATGGCATTAAATTGCGATCATACTTACATGGCATTAAATTGCGGAGATTTACCGGTATAGCATTAAATTGCGGACATACCCACATGGCATTAAATTGCGGAGATTTACTGGTATAGCATTAAATTGCGGACATACCCACATGGCATTAAATTGCGGAGATTTACTGGTATAGCATTAAATTGCGGACATACCTACATGGCATTAAATTGCGGAGATTTACCGGTATAGCATTAAATTGCGGACATACCCACATGGCATTAAATTGCGGAGATTTACTGGTATAGCATTAAATTGCGGACATACCCACATGGCATTAAATTGCGGAGATTTACTGGTATAGCATTAAATTGCGGACATACCCACATGGCATTAAATTGCGGAGATTTACTGGTATAGCATTAAATTGCGGACATACCCACATGACATTAAATTGCGATCATACTTACATGGCATTAAATTGCGAAATACCTACATGGCATTAAATTGCGGACATACCTACATGGCATTAAATTGCGGACATACCTACATGGCATTAAATTGCGGACATACCTACATGCATTAAATTGCGGACATACCTACATGGCATTAAATTGCGGACATACCTACATGGCATTAAATTGCGAAGGTTTCACGGTTTAAAATTTTATGTTTACACATTGATTTATTAAATAAAACAGCGCCGGTTCCTACTAAAGTGAGTGATTGTACTCACTAAGCTGACTAAGCACTCAGTACCGCACGGAACATCGTTGATCACACAGCTCAATAATTTCAGTTTTTTTGTTGCAATAAATACGCATTAAAATGACTTTTGTGCAGCTAAACAGTGTTTTAATAATACGAGGAAGGAAAATAAGACACAGATTACTTACCACAGGTAAATAAAGCAAAAAAAAAAATGTAAATTTGTTGATAATTATAACAACATTTAATGTTTGCTTCGTCATGTTTGGAAGAGCGAGACAGATAATACAAAATAGCGTGAGAAACACGATGCGACGCATCACGCGTGACGTACTATCAAAGATCACAATCATCAGCATTTGGCGACTAACGTGATTTCGCTTGCACGACAGCGTCGGCTCCTATCGCTGTCGAAACTGTAGGTTTGCGACTATCATCACAGATGTGCGAGTTTCGGTGCATGTAGTCGTGCGAGTGGTTGCGATATTAGCGCGTCATGTATTCTGCGAAAATAATATATCAACGTTTACACTTTGAGCACCCATTCGCCACTTGGCGGCCGCGCGCTGGCGCCACAGTACAGCACAGCATGACGACAACGTGTCGTCATGTGCGCACAGGGTGTGTTTGCCATGACGACTACGTATTGTCATAAGCGCCGATGGTGTACTGCGGGCGTAGATTTATAGCCAGGGTACAGTCGCGTACAGTAGACGCTTTATTACCAGCATTAGATTGCGATAGCGTGTTAAAAATCTATAAATATGCAACATAGTTACTTACCTTGTCAACAGATAGCCCCAAATAGCACAGTACACTTTAGAGAAGTTCGAATGTGAATAGGAGGTTGGTTCAGTATCTGTCCGTTGGCAACGAGGGATAAGAAGTCTGAACATTTATGAACTCGAGGCGGCAGGCATAGACGGAAAAGAAAGAAATAGTCTTTTACATTTCGGTGGTCCTGAGTTACAATGGATTTGGACTGCAGTTTAAGTATGGCCAAAAGTCTCATGGTGTAGAACTGTTCCGCACAGGATAATTCCCTGCGTATAGCAAGAACTACCTATCGAGTACCACTGAGTTCTAGGGCAACATAATTTAGGTTGGTAGTGTTGCTAATTTGCTATCAACAGACTAAGTAAAAGACAAAAGCTATGCAGTTAAAATAATAAGTATACATAGGTACTTTGAAATAAAATGTGTGCAAAGTGAAAATAAGAAGTAACAATAACAGTAAACTGCTGGTTGATATTATTGCAATGATTAATAGAATAACATAATATTTTCTTATGATATGATGAAGGTATGAGGTATCGGTAAACAAGAGAAGTTCCCTCCTTCTGTTAGAGTATAACTCCTTAATGTGGGAAAGGTCAAAGGTCACTAAGTTACAGGTGCCATGTAACATGTAATAAACATGCAACAAATGTACTTATAACAATAAAGATTGCTTACCTATTCAAACATAGGTACCTACATCTTTCTATTTATAAAGCGGAGCCGGGTTGGTTGCACCATTTGTAGCTCGAGAGTGCCTGGACCGATTTTGTGGTCTTTGATTTGTTGGATTTGTCTCCGCCCCGAGTGGCAGAGTGGCTGTTGAAGCACGGGAAAAAAATCACGAAAAGACAATGGAGATGATTCATTTTTCTCATACATTTTGTGTTTTGACTCTGGGGCGATGCGGGGCCAACTAGTATATACGTAAATGTTGCTGTGAGTGTCTAGCTTTTAAGATTTTCATTATCTTAATAATAACTAATTATTATAAGAGTGGTCTAGTTCGTCCACTATTTGCAAGCGCTACTGTTCAGTATAGGGTCCTGGATTCAATGCCAGGTGGCACCAGGGGTTGTGGGGTTTTCCATCAGGAAGTTATTAGAGTTTTGTGCAGAATTCACGGCTGTAGACTCGCTCCCTGTTGCATGGGATTTAGCCAGGACTGGCTAAGGTATACGATACTCTATTTCGCTGTCTGGGGTGGTAACTGGTAACAAGCGTGATGTTGGGTTATAAGATTATAATTCTTATTTTATCATAAACTTGATAATACTGCCCTCTGTGAGGTCCTGTTACAAGTATTACAATAGTCAGTGTGAAAGTATTGACGCCTTTAATATGAGATCAGCGCCATCTTTTGTATTGTTTGTCACATTAGGAGTCAGCATGTATTGCTGGAAGATCTGTTGAAATTAGAATGCATTTATTCGTACACAGGTACACCATAGTGGTACATGATGGTATAAAATCAAAAAATATGTTTTTCCACTATGTGCTGCCTTGCAAGGCGTACAAGTATTGCTTACACAGTAGGTAATAGGGGTACAAGAAGGCCTAAATAATTATAAAAATACTTCAAGTTATTGAAGTAATTTTGATGTCTTATTTAATATACTAAAATTTCAAGGTAACATTCTGTATTGTTACTTGGGTTTTAGAGGTAATTAATAATTGCACAGTATAGTACCTAGTTATATCGAAATATGGGAAGCTCTTTATTTCTGTTTGGAAGTTTTAATCAAGTGAGTAATATAAGAAGTTTCAGTAAGTATATGTGAATTGAGACTCTCAGATAATTATCAAGTTTTGGGAACCCAAACTTAATGCCATACTATAAGGTTCAAATTCCATGGCAACTGTTAGGACCTTATTATAGAAATACAAGCGGTGAATCTAAAAGTAGGTTCTAGAATATAGAAAGAAACCAAGTAAGATATATATTCGATAAGAAGCGTAAGGACACAACCACATCCACAATGACAGAAGTAAAATAATAGAAGGAATAAAAACACTCGCGTGCAGCCTGCGCGGTGTCATTGGCCTCGTGTGAATCTGAAGTTATGTTAAAAAGATCTAAATGATCACTGTTTACCAAACAAGCTATGTCAAACCAGTGTGATTTAAACTCAACTATGTACTTACTCAGCAAAAAAAATAAATAAAAAAAGTACAGGTCACTTACCGTGTCATGCTTACATACACATAACAATAGCATTTAATTTCAGCACAACAGTGGTGGTGGTCTAGCCCGACTAAAGTCGTGGGTTCGAAACCAGGCAGACATTTTGTGTATTTTCACTCATCACCACTGTTCATCAACGGTGAAGGAAAACACCGTGAGGAAACCGGCATGTCCGAGAACCAGTACTTCAAAGACATGTGACATTACCAGTACGGAGAGTTTCCGCGTGGTAGATAAGACATCCATTAAATTGGACGTAACAAAATGGTGAAGGAAGGCATCGTGAGGAAGCCATCTGTAACAATCCATTAAATTGGATGTATCAAAACGGTGAAGTATCGGTGACTGAAAGCGTCGTGAGGAAATCATAATGTCTCCATTAAATTGGATTTATCAAAGCGACAAAGGGAAAAATCGTGGGGGGCCGGCGTGTCCGGGAGCGAATACTTCAATTCAATATTTCAACAAACATGACAACAACAAACATCTCAATTCAATAATAATAAGGGAGGGATGTAGTGTATAGACATTTATAGTCTGTTGTGTACGACTCTGTCGTCTCGAGCAGCGCACGCGCGGTGTCGCGGGGCGGGGGGCAATAGCCTGCCGACCGCCGGGAAGAGAAGACGTGGACGCTTGCTGCAAGCCGATATCAGTGTAATTTAGTTACTTACTTGTTCTTTTCTAATATCAACTCTCGAGTCTTATGGTACATTACAAGCCCATCTGTAGGCAATCTAAAATGAAACGGAAAACAATAATGTATATTCATAACATAAAAAGTGCATAATATTATATTCAAACAATATTATAAATTCTAACAACCACAAAAATCTTGTGTATTAGTGTCCCAACCTCCCCTAACGTCATGTGATTACTAACTTCATGCGCCGGCCGCCATTAGACGCAGCGTCGTACAAAATAAAATAAAATAATCTAGTTTTGTAAACTTACGCGTGAAATGACACATTTTTGTCTTTAACTTTTGGGGTACCTATAATTTTTACATCCTCTGAAAACACACGACGGCATATTTTCTTTATGTTTTGCACAGGTTTTCACACACGACATAAATTAAAAACAAACATAGCGTCGCGCGACAGGTTGGTGCGTGACTGAGCGCAATGTGGCCAATTGGCTTCATTTCATGTTGCCATTTTAGAGTGCGGACAACGTATCTATAGTTTTATACATCATTGACCGTGAAAACCTAAGTGATGTAAGCTGTCATTCCACCTGATTGTTAGGGATTGACACTATTGATAGCTCACTCCAGGCTCACTTCACCTAAGTTTTCACGGTGAGAGGGTTACAAAAACGCACGGCAATATTCTACTAGTCAAGCCCTTTCATTTGATACCTACCCACATTGAGGGGGTTGTGAGAAAATATGTAATCCGCCATTTCGTAGCGGCGGCCATCTTGGATTTACAGTGATACTGATGCAGATGTATTGTCATCAAAACTAAAGTGTGTACCAAATATCAGATCAATTTGCCAACAGGAAGGGGGTAAAATTTCAAGTACCTACCTACTAAATTTGAACCAAATAAATAACAAACAGGTTAAGCTAAATAAAACCGTTTAAAAAAGTATCCTACATAATTATGTCCTGTCCTAACCCAGCACCCTAATTGCGTAAAACATTATCAATCTCAATCTCTCGGACCGCTGCGGTGCCGAAGCGGTATTGCGCACGCACGGTCGTTTGTTTTTATACAAAGCGCGCGGTGCGGCAACAGTGCGGCATCGGTACCGCGAACGCTCGACAACAGGACGGCCACGTCGCAAACAATAATAACACACAACAAACACTACACTAACACTAACACTAGCATACAAACGCACCGCGGCAGTCGGATACGCTTTCGATTTAGGCGTTTGGTATCGGACTGCTACCGTACTGTAGAGGCCCGGGCACGGTAAACGTGCGGCAGCGGTCCGACACGAAACCTCTAAATTGAAAGAGCCCTAAGATCTAAGAATACCAATTTTAGGATTGTTCTTTCAGCAGGATTGCAATAAAACGCAATAAAGCAAAACTAACATTTTGTTAATCAGCTGATTGATAACTACCGTAGGTTACTACTTACAGTAGGTCAATGAACTTTTCTTTGGGGCACTACTACTTTCATTAGTAAGATTTCCGCATTCTTATGATACTTAAAAATGAGTTAATTATCTAGCGTAATTTATGACAATAATGAAGGTGATTTTCGAATTCGAACTAGGATAAATTATGGCCATTTATTCGGTCACTCTAGGTATAAAGCGCGCACGTGCGCAAGCGCGTTTATGTGTGTCGTAGTACCTAAGCGGGCGGTACCTCGCGCGTGGAATGGCGACGGTGATTCTCCTCTTTTATGAATAGCTTCATTCTGAATTAGTGTCAAATGTAAACAACAAAAAAAAGGAGCGTTTATAATTATTGGCCAGGTACCGTAATTTAAATTGATTATTTACGTCTTTTATGACAACCTCCTGAATTATGACGAGGATGCAAAGCAACATCTTGAATATTGACTGAATCAGTGTGGAATTCGGAATCGATAGTAGTACTGTGATATTTAGGTTTCGGTTTTGTTCGATTCATGTACAGACGCCAGCACATCAACCTACCCGAAACTGTCAAATTTTTCCAATCTACTTTGAACCTTATGCTTTAGCGATAAAGTTGAAAATCTATTAAAGAAATTTGACAAATGGTAGTAGCTCGATGTGCTGGCGTCTGTAGGTACATCATTGTATTTTTTTTGTAACTGTATAAGTACTCGAAATCAGTGAATGTATCGTTTGGTATTGTTGATAATATGGCACTCTGAAATGAAACTAATACAGCCGTTTCGGTTTTTTAGATTTATATTTTTATAATTCTTTCTTTCTTTCTTTCTTTCTTTCTTTTTAGGGTTCCGTAGTCAACTAGGAACCCTTATAGTTTCGCCATGTCTGTCTGTCCGTCCGTCCGTCCTCGCTTAATCTCTGTGACCGTTAGTACTAGAAAGCTGAAATTTAGTACCAATATGTACCTATATCAATCACGCCGACAAAGTAGTAAAATAAAAATGGAAAAAATGTTTTATTAGGGTAGCCCCCCTATACAAAGTGGGGCAGGACGATTGACATTCCTTTAAACCACGTAAAGAGTGGCATCCACTTTACCCGTATACAAAAAATCAATCAAATCCAATGAATACTTTAGCCACAGGAAATTATTTTTCATTTTCTTATTTTTCAACATGATGTAGAACTGAGTCCGTAATAATAGGTAAACATTGTAAGGTCAAGAACCTGTGCAAAACCGTACGATTCTATTCTCTACTTCGCAATAGATAGATGCTTGAAAGACAGAGAAAAGTGTCATACGATCCCTATCTGACACGCCCCGCCCACTCCCGCAAAATACTACAAATAGAAAGAAAAAGAAATATTACTTACGCAAATAATGCATTAGTGGTGCATAGAAAATTGCGAGTATGTGTGTGCGCGGAATTTTTCGGCAAAAAGTCCTTGACTCGGTAACTATGTCAGTCAGTGCATAGCGGCGCCCTTTGAAGGTAGCACACGCCGACTTTTTTATCACAAGACGAGCCGCGCGCGCATTGTTGTTATTTTATGAAAAGTTTTAGTTGTTATTGTGATTAAAGACGATTTATGATAGTTGGATTAGTGCATAGTGTGTGTAGTTTAGTGTGACTTATTGTTAAGTGATAGTGTAATATTAGTACTTAAGTTATTTAGGCATTTATTAGGAAATTAGTTTTGTGATTTAGGTTAGGTTTGTAAGTTTCTTAGTTTAATTATGCCTCAAATAAGCTGCCGAGTACACCGACATGGTATTTACGTACGGAGAATGTCACCAAAATGCGGATTTAGCATTGCGTACATATCGGGAGAAATATGGTAACACAAAAACGTGCCCTACCAATAGCCGTGTTTTTACCCTGGCCGTTCAGAGGTTACGAGAGCATCAGCCTTTGGTTCCTCAAGGAGAGGGCGTGTCTTCAAATTCAAGTATCGAGGACCGGATATTACAACATTTTGAAAACAACCCGATTTGTAGCCTTCGGAACGCAGCGCTGCGGTTTCAAGTGAGTCACAGAACTGTTCATAGAATTTTGAAACGGCCTGCACGGCGACCTTACAAGTTGACAAAAGTTCAACAACTTTTATCCAGAGATATGCCATGGACGATTTAGAAATTAAAATAATTAATGCCTTCGACAAACTTAAAAGAATGGCAGATGGGGACTTGTTAAGACGAGTCCGTGAAAATTTAATAAGACGATGTCGCTTGTGCATAATGAACAACGGGGGACACTTTGAAAATTTGACTATTGATGATTTAAAGATTGTGATGTGATATTATGTGATTAATTATTCAATCAGTGATCTTTTATTAATTAACAACTCGCAACTTAGTGAATTTATGCCGCTGATTTGTTGAAAGTACCTCCGCCCAACACCGCGGCAGCGCCGCCCGCGCCGCCCGCTGCACCCCGCATCACGCCGCGCAATAGGTCAGTGACTTTTCGTAGATAAAGCGTGTTTACTTTTTATGCAGTTGATTCTGCCATTTATTTTGTTTGAAAATTGAAATTTTTAAATTTTCCATATCCTACTAATCTTCATGTTTTAAAATGTTTTGATGGACTAGTACTGTGCTCGTTTTAATTTAATGTCGTAATTCCTGTTCCACATTGTATGTAAAGTGGGAAGTGATTTTTTTTTTAATTTCAACCCTAACGTGTGATATATTGTTGGAAAGGTATTTAAAAATGAATAGGGGTTTACTAAAATGAACTAAAATCATTTTTTGATAATTTCGGAAATAATCGCTCCAAAAGTAAAAAACAATGTGTCCCCCCCTCTAACTTTTGAACCATAAGTTTAGAAACTATGAAAAAAATCTGCAAAGTAGAACTCTATAAGGACTTTCTAGGAAAATTATTTTGAACTTGATGGAAACAACAGTTTTTGTACAAAAAAGACAAAAAGTTGTACAAAATAATTTCTGGACTAAGTTTGTAGTATAAACGTATATGCAAGCATTTTTTTAACTTCGCTTACATATTTTATTATCCTGAACGTATCCCTTTGTGTTCGCGCTAAAAACCGTCACGTTTCGGAGCGCCTGCCGCGGAGCGTGCAATGTTGCACGCTCCGTGTTCGCGTACGTACCCACTACCGGGAGCAGTTGCAGGAGCGCGGAGTGCTGCTGGAGCGCGAACATAATGGATAGGTACCCACTTTTAAACTCATAAGTGGGAACACTTATTGTGACGGACGGGAAACTACGGAACCCTACACTGAGCGTGGCCCGACACGCTCTTGGCCGGTTTTTTTTTTGTCTACTTTATAAAGTAAAGAAATCAAGCAGAGAAATTCGGCCAACTGCAGCTAACGCGACGCGTAACTAAAAATAGAACACGAAAAGTACCTACGAAAACAGCAAAGTGCAATCAAGGTCAACGTAAAATGATTTTAAAACTACGAGTACCTACCTATTTTTGTTGAGAATGCCATACGATTTAAAATCCTTTGACGTTTATTGATGGTTACCTGTTTACAAAATAATGTATTCGGTATTAAACTCTATGCTCCTGTAAATAATGTTTAAAATTAGTATTAGACGTTAGCTTAGCGCGCTTTCTCGCTCGTTCATCTCTAGCTAGGTACATCACTCCCGCCCGCGCGCATCAAGGATACGGTACCTAAAACCGTGTAACTACTACCACAGTACAATGCGTGCCACGAAAGATGAGACTTGACACACCACGTGGTTTGACATGCGCAGTACCTACACGATTTTAGGTATCTTTAGCGGTATGAGGTCTGAGTGCGGGACGGGACCGGACGTCATAGGGGCGGCGGAAAGAGCGGGGGAGGCGGGGTCAAGTCTCATCTTTCGTGGCACGCATTGTACCTGACCTGAATCAGTTTGAACCGAATATCATAGATCATGTGATACGATATCGGTATAGTGTCTCGTTCTAGGTACGCGGATACCTGATATAATATAGATTCAGTGCCGTACGATATATAGGTAGGTATTGGATATTGTACCGATACATAGATATTATCGATATACGATTTGTATCGCCCACTCCTACTAAAAGAAAGGGCTCTCTCAATAGGTACTTACCTACATAATGCAGAATGATTTTTATATCAGAAAATTTCTCGAAGAGTTCATGTGTAAGTTAGTAGGTACCTACTTACTAAATGCATGTAGGTACTTAATTGAACTTAGACATTCATTACAGTAATATCGAACCCAGGGTAGATCGCAGATAATCCTATCACTAAGTAATGCATTTTTTCTCACTTCATGATTAAATTGATAAAATATAACTCACACACCCACACACACACACACAGCAAACCTACGATTCGAAACTTGTCAACAATATCACGCATGTTATAAAATTGGCCATCCGTTGACAAACAACGCCATCTAACGATCAAGATTACAGTAGATCTTGATCGTTAGATGATAACTGATAACTTTAGCAAAAATGTTGTTCTGTTTCTTGATGGTTCTTGAAATATCCTGTAGAGGGCGTGCCTCCGCCCGCGCACACATACAAAGATTTATCGTATTTTGTCAGGCCTAAATATCCTACAAATAGTGTTTTTTTATAAGTTTTTTACGATATGCGTCAATAATAGATCATAATCATTTAATGTACGTGCTTTTATTCTGCAAAAATCGTTTAAGTATCGAGATTTGTACCCCGATAGAATGTATGAAAAAGTGTCAGTATCCAATCACCTTAACACATATTTACGACTTTGGAAGCACCCAAGTAATTTTCTAGAACCAATTGTACATAAATGTAAATTGCAGGTATACTTAACATTATTGCGCTATATTACAACCACAAACAAAATACTTGTGACGATATTTAGAGTAATGAAAAAGAAACATATTATTATCTCAATTACCTACCGTAACCCTAAAGACGGGTGTTATGGGTGAAAACTAGGATAGTATGATATTTCCTATCCCTAAGAAAATTATGTCGGTCTTTCTACCAAACACCCTGTATATGTATGTATCTATAGACTAAAAATAAAGCTGAAGAGTTGGTTTGTTTGAACGCGCTAATATTTGGAACTGCCACTCGGATTTGAAAAATTATTTTTGCATTTCCTAGCCCAATTCTTGAAGAAGGCTATTATAGGCTATTTAACATCACGCTACGACTTTTAGAAACCGAGTAAATAGAAATAAAATTAAGAAATAACGCTAAGTGAAAACGAAGTAGTACTACGGGCAGGCGATGCGATGCGACAGGGTGGGTCGTGGGTATAAGAAATTTCATGCAGACGAAGTCGCGGACAGAAGCTAGTAAATAGACAAGCACGCTTCCTTTTTATGTTTAGGTCTCTAAATTTTTAGGGTATGTGCACACAAAAACAACTTGAAAAAGTTTAACAAAACTTTATTTTTACATCATTTTAAATATAAAAATTTGGTTACATTATATAATGTCTGTGGGTTAATATCTGGATTACTTATTATAAGTGACAATTCTCGAAGCTATTTCAATCAACAAAAACTAGCAATAATAAATTAGCTGTAATAAGTTATAAGTAATACCACCACATTGTTTTAATAAAATATAACATTTTAATACTTAGTGTTTGCAATACATAATCTTTTGTCAGTCTTAACAACTATAAAAATACTGTTTAAAATTAAAATGTGGAAATAATCATTCAGATTAATAAATAATAATTACTATTATAATGAATAATAAAACTAAGAGATACTGAGAAACAATACAGATTCTTCAAAAAATATTTTGAATGGAATGCATCAGATAAGTTGATGTGAGTACCACAGGTAAACGATAAATGCAGGTCGATTGTTACACAATATTATCATCACGATATCTCAATTCATTTGTAGAAAAATAATAATAGATTCGAAATTACTTTTAAAATAATAAAAGAATGGAATGTTGGTTATTTTATCAATACAAATCTCAGTAGGCGTAAGATCCAAACAATTTAAAAACAACAATCAATACCATTATACAGACACGCGGGAGATCGAAGCTCATGTTGAATATCTCCAGAAACACTTAAAGCATACCAGAGCATCTTGTAGGATATATTGTGGAATAATGACATGAAACTACGTATTTTTCTTATTAAAAATTTACCTGGTTACAATCGTGTACGTTTTAGCCTGATATACATACATCCTCTAAACAAAAATAAATAATAACGAATGGGACTTGATTTAAATCTCAATTATGCAAATAAATAGTATTGTATAAACAAACCTACAACAGTTAAAGCTCTACATCTAGTTTACATATGTACAGAAAACATCAATGTAATGTCAAATGATTGCTGATTACAGTTTGTATATTGAAGACATTTACATAAAAATATGTGTTAAAACGTTTTGAACATTTTAACTCTATGGTTGCACACTTCAAGCTAACAGCAAGCATGTACATTACATTTTAAATGCAAAACTCTACAGATATTATAAGCTTATAAAATATTAAGTACATGAAAATTCCTTTAAGTCCGTTAAGTAGTGCTATAATCTCTCGATGGACGAATTAACTTAAGATACAGAGCGGAGACATTCACAGAACATTTCGACTGTGTTCGGCCTTCAGTATTAAAATTATAGCATCAAAGACATAGATCGAAGAAAAACGATACTTAGATCTGTGAGGATAAATTCAATATTTATCACACTTACTGAATTTTAATTTATCTAATTTTTTGTCCGTATATTTTCTCTGTCGGAATGAAATTATAATTTAATTGTATTCGATCTACTTGAATCAGGTAAAAAAACAGATCAATTTCTAACATTACTGACTACATTTTACGCACCATGATAGCTTAGCGATCAGATAATGTTTGTCGCCACCCGCGACGCTCAATCACCGACGCTTTGCAGCGTACTTACTAACATACGGCCATGCGGGTGGACGACGTTTTTGTGTAACATGGCATTTAGCGGGGCTTGAGACAGATTTGTTACGTCACAATTTTTCGTACATGAAATGGAGTATGTTGGCCACACGAAGCTGTGTGCCACTGTGTGAAACTGAGGTCCTAGGAAGCTGTCGACATGAAGAGGCCTAGCTCTGCTCACCGGTTCCGTCGCGGGGGCCCGGGCGCAGCGAGCGGGGGCGGCGCGGAGAGGGGCGGGGCTGTGTGCGGCGCGGGCGGCGCGTTGTGCGGGGGCCGCTTGAAGGGGCCCAGGCGCTTGGAGGGCCGCGGGGACACACCGTGTGGGTCGCCGCCGCCGCCCCAGCCACTCGCGCCGTGGTCCAGCAATGCCGCAGCTAGCCGGCCCGAGCCTTGATCTGCCAACACAATATCGATTAGTATCGACTATCGAGAATATATTCCGTGTACCATAGACAAAGTAATATTACTTCATGTAGAATAGAAGCTAAAGCCACGTTCCGAACTCGAACGCGTTCAATATTTTTCTACAGCTTCGGGGCGTATGATACGCCCAATTTCAGTTTTGTTATGAAGTAGTATGTCTTTATTCATGTTTACCTTTTGTAGCTTTTTATATTACAGTTTAAGCAGGTTAGGTGGCAGTCGCTTTATGTAAAATGTCATGTTAGATCGCATCTAGTTACAATGGAAGGCGGATGATGAGGATGATTAAAAATTTAAGCGTAAATATTAATAGCCCAGCCCGAATTATTTTACTCGCCAGGATGATAATAGCTATTTAGTTGGATGATTTTTAGCATAATTAAAGCTTACGTTGACATCAATTTTAAAAACAAAAATAATTCTTCCCCACACATGAAAAAAAGAAAAAAAAAGATGAACCACCTAAGTTAACGCGTCCATGTCATGTTTAGTGCGCAGGCGACGCGTGGGGCGGACGGGGGCGGGGTCAGTGTTACCGTGCGGGGGGGCGGCGGTGGGCGCGGGGTCGCGCATGCGCTCCACGAAGCTCTCGAAGGTGCTGGGCAGCGTGTGTGACGTCACGAGCGCGTCGAGCGAGCGCGCGCGCTCGCTGTAGGCGTGCTGGTACAGCGGCATGGTCGCGCGTACGGAGCGCCCGCCGCTGAAGGCCGCGCAGCGCACCAGCGCAGCGCAGCAGCTCACGCGGATTATGCACTCTTCCCATATTGGGCCGAATACGCATACCTGTGAGGTTTTATGTTGTTATATACTTTATAAGAATTTATTCAAGCAGGTTCCATTTATGAAAATAATACCGGCCAGTCACAAGAACAATCATATACATTGACTTTTCAATAAAGATAAAAGCTGGTTGATGATGTTGGTTGGAAACTTATTATTATTTTAGCCTTCTGGAAAAAAACATGAAAACGTCAGCATTGGTTATATTTAAAATGCATTGTCTATATTTAAAACTTGCGGCCCGCTTCAGCTTCGCACAGGTGCAATTATTTTGTTCGAATTTCCGATATTTTCTTTTATACATACCTTGTCCTGGCAATAAAGAACACAACAAAATCAAGAATTATCTAATTTGGTGCAGTCTTTTGAAAGTTATGCGCGTGCATACATTTCGGCGATTTTTAGGGTTCCGTACCAAAATGGTAAAAAGGAATCCTTATGGTGAGACTCAGTCTGTCTGACCGTCTGTCACAGCTGGATATCTCACGAACTACTAAAGCTATCAATTTGAAATTTAGATAGTCTTAGATGATGTTTGTCCAGCTATTTTGCAAATAAGAAATATATATTTTTTTTTTGCAACAAGGATTGAAAGTAGTGTTGCCAACATTTCTTCGACGAAATATAGTATTTTTCAAACTAAGCTATAAAAAAAAATTATAAAAAGCTATATTTTTTTGCACTTCTTGCGTTTTGTATCAATTTTTTGTCTGAAATAAAAATGTCATTATGCCTTATCACATTATTTTTTTAAATTAATGTAAATCAAAAGCTCATTTTTTATTAATGAGATACTACATCTGTTTCTTTCTTCTCAGCCCTTCGTATTACATAGATACGTTCGGATACAATAAGGCACATTTATAAATTTTTAAAATGTTGAAAATAGAGTATTTTTGCGTACTATTTATTTATTCAACAGTATATACATAGTACGCAGACCCGAAATACAGTACAATACTATATTTATAGTACGGTTGGCAACCCTAACTGAAAGGTGGTCTTAAAAATTCGAATTGGGGCTACTAGGGCATGTGGGGTATCATATTATTTGAAAGAGCGTTGTTTGCACATACAGTTTTTTAAGGGTTCCGTACCCAAAGGGTAAAAACGGGACCCTATTACTAAGGCTCTACTGTCCGTCTGTCACCAGGTTGTATCTCATGAACCGTGATAGCTAGACAGTTGAAATTTTCACAGATGATGTATTTATGTTGCCGCTATAACAACAAATACTAAAAACAGAATAAAATAAATATTTAAGGAGGGCTCCCATACAATAATAGTGTTTTTTCGGCGTTATTGCCTTGTGGTACGGAACCCTTCGTATAAAAGTCTGACTCGCACTTGGCTAGTTTTTTCTTTTTTTAAGTCGCATAGTTTTCGACTTTTGATGAAAAATGCAAAAAAAATACTGTTTCCCCCCTTATCTCCAAAGTTTTCTTATAGAAAAATCTGAAATTATTCTATGTAATAGAAGTTTATGTAAAGATTACAGGAAAAATAAAACGATGATGTCTCTAAACAGCACACTTTTTCAGAAATCAACAAAAAATACATTAACTCCACTATCGGTCAAGAGATGGCTAAAACTACAATATTCTATACCGTAATGATAAAATTCTCTATCAAATATAGGCCTCGACGCTGAAAATTTAAAAACATTTCACGTTTCACAATACGGAACCCTCGGTGCGCGATTCCGACTCGCTCTTGACCGGCTTTTGTTATTTATATAGATAGTTTTGCCGGGGGAAAATGATATTACAATCTCAACAAATCTCAGCGAAATTGGCTTTAGCTTTCCCATGACATGGCAGGCCAACATACGAAGATAAAGTACACAAGTACAAATTTACACTTCATTTCAAATAAATATGGCACTCACATCGGGTTTCCTAGACACAGTACACCGCAGCAACCCGCCGGGCAGCGGGTACAGTGCTATGAGTACGTCACAGAACTGTGTGGGTAGTGTGTCTCGTTTGTATGGCCGCCAGTGTTCGCTCCACACCACATGTACTTCGTCGTTGCCGAGGTGACGAGTCTGGACAAAAAAAAAAGAGCATGTATTAAACAAATGACTGTAGCTTACAATTGCGAGAAGCTTTGCGTGGATAAGTTTTCCACGATTTGTTTTACAAAAATCGAGGCCGATTTGTGCCACAGGGTTGCAGAGGAGTCAAGATTGATAAACCTCCGATTGCGTTAAAAAATCTATGAGTATAGTTGTTACGGTTAGAAGACTTCTGTCTGTTAGCTGGATGATGATCACGTGGCGTGGCTCGATGAAAATAATTGACATTTAGCAGCGACTAGCTAGCTAGACAGGAAATCAAAAACCAGTCGAAAAAAGAAACTACTGGCATACAATTTCAAAAAAAGTTGGGACGAAATGTCACTTGTAAGGCTATGTACGGTCTCGCAGGTGGCTTGCTCAGCGCCTAGAGCCTACCGAGTCACTTGCGAGTAGTGAAGTAAAACGAATGCTCTAGAATTTTCGCAACCGGCCGGCCGCACTGCGCGCTTGACACCTTCGCTAGTCGCCTAGCGTGTGTCGAACAGATGTTAAGTCATTACGCTTAGGCGCTAAGCAAGCCTCCTGTCAATGCATACTTAGCCTAACAGTTTGTCTTTGACAGTCGTAATTCAAGAGTTGGTTTTGACGTGCGTTTGACCGTCGAAAATGGTGCAAATAACTAAGTTCACTTCACGATTAGAGGATGTTGCACCTGTGTACCCATACCTTATTCAGTATAGCATCAGGCGAGTCTGCGGGCATGCGCGTGGCCACGTGGAACAGCGCCTCCAGCGTGAGGCTGGCCAGGTACGGCGCGCTCACGCCGCCCCCCCCGCCGCCGCGCAGCCCACCCGTAAAGCCCACGTGACTCTCCAACTCCACCTGCACGACAATATATTATTTTGCAAAACCACCAAATCTAAACACGTATAGTCGACGACCTCTGCTTGTGGCTTGTCGTCGACTATTTACACTCATATACTTTTTTTAAGGGCCAAGGGAGTACTCGAGTACTAACAACATAACAACGTAAGAAAATTTGTATTTCGCGGGCTAACTTATTTCAAGCTTATACAAAGAAAGGTTCATACCTCCCACGCCAGAGCAGCAAGGAACGCTTCATAAGCAGGACTGCCACATCTGTTGGACAGGATTTCATTGCGAGTCTCCTGTCCCTTGCCCACGTATATCACTGCCACTTTGTGCGTTTCGCGACACCTGTTAAGAAAAAGAACAATATTTCGTTACGAGTCCGGACGTCGGTCGAGAGAATACGTTCCTGACACCAGTCAATGCGACAATTCTAGTAGTTAATAAAGATCAAATTCGCCAAACACGTATCCGTTTCGTTCGTATGAAACTGACAGGTGTTAAGAAAGCATTCTCTCGTAGGTGGGGGTGGGGGGGGGGGATGTATAGACGGTTAATGACATAAGAATATTACTGGAGGCAGGTAACAGCTAAAATCGACGAAACTCTACTCGTGCAATGTAGGTAGGACCCCTACCTACAGGGTTTTGCAGGCCCCCTACTCCAACCGTAGGGGTAGGGGGCCTGCAAAACCTCATAAGCATTGCTTGAATAGAAACATAATGATTATTCGATGACATAATGGCAACTTTTTTGACTGTATAAAACAAATGGTATATGTGGTAATGGTATACCGTGGGAATATTAAAATAAGAAGTATCCTATGTCCTAATCTAAGGTCTACCCAAATGCAAAAAAATCCGTTCAGCCGTTTTAACGTGAAAACGTACAAACAAACATGCACACATACAAAAAAACAAATCGTTTGTTTTTATAACATTATTTTAGATTCATTGATCCATCTTATGTGACTTATGTCTATCATTACAGGGCCTTTCAGGGTTTTTTCTTTTTACCTTTGTGCATCTAGATTCCTCAGCTCCCGAAGCAATCGATCGGTTCTTTTCAGTAGATGCGCGTGATTCCGCCTGGCCGGCGCGAGCGTGCCGAGCTGTGCCGCTAGAGCGCGACACACGCCGAATGGACGCGCTGTCGACTTTGTTACTAAGGTCGGGACTTCTTCCTCTTCGTAGCTGCATGACATACTGTAATGAAAACAATGGTTTAATTCATTCAATTTATTCAACAAGTGTACTTGCATAGCGTCGCAGTTTCATTAACGCAGGAACCACAATATGTTGTGGTTTCCAACTAGGCCAGAGACAAGTTCAATGGGTTTTGTGATTAGCGACTTTATGTTTAGCTATTTAGCTTAACTGGGCCTATTTGGCGCAGCTGCACACACGGCTGCGCACACATTTCCGCTTTTTCTTTTTTACAACGGAATTAGCTTTTTCTTGTACTTTTTTCCCGAATAATATGTTGTGTGCCTTTTCGGCTGTACAAAATAAATGTATTTACTTTCGGTTTTTCTTTTCTTTCTTTATGCCTAGTATCTCTACCAAGTGCTGCAGGTCACAAAATATTGAACCAATAGGATGTCACATACACGGTGGCAGGGACATCGACGCCATCTGTTACCATGAGTTCAGTGCGTGATTCTGAACACCCCTGCGTTGAAAATTTTAGTCGGCTATTAAGAAAAAAAAATGCTGTTCCATATTATTTTGACCGCGTAGGTATTGCAGTTTTCTATGAAACAGCTGATTTTTTGTTTCATAACCGACGAAAGATTTCTACGCCAGAAGGGGTCTAATCTGCATTCGCGATTTATTTGCCAAAAACGTAAACGAACATGAGTTTATGGAAAAATAACTTTAATTCCTACACAATAAAGTTCAGTTTACTTTATAATTTCAAACATTTTTGTAACTTTTTCAATAAAGTCACTCTGAAATCAACTTAATTACCATTGAAATTAAGTTGATATTTGTTTAACTTGAAAAACATCAATTTTAAACAAAATTTTGAATAGACTTTAGAATCATGTGCTGAATTCACGGTTTTAGTTTGCGCGTCGACGTTCCTGCCAGCCTGTACAAGGTGGCTGTGCTTACCTATCTCTATTCGCCAGGTAGTGCCTCTCATTATTCCGGTGTGCAACAAGTGTAGCTACTAATTCGTCTTCCGCTCCTGGTGGTAGGGGCGATGGGCCAGCCTCGTCCAATCTCCGGCCGCATACGACCTCTGGTGACGTGTGACCGATGTATGCTAGTACCTGTCAAATAGGTGTTTGTATCGTTAGAAGCAACGAAAAATTTTAAAAACAGCCGCAAAGGTAGATCGATCAGGTTAAGCTGCGCTTGCCGCGGTTGGTCTGTGAATGGGTGACCATCTTTACATACGGATACCCCTCCGTGCCTCGGAAAGCATTCGGCTGTCATTTGTGGATTTTTGACAGTCGTTACGGGTAGTAGGAAGCCCGAAAGTCTGACAACTAGTCTTACAAAGGGGTATCGTATTGCCCAGTAACTGGGTTGAGGAGGTCAGATAGGCAGTCGCTCCCTGTAAAATACTGGTATTCAGCTGCATCCGGTCAGACTGGAAGCCGACCCCAACACAGTTGGGAAAAGGGAATTGGATCAAATGTAAGCTACTTTTGAAAACTACGGGGTAATTGCGCTACACACTAACTTTCATTTTGACAGTACAACAAAATTCGTTGCGTTATTTATGTTGTTGAGATTCTCAAGTCTCAACAACATAAATGTATTCTCAAAATGTATTCACAACTTCTAAAAATGTATTCTCAACTTGAGAATACATTTTTCGAACATATGTAGCAATGGATTAGGAATATCCTTCACAATGTTTCATATTGTGATTGAAAGCCAAGTTTATTACAGACCCTAAAATAATCATAAGCTTTCGTTTGTATGATTGAAAGCCAAGTTTATTACCGACCCTAAAATAATCATAAGCTTTAACAAGAAGGGCAATTCTTGTAATGGGGGTTTTCGTGAAATTTACGACACCAGTTGGCACCACTTTGACAAGAGGTCTTCCATTAAAAGACTGTACCGTGATCCGAAGTCTAATATAATATAATGAGATAAGCCATCGCTTCCGCTTCCGTTTTTCTGTCTCTTTTCCTCCTTTTACGCATATATCGTCGTCTCTTTCGCTTGTCCCACCACCACAGGCAGCGACTTCTCGTCGAGAAGTTAGTTTATTTCACCCGGCATTGACGTTGTTGTTTTCGCTTCAAACGGACGTGCACTGGTGAGCTCTTAGATTAATTTATATTTCGATTTTTCAAAAGAATTGTATTCGAATTTTATTAATTCAAAAAGTCTTAATTAATTTTTAAATACTTGATAATTATTTCCAAATCAAATTTTCTTTTCGATGACATTTATTTTTATTATCTGTGTTGAATGTTCAATACGTGTGCATACATCACTAAAGTTTTAGGGTGCAGTTGATTTTATTTTAACGTCTACCGTCTTGAACTAGATAACTATTTTATTCCAGTTCCAGTTTTTGTTGAAGGTATATCACCTCCATGTACTTTGGTAACACTGGCTAGGTGGAAAACTGTTTGTTTGGAATGACATAAGTTTTTCACCAGACTCCATTTTCTATATTGTTACATGATTGTTCCTTTATAAACCTATACACCTTTCCAACTAAAGCTTTATACTTTTTCATGTGCATTTCGCTCTGCAAACCTCCCCAACAAAGGTTATGGGCCCAGAGCAGTAAAGTGTGTTGTATTGTATGTTGTGAAAATAATTCGAAATCCTAAAGATATGTAAAGTACATGTAGGAAGAAAAATGACTTCGAATGTACGTATAGAATTATTGACGAAGGACAACTACGACAGTTGGAAGGTACAGGTGGAAGCATTGTTAGTAAAGAATGACTTCTGGGAGTATGTAAGTGGAGAAAAGCCAAAACCTACTACCGATGCTGCTATATCGACATGGAAGACGGCTGACAGAAAAGCAAAGTCTGAACTGATATTGGCATTAGATCCGAGTGTAGTTCGTCATGTAAAAAAAGTGGAGACTGCACGAGAGGTATGGTTAAAATTAGAGAGCTTGTTTGCATCAAGAGGACCTGCAAAGAAAGCGAATTTAATGAAAAGGCTCATGTTACAAAGGATGAGTGAAAACCAAAAGGTACATGAGCACCTTGATTCCTTTTTTGAAGCTGTAGATAAATTGGAAGAAATGGATATAAAAATCCATGATGATTTGTTAACGATCATGTTGCTGTACAGTCTTCCGGGAAGTTACGAAAACTTTAGATGTGCCATAGAGTCTAGAGATGAGCTTCCAAAGCCAGAGCAACTAAGAGTTAAAATCATCGAAGAGGACAGTTCAAGAGGAAACGCTCATGTTGACAAAATAGAAGGCGCCATGTATTTGGACAAACATCAGAAGAAAATTACTGGAAAAACATTTAAGTTTAAATGTTTTAAGTGCCACAATTTTGGCCATAAGGCGTCGGACTGCACAAAAAAAAGGGAGAAGGCTCAAGAAACTCGATGTGTGGAGTCATGCACTAGTCATAAAAGTTGTGAAGCTTTAACTATGTATCATGTTTCAGATGACTGCCGCATCGCTATTGATGCGAAGCGCCGTCAGGAATGGATTTTTGATAGTGGTTGCACTTCTCACATGTGCAATGACCCGCAAAGGTTTGCTGAGATACTCCCTGCGAGTCTAAAATTAAAATTAGCCACAGATTCTTTGACAACCGTGCAAGGTAAAGGTACAGTTAAGTTATTAGCATGTAATGATGATCGAACGCGAAATATTGAATTTGAAAATACCCTATTGGTTCCCGATTTACGTAGTAATTTAATTTCCATCGCCCAGCTTACCGAACGAGGTTGTGAAGTCACGTTCAAGCACGACGTAGCCTATGCAGTTAAAAACGGTGAGGTGAAACTGACCGCTGATCGGCGAGGTGACTTATATTACTTGAGGGAACTGGACGCTTCAGCGTCAGTGTTAAGTAGTGAAAGTGTTGATCTGTATCGATGGCACGAGCGTATGGGACATCTGAATGCTAGGGATCTTATGAAAGTACTAAAGAAATCAGGTATTGATCCGATAAATATCGATAGTAACTTGCATGATTGTGATGTGTGCGCTAAGGGTAAAATGGTATCGTTGCCTCATGTGAAGTCCAGTTTACGCTGCAACGAGAAGTTGGGAATAATATACTCTGATGTGGTAGGTCCAATGAGAGTCCAATCTAATGGCGGAAATAAATACTTTGTCACTTTTATTGACGATTGTACTCGTTGGTGTGACGTATTTATGCTGAAAAATAAAAATGACGTTTTGTCAAAGTTTAAAATTTTTAAATGTCATGTTGAAAATTTGACAGGAAGAAAAATTAAATATTTACATACGGATAACGGGACTGAATACAAAAATAAATTTTTCGATGAATTTTTAGAAAGTGAAGGTATTAAGAGACGTTTTACGACGCCATACTCACCTCAAAGTAACGGAATCGCTGAACGGATGAACCGTACGTTGATTGAGATGGCAAGGTGCATGATCTTATCGTCAGGTATTTCACCAAGTTTTTGGGCAGAAGCTGTAGCTACTGCATGCTATTTGCGTAATAGGTGTCCAACTAGCAGTCTGAATGGTGAAATTCCATACGAAAAATGGTTTGAGAGACCTGTGAATGTCAAATATTTAAAAACGTTTGGCACGAAAGTACACGTCTTGGAAAAGGAACCAGGTAAAGATAAGTTTGCAGCACGAAGTTCACTCGGTGTTTTTGTGGGTTATCCAGGTGACGCTAAAGGCTATAAAATATGGATACCTGAGAGTAGAAGAATCGTAGTGTCGAGAGATGTAAAATTTCAGGAAGGTAAACCAACTGAAATTGAGTGCAAGGTCTCAAATGAATCACTAGTTGAACAAAAACCTGAAAAGAGTATTGTGAGAAAGACTGTTGATATAGAAATCCAAACTAAAGAACAGTCGGATATACCATTTAGTGATGAACCTTCAAGAGAAGAAATCCCATTTGATATTCAACCGAATGTACCAGTGATTGATGATGGAGGTGCAGAGAATACAGAACCTACTGGAAATGTTACTTTAAAAAGAGGTCCTGGAAGGCCAAGGATTCAAAAAGGACAAGTTGGCCGCCCTCGTAAAATCTACAACATGGTTGAGGTAAGAGAGAGTAGCGACAATGAGTCATCGACGGAAGAATACGTTGATACTGATGATTTTGCTGGAGCTATTGAAATCACGTTGAAAGAAGCTTTAGCATCTGACGAAAAGGTCCAATGGGATGAAGCTATTCTTTCAGAAATAAGAAGTCTAATAAATAACGACACGTGGGAAATTGTGAAGAAACCTTCAGATCGTAATATCGTAGGATGTCGATACGTGCTGACTACAAAGCTAAATGTTGACAATACTGAGAAAAAGAAGGCCAGACTTGTAGCAAAAGGATACAGTCAGCAACATGGCCTAGATTATAATAAGACATTCGCTCCAGTTGCGAGAATTGCAACTGTACGTTTGTTGGTCGCCTTAGCTGTCGAAATGGGCATGGACATTGACCAGATAGATATAAATACCGCTTATTTAAACGGTGATCTGACCGAAGATATTTATATGAAGATCCCAGAGCTGCTGAAAGAAGGCCTAGAGAAACTAAAAAATGCAGATGGCGTTAATTCTGCAGTAGGTAAAAAAGCAGCTAAAATGCTTGAAGATATGAAAGCAGGTGGTGACACCTGTCGTTTAAAGAAATCTCTTTATGGTCTCAAACAAGCTGGACGACAGTGGAATATTAAACTGGACGAGAAGCTGAGACAAATGGGATTGAAACCTACGATAAATGAACCTTGTTTGTATCACAAGCGCAATAAAGGTGGATCAGATCTTTTTGTTGTTGTTTACGTGGATGACATATTAATCGCATCGACAAAAAGATTGTATATAAATAAATTCAAGCAGGAATTGGCGAGGTGGTTTGAGCTTAAAGACTTTGGTCAAGCAACCTTCTGTCTCGGGATAAATATAAAGAAAAGTGACAATGAGTATTTCTTGTCACAAGAGAAATATATAAAATATATTTTGAAGAAATTTGATATGGATAGTTGCAATCCTGTCCAGACTCCAATGGAAATTGGAAATCCTGTTATTAGTGAAAAAGGAGTAATAAAAGCGAAACAATTTCCGTATAGAGAACTGATTGGAGCGCTCATGTATTTAAGTGTAGCGACTAGACCTGATATCGCCAACGCTACGGCAAAACTTGCACAGTTTGCAGAAAACCCGCAGGAAACTCATTGGAGGGCTGCGAAGCGAGTTCTTCGATACTTAAAAGGTACGATAACTCACGGTTTATCTTTTAAGCCGACAGGGTTATGCATACAAGGGTATGCAGATGCAGATTGGGGTAGCTGCGTCATTGATAGACGATCCTTTACGGGTTATTTATTCGTTCTAGGAGGCGCAAGCATATCATGGACTTCACAAAAGCAACGCATCGTTGCGACTTCAACTTGTGAGGCCGAGTTTGTGAGTTTGGCAGAAGCTATGAAAGAAGCTGTATATTTGAACAGTCTGTTGAAAGAGCTAGGTTTACATCAACTCTGTAAGGTAAGAATGCATGCTGATAATATAAGTGCTATTTGCCTTGCTGAGGATCACGGTATACATCATGCGAAAAGTAAGCACATTGACATTAGACATTTCTTTATAAGGGATGTGCTACGTTACAATAAAGATATAACGTTGGAACATTTGTCAACTGATAAAATGCTGGCAGATGTCCTCACCAAACCTTTGCCTCGCGTAAGACACGAATTACTAACAAGTGCGTTAGGGTTGTGTGTGCGAAAGTAAAGATAAGTTTTTTCTTTTTGTGAATCGTATCGTACATGAGTTGAGGGGGTGTGTTGAAGGTATATCACCTCCATGTACTTTGGTAACACTGGCTAGGTGGAAAACTGTTTGTTTGGAATGACATAAGTTTTTCACCAGACTCCATTTTCTATATTGTTACATGATTGTTCCTTTATAAACCTATACACCTTTCCAACTAAAGCTTTATACTTTTTCATGTGCATTTCGCTCTGCAAACCTCCCCAACAGTTTTATTTTATGAAGATCGTATAATTTGTACTGTGCAATTACGTATTGGTTAGAAATATTGTGTACCCTATAGAACAGGATTTGGTAAGTGTTTTTCGTTTATATCAGTGCACAGATCTGTTAATGATTATTTTTCCTCCATTGTGTCGGTGCGTAGTTCAAACTAAATTAACGGTGTAACCGTTCGATTATTTTTTGTTATTTGTATACCCTATTGTGTATCTTTGATAATTTTATCGTCGTTTATTTTAAAGTCGATTGAATGTTGGGGTTCCAATTTTAAATTCCTTGTCATGTAGGTGCATAGCTTGATTTTACCTGCATATTATTCGTAATTTATAACTTTAGTTAATGCTTTGCTTTTAGTTTAAATAAACTGACTGCGTATGAAATATGAGTGATAAAGAAATCAATAATGTGGATCCAAGGGATCAAGCAAATATTTCTAATACTAATGGCAGTAAGCGACGAACTAGACGCTCAGTATCATCTTCTGATAGCAGTGATTCGAGTAGCAGTTCCGATACAAGTTCATCATCTGCAAGACGTTCACGGCGTCACCGACGCAAACGACGTAGGCATCGTTCGCATAACAATGATAAATTAAATAAGCTTTTAGCAGAGGTTAGTGAGCTTAAATCAAAATTTACTCATGATGAACATAGCCATATTTTTTCTGAAGGTGATCAAGTGTACAATAATGATTTTATCGATGATAATATTAGTAGAAATTTATATTCCGAGACTAATTCTGACTTAAATGAAAATGAACTAAATTTTTCTCTATCAATTGGAACCAAGTTAAAGGACCCTGACGTGTTGAAAACTCCGCCACTATACCTAGAGTTTTTAAAAAATATTCAACGGTTTGATGATGTCGAGTGGCAAAACGTGAGATATGCAGAAGTGCAGAAAAATTACCGTCATACCCCCGGGTTTACAGAATTAGAGGCAAATGAAGAAATAAAACGTTACGACACGTCTCGCACGACTACAAATGCTGATAAAGCCTTTGCGTCTATTAGTTATGCGTTAATAAAACAGAAGGATTATCTTGAGAAGGAGCTACGCGGTTTTCTATCTTGGGCAAAGGCTACGCCTGACCTGAAATATGATGCAATTCATAAAAAGATTGAGGAAATTTTTGTTGCGGGCGAGTTTTCAAAGATTTCTAATGATGCTCTTCAGTTGGTCTGCGGCCACAGAGCTGAGATTATTCAACATAGAAGGGAGGCAGTCTTGGCCTCGGTTAAAGATCCTTTACATAAAAGCATATTGCGCAAGATACCCCCTTCATGTAGTAATCTTTTCAACGCGGAGAAGTTCACGTCCACCTTGGAAAAAATTGGAGATTCTCGAAAAATATTTTGGCCTCGATTTAAAGACCGCGCTTCTGCTACGCAGACCGGTCCAACCGCTAGTACATCTAGTAGGTACAATCAATCTGCTTACAGGGCAAGCAACGCTCAGCCCTCTCATACTAAGCAGCGTGGTGCTTTTAGCTCTAATAAATCCTTTCGAGGTAGAGGTGGAGTGTCAAGCAATAGAAGGAGCGACCATCGACAAGCAGGGAACAAAAACTCACAACCTAGACAAAACTCTCCCTCATCCCACCGGGATAGGAGAGGAAATAGGAAATACTGACTCACCGAGTCTTTTCCGTGCCGGCCAGCTAAGGCATTACCGAAAAAGATGGGAGGAAATGGGTGCGCCCACTTACGTACTCAAGATAATTTCAGGTTACCGTATCCCATTTTCGAAACGACCTCCGCTTCATTTGCCCAAAATATACACCAGTCGGCAGGCCACATGCGAAACCACAGAAATGACAGCAGTGATAGAAAAGATGAAGACAGAAGGCGTACTAGTTCCTGTTCCAGTATCCCAGAGTTTTCTATCCCGCATGTTTCTCGTTCCGAAAACAGACGGAACTATGAGACCGATATTCGATCTAAAATCGTTAAATCGTTTCGTCCTAACATCACCATTCAGACTGATAAATGTTCAAAAAATTCCAGCCTTTATTCAGTCAAACGATTGGCTGGCGAAGATAGACATTTCACAAGCGTATTTTCATCTTCCAACCAAGAAAACGCACAGGCGATTCCTACGCTTGTTGTATCGCCAGGAATTACTGGAGATGACTTGCCTTCCTTTCGGGCTGAGCTCAGCTCCAAAAACATTTGCCTCCGTGACCAATTGGGTGGCCCAGATACTCCGCCAAAAAGGAATCAGGGTGCTGGTATATTTAGACGATTTCTTGCTAGCAAACACCAATCCCCTTATTCTCAGGGAGCACATAAATATTGCTCTACATATGCTGCAATATCTAGGCTGGAAAGTAAACTTCGAAAAATCCGTACTCACGCCAAGAAAAAGCCTAGAATACCTGGGTATTGTGTGGGATCCGTGGTCAAATCGCAAGTTTCTCCCAAAATCAAAATGCCTCAAAATACGAACGGCAATTTTAAAATTATTGGAAAGTCGTATGATAAAGCTCGTAGATCTTCAAAGTCTTGTAGGCATGTTGAATTTTGCGAGTTTTGTGATCCCTCGGGGCAGGCTCAATTATCGTCAGATTCAAAAGCTGACTATCCACAATCACAGTCCACTTGTGACTCTCAACGAAGAGTCGAATTTGGATCTAATATGGTGGCTCGATCATCTAGAAGAGTACTCCCGGATATACGATCCCCAACCCACGCTGTATATGGTAACAGATGCCTCGGCTATAGCTTGGGGCGCGCGGATACACAACATGAAGTTTTCAGGAGATTGGCTTCCTGTGGAAAAAGATATGCACTCGAATGTGAAGGAACTTCTCGTCATTTACAAAGTTTTGGAAGAGCACGGTCTGAGCCTCCAATCAACTACCATACACTTTCAATGCGACAACAAAACGGCTGTTTCTTACTTGCGCCACGAAGGGGGGACAAAGTCACAAGATCTATTGGATTTGACGTACAAGATTTTCCACCTATTGGACTTGTATCACATACATTTAACAGCATTCCATATTCCCGGTCTATACAACGCCGAAGCCGATCGGCTCTCGCGCTATCGCCCAGCACCAGAGTGGCACCTTTTACCCCAAGTTACTACTCTAATATTTACCAAATGGGGTACCCCGATCATAGACTTGTTTGCGACTCGATTCACTCGCGTGGTATCCAGGTATTGCACTCTAGATTACAACGACCCTGGAGCAGAATTTCACGATGCCCTGTCACAAACCTGGAACTATTCACTAGCATGGGTCTTCCCCCCTCCGTTTCTAATACCGAAGGTCCTTCAACATCTAAATTTTTGCCGGGGAATATACCTCATAGTAGCACCACGATGGGAGAAGGTCTTTTGGCGTCCAGATCTACGGAGCCGGGCAATAGGACCTCCTTGGACAATTCACAACCTTCATCGTGTTCTGGTAGATGTATCTACGGGTTACCCTCCTCAGAACGTACGAGAGATGGAGCTGGAGGTTTGGAGATGTGGGGCTGGGGCAACCAGCTAAAAGATTGGACAACTCAACAAAGAGACCTCCTTTTTAAGAGTTGGCGTCCTTCTACGATTAAGACTTACAAACCCGCATGGTCTAGGTGGATAAAGTGGTCAGAGCAGAACAATGTATCTAAATACAAACCTACGGGTTCAGAGCTAGCGAGATTTTTGGCTGATTTATTCTACAAAGAAAATCTTTCTTACAATACAATCCTAGTCCATAAGTCGGTAGTTTCTACTCTTTGTGATCCAGAACAGGCAGAGAGTCTTAGTAACCATCCCTTTGTAAGGCGGATATTGAAGTCGATCGCTTTATCGAAACCAACTCCAACTAAAGCCCCGGTGTGGGACGTTGATTTAGTTTTTAATTATTTGTCTACGATAGATCCTAATATAAACAGCCTTTACCAAATATCTAGAAATGCCGCCGCTATTTTACTACTCTATTCTGGAAGAAGGGTACACGATCTAACCCTTCTTAGAACTAATCCTGAAAACTGTATTATCCATAGCGATTACGTTATCCTATGGCCAATTTTCGGATCTAAGACTGATTCGGCCAATTATCGTCAGTCTGGTTGGAGGCTTAATGTTAATATTAAAAGCAAAAGTTTGGATCCAGTTCATTGGATAAACAGGTTAATTGAGGTTGGTCGAAACAGAAGGGAATCTGCTGACTGTACAAACCTCTTCATAACTACATGCGGTCTGCCAAAATCTGCCTCCAGATGTGTGATTTCTGGTTGGATTAAAAAATTGTTAAAGGACGCGGGAGTAGAAGCATCAGCTGGTAGCTTTAGAGCTGCAGTGGCCTCTAAAAGTTGGGTCGAGAATACGCCGCTAGAAGACATTCTTTCCAGGGGAAACTGGAGATCACATAAAACTTTTAAAAAATTCTACTGTCGACAGATAGTACAATCAGGTGGAGATATTAATCAGACTGTATTGCCGATTTTTCAAGCTGTATAATTATATTACGATTCATATGATTCTGATACAATAATGTATTAGTATATAAGATAATAAGATTTAATTAACCTGTTGAATGATTAAAATTGATGTTGTGTTGAAATTAAAAAACTTCATTAATTTTATGTAATTTTTATTTTATGATAATCCACTAAATATAATGCTTTACCTATTGTTAGTAATATATTCATCTGATACAGACTTTAACTATCTTCATGCATAGTCACATTGACGCTATCCACCACCACCAGGCGATAACAAACATCTCTCATTATATATTAGACTTCGGATCACGGTACAGTCTTTTAATGAAGACGTTTTACCTGAAAATAAAACGTTTATTAAAATACTTACCTGATCCGAAGTCTAATAATTTTAAATGCTGCCTGGTGGCAATGCAAAAAACAACAACCTTAATGCCGGGTGAAATAAACTAACTTCTCGACGAGAAGTCGCTGCCTGTGGTGGTGGGACAAGCGAAAGAGACGACGATATATGCGTAAAAGGAGGAAAAGAGACAGAAAAACGGAAGCGGAAGCGATGGCTTATCTCATTATATATTAGACTTCGGATCAGGTAAGTATTTTAATAAACGTTTTATTTTCAGGTAAAACGTCTTCATTTCGACATAAAATATATGATGACGTTCATCATTCGATTCATTCATTCGTTCATCATTCCATCATGACTAAAGAAAATATAGGCTCTTTGACAGATGCCTGGACCTGACGTGTCAGTGCTGCCACCTAGCGAGAGTCATTTCAGAATACCCTCATTATAAGAACGTTCACAGTCTGATCTCACTCTCAATCTGTCAAAAATATTGCGACTAGATTTAGAACGGGAATCTAGCAAATCTAGAACGGGAATTGGAATTTAGGTTTCGAGACATTCTTATTATGCATCTAAACATACAAATCTGCGTCGTGAATATTATACTGATATGAATACATACGTGATCCAATTGATGTTTATCCGGTGGGCAGTTCTTGTGATCCGGTAAAAGATCCGGGGGTAATGGCGGCGGGAGAGAAGATAATGTGTTGTCTCGCGGACATTCCGCACTAGAAAACAATAAAATTTATAGTTAAAATCTAGCTTTTATAACTAAATTATTATAGGTCTGTTGTTGTAATGATGATTGTTATACAGGGTGGCACGGATAACCAACCTGTCAGTATGGATTTAAAAAAAAAAAGGTGCTGGGGGCTAAATTATTCGTCTGTTATTAAAAAAAAAACCACTGTTTCTTACAAAATTAAAATACCTACGCGGTCAAAATGTATGGAACAGCTTAATATTTTTTAATAATCGACGAAAATTTTCAACTGAGAGTTTGTGGTAACAGGTTTGGCAACGTAGCATAACAATGTGCGGCGTTGTCAGCTGAAGCCCAAAATGTCCCGTTTTTGGACAGAGCAACGTCATCAAAAGATGGTTGTTGTGTGCATGTTGCGTAATTGTTTTCTTGAAGTGGAATCAATTTTACAATTGAGTATAGTCAGGGCCGGATTAACCATCTCGGAGCCCCTAGGCACAGCTCGTTTCGGACCCCTTTTTTCATACCACAACAACGCAATTTGGCTTTTACCTTATAATGTGAAAAGTTTCACTTTTACCGTGGTTTCATAAAACCACATTATCCCTTTTTTTTCATTTTTTAATCGGGAGTACCGGGCCCTGGTCATAGTGGGCCCCTACGCACTGGCCTAAAGTGCCTTATGGATAATACGGCACTGAGTATAATTGTCACATAACCAGCAACAACATTTTTTTTTTAATTTTTCGTGTTTTAACAAACTTACGTATCAGGTAATTCGAGTGGCTCCACAGTTTCGGACGAAGCTATAGAGGGATCGTAGTAGAGTGCTGAGGCGTCCCAACAGGCCTTGCCCGCGATGTCACGCAGCAACACTCGCACTTGTTTGTCTGATGTCATTAGACCTGATAAAAGATCATAATGTCAATAATGTTATTTGTATTACATGTGATGATGTGATTTGAACTTTAAAATGACTAACGCTATAAAGTAAATAGCAACTATGTAGTATTAAGTGTGACTCCTGTCTATAATAAAATTAATAACAAGACCAGCCTGTAAATGTGCTATTGCCAGGAAATGATCTCTACAAACGAAGTAAGAACGAACATTTTTACCACAATTGCTTACTGAATTAGTATAGTTAGGCAATTACAGACCACTTTAAGTTCAAGTTTTCTCACGATGCTACATTCACTGCTGGTCACCCACTGACCTTAATTTCGGAAGTATTACTTTCTGTATACCACCAGTTAAATTTATAGAAGCAGGGGCCAATATCGCCCGAAAATCTTTTATTTGTCATCTTGGCCTATGATATGCAACATTGTTAGAACTGCTTAACAAAATATTTATATTTATCTACAATAGAATATGCATAATAATTAGGTATATCTCACCCGGTGTCGTCGCAGCCGGCATATCCAACGCAGGCAGTTCAATGAGCGATGCTAACGTAGAGTCGCTCAGCCGTAACATTTGCACATGCGGCGCCGACAACACGGCCGGGCCGAGCTCGCCGCCCAGCGCAGGACTGTCGTGTTGCTCGCATACCGACGATGATACCTGCCAGCCGTTCCACAGCGGCCAGTGGCCCAGGAATAGTACTAGTTGGGTGCATATCTGTGGAGTAACATAAATTCAAGCTGTATATTTGTACGTCAAAGTCGCGGGATACACCTGGATGAGGGACTCACTCAACCGGGAAGTATGGCAGAAAAAAGGGGAGACCTGTACCCATTCCGGTGATTCTGAATTGATAATCCTGATGATATATTTACCACACTTTACCAGTTTTCAACAAATTAAGTAAACAAAATGGCGAGAATTTTTACGCTTATCAGAATTCTACAGATGAACAAGAAAAAAACCGGGCAAGAGCGAGTCGGACTCGCGCACCAACGGTTCCGTACTATATGTTTTTAAATTTTCATCGGCGAGGCCTATATTCGTCACATTATTTTAACACTGTGCACTGCGGTGTAGAATATTGCAGTTTTATGTCAGCGCCATCTCTTGACCGATAGTGGAACTAAAGTAACTTTGGTTGATGATTTCTGAAAAAGTGTGCTATTTAGAGACATCATTTTTTCTGTAATCTTTATATAATCTTTTTCAGACCTCCTTTCAGTCCTTGTTGCAAAAAATATACATATATTTTTATTTCTTTCTTATTTGCAAAACAGTTGGGTAAACGTCATCTAAAACTATTTCAAATTTGAAGTTGATAGCATTAGTAGTTCTTGAGATATCCAGCTGTGACAGACAGACAGACAGTCTCACCATAAGGGTTCCGTTTTACAATTTTGGTACAGAACCCTAAAAATGACCGGTACAGTGCGTGCCACGTAAGAAGAGACTTGACACACCACGAGGTCTGACATGCGCAGAACACGATTTTAGGTATCTTTAGCGGTATGAGGTCCGAGTGCGGGACGGGACCGGACGTCATAGGGGCGGCGGAAAGAGGCGGGGTCAAGTCTCTTCTTACGTGGCACGCACTGTACATCAATGTAATCTACATATATTAGCTGCATGTATGCCTCCCGGGAGTAACGAAACAAGAGATAATTAATTGTGACTTCTGTAGGTCGCCTAAAGAAAACAATTTTTTTTAAGCTAATGTTACCGTTACCAATATCTTGGCATGTCAATTGTACAGAACCTTATCTGCCAGAACTAGCTGAGATAAAGACCTGCACATTCCAATACATTCTTGAATGATCCTAACAGTAAACGCATCTCAATCCTAATATTTACCTTCATAATCAACTCCTAAATTTCACTAAATACATGTTAATTGATTAAATAAACAAACTACCGTTTGAGCCCATAGCTTGACGTCTATCGTAGAGGCAGGTGAAGTCTTTGGTCCCAAGTTGTCCAGTTGAATGTTGGGGTCGAAATCTTCGTCGACTGGCAACGATAGGCCTTCGATGTCCGCTCCGTTAGTGCCTTTCATTACAGCGTAGAGAACCTGCAAAGAGTTGAATAGGTTTAGGGAAGTTATCAAGAATGGAATACTATTATTGCCTGTAAGTTTCAGGCTAGTAAATTGACCTGCTAATTGCAAATTAGCAGGTCTTGGCATTGTTTAGGAGGTAATCGTTGTGATTGGTTTCTCGAGGGAACGGTCTTGCGCTGCCCGCTTCCAACAGGTTCCAGAAAATTCATTACTATCGAATGAATTCGGGAATCCGGTAGATTGCCCGACGATCTAATGATTTGATCGTCGGTTCATTCTTGTGAGGCTGTTTAAGAACTTATACCACAAGCTTTTTCCCAAATATGTTTAATTTTGATCTGCTAGCGGCAAAAAATCTGAAACGTACACAGCTACCATATATGACCTTCCCAAAAATATGTCAAATGTCTACCATTCATAGAAAATTGCTAAGAAGATTCACAGGGCACATTTTGCAAGAACAAATAAGTGTTTATGTAAGAATACCGTCAGCCCACAGTTTCGTGGAATGCCGCTATTCTATTTATTAGCACCGTATTACGTGTATGTGAGAGATAGTGTTGTCATCGAGTAGAAGTTTTAGTTTAAAACGGCGGGGCGCGGTGAGAATTGTACAGTCAACAGCTGATTCAGCCGTAGTTACCTCTCAAACAACCCACACAATCTCAACATGCAGAAGATCGTGAGTATTTTGATATCTTGGATTTCAGTGATTTTAGAATATATTGTGATATTGAGACATTTGCGATAAGTGTGATAATTCAATTGCGAGATTCGTATATCGGTTGTAAGATCGGTAGCCGAGACAATGGGCAAAATGGTGTACCATGCCATAGGTATGTACGTGGTGAGACGGGGGTCAGTGCAGGTCGCTCATTCGTCAACGCTTACGGCGCCCCGCCTCCCGCCTCGCCGCGCATTTCTAAGGCGTGTTACAGTCGTTTCAGTGTCTGTACGCACCTTCCCAAGGTGTTAGTGTTAATTCGACGGTGCAAGCCCTAGAGTACGACGAAATTATCAGAATGTCGCAAATGCAATCACCATGATACGTAATATGTCAGGAAAGTATAATCCTTGGCAAATAGTATCCTGTCCAGTGGAACAACCCAACCTCGAGACCTAACAGATAACTATGTTCTATGTTATGGGTTTGGTTTCCTTCAAGTGGACCATTATGCGTGAGCCATGGCGGCCGTCGGTGGTTATTCCAAACAGCCCACCTCCCTCCAGCAGCTGAGATGTTCTCAACAGACCAGGAGACTTAATCAGCTTAACGGATGACTATTATCAGGTACTCATCGCCCTCGCCCTATTCGCCGTGGTCGCCGCCGCTCCTCAACAACTGGGTCAGGCCCCCGCAGCTAACCCCGTGTACATTCTCAAGCAGGACTCTGATGTCAGCCACGATGGATACAATTTCGAGTACGTATAGTTTTCGAGTTGTAAAAGTTGGAGAAAGCGAGTTTCCGACGCATAACCAAATTCTAAAGACCTATTTTGCAGTATAAATGGAGTGGATGAACTCCATTTAAACTGCAAACTCAGTCTATATATAGTTGTTTAAAATAAAAATTGTTCGAAGTAGAAACTATGAACCTAGTCTATGACAGAAAACTCATTTGCAAAGTAGCATTTTTAAGTGCAAACAGAAACTACCAGGAATCGAAGTTTGTATTCTGCTGAAACTAAAGTCTATTTTTCCCTACTCTAGCTTCGAGACCAGCGACGGAACCTCTCGCCAGGAGACGGGTACCCTGAAACAGATCAGCGAAGACCACCAGGCTTTAGAAGTTACCGGTAGCTACAAGTACGTCGGTACCGACGGCCTGACATACGCAGTCACCTTCGTCGCCAACGAGCACGGTTTCCAGCCCCAAGAGCACATTGAACACCAACAATAAGCAAAGCGTTTACAAAACGTGACCAAACGTGTACGTTTGATCAAGTCACTATAAAATGTTCCAGCATTTGTGTGGCCAATGTTTGATCAAACATTAGTATTGTTACCATCATATTCACCAGTTTGTGTAGGTTTTACTACATGCGCTGACTGTTATTATTTTGTTATCTCTTTTGTATGAATATATTGCAGTAATATATTTTTGATCGAATTTGAATGTTTTTCCTCTCCATCCATTCCTACCTGATACGTAAACCAGTGAGATTCATAAGCCTTCCTCTCTGCCGTAGTCGAGTAAAATGATTGTATATTAAAACTTCTCCTATATTAAATGAAAGTTGACAATTACATAAGTTTGAGTTGACAAGCAAAATTTTTATTTTATTTCGCAATCTAAATTGTTATCTTGATCCTAATCTAGAAATAAGCCTTTCAGCTACAGTTCTAGTACTATAATGAAATTAGTTTACCTTGTTATTTTCATTAAATTCTGTCAATCTCACTGAAATCCCTTAATCTTCCAAAGAACTAACCTTAAATATCATAAGCAACAGCGTTTGGTCTCCATCCTTCTCTTGCATCAGGTAGTTAGGGCCGCACCTCACTGCGAACTCAGCAAGACACAGCAGGAGCGAGCCTGCTAACGGCTTCACGGAATCACGCGTGCTACTGGGCGAGATCTGCGCTAGGCATGCGCAGATCCACTTGATTATTTTACCTGTGAAAATAGTATTAAAGTTTAATACATTTAGAATAGTAGACGGAAAAGTAATATGGACTTAAAATATTCTTTTGTGTAGTTTTGAGCCCGATTTATAACTAAGATCACAAAAAAAACAACATATTAACTCTGATAAGAAAATCGTGGTAATTTTCATTGCTGCACCTGTGTAGGAAGGCTCCTATTAATAAAAGTTACTTTGCTGGTTTTCCTTCACCGTTTTGGAGCAGTGGTGGCCGGCTCATATGAGAGTAAATCATTTCATCACCACTGCTATTAAAACGGTGAAGGAAAACATCGCGAGGAAACTGGCGTGTCCTAAAACCAAAAATTCGAAGACGTGTGACATATACCAACCCGCACTGGGGCCGCACTCCCTCTCACCGAGACGAGGCCCGTGTGCCACCAGTGGGAACATTATAGGCTGATCATGCTTACTAATTCAGGAACCTATTAGATTTCCTATTGACAACTGAAATACAAGCGTAACACACGGTTGAAAAGTAAAGAATATACATAAGAGAGACAGACAATGCTTTAAATGCTTTGGTTCCTTACCGGCAAGACCGGGATACAGCTCAACGATTCGGTCCGTATAGTCAGCGAGCACCAGAATGCAGTCACTCACCACCTTTGCGATGTTCTTGTTCTTCATCTGTAAACAATAGTTTATTGGTGTCATTCATAGCCGTGCTTGGCACTGAAGATTGTTTTGTTGACAGTGATTTAGACTCGTACGGAATCGGGAACATTTAAGTTAGTGAAAACATAAACATAAAAATTGAATGCCAGTTTTAGTTCCACTTCGTAAAGTTTTAACACTCAATTAAAACTAGCTTTATCTTCCAACACCTTAGCGAATTGATACTAAAGAGAATGCCGAAATTACTACAAACTTTCATACTATAAAATTCAAATTCAATATTTGCTTTCCGAATGTGCTATTTTATCGCATTTCTGACGTAACTTCACCGAGTGCTGACCGCGTAGGTATATTTCAAAATCATTCATAAGAAATATTGCGTAGTTGAGGTGTTCAATATTGTAGATGCTAATTGACTGACAGATACATCCAGATGCCTTTCACTAGCTACACTATGGGATGTTCTAATGTGAGTCAGATTTTTGTGGTAATATTTTTGATATTCGCTCTAAATAATATCGTTAAAATAGTACGAATAGCATTATCGCGCATCCATTTATGACTGACTGTAAATTGATATGTTTTGTCCAGATGTTCCCGATAGTCTTTTATTACAGCAGATAATATTTATTATGAATAATCTTCTGAATAATTTAATAATACGTGCATGCCGAAGGATACCTCACTGCGATACTTCGCGGGCTGCTTGGGGGTTTACCTTGATGCCTTGCATCTGCGCGCGTGTCTATTAGCATGCATTTGTTTTACATGGAGGTGACATCGAGGCGCGAGCTAAACCGCGACCGCAATGTTTCGCAGTGAAGCATCTTTCGCATGTAATTATTAGGGCTTTGAGCCCTATCTTACTATAGGACACCAGTAGCGGCGCAACCATTGTCGCACTTCTAAAAAATGTATGCTTGGTTGCGCTACCTATCGCCGATTGACGCCTGGTGAGATCCTCTCCTGCTTAGTCGTTCATTCTTGACAGAGTGGTCTTGGTTGATGACTCTGCATTTTCTTTGGCCAAAGCAGCCCTCGCGATGCTCCTTCACTTATTCCGGTCTTCAGCGTCTCGGAAATTCTGAACTATGGAGGTTTGTGTTGACGCTTTGATAAGGTCTGTCCAACGCGTTGGTGACCGACCGCGTGGCCGCTTGCCCTCACTGTCTCTGGTAAACGAATCGTTCCATGGAGTGTTCGTTACGAACCACGTGGCCGAAATATTTGATAATTCGTGTTTGCACAGTCGACGATGATCTCTGCTTGACTTTTAGCTCCTCCAGGATAGAAACATTGATCCGAAACGCTGTCCAGGGAATTAGCAGCAGTCGCCGCCAGCACCACATCTCCAGTGCATCGATTTTGCGTCGGTATTTGAGGCGAACCGTCCATGTTTCTGCGCCGTATAGGAAAATCGGGAAGACTAGCTTCTCATTAGGCGGACTTTTGTGGCTTTGGTGATATTACGGTTGCACCAGACTCTTTTAAGCTTGTCAACGTAACTAAACGTCTAAGTAACTTGGTCAAATAGTAACAGTAGACAGAATCAACCAGAATTTTATCCTTACCATATAACCAGCATAATGTTGAAAATGCTCGTATTACCCTGTCCAAATGCAAATTGAGTGTTGACTTTCAACAACAATCGACTTGCATTTGGGGTAGGCGATAAACGTGCATATTTGGTGCAGCCTCCTTGATAAGCTAGGTACAGCATTCCTTTATCGCATGTCACGTAGTTACGATGTAGACTATGCTACTTTTTGTGTACTTATCCAATTTATAATGGCAATTTCTGATTATATTTGGATTGCATATAATAAAATAAGAATTCAAATGTTCATGGACACAAAGTGGCTTCATCCTAAAACACATAAGTAAAAGCCGTGGTGAGAAATAAAAGTAGGTTACCCATTAATTCAAGAATTAAGGATCTCTTGATCTCTATGGTTCAAAAAGCATTTTGTTGTTATTACAATCAAAACACCTGACAGGGAACAGGATACATATTACATTCACGTCGACAGTTTTCGACCGTTCATTGCAACCGTCTGTTAAGAAGACAATGTCTAATGGTCCATGTGTAATGGTTACAACAAAAACAAGTAACTGTGGTGATAATGTTGACGTACCATGAGCATCTGCAGCAGGCAGGTGACGTACGAAGGCAGTCGTGCGCATTGCGTGCGCGTGGCTAGCAGGTGGCACACGTGTGCGGTCAGAGCGCATGCTCCCGCGCATCGCGCTGCCCCGCCGCCTTCTCGCCGGCATACTCGAACTACTATGTTGAGGACGTGCTCCTGTGACGAAGAATAAAACAATTTTAGAAGATTGCTTGTCAATTTTACCAGCGATACAGTAGTTATTGAATCGGCCTCCCACCTAGATCACCTTGGTTGGTCGGTTAACTATTTGCGATTAAAAACCTATGAACGGTTGAAAATGAACCAACAATAATATATCGATGGAAGTTTCTTTTGCTCTCTAGACATTTTTATATTAAGTACTAGTATTTTATCTACTTTACAACTAGTGTTTAACGAATAGGCATACGTAATAATCGGTTTGCAATTGCATAGCTCCAACTTACGAGTTGTAGGCTCAAACCCAGACCGGCGCTTTACTTTGTGTAAATAATTTCATCACTACTGCTCTCAAAACAGTGAAGGAAAACATCGTGAGGAAACCGGCATATCCTAGAACCGAATTCGAATACATGTGACATCTACCAACCGGCACTGGGCCCGCATAAATTACAGTCCGCTCCCTCTCGAAGAGAAGGCTACGTCCCAGCAGTGGGAACAGTATAAGCTGATTATGCTAATTGCGTAGGTCTATGCAATGAAGGTATTCTGAAATGACGTTCGCTAGGTGGCAGCACTGACACGTTAGGTCCAGGCATCTGTCAAAGAGCCAATATTTTCTTTAGTCATGACTGAATGATGAACGAATGAATGAATCGAATGATGACCGTCATCATATATTTTATATTCATTGTCGAAATGGAAGACCTCTTGTCAAAGTGGTGCCAACTGGTGTCGTAAATTTTCACGAAAATCCCCATTGCAAACCGATTATTTTTCGATCAAAGATTCACTATCGAGGTGACTAAAGTGCTTGTATAATTTGTAATCAGTTTAATCTTGAGAACGTACCTTGAGGTCAGGACAAGACACCGTGTTGTACTGGTGAGGGTAAGGCTGCAGCATGGGTGCGTTCATTAGGCCGTCGGGTAGCGATAGCAGTGATCCTAGGAATGTCACTGCAGCCGTGCGTGGACACTGCAACAAAACGGAGTGTCAGTACGCTGAATAAATAAAAAATGGAATTTGAACTGACTGATGAGAAATATGCACTGCGTTAATTGTTTGTAAAACCTAGATGTTATAACGAGATATGGCGGAATAGTGTTTCGCCATTTTCTAAAGACTACCTAATCCCGGGTTCCGACAGACCCGAAAGAAAGTTACAGAACTTTCCAAACAGCCAGACAGAACAAATTAATCTAGATTTTGCATTCCCTGGACGCGAAAACAACCATTGTTTCGTAAAAAATGAAAATAATAATACAATAACATTAAACTTTACTTAAAAGATATCTCTAACTTGATCAAGAGCCGTTCAGTCAAAATCTGTCAAGGGACTGGAAAAATGTTCTCACTCACCGAGGGTCCCATGTCCGAGGAGTTGAGCACGACAGTAGAAGCGTGAACGAAGTCGAGCAGTAGTAAGGAATAGCCATCTAGTGCTAGCGACAGATACCGCGGTGCCGCGTGCTCGACTAGTACATCCACTACTGAACGATCTTCTCCGGTCAGACCTGGTGGAGACAAGTGGTTATTTAATGATGGTTCCGACCAGATGATAATGACGTGCAGGAATCGACCAATCAACAAGACGAGAGTCGCGATGGGATTTTGAACCAATGTGATTAGTCACTTCCTGCACATCTCGTTTTCGCCTCAGTGGAAACGCACCCTTAGAGTCTGGTTACGGATCTATGAGATAATACGATAAAGTGGATGCATGGTGAATATGGCTCCTTCATGAAAATTTGACGTTTTCCATAAAATATTACATGGAGGGCTATTGATCATTTTTTATTATAAGTATTCAGTATACTATGGATTATATGCGCGGAGCTATTCCCAACTATTCGTACATTAACCGAATACACCAATCAACGTTATAGAAGGAGTCCTCTAAACGCTGTTCACAAATCTAAAACACGATAATGTTGTCAGTTTAAATTAAATAGACGACCGGCTCTTCCGACAGCTGTTTGTTGTCGGGGGCAAGCCAAGGTTATCGAAATGTGTCATTCTCGACAGGATACCCTATCGAATGGATGTGAATAGCTATGCAGCTCTGTAATACAATACAGAGCTGCTATTTGCAAAACCGTATGAAAATTTTGATTTGGTAAGCTACTTTATCATCCACTTTAAAGTGGGATATTAATCTTTATTTTTTCACAAGGTTCCTTAAACCCGCTAATTACCATGATGGAGCGCTCGCTGGTAAAGATGTAGATGTGCCAGATGCAGGCGGTTGTTGCAGGAAGATGGCGCGCCCGGACCTTGCGCTTGCGTCGACTCGCATAGCAGACGCAATGCAAGAAGCTTGCCTGCCCTGGATGCAAGTAAATATTACGTGGTCAAAAAACACAAGCTTTAAATGGTAAGTTTTAACAACGGTAAGGTTGTTTTCTCTAACTTGCGAATGCTAGAAGGTAGCTCAATAACCGTCGGCGATTACTTAAATTTGAGCGACTCACTATGGACGTGAAGAAAATAGGCGTGGCTTGAACTCTGTAACTTAAGCTACTGATATTTTGTAGGAGTTCGTTTAAATTATCACTAATCGGTTGATCACTTTACGATGGACAGGCTTTTGTGTAAGACCCAAGAAGGTAGGTGGCACATGCGCATACCAGTCCAGCAGGCCTAGTGGTGGATTTTCATACACAAAATGTGAAGGCATTTACAGATAAACTCTTTAATATTACTTTTAAACCAGCAGTAAATACAAACGGAGTCAAGTGATCTCCTACTTTCTGACCCCAATCCATTCTTTCAATAGGTATTAAATTCTTCAAACGCACAGATACCACACTCGCGTAGCCACTGTTTCGCTTACAAATCATTTAGTTATTTAATTTAAACGCGAAATTGGTAGGTACAAATAACAATTGTAATTAACTAGCGCATGTCAACAGTGCATTAAACGCTTCCTTCATTTAGATTTCGCAATTGAATTTAGGCTACTCGGATGTTTATAATAAGGCTGAGTCATCGAATAAGAACAATAGATGCAGAACAATAATCTCTAGATAAACAAAAGAATAGCTGACCTGTGTGAGGGCGGCAGTGCCTCCGCCTCGAGGCACCATCCAGCGACCAAGCTGAACGGTACGTGTATCTCCGTGTTCCCATTGAGCGTCTGGTTCGCACTTATCTGCAACAAACACCACATGTCACCACCGAAACACAACTCTCTATTTCGCAAACACATCTTTAGTTATTTTAATGTATAAGTGCCTCTGAGTCCTGATCGCCTTCGAAAGACTTCTGATGCGGATGGATCATTGTTTTTAACTTCATTTTTAAATTCCATTTCAAAATATTGTCTGTTTAACGAACAATATGACACACATCGTCTTCACATTTCTTCAATGTCAAAACAACCTTTGACATTTGAAGATTTATTATCAAAATACCCTCATAACGATTTATAAATGATTGCGACATTATTTGTAAACAACGACCTCTTTCTTCCTGAGCCTCCTCAGGAGTCTTCTTTTTCCTGCTCTTCTTTCGCATTGGCAGTTCTTGAATACTTTCGATTTGGACAACAGGTCGCACAGACTCAATAAAACCATTCACGGAGCACAGGTCCTCGCGACCGATTAGGAACCATGTAGATGGAATAATAAAACTCTATTTATGCAAACAATAACAAATGATGCGAGCGACGAGATGATTGTGAATGGTTTTCCTACAGCACCATCTGCCAAACATTGACAGATATCGACTGATAAGTTACTCCAGCGTGCCATTATTTGTGATAAACATTAACAGATGGCTTGGCTTCGGAATGATTTCATTACATAAGTGTTTATTCACGATACCGGTTCAATTTGAACGTTCTAAACGCGTACAATTCCAAGTAAACATTGTTTACTTGCGACGTGGGTGGTGCTAGGTAACCGTACTTGATTTAGTAGTTTTTTGTACTTAGTACTTTATCATACCACAGATTACTAAATAGTTACTACGTAACAGATACTTCACTCAGTAGAAAATTTCCAATACCTATTGCTATAATAGCCTACTCCGTCGCGTCAGCAACCGCTGCATGCTAAAATGTGCCTAAATGCTCAAGCGTACAGTTGTGATTGCTTCGCACCGCGCGATCCCACAGCAATCGCAGGGATGCCTCTTCGATAAGATTAAATTAACATAACTATTTGTGTCTATTTTATTGAGAACTGTGAATATGTTCGGTAGTTTAAAATTGTATCGTATAAAGGTAAAATATGTTTTTAATAAATTGGTGCTGACTGTAATAATTTTGAAACGACAAAAAATGGTAATAGTTTATCACTTAACTTTCTTCATTGACAGGTAAATGGAAAAATATTAGGTGTTTATCCCTTCTTTTACTTGATTTCCACCCATCTACTGCACATAAGGCACCAGACGGCATTGTAGGTACCCGTACAAACGAATGGAATGATTATAATTGAATAACGTGCGTGCGCTTCGCTTGCGAAAACCGCACTGAATATGGTCCGCAAACGGCCCGAGACCGCTCGGCCGGGCGGTAGGTAATTATAGCACGCAAGTACATGGAGTGACGGAGGCCTGCTCATACTTTGACCTATACTCATATTATAAAGAGGTAGTTTGTAATACTTCGGAACTTTGGAATGATAATCTTCGGAACTACTTATAGTAATGGGAAGCTATAGTATTTCCGAGTGTCATAGGATACATAATACATTAAAACAAAATAAAAATAAGCGGACGAAGTCGCTGGCTGGAGCTAGAATTTTATACGATACAGTGTGTCATACGACATTGAAATCTTCGAAATGCACTCAAGGTGTAAAATGAGAGGAGAGACACAGATGTGCAACAGATAACTAATTATGTAAATGATCATTGATGCGTCAATTGTTTCTACGAAAAATGCTTTTGAAAGAAGCAGTAGGTAGCTAAAAAAGCGTAAAGGACCAAAACTCGTTGGAATCTATTGTATCTATCACCAAAATAATCATTTAGGTAAGAGGAAAATGTACTGTGATGTACGTACGACGACATTATCAAGCTATACATTTCTAGTAGGTATAAGCTGAATTCTCATTGTACGAAAAGCCTTTACAATGCGAGGTTAGTTAAAACTGGAAATGTATAGTTTGATATATAGTCTTGTGCATCAATGGATAACAGAGTGAAACCGCGGGTTGTCTTACTACGGAACTCATACGTTTCTCAACAAAATAAAAGTTTTTTTTTAAACTCACCGAATGATCATCCTCGCAGACAATATCCGCATCCATGATTGGATTTTACATGAATATTCTATGTTTATCAGGACAAATGAATACATACCAACAGGATATAATTATCAATACCAAAATACGGGCAGATTTTTCTAACGCCAGATAACTTTAATTTTTTGACAGTTGTTCCATATAAAAACTGTCAGACGTAAATTTTATTCCATGAATAAAAATTACAGGTCGATTGAAAAATCTGCCCTAAAGCTGACATATACCTATTATGGTATTGTAGTATTCCGAAAAACGGTTGATTAGTAAATTCGGATTAGGATATTCCCTAAATATATTTTAAAGAATATTAATATGATATATTTTTGTGGGATTGGATTTAAGGGGAAATTTAATTTAATTTTACCTCGAAAAGCGAAAGTGATGCAATTACTTTTGAAACGCAAAAGAAGAGTGATGGCTATAGTGCGCGTGCGCTTGGAATAAAACGACGTATGTGCCAAAACGAATTTACTCCTTTTTTAACAAAATAAATGAATTTAATTTAAAACTATTTTGAGTAAACTTTGATATGATAATTCTCTAAGTCTTAAAGTAAAATCCATTGAATAACTCTTAAGCCTTACGTCGTGATGTCAAAAAAAGTGAAAAAATAGATATAACTTTGTAATTTTTTTTGTATCGTGAAAAGTCATTGAATCGTGTATTCCTTTTACATGATACTAGACCAGAGTCAAAAAAAAATATACCAAAATGTTAAATCCCTAATGCTTAACAAGTTAAAAATCAATAACCTTAGGTTATTGATTTTTGTTTTTGTAAATATCAGACACTCTATGGCAAACAGCAACTACATTATTTTCATCTTAATCAAATGAGTTAAGTATGGAAATGGTATTGTATTATCGACCTCGTAAATGCTTTACCGACGTTGATATCAATTCCGAGTAAACTGAAACTTCGCTAAGGTTAAAACTATCTTACTGTCACATAGACAAATAGAACTTGACGTTTTATGATGTGCTAGTGGCATTCAACCTAGTAAAGCTATATTAGGTCGACTATACTATTACGCGTAACATACGATGGAAAATAACAAGGATTAAACTGAGATAGAAAAGATTGTATGTAAATCGTTTGGCAATGAGTCATTTCTTCTTTTGTCTAAGATGAAATATAATTTTGTATATGAATGCTGATAAAGAAGTCAGTGGCATCTGTAGCGGAACGCATATTATTTTAATCTTTCTACAAAACTTATCAGTATCGCTCAATCTGTCAATCATTTGCAATACTTTGTCGGTCTTCATACAGGTACATCATGCTATAAAATATGGTTATTATAGTTATTCGCTTCAGACCCGGATTTAAAAGTAGCTAAGGATACTGTCTAGAAAAAGATCACAACAGAAATATAGTTAGCTAGTTAAATTGCTTATATTAGCATCACCTTAATCGTAATAATACTTTCACTTTTTTTTGCACCTTTTTTCAGAAACAAATTTTAGCAATACCTTGAGACAGTTTTTATCCTAAGGCAGGTGATAGTGCAATGTGATTGACTGTAATGAAGTTTTACCGATTTGGACCAATTCAATCGCGTCATCGTCACGCTTAGGTCTCTGTGATTCTATCGCATGCGGTTAACCGCATAGCACTATCACCAGTTACACCAAGTACTTGTTGATAAGACTCACCTTCAACAGTGTACAATTGAGATGTATAAGATAGTTGTACAAGTTGGCGTGCGCATGCGGGTCCCGCAGCAGGTTGGGGTCGCCGAGCGCGGCCAGCATGCGGCGCCACAGCACGGCCGCCACGTCGGGCAGCCAGCCGCGCGCGCGCCCGCCCATCACCACGCCGACGCCCTCCCCGCCCAGCCCCAACATGGACTCGCCAGATTCGTTCTCCGTCCATTCTGGTATACCGATATCCAATGAACCTACTTTAACTTAATTAATGTATATCTAAACATGTAATGAAGTGCACGAAACCTATTGATTACTTAAAGGGGAATGCGCTAAGATGCAACACGCCGCCGTGCAGTGAAAACCTCATGATTGCAATAAATGTTATTTTACAGGGGAAGTTAAAAACTGTCTGAAAATGGCCGTCTTGACGTTCCGAAATTCTCATTATCATCAATACAAGGCACTATTAGAAACATTTTAAGAGTTCTGCACGTTTGTCTTAAATACAATTCGGAGATGTCAATACGACAATAAATTAAAACACTGGCAATACTAATGCAGAAGCGTATTTAGGAACTATTGAATAACGTATCTTAACATTGAAATTAGAAAAGTGTTTTTTTTCTAAAAAACTAAATAGTAATGATGGACCGACTGTGGGTTTCGCCAATGTTTGACTAGCTATTAGTGACTAAACTCTTGGATATATTGGGTCAAATTTTTGTATGCAGACTGGGTACGTCATTATTAGAAATGCGAAGTTTAATTTACTGTCGTATTGTCGACTCCACCTTGTATAATTATGTACATTAGGAGAATTTCTACAAAACAAATAAATAAAAAGTAAAACAATACATTTTTCTTTGCGAGGTTTTCACTGCATGACAACGAATAGTTGCTACAATTTGTAAAAATCGTAAGAAAATTGGAACTTTATGGACTAAGTAACTTAGCGCATTTACCTTAATTTGAGCCGTTTTGTTAGTGAAGCTGAGATCAGATTATTGCAGAATTAAAGCGCAATAAGTAGCACAAATTTCTGTCGAAACAGAATATTTGCGCCACCGTCCGATCTTGAACACAACGTTAAATTGGTTAGTATTTGTAATATTTTAAAGAACAAGTGTTGTTTAAGTCACAATTGGCTCGCAAACAGGTATGTTTAATTAATTCAAGTTTTTATTACTGTAAGTCGCCGTTTTTTGAGCCTTTAGTTTACTCAATATTTAGCTACATTGATTCAATAAAGTGGCAACATCTCATCATTGTTTAATATTTAATGCGATATCGAGTAATCAATTTTAGCTAACCCGTGGCGCAATCAAAATTTACATAATGAGATATCAATATACTTGTTTTTATAAAAAAAAATATTATTCCTTCTTTCGAAATACTTATATGAAATTATGAAAGACAAAAACAAATGAAAAACTAAAGAGTTTTGAGTACATACCGACATTTCCGCCATCGGAAGCCAAATCTATCTGCAAAGGAGAATCTTTGATGGAACTACTTTCTACGCCACTCGAAGGCGCGGGCGACGGCGAACGGGAACCTAAAAAAATAAGGAAACATTAAAAAAATATTCTTAATCTGAATTTTCCGATATTAGACACCAGAAGACCAATTCTCGTAATTTAAAACGTTGAAAATCTAGTCGCAGTTTCATCTCAGCGACGAAACAAATGTCCAAAACTTGTCAAAAATGTTGGGATATTAGGTATTTTTGACAGATTGAGACTGAGATCAGACTGTTAAGATTCTTAAAATTATGAGAATTGGCCCTCAGATAATCACGCATGACGTCAGCTGTAAGTATTTCTATCGGTCAACTACACGTCAGTAAGTAGGAACACTTGAACTACGAAACCGACGTTACTGCTACGCAATAAAGGCGCAAAAGTCAAATTAATGTTGACATGAGCGTGCAGTTGACTGTACATACTACGACGAACGCACGAACGCGGGACCTGTGGCGGTAATCGGACAGTAAGCCACATTTTACCCAACAGTCTAAACGCACCAGTCAGGTTAATAATTAAATTGTATTTTTTATTGTTCCAAAAACCATGTTACATATTATTTTGTCCACCAGTTATTGATAAACAAAAACTATGCAATACAGTACTTAACTTTAGCGGAAAAGATCACCTAAATGTATTGGAAACGAACTTACCACTAGCTGAATCTCTCTCTTCATTTGTAGTCGAGTTTCGTAAGGAGTCTAATGAATACCATCTCCTTGTCTTGTCGTTCGCCGGTTCTTTGGTATCTAAACAAAAGTAACAGAACAGATTAGATACCTGCATTTTAAGAAGTAGAAAAGGACAATGTTTGTAGCACTTCATGCGAATCCGTGTCATTGAAATCTTATATCTTACGCGCTTTCTAAAACCTTGATCAATACGCTGATTGGTAAATCAGCAGTGAAATATCGTTGGCTCTGATTAGCATAAACAATAAGCCTATAATGTTTCCACTGCAGGGACATAGGCCTCCTGTCTAGTCTTTGTGAGAGTGCGTGGGTCGTAATCCACCACGCGGGCCCAGTGCGGGTTGGTGGACATCACATGTCATCGCATTTTCGGTTTTAGAACATGCCGGTTTCCTTCACACACCGCACTGTGTATGTGTCGTTATTAATTTTATTTTAAGTATTCGTCATAGTGTCACTTTTATTTCAATGTGTTTACTTTTTGTTTCTTTATCGGCACCTTGTTTTATAATCATGTGGGTAATTTGGTTATCATCTAATATTGTACTTTTGTGTGTTGTGCTGTCTTCTTGTGTGTGCCAAATAAATGGTCTATCTGTCTATCTTAAGATGCTTTCCTTAACAGTTTTCAGAGCAGTGGTGATGAAATAATTTACGTAAAGTAAAGGCCTGCCTGGGATCAAACCTACGACCTGCAACTCATAAGATGCCTTATCTTATGAGTGTAGGTCGTAGGTTTGACTGTCACCACTGCTCTTGTTGCATTGGTTTTAATTGGTTCACCAATATTACAACATTTAATCAAATCACTTCACATGAAATAATATGGCCGCGTCCTAACCAAAAGCGATCGTCGCGTGAATTTGATACGCAATTTTTTTTTTCGGAAATCTGGAGGCGCCCTCTGTCGGTGCGTTCACGCGTTCCGGTTCACCAACCAAAAATAAGTGACATATGAACGCGACGATCGCTTTTGGTTAGGACGTGGGGTATGACTACAGAATAAATCGAATTGGCTTTCACAATCCGGAAGAACGTATGCTTGAATTCATAATCTCAGATAATTTACGGTCGGTTGCACCAAGGGCAACGTTATTGTGTGTCAAAGTTAATTCTAAAGGTGCGATTTCACCAGTGTGCTGAACTGTGCGGCACTGTAATGCACAGTGTACGACACAAATGTTTATTCTGGTCGACTCACTCAAGCAAACAATAAAATGTTCGCGCACATTCATAAGGTTTAATGGGTAGCATAATAAATATTTACATAGTGTAGGGTGTCGTATGTCGTCATTTTTGGGCCCGAGGGGACCCGGTACCGACTACCGAGCCGGCGGAGGTTCGTGTGTTCAGGTCTGATCGGGGCAATGTGCGCGGACCAATAAATGTTTTCACTCCGGTAGCGGAAGCAAGACTGAGTTCGCGAACAACAAGTGTGTACGCGTCGACGCGAGTCCACTACTTGGATATGTGCGCGCAAGTAAATGTTCGCGCACAATATGTTATTGTTTGCTTGAGTGAGTCGACCAGAATAAACATTTGTGTCGTACACTGTGCATTACAGTGCCGCACAGTTCAGCACACTGGTGGAACCGCGCCTTAACAATGACCCTAAAGTTTAAGTACGCCGTCACTTATGACGTTAACATCTGTCACGCGCCGAAGTCCCGCTGCGCGACGTGTCTAAGACCTTCTCACAAAAAAATGGTTTCCTTTTTGAATCATTCATTTAGTCGGTTATTTAGCTACGGGACCCTAGAGTAATACCTCACAGGATATTAGAACTTATTCAGTAGTAATTATAGAGGTTGAAGCCGCGCGAAACTGGTGTCTCATTGGTATGACGGCGGGGCTTGACGGTTTTGGGCCGGGTGTCTCCCCCGTGTGACGGCGATGTTTTACCGGTACCATTCGAAACCAAAATGAGCTCCATCGGTAATAGATGCAACATAATGAAAAGATGCATGCGCTACAGCTAGAGAAACTAAGATTAAAAATTGATATTATAGAGAAAAAAAAGTTAATATTAGTAAACAAGTATGATAAAACGTATGTTACATTCCATTGCCTACTTATTCAATTATGCATTTTAGAGATTTATTTTTCAAGTTGATTTTTCATTGACCATTTGTAAGTAAAGGTCCTAAAAATTTTTGCTGTAATGGAGTTTCAACTTTGTTTTGTAAAACATTGAGCTAGTTGTTCCAAAACGTGATAATTGTCTCAGATTCTGAATTATAATGTAAATATAGGTGAGATTCGTAGAATGACAAGTATAGTGAAGTGAACATACCCATATGCGTTTGCGCATGTTTCCCCAAATGAGGGTCACTACGACATCTCGTTAGCTGTCGTCGTGTGCTGCCAGTTTCTTTGCGAGGATGTGCTTCGTGGCCTGTTTTGGGTGATTTGCCTGCAAAGAAAACTTTTGTTAATAAATTGAGTTTGTGTTTAATCCATCATCAACCGTAGATTGAATTTCAATGGCAAAGTTTGATTAATTGACCACAGGATGTGAGTGACATTTTCAGTTTTATGTGCAGAAAGTCGCGTTTTAATGTTTCGATGTTATAGTAAATTATATTTGCGATAAAGTTGGACTAGCACTGAGATGAAACCCGTGCGCGCTTCATACAACTCCAATGAAGATTGTTGAGGCTGAGGCAAACTCGCATGGGCCACGCAATGGGGATTCCGTTACGCGGCCCTTGCGTGTTTGCCTCAGCCTGTTAACTTCTAATTGAGAGTCCATTTCTATAGTCACTGTCAAGTTTCGTAGTTGCATAGATAGCAGAAGGCCAATTCTCGTAATTTAAAACGTTCAAAATCTAGTCGCAGTCTCATCTCAGCGACAAAGAAATGTCAAAAACTTGTCAAAATGTAGGGAAATTTGAAGTATTTTTTGACAGATTGAGACTGAGATCAGACTGTGAACGTTGTTAAAATTAGTAGAATTGCCCCTCTGATGTTAGGTTGTTTTAAATCAGGGAAAATGAACAACTCATATCATTCGCTTACCGGGTGTCCTAGTGCTATGTTGTGTGGCGGCGTGGTGCGGCAGGGCGGGGCGTGGCAGCGGCGCGGGCGCGGCCACGACGCGCCGCCCGCCCCGCCCGCGCTCGCCGCTCATACTCTCTGACAGGTCCAGTGAGTACACGTGACGAGCTAGCACGCGGGTTAATGTTTCCATTGTTTTCTAAAACAAGAACACAACATGTTTGAGCATTTACATATTTTTTTGCCACAAAAATAAACACGTTGACAACAATTTTAACAGTGATCGACATTTAATTCAGTCTAACTCATGTAAGCGAGCGTCACTGAATTTTAGCAGCACAACGAATATAAACGCTGCGTAAGAGACGAGCAATCGGAATTAAAGGCCATCGCATACCTAAACGACTCGACACCAACTCGATTCAACCAAAAGCATTGAAATATGATATTTATTTCGAGTGTACAGTGGAATTTTCAAAAACAAGTGGAAGTTATATACGATGAGGTGATTACACTAGCCGGTTGATCAACCGCTTCAGACCCGTTTACGTTGATGCTGAACCGAAAGTTTGAATTGAAAAGGTATTGGATTGGTCAAGTTGGTTCAATATGGCGTCCGATAACCATAAAACAATAAGCTCAGGTTCACACGGCCGATTTTTTTCGTGCACTGGATTTTTAACACACTACTTAGCGCCGAGAGCTGAAAATCCAACAGTGTGTTTTTTGACGCGCTCTGTTGGATTCTAAACGCTCGGCTCAACACCGAGAGTTGAAAATTCAGTGCGCGATAAAATCTGCCGCGATATTGTTACGTCCATGCGAACGTGGGCTAATATTGAAGTTGGAAAAAATATCATCTTGCAAACTTACCGCCCATTCCTTGATAAGATCTTCCCAATGCGTCAACCTAGTAAGCAGTTCCATAAAGTTCTGCCACAGTTCCGGTTTCACCGCTACGTTTAAATTCGCCTTGATCCACGTCACTATCAGGGTTTGGAACAACGCTGGTGCCAGGAAACCTCCTATAGAGTAAAATGTTCATTAAGATCATACAGGAGAAGGGCATAGAGGTGTCTGCGATGGTTTTGCTCACCTAGAGATTCCTGTTTCCGTTTTGGCGGTACTTTTGTTAGTACCAGGGATGTTATTTGGAGTAGTACTAGCAGTAACTGTTCCCTGTGGAAGAAAAATTTATTTGAATTAAATTCTGAGTTTAGAAAAGGCCGTAATATAGCAACTTTACAGCTTAAAAGCCTTTTTGTGGGATTCTATTGACTGTCACATCATCTGCCTTTTCCCAACTATGTTGGGGTCGGCTTCCAGTCAAACCGGATGCAGCTGAATACCAGGATTTTACAAGGAGCGACTGCCTCTCTGACCTCCACACCCTAGTTCCTGGGTAATACGATACCCCTGGATGGAATGGATGTCAGATTTTTGGGCTTCTAACGACCAGTAATGACTGTCAGAGATTCACGAATGACAGCCGGGACCAGAGGCTTAACGTGCTTTCCGAGGCACGGATGGATCTTGGTATGTAAAGATGGATCGGATCGATTGGGATCTATTGACTGTTATTTTAACATTTTCTAAGGATCACCTCTAAATATGATCAGCCCATGCCCAAGATCAAGTAGTTGTTTTACTTGGGGACTATTTGACAAATTCTACATGTAAAGGTTCAAGATAGGCCTAGGCTGATACAATTTTTCTTTTTCCTAAATCTATATACATAAAATTCAAAAGCTCTGCGTTGGTCTCGCAAAAACTCGGAAATGGCTCGACCGATTGTGATGAAACTTTGGTAAGTAGTTGTGTGACACCGGAGAAAGTTCTTAACAAAAAGGCATTGCAACGCATACCGTGCATTGGTTAGTCATTTATAATTAGTGTTAAGATAAATATTTTTGCTTTTTCTATGGTAGGTATTTTTTTAATCACCCGTATCGCTATCAATGAGATCTGCTTACCATGTATTAGCATCCATGGCAACATGCATGACCATGTATCTGTAGATATTGAGCACTCGCTTGCACGTATCAGTCTGTTCCTCTAACAACTGTTGCTGACTGAGCGCACCAGGCGGCGCTACCGGCGATGCGGACGCTAAGAACACGTTAGCCGCTTGCGTCATGAATATTTGTAGGACGTTCTGCAAAAATATGTTTTATTGAAAAGCTAATTTAATATATTTATTGCATAACTGTATACCTGCATCAGTTCTTTTAATTAAACATAACATTTTTAGGCTCAACACTCAACAGTCTACCCAAAAACTCATGCAGATTATAATATAAATTTTCTTTTAAAGTGGGTTATACATTTCTTTTGGCACATTGAATCAAACTTTATTGTATTTTTATTATAGTAGTAAACCAGTACACATACTACACTACTATACATATATTATTTTAATTACACACTCATGCAATAGTTTTAGTCTACTCTCTAAAACAATCAATTTCTTTGATTTTTAGGGTGTTTAAGGGGTTTACATGACCTAAACTGCTGTCACTGTCGGCCTGCATAGAAAAGAAAGAGAAGCGCGATGACGCGATGACACAACGCTGGTAATTTATTGCAAAATAAAATAATAAATAAAATAGTTTATTGTCACAAAAAGAAATACATACATTAGTATACATTGATTAACATGGAGCTAATTAACGCTGCAGTAGTTTGTATACAGATATTGTGAGCCCTGCCTCTCAAACTAGGATAACCTGTATCTTAAGAGACAGAAATATGAAGCAATTATCTATTTACAAAAAATCTATTGTTTGGACTAAAAAATTGAAACACTAGTGCTTTAGTATGTTGCTTGTAGAATAATCTGACAAAAAATCAGAACGATTGTATGTTTATTAGTATGGTTTTTATTGTAAAAAGAAAGTTTTTAAAGGTATGTTCATGATGTTTTTCTATCGTATCAAATTAGTTGTATTATGTTTTAAACACACTATCTACCTAGCATATATCCTGAAGAATATCATATATTTTTCTGATTTTGTTTACTGTAGTCAATAATATACTTTCATTGCTTCTAAAACTTGCGTTTTTTGCGTTCAGGTCCTGTAGTCCCCTTAACTAAGAAGTTAATGATTTATGTAGTGAAGAATCTATGTATTACTAACACAACTAACACGGTATCAAGCCTAAGACGAAGGTGGGAACCGAGCAGGAAGTCTTTAAGGGGGAAGCACCAGTGTAGCCCGCGAAATTCAAAAGACATCATTCAGGTGTCGACCACAAAAATGACCATTTTCTTATGGGAAATAACATTTTAGGCATATTTTACGATTACAGTGAAAGTCTAAAATTAACCCCCCGGCTGCTATATGAGACTTAAAATGCCAAAAATCATATTTTTATCACAAATGTTTTGAGAATAACATAAAAAGAAAATACCAACTTTAATTGAATTTAACATTCTGAACATGTTTTAACTACAAACTTGTTATTAAAATATGATTTTTGGAGTTTTCAATCGCAAATAGCAGCCGGAGACTTTCGGAGTAATAGTAAAAAATGCTCCTAAAAAAATCCGGGCTTTAATTTTTGGGTACGGAATTAATGATTTCTCTATGTTAAATTTTTTACAGTTTGCAGCTCAGTGCAAGGTTGTATGTTAAACAAAATATGATTCACGACCGTAACAAGTATGTGCATTATAACGATTAAAATTATTAATACAACCCTCTCAGTTCATATCATCCTACTGAATTAGTATTTTTATTAAATATCAACGGTCGCGAATCACATTTCGTTCAACATAGAACCGACGCTGACCTCCAAATTGCAAGAAACGTAAGAAATTTTGAAATTTGCGGGCTACCCTGGCGTATCCCCTTAATCCAAAATAACTGGTATAAAGACGCATAAGGAAGTCTAAGAGTCACTTGAACTCCCCGTCATTGTGACTTTTTGTACTGGTCCATACCTGGGTACCTTCTGGTTACGGAGATCTCAAAGGTCCAATGGTGGTTTGTGGTTTCAAGTTTTTGTCACGAATGCAAGTTCTAAATGTTATAAGGAACTTTAAATACCCCCACAACTCCTGTACCGTTGCATGCATCCATAAGCACAATATTTTGCGTGCGTTACATTGTGCGCTTCCGTAGATAGCGATTTGACACACCAACACTAAAAATCGTTTTACAGCGTATATAACGGCTATGTGATGGGTCTTTTACACCCTATATACTTACCCTATTAATATTGACATAAAGTTAATTTTGTGCTAACGTAATAACACGAATATTTTCCCGAATACATCAATTGTGGTGTTAGTATGAGGTTTTTGAAAAGATAGGACACAATATAGCATGCGTTACCTGTAACCCAGCCCGTACCATAACGTTATCCCGTCCCACAGCGCCGAGGTACGAGTCGTTGCGCAGGCGCCGCGGTGGGGCAGCCGGCTCGCCGGCCCCTTGCTGCTCGAATGTGTTCTCTACTAGGAATGGGGGTATTTCTGCCACCTGTCGAACAAAACATCAGGTAAATTTTTTGGGGTTAGTGACTTTCATTTCAATTAAGTATGGAAAATTCGTAGCATTGTCGAAATATGGTAATTTAATAAGCAGGAGTTTAAATACGAACTTGTTTCTAGATTTACGAAAGTGTCAAAAGAAAGTTGTTTTATTACTTGTAAGTTTAGTTAGCTTAAACCTGACCTCTTATGATGAAGATAAGTAAAAGTGGTTTTTTTTACACTGGATAGATAATGACAACACCTAGAATTTGATTAACTGCGACCGGTCTCTCTCGAATTAGACATTCATCCTATTTATAAATATATAACTACATATTATTAAACAATCGTCCCCCAGTCGCGTCTGCCAGCCTGTCTGAACGCCATAAACTCAAAAGCTACCAAACGGATTTTCATACGGTTTTCACCAATGGACAGAGTGATTCATGAGGAAGGTTTAGGTGTAAATTGGCTGAAATATGACAATGATTGTTGAAGATGTCGGAACAAATCATGCCGACTGGGTGCTTTACTGGCGTTTGCCGCGTAAAACAATAGAGTTGGTAACCGGTGGTACATTCCCGTGGGATATCTTCCGTCATCCACGCGGGCGAAGCCGCGGGCAAAAGCTAGTATTTTTTTAATTAATGCTTGTCATCTTTCGAATTCAAATTCTGGTTCTAAGCCACGGTATCTTGGTATTACGACTTAATCGACGTAGTATTTGCATTGCTTATTCTTGCAGTACAACATATAATCAGTTATGCATATCTAACATATTGGTCGCTGTCGACTCGCCTCGCGAGCAATCAGGGCGGAAACGGCAGAGCGAGGAAAATGATGATTTGCCATCAGAATAAAGTTAGATGATTAAGGCAAGTGTAGAGAGAAACTTAGAAGAGGTATGTACTAGACCCTGATAGTTTAAAAGTTTTAGGTTTAGAGCAAAGTTTTAAGTTTAAATCATAATGCACTCAAATAGGACCAGGTTTCCGAAAACCTGATCAGAACTCTGATTGGTTAAATAGTCCTCCAGACCGTATTTCGGTCATAGCGGCCAATCTCAATGGAGACTAACCTTCGTCGAGGGAGATATTACAATGCACAAGTGTGTGCGTAGACACAGGTGCACTCTCTCCTCCCTCACTCTCTACAACGATCGACTCTCTCGATTGGTAACAACAGCTGATCACATCAATTGTCTAAATTCAACAGATTTTCATAAACCGTGAGTTTTATAGTAATTTTAAACCGGGTGGTTCAACAATGATGAATCTTGGTACTGATAACTTACATTCATCTGTATCCAGTCCTTGTACAAAGCTATGACGCGTCTGACAGCGGCGGCGTGTGAGAAAGGCAGGAGGAACGCTTGCCGGAGCACCTCTATCGTGAAGTCGACGTGTTCGCGCGACGAACAACAGAGCACATCGCGCACCACTAGTTCGGAACTCAGCTCTTCCAATATTCCGGAACCTGGGTAGTACGAAAATGAAGTGTTGAGAAAAATGTTGGAAAAAAATCTATATGATTAACGACATTAAAGCGAAATAAAGATTTTCTGGGATCTATACCCTATTTCACTATTTGAGATGGAAGGCTTTGTCTATTAACAAAGGACACACTCACAAAATAAATTGTTATACTATGGTATTCATTTATGAAGCTTAGGTATAACTGGGCCTATTTCGCGCAGCCGTGAGGCACACTATACAGTGTCAAAGTTTTTTTATTCTTGTGTAAGTTCCTTAACCTGGGTCAAATAAATTGATTATCTTTCTATTTGTGAAATTAGGAAAAGATAAAATAAAAAGGAAATTTCCCTTTAGGTTTCATCTAATAAGCAGAGCATGGGTGATGCGCGTACGCATACGCTTTACAAACGTTCTATCACCCGAAGTTTTTGTACGATCGAATCTGCGACGCCTATAACGCTGAATATTTTCGCGAATAAATCGGTTTAATTTGGTTTGGGATTTTTTTTATGAATACAAGTAATATTCATTTAAATCTGGAGCAAACTGATAAAAGTCACAAACCTGACTCCAAGCTAGGATGCGGAGTATTAGAAGCAGAATCATGAGACGAAGCTCTACTCGAATCCGATGGATGTCCCACAGTGAACGAAGTTTCTTCCTCATGATGTAGCGACGTGGCCGGGGTAGGCGTGTTCGAGTGTGGCAAGTGCGAACCGGTGCTGGTCATAGAAGAAGGCTGGCCACCGTCACTGCCTTGCTTCTTCATGAAGTGCGCGTAGCTCGCGACCCATTTGATGAGGGTCACTCGGCACAGTACGTAATCGTCTTCTAAGATGTTGTGTTGGACTGGAAGTTCTGGGGGTAAAAGTTGGTGTTATTAATTAGATTTATACAGGCATTAAATTTCAGAAATTGGAAAATTCATCTCAAATTAATTCTTGTGTGTTGTGGGCACATACCTTATCCCCATGGCACATTGAGTGATTTATGAATATTAACCATTTGCAAGACTTGGATAAAAAGACAAAGTTATTTTAGTGAGATTTTTGGTGATACAACTAGCTCACTGTTATCTAATTTTTTTATACAGGGGTTAGATCAAGGTGGTCATAACAGTATAATAGAATGCAACAGCTTACCTAAATTAGGTTTATAAAGTGAATTCTTGACATTAAACTGCGGACAGATCACAGGCAAATAATAAATCTTAAATTTCTCCAGTAGAAATGCGAAACATCTCATTGCCTTTGTATGACATCTGTCCCTCCATTGGATCTTCGTAACTGACGTGGCCATTCCGTCGAGAAGTATTTCAAAGAAATATTTGGTCTCATTGTCAACAGCCTTTTCGTTAGCACTTGGTGGGAGAAGTGGTTGAATCTCTACACTCTGGACTGGGTTCAAGGCATTTGTATCATGGAATATGGAAGCTGACACGTTAGCCAGTTTCCCCATGATCCCAGTTGGTGTTTGCTCTACTACCACTTTCTTTGCATTATCTACAGCAGAATTAAAGTTCGGATGGTGCATTATGTCTTCTATACTGAAGTCGCCGGAGCCGTGTGTTTCGTTTGGTGTAATGTTCGGCTTAAGAGGAGATCCAATCGGTATGATGATTGGCTCCGGCATGCCAGGTACGAGTGTGGCGAACATTTTGTGTACTTCATTCGGAGCATTGTCACCAAGTGCTTGGTACCACAGTAAGAAATATCTAAAAGCAAATATTGCATTAAAATCAGCTTTTCATTGTACCTACTATAGATATTTGTATTTTTTTTATGATTACTGGTACCTGATAGCCTCTGCCCTTAATTTCTGTGAGTTCCCACTATGGAGGAGTTTCGAAAATATTCTCGTCAACGAGTGTAACTGCCACCTTTTCCCGATCAGCTCTGGCAGGAGGCATAATACTTTGTCTAGAAGGGACAATGCCCCTTCGAGCTCTTCTCTGCCTGCCTTGTGTACTAGAACACATAACAAATAACTGAATTTGCAAGTGAATGAGACAGTGTAAGGTTACCATGAGTGTTACGTGAAGCTGGAAACAATGTTGTTTTAATATGGTCATTAAAGAACTATTGTGTTTTCTATTGTTCAACCCATTAGCGACATATCTGTTAGGCGTGACTCAGACTTTTGTTATGAACATTTTAATTTATCCTTGTTTAAATGCGGCCTGTAAAACCTCTGGTCAATATGTAAATTATGACATGGCTTACTCAATAATGATATAGGATGGCGATTCAGTCACCTGCATCCGCCAAGAGGCTGATTCTACCCGTTGTTTTAAACAACATTCGCTACGAAACTCTTCGAATAGTGAAAAAAAAAAAACAAGTTCCTATACAACAGTTTCTAGTGCTATTCAGTTTTCTATGCATGTATGAATTTATTTTTTATTTTTTTGTACATTTCGGGAAGTTTTAGCGAAAGTTGTTTAGTTTGACGTGTAGAATCAGTCCCTTGACGGATGCAGGTGACTAGATCGCCGCCATACAGAGACCAGCTGGTCAATAATTTTATGACAGTACATGCTTATCATCCCAAGGCAAGTGATGACAAATCCAGTGTATATGATAAGTTGATGGTTAATCTAATGAGATAAGATAATGACATCTACCAGGATCAATGTCAAGCACCAAATTCAATGCACACATGAAAATGATTTCTATTGCATAGAGGAGCTGAATAATGTTTAAAGTTTTGGTATATTTTTATAATTAGTTTTCTTCTTATTATTCTACTTATGTTTCTGATTTTTTACAGGATGGCAGGGACACCGACGCGAAAACTGTAACCATGACGTCACACATGCACATGATTCATAGAAAGGTTTCATTGGTAATAATCATAAAAAAACAGCTGTTTCATGGGTAATTGAATATGCGTGCAGACAAAATGTATCCAAATAGCTATTAAAAAAAAAACAACGCTATATGTCAAAGCAGCGGGCTTCAGATTTATGTACTGAATGATAGGAAATAGTACATTACTTCAGAGGGAAGAAAGTGACAGTTCCATACCGAGATTATGGCATTTGCGCCACGAGCTTGCGAGGGGCGCAAACCATTTGAGGTATGGAACTGTACTTTATCCTGAGGGATGTATAGTGCTTTTTATTACACCTACGAGGAAAATTATGGACATAAATGCATATAAATGTTTATATTTAGTTAAAAGTACAATTATTAAAAGTGCAGCTATTTTTTACACGACGCCTAGTAACAAAAAATACTTAGGTACACGTTGAAGTGTATCAAAATCATACATAATCAGTCTATAATGTTCCCACTGGTGAGACACAGGCCTCCTTTCTGTTCTCAAACTCAAACCATTTATTTTCAATTAAACCATTTACAGGCACTTTTGAATTGTTAAGAAGTCCGCGTTTTATATACAAAAATAATTTCGTTTTTAATTTTCTGTATGCACCAAGGAGGTTGGTACTAAAAAAAAAACTGTATGTGGCCAGTAACAATTTACTTGAAATTTAATTAGTAGACAGTTAAAGTCTCTTGGCAGTATGACTGCTGACAAATTAAAAAAAAAAGAAAAACCGGGTATGTAATGGAATTTCATACATACTTCCCACCCTTGGGTCGGAAGGATTTTCATACAAACTTCCATACCTTGGGATGAAAGTATTTGAAGGGCGGGATAAAGGCGTTTCTTCCCTCTAATTGGTATAATTAGTATGTATTTTCAGAGCAGGTGTGATAAAAAAAATATTAATAGACTTGAACATTGTGGTTTGTAATTATACAATAAATTATGTCATCTATCTTTATAAATAAAACAAAGTCAGGTTAGTTACACCATTTATAACTCATGAACTGTTAGACCGATTTATATGATCTTTGATTTATTAGATTAAAACATGGGATAAAATTCACGAAGAAAAAAAATAATGAAGATAATTTATTTTCTCATACATTTTTATTTATTGATTCTCATGTGGTAAGAAGTTCGCCGGGTCAGCTAGTAATTACCTAATAATAACTTTGAACATTTTGGAAAGAAAAAGTTGAGGCCTGTGCCCAGCAGTGGGACACAAAACAGGATAACAAAAAAAAAAAAACTTTAAACATTATTCAATGAGTTTATGGTACATGGCAAAAAAGGTTGATTTATGGAACATGAGTGACTGTCTGATGATCAAAACACCCAAAACTCACCGAGATGAAATGGAAGTTCTGTAGGTACCGCAAAAAACAGAAAAATAATAAGTAAATATGTGTGTACATTGGAATCATGTATCTATGTCAACAAATTATAATAGCAGTACTAATTTTGTCTATGTTATTAATTAATTACTATAAAACATTTTTGATTATGCGGTTTATCTAAAATTTCTTTAAAATGAATGTAATATATTTGTACAATTTTCACGTATGCAAGATGGACACATCACATCATACCCAATCACTCCTTCTTCTCAACATAAAAGTTAGGATTTTGAATTACATATTTATGAGTTTTATTTACAACACTTTCTAATAAACAATGAACGTAATAGTTACCTCGTTGTCGCAGGTTGTTCTCAGCTTGGATGAAGTTATCGTATAATATGAAGTAGACATGACTGAAGTTGCCTTCGAAGTAGTTTTTGGCTTCATCGGTGTCGAAATGTTCTAAAACAATACATTTGCTGATAAAAATGTTACAATTAGTTTATTTTATTAGCAATATGAGTGGGTGTTAACAATTTAAATATTGCATAGATAAGGGTTCATTGTTGAGACAAGTGGTTGTGAAGTAGTCTTTCTTTCTGCTAATATCATTTGGCAGTGATTACCAACATACATAATCAGCCTATAATGTTCCCACTGCTGGGACACAGGCCTCTCTGTGAGAGGGAGTGGGCCATAACCCACCATGCCCAGTTGGTAGATGTCACACGTCTTCGGATTTTTTGGGTTTTAGGACATGCCAGTTTCCTCACAATGTTTCCTTCACCGTTTTGAGAGCAGTGGTGATGAAATTAAATAGACAAAGTAATGTGCCTGTTAGGGCCGATACCACTGGGCTACCACTGCTCTAATCACCAATATACCTTTTTCCAATTCTGGTAAATTACTTTTTGATGATTCAATCATTCAACAAATATGATTTTACGGAAAAATAACTTTAAATCCTACACAATAAAGTTCAGTTTATGCTATAACTTAACATTTGAATAGACATTAGCTGTCATGGGGGTCTTTGTTCATACAAAATCAATGTACCTAGCCTTTTCCCAACTATGTTGAATGTCCAGTCTAACTGGATACAGTATTATACATGGAGCAACTGCCTATCCAAGCTCCACAAATCAGTTACCGGGTAACACAATACCCCTTGGTAAGAATTGTTGATAGACTTTTGGAAGTATTATATGGCTGATAAGGACTTGGAAAGTAGGGTGAATGTCCTGCAGGTATTTGTCATGATAATAACCGCCATTGTTAAATAAACTGCCTGTATGCCAATACAACCATTATAATAATGCAGTCTACGTAAAGTTCAATGGCTTTGTTACAGATTATAAATGAGATTCAGTTATTGATGGTAAATTTATCTAAAACTCATTTTTATTATCTAAGTCCTACTTGGGTTAATAAACCTAAAGATTTGAAACATTTGAATATTAATTTAATTACTGCGTGTAAAAAATTTGAATATATTTTTTAAATAAAATAATTAAAATACTGTAGCATTAAGCAGCTTTTTGTCGGTGTAAAGCTTCATTTATTAAGTCTTCATATTTAAAATCCACAAAACAAGAAAGACATTAACCTAGAAATGAAGAGTGATCTCATAAGGAGATCATTGTACACACACAATAATATTTTAAACAATAGGAATTGTACAGCAATTAGATGTCAATGCAACATTATAAGTTTGTTTAAAATCACAATCAAGTTAAAGTGAAACTTTAAATACTACTTCCTCGATACAATAAACAGTTTGTAAGTTGAGGCGCATCAAATACAGTTATTCGCGACTAATTAGCATGTACGGAATGTGTTAGGTGTCGGTGCTACAAAAACCTCATAATTGATCTCCACGTTTCCTGCGACCCTCTATTCACCCTAGGAATACCAATAAACCCATTAATTTCTTACCTAAAACGATTTTTAAGTGTTTCAGTCGGGTTGCTGAATCCTTTTTGGAGTCTTGTATTTTAACTGTCGATTTCTTAACATCCTGGTGAGATTTCTTGGTAAACATTTCGGATGTGATTTTATAGCGTCATTACGTAGATTCTTTTCATTCTCAGAATAAAAAATACAGTAATTTCACATTGTTTTCTTTAAGTTTTCACTCCCATTTTGACATTTCACTTACATAAAAATCTCGGTTGACGTAAACAGTAAAGGTGTGTTCGTTTTACGGTAGAAACGTAAAAGTACCGTTGCATCAAAATGTCAAACGGTTCAAATAAATCGCAATTTTTAGTAAGTAACCTAAAAATGAGAAAAGCAAGTAATTCAGTTACAAAACTATTCAGATTTTTTCATTGCGTAGGAAGACTAATAATCGGTCCATGACATTTAAATAATTTTATTCAATTATATTGGTTTAGTCTTTGTAGTATGGCGTATTGGCGATTAAATCGCTCAATGGAACGCGGTCTACCTTTTTTAAACGTTTTATGTCAATGGAATTTTATTACACTGCCTAAGGACAGCTTTACGTATGATAAATACATTTTTACGAATAAGGGCTTACATGACCTAAAGTGCGGTCACTGTCGGACTGCATAGAAAAGAAAGAGAAGCGCGATGACATAACATTGATATATAATTTATTGCAAAATATGAAGCAATTATTTAATTACAAAAAAACTATTGTTTGGACTAAAAACCTAAAACACTAGTATTTTAGTATGTTGCTTGTAGAATAATCTGCAAAATACAGAATGATTGTAAGGACCTATATTAGTATGGTTTTATTGTAAAAAGAAAGTTTTTAGTGGTATCTTCCTGATTTTTTTTCTGTCGTATCAAATTTGTTGTATTATGTTTTCAACACGCCATCTACCTAGCATTTATATCCTGAAGAATATCATATATTTTCTGTACTCGATCATATATTTTTATTATTTCTAAAACTTGTGTTTTTTGTTTAGTAAGCCCCTTAAATAAAGTCTTTCTAATAGGAAAAGCATGTAGAAAAAATATAAATAGTCAGTTGTGGTAGTTTTATATTATTATTTTAACAGGTTTACCTACCTACTTCACCGCACCTACTAAGAGCATATTCATACAATAAGCGCTAAGTTCGCAAGGCCCTACAGGCAAGCACTGCATTCTAATAGAAAAAACTGGTCAAGTGCGAGTCGGTCGGACTCGCGCACCGAGGGGTCCGTACAAATTTGTTGTACCGTACAAATTGTTGTAGGTAAATAGTTTATCACATAATTTTTTTTCTAGGTCTCACCGGGAAGTACCCTATAAATTTTGATTCCTTTGAGAGTGTCGAAATAATACGTTTTTTGCGGCATAAACGGCAGTACTTACCATATTTTTTTACGTTAGCTTAAAAGTTTGATTTTTTTCACAGCTTCAAGGGACTGTAGACCTGAGTACCTATACGGTTTTAATATTTCAACTCGATATCTCCACGCGTTCCCGAGATAAAGGGTCTTGACAGACAGACAGACGGACAACAAAGTGATGCCTTTAAGGGTTCCCTTTTTCTTTTTGAGGTACGGAACCATGAAAATAAATAGGTACCTACCTTTGTGAAAGATTTCGTCCGAGTAAGTAGACCTATCATCATATCAGCCTATAAGTTTCCCATTGCTGGGACACAGCCTAGGTCACACAGGCCTCTTCTCTGTGGGAGGGAGTCGGCCGCAATCCACCACGCGGGCCCAGTGCGTATTGGTCGATGTCACATGTCTTCGAATTTTTGGTTCTAGGACATGCCGGTTTCCTCACGATGTTTTCCTTCATCGTTTTGAGAGCAGTGGCGATGAAATTATTTACACAAAGTAAAGTGCCTGCTTGGGATCGAACCCACGACCTATTATAACTCGTAAGTCGGGGTCATTACCACTGGACCTATTAGTATTACCAGAACCAGACGTTCCTATTTCAACCAAGTAGCGACGCTTGTTCCGGTGTGAAGGGTATGATATCTATGGGTATGAAGATACCAACACATTTCTAAGCTCTGTGTCTCTTTAGGGTGGTAACGGACTATACCTACCGGCCTGAAACAGAGATTTGTCATATCACCCCGCAGCATGGGCATCCTAACGAACTTCTATGAGGCCTCACTTTTCGGGTTTCTCTTCTTTGTCGCCACGACTCGACTGAACCCGGCGGCAAATTTTGCTGCCTGGATGTACCGTATTATGTCGTATCATACCCGAACAAGTGTGTAGCACTCCTGAACGGCAATAAAATATATTCATATCAAAATACATACATGCAATGGCTTTTTGTTCATAACCTACCTAATGTTAAGTAGTAGGATGCTGCAGCAAGGAGGAAGGGGTTGAACAGCAGCTCACCGTCTTCCTTTCCCCCTCAATTCTCTTTGTCTCCTTTTATAAAATTGGGACAAGGAAAGGGTGGCACTTTTCTCGCAGAAACGCGCGGTCTTTTTGAGTGACGGTGGAATTATGTAGATAGTTTTTTTTTTGTTTTATGAAAGTCCTCATGCGCTTTCAATTTTAGATAAAAACCAGTTTGGGAGAATCATGAGGAAAAAGAAACACTAATCTCTCGTTTCATGTGAGCTTTTAGTATAAGTGACAGTCACATGCAAAGTATCTTGCCTGTCGGATTAGAGCCTAAGAGCTATAAGTGGGTGAAGTCCAAAATATTGACGCAAAAACGAGTGACACAGATTGGTAACAAAAAACTATAAAGTTGAGGTTACATTTAGAATATATTATTTTATAAAAATAGAAAATTAGACAACAAAGAACATTTTATGGCAAAATAAGTTACGCTTAGATGAAATTAAAAACAATTATACCTAATCTTGAGTAAGTTTTATTAAATCTCCAAAATGTAAAGGTTTTAACATAATAAAAACAATAAAAAGTAATTCAGTATTCAGTTTTGTTGTAGTAGTTTCTATATTTATGTCTGTAATTTATATGGTGTAGGTACGTAATAAAGAGTAGGTATTCTATTCTAATTGAAAATTCAATATTAAGTATTACGAAGCTCTGTATTTTCTTTCTGCAATTTGCGTTCAACTCGTCTTTGGATGATGCTAGAGCTGGATTCTACTATAATTTACTCTGCTATCGAGCATTATTATGTTACTTTGTGCCTTTGGCATGCTGGACAAATAACCATTATTGTAAAATTCTATCAGACATAGTTTTTAAGAAAAATTGTTGGAAAATTTTTGATTGGGCAAATGCGTTCAAAGGTCTTTACCCATGTATTGGATTTAATTTTTTTATTGTTTATGTAAACATTGGGAAAGCCCCAGCATTTCAAATTAAAACTTGGAAAATGGTTTCTTCTACGTAGCTAGGTACAGACGCCAGCACATCAAGCTACCCGAAACTGTCAAATCCCAATCAACCTTCAACCGTATACTGTAGCAATAAAGTTGAAAATCTATTAAAGAAATTTGATAAATTTTAGTAGCTTGATGTGCTGGTGTCTGTACATCTATATTTTTGAAAAGACTACTTTACAATGATAGTACCTAATATATTAATATAAGTCAATGCTACGTTAGTATTAAATTCCACAGATAGCAGTAGGTGTATATAAGTAACTAGCTTCTGCCCGCGACTTCGTCCGCGTGAAATTTCTTGTTACTCCGACCCACCCCGTCGTATCGCATCGCCTGCTCGCGCTATTACTTCGTTTTTGCTTAGCGTTCTTTCTGACTTTTTTCCGTTTTGCTCGGCTCCTAAAGGTCATAGCGTGATGTTATATAGCCTATAGCCTTCCTCAAGAATTGGGCTATCAAATGCAAAAAGAATTTTTCAAATCCGGCTGGTAGTTTCAGAGATTAGCGCGTTCAACCAAACAAACAAACAAACAAACTCTTCAGCTTTATAATATTAGTATAGATATAGATATAAGGTCCAAATTAAAGTAGCCAGCGAAATTTTACAGATGTGATGGGTATCCACATCTAAACATGATAAAAAACGTCAGGTTTTAGGTGACAAAGCCAAAACGTAGATGTCTAGCTTAATGTTATGGGCCCTAAAACATCTGAAAAATACTTATTCTAAATTCATAATTATCATCATCACTTCAGCTGTCCACTGCTGGATATATGCCTCCCCCAAGCATCGCCGCTTCTACCGGTTTTGTGCTCCTCGCATCCAGCGGATTCCTGCGGCCCTCACCACCTCATCAGTCCATAAAGTGTCATTCTAAATTACTTAGCCTAAATTAGGCACGCTGCACACACAACCCCAAATCGAGCTTTGTATTCTAAATTAGGTATGATTATACACCCTTACATTTTGATCGTTTTATTCCTTAAAAGGGGTAATT